>OX327013.1:9426543-11888418 GCA_946800695.1 Geum urbanum | reverse complement strand
GAAGCAAGGTAGCTCCACCTTAAGAGGTTGATTTAGTGGTGGTAGAGATAGTGTTTAAGGTAGAGGAGAGAGCTAAATGGTTAGGGAGTGAGTGAGGACTATCTCTGGATGCAAAAACTATGAAAAAGATATAAAATGAGATGTGTTGTGATGATGGACAATGGGGAGCTCGACCAAGATAGGATAAGGAGGAGAAAATAAGGTGTTTTGTAAGGCCTCAAATATGCTAGAGTGGCCATGAAGTTTGATCTAAAGGCTACAAATTAAGATCCACATTTCTTGACTTTTAGGCTAAAGTCTAAACCTTGCCTAATACTTCCTAAATTTAAATATGTGACTCATCTTTAAAATCAGTTAGAGTTTGTATCTAGGTGGTTTGGGTTTCATTTGGTCCTAGCACAAACGGGTCTTACCTAGTGATCTGACTAGCCATGGACAAATCCGGCAATTTTTCGGCAGCTTTTCCGATAATTTCATGCGACCACTTTTTGTCATTTTCCCAAATTCGCTCCAAATTCTCACGTGGCTTCGAAAATATGCTCGACTTCTCCAAAAATTGATTAATTATCATCTTTAAGAGCGTTTCCGTGTCAACTCCAAATTTTCTAGCATAAACAAGAAACGTTATAAAAATGATGCTTTATTCATAAAATATAAGCGATAAGCATGGAATTAAGGACATAACTAGCACATAAATATGGACATAACAATAGACCAAAACCTGCTGAATCGAGATGCTTTACTTAAAGAGCTCAAACTGAACATGCAATTAGCTTAGAATAGAATGAAACAACAGGCTGACCTGCACATAACTGAAAAGGCAGTGAGTGACTGGGGATTCCTTAAACTCTGCTCATATCGGCAGTGATCCCTTATTAATCGCCTAATTCAGAAACTCGATCCCCGTTGCTACGGACCTTTCAAGGTTACAGCTCGAATTGGTGCAGTTGCTTACCGCCTCCAACTTCCTATTAATTGCAAGCTCCATCTAGTATTTCACGTCTCTCTTCTAAAAAAGCCCTTGGAATCGACTAAGCCTTGCTCCGCCACTCTTCCTTCGATTGACAACAATGGGATTCCAACACTAACTCCAGAAAATGTTATTAATATGGGTGTCAGGCATTGCAAGAAAATAGTGGTCACTGTGTGGTTGGTTAAATGGGCTGGCTTATCTGAAGATGAGGCCACTTGGGAAGAGGCTCGATCCATGGTCACTTTATGCCGAGAGTTCAGCACATGAGGACATGCACTATCTCAAGGAGGGGGGCGTGATACGAGAATACCTAATTACTAATTACCATCTACAAGTATTTGAGTTACTGAACCCTTTAGATAAATTGGGTCCTTGGACACGTGTAGTCTGGACAAGTTGTTCTTTTTAATCCTTATATTGTAATCGGCTTGCCTCAATTTGACTATCAATGAAAAATGAAGAACCTTTAGCTTTTTCTGCAGATTTTCATTTCTCTCTTTTCTTTTCTCCCATCAGTTATTTCCCTTATATACATGTAGATAGCTGTGACGACCCGGACCGGAATTGGAATAGTAACTGGCTTAATCTGTGAGTTTACGAGTAATTAAAGTTTATCGTAATTAATCGGCTATGCAGTTTTGATCACGACTTAATTTTCAGACACGAATTTGACCTGGGGTTGTTCCTGGGAAATGTAGAGAATTTGATTTCGAGTCTGTGGGAGCTTTCCGAGGATTTTTCGGATAATCGAGGAATATAAAATGAATATTTGAAATTATCACCGAGTTAGTCGTGTTTATCCGTTCGAGTTTGAGTTATCCGAATTGTGGATAGAGTTGATTCGTGACGTATAAATAGCCGAATAGTCGTAAAGTTGTCGCAAAAGTTCGAAAATGGGCTGTTTGACCGAGTTGACCGAGCTGGGCCGAGTTGACCGAGTCAACCCGTGGTTGACTCAGTTTGTCCGTGACTCGCCGTCGAGAGGGTCGCCGGATTATGGCGCGGTTGCCGGAAAGGAAGGTAAGGTTTTGAAGCTTGATGTTTGGGCTTTCATTTGATGTATGAGTTGTGATATTTGGTGAAGATTTTGAGTTGAAATTTTGGAGGAGAAACTGTGAGATTTCGAGGGTGACGGACGGCGGTGCTTCGGCCACGGTGGTGGCCGGGGATTAGGGGGGAAAGGATCATAGGGCCACGACGAGGCTTTTGGGAGGGGTCTCGAAGGCCGCCGTGCGTCGTGGCCGGAGTTCCGAGGGTGGACCGAGTCGCTGGCCGATTTGAATTTCAAGGGATTTCGAGCGGTTTTCCGACAGATTTAGGTGGAATTGGGTGATGACGTAGTAGAGAGATGCGTTGGGCTCAAGGAGGAGAGGAAATTTGGGCTTTCCTCGCCGGGAAATCTCTCCGGTGACGGCGCGCCGCCGGCGGTTAACGGCGGAGCTCCGGCAAGGCGTTGACTTTTTGGTTTTTTGACAAGTTTTATGCCGTTTTGCTCGTAATCGCAACCCGATCATCGTCTTGAGGTTTTCGAGTTGATTTGGATGCCGGATTTTTAGTCGAGGGTTTATGTGGAGTATTTGGGGGTTTTCGACGATTATTTTGTATCCGAGTTATATGTTTCCGGAAATGGTTGGTTTCCGAGGTGTGGTACAGAGTAATGAATTATGATTTTGATCTGTGATATTTTGTGATTATTCAGGGGATCGAGATCGTACGCTTGGCGATGGATCTTCCGCCGGATCTCGGGATTAGCGCGTTTGCGCGCTGTGCTTGTCTGTGAGTGGACTTTTCTTTTCACTGATTGGTCGCGGGTCTTTATATTACGTTTTTATGAGCATGAGCATGTACATACGATTGTGAGTTATTCGAGCATGTGTTTACGATTATTCATTTACGAATATACATCAATAAATATGCTTATATAATTATGTATTAACGAATATGCATTCATATTATGCTTTATACATTGCATAAAACTATTTATGATTTGGTTTACATAGAGTACAGTCTTAGTATATGTGGTTGTATCGATACACTTGCATCCCGGCTGATCCCCGAGGATGTTTACCGGGGGAGGTTGTGACCCCTGACCTGAGGCCTTTACCGGGGGGGGGCAGACCTCTGACCTAAGGCATTTCTGGCTTGAATTACGTGTGGGTTTGGGATCCCGTGATTCAGACTGTACTAGCGCAGATGTGTCCATGAGTGACCCCGCGGGATTTTCGATGCATGCTCTGTACGCTTCAGGGTTGGAGTTTTCCTCGTGTACATTATTATTTTCATGCATTTAGACTCGCATATGTTTTTATAACGTATATTATTCGGCGAAAGACATTTATTTTCGTCCACTCATTCTAACAGTTTATATGTCTTTCCATGGGCTCATTGTTTTCAATGCCAAGTTTGCAGTTTGGATTCTGGTGTCGCACGTCGCAGTCAAAGGCTTAGTATTCGAGCTACTTTTCTTTTCCAGTAGGTTTCTTGTTTAGCCTACTGTTGTGTATTTATGTATATATATACTAGAGGTCGCTCTGAATACTCTGATGTTTATATTTTCATATATTTTTCCCGGATTTTTGTAAAGTACAGTTTTGCTTATTACTTTACGTTATTGATAAGATATTGAAAAATCCGGATGCGATTGGTGCCCACGGTTTGACTTTTGTGGCATAGGATGAAGTGTGTTTTCGGGTGCAGGTTAATGGCAATTCCGTATTATAGTGAAACTCTGCCGAAATTTCTTTGGTTTTTGCAAGTTTGTGTTTTCAGAAAGGGTTTTATTCCGGTTTAGGAAACTAAATCGGGGTTGGGTCCTTTCAATAGCGTAAACCTTATAGATATTGCATTATTGATTCCAATAAAAATGGTAATTCTCTATGAATAAAGATTGGCGCTCTTATTCCACAAATTTATTCGAGGCCTACGGTATTTTCACACCTAATATGAAATTAATCAAAAAATATGTATATTGTGGTAAGGGTTGTTGTTGGGTCGTATTGATTGTTTTTTAGAAGGCCTGTAATGAGCCTCCATGTAACATAACATATCTATACTATTTATTAAAAGAAGAGGTTTTGTTTCCCATATACTTGAATTACGTGTGGGTTTGGGATCCCGTGATTCGGACTGTACTAGCGGAAATGTGTCCATGAGTGATCCCGCGGAATTTTCGATGCATGCTCTATACGCTTCAGGGTTGGAGTTTTCCTCGTGTACATTATTATTTTCATGCATTTAGACTCGCATATGTTTTTATAACGTATATTATTCGGCAAAAGACATTTATTTTCGTCCACTCATTCTAACAGTTTATATGTCTTTCCCTGGGTTCTTTGTTTTCAATGCCAAGTTTGCAGTTCGGATTCTGGTGTCGCACGTCGCAGTCAGAGGCTTAGTATTCGAGCTACTTTTCTTTTCCAGTAGGTTTCTTGTTTAGCCTACTGTTGTGTATTTATGTATATATATACTAGAGGTCGCTCTGAATACTCTGATGTTTATATTTTCATATATTTTTCCCGGATTTTTGTAAAGTACAGTTTTGCTTATTACTTTACGTTATTGATAAGATATTGAAAAATCCGGATGCGATTGGTGCCCACGGTTTGGGTTTTGTGGCATAGGATGAAGTGTGTTTTCGGGTGCAGGTTAATGGCAATTCCGTATTATAGTGAAACTCTGCCGAAATTTCTTTGGTTTTTGCAAGTTTGTGTTTTCAGAAAGGGTTTTATTCCGGTTTAGAAAACTAAATCGGGGTTGGGTCCTTTCAATAGCGTAAACCTTGTAGATATTGCATTATTGATTCCAATAAAAATGGTAATTCTCTATGAATAAAGATTGGCGCTCTTATTCCACAAATTTATTCGAGGTCTACGGTATTTTCACACCTAATATGAAATTAATTAAAAAATATATATATTGTGGTAAGGGTTGTTGTTGGGTCGTATTGATTTTTTTTAGAAGGCCTCTAATGAGCCTCCATGTAACATAACATATCTATACTATTTATTAAAAGAAGAGGATTTGTTTCCCATATTTTGCCAATTCTTTCTTTGATGTCCTTTCTCTTTGATAAAATTAAATCATTGAAGGATATTATTATAAATAATAAATAACAAATAAAAAATTTAAAAAATATTTCTGATTTCTCTCTCCAGGCACCCACGTTTTTCCTTATAAAAAAACCTGATTTCTATTTTATTCTCTTTTCAACTATTTAATCTATTTTTCATTTTTTATTTACTTATACACCCTATTTATAATTATCTCACTCAAAACAAAAAAAAACAAAACAAAATTTACACATGCAATGTATGTGTGCTTACCCTAGTATAAATAAATAAAAGCCCATAGCAGAAAAATGGAGAAATGAAAAAAAAAATTAAATTTCACCATTCTCTTTCCTCAAAAACTCACTATAAATTTTCAATCCCAAATAAATCCATCATATTTTTTAAGTATGTAATAACCCAAATTTATTCTCATATTTAGTATAGATGTCACTGATTTGTGAAACACATTTCCCTTTATGAGAAATGTACCCCGATAACATGAACCATGATGTCGCCTATTACAAAGATTACATAATGGAATATCTCTTGGTGCAGTTGGTGTACTGAAGATAGGTCGAGGATAACTCGATCCACTGGAACTCCCACTCGACTACTGCCTCTTTGGTCGACTCCTCCTCCATCTATGACTCTGCCTAGTAGTGCTGGTAGGATATCTGTAAGGTCCACTACCCGAAGATGATGCTGATCCAAAAGTACATGAACTCAGCCTCTTCGAAGCACCATGACTAGGTCCACCCTCTTCAAATCGACGCGTCTGAAACCGCATTTGTCTCTCCCTCTCGATATCCTCACCTTTGAGTGCAGCACTAACGAACTCATCGAAGTTATCTCAAGGCATAGTGGTCAAAGTCCCCTTGATATTCAAATTCAGACCCAACTCAAACCTCCTGCACTTTGCTTCCTCTGATGCCACCATATCACGTGCAAACCGAGACAAACGGGTGAACTTATCCCAATCCTCAAGCACTGACATATTTCCCTGCTTCAGGTTGGTAAACTCCTCATATTTCTGCTGCTGAGTAGCTGGATTGAAATACCGACGCATAAACATCTCTTTGAACATCGGCCAAGGAGTATCAATTGGAACTCTGTCTGTACCAACCCACCAAAAGTAGGCATCTATCTCAAGCAAACCCATTGCTGCTACTATTTTGTGTTCAGGAGTAAAATGCAGGTGCCCACAAACACTCTGAACCTGAACCACCCAAGCTTCACACTCCTCAGGATCAGGGGAACCAGAGAAAACAGTTACTTCCGCTGTCCTAGCCTTAGCCACTGGGTCAATACGTTCCTCCAAATGTGATACTCGCATAAGCAAGTCACGCGTACGTTGATCCTCATCAGGATCCCCAGTCCGTTCAGCACAGACTCCACATCAAGGAGGCATCCTAGGGATGAAAGATATTAGTCACAGGACAGAAATGATGTAATCATGAAACTTCAAACGTTTGAAAGCATACAACACTCTAGAGCATTAATGATTATCCGCCGGCCGGTCGGGTCATCGCTCCTGAAATGTTGTACATTCTCAAATGTCCTTAGTAACACAACTACAAGAGTCTACAGAACCTAAAACCTAATGTTCTGATACCAACTGAAAGGATCCGACTCCGATTTAGTTGCCTAAACCGAAATCAAATCCCTTCGAAAACATGACCTGAAATTTTTTTTGCCAGAGTTTACTTTGAAACACGTGAACCAATATTAGAACCTGCAAAGAAACACACTTCGAATATTCCACAAGTGCCAAACCGTGGGGCTCCGTTCCCCATCCAAATTTCTCAACATCATATATATAATAAACCAAAAGGTTTACAAGAAATCCAGAACCATTCAGGAGTAAACTCAATTGAAAACACAACATACGTATTCAGAACGACGCCTATATACATCATATACAACTAGTATGTCAAACAATGAACCTACACAAACTGAAGAGTGATTTGAACTCTACACAAATGAAATCGTTAGAGTGAGTGGACGAAAATAATAATATGTCTTCCACCAATATAAACATGAAATCATGATGCGAGTCTAAATCATCAATCACAGGTAAGGTGGTTGTGATAACCTTCCTGGATACCGTATAAAATGTGGAGGCTGTAACTCGAGTACATTTTCCTCAGAGTTACAATCCTGCTCAACCAAGGTAAAGGGTTTGTCATAACCTTCTTGGGAGCCATATAATCACGGGTCAGGCGTTTGTCATAACCTTCCTGGAGCATCTCGGGGATCAGCCGAGAAGCCATGCATCGATGCATCCATATCTCCATAATCCATGTAAAACAAATCATGCATATGCCTCCAAGGAAAAGTACATAACCGTAAACGTATAATCCTAAATGCATAATCATAATTGCATACTTGTAAAATGCATAACATAAAATGCATAACCAAGACTCGCAAATCGACAGTGAAAATAAAGTCTCCACTCACAGTACGAGGCTAACTCTGAGGTCCGGCGGAAGATTCCTCGCCAAAAATTCGATCATGATCACCTAAATAACATAGATACGATCAATACATATTGAAACACAACATACGGAGCTAATACGTCAAGAACCCCGCGTTCTCGAAAGACGTATCGCTCGAAATATCGACGAGGATAACAAAATTTTTAAAATATACCCAAACAACCCTCATCCCAAAATAGAATACTCAAAAACCTCACCATTGCGTTCGGAACGCGAAAACAAGCGAAACGACGTAAAATTTTTCAAAAATTCCATCTCGTTGGAATCCACCGCGCACAGCGGCGCTGGGGCCGCCGCCGGTCGCCGAAAATTCACCAACCCAGAAATCTTCGACCTATACATCAGTTTGAATATCTCGACATTTCCAACAACTTTGTAGTTCAAAGTTAAGCCCAATTTTAATCGGAAATGGTCCAAAACTCAACGTGAAGTTCGAAAACCTCGCCGAAATTCAAATTCTCCGATCGGCCACCACCGGGCACAGCAAGGGCTAAAACCACTTGGAATAGACTCACCTCTCCATGGGCTACAAAACCCCTATAACCTCAACCTCCATCGCCGCCGTCCGAGCCGCCTCAGACCACCACCGATTACCGCTGAAATTTCCCAAACTTTAACACGTCATATCTTCTTCATCTGGCAACCAAATTGAATGATCAACCTATCAAAAGAAATAGAAGCTCAAGCCCAACAAATTTTATGAAGGAACTACGGCCAAAAGATGCCGGAATAAGGCACATCGACGCCGAGAAGCTCACGGTCCCAAACGGGTTAGTTTTGACCCGTGGGTCAACGCGGGTCAACGGTTATTTCCAAAAATAGAAAGTTTCCCAATTTGTTTCATATTTATACCGTATACATACTGTACACATACCATCCCCAAATCAACGACTATAATTCAATCTGATCCAAATCGGACGGTCACGATTAAATCCACATTCACTAACCGACTTCAAAACTCGATAAAACATTGCTCACTTATTCAAAAAATTCTCTGAAAATTCCCACGATCTCGAAATTAAATCCTCTACAATTCCCGCGAAGAAACTCAAACCAAATTCTTACCCGATAATTTATTCGTTAACAAACCCATGAGTACGATTAATTCACAATAATCACGGCTCGGACCAATATGTGCACATTCCACTATTCGGGTCGTTACAAATCTACCCTAGCCTCCTAACAAAAATTTCGTCCTCGAAATTTACATACTGGCTAGGAGAACGAAGCTACTGCTTATACAAACTGTTCTGGCTGTTACGTGACTACTTTTACTGTATGATTTCTGTACAAACACAAACGCTGACACTAACAGAAAATTTCTATTCCAGAGAATCTACTCTCGACAATTAAGAACATCCAACGGTTCCACAACCTGAACTGAACTGCAATTGAAACTGTCTACAATGGAAATTTCTGAGGCACGCTAACACCAGGGAATTAGGAATATACGTCCATAACCACGATGCATAAAATATATCATACCATATGCCAGCCCTGATAATACTTTTCAAACGATAAACCATAATGCTTATATCTTTACTAACGTGCATAATTTACCGCGCTAACAACTGTTCATAATTAATTTCCATGGCAATAGCTAGAAGGATACTTAATTACCACAGTATACATTGACTGACATTCTCTGACAACTCAATTACCACATGATACTCAATTACCACATGTATGCAAGATGCGGTGCCATCCATGATGCAAAGCGAGCGTTTACTTTGATGACAGAACACGATGTGGTCTCCTGGAATACATTATTATCAGGTTATGCTCATCATGGATTTGGGAAGGAGACTACTGAGTTGTTTGATGAAATGAGACGAACATATATCAAACCAGATAATACCACATTCCTAATTGTACGAACTGCTTATAGCCATGTTGGTTTGTTGGACAGGGAATTGAGTATTTCAATCTTATGATAAATGAGGATTTGCTTGAACCACCTAAGATGGAGCACTACGCTACCATCGTTGATCTATCCATTGATTCACTCATTCATAAATAGTTGTCTGGAGAGCTGTCATTTGAGATGTCTAGGTAGTTGTCTTGAGTGTTGTCTGGATAGTTGTCTTTGACTTAATACATGTGTTTCAGTACTAATTATACACCAAACTTTGAGTTTTTTTTGTGTTGTAAAGTGCATCATAGAGTGCAAAAATAAATATTTTATTGCATAAGCTTAATCCATTGATTCACTCAATTATGGATAACTGTCTGGATAACTGTTGATTTGTTCATCCATTTTCCAGCGACCCGAGACTTATTATACTCAAAATCAAACAACAAACAACTTTCTCTTCTACAACATCCTCCAACTCTAACTACAAAACATCGAATTTACTTTTGAACATAAAAATTCCAAAATCTTCAATTCTTTGATTCAATGAACACTGATTGAATTAGGAAGCAATCAAGCTATGGTTAGCTTCGTGGAGGTAAGGGCTACAAATCCCAATGAGTCTCGTTGTCTAATTCGGCCTAAAATCGATCAACCCCCAATTTCTAGGATTTTTGGTTCTCTCGGACTTTCTCTTCACTTTTCTGCGTGATTCGGCCAAGGATAAGAATAGGACTTGAGGGAAAGAGAAAGAAACGTCTAGGTGGTCATTTTAGTACCTTACTCGAAGGTTTTGGTGGCTGAACAAATTTGGTCCGTCGCCGATGATTTCGCCGTTGGAGAGAGACTGTCGAGGAAGAGAGAGAAAGTCGAGAGAGATACAAAGAGACTAAAATAGAAGATGATGAACTGACTAACCAACAACCTATTCTTTAGGGACAAATTTGGAATATCAAAATTATGTTTTATAACTTTTTGAGTTTTTATGGAAGAAAAAATGATGTCAGCTGGGTTTTTTAGAAGAATAGGGGTCATAAGTCGAGCCTTTTTTACCATGTTGTAATAAGTTGAGTTTTTTGGAAACCAAATGTGTTTTTAGGTTTTTAAATAATTTTTCCCAAAAATGAATTTCACAAAACATTAAAAATAATAGAAAATTACAGCTAAGGTCTCTAAGAGACCTTAGGTTACACATAAGATCATTTTATAATGTTTATACACATAAGGTCATCTCTCCTCTCCTAAATTTTTTTGTTTTTCAAAAATTTTCATGTGATATAAACGTGTGAGATTTCTAATTCAAAAAGAAAGTTCAAAATAGTTAGCTGCTTAGAGAGAGAGAGAGAGAGAGAGAGAGAGAGAGAGGGGCGCGGAAACACTGCTTATGTGAGAAGAAGTTTTCAGCGAGGAATGCTGCTTCTGTGAGAAGAAGTTTCCGGCAAATTTGAGTATTCCGGCGAGATAAGCTTCACTAAGGCTTCGATTATGCTATCCTGTAGATGTTTTGTGCTTTGTGTTGTTCGATTGATGCTTTTGTTTGAGCTGTGATTTCGAATTTTCTATACACACATCGATTTCGAATTTTGGTTTTCCGAGTTTGATTTTGCTACTGTGGATTATGGTAGTGATATTATTGTACATTTTCTCTTGTGATTTATGTATTTGTGTGTGATTGATGTGGTTGATTTGTGTGTTTTGATATTTCGTATAATTTATGAGATGTTATAGACTGGGAGTACTACTTGTGTTAAGTGAGTACACTACTGCATCACTCTGAAGGCACTAGTTAGCTGTTTTGTGTATTCTGTCTATGTTTGTACTTGATAATACTATTAGTGTTAAGTAAATACACTATTGCATCACTCTGTAGACACTAGTTAGTTGTTTTGTATATTCTGTTTATGTTTGTACTTGGTAGTACTATTAGTGTTAACTGAAAGCACTATTGATGACTATTAAGGATACTACTTCTGTTCTGTAAGCAGTTTTGGGTTTGATTTACAGATTGGTAGCTATGGATTTGGATTTGTATGTGAAGTGCACATACAACAACCATACAATCATGTTCGACGAGGCCAATCAGATGTGGTCGTTGTGGCAAAAAAGGAAGACACAATAAATTGACATGTGCTAAAGTCATCATCAGCTGAAACCTGAGTAACTAGTGTCTATATTAGTCATATGTAGTGTTTTCACCAGTCTAAAGTAGTACATTCTACCTGAACAGATAATTTTCATGCAGCATGTCCATTTCCTTTACATACACACTATATTAGTCACAAGATATAGTTGGTACTAATACAAGTCATTGGTAGTACACTTGGTTCGAATCTCTTTCATCGAGTGTTCTTCGATAAACATATACAATGTTATTCTTCATTGTATAACATACTACTTTAATGTAATTTTCTTTATGCAATTGTTTAACATACTAATTCGATTGGTGTTCTTCGGTTCGCGATTTTGTGTAGGTGAATTATGCGTTTTTGTATGTGACAACACTTTGTGTGTGAAACCAATACATTAGTACTATCCAACAACAATAGTAGTACGCTCATCAAACAACAAAAGTAGCATTACTTTAAAACATTCAGCACATTACATCAATGTTAAACATACTGCTGATTTCTCTAGTAAGAACTACCGTGTCACAAAAGAAAGTACTACTTCAAAATATTTAGTGTACTGACACCACTACTGTTTCTAGTAAGTACTACAGAGTCACACAGAAAACACTACTCCAAAACATTTAGGGTACTACTTCAAAATATGGTAAGTACTACTGTTCTGTAACATAAAGTAAACGTTCAACATGGACCCTAACATAATGTAAAAACTGACACTACACTACTACTTGGACTTTGAAGCTTTTGGTTGTCTTCTTCCAGTTGTGTAGTCGAAATGAGCTTCCAAGTTCATTGGCTTCCTCTTTTTGACTTCTTCTTCCATTTCATCCTCTGCCAGACAACAAAATGGACATCAAAATACTACTACAGATTAACATACACACTACTATATACTATCATTAGCACTGCTGCATAACAACCAAAGTACACCAATCTATATACACTACTACAGACTAACATAAACACTACCATAGACTATCGTAGACACTACTACATAACAACCTAAACACACCACTGATTTTCAACACAAAAAGACCCCAGATCTAGCAATCACATGATTTACCAAAGCAATCCAGGTAATAATCTATAGATCAAACCCTAGATCCAGGTTCACCTGATGAACTGTTGACTGGCCAAAGATTTTAGAGCCGCTGGTGAGGGAGGTGGTGGAGCGATGACAGAGAGTGTTGCCGTTTGGTGCGATGGATTCTTCGTTCTTATCTGCTGGGGTTTGGTAGATGCGGCGGAGAGAGGCGCGACGGAGATTAGAGGGCGACAGAGAGAGGATGACGACGAAGTGAAATGCGGCGGAGAGAGGAGAGAGACAGAGAAGTACCTAAGGGCAGAGATGAGCACACTGATTATGTTGAATACATCGGTTAGAGAGAGAGAGAGGTGGTGGCCGAAGCTTTGACGGTGATGTGGAACAGTGACGCGGAGGGAGCTTTGACAGTGGCGTGAATTAACGACGACAACAAAACTTCGACGGTGGCGTGAAGTAGCAACGACGACGAAGGCTAAAATTTTAAAGAGGAGAGGAGAGAGAATGAGAGGACAGGAGAGGAGATCTCTGTGTATGTGCATTAAAAATGAAAATTTGGAGCTTTTAGTTTCATTTCAATTAATATAGAATGACATACCGGTAAATAGTGTAAATTTTAAGGTTATATTTGTTACATAGTAACTTAATTTAAGATAAAAATGTTAGATACCCGATTTGGGATAAATCTTATATAAGTCAATTTATCCTAAAAAGAAATCTGCAAATCTGCCATTGCCATTTGCCGATTTTGTAATAGAGAGAGAGTGAACAATAAAAAAAAATGAAAAAAATAGAGTATTGAAGAAGAGATGCGTTCCGAAATCGCAACTCTCTCTTTCTTCTTCTGAAGAAGACTTGCTTGTTTTCGAGGAAGAGCCCAGCCCAATTCAGTCGCCGAGGGAGAAGAAGAAGAAGAAGAAGAAGAAACCTCTACTCCTACTCCGTTCAGATCGTCATGTTCTCCACCGTTCGATCTCTCTCACTCTTCGCCTCATCTTGTCTTCTCCTCTTCCTCTTCTCACCCGCTTTCGCCGCCGAGTCAGATCACAAGGTATACAACCAAACCCTAGCAACTCACTCCTAGATCTCTTTTCTTCTTCTATTTCCCATCCAGATCTGTCATTTTATCCTCCAATTTACATTTGTGATTGCTTTTTCTGAGGTGTTAGATCCTTACTTACTGTGTTTTATATATGCACATCTTGCATTTTAGTATATCTTATCATGAACTCTGGATCTGATTGATTTGTCGAGCTAACTTATTGCTAATATGATCATCAATACTTGCGTTTGCTCATGTTCTTTCCGACGGTAATCGCTTCCGCATTTGAACAGACTGAGCTGCTGCAGATTGATCTGTTGTATTTGATTGGATTATAAACACAAGATAGTTGGTGTAATGCAGCTGTCTTATCTTTGGTTTGTGATACATTGCTTGTTTCTTTTCGTGCAGTATCAAGCAGATGAACCAGTTACACTTTGGGTGAATAAAGTCGGGCCTTACAACAATCCACAAGAAACATACAATTACTACAGTCTCCCTTTCTGCCATCCAGCTGAAAATTCTGCTCACAAATGGGGTGGTCTTGGTGAAGTCCTGGGTGGAAATGAACTTATCGATAGCCAGATTGACATAAAGTACCAAAGTATGTATGCGTCCTTCTTATGATGTTTGTATCTTTGATTATGCTGTTGGATTCTTTGTAATTAATTACAGTTTGATTTATTCAATTTTTCTTTTTGTGCAGAAAATGTGGATAGGGCTACCATTTGTTCACTTGAACTTGATGATCATAAGGTTAAACAATTTAAGCATGCCATTGAGAACAGCTACTGGTTTGAATTCTTCATGGGTATGCCCTATATCATCTCTTCATTTTCTTCTGGAAGCATATGAAACATCTGTTGCATGTCCTGAATCTGCTGACAGTTGCTTGATTAACCTTATTTGTATGATCACATTGTAGTCTTTGATATATGATGGTACATAAGTTTAGAATAGTATGAATGATGAAGCAGAATATATGTAGTGCACTAGAGAGAGGTGGGTTCCAGGAGAAAGAGGATCTTGAATTAAGAGATTAATAGTGACACATTTCCTTGTCTGTATTTGGTCACAGCATATATTCTTGGACCAAACAAATAATTTGGTTTCGCAAGTTGGAGACGCCATGAAATTAGACAATAATAGATAGTTAAGTCAGATGAAGATCTATGTTTCGTGTTGTAATGAAATGAAATGAAATGAGCATTTTCATTTTCATATTGTTCTCTTCATAGACTTCCCAAATTGAACCCACACATGAAATGTGAGAAACCTGTTAAATACATATAGCTCACTATATTTCATGATACTGTTGTCATAGACAAGGGGATTGATAGAATGTATCTATTATCTAATATGCGCAAGTAAATTTCATAATTATATTGGACTCAGGTTGGGATATTTTGTATCTTGAAAAGATTTTGACAATAATTATGCTTAAGACAAGGAGGTAATACAGTAATTTTATTGCCATATACATGCATGTTCTTTTCTCTCTACAAAATGCTAGTTGCTTGATGTTTTCACGTGTTAATCTAATTGCCAGAAGTTATTTTGTTTTTGATTAATAATCTCTTTATACTATGATGGATTATTGTCTTTGTGATTTGTTGTCATTTTGTTTCTGTTTGGGGAAATTTACTTATCCTATCCTTGCATCTTTTGCATGTTTTATCCTCGGACTTCTCTGTGCTGGATACAATTCAGATGATCTGCCTTTATGGGGTAAACTATAAATCTGTCTGCTCAACTTTGGTCTTATGTATAGTTTATTCTATACTAAGTGGATCTCATTGTGCTATAGGTTTTGTTGGTGAGTTGCACCCAGATAAGAGTGACAATGGCAAGCATATTCTTTACACGCATAAGAATATTATAATTAAGTACAATAAAGATCAGGTGGTTTTCCAAATTTGATAGGATATTATTGGACCATTCATGCCAGGTTTGGCTAGCTGTATTATTATTATTATCATCTTATTTTTATGTTTATTTTTTTGGTAGATAATTCATGTCAATCTCACGCAAGACAGTCCAAAGCCACTGGAAGCGGGGAAGAATTTGGATCTTACTTACTCTGTCAAGTGGATTCCAACTGTTATCACCTTTGCACGTCGCTTTGATGTGTATTTGGACTATCCCTTTTTCGAGCACCAAGTATGAATTTCATGCTACTTATATTGCTACTCAATAATTCAAGTACTACGATTACCATTTTCTGGCTCTTGCAATAATTTGTATGTCTGTCTTACAATATGCAGATCCATTGGTTCTCGATCTTCAATTCATTCATGATGGTTATATTCCTTACTGGTTTGGTGTCCATGATTCTGATGCGCACACTTAGGAATGACTATGCAAAATATGCTCGGGAAGATGATGATCTTGAGACTCTGGTGATAATCCTTGACTCTGTTTATATGGCCTCAGTATTACTTGTATGCCATAGAATAGGTTGTAATGACTTTTGTGGATGTCTTTTGTAGGAAAGGGATGTTAGTGAGGAGTCTGGCTGGAAACTTGTGCATGGGGATGTTTTTCGACCTCCTCGAAGTTTAGTTATTCTGTCAGCTGTTGTTGGCACGGGAGCTCAATTGGCGTTGCTAGTACTCCTCGTCATTTTACTGGCAATTGTTGGAATGTTGTATGTTGGGTATGTTGCTTGATCAAAAATACTTTCTTTGTTGTTTTTTATATTATTTTCATAAATAAGTACAGTCATTGTTCCAACACACACACGATTGTTTAACATCTTTTGTTATCATCAGGTATTTTTTGTTTTACTAATTTCTATCATTTACATAGTTACATTCTCTCTTACATTCATTTTATCTTGTGCTCAGGAGAGGTGCAATTGTTACAACTTTCATAGTGTGCTATGCTCTTACATCTTTCATTTCTGGTTATGTAAGTGGTGGGATGTATTCACGGCAGGGGGGTATGTATTTACCTACTGGTTTTTCTGAATCCCAACTTTTCTCTCTCGTTTCTTATCTGTAAATTTTGAAAGCTTGTGTTTGGGACAATACTTGAAGTATTATGTTTTTCTCTCAGGTAAACACTGGATAAAGTCAATGATTCTCACAGCATCTCTATTTCCATTTATGTGCTTTGGAATTGGGTTTGTCTTGAATACAATTGCCATATTCTATGGGTCTCTAGCAGCTATTCCGTTTGGCACAATGGTGGTTGTTTTTGTCATTTGGGCTTTCATCTCGTTTCCTTTAGCGCTTCTTGGTACAGTTGTTGGAAGAAACTGGAGTGGTGCTCCTAATAATCCCTGCCGTGTCAAAACCATTCCTCGTCCCATTCCTGAGAAAAAATGGTATTTGACGCCATCTGTGGTGTCGATGATGGGAGGGCTTTTACCATTTGGAAGCATATTTATTGAAATGTACTTTGTCTTCACGTCCTTCTGGAATTACAAGGTGAATTTCTGGCCAAGAACAGTAAGCATATAATGATCAAGATTCATAGAACAGTCTTTAAAGTACTTTTACAGAAGTAAAGAGTCTATGACACTTCACAATCACTAAATTCATTTAGGATTCTGTGCATTGGTTTAAGTCTTTAACTATATCTTGATAACATTGAGTTCTGATGTGGAGTGGATTGATTTTTACCAGAAAGTCTTGTTTACATGTTAAAGATGAGATCCTAAACATGTATTAGCACACTTAGGTTAACTGGGTTTAGTGATCATTAAGTTCTAGAATGTATTTAATTTGTACTTCTATGGGTTGCAGTATATCATTGAATCATTAAGTTCACAATTTCTTTTGTCCACTGCTCAGTATGAGTGTAATGTTTCTCCTGCTCTTGTGGCTCTAAACAGGTCTACTATGTCTATGGTTTTATGCTGCTTGTGTTTGTGATTCTCACCATTGTTACTGTATGCGTCACCATTGTGGGAACCTACTTCTTGCTTAATGCTGAGAACTACCACTGGCAATGGACTTCATTCTTTTCTGCTGCTTCAACGGCTGTCTATGTGTACTTGTATTCAATATATTACTATTATGCAAAGACCAAGATGTCAGGTTTCTTCCAGATGAGCTTCTACTTTGGATACACTTTGATGTTTTGCCTCGGCTTAGGAATCCTTTGTGGTAAGCTTTTTTGTCTCAGCTGAATATTATGCACTGTAAGGATTTAGGAAGTTCCAGTATTTCAACCTAATGAAAATAGTAACTAATGTATTAATATTTTCTAACTGTTGAACGTATGTAGGAGCTGTTGGATATTTGGGCTCAAATTTGTTTGTGAGGAGGATCTACAGAAACATCAAGTGCGACTAGAATCTCTGGTAAGGGGATCAGATGGAGCTTCCTCGTGTAGAATGATCGATGTTGTGGCAAAAGATTCGGCTAGGACGGTATGTGGTGGTTATCGACAGACTGAAATCACAGGGGTGAAAGGATGGGGATTTAATTTTTCCTCTGGATTTGGGGAAAGCCCTGAGATTTTTCTTTTTTGTTTTCCCCCGGCTGTAAGTGAAGGCCTTAATCTTAGATTCACAGAGATTGTTTCATAATCGAAGAAAGTTAAGTTAGAGATGCCATCAGACTCCTGTTATTTTAATATTTACTTCCTACTTTTTACAAAATAGGTTGCCCCGTTGCTCGTTGAGCCTGCACGTCTTCGGGATGAATGAAAAAGAGGGGAAATGAACTTTGTGCTTCTGAGTTATGCAACAGACTTGTGAATTTTGGTTCTATCTTATCTATCTTGCATATATTCCTCATTGCCTGAACCCCCAAAGTGTGATACTGTGTTATCTTCTCATTTGCTATTCGTTGTGGTATCTGTAAGATGTGTGCTGAAATGGAGAGTATACTTGGATGTCTTACTGAAGTGTTGTGATCACGAGTCCCTGGTGATTTGTACAATTTGCTTCTTGAGCCGATTATGTTGGTCAACATACTACTGGATTTAGTTTTTGTTATGACATCTCTAGTTGTGAAGGTGAAGGTCGAACAGATAAAACGTCGGGGTGTAATTTCTCATTTCAAATTTGGTGAAGCGCACAATTTGTATTCGAACTTTTTTGATAAGTGGTTTTCCAAACGCTTTCAAGCAACTGAAGCTTGACAACAATATTGGATTGTCTATTGTATTTTGGAGTGGTGTTCAACTGTTCATTGTCATTGTTGTGAGACCATATAAGGTACTCGAATTATGTATATATAGAAAGGAGAGAGTTGAGACATTTGAAAGAGAAAGGAAGTCCCAGATTTAGCAATTATGAAACAAAACCAAGATTTGCAATTGGGTATTGAAATTGGCACCCATTTCTTACGAACCACACCTTCAATCTTTGTTTTTTGTGTATATTTTCAGTACACTTTTACTTGAAAATGTGAATATGGGATGTATAGTTTGTGAAAAAGTGGGTGTTAATTTCACCTCTCTCGACAATTTTGCAGAGATACGGAATTTTTGAAAAAGAGGAGAGATGGAATTTTTGAAAGAGAGGATACATGGAATTGGGTAAGTAAATAAATGATAATAATTAACTGTTCGTCAAAAAAACATAATCTCCGAATACAACCCTTTAGCTTAATGAGTTCTCCATTGAAAATATCGTATGGTTTACCTAAAAAGCTGACCAAATTTTTTTTAAAAATTAAATTGATCTGAAACACATTGGCCCAAAACAAGGGGGAGGGGCTAGTTGAGAAACCGGACCAAATTGAGTCCGAACTGAATAGAATCTTAAGATACGGTACGGTTGTGTATTTAGAACAACTGAATAAAATCAAACCGTATCGAAATGATATGTTCAAAATATTGTTTTATTCGTTACTCACTAGATAATTTTTGGACATATGTATAGAGAACAATGATTCAATACACTTTCATTCTCTCACACTTTGCTCATTTTTGTGCGATTGCACATATGTCAAACAATAATTAATTCAAAAACCAATCCGAAACTAAAATATATTGATTAGAAACATGTTAGTCCCGAAACACATGTGATGGGCTGCCGGAAAATTGACCCACAAAAAATCCGAACTGAATGTTTATTACGGTACAATACATGCAATTTCAATCGGCCTAATCGAACTGATACCATGCCTAGAATATCACATTCTTTGACTTCATAATTTTTGTAAACCCTCTGAGACTCGTAATTTATAACTCATTAAACACTAATCGAACTGATACTATGCTCTTAGAGAGTGTTTACTTACCTGAAAGGAGTATAGAAAATCAGGAATCAATTCTAATTTATGAGCATTACTATGTTTACTTGTGCAAATTAAATTTGGAATGAAATGAGACCCACACTTTCATCAGGAATCAATTCCTGAAGAAACTCTCGACTTGATTCCCAAGTGTGGGTATGTATTTGGAATACAAACACCTAAAATCAAATTTTTATACCCAAATTACTCGATCAAAATTCATAATTTTTAAATTGTCCTCCACTTTTAAAACAAAAATCATATTCATTATCTTTTATTATGACTTATGATAATTGGTTAACTTATTACTTTTATATTTTGAATGATTGTTACTGTAAATTTGTAATTTGGATGGAAGATTCGTGATGATATGTAGACATGTTGCTATGTGCTTATATTTAATAGGTATAGTAGTAATTTACTTAAATCTTATTCCAATTCATGAGATAGGTAAACAATACTAATGTGAACTAGTAACATTCTTATTCTATTTCCTTATGGATGATAAACAAGTGAATGAGAATGAGTTATTTCCTTACCAATTCCTTATAATACCCATTGATTAATTAATTAATTAATTCATTCCAGGTAAGTAAACACGCCAATATTCAATATTGATAAAAAAGTCCTTAACAGCTATTCTTCTTTGCAAAAAAAATAAAAAGCCCAATAAGATTTTATGTCATGCGCTATTCGTCCACACTAGCAAGCCTATGTTATTAAGATAGGTGTTACCTCACCTAATCCCATATATATATATTGGAAAAATTCCTAACCTTGATTTGTTCGCCGCCCGCCTCTCTCCGCCGATTCTCGAATCTGGTCTCTCTCAATCTCGTCGAGCTTCCTCTCTCAACTCTCTCTATTCTCTCTCGCTCTCGATTAAAATCATATTCAGTCTCCTTCGTCGTCGCAATCACCCCACTGAAACCTCAAATCGTCGAACTCGGGTGAGGCTTCAATTAAAAAAAAAGAAGAACTTTTACATCTTTGTACTTTACGGATTCATATTGATGTTTATTTGTTTTTTTCTCTGTTTGGATATGGATTCTGCAAGTAATGTGCCTTCAGTAATGTCAGTTGCTCAGTATAAGATTATCAATTGAGATAACGAATTTCAATTCTGTATTGGCAATAGGAAAATAAACTAGTAGGAGAGTTTTAGTCTTCTGCTATGGAGGCCATTCGGCAGCTTAACTCCTCCTATTCAGTTATCCTCCCGCAAATACAACTCGAATCATACTCTCACCGGACTCGAAAGGTCAGCAGCACACGCCGTCCCACCAATCCACTATCCATTACTGCCACATTGTCCCGACAAACTACGGAGATATCATCTAGCCTACCTCACCTCTTGACTCCCTCTTCGTCGCCTCCCAAACGGGTCTCATCGGGTTCGTTACAGTATGAACCGGGTTTCCTTGGGGCGGTACCGGACAGGACAGTTGCAAATGGAAGTGAGATAGTAGATGCTTTGGGATCTTTGACCAATATATTGACGTCAAAAGTGTATGATGTGGCTATTGAGTCGCCGTTGGAGCTAGCCACCAAGGTGTCTGAGCGGTTGGGAGTCAAGGTGTGGCTCAAGAGGGAAGATTTGCAGCCGGTGAGTTTTTGTAGAAACATGAAGTTGAAATTTGTTATTGGACTTGAAAAGGTTTTGTTGTTTGATTGTGTTATGCATGTTATGCAAAGGTGTTTTCCTTCAAGCTTCGTGGAGCTTATAATATGATGGCTAAGATTCCAAGAGAACAATTAGATAAAGGGGTTATATGCTCATCGGCTGGAAACCATGCCCAAGGAGTTGCATTGTCTGCCAAGAAATTGGGTTGCAATGCAGTCATTGTAATGCCTGTGACTACACCTGAAATTAAGGTACTTAATTTTGGCCCTTGGCTTTTGCTTGCACATTTGTGGGCTATTAAGTAGGAGAACTGATTTGGTGTAGCATTTATTTGTACTAAAGACTGCAGCGTTTCACAATTAACAGTACCATATAAGTTGTTTCTTTTTGCTTGTAAACAGTGGCAATCTGTTGAAAGGTTGGGTGCCACAGTGGTTCTTATTGGGGATTCGTACGATGAGGCCCAAGCATATGCTAAGAAGCGGGCTAAGGAGGAGGGACGGAGCTTCATACCTCCTTTTGATCACCCTGACATTATTATGGGCCAAGGAACAGTTGGAATGGAAATTATGCGTCAAACAAAAGAGCCACTACATGCAATTTTTGTGCCAGTGGGTGGTGGTGGTCTTATAGCTGGTATTGCTGCATACGTTAAAAGGCTATCTCCAGAGGTTGGGCTAGTCTTTAGTGTAGATTGATTGCCTTTTTGGCCAAGTCACTTCAAGTTTATCACGTTTCATGGAAAATTTTATCCTTTAACTTTAATATATGAAAGAGTACTGACTATAAAATATATTTTCTCAACAGGTAAAGATTATTGGTGTGGAGCCCTCTGATGCGAATGCAATGGCATTATCCTTACATCACGGAGAGAGAATAATGTTGGACCAAGTTGGAGGCTTTGCCGATGGCGTAGCTGTGAAAGAGGTGGGTGAAGAAACCTTCCGACTATGCAAAGAATTGGTAGATGGTGTAGTTCTCGTAAGCCGTGACGCTATCTGTGGTTCAATAAAGGTCAATTTCTTTCCTTTCTTCAATATTGAATGAGTCAGACTTCTTGCTTATGATGATTTAATATGTAGTTGGCTGATGTTTAATTGCAGTTGCATCTTACAATATTTGAATCTCCTATATATCTCTGAAAGACTGAAACCATACATGCATATGATAGTCTTCTTGTAGTGTAAAAGTTACTTTCCAAGAACTTCTTTGTAGTAGCAAATCTCGTGAAGATGAACTCTGAAATTGATAGACAAGAGCGTACATAACAGTTGTGATTTGTTTGGTTTAAGGATTTGGGAATATACAGAAAAATGAACTGTAGTAGAAGGAAGGTTCTATTTCTACATTGATGGTTTTTAGCGGGCATTATGCATTGTATATAGCTGTCAGAGTGTCATATATCAAAGGTGAAATTTTCTTGGATATATGCAAAAAGTTTATTAATATTTTATGGAATACTGAAAAGGACCTGTCTCCTCACTGTTCTGTCTTACTAGTTATAATCAACCTCTCTTGTTATTATATCATGCTTTGACTTATGATATTATACAAAAGAGTGGTCTGCATTGTGGTGTAATTTGACATCAGAGGTAAGTATCCTAATAATTGTGATTAATAGCATATGTTTCGTTCAAATATAACCTCATTGCTGTGTTTGACTCTCTGTGATTCAAACAGCTTGAGTTGATCTTGGTACTAGCTATTCTAGTGAGAAATGATGGAATACTAGCTTATTACTTGAAATTTTTTGGTATCATTGATTTCACAAGCATAGTGCTGATTTTGTAGGATATGTTTGAGGAGACCAGATGCATTTTAGAGCCAGCGGGTGCGCTTGCTCTAGCTGGAGCTGAGGCATACTGCAAGTACTATGGTCTTAAAGGAGAAAATGTTGTTGCAATAACCAGTGGGGCAAATATGAACTTCGATAAGTTGAGAGTGGTGACTGAACTTGCCAATGTTGGTCGGCAACAAGAGGCTGTACTGGCAACAATAATGCCTGAGGTTCCGGGGAGCTTCAAACATTACTGTGAGCTGGTATGGCAATACATATTTTACATAGTTGTCCCTCCTCCCCCGAAACAATTTGTTGATAATGTGACTGTATTTTTTTTGTTTGTAGGTCGGGCCAATGAATATCAGTGAATTTAAATACAGATTTAATTCTGACAAGCAGGCAATCGTACTATATAGGTAGTTACTCATCATGTTTTATTGACAATTTCTCCAAACTGTGAGTCAATTAATTTCAATTCTGTAGATGTATTTGTTTAGTTAGCTATACATGAACAAGTTAGATACTTAGACCTATTGTCCTTCTATTCCATGTGTAGTGTTGGTGTGCACACAGCTTCTGAACTTGAAGCAATGCAAGAGCGGCTGGAGGCTTCTCAACTCAAAACCTTTAATCTCACAAAAAGTGACTTGGTTAAAGATCACTTACGTTACTTGGTAATTCTGCTCATACTTTGCTCCCATCTCTACATGAAGTTATGGTATTATGGGGGCAGAGAACTTGCTGAACAATTTTTCAACTTGCCCGTTCCGAAACTCCTTGGATATGAACATAATAAGTATTGTTTTCACTGATGTCAAATGCTAAAAAAATGATATTATGAGTAGGGTCGTATCCACGCCCTAGAAGCTTGCATTTCAAATCGTCAGTTATTTTTGTTGTGGATCTATTTCAGATGGGTGGCAGAACAGATGTTGAAAATGAGGTTCTTTGTCGCTTTGTCTTCCCTGAAAGGCCTGGTGCGTTGATGAAGTTCTTGGATACGTTTAGTCCACGTTGGAATATTAGTTTGTTCCACTACCGCGGACAGGTTGGAAACTTGTAGTTAAGCATTTCCTGGGTTTAAATTGTTTATGTAACTGTCGCTGTATGATTTTTTTACAGCATTTCACCTTTTTTTTTTTCCCTCATGATGGTCAGTCTTTGATTGCATATTTGTTTTCCTCTACCACAGGGTGAAACTGGGGCAAATGTCTTGGTTGGAATTCAAGTCTCAAAGAGTGAGATCGATGAGTTCCATTCTCATGCCAATTCTCTTGGGTATGACTATGTGGTAGTTACAAATGATATTGACTTCAAGCTTTTAATGCATTGATAATGAGCAGCTGTCACAGACAAATGTGAGTAGGGAATAGGAAATTACACTACTATGTTCTCTAATGTGTTTAAGAAACTTTATCTCTGACCTATGGATTGTTTTTATCTCTTCGAAGTTGGAGAGATTCATGTAGTTCAAGAGATGATGAAATTTTCTTTCTGACGTGTGTATCGAAATTGTAACATCAGTGTACTGTTTTGATTGAATGCGGAATGTTTTGGCATTCTTTCAAAAAAATTTACTCAAGTTCTTTTGTGACTATGCACTAGTTATATTCCTATGTAAATACCAAAACCAAGATTGTGGTGGTTTCCCGTCTAGTTTTATTTCCATTCCATGTTTAGACAACGTTTGTATTAAGAAAGTGAAGGCCTCCCCTCTGTCCTCTGTAAAATGAGAAGGAGTTTTATTTCCATTCCATGTTTAGACAACCTTTGTATTAAGAAAGTGAAGGCCTCCCCTCTGTCCTTTGTAAAATGAGAAGGAACGGTGGATCATTGTTTTCAGTTGTGCTAGTGGACTGTTGGTATTTGTTTTGGTTGCTTCCTTGGGCTACAAATTGATAAGAGGGCAGTGATTACCTTTGATTGCTGCTGGCTGCTGCATTTGGTGAAGTCGCTGCCTTCTGATACCACCTTTGATCAAATTCTGCCCATTGTTTTCAATGTCATTTGGGAAATCTGGAAAGCTCAGTGTGCCGCTACTTACCAATGTGCTGTTTATAAGCCTGATCAGGTAATTTTCAATGCAAATAAGCTTTTTTTCTCGATTATGTGTATTTGGAGTTTGTTCAAGGTATTTGAAGCTTCTGGGAACACTTGGTATATATAAAATACGGTCAACATGAATAAATTCAGAAGACTTTGTGCTATAAAATGTATCAAATATTTGTTAAAGCTTGTCTCTACTTGGATTATATTCTTGACATCTTACTTTCTACTCAGTGGAACTATCTAGTGGATGTATGCTTCCAAAATGGTGGATTTATATCAACAAAAGGACCATCTTGGGTTCTTTATCATTCTGTAAGGCAAATGTAAAAAAGTAATTGATCTCTTAAATGCACACTTTCTTGGTTGTTCCATATGCATTGCAATTTCAAGTCTGACAGCGACCATATTACAGAGTAGTTGTGTAATTAGTAGACTAGTTTATCCTATCATCATATGGAGTGCAAATTTGCGGATCACCCTTATATGCCCACCCACCTAATCTCATGCCATGTTTCTTTTTTCATAACCATATCTAACCATGGTTACTCTAATTATAATAATGACTTGTGTATTTTTTTTAAGACAATTGTTATTGTCAGACTTTAATGAATGAAAATTTACCTCAATTGATCTTTAATTTTTATGGTGTTATAATTTCAAGAATGTTGTTAAGTGTGTGGGTATAGAAGAAGAAAATGGCTGTTGCACATGATAGAAATTAACTTAAAAGAAATAATAAAGGCTAATTTAAAAAGAGTTAAAGTAACAAAGTAAAGAAAAAAAAAATACCCAAGTCATTATTATAGTTAGAGTATCCATGGTTAGATATGGTTATGAAAAAAGACACATGACATGAGATTAGGTGGGTGGGCAAATAAGAGTGATCGGCAAATTTGCACTCACTCACCACATCAGTGATGGAATAAACTGTTTGCTAAATGTTCTATATATTCTGACAATGCTTTTCAGCTACTTGATAAATGACTTTCTGATCGTTTTTAGCAAGCGGTTGACAGAGATTGATGTCTCCTCCATTCTTACAGTTCTGCAGTGCAAGTCTTCTTCTGAGAAGTGGCAATGTAAGTAGTATTGAGTTATGGTAATCGTGTCAGTAGTTATAAACGTTCTTGTTTTGCCTATCTAAGCAAGCAAAAATATTTTATCATCAACAAGCTGCAGATGTAACACCTCCTCTCCCGCTAAGATACCTCTCAGACAATTATATTCCATTGCGCTGTAAACAATTAAAGTTTTAAGGCTCTGTAGGTAACTGCTATATGCATTCATATACTGCTTGGAAAACATTGCATGCTAAATCTGCATTCATATACTGCTTGGAAGACATTGCAGGCTAAATCCGCATTCATAACGTCATACCTATGATATGATATTTGCTTTGGGTAATTATGTCTCCTGATATTCTTTAGTAAGTATTACCAGCATATATGTCCTTGTAGCTCGAAAATCAGAAAATGTGTGAGAGGATAAAAAATGAATTTTGGATTTTTTTGGTTCTTCAATATGGGTATTTGGTTCTTTCCATGCATTTCGGACCCAATTTCCATTGGAACCGTTTCAGAACCCCATAGATCGGTTCTACCACGGTTCCATCACTCAAAATATTGGACCCAAACCGAAGTAACTTAAACGATTTATATTCTCGAACCGAATCCCAGGCGAGAACTCCATCCAACACATGGTGGGGTTGGAGAGTGGTAAATTCTAAATAGTGGTAAATATTAAGAATGTAGATGCATTATGCATAATCCAATAGCCGTGATCCTCTCTAACCCTAAAAAGTGTTGGCGGCTGCAGTGAGACCTCTGGGCTTCCGCGACTTCGATCCCCCAAGCACTGTCAACTAGCGTGGAACCCTTTTGTCATTTGCTCATGGGCGAAAGAAACCTTCAAGAGCTATTGGTTTTAAGGTTTGGTGGCAGAGATCGAAGGACGCCAAGCTGTTTTGTTGAATGAGCGTCAAGCTAGTGACCGAAGACCGCTGCGCGCCAGATTGAAAGCTTGTTCTGTCAACAGTCTGTTTGGGTGTTTCATGTTTGCGCTGCTGCGATCCTGGTTGGCAATTTGTAACGTTCGAACCTAGTTGAATATCGTAAAATTTGGTAAATTGAGTACGTAAAATTACTATCACTCAACTCGAAGTTAACTTCCTCGAATCGAGTTGAGAATCTCTACCATAAACCCGCTATGACGATACCGGTAATATGTGATACGTGGTTGGGCCACAAAATTCACTCATCGCGACAGTAGAAACTAAATGTTAAATCATCTTCATAAATACGTTCATAACGCCATTACAAATTTAATGACATATATATCATGACACATTTCAGCAAGATTTTTCCGATAGACACGTGGTGGTGCGTGCAACCCACGTGACTCTATCAGAGAACACTGCTTATGGCAACATACATTGTCAATGGCAACATAATTTATAATAAATTGTATGATATCACGAAACCGTCGAAGTAGCAAAATGGATCATATCACATAGGCAAATATATTTGTTCTGAACCTAGGAAGTCTTTAGGCTATTCTCGACAAAGTAAAAAAAAAAGTATATTTTAATCACTTGCAGTCTAAGAAACCCGGCCGGATTTCCATCTATATATATTAGGACACTATCATATCTCTCTCTCTAGTAATTCATAATAAATATCATATGAAAATATTTAATTATTTCAAACTGGTGAAATTTTGAGGTTCAAATATTAATCATTTGAATCCATTCAAAGTTTACGGTTTATTTTGATTAAAGAGTTTAAACCATTCATCATTTCTGGTTTATACTCATTAGCTACTTTTAGTTATCTATTCTAGGAAAACTATGTTGTATATGGGGTTTAGTTGTATGAATTAATCAATCAATTGAAATCAAGTTCTTTTGTTTCAATCTTCTACCTTCTCCAGTCTTTCATATTTTTTTCTCTCATATTAAGAAGTCATCTTTCAAAGAGAAGTATCTACTTTTATCTTTCTACTAAAGTTCTATCTCCTAGAAGTTTTGGATCAACTAATATACCTTTCAAACGCTTTCATCAAAATCAACATGCCAACATTATACATAACTACGTCCAAGCCAAATTTGGCCGACAACTGGCTGAAAACTGTCTAAAAAAGGTGGCAGATTCTAATCGGCAAAATTTTGTCTAATGTGATTCCAGAGTGCCGTTGAGCCACCTTCGGGCTTGGCGCTAGTCGGGTTTTGTTATTGTAAGGGTGGGTTACAAAACCCTTAACCTCTCACCACTAATCGTTGTTGCTGGTCGCTGCCCACAACGATGGTGATTTGGCTGCGATTTCCATCCGAAAATCACGTCGAATCCCCATCAATTTTCCACTCACGAACACCAAATACACAAACAATCTAATAGAGAACTTCAAGAGATTTAAAATTCATAAAATTTATTTTCCAGGAGGATGCAAGAGCACTTGCTGGCGACGATGGAAAAAATGCACAAAACCTTAGGCTTTTAATTCATCGTTTCTCCTCTATTCGGTCTCAAATCCATCGATTAAGGCCCAAAACAGATAGAGGAGGTCAATACCTTCTAAACGCGACCGAAATTGCTACCAATAATGGTTCGTCGATGTCGCATCACCAATGCCAATTTGGGCAACACAAATCGTTAGGAGAAAGAGAGAGACTTTAGTAACCTAATCTTTTTATATAATCGTTAATATTACGAATTTGATTTAGCGAACGTGGTAAATTATTTTACTGGTAGTGAATATTTAGTGAGCTTCTTTTGACTTTTTTATGAAATGGTTATATCGGTTGAATTCGGATGGAAGTCGATCGTAACTTCGTCGACACGAGCTCTTTGATGCGTGGAAAGTCAAAAATGGAGTTACGACAAATTTTTTATGATTAATGGATGTTTGACGGAAATATTTAGTGATTAATGAAAGTCAGACCTACCAATTCGGGTAGTGATCATAACTTTTTTTTTTCTCTCCAGCGATTTTAGTTCACCAAGACCGACATTGTGGTGCGGCACCACCAGACCGCCGTTGGCCACGATTATGTTTAGAATCATAAGATCTCAACTTTGTCTTCCTTTGTCCGCCATCATTTCGACGAATTCAAGCTGGAGGGAAGAGAACCGATGAGATTAGAGATTAGGGTGTTCATGGTTTTCGTCGGCCATTGTCGACGACTCCTACACCATCAAATAAGTACAATTTGGATTGTTTTATCCTCCTTTTCGTGTTATTTCTTGGGATTAGGTGTATAGAGGTCTGTTTTGAGGAAATCAAATTGATTTCCGTTGAGTTCATTTCAGTTATTGTCATGAGCGGTGATTTTTGGTGGTTTTGACCGTCGAGGATAGATGGGTTTTGCTACCACTACAAGAAAAAGTCACCTAGACCGCGGACCGTTTCTGTCGTCTATATGAGCATTTCCGTCATCTAAGTACTTAAACGACGGAACCTTCGTGGACTAGGTTACGTCCTCCAAGTACTGTCGTCCAGATACTTAAAAGACGGAACTGGAGGATTGTGTGGTCCAAGTGAAACTTAGACCGCGAAAAAAGTCTGTGGTCCAAGTGATTACTTAGACCGCGGATATCTTGCCAATGCCCGTCGTCTAAGTGAACACTTAGACCACGCATATATGACTGTCTCCGTAGTCTAAGTGATTATTTAATTTTTTTTAATTAAAATTTTAATTTAAGATAAAATATTAATAATTTAATGAAAATACTAAATCCTCATTTAAATAATTAAATATTTATAAATTAATTAAAATACTAAATTGTTACTTAAATAATCAAAATTTGTACATACATGAAATTAAATCGTTCGAAATCGAAAAAAAAACGATATGATTACATAGCTAGAATACATGCAAACTACTTAAATACAAGAGGAGCAGACGCACCGCAGAGTCCCCGCCTCCATCTGTGTCGTCGCCGTCGGGGTATGGGTTCGGGGGAGGTTGACACTGTTGTCGAGCCTGATTTTCCATGAGGGCGACGAGCTGGGCTATCTGCGCTTCTTGCTGATCAAGCCTCTGACACATAGATTGCGTTTCCTCCCGTGCGAGTCGAGCCTCTTCAAAGGCTGCTTGGACGACCACAAACTGACCACCTTTCCACGCCGAACATCCCGTAGATGAGTCGGAGGACAAATCTCACTGAACCTTGCATCCTATCCCCCTAACCTCCTTACCAGCTCGACGATCGTATACATCATCGGTGATTGCAATTTGGCTCTCCATCAGGTAGGTCTTCCGGCGGCAAATCCGGGTGTGCAAGCTGCGTGTTGACCAATTCCTGCTGCGCCCGTTCTACCAACCTCGCCTGATAAAATAATAAAAATTAAATAATTATAAATTTGTACGACAATTTAATAAATAATAACTACACTTATTAAAAAGAAATATATAGCACTTCCGCCGTATTGACTCGCTTCATTCTCGAGCCCAAGCGTCATGTACGCATTGATGCTAGCATCCAAATAAGGGTGTTTGAAACCCTTATCTCTGTGCTCCCTGGCTATTTGGATCATCTGCTTGGAGTTGGAGGTATGATGTTTGTCCTTCTTCCTCTGGTTGGTCTTGTTGATGTTGGAGAATTTCTGTTGAACAACATAAATCATTAAAAAAATTCATAAGTAACTAAAATAAAAATAATTCAAATTTCTTAATTTAAATAAAAAAATAATCACCTTATATTCTTCTCCTTGGAAGTGGTTACACAACCACTTTCACTCATCTTCCCTATCCCCACGCAGGTCTACGGGAGTAGGCATGGGGCCGATATCGTCATAATACTTATGATGTTTGTACTTCCAATCACGGTAGATAGTGTTGGCGGTTTGGTTGATGTGCCTAAGCATCTCCGGTGTGGAATTCACCTCATATTGTTCCTATAAGAAATGAATAGAAAATTATAATTGTATATATTATGAAATTATGATTTTTATTGGTTATTAGAAAATTAATTTAAAATTGTACGTATTATGTACCGCAAGTTCTTTAAACACTTTCGCCTTCTCTTCATCCGGCAACTTCTTCCAAGTAGGGCAATCATACGAACCCTGTTGCGAATGATTGACCCGATGCTGTGCACTGAGAGACTAGCTAGATGAGATGTGGGAGGGCTATCGGTGAATTTGTCGTACGACAAATGGATCTTTTTCCCGGTCGCCTTGAACAATTTCTCGAATTTTTCGCCTTTTACGAGACCGTGTGTCCTTTTGGGTTGAAGGTCTGTCAGGGTCCTCCTGAGCTTGTGCCATGTGTTGTAAAGGATAGACTCAGAGGAGGCCGACGATGCCTGAGCACTTTCTACCATAGACGTCGGACCGGAATGGGCGTCATCATCACCGGTCGGGATAATTGGGGTAGCGGGAATTTCCCCAGTCGGCGCTGTTGAAGGACCAGCTGAAGGGTCCGGAGGAGGCGCGTCGTTGTCCTCCTCTAACTCCCAACTGACTTGCTCTGCCAAGAGTCGGAGTAGAGCATCTTCGGCCTCCTTTTAGGCATTGTTCTTTCCCGACGGGAACCTACAAGTTGTTAAAATATTATTACCGTAATAATTATATACAAAAATTTACGATAATTATTTACAAGTATTGAGTGCGCCTAAGATTTAAAGAGAGTACACTAGCTTGGTGTTTAGGTCGTTTAATGGACGTGCGACCCGCGCGATAAAGTCTAAACTTTTAATCAATCAGCCTTGGTTCAATCGAAAAATATGGTCAGTTAGAGATAGAGATAACGCGAGAGGCATGACTAATTTCGACAAAACACCCCGAGGCTAACCAAATCAATGGTATATACTCTATTGGTGTTAGTCTTTCTTAGATCCAAAACTTGTCACTAGTCATAACTCGTTTCTAGACACCATTTTCGACATTCAGCCAATCTTTCAAAAATTTACACTCCCTCAAGTCCTTTGCAAACTCCTCCCTTAACCTTGTGTCCATAACTTCACTTAGGTTATGGTGTGCGGTGATGAAATCCACACATCACGAGGGGTTAAAGAGATAAGCTAGGAAATGAGGCGTCATCTATTCCAAAGAGTGCGACTCAATAAACCAAACTTATGTACTAAATTTAAATCAAAGACTACCAATCTACTACAAAATTGTCATAATTACCAATTTATTATATTTAATAATTCACTAATTTACCATATATTTACTACAAATATACAATATTACAACAATATTTACAAATTATAATTACATGCAATAATAAGTACAAATTATAATATTAATTAAAACAATATTTAATTACAATAACTAATTATTAATTACCATGCCTTTACAATAATAATTATCATGCATTTACTAACTAATATGAATTATTATTACCAATTATTACTAATATATTATTTTTACTAATTAATTTACCAATTTACTAATTTATTAATTAAATTATAATTATGTTAAAAATTTAAAAAATTACCTAAAAGATGAGTCGCGGGAGAGTGGGAGTACCCATATGTTTAGTTGCCGGAGGAGGGAGGCCGGATTTTTGTGAGAGAGAGGAAATGGGTGATTTGATTGAGAATGGGATGAGGAAAAAGGCTTGCCCTTGCTGCCTTTTATAGAGTTTCACTTAGACAACGGAGCCTCATTCTCTGTCGTCTAAGTGCACTTGGAAGACGTAAACACCCGTTTCTGTCGTCTAAGTGAACCGTTTCAAATTTTGGAACTGGCGCCCAATTAATTTGGCGGGTGGGAGTTAATTGCCTTACTTTTGGGAAACATTTCAAATTTGACTTAGACGACGGAGAAACCTATCTCCGTCGTCTAAGTCAAATTTGAACCCTTCCCAAAATTAAGGTGGTGGTAATTGAACCGCCATACTTCTTCAACCTAGACGACGGAGACACACCTCTCCATTGTCCAGGTGGTCGGTGGAACGACGGAGATGGATTTTTTCCATCATCCAGGTGGTCACTAGGACGGCAGAGATGCTTAATCTCAGTGGTCCAAGTGAAATTTACGTAAAATTAAAAAATAATTCGCAAGGAAGTTGCCGATTTGTCATTCGAATGAAATAGTCGTAAAATATCGATTAACGCATCGTATATATAAAAAATTGAATTTAAGACGTCTAATAATCTCACGTCTTTAAACTTGTTAAGTATCTACTAATCTTTATCACTTAAGTGTTATTAAGTATAACCCCATTGCATATCGATATTGACGAAATTGAATTTGGACAAAACAATCGTTGGATACATTCGCCGTAAGACAATATATAATTAGAATAATTTTCAGAAAATAGTAAGTTCGTGAAGGGTTTCATCGGCACAGTCAACCGAAAAACCGAAATTTTGACAAACCGGAAACGTGGATACACGAGAATTAGTAACTCCTATTTTGGAATTGTCGAAGCTCACACTCCAAGAATTGTTTAATCTATGGTCTCGACGAAAATAATATGCATTGGGACATGGTCTAGATAGTTATTATCTTAGATAAAATTACGAAATCTTAACTTAGACGCAAACAACCGTATGCGTTGTCTAAGTCAGTACTTGGACGACGCAAACATGTGTTTGCGTCGTTCAAGTGAATATTTTTTTTAATTTAGGGTTAGGGCCTTAGGGTTTAGGGTATACTTAGACGACGGGTTGACACTTTTACGTCGTCTAAGTACTATTTTTAGGATTTAGGATTTTATATAGGTATAATTAATTAGTATTGTATTTAATTACCTTAGTATGGACTACGAAAAGTCGTTTTTTCGTCCCCGTTTTAATAGTCGTGAAAATTAATTAATGTGATTCGATCGATCGATATCAAATTATCGATCGATCTGATCCTCCAGATTAATTAATTAATTAATTTTAATTTACGTCGGTCGAACTGACCATGCTATTTAATTAATTATTAAATTAATTAAGTACAAAATTAATAGTTGTACATACGTATGTACTCCTCCTCATAATATAAATATTATATATATTAATTAATTGATTGATCGATCATGCATCATTACAATAATTACAATAATTAATTACCAATTAATATTTCTCGTCATTATATTGTATTTTTCATCATAATCATTATCATCCTCATCCCCGTTATCTGATTGCTCCTCCTCCTCATCATACTCAACATCATCGGACGAATAACCTGAGTCCTCGTCCTCATCCTGATCCTGCGCGTCTTCTTCATCTACCTCATTAATTGCATCAATAATCTCATCTTCAGTTAGATTTGTACAACTATCAGGCATGGGTAAGCGTTCACCAGCTTGAACCAGGTCCATTATGTCGGAGCGGATGACAGAAATATTAAGCTCTTGATAGGCAGGAATGTCTCTGTCCGGTTCATCAGCATCTTCAGTCGCCGGTGTCCCTTCAATTGTCGTAGTATTCCATATTCCTCGATGAGAGATATAGTTCACTATTTTCCACCCTTCACTAGCTTTCGGATCATCGAAATAGAACACCTGCCTAATTAAGGTGGTGAGAGCGAAATGCTCATCCTCATACCAGCTTGAGTTTGTATCAACTGATAAAAGTCCCAGGTCTTCTTTTGTACGCTTAAACCATTTTCACTTGAATAGCAAAACGTTGAAATCATTCCCGTAACATAGTTGAATGACATATACAATAGCCCCGTAATATAGATCATTGTCTTTCCCAACCGCTACCCCACTGTTTTGTGTTCTTCTTCCTTCATTTCGGGCCAATGAATGGAACTTTACACTGTTCACAAAACATCCGGGGTAAATATAGTGTTTAATCGGCTTCCCTGCTAGCAAGTGCTTTGGCCAGGACCACCACCCTCTGTGGTTTTCAAATTTTTGTAGATCAATCATCTGCGAAAATGGGAAAATGAAAGGGTTTACTTTGTACAAATGTGATCGATATGTATATAAACTAAATACCGAGACATACATACGTACGTACCCATTGGAAGAAATAATCAACTTCTTCTTAACCATTTTCTCAAACCACGCTGAACTCTTGTCCGGATTTAACGCCTGAAGTCTCTCCCTGTATGACATCATGTACGACTCAACTTCGTCACAGTCTCGCAACACTACCCAATGTGCCTCAATAAGTTCTTCCCGTGTTAACGATTCCTTTAATACTCCTCTAAACTGTCGTACAACATTTGGGACGACAGAAAGATTGAGACAGTGAAAGGACCCAACCCCGATTTAGTTTCCTAAACCGGAATCAAACCCCTTCTGAAAACGCGAACCAACAAAATCCACAAAAATTTCGGCAGAGTAACGCTACTAATGCGGAATTGCCTTTACCTGCACCCGGAAAATAACACTTCATCCTATGCCACAAAAGCCAAACCGTGTGAAAGGACCCAACCCCGATTTAGTTCCTAAACCAGAATCGAACCCCTTCTGAAAACACGAACCAACAAAAACCATAAAAATTTTGGCAGAGTAACGTTACTAATGCGGAATTGCCTTTACCTGCACCCGGAAAATAACACTTCATCCTATGCCACAAAAGCCAAACCGTGGGCATCAATCCCATCCGGATTTCTCAATATCATATCAATAGCAATAAACAGTAAACATAACTGTAATGTATAGGAAATCTGGGAAAATCCGTATAAAACATGGATCAGTAATGTATCAGAGCGACCTCTTGTGTGTATATATATATATATATACAAAATATACATCAGTAGGCGAAACAAGGAACCTACTAGAAAAGACAGGTAGCTCGAACAACTAGCCTCCGACTGCGACGTGAGACACCAGAATCCGAACTGCAAACTGGGCACGGAAATCGAAAAGCCCAGGGGAAAGACATGAAAACCGTTAGAGTGAGTGGATGAAAATAAATGTCTTTCGCCGAATAATATATGTTATAATAACATATGCGAGTCAAAAAGGATGAATATGATATAGTACATGAGGTGAACTCAAACTCCTCCAGCGTACAGAGCATGCATGGAAAAATCCCACGGGGTCACTCATGGACACATCCGTGCTAGTACAGTCCGAATCACGGGATCCCAGACCCCCCACACGTGATTCTAGCCAGAAAGGCCTCAGGTCAGAGGTCTGCCCCCCCCGGTAAAGGCCTCGGGTCAGGGGTCATAGCCTCCCCCGGTAAACATCCTCGGGGATCAGCCGGGATGCAAGTGTATCGATACAACAACATATACTGTGACTATACTCTGTGTAAACCAAATCATAAATAGTTCGATGCAAGTGTATAAAACAACATATAAATGCATATACGTAATGTATAATTATATAGGCATATTCATATAACACATGCTCATATAAATCATAATCTCAAATACATGCTCATGCCCGTAAAACGTGTATTAATGACTCGCGATTATCAGTGAAAGGAAATTGTCCACTCACAGATGAGCAAAACGCGCACTCGCGCTAATCACGTGGCCCGGCGGAAGATCCCTCGCCCGAAGCACGATCTCGATGCCCTGAATAATCATAAAATATATCTGATCAAAATCACAATTCACAACACTGTACCACACCTTGGAAATCAACCGTTCCCGAAAATATATAACACAGTGCAGAATAATCGACGAAATTCCCGAAATCTCCACACAAAACCCTCGACTGAAAATCCGATACCCAAATCAACTCGAAAACCTCAAGGTGACGATCGGGGCGTGAATACGAGTAAAACGACATTAAAATCACCAAATTCTAAAAAGTCAACGGGTCGCTGGAGCTCCGCCGTTGACCTCCGCCGCCGGCGATCTCTCTTCTATGGCTAAGTCCAATTTCGGCCACACACGCCGGAAAACAGCTCGAAAACCACGGATTCCCTCCACCGCCGGCGATCTCCGATCTCCTCCGTTCTCCGTCCACGGCGCACGGTGGCCTTCGAGACCACTCCCAAAGGCACCGCCGTGGCCCCACAGTCCAAACCCCTCTAATCTCCGGCCACCCTCGTGGCCGGAGCGCCACCGTCCACGAAACCCAAAACCGGCCGGAATTCCTTGAATTTCAACTCAACATTTCTCCCTCAATTCTCAACCAAATCACCTTTCAAAGTCGTGGCCTGAAACGGCCGGAATCAGCCGGTTCACTGGAGGTAGACAAACGGTCCAATTTTCTCCACCGTCAATAGTGGTTAACGGTCAGCAGCTCGGTCAACGCCGGTCAAACTTCCCAAACAGTGTTTTCGACTATTTCCGATATTTATACTCGCGTCTCGGGACGATCGACGGTCCAAAACGGAAAACCATTACGATTCGGATAAACTCTATACGAATGGATAAACTCGTCGATATTCCGAAACTTCAAATAATCATATTATATTCCTCGGTCGTCGAAATAATCATCCGGAACCGCCCACGAACTCGAAATCACATATACTACAACTCTCGAGAAGAGACTCAACTCAAATTCTCGGCCGATAATTAAGTCGTAATTAAAACCGGCAAACCACACAATTATCGAAAAACTGCGATTACGCGCTAACTCATGAATTACGCTGATTACTCTACCGATTCTGGTTCGGGTTGTCACAAATCTACCCCCCTTAAAAAAATTTTGACCTCGAAATTTACGTACTTGTCAGGTGAACAGATGAGGATACTGCTCCCGCATACGCTGCTCAGACTCCCAGGTGGCCTCCTCAACAGAGTGATTCTACCACAAAACCTTCACTAGCGGTATAACACGGTGCCTCAACTCCTGCTCACGATGATCGAGAATCTGTACCGGTTCCTCCATATACGTCATATCCTCTCGGATCGGTAGCTACTGTGGCGCTAACACATGTGACGGATCTGAGATGTACTTCCGCAACATCGAAACGTGGAAAACATCATGAACACGAGCCATCTCAGCTGGCAACTCAAGTCTGTAAGCAACAACTCCAACTCTCTCGATGATCTCATACAGACAAATGTACCGTGGTCGAAGCTTGCCAAGCTTCCCGAAACGTATAACTCCCCTCCACGGAGATAGTTTCAGGAAGACCCAATCGCCCACATCAAACTCGAGACTCTTTCTCCTCACGTCCGCATAACTCTTCTGGCGATCCTGGGTAATTTTCAATCGATCCCGGATAATCTGGACGTCCTCCATGGTACTCTTCACCAGATCAGGGCCAATAAGCCATCACTCGCCCACCTCACTCCAACATAACGGAGTGCGGCACTGCCTCCCATATAGGGCTTCGTACGGTGCCATCTTGATACTGGCCTGATAACTATTGTTGTAGGCGAACTCAATCAAATGTAGTTGCTGGTCCCAATTTCCTCGAAACTGTAATATGCAAGACCGCAACATATCCTCAAGAGTCTGTATAGTCCGCTCAGACTGCCCGTCAGTCTGAGGATGAAAAGCTGTACTGAAACGCAATCTCGTGCCCATGGCTCGCTGCAATGCCTGCCAGAACTCGGAAGTAAACTGACTGTCTCTGTCAGAAACAATAGATACAGGCACACCGTGCAGATGAACGATCTTTGACAAATACAGCTTGGCCAATCTACCCACTGATATCTTCCCCGGAAGTGCGAGAAAATGAGCGGATTTCGTCAGTTGATCCACAATAACCCAAATACCAGTATTGCCAGCCGAAGTATGCGGCAACTGATAAACGAAATCCATGGTAATGTGCTCCCACTTCCAAACCGGAATCTCTAGTGGCTGCAATTTCCCCGCAGGCTTCTGCCTCTCCGCTCTAACCTGCTGACAGATCAAACATTGGCTTACATATGCGGAAATCTCCCGCTTCATGTTGCACCACCAGTAATACGCTAGAAGTGTACGAAACATTTTCGTACCACCGGGATGCATCGCATAAGCCGAACTATGGGCCTCATCCAAAATCTCCTTCTTCAGACTCTCGTCTCGGGGTACGCACAACCTGCCTCTGAACAGCAAAGTACCGTCGTTACTCAACCAAAACTCTGTAGGTACACATTCCGTATCATGGTCTTCTTTCCCAACAGGTAGGAATCTGAATCCTGTGCCTCTCGAACCTGGTCAACCAACATGGGTCAAACCTGGAAGCTGGCTAGCAAGGCTTCCTCGTCATCCCACTCGAACTCGGCACCTATAGCCCGAAGCTCGGCTAACATAGAAACTCTAGCCACACATACATGGAACAACGAAGCTCCAGATTTCCGACTAAGTGCATCGGCAATAACATTGGCCTTCCCTGGATGGTACTCGAAAGTGCAATCGTAGTCGTTGATCAACTCCATCCACTTGCGCTGCCTCATGTTCAAATCTGGCTGCGTCCGCAAGTAGGTGAGACTCTTGTGGTCGGTATAAATCTTACATTGGGCTCCATAGAAGTAATGTCTCCAACTCTTCAACGCTAGCACTATAGCGGCCAACTCCAAATCATGGGTCAGATAGTTGACTTCGTGTGGTTTCAGCTGCCTGGATCCGTAGGCTACAACTCTGCCATGCTGCATCAGCACACAACCAAGTCCCATCTTCGACGCATCACTATAAACCACGAACTCACCGCTGTCGTCTGGTAATGTCAGAACCGGTGCAGTAGTCAACTTTTCCTTCAGAAGTAAGTAACTCTCCTCACATGCATCGGACCACTCAAACTTGACGCTTTTCTTCGTCAACCTGGTCAGTGGAGTAGCAATCCGAGAAAAATCCTGTACAAATCGCCGATAGTAGCCTGCCAAACCCAAGAAACTCCGAATTTCCGGTACAGTGGTAGGTCTACTCCAATTCAGCACGGCCTCGATCTTGTCAAGATCAACGCTGACTCCCTCAGCCGATATCACGTGGCCCAGAAACTTCACACTGTCCAGCCAAAACTCGCACTTGCTAAACTTCACAAACAACTGATTGTCCCGCAAAGCCCGCAACACCGCTCGCAAATGCTTCTTATGCTAGCCCACACTCCTGGAATAGATCAAAATATCATCGATGAACACAATCACGAACTTGTCCAGAAATTGTCTGAACACTCGGTTCATCAAGTCCATAAAAGCTACGGGGGCGTTGGTCAACCCAAACGGCATAACCAAAAACTCGTAGTGCCCATACCGCGATCTGAAAGCTGTCCTGGCCACATCAGATTCTCGGATCCTCAACTGATGATATCCGGACCTGAGATCAATCTTCGAAAAGACTGAAGCTCCCTTGAGCTGATCAAACAAGTCATCAATCCGCGGCAACGGATACTTGTTCTTCACTGTAACTTGATTCAGCTTCCGGTAATCGATGCACAACCGCATGGATCCATATTTCTTCCGTACAAACAAAACCGGGGCATCCCATGGCGAAACACTGGGTCGAATGAAACCCTTCTCCAGCAACTTCTGAAGTTGAACCTGTAACTCTTTCAACTTCGCTGGCGCCATACAATACGGTGCCTGTGAAATGGGTCCTGTACCAGGTAATAGCTCAATAGTGAAATCAATCTCCCGAACTGTAGCCGAAAAACAGCTTGAAAACCACGGATTCCCTCCACCGCCGGCGATCTCTGATCTCCTCCGTTCTCCGTCCACGACGCACGGTGGCCTTCGAGACCACTCCCAAAGGCACTGCCGTGGCCCCACGGTTCAAACCCCTCTAATCTCCGGCCACCCCTGTGGCCGGAGCGCCACTGTCCACGAAACCCAAAACCGGCCGAAATTCCTTGAATTTCAACTCAACATTTCTCCCTCAATTCTCAACCAAATCAAGAAATTCCAAGTTCTAAACTGTTTAGAATCACGAGGAAAACATTTTACCTTCCAAAGTCGTGGCCTGAAACGGACGGAATCAGCCGGTTCACCGGAGGAAGCCAAATGGTCCAATTTTCTCCACGGTCAACGGTGGTCAACGGTCAACAGCTCGGTCAACGCCGGTCAAACTTCCCAAACAGTGTTTTCGACAATTTTTCGACTATTTCCGATATTTATACTCACGTCTCGAGACGATCGACGGTCCAAAACGGATAACCATTACGATTCGGATAACCTCGATACGAACGGATAAACTCGTCGATATTCCAAAACTTCAAATAATCATATTATATTCCTCGGTCGTCGAAATAATCATCCGGAACCGCCCACGAACTCGAAATCACATATACTACAACTCTCAAGAAGAGATTCAACTCAAATTCTTGGCCGATAATTAAGTCGTAATCAAAACTGACATACCACACAATTATCGAAAAACTGCGATTACGCGCTGACTCATGAATTACGCTGATTACTCTACCGATTCTGGTTTGGATCTTCACACGTGGGCACCAATCCCAACCGGATTTCTCAATATCATATCAATAGCAATAAACAGTAAACATAACTGTATAATATAGAAAATCCGGGAAAAACCATATAAAACATGTATCAGTATCGTATCAGAGCGACCTCCAGTGTATATATACAAAAATATTTAGCAGTAGGCAAAACAAGAATCTAGTGGAGAAGAAAGGTAGCTCGAACAACTAGCCTTCGACTGCGACGTGAGACACCAGAATCCGAACTGCAAACTGGGCACGGAAACCAAAAAGCCTAGGGGAAAGGTAATAAAACGTTAGAGTGAGTGGATGAAAATAAATATATGCCTTTCACCAATTTCATATACAATAAACAATGTAAGTAATGCGAGTTCGGAAAGTATATATGGAGCTGCCAGGCGAATCTCTCAAGCCCGACGGTCAGGCGAATCTCTCAACCCCAGCGGCATAAAAGGGGAATCTCTCAACCCCAGCGGCATAACAGGGGAATCTCTTAACCCTGCCCAGAGGAATCTTTCAACTCTGGTCCAGAGGAATCTCTCAACTTTGGTCAGACTACTGGTGATCAGCCGAGTAGCCGAAGCATCGATGCAAGTATGCCATCACCATAAAAATATAAAATAATACCTCCGAAAATAATAAATAAGCTAACATCATATATAAACAAATACGAAAAATCATGAACTCGCAACGACTGTGAAAATATAAAATTGTCCACTCACAGGTGAGCAAAGTGCGCACTCGCGCTAATCACGTGGTCCGGCTGAAGATCCTCGCCCGAAGCACGATCTCGATCCCCTGAATAATCACAAAATATATCTGATCTAAATCACAATTCACAACACTATACCACACATCGGAAACCAACCGTTCCCGGAAACGTATAACGGATACAAAAATAATTAACGAAATTCCCAAAATTTCTACTCAAACCCTTGACTGAAAATCCGATACCCAAATCAACTCGAAAACCTCAAGGCGACGATCGAGGCGCGAATACGAGCAAAACTACATATAACTCGACACATTTCCAAAAAAAACGTCAACGGTCGCCGGAGCTCCGCCGTTGACCGCCGGCGGCGGCGGCGGCGCGCCGTTAACCGGAGAGATTTTACGGCGGCCAAGCTCCCACAAGGTTCTCCTTCTCAATCCCAACAACTTTCCTAACTGTGGAAACCACCAATTTCGGCGAGGTTGGCCGGAAATCAGCTCGAAACCTCAAGAATCACAACCGGCCGGAAAACTTCCCGGCTCGATTCCGGTGCCGTCGAGCCACCTCGTCCCTCCAAACCAAAGGGGAAATGAACACCATACAAAACCCAACAAAAACCACCAAGAATCCATGCCGGAAAGTCACCGGAGCTCTGCCCCCAAGCAAGGCCGATTGCGGCGAAATTCCAAGAATTTCATCTCCTCCGTTCTCACTCATTCCGGCACCAAATCAAGTAATTCCAAGTTCGAATCAACAGAATATCAAGCAAGGATTTGAAATATACCAATATCTTGGCCAGAATCGCGATATCCGATGGCGGCAGCGTGTTCCACGCGGTGGAGAACCGGTCAACGAAAAAAGTCAACGGTCCAAGCTCGGTCAACGCCGGTCAAACTTCCAGAACAGCGTTTTCGACAATTTTTTGACTATTTCCGATATTTATACTCGCGTCTCGGGACGATCGACGGTCCAAAACGGATAACCATCATGATTCGGATAAACTCGATACGAATGGATATATTAGACGAATTTCCGCAACTTCAAATATTCATATTATATTCCTCGTTCGTCGAAATAATTATCCGAAACCGCTTATGAACTCGAAATCACATGTACAACAACTCTCGAGAAGAGACTCAACTCAAATTATCGGCCGATAATTAAGTCGTGATCAAAATCGGCAAATCAATCAATTATCGGAAAACAGTGATTTCGCGCTAACTCGTGAATTAAGCTGATTACACTACTGATTCTGTTTCGGGTCGTCACAGACGGGCACTAGGATCGGAGGCAGTGGGAGGTGGTGGATTTTTGAGGTACCTGTTGCTGTAAGTAATACATTCATGCATTAGGTATGTCTCGGCTATGGAGCCATTTGGGGCCGACATGTTTTTGGTGAATCCTTTATACTGTCCAAGCTTTCTACAAAATCAAACGTTCAATTAATGCATTGTAGAATAAGAATAAGTACTTATATCTAGTAATCTCCAGTGGAAGAAATTATGAATCGAAAAACCTATATAATTAATTAGTTGTACGTGCCTTTCTTGAGGATACATGCAACTGTACTGGACTGGACCATAAATGAGCACCTGTTCGGGCAGGTGGATCATTAGGTGAATCGTGATGTTAAAGAAAGTAGAGGGAAAAATCCTCTCTAGTTTGCAAATGATGTGCACAAAGCCACTATTCGTTCTACAACATCACGAGGCAAATATGGTCGAATTACCACCGGAATCAGACGTTGCAGCATAACGTGATAGTCATGTGTCTTTAAACCAACAAACTTGTGTTGCACCTCGTCCACTGCTCCAATTATAGTTGCTGCATACGTAGCCGGATAACGAACGCTCTTAAAGCAGTGAAATATAGAATGTCTAAGTGTCGGCTTCACTGTATAAGGTGCAGTTGGCATCTTGTTGTACACTCCTCTTCTATCCCTCCTCAACCACAAGGGACGACGTAGATTCATAGATTCCAGATCTTTGCGCGCTTTGGTAGTATCTTTAGTCTTAAACTTAATACCGAGAATTGTTTCCAGCACGATGTCGCACACATTCTTTTCTATGAGCATCGCGTCCAAGTTGTTCCTCAGCTTCAACTTCGACCAGTAAGAGAGTTCAAAGAATATACTCTTGTGATGCCAATAGCTGAGATCACGTGGAGGTATTGGATTACATTTCTTAACATCCGTGTTATTGGTCAACACACCAAGTCGAAATAGCTCAACCTCTCTAAAATCTATTCGCCCGACCAACTACGGGGTTTATGATTATTCTCTACTGTCCCATCGAAATCAACTTCATCCTGTCGCCGCTGGTGGTCGTGATAAAGCCATCTACGGTGATCCAAGTAACACACCATCCTCGCATGCTAACTAGAGTTCACATCGTCCAAACATATAGGACATCCATTATATCCTTTCGTTTTGCAGGCTGCCAACATCCCATACGCTGGAAAATCACTGATCGTCCATATTAGGGCAGCCTTCATCGTGAATATCGTGTCAGTGAATTTGCATAAGTTGGGACTCCATTTTGCCACAACAGTTTCAGCTCGTCGATCAAAGGTCTGAGGTAGACATGTAAGCACTTCCCCAGAGATTTAAGACCTGGAATTAGCAGAGTAAGGAAATTAAAATTCCTTGTTCAGCACATCCATGGAGGCAGATTGTATGGCATCATAATAACTGGCCAAGTGTTGACGACAGAGCTATTACTAACCCAATGATTGAATCCGTCTGTTGATAGTTCGAGTCTAACATTTCTAACCTCTGCAGCAAAGTCTCCAAATTCTCTGTCGAAATGTTTGAAAGCCTCCCCATCCGCGGTATGTCTCAGGACATCGTCATCTATTCTCTTTTCTGCATACCATCACATCGCCTCTGCTGTGTATAGAGACATGTACAGACGCTGCAATCTGGGAACCAAGGGAAAATATCGAAGAACTTTCACAGGAATTCTCTTTTTCGAACTCTTCCTATTCAGCTCATATCTGCACTGGCCACATATGAGACAATAGTCCAAATCTTTATATTCTTTATAAAATAGCACACAATCATTCGGACATGCGTCAATTATCCTGTACTTTAGGTCGAGGCTGCTCAAGATATTTCTAACCTTATAATGAGATTTAGGAAGATTGTGATCATCAGGAAGCAACTTACATATTTGCTCCTGAATTTCGTCAAAAGCACTCACTGACATTTTGTGCTTCACTTTTATCTTCATTTGCTCCATCACATATTGCAACACATTCTCTCGACATCTAGGGAACACAGGGGTCTGCGCTTCAAGTAGCATCCGGTTGTACTTATCCATCTCACTGGTGTCAGTGGCCAAGCTAACATCGGGAAATGTGTCATCATGCTCATGAGTGGTATTGTAACCTCCCTCTTGGTGTTGGTGTCCACCATGACTAAATCCCAGAAACGCATCATGATTCAAATCTGCAGTTGGGTTCCATGCAGGGGGGCTGACACCACTACTGTTGGATGAGGCACCATGGTAGCTGTACCCTGAGCTAAAGTCTACTGCTTCACCATGCTCGCTCCACGTAGTGTAACTCTACATCATACCATTTTCGTACAAGTGTTGCACCATAACATTAACCTCCATATACTCACAGTTAAGACATTTTTGGCATGGACACCTGGAACGCTTCTTTTCCTGACCATGTTCTATCGCAAAATTCACAAATTCGCTAATTCCATCTATATACTGGAAATCACTTCTATTCCGCAACTTCATCCAACTCTTGTCCATATTGTTACGAATTTTAAAAATTAATTATCATATTAGTCAACTATTCTATATATATATACAGATTTTCAAGCTAGTAATTATATATGAAACTATTATGTATATATACACAAATTTTCAACTACCTTAATATATTAAATTATTACTTAATTACCTTCACTAATTATCTTTATTAATTATTGGTGAATATATGTACTCGATCTACATCAATTAATTACTTCAATAAGTCAAACATTCTACATGTACGTTTTAACTAAATATTAACAAAATTTATAAACATCCATGCATATATATGTACTACGTACTGGTCAATATTAATTAACTAACATATATAAATATAATCAATTACCTAACTTAATTATAATTATATATTAAAACGTACTAATTATTAACAATGCAATCAATCAAACGTACAATTAATTATATATATATAAACGTTAAATGGTGTTGGTAAATTAACTATGTATATACGTACATAGCCTTCTCCGATATATGGCGAATCGATGCTCGGATATAGTGCTAGCTAGCTAGAATTTGCATGCGCGCCATATATGTATGCGTGAGGATCGGAGCGAGAGTCTGATCGATCAAGAGAGAGAATTGAATGATCGATCGACATATATATGCATGGAGATGAAGTTGAGATGAGCGAGCGGAGAGGAAGAGAGTTCGGCATGGACATTATATAATGCTTCACTTAGACGACGGAGTTTCGGTGCGTTGTCTAAGTTACCACTTAGACGACGGATTAGGCACTTCTCCGTCGTCCAAGTTCTTACAAGGACGAAGGAGAATGAACCCGTCATCCAAATGGCCACTCGGACCACGGGGTATCGGTCCGTTGTCCAAGTGGCCACTTGGATGACGGAAACACTCTTTGCGTCGTCCAAGTGCATGTCACTTAGACCACGGAAGAACCTTAAAAGTTCCGTGGTCTAAGTGCATTTTTCTTGTAGTGTACCCTCTTCCTTCTGGGTTGATTAGGGTATGCCTCGAGCTCAGTTGTTGCTCCACAGTGGCGCTACGATCACCAAAATTACCGTTGGTGATTTTTTGCTACATTTCTCTCAAAGAGGATTTCGGCTAGATGTAGACAGAATTGGGTGATGTGGTAAAAGCAAAAACTATTGGGCTCGCCAACAGCTTTCTGGCGATGTATCAATCACCATAGTCATCGGCTTATATATCGTTAGGTTTATATTGATGATACAAACGTAGTCGTGATTAGTCGAACTTCACTTCGAATTGAGTAATTGCTTGATTGACGTGAATATTTACAGAATATTACAATTCGGAGGTCGGGTCATCACAAATGGTATCTGAGCGCAATTCAACTCTCAGACCTTGCTTTTCATGTTCTACAATTTAGTCGTAAATATATGAGAATATAAAAGTTTATTTGTCATAAATGCAAATTTGTACCTTTGTGATTGTAGCGAAGGAGGGTCGAGGTTCTTGACAAGAAGTTGAGAAAATTGAGAATTAAAGCCATTGTTGGACATGAGGTACGCGTTCTTCTATTTTTTGTCATAAACACTTGTTTAATTTATCAATCACTTTTTGATATTGTTTCGAATTGTATTGCATTATGATTTTGATATTGATTATATACATTGTGTTGAAAGAACATAAATCGAGATAGTTACAAAGTGGTAATAGAATGACAACATCGATTATCAATCGAAGTGGAAATGAAACGATATCAACAATCAATTGAAATGATACGAGCTGAAAATGTGAGATCGAAATGAATATGAAAAGTGTTGTATCCTATCGTATTTGAGATTATTTGTAAAGGTTGCTACAAATATATGAAATGATTAATTGTACAAATATACAATCAGTTGTACGATGAGTTTCAATTTTTTAGAATCTGATAGGATTCAAGGAAATCTCGAAAAATCACAAATTGAAACTGTTAGTAGAACGATTATGTTTATGAATGAGAATTACGAATATGAAAACGAAAATGAAAAATCTAATTGTAAATATATATGATTATATATGAATAGGCTCGTGGAGTCGCCAGGTTTGGGAAATCCTGATTTGGGTTCGTTTACGGTCGACAGTTAAGCATGGATTGTGCTTCCTAGGGTAAAGAGATGCAAAACCAACTAGGTCGTATTCTCGATGTGCTATTTTGAGAGATATCCAAATTTAGGGGGTGTTGTCGATGTTATTAATCGAGAGTATATGATATATGGTGATACAAATTAAAAATATAAAACGACACCTTGAAACGTGAAACAATTCACTAAAAATATATTATGTGATTTCCATCGTTGAATGAATTATGTGATATGACTGAGTTCGCGAGGCGAGCAATACGATATACGATAAGACTTGAGCTCGCGATACAGTATCACAACATGAAATTTGCTCGTGCGATGAGTATGATAGTATAATATAAACTTTTTTTTATAAGTAAGAGAATACGATATGATTTGAACTTGAAATGCGAGCTTTAATTCTGTAGTATTTTATCATGTGATGAACATGACGATTTAATATTTGCTCCTGTGATCTGCATACGAATATGACACAAAGTGAACTTGTGAAACGAGCATGAGTACATTATCATGTGCTTAGTTTTTATATTATTTTCAGTATCGGTGGAAAGGCATTAATTATCTTTGTTTTCATCATACTCGATTATTATTTTTGTCCACTCAGTCTAACAATTTTTATGTTTTATATGCCTTTCCCTGGGCCCTTCGGTTTCAAATACCCAGATTTGCAAATTTTCTGTGGAGGTCAGACGTGCATGTGGATCTAGGCATAACGGTAACTGCCATAAGATTCGATGATGATCCTACGAGCTCGTAGTTTTTTATTATATCTAGTTTAGTATGTCTCGCTGCTCTGATGTCTAAATGAATCTATGTATTCAATATTGAGAAATAGTTTCTTTAAGTTATAATCTTTTGATTATTGATCTTCATTTAGATCGTTGGTTTAGAATTTGTAGGCATTAAGGGTCATTAAGGCCTAATCTTGGTTTAGGCAACCATACCGAGGTCGAGTCCTTTTAGTTTATAAGTGGTGGCTCGACATCGGTGCTACGATTGGCAAAATTGTCGTCGACAATTTGTGGCCAGATTTTTTTCGGGGAGGATTTTGGCAAGATGCAGGCCGAATTGGGTGATGTGTAGAAGAGAAAGTATTGGGCTTGCCGAGAGCTTTCTGGCAATGTTTCAATTGACACGGTTTTCGATGGCGGCGCGTCTGTTGGAAGCCTAAAAAATTCATTTTGAAACGTGTCGAGTTATATATCGTTAGACGATACGAATGTAGGCGTGGGATTTATTCAACGTTTAGACTTAGTTGTGGATTTTTTTGGAAGTAGCAAATTGGGGTCTTGTTCTCTTCGTGAGGAATTACGCTTTTATAGCTATTTAGACGAACATTACTTTGATTTATCTGTGTTGGTATCTGTCTTTTTCGTGTTGCGTATTCCAATTATTTATTGTGTTTTTTTCTTGTACAATACTCGTGGACTAGTGTAACATTTATCTATATTAGCGTAGAAACGGTCTTTTTCTCGTATCATATGAATGCCTACATTATAATAATATTTATTTTGTTAGTAATATATACTATGTTGCGTGATTTAGTCGTAAAAAACGAAGTTGTAAATACTAAATAGAAGGGAGCATAAAAGGTAAGAGAAGAGGAGGAAGAGCGTGGCGACCACTGACCACGGATGGTCCTTTGTTATTGCGATAATGAAAAGATAAAGGTATCCACAAGGAGTCGCCACGTGGCAGATAAGGGGCCAATGCCACTTCATCCTTTACTCTCTCGCACACTCATTTGTAGCCACACTACCTCCACAACTTCATCCTTTTACTCTCTCGCACACTCATTTGTAGCCACACTACCTCCACGAGCCATCTCCTTATCAACACTTGACTACTAAACCCATTCTTTCTCACTTTCTTCTAGCTTCACTCATTCATTCATCCCCAAACCAAACCAAACCAAAACCAAACCCAAACCCAAACACACATTACACACACACACATACTAGAAGCAAACCAAGAATGGCAACCACAGCAGCTACCATGGTGAGCACCAGCTCCTTCATCAGAGGGCAGCCCATGTCCTCAAGCCTGAGGTTGGCTCCCACCAACGTGAGCCAGGCCCTTTTCGGCTTGAAGCAGCAATCCAACACCAACCGTGGCCGTCTCACAATGGCTGCTTACAAGGTGAAGCTCATCACTCCCGAAGGTGAAACCGAGTTCGAGTGCCCTGATGACGTCTACATTCTTGATGCTGCCGAGGAGGCCGGTCTTGACCTCCCTTACTCTTGCCGGGCCGGTTCTTGCTCTTCCTGCGCCGGAAGGGTCGTCGCCGGCAGTGTGGACCAGTCTGACCAGAGCTTTCTAGATGATGATCAGATGGATGGTGGCTTTGTTCTCACCTGCGTGGCTTATCCTTCTTCTGATATCATACTCGCTACCCACAAGGAGGAGGAGCTCACTGGCTAATCATTGTTGGCATTGCCATGCATGGATCAAGCTCCAATCGTTTCTTACTATATTTATGTTATGTCTCTAAATGAGTTGCTGCTTCATGTTTAATTTTGTACTCTTCTCATTTGTAGTATGAAATCCTATATTGTACCCTGCCATAAACCCTAGTATCAATTTGCTATATCTCTCCATCTCTTTAAGGAAAAAATGCACAAATGTTGCCTAAATTTTTGATGTTAGAACTTTTGATATCAGAATAGTTGTGTATCTAGACTTTCAAAGTTCACCGTTAGGTATCTAGACTCTTATTTTGTTAGCTTTGAGATACCTATTGTCACTTCTTGGTTAATAATTTGTCAAATTGAAGAAGTAGCTTATACAATATTAAAAATATGGGATTAAAAAAGACATTTAGCCTCTCATAAACATGGACCATCTTCCTTCAACCGTTTCAGTTCTCTTCTCCGATTCATTCCTCCCAAGTCTTAACAATGATTGCCGCCGTCGAGTCGAAACACCAACAATTACACAGAGTACATTGAGAAGAGAGTTACCCACTTGACTTCCTCCCAATATCAAGAAGTTGTTAACTAGCACTACAAGAAAACAGCACTTAGACCACGGAAACGTAATTGTTCCGTGGTCCAAGTAACACTTGGACGACGGAGAAGTCTCCGTGGTCCAAGTACAACCTGGACGACGGAGAATACCATCTCCGTCGTCCAGGTGATCACCTGGAGGACGGAGAAGACTCCGAGGTCCAGGTGTCCACCTGGATGACGGAGACGGTATTCTCCGTCGTCCAGGTGATCACCTGGACGACGGTGTCTTCTCCGTCCTCCAGGTGATCACCTGGACGTCGGAAGAGGTATTCTCCGTCGTCCAGGTGGCCACCTGGACCTCGGAGTCTTCTCCGTGGTCCAGGTGATAACCTGGACGACGGAGATGGTATTCTCCGTTGTCCAGGTGATCACCTGGACAACGGACCGACACGCCGTGGTCCGAGTAACTTCCACTTAGACGACGTACCGACACCTCCGTCGTCTAAGTGAAGCATTATATAAGCCCGATGCCAAACTCGATTCATTTCATATATCCGATCTCTTCATTCCATTCGAAGAAGAATTGAAGGAGAAGGGAGAAGGAGAAGGATCGGAGAAGGGAGAAGGCCGAGAAGGATCAGGCCGATAAGGGATCTCCGCTGACTAGCTAGCTTAATTAACAGATATCGAGAATGCCAGCAGGTATGTACGCAGTTAAAATTTGCTTAATATATATTTAGTGAAAACGTACGTACATACATGCATGGATGTTAGCTATATATACAGATTAAATTACGTACGTACGTAATTGATGGATCGATGTAGATCGAGTACGTATAATTAAGCGTAAATTAATGGACTAATTAATATATATATGTAATAATTAATTAATTAATTATAATATTTTGTAGCAGTATGGACAAGAGTTGGATGAAGTTGAAGAATAGATGTGATGTCCGGTATATGGATGGAATTAGCGAATTTGTGAATTTTGCGATAGAACATGGTCAGGGAAAGAAGCGTTTCAGTTGTCTGTGCCAGAAATGTCTTAATTGTCAGTATGCGGAGGTTAATGTTATGGTGCAACACCTGTACGAAAATGGTATGATGTGGAGTTACACTACATGGAGCGAGCATGGTGAAGCAGTAGAGTTCAGCGCAGCAGACTTCAGCTCAGGGTACAGTTACCATGGTGCCTCAGCCAGCGGGAGTGGTGGCGGACCTCCAGCTTGCAACCCAACTGCAGATTTGGTCCATGATGCGTTTCCGGGATGTAGTCATGGTGGACACCAAGACCAAGATGGAGGTTACAGTACCACTAATGAGCATGATGACACATTCCCCGATGCTAGCTTGGCCACTGACACCAGTGAGATGGATAAGTACAACCGGATGCTACTTGAAGCGCAGACCCCGGTGTTCCCTGGATGTCGAGAGAATGTGTTGCAATATGTGATGGAGCAAATGAAGATAAAAGTGAAGCACAAAATGTCAGTGAGTGCTTTTGACGAAATTCAGGAGCAAATATGTAAGTTGCTTCCTGATGATCACAATCTTCCTAAATCTCATTATAAGGTTAGAAATATCTTGAGCAGCCTCGGCCTAAAGTATAGGATAATTGACGCATGTCCGAATGATTGTGTGCTATTTTACAAAGAGTATAAAGATTTGGACTATTGTCCTGTATGTGGCCAGTGCAGATTCCAGGTGAATAGAAAGAGTTCGAAAAAGAGAATTCCTGTGAAAGTTGTTTGATATTTTCCCTTGATTCCTAGATTGCAGCGCCTGTACATGTCTGTACACACAGCAGAGGCGATGCGATGGTATGCAGAAAAGCGAATAGATGATGATGTCCTGCGACACGCCGCGGATGGGGAGAGTTTCAAACATTTCGACAGAGAATTTGGAGACTTTGCTGCAGAGGTTAGAAATGTTAGACTCGGCCTATCTACAGACGGATTCAATCCTTGGGGAAGTAATAGCTCCGCCGTCAGCACTTGGCCAGTTATTCTGATGCCGTACAACTTGCCTCCGTGGATGTGCATGAACAAGGAATTTAATTTCCTTACTGTACTAATTCCAGGTCCTAAATCTCCAGGGAAGTGCTTAGATGTCTACCTCAGACCTTTGATCGACGAGCTGAAACTGTTGTGGGAAAATGGAGTCCCAACTTATGACAAATTCACTGACACGATGTTCACGATGAGGGCTGCCGTAATGTGGACGATCAGCGATTTTCCAGCGTATGGGATGTTGGCAGCCTGCAGGACAAAAGGATATAATGGATGTCCTATATGTTTGGACGACGTGAACTCTAGTTGGCACGCGGGGAATGTGTGTTACTTGGGTCAACGTAGATGGCTTCCTCACGACCACCCGTGGCGACAGGATGAAGCTCATTTCGACGGGACGGTAGAGAACAATCCTAAACCCCGTAGTTGGTCGGACGAAGAGATTTTAGAGAGGTTGAATTGAGCTATTTCGACTTTGGTGTGTTGAGCAATGACGCGGATGTAAAGAAATGAAATCCAATTCCTCCACATGATCTGAGCTAATGGGATCACAAGAGTATATTCTTTGAACTCCCTTACTGGTCGAAGTTGAAGCTGAGGAACAACTTGGACGCGATGCACATAGAAAAGAATGTGTGCGACAGCGTGGAGGGAATAATTCTCGGTATTAAGTTCAAGACTAAAGATACTCCCAAAGCGCGCAAAGATTTGGAATCAATGAATCTACGTCGTCCCTTGTGGTTGGGGAGGGATAGGAAATGAGTGTACAACAAGATGCCAGCTGCACCTTACACAGTGAAGCCGACGCTTAGACGTTCTGTATTTCACTGGTTTAAGGGCGTTCGTTATCCGGCTACGTATGCAGCTACTATAACTGGAGCAGTGGACAAGGTGCAACACAAGTTTGTGGGTCTAAAGACACATGACTATCACGTTATGCTGCAACGTCTGATTCCAGTGGTAATTCGACCATACTTGCCTTGTGACGTCGTAGAACCAATTGTGGCATTATGCAGGTGGTGGCAGAGGTTATGCGCAAGAGAATTAAAGAAGTCAGATGTGGTGGAATTGCAACAACAAATTGTGCACATCATTTGCAAACTAGAGAGGATTTTTCCCCCTGCTTTCTTTGACATCATGATTCACCTAATGATCCACCTGCCCGAGTAGGTGCTCATTTCTGGTCCTGTCCAGTACACTTGGATGTATCCTCAAGAAATGTACGTACAACTAATTAATTTGTTCCACTGGAGATTACTAGCTAGCTATATGTACTTATTCTTATTGTACGTTTGATTTTGTAGACAGCTTGGACAGTATAAGTCATTCGTCAAAAACAGGTCGGCCCCGGATGGCTCCATAGCAGAGACATACCTAATGCATGAGTGTGTTACTTACTGCAACAGGTACCTCAAAGATCCACCACGTCCCACTGCCTCCGTCGAACACCTGGACGACAGAGACTGACCATCTCCGTCGTCCAGGTTCAAATTACCATGGCGGTTCGAATTTATTTTTGTTTATTTTTTTCATGTAATTTTCACTTGGACGACGGAGATTGCCATTATCCGTCATCCAAGTCCAATTTTTATGGCGGTTCAATTTACCGCTTCCGTTTTTGGGACCGCTTGAATTTTCACTTAGACGACGGAGAATTCATTCTCCGTTGTCTAAGTCCAAAATCATGGCTGTTCAAAACGTCCCGCCGATTAATTGGCGCCGCTTGAATTTTTTTTAAACCGCCACTTAGACGACGGAAAACACTGTTTCCGTCGTCCAAGTGAACTTAGACGACGGAGAATAGTTCTCCGTCGTCTAAGTGAAAGCCTATAAATAGGCTGTGCACCATCTTCTTTTCCTCATCCCATACATTCCTCTCCTCTCTCTCTCTCTCTCTCTCTCTCTCTCTCTCTCTCTCTCTCTCTCTCTCTCTCTCTCTCTCTTTCTCTCTCTCTCTCTCTCACTCTCCTCTCCGGCCTCCGGCGATCCTCCTTCGGCGACGCTCTGACGACTCAATTTCCGGCGTGGTTCCGACGACTCTACTCTTCCGATATTCCGGCGACATTCCGACGAGGTAATAATTCTATTTTTTACCTCTTTTACATTTTTTTATTTAATTAATTATTTAATTAATTATTTAATTAATAAATAGTTTTAATTTATTAATTAGTTTAAAATAATTAATAGTTATAATTATAATCATTAATGAGTTGTTATTATTAATATTGGGATAATCATTATTAGTTGTTAATTATTTGGTAATAAATAATTATTAGTTAAAATTAAATAATAGCAATAATTATTATTGTTAATAATAATTAATTATTATTGTTAATAATAATTAATTATTATTGTTAATAATAATTAATTATTATTGTTAATAATAATTAATTATATTGGTAAATGTATAATTATTATTATATATATACATGATAAATAATAATTCATTATTGTAATTATTTATTGTTTTAATTAATTGATAATTAATTACGTGTATTTTCGAGTAAATTGCATGGTAGTACGTGTTCGATTTAAATTTAGTACATAGGCTTGGTTTATTAAGTCGCACTCTTTGGAATAGATGGCGCCTCTTTTCCTAACTTATCTCCTTAACCCCTCGTGATGTGTGGATTTCATCACCGCACACCATAACTTAAGTGAAGTTATGGACACGACGTTGAGGGCGGAGTTTGCAAAGGACTTGAGGGAGTGTAAATTTTCGAAAAATTGGCCGAATGTCGGACATGGTGTCTAGAAACGGGTTATGACTGGTGACAGGATTTGGACTAAGAAAGACTTTTGTCGAAATTAGTCCTGCCTCTCGCGTTATCTCAATCCCTAACTGGCCATGTTTTTCGATTTAACCAAGGCTGATTAATTGAAAATTTACACTTTATCGCGCGGGTCGCACGTCCATTGAACGACCGAAAAAGCCAAGCTAGTGTACTATATTTAAATCTTAACCGTACTTAATTAGCGTAAATTTTTTAGCTGTAATTATTATGGTAAGTACGTATTTTAACAACGTTCTCATGATAAGGTTATAAATGGCTCCATCCGGCAAGAAGAAAGCCCAACAGGAGGCAGAAGATGTCATGCTCCGCCGCTTGGCGGACCAAGTCGGTTGGGAATTACCAGAGGGCAACGACGCCCTCAATCCCGACCCTTCATCTGCTTCGGAGGCGGCGCCTCTTGGGGATATTCCGTCTGCCCCATTTATCTCTGGCGGTGATGACGTCGACCCTTTTTCAACTCCGACGCCCGGTACCGGTTCAACGGGAAGTACTCAGGCGTCTTCCACCGCTGAATCAATCATGTACAGCGCCCGCCGTAAGCAAAGGAGGGCCCCCATTGACCCGGAACCGAAAAGGACTCGGGGTCTCGTTAAAGGGGGCAAAGCGGAGACCGGGAAAAAGATCAACTTGCCCTACGACGAATTCACCGGTGGCCCTCCCACAGCTCAGCTAGTAAGTCTCTCGGCGCATAGCATCGGGTCAATCGTCCGTAGCCGAGTTCGAATCACTGCCCCTACTTGGAAGGAGGCGCCGGATCATGAGAAGGCGAAAGTCTTCAAAGATCTTTCGGTATGTAATACGTCCAATTTTAGTCATTATATAATATTGTTAATATTAGTTATAATTTCATAATATATACGATTATAATTTTCTATTTATTTTTTATAGGAACAATTTGCGGTGGATCCGACACCGGCCATGTTGAGGCATATCAACCAAACCGCCAACTCCATCTACAAAGATTGGAAGTACAGGCTCCATCAGTACTTCCCAACTTACGGTCCCTCGCCTCCCCCCGTAGAGCTGCGTGGGGATAGAGAAGATGAGTGGGAGTGGTTGTGTAACCACTTTGCCGATGACTCCTTTAAGGTGTTAATTTACTTCTTTTATAATTCAATTAAGATAATTGAATTATTTAAATTCTAGTTATTAATTTTTTAATGATTTAATTATGTTGTGTAACAAAAATTCTCCGGTGTCAACAAAGCCAACCGGGGGAAGAAGGACAAACACCATACTACCGGCGCCAAGAAGTTCATTCAAATAGCCAAGGAGCACAAGGATAAGGGCTCCAAACACCCTTATCTTGATGCAAGCATAAGCGCGTACGTGACGCCTGTGCTCGATAATGAAGCGAGTCAATGCGGCGTAAGTGATATATATATATGTGTGCTTTTAATTATAGTAATTATTATTTAAATATTTTTTCATTATAATAAATTAATTATTCTTTTGTAGGCAATAGTGATAGAGCGTGCGCAGGAAGAGTTGGCTAACACTCAGCTTGCGTTCCCAGATGTGCCGCTGGAAGACCTGCCTCCTCTATCCTTAGAGAGCCAGCAGAGAAGGACGAGATTTGTCGACGACCTCTGACTCATCATCTACGGGAGGTTCGGGCCAGCAGAGAAGGACTCAGGCTGCGGCCGTCGAAGCAGCCATTCAAGAGGCTTGACTGGCACGAGAGGAGAATCAATCCATACGGCAAATACTTGATGAACAACAAGCACAAATAGCCCAACTCATCGCCCTCATGCAACAAAATCGAGAAGCTTGTCAACCTCCTCCGAACCCACACCCCGACGACAACGACCCGGCTGGAGGCGGAGGACTCGGCGGCGCATCTGCTCCTCCAGTGTATTAGCTAGCTAGTTAATTATCGCGTTTCTTTATTTCCGAGTTCCGAACAATATTATATAATTTTCATGGGTTTTTAATTTGGATGTGTATGTACAAATTAATTAATTATTTAATACATTAATTAATATTAAAAATTTAGTTTATTTAATTAATTTGGACTATTTTTCATTATTTAAATTAAATTAATAATATTTATTTACAATTTAATATTTTTTTTAAAATTAAATAGGCACTTGGACGACGGAGATTATGTTCTCCGTCGTCCAGGTGCCCAAACCCTAAACCCTAAACCCTAAACCCCTAACCCCTAACCCCTAAACCCTGCCATTCTCCGTGGCCCAGGTGTTCACCTGAACAACGGAGAATTAGTTCTCCGTCGTCCAGGTGAACACATGGGCCACGGAGATTGTTAGCTTCTCCGTGGCCCATGTATGCACCTGGACGACGGAGAACTAATTCTCCGTCGTCCAGGTGAACACCTGGGCCACGGAGATTGCTAGCTTCTCCGTGGGCCAGGTGTTCACATGGACGACGGAGAATTAGTTCTCCGTCGTCCAGGTGCATACATGGGCCACGGAGAAGTTAGCAATCTCCGTGGCCCAGGTGTTCACCTGGACGACGGAGAATTAATTCTCCGTCGTCCAGGTGCATATATGGGCCACGGAGATTGTCCGCGGTCCAAGTGAACTTGGACGACGGAGAACTAATTCTCCGTCGTCCAGGTGCTTGGACGACAGCACTTGGAGCACGGACCTTGGACGACGGAGATTCCGTCGTCTAAGTACTTAGACGACGGAAAACTTCACCTAGACGACGGAAATGGTCCGTGGTCTAGGTGCAGTTTTCTTGTAGTGTAGCTAGCAAAGTAGTAAACTTAACAAGTTATTTCGTTAATTAGGATGTCGGGTCAACATTAAGGAGCAAAATGGGCCTGAATTCAAAAATTGAACAAGAGCATAAAATTCTATCTGGTCAACTAGCTAGCATGATAGCAACATTAATTCGGTAACATATAACATGACAACTACTGCAAATAGTGAACAGATGAAGGAGATAGCTCATATATATTCATGAAAATATACATCAGTTTTAAATCCATTAAAGATTCTACACACAACAATAAAAATTAAATCGACCAACTGCAAAAACTATTACAATGCAGCAGTTGACTATAATTTTAGGCTAAATTTCAGGGCTTCCTGAGATAATTTCTCAAGACCCGACCAATTCATTCCGAGACCAAGAACTGGAAGATGAAATAGAGAAGGGGTTGCTGATTCAGTACATGAACTACAATGGGTATGATCCAACCGATGATGCAGGATTGATTTGGGTTATTCGACATCGAAAAGCAGGGGTGATAGGTTGTTGGAGGAGACGAGGAAGAGATGCCGGAGTGCAGGAGTGCCCGAGAAGATTCTGACGATTCACAAGGGAGGAGAAGATAGAGGGGGAAGAAGGCAGCGCCTCAGATGTTGGCCTTGCCTAGGCTGCAACTGTCGGCTCAGTCCCATGTGTGACGACGGATTCGATCTCAGTCACTGAATGGTCGTGGGAAAATGACCTGGTTCCCAAACCCATAATTAAAATAGAAAAAAAAATAGAGAAAACAAATTGAAATAAAAATTTAATTCAAAGGGTAAAAGTGTTATTTACAGTTAAAAATAAGTAAAATATCAAATTTGACTCGTTTTTGAAGAAAAAATGACGGTAGGTATCTCAAAGCGAACAAAATAAAAGTCTAGTTATCAAATTGTTAATTTTGAAAGTCTAAATACTAAACTGTCCTGACATAAAAAATCTAGGTACTATTCGTGCATTTTTTTTTTCTCTCTCGACCATATATAGAATAGGGAAGTTATGAAACATATAGAATCCCTTGAAATTCATCTTCCATACTACGGACAATATACTTATGAAAGTTATAAGAATAGGGAAGTCTGTGCTTCTGCACATTACAGATACACAGGATTATTATCAATAGAAGTCAGTTGAACAATAGCATGATCACAAAAACATCAGACGGGTTTTAATGAACAAGTAGAGTAAGCCAAAATGCATTACATTGGCGTCTGCACCTCGTAGGAAAGAAATTATAACTCTATAAGCATGTTACTTTCCAAAAAGAAAAAGAAGTGATGCTCCATCTTCATGTACGTTGGATAGGCCAGGAGTGATAATAAACTACATAGACCTCAACATGACAAGCTTAGGATTCAAGTACCTCCATTGTCAGGGAGGCACCATTTCTAGACCAAGACCTGCCATTAATTTCAACTTTATGACCATGGCTAGAAACTGACGATTTCTAAATTTGAGTGTCGGTGTTACCAAACACAGTATATGGGACTCTTGGTTTTCTGATACTTCAAAATAGGAAAAGGATCATTCATAATGTATCAAGTACTACTAATGCATAGTCACTACGTGTATTCGACTATAGGCAACAAAACTATATGGAAGAAATATATGCAAGTCTGTATGTAAATGTGGCTTTGGAGATATGCCAAATACAAGTAAGTAAGGGCATCGACAATTAAATACCCACCGTGATGAAGCCAAAACGCAGAGCCAAGTAATCCAATCTCCGTACAGAACTCTTAAATTGTCGTAGAAAACAGAGCTGCAGCATAAGGAATTAAATCAAATTTCCCTTGCAAACATATGAAATCCAAAATTACTGAAAAGTCAGTACACAAATAGATGTAAGGGGGATTGATAGGAACACATCTTGTATTTATAGTACAGAAGAAGTGACTGCCAATCAGTTTAAAAGTTCGCTTTCAAGACAAGCTAGGAAATGAAGAACAATATATATATTTTTTCATATATACATATATGAAACTGTTGTCTGTGATGATGTATTAGTAAGAAAGAAGAGCTTTGAGATATTTGAAAACATGATTAGATATCTGCGATGACTTTGCATTTTGAGTGCACTAGACAACAATGAGTAAACAGAATGGTGCCACACAGAATGGTGCCTGTGTGGTACAAAAATAATACTTAGGCTACATATCGTTTTGAATGAGCCCCTCAATCCCTAGAAAAACACCCTAACAAAAAGGTTCTGATTTAAGATTAATCTGTACTCTATAAAGATGATCGAGGTTACCATCCAAATGAGAATCCGGTGCCTGCTCCATGGATGAGATGTATGATGGAACACAAAAGTCGATTGTCGTCTCAACACCTTGTTCTTCTTTGCTACAAAAGAAAACCAAGCTTAGATGTCTGAAATAAACAATATAAATCAATGTGTACCCCTTAAAGAGATGTGTGAGGATTTTTGTGCATTTTGTTGCTTTATTTATCAAAGCAGATACTGTCATGTTTGAAGGCACTCATTATTTGTAACTCCTATAATAAGTGCTGAATAAAGCCTGGAGGCAGCTTAACTATTCGAACTGATACATTCTTAGTTTTATTTGTGCTGCATACCTTGCAAATTTGCACCGGCCATTAAGCCAGCCTGATTTTCCCATTTCGTCCAACTGTAAATCTGTATGTAAACAGTAGAAAAAGATAGACAAACAATGTTTTGAGTTAAAGATCTTATTTCATTCAGTCCCAAAAAGGGATATATACACTTTACATGAAAGATTCTTAATAGGAAAATATATCTACAATAATGAACAGATCAATTATAATTACACTGGGAATCCTAAATATCTACAACTGTCAACACTCCCCCTCAAGTTGGCGCGAAGATATCAATCATGCCCAATTTGTCCAACCATTTATTAAAGGCCTCACAAGACAAACCTTTTGTAAGCATGTCGGCAACCTGTTCTGTGGTCGACACAAAAGGAAAACGAACAATTCCTTTGTCAATGTTATCTCTTAGAAAATGTCTATCCATCTCCACATGCTTAGTCCTATCATGTTGTACCGGGTTGTGAACAATCTCGATGGCACCTGTATTGTCACAATGCAAATCCATATATTTTTGAAGCTTAAAACCTAATTCCTTCAACACATTCTTGATCCATAGCATTCACACACACCATTCGCCATTCCTCGGTATTCTGCTTCTGCACTAGAGTGGGCAATCACGTTCTGTTTTTTACTACGCCAAGTTACAAGACATCCACCGACAAAAGTAAAGTAACCAGATGTAGATGCCCTATTGGTGTGACCTCCGGCCCAGTCTGCATCACTATAACCCGAAACATGCATCTCACTAGTGTCTTTTGCAAGTCGAAGACCTTTACCTGGTGTGCCTTTCAAATATCTGAGAATGCGTATTACAACACTCATGTGTTCTTCTCCAGAATTATGCATGAATTGACTCACCATACTAACGACATACGCAATATTAGGCCTAGTATGTGATAAATAAATAAGTCTTCCAACTAGACATTGGTACCTGCTCTTGTTTGTTGGAACTTGGTCAGGTAGAAGTTCCAACTTGTGATTTTGCTCAATAGGAGTAGCAGCAGGTTTACAATCCAGCAGCCCTGTCTCAGCAAGGAGATCTAGAATATACTTCTGTTGGGACAATGTGATCCCTTGTCTGGACCTTGCAACCTCAATTCCCAAGAAGTATTTTAGCTCACCAAGGTCCTTCATATCGAATTCCAGCGATAAACATTCTTGAAGACTTGTCATTTCACGTGGATCATCTCCTGTAACCACCATATCATCAACATACACAATTAAGGCAGTTATCTTACCATCCTTGCGCTTGACAAACAATGTGTGGTCAGAATTACACTGGCGATACCCAAATGTTTCATTACTTTTGAGAACCGCCCAAACCATGCTCTAGGTGATTGCTTTAATTGATATAAAGACTTCTTAAGGTAACACACTTTTCCTTCATCACCTGGTTTACATCGAACACCTGGTGGAGCATCCATGTACACTTCTTCTTCTAAGTCATCGTTTAAAAAAGCATTCTTCACATCGAATTGATGAAGAGGCCAATCATAGCGAGCTGTAAGAGCATCTAGAATTCTTACAGTATTGATCTTAGCAACTGGCGCAAAAGTCTCCTGGTAATCAACTCCATATTTTTGAGTATAGCCCTTGGCAACCAATCTAAATTTGTAATAATCAATACTTCCATCAGCTTTGAGTTTCACAGTGAATACCCAGCGACATCCAACCGCCTACTTACCTGGTGGCATAGGGGCCATATCCCATGTTTCATTTTTCTGCAATGCGTCTAACTCCTCATTCATAACTTGTTTCCACTTTGAATCTGTTAAAGCATCCTGTATATTGCTAGGAATAGATATTGAAGATAATTGACTGACATCTAGTGCATGAGCTTTAGAAAATCTATGGTGAGAGATATAGTTGGCAATAGGGTACTTGGTTTTTGCATCTATATTAGGTTCATATTGAGGTTTAGGAATCCTTTTGGTAATTCGGTTAGATTTACGTACCTCAAAAGAAGCAACCTAAATGGAGATCTCAGCTGGTGATGTAGACGAGGGGGCAGTAGTCACGGTACTATCTTGATGTTGTAAAAACGAAGAAGAAGAAAACTCTTTATCATCACAGTTTTCGACGGGTCGAGCCATATCTCTCGACCGGTCGATGAGATCAAGCTGTTTGTCTGGCACATGTTTTACGACCGATCGAGAATCCTCACTCGACCGGTCGATGATGTCGATCTGTCACTCCAGGGTACCATTTTCGACCGGTCGAGACATTTTTCTCGACGGGTCGAAAACTGTCGGTTCAGTTTTTTCAGAAGTTCCTGATTCGCCAAAACGCATCTCCAATTGTTCTAATTCATCAAATTCTGGTAAAGTAAGAGTATTACCTTTACAGCTGTTCTCCCCATGAAGGGAAGACTCTGAAACTCCCCCTGAGTAGAAAGGTTCAGACTCACAGAAAGAGACATCAAGGGACACATGAGTCTTCTTGGTGAGGGGATCATAACACCTATACCCTTTCTGAAAATCAGCATAGCCAATGAAGATGCATTTCAAAGCATAAGGGTCAAGCTTGCCACGCAATTGTTTATGAACATGGACATAAACTGTGCAACCAAACACGTGAGGCTCAAGGTTAGGTAAGGAAGGAACATTCAACAATTCCTGCAGCTTATGGAGTGGACTTTGGAAATCAATAACATGGGAGGGAGTACAGTTGATCAGGTAAGCAACAGAGATAACAGCAGTGCCCCAATAAGATCGAGGGACATTCATGCCAAACAACGAGGTACGAATAACCTCAAGTAATGTCCGGTTCATACGTTCGGCCAAACCATTCTGCTGAGGAGTATAGGCAACATAAGTTTGATGACAGATCCCATGAGAAGCCAGATAGGAAGTCATGGGGGCATTAACATACTCGCCTCCATTGTTAGATTGAAGAACACAAATAGGCTGCTGGAACTGTGTCATCACCATCTTATGAAACTCTGTGAATCGAGAGAAGACATCACTCTTGCTTGTCAATAACGACACCCATGTCATCCTGGTACATTCATCAATAAATGTAACAAAGTAACAAGCCCCAGTGGGTGTAGCGATGCGAGCAGGACCCCAAACATCAGAATGAATTTTCATAAAAGGAATATAGAATTTATTAAAACTGGGAGAGTAGGAAACACGGTGGCTCTTGGCCAGTTCACAAATATCACACTTAAAAAATCAAACTCATCAACACCCGAAAACAGATGGGGTTGTAATCTCCTAAGATAACCAAAAGAAAGATGACCCAAACGATGATGCCATAACCAAACGGTCTCCTTGGCCTTATTTAAACTGCTAACACTATTGGCTTGACTCAACTGTTATTCTCCATGGGATGTCAAATCAAGATAGTACAACTTCCCCCGTCTAGTACCATAACCAAGAATTTGCCGTGTTAGGATGTCTTGAAAAACACAATAATTTGGATAAAACGTGACAGAACAAGAGAGAGTCATGGTAATTTGGCAAACAGATAAGAGATTATATGCCAGAGCGGGGACTACTAAGACAGAATCAATAGTGAGGTTAGGAGAGAGAGTAACAGAGCCTTCACCAATAACAGAAGAAGGAGAACCATTTGCAGTAGAGACACTAGGTAAAGCAGATGGGTGAAGAGATTTAAATAGGCTAGGGGTATTAGTCATATGATCTGATGCACCGGTGTCAATTATCCAGGCACTATTTGAAAAGAACCCAACCCCGATTTAGTTTCCTAAACCGGAATCAAACCCCTTCTGAAAACACGAACCAACAAAAACTATTAAAATTTCGGCAGAGTAACGCTACTAGCGCGGAATTGCCTTTACCTGCACTCGAAAAATAACACTTCATCCTATGCCACAAAAGCCAAACCGTGGGCACCAATCCCATCCAGATTTCTCAATATCATATCAATAGAAATAAACAGTAAACATAACTGTATAATATAGAAAATTCGGGAAAACCATATAAAAACATGTATCAGTATCGTATCAGAGCGACCTCTAGTGTATATATACAAAAATATACAGCAGTAGGCAAAACAAGAACCTACTGGAGAAGAAAGGTAGCTCGAACAACTAGCCTCCGACCGCGACGTGAGATACTAGAATCCAAACTGCAAACTGGGCATGGAAATCGAAAAGCCCAGGGGAAAGGCAAATAAAAAAGTTAGAGTGAGTGGACGAAAATAAACATATGCCTTTCACCAATTTCATTTACAATAAACAAGTATAGCGAGTTCGGAAAATATATATATGGAGGTGCCAGGCGAATCTCTTAAGCCCGACAGTCAGGCGAATCTCTCAAGCCCGACGGTGATAGGCCAGGGGAATCTCTCAACCCCAGCGGCATAATAGAGGAATCTCTCAACCCTGCCCAGAGGAATCTCTCAACTCTAGTCAGACTACCGGTGATTAGCCGAGTAGCCGAAGCATCGATGCAAGTATGCCATCACCATAAAAATATAAAATAATACCTCCGAAAATAATAAATAAGCTCAACATCGTATATAAAAAAATACGGAAAATCACGAACTCGCAACAACTGTGAAAATATAAAAGTGTCCACTCACAGGTGAGCAAAGTGCGAACTCGCGCTAATCACGTGGTCCGGCAGAAGATCCCTCACCCGAAGCACGATCTCGATCCCCTGAATAATCATAAAATATAACTGATCAAAATCTTAGCTCTCAACACTGTACCACATCTCGGAAACCAACCGTTCCCGGAAACGTATAACTGATACAAAATTAATTAACGAAATTCCCAAAATCTTCACTCAAACCCTCGACTGAAAATCCGGTATCCAAATCAACTCGAAAACCACAAGGCGAAGATCGGGGCACGAATACGAGCGAAACGACATATAACTCGACATATTTCCAAAAAGTCAACGGTCGCCGGAGCTCCGCCGTTGATCGCCGCCGCCGGCGGCGGCGCGCCGTCAACTGGAGAGATTTTCCGGCGGCCAAGCTCCCATAAGGTTCTCCTCTTCAAGCCCAACAACTTTCCTAACTGTGGCAACCACCAATTCCGGCGAGGTTGGTCGGAAAACAGCTCGAAACCTCAAAACCCCAAACTGGCCGGAAAACTTCCCGGCCCGATTCCTGCGTCGTCGCGCCACCTCGTCCCTTCAAACCAAAGGGGAAATGACCACCATCCAAAACCCAACAAAACCCACCAAGAATCCATGCCAGAAAGTCGCCGAAGCTCTGCCCCCAAGCAAGGCCGATTCCGGCGCTTCCAAGAATTTCAACTCCTCCGTTCTCACTCATTCCGGCATCAAATTTCAAAATTCCAAGTTCTAATCAACAGAAAATGAAGAGAGGAATAAAAATATACCAATATCTTGGTCGGAGGTCGCCGGAATCACGAAATCCGACGGCAAACAGATCGGTGCCCGCGGTGGTTCTCCGGTCAGCTCGAAAGTCAACGGTCAACACAAAAGTCAATGCCGGTCAAACTTCCAACATTGTTTTAGACAATTTTTCGACAATTTTTGATATTTATACTGGCGTCTTGGGACAATCGACGGTCCAAAACGGATAACCATAACGATTCGGATAAACTCGATACGAACGGATAAACTCGACGAAATTCTGAAACTTCATATATTCATATTATATTCCTCGGTCGTCGAAATAATTATCCGGAACTGCCCACCAACTCGAAATCACGTGTACAACAACTCTCGAGAAGAGACTCAACTCAAATTCTCGGCCAATAATTAAGTCGCGATCGAAACCGGCAAATCAGTCAATTATCGAAAAATAGTGATTACGCGCTAACTCGTGAATTAAGCTGTTTACTTTACTGATTCTGTTCCGGGTCGTCACAAATCTACCCCCCTTAAAAAAAATTTCGACCTCGAAATTTACGTACCTGTCAGGTGAGTAGATGAGGATATTGCTCCCGCATACACTGCTGTGTCTCCCAGGTGGCCTCCTCAACCGAGTAGTTCTGCCACAAGACCTTCACCAGCGGTATAACACGGTGCCTCAACTCCTGCTCACGCCGATCGAGAATCTATACCAGCTCCTCCACATATGTCAAATCCTCTGGGATAGGTAGCTGCTGTGGCGCTAACACATGCGATGTATCTGGGATATACTTCCGCAACATCGAAACGTGGAAAACATCATGAACACGAGCCATCTCAGCTGGCAACTCAAGTCTGTAAGCTATGGTACCAACCCTCTCAGTGATCTCGTACGGACCAATGTACCGTGGACGAAGATTGCCACGCTTCCCGAAACGCACAACTCCCCTCCACGGAGATAATTTCAGGAAGACCCAGTCGCCCACATCGAACTCGAGACTCTTTCTCCTCATGTCCGCATAACTCTTCTGGCGATCCTGGGCAATCTTCAATCTGTCCCGGATAATCTGGGCATCCTCCATGGTGCTCTTCACCAGATCAGGGCCAATAAGCCATGGTTAACCCACCTCACTCCAACACAACGGACGACGGCATTGCCTCCCGTACAGGGCCTCGTACGGTGCCTTCTCGATACTGGCCTGGTAGCTGTTGTTGTAGGCGAACTCTATCAAATGCAGTTACTGGTCCCAATTTCCTCGAAACTGTAAAACGCAAGACCGCAACATATCCTCAAGAGTCTGTATAGTCCGCTCAGACTGCCTGTCAGTTTGAGGATGAAAAGCTGTACTGAAATGCAATCTCGTGCCCATGGCTTGCTGCAATGCCTGCCAGAACTCGGAAGTAAACTGACTGCCTCGGTCAGAAACAATAGATACAGGCACACCGTGCAGTCGAACGATCTCCGATAAATACAACTTTGCCAATCTGCCCACTGACATCTTCCCCGGAAGTGCGAGAAAATGAGTGAATTTCGTCAGTCGATCCACAATAACCCAAATACCAGTGTTGCCAGCCGAAGTATGATGCACTGATAAACGAAATCCATGGTAATGTGCTCCCACTTCCAAACCGGGATCTCCAGTGGCTGCAACTTTCCCGCAGGCTTCTGCCTCTCCGCTTTAACTTGCTGACAGATAAAACATCGACTCACATATGTGGCAATCTCCCGCTTCATGTTGCGCCACCAGTAATACGCTCGAAGTGTACGAAACATTTTCGTACCACCGGGATGCATCACATACGCCGAACAATGAGCCTCATCTAAAATCTCTTTCTTCAGACTCTCGTCTCTGGGCACGCACAATCTGCCTCTAAAAAGTAACGTACCGTCATCACTCAATCGAAACTCTGTTGGCACACCATTCCGAATCATGGTCTTCATGTCCAACAGGCAGGAATCCAAATCCTGAGTTTCCCGAACCTGATCAACCAACACGGATCGAACCTGGAAACTGGCCAACAAAGCTCCATCGTCACCCCACTCAAACTCGGCTCTCGTAGCACGAAGCTCGGCTAACATAGATACTCTGGCCACACACACATGGAACAACGAAACTCTGGATTTCCGACTGAGTGCATCGGCAACAACATTGGCCTTCCCTGGATTTTACTTGAAAGTGTAATCGTAGTCGTTGATAAACTCCATCCACCTGCGCTGCCTCATGTTCAAGTCTGGCTGCGTCCGCAAGTAAGTGAGACTCTTGTGATCGGTGTAGATCTTGCACTGAGCTCCATACAAGTAGTGTCTCCAACTCTTCAACGCTAATACGATAACGGCCAACTCCAAATCATGGGTCGGATAGTTGACTTCATGTGGTTTCAGCTGCCTGGAACCGTAGGCCATAACCCTGCCATGCTGCATCAGCACACAACCAAGTCCCAACTACGATGCATCGCTGTAAACCACGAACTCACCGCTGTCGTCAGGTAGGGTCAAAACCGGTGCAGTAGTCAAATTTTCCTTCAGGAGTAAGTAACTCTCCTCACATGCATCGAACCACTCGAACTTGACGCCTTTCTTCGTCAGTCTGGTCAGTGGAGTAGCAATCTGAGAAAAATCCTGTACAAAGCGCCGGTAGTAGCATGCCAAACCCAAGAAACTCTGGATCTCCAGTACGGTGGTAGGTCTACTCTAATTCAGCATGGCATCGATTTTGTCAGGATCTACGCTGACTCCCTCAGCTGATATCACGTGGCCTAGAAACTTCACATTGTCCAACCAAAACTCGCACTTGCTGAACTTTGCAAACAACTGATTGTCCCGCAAAGTCCTCAACACCGCTCGCAAATGCTTCTTGTGCTAGCCCACACTCCTGGAATAGATCAGGATGTCGTCGATGAACACGATCACAAACTTGTCCAGAAACCGTCTGAACACCCGGTTCATTAAGTCCATAAAATTTGTGGGGGCATTGGTCAACTCAAACGGCATAACCAAAAACTTGTAATGCCCATACTGCGATCTGAAAGCCGTCCTGGCCACATCTGACTCTCGGATCCTCAACTGATGATATCCGGACCTGAGATCAATCTTCGAAAAGACTGAAGCTCCCTTCAGATGATCAAACAAATCGTCAATTCGCGGCAATGGATACTTGTTCTTCATAGTGACCTGATTCAGTTTCCGGCAATCGATGCACAACCGCATGGATCCATCCTTCTTCCGCACAAATAAAATCGGGGTACCCCACGGCGAAACACTAGGTCGTATGAAACCCTTTTCCAGCAACTCCTGAAGTTGAATATGTAGCCCTTTCAACTCCGCTGACGCCATACGATACGGTGCCTGAGATATGGGTCCAGTGCCCGGCAATAGCTCAATAGTGAAATCAATCTCCCGAATTGGAGGTATACCCGGTAACTCCTCTAGAAAAACATCTGGAAATTCGGAGACAACCTCGATATCACTGATATCCGGCACAGCAGCCGTAGTGTCCACAACATGAGCTAAATAAGCAACATAGCCATTCTTCATCATCCGATACGCCTTCATCGCGGAAATTACACATGGCAATGAAGTGTTCTTCTCGCCGCGAAACAATACCTCGGGAAAGCCTGGTCGTCGAAACGCAACCTCCTTCTTGTGACAGTTAAACATGGCCCAATGTGTCTCCAAGAAGTCCATACCCAAAATCACGTCAAAGTCGACGATATCAAGCAACAACAAATCCGCGGCTAAACCATGTCCTCCAATAAAAATCTCACAATCTCGATATACCCAGCCAATACTCACAACCTCACCGGACGGATACAACACTCTCCATAACCCCGAAAGTGGAGACGCAGGTACAGTAGCTAAAGATGATAGTCTATACGACATAAATGAATGTGTAGCACCTGGATCTAACTATGTAAGTACTGGATAACCGAAAACATGCAACGTACCGATAACGACCTCCGGTGTACCTCTGCCTTCACGTAAAGTCATGGCATGAACCCTGACCTGCCCGGCTGGTCGTCGACACTGAGGCTATCCCTGCTGTCTGTCCTGGCCCGTAAACTGTACTGGTCGAGCCCCCGAAGTGGCGTCTCGCTCTCCTCCGAAACTTTGGGCCGCCTGTCCACCAGTACCATCAAGCTGGAAACACTCGCTCGTATAACGACCCACCTGGCCACAACGAAAACAAGTGATAGGGCCTCGCTGACACGAACTAACATGGTGCCTGCTGCCGAGACTACACAACGGGTACTCTCTCGGTACGGTAAAAGAGCCACCGGTACGCCAAGGATAACTGGAACCGATAGAACCCCCACTAGAATGTGGTCGCTGCGGTCGATCTCTCCTTCATCTCTGCCTCTGTCTCGGTGCACTAGTTGGTGGCCGATATGGTCCACTGCCCGAGGATGAAGCCGAATCGGAAGTATCAGAACTCAGCCTCTTGGAAGGCCCCTGACTCGGTCCACCCTCTTCAAACCGTCTAGGCTGGTATCTCATCTGCCTCTCCTTCTCGATATCTTCACCTCGGAGTGCTGCACTGACAAACTCATCGAAGTTATTCCGAGGCATCGTAGTCAGAGTCCCCTTGATATTCAAGTTCAAACCCAGCTCAAATCTGCGGCACTTGGCTTCCTCAGTAGCCACCATGTTACGCGTAAACTGAGATAAGCGGGTAAACCTGTCCCGGTACTCAAGCACAGACAAACTCCTCATACTTTTGCTGCTGGGTAGCCTGGTTGAAGTATCTCCGCATAAACAAATCTCAGAACAAAGTCCACGGAGTATCAACTGGAACCCGATCGGTGCTAACCCACCAAAAGTATGCATCTGACTCAAGTAATCCAACTGCTGCCACTGTCATCTGCTCAGGGGTAAAACGCAGACGCTCACAAACTCGTTCAACCTGAATCAACCATGCCTCACAAATCTCTAGATCAGCTAAACCCGAAAAGACAGTCGCACTAGCAGTACGAGCTTTGACCACAGGGTCAAAACGCTCCTCCAAACGCAACACTCACATCAGCAAGTCGTGCGTCTGGCGATCCTCATCAGGATCCACATCCCGATCAACACGAGGACCACGTCGAGAGGCATCCTACTGATACAAGATAAGCATTAGGTACAAGCAGAAGGAACGTAATCATGAGACCTCAGATATTTGAGAACACACAACACCCGAAGCATTGATGAGTACCGCTGGCCAGTCGGGTCATCGCTCCAGACATGCTGTACAAACTCAAATACCCTAAGCGTCACAACTACAAGAGTCTACAGAATCTGACAACCTAATGCTCTGATACCAAGCTGAAAAGAACCTAACCCCGATTTAGTTTCCTAAACCGAAATCAAACCCCTTCTAAAAATACGAACCAACAAAAACCATTAAAATTTCGGCAGAGTAACGCTACTAGAGCGGAATTGCCTTTACCTGCACCCGAAAAATAACACTTCATCCTATGCCACAAAAGCCAAACCGTGGGCACCAATCCCATCCGGATTTCTCAATATCATATCAATAGCAATAAACAGTAAACATAACTGTATAATATAGAAAATCCGGGAAAACCATATAAAAACATGTATCAGTATCGTATGAGAGCGACCTTTAGTGTATATATACAAAAATATATAGCAGTAGGCAAAACAAGAACCTACTGGAGAAGAAAGGTAGCTCGAACAACTAGCCTCCGACCGCGACGTGAGACAGCAAAATCTGAACTGCAAACTGGGCACGGAAACTGAAAAGCCCAGGGGAAAGGCAATAAAACGTTAGAGTGAGTGGATGAAAATAAACATATGCCTTTCACCAATTTTATATACAATAAACAATGTATGTAATGCGAGTTCGGAAAGTATATATGGAGGTGCCAGGAGAATCTCTCAAGCCCGACGGTCAGGCGAATCTCTCAAACCCGACGGTGATAGGCCAGGGGAATCTCTCAACCCCAGCGGCATAACAGGGGAATCTCTCAACCCTGCCCAGAGAAATCTCTCAACTCTGGTCCAGAGGAATCTCTCAACGCTGGTCAGATTACCGGTGATCAGCCGAGTAGCCGAAGCATCGATGCAAGTATGCCATCACCATAAAAATATAAAATAATACCTCCGAAAATCATAAATAAGTTCAACATCATATATAAACAAATACGGAAAATCACGAACTCGCAACGACTGTGAAAATATAAAAGTGTCCACTCATAGGTGAGCAAAGCGCGCACTCGTGCTAATCACGTGGTCCGGCGGAAGATCCCTTACCCGAAGCACGATCTCAATCCCCTGAATAATCATAAAATATAACTGATCAAAATCATAGCTCACAACACTGTACCACACCTCGGAAACCAACTGTTCCCGGAAACGTATAACTGATGCAAAAATAATTAACGAAATTCCCAAAATCTTCACTCAAACCCTCGACTGAAAATCCAGTACCCAAATCAACTCGAAAACCTCAACGTGATGATCGGGGTGCGAATACGAGCGAAACGACATATAACTCGACACATTTCCAAAAAAGTCAACGGAATCCGGAGCTCCGCCGATGACCGCCGCCGCAATCGGCAGTGTGCCATCAACCGGAGAGATTTTCCGGCGGCCAAGCTCCCACAAGGTTCTCCTCCTCAAGCTCAACAACTTTCCTAACTGTGGCAACCACCAATTCCGGCGAGGTTGGCCGGAAAACAGCTCGAAACCTCAAAACCCCAAACCGGCCGGAAAACTTCCCGGCCCGATTTCGGCGCTGTCACGCCACCTCGTCCCTCCAAACCAAAGGGGAAATGACCACCATCCAAAACCCAACAAAACCCACCAAGAATCCATGCCAGAAAGTCACCGGAGCTCCGCCCCAAACCAAGGCCGATTCCGACAAAATTCCAAGAATTTCATCCCCTCCGTTCTCACTCATTCCGGCATCAAATTTCAAAATTCCAAGTTCTAATCAACAGCAAATGAAGAGAGGAATTGAAATATACTAATATCTTGGTCGGAGGTGGCCGGAATCACGAAATCTGACGGCAAAGAGATCGGTGCCCGCGGTGGTTCTCTGGTCACCTCGAAAGTCAACGGTCACCGCAAAAGTCAACGCAGGTCAAACTTCCAACAGTGTTTTAGACAATTTTTTGACTATTTTTGATTTTTATACTGGCGTCTCGGGACGATCGACGGTCCAAAACGGATAACCATAACGATTCGGATAAACTCGATACGAAAGGATAAACTTGACGAAATTTCGAAACTTCAAATATTCATATTATATTCTCGGTTGTCGAAATAATTATCCAAAACCATCCACAAACTCGAAATCACGTGTACAACAACTCTTGAGAAGAGACTCAACTCAAATTCTCGGCCGGTAATTAAGTCGCGATCGAAAAACAAACCTCCCCACTGCGATCGGGGCGCGATTTCGAGTGAAATGACATGCAACTTGTCGAAAATCCCAAAAAGTCAAAGTTTGACCGCCGTTGACCGTTGACCGCCGCGTTGACCGCCGTCAACGGTGGCGCCGCCGCCAACTTGAAGATTTTCCGGCGGAGGAACACCTATTCCATGCAAAATCACCCACTGAGCAACTTTCATAACTGCAACAGAGTCCAATTCAAACTCTAACTAGCTCAATTTCATGGAAACCCGAATTGGTACCAAAACTTCAACTCCAAAATTCTCCATGTACACATCGAATTGAAACACGAAACTTACAGGGGAGCATCAAGGGGATGAGAGCTTCAAAGCCCACTCAAAGTTGCAGCTCAATTCGGCTTGAATCACAAACCACCATTAAACCCAAAATCTTCAAACTTTGGTTCAAGCTTTCTCTCTCCACCATGGGCCACGCCGTGCATGGTGGCCAAGGATGAACTCGGGAGGCCGAGCCAAAGAGAATGGGACCGGAGTCATGGCCGGAGGTGGCCGGACGGCCAACCACCGCCGTGGACCGCCGAGTACGTCGCACACCACCTTCACCACCGAGTTGACTCAGTAACCTCGGTCAACCATATTAATGACCATCTTGACTTTCCCTTTTCGGCAACCTGCTATATATAGCCCTTCCCAAAAAGGAAACTTCCCCAATTAGTTGCGACAAATTTCGAATATTCATAACTCTCGCGTCGTAACTCCGATTCCGATAATTCTTGCGGCCACAAACTCGACTCAATGTACTCTTCAATTATCACCCAAAGTCAAACACATCGACCAAACCGATAAAAAGTCAACCCTTCAACCCAAACACATAAATAAATCAACCAAACAATCAACAATCGGCAAAATTCGCAACTAATTCTTCGTAACTCAAAATCATGCTCCGGAAGTTCCTACGAACTCGAAATTAAATTCTGAACAACTCCCGTGAAGAAGCCGAAACCAAATTCCCGTCCGATAATTTAGTCGTTAAGTAGCCCACCATTTAAATCTACACTTCAAATATTCATAATTAATTCCTCGATCGTCCAAATAACGACCCGGAACCGCCCACGAACTCGTAATCACATATAGAACAACTCTCGAGAAGAGACCCAGCTCCAATTCTCGGCCAATAATTTAGTTGTTAAGAAATTCTGGCAGTTCAAACATCAGTCGGCAATCTCCGACTACGCAGTAACTCACGTATACAGCTGATCATACTGCTGATTCTGGTCCGGGTCGTCACAAATCCACCCCCCTTAGAAAAATTTCGACCTCGAAATTTCCGAGTCTGCCGACTATAAGTAAGAGTACTGCCTCTGCATACTGCTCAACTGCCCAGTGATAATGTCGACTGAACAACTCTGATAGCTGACTCCACAATAGGAGATAGCTCCGTACTGAAATCTCTGTACCCACAAATCACGAATCTGAACTGGCTCACACAATCGCCAAGTGTTCCTACATAAGGAACAGACAGGGTACACAATGCGAAACCAACTTGAAACACAGTTCCGCCACACGGAACACAACTCGCACAAAAACCAATGCTCTAGGCGATGCCGACCATACGGCATAACACAAACTCGCCTACGACCACACACAGATCAAAATAACGTGACAAATCACAACTCAGTTACACACATCAACATAACTCACACACTCACATCAATATAGCTCAAACATCGGACTCGGGCAATTATCAATCTGTTTCCGCTAATCTAACAGTATGTGGTAGCACATTCCACAAAATCAGAATCAAACATCCACTCAAACTCAAACCAAACTCACTTCAGCACAATGGAGTACAACATCATCCTCCAAATGACAGCACGCAACGTCGATATCACAGTGGTCAATAAACTGGTACTGTAAGCAATCTCGAACAGCTAAAACTGCTGGTTCCGAATCCTCCGAAACTGCAATACCGAGGTCCACAACATGCCCTCCAAGGCCTGAATAGTCCTCGAAGATCGCTCGCCAATCTGAGGATAAGAATCGGTACTAACTCGTGATCTGGTCCCCAATGCTCGCTGCAAAGCTCGCCAACACATAGTCGTAGCTGATTGTCTCAATAAGCGAACTGGGACACAGGCGCACCATGGAATAGACAATCTCCGTCAAGCACGGCTATACCAACCTGCCAAATCACAGCAACAATCGCCACGTCTAACCGGAAATCTCAAATGGCTGACACATCTCAGCAAACCTCTGCCTCCTAGCCATCGCCAGCCAACAAATGTGGCTTCTATACACATAAGCTGCTACATTGCTCTTCATGTTGCGTCACGAGTAATAAACTCGGAGTATCTGACAAATCTCTGTACCACTAGCGTCAATCGCGCGCAAAACCACGAGCCTCAACACCGTCATACTCGAACTCAGCTCTCGTAGCCCACACTCGGCTAACACGGAAACTCGAGCCACACATACATAAAACACTGAAACTCCTGACTCTCGACTGAATGCATCAGCAGCAACATCCCAAACGGATAGTCAATGTACAACCTCAAGCCTTTCCGGAACAAACTCAAAGGTGCAGCCATAGTCGTAAATCGACCCCATCCATCTACACTGCCTCAAGCCCAAATCTGGCCGAAAATGCAAGTGGATGAAACTCAGTGGTCAGTGTACATCCTACACCACGCTGCACGCCATAGCAATAGTATCTCCAACCCTCTGGTGCAAACACAAGGACAGCTACACCCAAATCATACATAGGATACGTATCCCCATAAAGTTTCCACTACCTGAAATCATGAGCCACCGCTCTGCTACACAACCTCAAAATATATCCAACTCTAAATCTCGATGCATTGCCAAAACCCACGACCACGAACTCATCACGATCGCCAGGTAAGGTCAAAACCGAAGCAACGGTCAACCATCCTACAAGAGTCAGTAACTCTCCTCGCGTGCATCGAACCACATGAACTTGGCGCCTTCTTCGTCAATCCGGAAAGTAGAGTGGCAATCCGGGAAAATCCTGCACAAGCCGTCGGTAACAGCCTGCCAAACCCAAGAGACCCCCGATCTCTGGCACAATGGTAGGGCAAACTCCAAATCAACACGGCTTCTAACTGATCAGGACCCACGCCAACTCCCTCGGCTAGCATCACACAACCCAAAATCTTTACGCTAATCGGCCAAAAATCACACTGGCTAAACTTCGCAAACATCTGATCGTCTCGCAAAGTCTGTAAAACCACTTGCTATTGCATCAGGTGCTGGCCCACGCTCCTGGAGTACATCAGGACGTTGCCAACGAACATGACCGCAAACTCGTCCAGAAACCGTCTGAACACCTGGCCCATCAAGTCCACATGATCGACATGGCATTGGTCAACCAAACAGCGTGACCAAAAACTCCTGATGTCCGCACCGAGATCCGAAAGCCAACGTAGCCACAACTGATTCACCGAACCACAACTGATGGTATCCGGTCCCGAAATCAATCTTCGACACGACTGAATCTCTCACGAGCTGAACAACCCAATCGTCAATCCGAAGCGGAGGATACTCACTCTCATCTGAAGCGAATCAGGCTTCCGGTAGTCAACGTACCACCACGTCAAACCGTCCATCCTCCGTACACACAATGCACGAGCACACCACACAAATTTGCGGGGTCGTCTGAAATCTCCTGAAACCTCCTCCAGCAACTCCTGGAGCCGAAACTGTAGCTCCATTAGCTCCGCTGGCTCCAAACGACAAGATGTCGATAAAATGAGTCCAGCGCCCAGTACAAACTCAATGGTGTAGTCAATCTCCCGACCTGGAGAAACACCTGGTAACTCCTCCGGAATACTTCTGGTAACTCGGGAACCACCTCAATGTCACCAATGTCGGACACAGCAACCGAAGTATCCACAACATATGCTAAGCAAGCAACATAACTCGTCTCCACCATCCGCTCGACCATCACCACGAAACAGCATCTCGGGGAAATCTGGTCGTCGAAACACAACCTCCTTCTCGAGGCACTCGAACACAACCAAATGCGTCGTCAGTAAGTCCATACTCACAATTACACCAAAACCATAATGTCCAGCTATAACAGGTCCGCGGCTAACACATAACCTCCAACAAAGATCTCGCAACCTCCGGACGGATACAATACTCTCCAAAACCTCGGAAGTGGGAATGCAGGTACAATAGCCATGGATATCAAACAACAGCAACCTCGGAGAAAAGTCTGTCCTCAAACAAGGTCATGGCACGAACTCCTACATGCCCAACTAGTCGCCCACGTCAAATGTGACTTGCTGAATAACTCGTCAAAAGGGTACATTGATCAGACTGCAGGAACAGCATCATGATCCCTTCGTGAACTCTGAGCTGTCGAACCTCAAACACAGTTGGCTGAGGGCGCTCCCTCGTAACGTGACCCTCCTGGCCACCGAAATATCAACTGAGAGTGTTCCACGAACACAAATCACCGCAACACCTGCTGCGTGAAAGGATCACCAAGGATCGCCCAAACTCACGCCACAGGAACACGTCCTCTACACTGTGATCTCCACCATCGTTAAACGAATCAGCAGAGGATCCTCAACATAATCGAAAGACTACAGCCTGATGATGTCACTGATCCCGAAGTGTCGGAACTCAACCTCATCAAAATCTTGACTAAATCCACTTTCCTCAAATCATCACATCGAAAACTGCATACACTTTCCTTCTCGACAGCCTCGCCACTGAGTGCAACACACTAAGATCCTCACAGATGTCTCGAGGCACATCAATCAGACTCTCTCTGATACTCAGGTTCAAACTCATCTCGAACCTCGTGCACTGCTTCCTCTGAAGTCACATAACACGTGCAACCGGAAACAAACATGTGGATAATGCATCTCTGTCTCAGGTGAGTAAACACTCCACATTCTAATGCTGGGTAGCCTGATAACACCATTACCATATACACCACATCCTGAATGTAGGCCGTGGAGTCACAACCGGAACTCACACAATAACAGCCCACAAAATACACTGATCTGACTCAGGCATACATCAACAGCCTTAAATCTCAGCTCTGAGGCAATATGTAGACGCCCATACACACATAACCAGGCAAACCGTGCCACACAATTCACTGAACTCTGAATACTCATCCCAATCCACTGTTCTCTGGCAAATCGCGCGTCGATTGATCCTCAATAGGATCCACAACCAAAACGACACGGAAAGCACGTCAGGAGGCATCCTAATGAATGAAACATCGTTCACAACAAGTGGAACGTAATCATGAAACCGCAGATATTTGAGGACATACAACACCCGAAGTATTGATGAGTACCGCTGGCCAGTCGGGTCATCACTCCAGTCATGCTGTATCAACTCAAATACCCTAAGTAAACACGACTACAAAAGTCTACAGAACCTGACAACCTAATGCTCTGATACCAAGCTGAAAGGACCCAACCCCGGTTTAGTTGCCTAAACCGGAATCAAACCCTATCGAAAACACGAACCAACAAAAACTTTCAAAATTTGGGCAGAGTTTCGTTACTAGCGTGGAATTACCATAACCTGCACGCGGAAAATACACTTCATCCTATGCCACAAAAAGCAAACCGTGGGCACCAATCCCATCCGGATTTCTCAATATCTCAATAGTAAAGTAAACAATACATATAATAGTACTTTACTGAAATCCGGGTTTAAAATCGTATAACATATTCATCAGAGAACTCAGAGCGACCTCTAATACATAACCATATAAGTATACCACAGTAGGTAGAACAATAAACCTACTGGAAGAAATAAGACCGCTCGAGTACTATGCCTCCGACCACGACGTGCGACTCCAGAGTCCGAACTGCAAACTGGGCACGGAAACCGAAAAGCCCAGGGGAAAGGCAAATAAAAACGTTAGAGTGAGTGGACGAAAATAACATATGCCTTTCACCAGTTTATACATATACTCAATATAAAACAGTGCGAGTTCGGAAAACACAACAACACAACACATATATATATATGGAGGTTGTCGGGCGAATCTCTCAAGCCCGACGTCAGGTGAATCGCTCAAACCTGACGGTGAAAGGCCAGGGGAATCTCTCAACCCCGGCGGCACTCAGGGGAATCTCTCAACCCTGCTTCAGAGGAATCTCTCAACTCTGGGCCAGAGGAATCTCTCAACTCTGGTAGCATCGATGCTATAAATGCCATCACCCATAAACACATAACAACACCTCCGAAAATAACATATATCTCAATCATCGTATAATTTAAATACGGAAATCAATAAAATCCACGAACTCGCAAATCAACAGTGAAAATAGAAACTTGTCCACTCACACGCTTGCGTAACGCAGTTCGCGTTAACCCGTGATCCGGCGGCAAGTCCATCGCCAATCAAACGATCACGAACACCTGAATAATCACAATATCCAATTCTCACAAACATAATTCGGAATTTCAAAACAAATCTCGAGAAACCATCGTTCTCGGAAACACGTAATCCGATCACGACAAACTGTCGGAAATCCGGAAATCATACCACAATACCTCACTGTAATTTCGGACGCTCAACTCGAAAAACAAACCTCCCCACTGCGATCGGGGCGCGATTTCGAGTGAAATGACATGCAACTTGTCGAAAATCCCAAAAAGTCAAAGTTTGACCGCCGTTGACCGTTGACCGCCGCGTTGACCGCCGTCAACGGTGGCGCCGCCGCCAACTTGAAGATTTTCCGGCGGAGGAACACCTATTCCATGCAAAATCACCCACTGAGCAACTTTCATAACTGCAACAGAGTCCAATTCAAACTCTAACTAGCTCAATTTCATGGAAACCCGAATTGGTACCAAAACTTCAACTCCAAAATTCTCCATGTACACATCAAATTGAAACACGAAACTTACAGGGGAGCATCAAGGGGATGAGAGCTTCAAAGCCCACTCAAAGTTGCAGCTAAATTCGGCTTGAATCACAAACCACCATTAAACCCAAAATCTTCAAACTTTGGTTCAAGCTTTCTCTCTCCACCATGGGCCACGCCGTGCATGGTGGCCAAGGATGAACTCGGGAGGCCGAGCCAAAGAGAATGGGACCGGAGTCATGGCCGGAGGTGGCCGGACGGCCAACCACCGCCGTGGACCGCCGAGTACGTCGCACACCACCTTCACCACCGAGTTGACTCAGTCAACTCGGTCAACCATATTAATGACCATCTTGACTTTCCCTTTTCGGCAACTTGCTATATATAGCCCTTCCCAAAAAGGAAACTTCCCCAATTAGTTGCGACAAACTTCGAATATTCATAACTCTCGCGTCGTAACTCCGATTCCGATAATTCTTGCGGCCACAAACTCGACTCAATGTACTATTCAATTATCACCCAAAGTCAAACACATCGACCAAACCGATAAAAAGTCAACCCTTCAACCCAAACACATAAATAAATCAACCAAACAATCAACAATCGGCAAAATTCGCAACTAATTCTTCGTAACTCAAAATCATGCTCCGGAAGTTCCCACGAACTCGAAATTAAATTCTGAACAACTCCCGTGAAGAAGCCGAAACCAAATTCCCGTCCGATAATTTAGTCGTTAAGTAGCCCACCATTTAAATCTACACTTCAAATATTCATAATTAATTCCTCGATCGTCCAAATAACGATCCAGAACCGCCCACAAACTCGTAATCACATATAGAACAACTCTCGAGAAGAGACCCAGCTCCAATTCTCGGCCAATAATTTAGTCGTTAAGAAATTCTGGCAGTTCAAACATCAGTCGGCAATCTCCGACTACGCAGTAACTCACGTATACAGCTGATCATACTGCTGATTCTGGTTCGGGTCGTCACAAATCCACCCCCCTTAGAAAAATTTCGACCTCGAAATTTCCGAGTCTGCCGACTATAAGTAAGAGTACTGCCTCTGCATACTGCTCAACTGCCCAGTGATAATGTCGACTGAACAACTCTGATAGCTGACTCCACAATAGGAGATAGCTCCGTACTGAAATCTCTGTACCCACAAATCACGAATCTGAACTGGCTCACACAATCGCCAAGTGTTCCTACATAAGGAACAGACAGGGTACACAATGCGAAACCAACTTGAAACACAGTTCCGCCACACGGAACACAACTCGCACAAAAACCAATGCTCTAGGCGATGCCGACCATACGGCATAACACAAACTCGCCTACGACCACACACAGATCAAAATAACGTGACAAATCACAACTCAGTTACACACATCAACATAACTTACACACTCACATCAATATAGCTCAAACATCGGACTCGGGCAATTATCAATCTGTTTCCGCTAATCTAACAGTATGTGGTAGCACATTCCACAAAATCAGAATCAAACATCCACTCAAACTCAAACCAAACTCACTTCAGCACAATGGAGTACAACATCATCCTCCAAATGACAGCACGCAACATCGATATCACAGTGGTCAATAAACTGGTACTGTAAGCAATCTCGAACAGCTAAAACTGCTGGTTCCGAATCCTCCGAAACTGTAATACCGAGGTCCACAACATGCCCTCCAAGGCCTGAATAGTCCTCGAAGATCGCTCGCCAATCTGAGGATAAGAATCGGTACTAACTCGTGATCTGGTCCCCAATGCTCGCTGCAAAGCTCGCCAACACATAGTCGTAGCTGATTGTCTCAATAAGCGAACTGGGACACAGGCGCACCATGGAATAGACAATCTCCGTCAAGCACGGCTATACCAACCTGCCAAATCACAGCAACAATCGCCACGTCTAACCGGAAATCTCAAATGGCTGACACATCTCAGCAAACCTCTGCCTCCTAGCCATCGCCAGCCAACAAATGTGGCTTGTATACACATAAGCTGCTACATTGCTCTTCATGTTGCGTCACGAGTAATAAACTCGGAGTATCTGACAAATCTCTGTACCACTAGCGTCAATCGCGCGCAAAACCACGAGCCTCAACACCGTCATACTCGAACTCAGCTCTCGTAGCCCACACTCGGCTAACACGGAAACTCGAGCCACACATACATAAAACACTGAAACTCCTGACTCTCGACTGAATGCATCAGCAGCAACATCCCAAACGGATAGTCAATGTACAACCTCAAGCCTTTCCCGAACAAACTCAAAGGTGCAGCCATAGTCGTAAATCGACCCCATCCATCTACACTGCCTCAAGCCCAAATCTGGCCGAAAATGCAAGTGGATGAAACTCAGTGGTCAGTGTACATCCTACACCACGCTGCACGCCATAGCAATAGTATCTCCAACCCTCTGGTGCAAACACAAGGACAGCTACACCCAAATCATACATAGGATACGTATCCCCATAAAGTTTCCACTACCTGAAATCATGAGCCACCGCTCTGCTACACAACCTCAAAATATATCCAACTCTAAATCTCGATGCATTGCCAAAACCCACGACCACGAACTCATCACGATCGCCAGGTAAGGTCAAAACCGAAGCAACGGTCAACCATCCTACAAGAGTCAGTAACTCTCCTCGCGTGCATCGAACCACATGAACTTGGCGCCTTCTTCGTCAATCCGGAAAGTAGAGTGGCAATCCGGGAAAATCCTGCACAAGCCGTCGGTAACAGCCTGCCAAACCCAAGAGACCCTCGATCTCTGGCACAATGGTAGGCCAAACTCCAAATCAACACGGCTTCTAACTGGTCAGGACCCACGCCAACTCCCTCGGCTAGCATCACACAACCCAAAATCTTTACGCTAATCGGCCAAAACTCACACTGGCTAAACTTCGCAAACATCTGATCGTCTCGCAAAGTCTGTAAAACCACTTGCTATTGCATCAGGTGCTGGCCCACGCTCCTGGAGTACATCAGGACGTTGCCAACGAACATGACCGCAAACTCGTCCAGAAACCGTCTGAACACCTGGCCCATCAAGTCCACATGATCGACAGGGCATTGGTCAACCAAACAGCGTGACCAAAAACTCCTGATGTCCGCACCGAGATCCGAAAGCCAACGTAGCCACAACTGATTCACCGAACCACAACTGATGGTATCCGGTCCCGAAATCAATCTTCGACACGACTGAATCTCTCACGAGCTGAACAACCCAATCGTCAATCCGAAGCGGAGGATACTCACTCTCATCTGAAGCGAATCAGGCTTCCGGTAGTCAACGCACCACCACGTCAAACCGTCCATCCTCCGTACACACAATGCACGAGCACACCACACAAATTTGCGGGGTCGTCTGAAATCTCCTGAAACCTCCTCCAGCAACTCCTGGAGCCGAAACTGTAGCTCCATTAGCTCCGCTGGCTCCAAACGACAAGATGTCGATAAAATGAGTCCAGCGCCCAGTACAAACTCAATGGTGTAGTCAATCTCCCGACCTGGAGAAACACCTGGTAACTCCTCCGGAATACTTCTGGTAACTCGGGAACCACCTCAATGTCACCAATGTCGGACACAGCAACCGAAGTATCCACAACATATGCTAAGCAAGCAACATAACTCGTCTCCACCATCCGCTCGACCATCACCACGAAACAGCATCTCGGGGAAATCTGGTCGTCGAAACACAACCTCCTTCTCGAGGCACTCGAACACAACCAAATGCGTCGTCAGTAAGTCCATACTCACAATTACACCAAAACCATAATGTCCAGCTATAACAGGTCCGCGGCTAACACATAACCTCCAACAAAGATCTCGCAACCTCCGGACGGATACAATACTCTCCAAAACCTCGGAAGTGGGAATGCAGGTACAATAGCCATGGATATCAAACAACAGCAACCTCGGAGAAAAGTCTGTCCTCAAACAAGGTCATGGCACGAACTCCTACATGCCCAACTAGTCGCCCACGTCAAATGTGACTTGCTGAATAACTCGTCAAAAGGGTACATTGATCAGACTGCAGGAACAGCATCATGATCCCTTCGTGAACTCTGAGCTGTCGAACCTCAAACACAGTTGGCTGAGGGCCCTCCCTCGTAACGTGACCCTCCTGGCCACCGAAATCGGGAGCCTCATTGTTTCACATGTGTGTGGCCAGAGTATCGATGTTAGCCGAGCTACGGGCTACGGGTGCTGTGTTTGGTTATGATGATGATGGAGCCTTGTTGGCTAGCTTTCAGGTACGACCCGTATTGGTTGATCAGGTACGGGAGGCACAGGATTCAGATCCTTACTTGCTGAGCAAGAAGACCATAATTCGGAATGGTGTGCCTACAGAGTTCCGATTGAGCGACGACGGTACGTTGTTGTTCAGGGGTAGATTATGTGTACCCAGGGACGAGGACTTGAAGAAGGAGGTTCTAGACGAGGCTCACAGTTCAGCGTATGCGATGCATCCCGGAGGTACGAAGATGTTTCGTACACTTCGAGCGTACTATTGGTGGCGCAACATGAAGCGGGAGATTGCCGCGTACGTGAGTCGATGTTTGATTTGTCAGCAGGTGAAGGCGGAGAGGCAGAAACCTGCAGGGAAACTACAGCCACTTGAGATTCCAGTTTGGAAGTGGGAGCATATCACGATGGATTTCGTCTATCAGTTGCCGCGTACTTCGGCGGGCAACACTGGCATTTGGGTTATCGTTGATCGATTGACGAAATCTGCACACTTTCTTGCACTTCCAGGGAAGGTATCAGTGGGCAGATTGGCTAAGTTGTACTTATCAGAGATTGTTCGCTTGCATGGTGTGCCTGTGTCGATTGTTTCTGACCGTGATAGTCAGTTCACTTCTGAGTTTTGGCAGGCTTTACAGCGAGCGTTGGGTACGAGACTACGGTTTAGTACAGCTTTTCATCCTCAGACAGACGGACAGTCCGAGCGGACCATTCAGACTCTTGAGGATATGCTGAGATCGTGTGTATTACAGTTTCGTGGAAACTGGGATCAGCAGTTGCACTTGATCGAGTTCGCCTACAACAATAGCTATCAGGCCAGTATTGAGATGGCACCGTACGAGGCTCTGTACGGGAAGCAGTGTCGCACTCCATTGTGTTGGAGTGAGGTGGGCGAGCGTTGGCTCATTGGTCCTGATTTGGTGAAAACTACGATGGAGGACATTCAGATTATTCGAGATCGACTGAAGGTTGCCCAGGATCGGCAGAAGAGTTACGCGGATGTGAGGAGGAAGAGTTTAGAGTTCGAGATTGGTGATTGGGTCTTCCTGAAACTATCTCCGTGGAGGGGAGTTGTGCGTTTCGGGAAGCGTGGCAAGCTTCGACCGCGGTACATTGGTCCGTATGAGATTACGGAGAGGGTTGGAACTGTTGCTTACAGACTTGAGTTACCGGCTGAGATGGCTCGTGTGCATGATGTCTTCCATGTTTCGATGTTGCGGAAGTACATCTTAGATCCTTCACATGTGATAGCCCCACAGCGGTTGCCGATTAGAGAGGACTTATCGTATGTTGAGGAGCCAGTACAGATTCTTGATCGACGTGAGCAGGAGTTGAGGCACCGTGTGATTCCGCTGGTGAAGGTCTTGTGGCAGAACCACTCAGTTGAGGAGGCCACTTGGGAGACTGAGCAGCGTATGCGGGAGCAGTATCCTCATCTGTTCACATAGCAGGTATGTAAATTTCGAGGTCGAAATTTCTTTAAGGGGGGTAGATTTGTGACGACCCGAACCAGAATCAGATGTGTGTTTGGTACGATTCTCGAGATATGGTTATAGTCGCAGTTTTTCGATATTGTGTAGTTTACCGTTTCGATTCGCGACTATGTTTTCAGTCGAGAATTTGAGTTGAGTGTCTTCACGGAAGTTGTAGAGTACGTGATTTCGAGTTCGTGGGTGGTTCCGGAAGATTTTTCCGATAACCGAGGAATATTTTATGATTATTTGACGTTTCGAGTTTCGTCGAGTTTATCCGATCGTTTCGAGTTTATCCGAATCATTTCGTATTTTCATTTTGGACCGTTGATCGACCCGAGGGACGAGTATAAATATCGAAAAGTCGAAGAATAGTCGAGAATTAGTCGGGAACTTCATACTGGGCGTTGACTATTTCCAAAACTGTTGACTTTCCTATTTTGGAAAGTGGAAGAGCTGCCGAGAAGGGAAAGTTTCCCGAACGGGAAAGTGAACTCCGGCGACCTTTTTCTGGCCACCATCCGCCACGGGACAGGTATGGTTAGAACCCCTATGTGATTTCGAGTACATTGGTGTATGGTTTGTTGGGTTTTGATGTCGTTTGGGATGGACCCGAATCGGGTTGAGTTCGTCTCCGTCGCCGGAGTCGGTGGAGATGTTTCCGGCGAGTTTCGAGGGACAAGATGTTGGGGGTTTTGCTCCCCGTGCCTTGTAGATGCTACCTAGGTGGTTAGATTTGGAAGAGGTTGAGTTTTTGGTTGAACCCGATTGGGTTTTTCCGGTAAGGGATTTGGCTCGGTTTGCTTGATTTTGGAAGGGTTGCGGTTGGTTTTGGACTTCGTGGTAGAAGAGAAATATGCTCGCCTTGATGAGACCTAGAGGACTGGAGAAGTTGGCCGTGAAATTCCTCCGTTGACGGCGCGCCGCCGCCGGCGGCGGCGTACAACGGCGGTCAACGGTGGTGGAAAAGTCAAATTTTCAGATTTCGATGTAATTAGTGTCATTTTTCTTGTAATCGCGCCCTGATTATCGTACGGAGGTTTTCGGGTTGATTTGGTTAGCCGATTGTCAGTCGAGATTTCGAGTGGGGGTTTCGGGATTTCCGTAATTCATTTTGCACCGCATTTTGTATTTTCGGGAACGGTTGGTTTCCGTGCATCCGTACAGTGTTGTGGATTACGATTTTGATCAGTTATGTGTGTATGTATTCAGGAGATCGAGATCGAGATTTGGATCGTGATCGTGCTTCGGGTGAGGGTACCTCCGCCGGACCACGTGTTTAGCGCGAGTTCGCGCTAGCTGATCAGTGAGTGGACATTTCTTTTCACGAAGTTCTTGCAAGTCTCTTATATGATTTTCGAACTTGAGCATGCGTATTGAGATTACGAATTGCATGAGCGTGTGTTTTACGATTATACGATATACTTATACGAATATACGTATATGAGTATACATACATTGATATAATGTTTCATGCCTTTGTATCGAGTTGTTTATGATTTGGTTTTCACTGTGTACAGTCGTAGTTTGTGATGTTGTATCGATACACTGCATCCCGGCTGATCCCCGAGGATGTTACCAGCTAGGATCACGTGTGGGCTAGGGACCCCGTGGTTCTGGATCACGTGTGGGCTAGGGACCCCGTGATTCCGACTGTGCTTCTGCAGCTAGGATCACGTGTGGGCTAGGGACCCCGTGGTTCTGACTGTAAGATTTTTACTTGCATGCTCAGTACGCTGGAGGAGTGTGAGTTTACCTCGCGTACTATACTATGTTTGTTTTACCTGGACTCGCATATGTTGTTTTAAACATATATATATAAACTGGTGAAAGACATTTATTTTTGTCCACTCACTCTAACGTGTTTATTGTCTTTCCCCTGGGCTTTTCGGTTTCCGTGCCCAGTTTGCAGTTCAGGTTTGGTGTTTCACGTCGCGGTTTGGAGGCTAGTGATCAGAGTCACCTGTGTTTTCCAGTAGGTTTCAGTTTCACCTACTGATGTACATATTGTATATGTTTTACACTAGAGGTCGCTCTGATATATTCCGATACTTGTTTATACGGATTTTCTCAGATATACATATATATAGTTCAGTATGTTACTGTTTGTTGATTATATTGATGTTGAGAAATCCGGATGGGATTGGTGCCCACGGTTTGATTTTTGTGGCATAGGACGAAGTGTTAATTTCCGCGTGCAGGTTATGGTAGTTCCACGCTAGTAACGAAACTCTGCCGAAATTTTGAAAAGTTTTTATTGGTTCGTATTTTCGAAGGGGTTCGATTCCGGTTTAGGGAGTTAAATCGGGGTTGGGTCCTTTCAGCCGCGTTGACCGTTGACCGTTGATCGTTGACCGTTGACCGTTGACCGTTGACCGCCGCGTTGACCGCCGTCAACGGTGGCGCCGCCGCCAACTTGAAGATTTTCCGGCGGAGGAACACCTATTCCATGCAAAATCACCCACTGAGCAACTTTCATAACTGCAACAGAGTCCAATTCAAACTCTAACTAGCTCAATTTCATGGAAACCCGAATTGGTACCAAAACTTCAACTCCAAAATTCTCCATGTACACATCGAATTGAAACACGAAACTTACAGGGGAGCATCAAGGGGATGAGAGCTTCAAAGCCCACTCAAAGTTGCAGCTCAATTCGGCTTGAATCACAAACCACCATTAAACCCAAAATCTTCAAACTTTGGTTCAAGCTTTCTCTCTCCACCATGGGCCACGCCGTGCATGGTGGCCAAGGATGAACTCGGGAGGCCGAGCCAAAGAGAATGGGACCGGAGTCATGGCCGGAGGTGGCCGGACGGCCAACCACCGCCGTGGACCGCCGAGTACGTCGCACACCACCTTCACCACCGAGTTAACTCAGTCAACTCGGTCAACCATATTAATGACCATCTTGACTTTCCCTTTTCGGCAACCTGCTATATATAGCCCTTCCCAAAAAGGAAACTTCCCCAATTAGTTGCGACAAACTTCGAATATTCATAACTCTCGCGTCGTAACTCTGATTCCGATAATTCTTGCGGCCACAAACTCGACTCAATGTACTCTTCAATTATCACCCAAAGTTAAACACATCGACCAAACCGATAAAAAGTCAACCCTTCAACCCAAACACATAAATAAATCAACCAAACAATCAACAATCGGCAAAATTCGCAACTAATTCTTCGTAACTCAAAATCATGCTCCGGAAGTTCCCACGAACTCGAAATTAAATTCTGAACAACTCCCGTGAAGAAGCCGAAACCAAATTCCCGTCCGATAATTTAGTCGTTAAGTAGCCCACCATTTAAATCTACAGTTCAAATATTCATAATTAATTCCTCGATCGTCCAAATAACGATCCGGAACCGCCCACGAACTCGTAATCACATATAGAACAACTCTCGAGAAGAGACCCAGCTCCAATTCTCGGCCAATAATTTAGTCGTTAAGAAATTCTGGCAGTTCAAACATCAGTCGGCAATCTCCGACTACGCAGTAACTCACGTATACAGCTGATCATACTGCTGATTCTGGTCCGGGTCGTCACAGTTGACTTCGAAGAATTTCTGTTAGACAACATAATTAAATCATTAAAAAATTAATAAGTAACTAAACTTAAAATAATTCAATTATCTTAATTGAAATAAAAAAAGTAAACACCTTAAATTCTTCATCTTGAAAGTGGTTACACAACCACTGCCACTCATTTTCTCTATCCCCACGCAGCTCTATGGGGGTAGGCACGCTGCCGATATGTTCGAAGTATTGATGAAGCCTGTACTTCCAGTCACGGTAGATAAAGTTGGCGGTGGAGTTGATATGCCTAAGCATCGCCAGTGTTGGATCTACCTCATATTTCTCCTATCAGAAATAAATAGGAAATTATAATCGTATATATTATGAAATTATAATATTTATTGGTTATTAGAAAATAAATTTAAAATTGTACGTATTACGTACCGAAAGTTCTTTAAAGAGTTTCGCCTTCTCTTCATCCAGCAACTCCTTCCAATTAGGGGCAATGAGACGAACCCGGCTATGAAGGATTGACCTTATGCTATGCGCCGAGAGACTTGCCCGCTGAGCTGTGGGAGGGCCACCGGTGATTTCGTCGTACGGCAAGTCGATCTTTTTCCCGGTCGCCTTTAAAATTTTCTCCGCTTTGCTCCTTTGACGAGACCGCGAGTCCTTTTCGGTTCCGGGTCAGTCGGGGCCCTCCTTTGCTTACGCCGGGCGCTGTAGAGGATAGATTCAGAGGTCGAGGATGCCTGAGTACTTGCTGTTGAACCGGTATCGGGTGTCGGACTTGAATATGGGTCGTCATCACCGCTCGGGATAAATGGGGGAGCGGGAATTTCCCCAGAGGGCTCTGCCGACGGACCAGATGAAGGGTCCGGATTGAGGGCGTCGTTGCCCTCCTGTAATTCCCAACCGACTTGGTCCGCCAAGCGGCGGAGCATAGCATCTTCGGCCTCATGTTGGGCTTTTTTCTTTCCGGACGGAGCCATTTAAACCTAGGAGTACGTTGTTAAAATACCTGATTACCATAATAATTATATACAAAAATTTACGCTAATTAAGTGCGGCTAAGATTTAAATAGAGTACACTAGCTTGGCTTTTTCGGTTGTTCAATGGACGTGCGACCCGCGCAATAAAGTGTAAATTTTCAATTAATCAGCCTTGGTTCTATCGAAAAACATGGCCAGTTAGGGATAGAGATAACGCAAGAGACAGGACTAATTTCGAAAAAACACCCCGAGGCTAACCAAATGAATGGTATATACTCTATTGGTGTTGTCTTTCTTAGATCCAAAACCTGCCACCAGTCATAACCCGTTTCTAGACACCATGTCTGACATTCGGCCAATCTTTCGAAAATTTACACTCCCTCAAGTCCTTTGCAAACTCCGCCCTCAACCTCGTGTCCATAACTTCACTTAGGTTATGGTGTGCGGTGATGAAATCCACACATCACGAGGGGTTAGGGAGATAAGCTAGGAAAAGAGAAGCCATCTATTCCAAAGAGTGCGACTTAATAAACCAAGTTTATGTACTAAATTTAAATCAAAGACGTACCACCATGCAATTGACTAGAAAATACACATAATTATCAATTAATAATTTTTAATTACATGCAATAATAATCACAAATTATACTATTAATTAAAACAATAAATAATGACAATAATGAATTATTATTTATCATGCATTTAATAATAATTATTTATTTACCAATATAATTAATTATTATTAAAAATAATTATTATTACTATTATTTAATTTTAACTAATAATTATTCATTACCAAATAACAACTAATAATGATTACTAAATAATTAATTATTACTAAAAATTATTATTATTAATTACTAATTATTATAATTACTAATTATTTAAAACTATTATAATTACTAATTATTATAATTACAACTATTAATGATTTAAAACAAATTATTTAAAACTATTTACAAATTAAATAATTACTTAAATAAAAATAATGTTACTTAATTAAAAAATAGAATTATTACATAGCCGGAATGTCGCCAGAATATTGCCGGAGTAGAGTCGTCGGAGAGGGGGAACCACGCCGGAATTTGAGTCGCCGGAGCGTCGCCGGAGGAGGAAGGCCGAAGGAGAGGAGATGAGAGGAGAGGAGGAGAGGAGAGGAGATGGAATGAGAAAAGGAGGGGGGGACTGTTCTATTTATAGGCGCTCACTTAGACGACGGAGCCCTATTTTCCGTCGTCCAAGAAACGGGCTTTTCCGTCGTCTAGGTGAAGCGTTTCAAAATTTGGAAATGGCTCCCAATTAATCGGCGGGACGTTTCAACCGCCATGAATTTGAACTTAGACGACGGAGAATTGATTCTCCGTCGTCTAAGTCAAATTTGAAGCGGCGCCGAAATTTAAGGCGGTACATTCAACTGCCATAAAATTGAACCTGGACGACGGAGATGGTCATTCTCCGTCGTCCAGGTGCAAATTACGTAAAAAAAAACTTTAAAAATTAATTCGCAAGGAATTTGGCGATCTGTCATTCGAATGAAATAGTCGTAAAATATCGGTGAACGCATCGTATATATAAACAGTTAAATTTGAAACGACGAATAATTTTACGTCTTTAAACTTGTTAAGTATCTACTAATCTTTACGACTTAAGTGTTATTAAGTATATGCTCATTTGCACCAGAGTATTAACGAAATTGAATTTGGACAAAACAACCGTTGGATATGTTCGCCGTAACATAATATATAATTACAATAATTTTCAGAAAATAATAAGTTCGTGAAGGGTTTCATCGGCACAGTCAACCGCAAAACTGAAATTTTCACAAACCGGAAACGTGGATACAAGACATTTCGCAACTCCAATTTTTGAACCGTCAAAGCTCACACACTAGGAATTGTTTATTCTAAAGTCTTGACGAAAAGAATATGCATTGGAAGATGGTCTAGATGGTCGTTGTCTTAGAAAAAATTACGAAATCTGCACCTGGACGGCGGAGACGCTCATCTCCGTCGTCCAGGTGCAGAGACCCTGAATTCAGGGGTTAGGGGGCCTTACTGTTTAGGGTATAGGGTTTGTGCACTTAGACGACGCAAATGCCCTTCTCCGTCGTCCTAGTTAGTACCTGGACGACGGATAAGGTCATCTCTATCGTCCAGGTGCAGAGACCCTGAATTCAGGGGTTAGGGCCTTACTATTTAGGGTTTAGGTGGTCCAAGGTCATTTGTGTGTCCGTTCAATTATTCTGATTCAAGTCGATAATTAAAAAAATCATCGATCGATCCGATCTGCTAGCTTTAGGGTTTAGAGTTTAGGGAGATAGCTCAAGGTATTTATGTATGAACTTTCCTTCTGGCATGATATATAGATTTAACACCGTAATTAAAACAACATATACTACATCGTACTCACAATAATACTATCACATGACATAATCAATCAAATATAATATATTATAATTTCTGAAACATTTATTTCATTCATCTCTCGCAATAATCATAGCTAGGGACCCATAATCCTATTTACACATAAATATTATTTAAAAACAATTAAACGAACGAAAACTTCTTCAGGAAGCTTCTTGGACATAATAGAAAGCTTTCACCTTTTTGACTACCCAAAGCCCAAAATACCCAAAAGGCGAAATCTAGAATTAATTTCTCCGTTGTCCAGGATATATAATTCGGATTAACTAATTAATTAAATTTAATTTACGTACGTCGGTCGATCCGATCTGATCGAGCATGGACGCGTGTAATTAATTAATTAAGTATAAAAATATTAAGATCTACGAACATATATATATATTCTCCTCCTTATAATATTTATATTAATTATTGATCGATGATGCATCATATATTACAATAATTACATAAATTAATTACCAATTAATTTTTCTCATCTTAGTTAAGTAGTCTTCATCATAATCGTCATCATCCTCGTCCCTGGTATCTGATTGCCCATCCTCCTCATCATACTCAACATCGTCCGATGAATAACCTGAGTCCTCGTCCGCGTCCTCATCCTGCTCGTCTTCTTCATCTACCTCATTAATGGCATCGATAATCTCATCTTCAGTTAGATCTGTACAACCATCAGGCATGGGTAACCGTTCACCATCTTGAACCAGGTCCATTATATTGGAGCGGATGACAGAAATATTAGGCTCTTGATAGGCAGGAATGTCTCTTTCTGGTTCAGCAGCATCTTCAGTCGCCGGTGTCCCTTGAATTGTCTCTGTATTCCATATTCCTCGATGAGAGATATGGTTCACTATTTTCCACCCTTCACCGGCTTTCGGATCGTCGAGATAGAACACCTGCCTAACAAAGGTGGCGAGAGCGAAAGGCTCATCCTCATACTAGCTTGAGTTTGTATCGACTGATAATAGTCCCAGGTCTTCCTTTGTATGCTTGAACAATCTGCACTTGAATAGGAAAACGTTGACATCATTCTCGTAACATAGCTGAACCACATTTACAATAGCCCCGTAATATAGATCATTGTCTTTCCCAACAGCTACCCCACTGTTTTGTTTTCTTCTTCCTTCATCTCGTGCCAATGAATGGAACTTTACACCGTTCACAAAACATCCGGGATAAATATAGTGTTTAATCGGCTTCCCTGCTCGCAAGTGCTTTGGCCAGGACCACCACCCCCCGTGGTTTTCAGATTTTTGCATATTAATCATCTGCGAAAATGGGCAAATATAAGGGTTTACTTTCTACAAACATGATCGATATGTATATAAATTACTAAATACCGAGACGTACGTATGTACCCATTGGAAGAAATAATTGGGAAACTTCTTCTTAACCATTTTCTCAATCCACGCCGAACTCTTGTTTTGATTTAACGCCTGAAGTCTCTCCCTGTATGACATCATGTACGGCTCAACTTCGTCACAGTCTCACAACACTACCCAATGTGCCTCAATAAGTTCTTCCCGTGTTAACAATTCCTTTAATACTCCTCTAAACGGTCGGACGACATTGGTGACGACAGAAAGATTGATGCGGGCACTGGGATCAGAGGCAGTGGAAGGTGGTGGATCTTTGAGGTACCTGTTGCAGTAAGTAACACACTTATGCATTAGGTATGTCTCTGTTATGGAGCCATCCGGGGCCGACCTATTTTTGACGAATGACTTATACTGTCCAAGATGCCTACAAAATCAAACGTACAATAAGAATAAGTACATATAGCTAGTAATCTCCAGTGGAACAAATTATGAATCGAAAAACTTGTATAATTAATTAGTTGTACGTACCTTTCTTGAGGATACATCCAAGTGTACTGGACCGGACCAGAAATGAGCACCTGCTCAGGCAGGTGGATCATTAGGTGAATCATGATGTCAAAGAAAGCAGGGGGAAAAATCCTCTCTAGTTTGCAAATGATGTGCACAATTTGTTGTTGCAATTCCACCACATCTGACTTCTTTAATTCTCTGGCGCATAACCTCTGCCACCATGTGCACAATGCCACTATTGGTTCGACGACGTCACCAGGCAAATATGGTCGAATTACCACTGGAATCAGACGTTGCAGCATAACGTGATAGTCATGTGTCTTTAGACCAACAAACTTGTGTTGCACCTCGTCCACTGCTCCAGTTGTAGTAGCTGCATACGTAGCCGGATAACGAACGCCCTTAAACCAGTAAAATACAGAACGTCTAAGTGTCGGCTTCACTGTGTAAGGTGCAGCTGGCATCTTGTTGTACACTCTTTTCCTATCCCTCCTCAACCACAAGGGACGACGTAGATTCATTGATTCTAGATCTTTGCGCGCTTTGGGAGTATCTTTAGTCTTGAACTTAATACCGAGAATTGTTCCCACCACGATGTCGCACACATTCTTTTCTATGTGCATCGCGTCCAAGTTGTTCCTCAGCTTCAACTTCGACCAGTAAGGGAGTTCAAAGAATATACTCTTGTGATGCTAATAGCTGAGATCATGTGGAGGAATTGGATTGCATTTCTTTACATCTGCGTCATTGGTCAACACACCATAGTCGAAATAGCTCAACCTCTCTAAAATCTCTTCGCCCAACCAACTACGGGGTTTAGGATTGTTCTCTACCGTCCCGTCGAAATGAGCTTCATCCTGTCGCCAGGGGTGGTCATGAAGAAGCCATCTACGGTGACTCAAGTAACACACATTCCCCGCGTGCCAACTAGAGTTCACGTCGTCTAAACATATAGGACATCCATTATATCCTTTTGTTCTGCAGGCTGCCAACATCCCATACGCTGGAAAATCGTTGATCGTCCACATTACGGCAGCCCTCATCGTGAACATCGTGTCACTGAATTTGTCATAAGTTGGGACTCCATTTTCCCACAATAATTTCAGCTCGTCGATCAAAGGTCTGAGGTAGACATCTAAGCACTTCCCTGGAGATTTAGGACCTGGAATTAGTACAGTAAGGAAATTAAATTCCTTGTTCATTCACATCCATGAAGGCAAGTTGTATGACATTAGAATAACTGGCCAAGTGCTGACGGCGGAGCTATTACTTCCCCAAGGATTGAATCTGTCTGTAGATAGGCCGAGTCATTTCTAACCTCTGCAGCAAAGTCTCCAAATTCTCTGTCGGAATGTTTGAAACCCTCCCCATCCGCGGCGTGTCACAGGACATCGTCATCTATTCGCTTTTCTGCGTACCATCGCATCGCCTCTGCTGTGTGTACAGACATGTACAGGCGCTGCAATTTGGGAATCAAGGGAAAATATCGAATAACTTTCACAAGAATTCTCTTTCTCGAACTCTTCCTATTAAGCTCATATCTACACTGGCCACATACGGGACAATAGTCCAAATCTTTATACTCTTTGCAAAATAGCACACAATCATTCGGACATGCATTAATTATTTTGTACTTTAGGCCGAGGCTGCTCAAGATATTTCTAACCTTATAATGAGATTTAGGAAGATTGTGATCATCAGGAAGCAACTTACATATTTTCTCCTGAATTTCCTCAAAAGCACTCACTGACATTTTGTGCTTCACTTTTATCTTCATTTGCTCCATCACATATTGCAACACATTCTCTCGACATCCAGGGAACACCGGGGTCTGTGCTTCAAGTAGCATCCGGTTGTACTTATCCATCTCACTAGTGTCAGTGGCCAAGCTAGCAGCGGGGAATGTGTCATCATGCTCATGAGTTGTACTGTAACCTCCGTCCTGGTGTTGGTGTCCACCATGACTAAATCCCAAAAACGCATCATGGACCAAATCTGCAGTTGGGTTGCAAGCTGGGGGGCCGACACCACTGCCGCTGAATGAGGCACCCTGAGCTGAAATCTGCTGAGCTGAACTCTACTTCTTCACCATGCTCGCTCCATGTAGTGTAACTCCACATCATACCATTTTCGTACAGGTGTTGCACCATAACATTAATCTCCACATACTGACAATTAAGACATTTCTGGCACGGACACCTGAAACGCTTCTTTCCCTGACCATGTTCTATCGCAAAATTCACAAATTCCCTAATTCCATCCATATACCGGACATCACATCTATTCTTCAACTTCATCCAACTCTTGTCCATACTGCTACAAATTATTATAATTAATTAATTATTACATATATATTAGTCCATTCATTAACTATTAATTATACGTACTCGATCTACATCGATCAATTACGTAATTTAATATGTGTAGCTAACATCCATCAGGGTATGTACGTTTTAACTAAATATTAAGCAAATTTTAAAACATCCATACATATATATATACGTACTACATATGTGTCTATAATTAACTAATTAATATATATATATATCGATCATCAATTTCCTAACTTAATATATTAATTATATATTAATTAGACGTACTAATTAATTAATTATTAACAATAGGTGTTTTAACAAACGTACATGCAATTAAATATATATATATATGTATATAAACCTACGTTAATGGTGTTGGAAAATTAACTGCGTACGTACCTGTTGGCCTTCTCCGATATATATATATGGCGAATTAATTGATGGTCAGAGCCGAAAATCAATATATATAGTGCTATATATCTAGCCAGCTAACTAGCTAGCTAGGACGTCGATCGTCGTTTGCATTGCGTGCACACGTGAGGCGCTAGCTGATCAAGACAGGAAGAGATTATGCTTGATCAGTTAAGAGTGAGCGGAGATCCTTTATTCTCCTTCTCCTTCTCCTTCTTCTTCTTCTTCATTAAACTTTCCCGGGAGAGGAAGCTAGATCGAGAGTTTGGCATCGGGCTTATATAATGCTTCACTTAGACGACGGAGGTGTCGGTACGTCGTCTAAGTGGATCGGACATCACTCGGACCACGGCGTGTCGGTCCGTTGACCAGGTGAGAACCTGGACGACGGAGAAGTCTCCGTCGTCCAGGTGTCACTTGGACCACGGAACAATTACGTGTCCGTGGTCTAAGTGATGTTTTCTTGTAGTGAGAATTGGCAAATGGATTTGGAGGACAGACCGGTCGAGAGGAAGTGGAGGATGAGATGGACCGTCGTTGAGCGACGGCAGCCTGAGCACCGGGAGCGAGGACCAGCGGTGGTGGAAGAGCGGTGGCAGCTGCGGTGGTTGGTATAACGGCAGGCTGACTAGAGCCAGTAAAGTGTGTCAGGCGATCAGTGTGAGCTCGACGAACATGAAAATATGCTTTGTCAAGACTCAATAGCTCATCTCTCCGAAGAAGCTCTCGCCGGATTTGATCAAATTCTGGGTCTAAGCCACCCAAAAACACGTGAACTTGAAGCATGGATGAGTAGTTGTTGTCTTGAACAATTGCAGCCACAGTGTCAGAAAATAAGGTCACACATTGATTCAGTTCCTCAAGCGAAGCAACCAACTCGTTGTAAAATACAGAGAGAGGTCGCCCACCTTGTTTGGTGGTGAAGCAAAGGCGTTGTAACTCGTAGATCCGAGTAAAATCTTGATCATCATAGTATGTAAGGTGAAGAGCCTTCCAAATATCGGCAGCCATCTTGAGACGAAGATAGCGCCGAACGATGCTTGGGGACATATTGTCAATCAACCAACTTTTCACCTTCTCGTTATCGGTTGCCCAAGCAGTATACTCAAGCGAGTCTGTAGGTGGAGCAATGGAAGCCCCGGTAAGAAAACCAAGTTTATTTCGACCTCCAATACGCATCTGCATAGTAGGAGCCCAAGTAGAGTAATTTGTATCGTTCAAGAGAACTCCAATGGGAAAAGATGAATTTTCTTGATGGTAGTGGATGGATGTAGGTGTAGGTGGATGTAGAGGAGAAGAAATCACAGCAGAGTCGGATCGTTCAGCCATGGCAGCGGAAATATGGTGTAGTGGGTGACAAAAAATAAGATTTTGTCGGTAGGTCGACAGTGTTGGCTCTCATGCCAAGTAGAAAAGGATAGACAAACAATATTTTGGGTTAAAGATCTTATTTCATTCTGTCCCAAAAAAGGGTATATATACACTTTACATGCCAGATTCCTAATAGGAAAAGATATCTTCAATAATGAACAGATCAATTATAATTACACCGGAAATCCCAAATATCTACAACTGTCAACATAAACATGTTCACACATTGAGGAACACAGAACCTCAATGCTTCAGTCAGAATGAAGGATATGAAGATTGCACCTTGCTCATGGCCAAAGCAACAACGACACAACTATACAACATGTGGGTGAGTCCAAGAACAAACAAGAATCAGTGCAGCTGCTCCAGTCCTTCATATGAAACAAATGGTTCACGGCCATGCTATTCAATGATCAGAACTGGAAAGGTAAATACGGCCATATAATAGTGTTAGATATCGCCCTGGTAAAGCCATTTACCTCACCGCATTGATGAGAGGAAAAACTGATTAAGCCAGCCGGAATATGAGTCTCGTTTGGAGAAGAAAAAGGAGTTTCACGCGTGACAATATCTTCAGTGTTGGTAAAATCTTTTTCAGAACAGATATAGAATTGGCTGGTGAAAAGCGAAGAGTTTACACAAATCTCAGAAATCCACCTTGCGGATTGTGCTAGCAACAATGATAAACGACCGGGTAGCATGAGCTCTGCCATGAAAAAGAACCAGCATTTTAACTACTATTGATCATATGTCTTCAGAAACTGAATATCAACAACTGACTAAGCAGTAAGTGAACTCACCTTCCTTAATCTTCTCCAACGAAGCAAACAACGCTTTCCTCCTAGTTTTTAACCACTGCAACACAACAATGGAAAAAAGATTTAACATAAAGAACACCTTGTTACCTTCCTTTGCAAGTAGTGATATCTTGTGAATTGTTACCTTTCCAAATCTGTAGATAGACCTCTGAACAAGAAGGCAGATAAAGACCATAACTGTGACAACTGTAGCAACTGGATAAGTCAGAGTCTCAGCCAAAGACCTCTCCATTTTTCTACTACTGTTGCTGCTGGTGCTAGGATCTTAGGACCATGCAGGAAATGGGGAAGTAAAGAGAAGACTACAATGCAGTGTGTGTTGTGTAATGTAATATATGCTTTTTGTCATTAATTTTTGTCCAAAACGATATTTTAGTCACTATCGTATGACATATGTCAAAATGGTCACTTCCGCTAAAGTTTCATTTTCAAATTGGTCATTCGAGCTCAAACATCCGTTAAAAAAAGAATATTCCGTTTATTTTCAAGGGTATTTTTATCTTTTTATCCTCATTTATTTATTACACTTCTTAGACATGTATTGAGTTAGCCAATCGCGGCAACTGAATTAGCCACTGGCGGCAACTGAGTTAACCAATCTCAATTTCAATCTCACATCTTCATACCCAAACCCCATCACCACCACCGCTTTAGCCTCCCTCATCCTCCAATCCGACCCAACTTCCCTCCCTTGGATCCTTTACGACCTGACTGAAAGGACCCAACCCCGATTTAGTTTCCTAAACTGGAATCAAACCCCTTCTGAAAACACGAACTTACAAAAACCATAGAAATTTCGGCAGAGTTTCACTATATCGCGGAATTATCATTAACCTGCACCAGAAAATACACTTCATCCTATGCCACAAAAGCCAAACCGTGGGCACCAATCCCATCTAGATTTCTCAAAATCATATCATAATATAAAGCAATCAGCAAAAACTGTAATCTTTACAGAAATCCGGGAAAAATCATTTGAAAATATGAACATCGGAGTATTCAGAGCGACCTCTAGTCTATATATACATAAATACATAGCAGTACGCTAAACAAGAAACCTACTGAAAAAGAAAGGTAGCTCGAACACTAAGCCTCCGACTGCGACGTGCGACACCAAAATCTGAACTGCAAATTGGGCACGGAAATCGAAAAGCCCCGGGGAAACGCAAATAAAATCGTTGGAGTGAGTGGACGAAAATAAACATATGCCTTTCACCATTTACATAATCATAAAGATAATGCGAGTTCTTAAAATAAGTGGAGGTGTCAGGCGAATCTCTCAAGCCCGACGGTGATAGACTAGGTGAATCTCTCAAGCCTAGTGGGCACATCAGGGGAATCTCTCAACCCTGGAACTAGACTACCGGTGAACAGCCGAGTAGTCAATGCATAGATGCTAAGATAATGCCATCACCAATAAAACATAAAAAAAATACCTCCAAAAACAATAAAAAAATCTCCATACAGTAATGGAAATAAATGCTGAAACCAAAAACTCGCTACGACAGTGAAAATAAATGTCCACTCACAGAAAAGTACAGCGCGCAGACGCGCTAATCCCGAGATCCGGCGGAAGATCCCTCGCCCAACGTATGATCTCGATCCCCTGAATAATCACAAAATATCACTGATCAAAATCAAAATTCAATACTCTGAACCACACCTCGGAAACCAACCATTTCCGAAAATATATAACTCAGATACAAAAGAATCGCCGAAAATCCCCAAAATACTCCACATAAACCCTCGACTTAAAATCCATTACTCAAATCCACTCGAAAACCTCAAGGCTACGATCGGGGCGCAATTACGAGCAAAACAGCATAAAACTTGACAAAAATCCAAAAAGTCAACCCTTCGCCGGAGTGCCGCCGTTGACCACTGCCGGCGGCGGCGGCGCGGCGTCAATAGTGACGGATTCTGGCCAAATTTTCCATATCACAAGTACTCCTCAAACCCAACAACTTCCTCTTCTACACCAATCTCCAACTCCAAGCCCACCGGCTGGAATTGAGCCTGAAACCTCACGGAATCCATTGATTCCGGCGAGATTCCGACGAGCTTCAAACAGCAACCAAACCAAAATTCCTTCCACCCAAAAGCATCAAGGGGTTGAGAGGAACCTTTCCCCCAACAACCCCGACCCCAAATGTCGCCAGAGCACCTCACCCAAATCCGGCGAAATCCCAAATCTTCCTCGAACTCGTTCTCCCTCAAAACCTCATCAAATCACATAGTTCCAAGTTGTAAACCATAGGAAATCAAGAGAGGATTCTAACCATACCCAAATTGTAGCCAGAGGTGGCCTGAAACGGAAAGTCCACGGCGAGTTAAACGGTGGTGCTCCTCCTTCTCGGCCAACGCGGGTCAACTGGTCAACCTCGGTCAAACGACGATCAAACTTCCAAAACAGTGATTTTGGAAAATTTTACGACTATTCCGATATTTATACTTGCGGCACGATACGATCAAAGGTCCAAATTGAATCACATCCACGTTTCGGATAACTCAAACTTAATCGGATAAACACGACTAAATCACGCGACTTCAAATATTCATAACATATTCCTCGGTTATCGAAACAATTATTCGAAACCGCCTACGATCTCGAAATCATACATACTACAACTCTCGTGAAGAGACTCTTACCAAATTCTCGCCCGATAATTAAGTCGTGAATAAAGTCGCTAAAACTGCTCAATTACGAGAAACGGTGATTACTCGTAAAACTCGCGAATTAAGCCGATTACTATACCAATTCCGGTCCGGGTCGTCACAAATCTACCCCCCTTAAAAAAAATTTTGACCTCAAAATCTACGTACCTGCTAAGTGAACAGATGAGGATACTGCTTCCGCATATGCTGCTTGGTCTCCCAAGTGGCTTCCTCAACTGAATGATTCAGCCATAAGACCTTCACAAGCGGTATGACTCTGTGTCTCAACTCCTACTCAGGCTGACTGAGAATCTGTACTGGCTCCTCCACATATGTCAAATCTTCTCGGATAAGAAGCTGGTGTGGTGCCAAAACATGTGATGGATCTGGAATGTATTTTCGCAACATCGAAACATGGAAAACATCGTGCACCCTCGCCATCTCCGGAGGCAACTCTAATCTGTAAGCCACGGCACCAACCTTCTCCGTTATCTCATACGTACCGATATACCGTGGTCGAAGCTTGCCACGCTTCCCGAAACGAACAACTCTTCGCCAAGGAGACAATTTCAGGAAGACCCAATCGCCCACCTTGAACTCGAGACTTTTTCTTCTCACATCTGCATAACTCTTTTGGCGATCTTGGGCAATCTTCAGTCTGTCTCTGATAATCTGAATATCCTCCGTGGTGCTCTTCACCAGATCAGGACCAATAAGCCATCGCTCGCCCACCTCACTCCAACACAATGGAGTGCGGCACTGCCTCCCATATAGAGCCTCATATGGTGCCATGTCAATACTGGCATGATAGCTGTTGTTGTAAGAAAACTCAATCAAATGCAGTTGTTGGTCCCAATTTCCTCTAAACTGCAATACGCAGGACCGCAACATATCCTCGAGGGTCTGAATAGTCCGCTCAGACTGCCCATCAGTCTGGGGGTGGAAAGCTGTACTGAAATGTAATTTGGTACCTAAAGCTTGCTGTAATGCCTTCCTAAACTCTGAGGTGAACTGACTGTCTTGGTCAGAAACAATAGATACAGGCACGCCATGCAAACGAACGATCTCCGCCAAATATAGCTTTACCAATCTGCCCACTGAAATCTTCCCTACAAGTGCAAGGAAATGAGCGAATTTCGTTAATCGGTCTACAATAACCCAAATACAAGTATTACCAGCCGAAGTACGCGGTAACTGATACATGAAATCCATGGTGATGTGCTCCCACTTCCAAACCAGAATCTCCAAGGGCTGTAACTTTCCCACAGGCTTCTATCTCTCTGCTTTAACCTGCTGACAAATAAGACATCTGCTCACATATACTGCAATCACCCTCTTCCTATTTCGCCACCAGTAATAGGCTCTGAGTGTACGAAACATCTTCGTACCGCCTGGATGTATCGCGTAAGCAGAACAATGAGCTTCGTCTAAGATTTCCTTCTTTAAATCCTCGTCTTGAGGTACACAAATTCTGCCTCTGAATAACAATGTACCATCATCACTCAACCGAAACTCTGTTGGCACACCATTTTGAATCATGGTCTTCTTGTCCAACAGATAGAAATCCGCATCCTGAGCTTCCTGAATCTGATCAACCAATACCGGTCGAACTTGGATGCTAGCTAACAAGCCTTCATCATCATCCTACTCTAACTCAGCTCCCGTAGCTCGTAACTCTGCTAACATGGAAACTTTGGCCACACACACATGAAACAATGAAGCTCCCGATTTCTGACTGAGTGCATCAGCAACGACATTGGCTTTCCCTGGATGGTACTCAAAGGTGCAATCATAGTCATTGATCAACTCCATCCATCTGCGCTGTCTCATATTCAAGTCTGGCTACGTGCGCAAATAGGTGAGACTCTTATGATCTGTGTATATGTTGCACTGAGCTCCATACAAGTAGTGTCTCTAACTCTTCAAAGCTAAAACAATAGCAACTAACTCCAAATCATGCGTAGGATAATTGACTTCATGTGGTTTCAACTGCCTGGAACCGTACGCCACCACTTTGCCATGTTGTATCAAAACACAACCAAGTCCCAATTTCGATGCATCGCTGTAAATCACAAACTCTCCACTATCGTCAGGTAGAGTCAGAACCGGTGCAGTAGTCAACTTCTCCTTCAAGAGTAAGTAACTCTCCTCACATGCATTAGACCACTCGAACTTGACGCCTTTCTTCGTCAATCTGGTAAGCGGAGCGGCAATCCGTGAAAAATCCTGCACAAAGCGCCGATAATAACCTGCTAAACCCAAGAAACTCCTGATCTCTGGTACGGTGGTAGGTCTACTCCAATTCAACACGGCTTCCATCTTGTCAGGATCCATGCTGACTCCCTCAGCAGATATCACGTGACCCAGAAACTTCACATTATTCAACCAAAACTCACACTTGCTGAACTTTGCAAACAACTGATTATCTTGCAAAGTCCGCAAAATAGCTCGCGAATGCTTTTTGTGCTGGCCCACACTCCTGGAGTAAATTAGAATATCGTCGATGAACACAATCACAAACTTGTCTAGGAATCGCCTAAACACCCTGTTCATCAAATCCATGAAAGCTGCAGGGGCATTGGTCAACCCAAACGCCATAACCAAGAACTCATAATGCTCGTACCGTGATCTGAAAGCTGTCCTGGCCATATCTGATTATCTGATTCTCAACTGATGGTATCCAGACCTGAGATCAATCTTCGAAAAGACTGAAGCTCCCTTGAGCTGATCAAACAAATCGTCAATCCGCGGTAACGGATACTTGTTCTTCACGGTGACTTGATTCAGCTTTCGGTAATCAATACATAACCGCATGGAACCATCATTTTTCCGCACAAATAGTATAGGAGCACCCCACGGTGATACACTGGGTCGTATGAAACTTTTCTCCAGCAACTCTTGAAGTTGAATTTGTAACTCTTTTAACTCTGCTGGCGCCATACGATACGGTGCCTGAGATATAGGTCCAGTGTCTGGTAAAAGCTCGATGGTGAAATCGATTTCTCGAACTGGAGGAATACCTGGTAACTCCTCCGGAAATACATCTGGAAACTCAGAAACCACCTCAATATCACCAATGTTTGGTACAACAGCCTCTGTATCCACAATATGAGCTAAGTACGCAACACAACCCTTCTTCATCATCCGCTCGGCCTTCATCGCTGAAATTACACATGGCAAGGATGTATTCTTCTCACCGCGAAACAATATCTCTGGGAAACCTGGACGTCGAAACACCACTTCCTTCTTGTGACAATCAAACATAGCCCAATGTGTCTCCAAGAAGTCCATACCCAAAATCACATCAAAATCGACAATATCCAGCAATAACAAATTCGCGGCTAACCCATAACCTCCAACAAAGATCTCACAATCCCTATACACCCAAACGATACTCACAGCATCACCAGATGGATACAACACTCTCCACAACCCCAGAAGTGGAGATTCAGGCATAGTAGCTAAAGATGACAGTCTATATGATATGAATGAATGCGTAGCACCTGGATCTAGTAAAGTAAGTACTGGATATCCAAAACCATGCAACGTACCAATAACAACCTCTGATGAAGCTCTGCCCTCGGGCAACGACATAGCATGAACCCTGGCCTGCCTGGCTGGTCGTTCATGTTGATGGTGACTCTGCTGTTCACCCTGACCAGAAGACTGTACTGGTCGAGCTCCAGAAGTAGTACCTCGATCCCCTCCTGTACTCTGAGCTGCCTGTCCTCCAACACCAGTAGACTGGAAACATTCCCTCGCATAGTGACCCTCCTAGCCACAATGATAGCAAATGATAGGGCCTCGCTGACAAGGACCAAAGTGATGCCTATTGCAGAGATTGCACAATGGATACTCCCTCGGTACAGCAAAAGTGTCACCAGTACGCCGAGGATAGCTGGATCCGCTAGAATTCCCACTAGACTGTGGTCTTTGTGGTCGATCCCTCATCCATCTCTGTCTAGCTGTACTAACTGGTGGTCTAAATGGTCCACTGCCAGATGATGATGCCGATCCGGAAGTGCCTAAACTCAACCTCTTGGAAGGTCCCTGACTCGGTCCACTCTCCTCGAATCGTCGAGACTGGAATCTCATCTGCCTTGCCTTCTCTATATCTTCGCCTCGAAGTGCAGCACTCACAAACTCATCAACGTTGTTCCGAGGCATCGTAGTCAATGTCCCCTTGATGTTCAGGTTCAAGCCCAACTCAAATCTTCAACACTTGGCTTCCTCTGAGGCCACCATGTCACGAGCAAACCGAGATAATCGAGTAAATCTGTCCCGGTACTCAAGTACTGACATACTACCCTATCTCAAGTTGGTGAACTCCTCATACTTTTGCTGCTGAGTAGCCTGGTTGAAATTCCTCCGCATAAACAAATCCCTGAACAAAGTCCATGGAGTATCAACCGAAACTCTATCAGTGCTAACCCACCAGAAGTATGCATCAGACTCAAGTAAACCAACTGCTGCCACTGTCATCTGCTCAGGAGTGAAACGCAGATACTCACAAACTTGTTCAACCTAAACCAACCAAGCCTCACATATCTCTGGATCAATTGAACCCGAGAAAACAGTCACTCCAGCAGTTCGAGCTTTGACCACAGGGTCAAAACGCTCCTCCAAACGTAATACTCGCATAAGCAAGTCATGCGTCTGGCGATCCTCATCAGGATCCATATCCCTATTGACACGGGAACCATGTCTAGGAGGCATCCTAATGATAAGAGAAAAGCATTAGTCACAAGGCACAAGGAACGTAATCATGAAACCTCAGACATTTGAAAACATACAACACTCGAAGCATTGATGAGTTACCGCTGGCCAGTCGGGTCATCGCTCCAGACATGCTGTATAATCTCAAATACCCTTAGTATCACAACTACAGAAGTGTACAAAACCTAAAACCTAATACTCTGATACCAAACTGAAAGGACCCAACCCCGATTTAGTTTCCTAAACCGAAATCAAACCCCTTCTGAAAACACGAACTTGCAAAAACCATAGAAATTTCGGCAGAGTTTCACTATATCGCGGAATTATCATTAACCTGCACCCGAAAACATACTTCATCCTATGCCACAAAAGCCAAATCGTGGGCACCAATCCCATCTAGATTTCTCAAAATCATATCATAATATAAAGCAATAAGCAAAAACTGTAATCTTTACAAAAATTTGGGAAAAATCATTTGAAAATATGAACATCGGAGTATTTAGAGCGACTTCTAGTCTATATATACATAAATACATAGTAGTAGGCTAAACAAGAAACCTATTGAAAAAGAAAGGTAGCTCGAACACTAAGCCTTTGACTGCGACGTGCGACACCAGAATCTGAACTGCAAACTGGGCACGGAAACTGAAAAGCCCAGGGGAAAGGCAAATAAAATCGTTAGAGTGAGTAGACGAAAATAAACATATGCCTTTCACCATTTACATAATCATAAAGATAATGCGAGTTCTTAAAATAAGTGGAAGTGTCAGGCGAATCTCTCAAACCTGACGGTGATAGACTAGGCGAATCTCTCAAGCTACGTTGCCGCCAGAAATCAAAGGTCTCTGAGTAGATTGATGCGAGGCGTTGGAGAAACATGGTCGTCGAGCTCGGGAGTTTCGAAGCTGAGGTCGAGCTTCGAGGAGGTAGCCGCTGGAGGATCCGAAATGTCGGTAGAGAGAGAGAGAGAGAGAGAGAGAGAGAGAGAGAGAGAGAGAGAGAGAGAGAGAGAGAGAGAGAGAGAGAGAGATGTAATGGTAGATTTTATAATTTTTGAAAACTTATCGTAATGGTATTATTATAAATATATAAAATTAAATGATAAAAAGACATTTTTATCGATCACAGGTTAAGTGTGTAACGTTTAAATTAGATGGAGTGGCTATTTTGATATATTTTTTAAAAAAATTAATGACTATTTTGATATATATTATTCGATAATGACCAAATTATTGTTTGAACAAAAATTAATAACCATTTAAACAATTTTGTCATTAATAAGGCAAGTGCAGGTGTGCTTTTGGTTTTGGCTACAATGCAGTGTGTGTATATAATAATGTAAGATTTAATATTATTGTTGTTATTATGATCGAAGCTTTTGCCAAAATAGTTTGTTTCGGTTTTGTAAAACAGAAAGAGACACACGCACGTACCCACCGTCCATTTGCTTTGGAGTCGCTGCTCTCCAAGGTCACACTCACATGGAAGTTGCCTAGAGAAAATAAATGGAGAGAAAACCCAGTAGCCGGGTCTCTGTTGTGGATTGCTGAGTTTGAACAGCGTGGACATCTCGCTGGATTCAGATTCAACTCATTCAAGTACCACAATATATCTCATCTCTGAACCCTAAACCCACTAACTAGTGGGATCACATCAGTCGAAGTTTCCCGACCTATTATGCACTGGTTTAGTTCCCAGCCATCATTTACTTTACTTTCAAAGAACAAACAGAAAGACCTACTTAAGCACTTGGTCTTTTTAGGATGTACATTTTAGAGCTGGAGATCGAGGAGTTAGATATGAGAATTCTCACCCTGTTAAGGGGGATGGGCAAATCTAAAAAAGATTTCTCAAAAATCTAACAAAGATTTTCATGATCATTTTAGAAAACTTGTTTATTCCATGATTAACATATTCTGTTCAAGCTCATGAAACAGAGGATGACTGACTACAATGATGCATGCAGGAAAGTAGATTATTTACGACAGAGACTTCTAAAAATCTAAACATTTTACTAATCAGGATCAACAGGCGAGAATTGAGTCATAAGCCCTTTCCTTGATCCCTCTTTGCATTGCTTCAGGTTGCACAATACTAAAACCTTCCCTGCAAGAAAATAACAAAAGTATGAGCTACATAAAATGTCACAGCAAATGTCCATCTCATTATGAAGGTAATGTCGGGATGTTATATTTCATCTTGTTACATATTAACTACCGAGGAAATCTCACTCGGTCAATTCCTGCCTGTTCCATGGATGCATAGTTAGTTTGTTCCCCTTGGGAGGACATCTCATCGCCAGGCCCAGGGTAACCAGAACTGGGTCCTTGGCCATTAAAACCAGATATAGGTCTTTGTCCAGAAGCTCCAGCACTTGGCCCTTGGTTATAAGCTCCAAAAGCCGGTCCTTGGTTATAAGCTTCCGCACTCGGTCCTTGCCCATAAGCTGCAGTGCTCGGTCCTGGCCCATAAGCTGCAGTGCTCGGCCCTTGCCGATAAACTCCTGCACTTGGTCCTGGCCCATAAGCTGCAGCATTCGGTCCTTGCCCAAAAGCTCCAGCACTCGGAGCTCCAGCATTGGGTCCTTGTCCATAAGCTCCAGCGTTTGGTACATGCCCATAAGCTCCAGCTCTTGGCCCTTGGCCATAAGCTCCAGCATTGGGTCCTTGGCCATAAGCTCCAGCACTCGGTCCTTGCCTATCATTACCATTATATCCCCCCTGACCAGGAAGACCATATGCACTCTGATGTCCTTGTGGACCATTCGCCCGTTGGTTGTAATTTCCCTGATATGAAGGTATTGGATCTCTCCCTGGCTGGTCTGGGCCGCTTCCTCCAGGAGGATTGACTAGTGTATGACCTCGACTACCTATTTGTCCTGGTGGGCCATAAGTCTGCTGTGGATGACTTTGTGGAGTCCTATAGTTTCCTCCACCTTGCGAAGAACCCCCCTGTTGCGCATAAGTGAGATTTCCTTGCTGATTTGGTCGTTCATATCTGTTACGATCACGAAATCTTGACCCCTGCCTCTCATACTGAAATGGGGGTGGTCTAGGTATGATTTCTCCATTAATGTACTTATCTCCTGAAATTTATAGGAAAACAACTTCAGATGGAAGATGATATTGGTAGAATCAGAAAGTACAATACAACACAGCATTCACATAAAATCTAAGCACTAGGGCAGGACAGAACAAGAAGAAAAAAGAAACACACCTCCATACTCCTTGTTCTGTGGATCAATGTACGAATCTGGCAACACAAAAATAACTCCTGGTACATCTGTTTATGAGAAAGAAAGTCAATTTAGTCTCTCAAGAAAATCTTGATTATAAGGAAATTTGAAGTGTGGTATGAAATTACCATTAAACTTCTCAGACTCTTCCTCAGTCATCACAACCTGAAACCCTGTATAGGTCGTTGTGCTACACGCATACATTCTCTTTTTGGCCTCCCCTACACTGAATCACCACAAAAACAACCCAATGAGAACCAAACCAAACTACTAGGAATTTCACTATGTCAAAGTAGAAGATGAGGCATATGTTGGGGGCGACCTAAAACAGCAAATCACATAAATAGAACACGCCCCGGCGCATTCAATTAGAATACCAATCGCCCACTTATGGTACATTTCGCAACAAAGTATCAAGTTGAAAGAAGTATCACATCATTCACTTGTGTCATGTCCCAACTTATTTAAATAAACAATTAAAGTTCCTAAAGACTACGGAGAGAGAGGAGAACCTGATATTCAAGCCTTTAGCACAGGTTTCCTCATAAGTTCTGACCATGTCGGCGGAAGAGGGCTTGTTTTCGTCTTTGGGGAAATCCATGACGATGAGCCAGTGGTTATAATCACACCCTTCAAACAGAATCGTGTCGGGGCCAATCTCGTCATTTTTGCTGCTGCTGCTGCTGTTGTTGTTCCCGTACGACGGGCGTGCCGAAGAGAAGGGTCGAGCTTGTTGGAATTGACGCTGAAATCGGATAATAGGCGACTGTTGAACAGCGACGGAGGAGTTAGAGAAACTCGAAGAAGAAGCAGAGGAGATAGCGGAGGTCGACGACAGACAACGGTGGAGAGTTGCAAGGCTTCGGCGGAGGCGGAGAAAGTTGTGCGCCATGGCTGATTTGCTGAAAGTGAGAAATGAGAGCTAGACTTTGCACTAGGGTTTTGGACTTGCGGTTGCGGGGGTTCAAGGCAATTTCCCAAAGCTATGAGCAAATAGCCGAACACAACTAATTTTGATCGTAGTCAGACTCCCCAAACATTACTCGACGGAGGAGACAATAAATCTTCACTCCACATTACATTATATAGTTTTCATTACAAGCATACTCGAAGAGTACATTCTGAATAATCACAGATGACTTCTCACTTCAAAATTTGTCTAAATTAGACCAATTAGCAAGGTGATGAGCCGCACAATTTGCTTCTCTTGGGACATGTTGCACGCGTACATCAATAATAAAACGTAAGCAAGCACGACAATCCTCTAACATATCTCCAATCTCTGAGCGATCATTCTGTTGCCAATTCAACTCAATCACAGCTACAACACATTCATTTTCTATATTAACATTACTTCAACCATGATAGATTGCAATAAAGCAACCTGCCTTGAGAGCTTTGATCTCCATATGCAAAGCAGACATCACTTGCATAAAAGGTCGAGCTAGAGCTGCATAACACATACCGGTTTCATCCTGAGCAACAACTCCAAATCCACTAACTTCACTGCTTGGTGAGAAGGCACCATCAACATTTATTTTAAACTTCGAGCTAGAGATTCTCTTTCCTTTTGTAGCTGAGAGACTATTTGATTTTGGAAGTTAGTTATGACATTTATTTAGGTAGTTATGAGATTCTCTTGAATATTTTAGACCATCAGATATATTATAAATCTAACGTTTCAAAATATTTAAGCAAATAATCTATCGTAGAGTTGCTTCGACTTAAAATTGTCCATAATAATAATAATAATGATGATGATGATGATGGTGATGAAAAATTCTAGGGTGGAGTGCATTTACCTAAATTATATTCAATAATTTTCTTGTTATTGTAGTAAAATGAGACTAATTTTGTGTAATTTTGTTTAATTTTTTGTAAGTACACAAATGAGCACACTTTTACCAAAAGTAGAACAAATCATTGTCAATGTTGTGATTTAATTTAATTGTTTGTAAATGGTAAAAAAAATGGTCATATTTTTTTCTTCTAAATGTAGTAATTTCTTGTTCAATAAGTTGTAATTTTGTTAACTAATTGTAAATAAAATTTTAAGGTATATCTCCTCTACCATAGCCTTACTCATTATTATTATTATTATCATCATCATCATCATCATCATCATCATTTACAAACAATTAAATTAAAATCATCTCATTTTACAATAATAACAATAAAATTAGTGAACAAAATCTACTATAGAGTCATTGCACCCTAGAATTTCTCAATAATAATAATAATAATAACGATGTTGGAATATCAATGCAATAATTTAAAGGTAAACCTGATCTCTATTTATTATGATATTGTGTTTGGTACAATGCACCAAGAAACCTTTTTATAAATGTCTAACCTAGTCCCCATATGGAGTAAACATCCTAGTCCATAATGAAGATGGATATAGAATCTTATGGAGATACTAAATATATTATACATGTGTAACTTGGTTAGTAAGGAGGGATTACTCACACATAATTTAGACATATTTCAACACTCTCTCTTGTGATGTCATGACAATACGACTTGCACTTTTCCTTGTAATACAATCAGCTTGGTGGTGGTGATTATGGTTGCTTCTCATCAAAAATCTTGTCGAGCCAAAAACGTTTGCAGGAGAAAAATGGATCTTAGACTAAGTAAAAACTGAGAGCATCCTGCCTTCATGTCAAGGCGGTGAGACTTTGACAGAAACGTATTTACGTTGCCTTACTAAAACCTTTCCAAGTAGTAAAACCTTGTGGGAGAAAACAATCTGGGCAGGAAAAGAGTATAACTCATCACATCTATCATATGACAGGACATTAAGGACTTCAACTCCCCATAAAGTCAACACCTCCCTCTAAACTCACCAAGAGGGATTCCCCCTGAGTAGGAATGACTCGAATACACAGGAAGTTTATGTCGACACAAATGTGGACTTAGGCATGAGCCATAGAAAACATGCTAAAGTATTTCCCAATGCAAGAGTGATAGTATCCCAAAATTCCCACATAGCAAGAAACTTCAGCTCTAACTCACGCGGGGAGCGTTCATTTAATTACTAGTAACACAGGGGATAAAATCTAAGGAGTAAGAGAAACAAATCTCCTTATCTCTAGCAAAGTCCATCACACATTTGAATAATGTGAATGATATTTGAAACGTCAATCAAAGATACTACAACTAAAGAATCTGGGGGATATTCGACACAACACATCATAAGAACCCATGTCTACATATAGCTGGGGTGTTTGGCACACACTTTATCCTTCCATTTGAATCCATACTTGGTATGTACATATGCAATGGATACACCACTCACATGGCCTCCAAATATGAACCCAGTATTTAGGTATCGTTGTGGTTAACTGAAAGGCCCTGATTCTGATTTAGTTGGCTAAACCAGAATTAGGCTCTAACGACACTTGAGTCAACAAAAATTTTGTCAGAGTTTTTTCTAAAATCAAGAAATTCAAAAACCTGCAGGGAAAACACACTTCTAAAATGTCCACAAAAACAAACCATGGGCACCAAATCCCAACCGAATTTCTCAAATCAACCAAATTATACGTTTACTATAAGTATACACTGTTTACAGAAGGTAATAAGATATCCGAGAACAGTGTGGAAAATAAAACATAAAAAAGTCAAACTCGATCTATATAGTATTTAGAGCGACTTCTAATATAGATATTACACAAGACTAGTAGGTTAAGCTAGGAACCTACTAGATGAGTACAGTAACACAAACCCTACGCCTCCATCTCTGACGTGCAAAGACAGGGTAACAACTGCAAACTGGGCGGAGAAAACCGAAAAGCCTAAGAAATGCATATAAAATAATAACCGTTAGAGTGAGTGAACGATAATAATTTCAAAAGATATATAATGAAAAATCTACATTATGCCTTTCTGTAAATAAAATCATCAACTTTGATAGCGAGTTTAGAATACTGAAAATGTACAATAAGGATACGTCGAGGGGGACTCCTGACCCTTCTCGAGTATCGTGTGCAGGCGGAGGTAATGGCTGGGGTTCTCTGACCTCGAGCCACTAAAGTCATCTGGTGATTCCTGAGACAAAGACGACGTGAATGCTAGGGGGTAAGTGCTGCTACTTCTCTGGAACCACTCGGGGATCAGTCGAGTAACCAATGCATCGATGCACAACTAACTGAAACAAGCCTCCAAAAATATATAATGAATACTGAAAGCACAAACTGAACTGAAACTGAAAACTGAACTGAATATAATAATAAATAGACTCGCTAATCAACTGTAAAAATAAAGTGTCCACTCACAGTACAAGGCTAGCTCTGTGGTCCGGCGGAAGTTCTCTCGCCAAAATCTCGATCACGATCTCCTCAAACTCGAAAATTGGTGGCCGGACGGTGAAGATTCCGGCGGGTCAAAAAACGGGTCGGCAAACGGGTCGGGTCAACAGGTTGATCAACACCCAGCCAAACTTTCCAAAATCGGTAAACCATCTATTTTTGGAAAGTTTCTATTTATAGGGGAAGCTCCTCAAACGATCGACGGTTAATATTCGACTAAATCGCGATCGTACGGTCACTAATTAACCGATAAAAATAAGTTTATTTTCGATTTAACCGTTACGACAATTTCCGATAAACATCGCGATAGTTATCCGAAAATAAAAACTTCCAAAAATCAAAACAATTAGCTTGCAAATCCAAAAAATTCATCGAAAATTCCTACGAGTTCAAAATTAAATATTCTACAACTCTCGTGAAGGAAATCGAGTTAAATTCTCACCCGAAGAAAAAGTCGTTAATAACACACGTGATACAACAAATTCGCGATAATACAATTTTGTGCTGAATAATACGTGAACTTTGGTTCGGGTTCTTACAATCTACCTCCCTAATAAAAAATTTAGTCCTCGAAATTTACATACCTGTCAATCGAAGAGGTAGGGATACAGTTCTTGCATTTGCAACTCAAGTTCCCAAGTTGCCTCTTCAACTGCATGGTTCCTCCACAAGACCTTCACAAGTGGAATGGTATTGTGATGTAGTTCCTGGACTATCCGATCAAGAATCTGAACCGGCTCTTCCATATAAGTCAAATCCTCCCGTATAAAGAGCTGATAAGGTGTCAGAACATGAGATGGATCAGAACTGTATTTCCGCAACAAAGACACATGGAAGACATCATGTACTTTGACCATCTCAGAGGGTAGTGCCAACTTATACGCCACTGCACCCACGCTTTCAATAATCTCATATGGGCCTATATAACGTGGACGGAGTTTGCCACATTTCCCGAAACACATAACACCTTTCCAAGGAGATAATTTCAAAAATACCCAATCACCAACCTCAAACTCAAGGTCCTTCCTCCTTACATCAGCATAACTTTTTTGTCGGTCTTGTGCGGCTTTCATCTTGTCTCGAATAATTTGAATGTCTTCAGCAGTGTCCTTCACTATATCAGAACTAATAAGCCACCTTTCTCCTACTTCACTCCAACACAACGAAGTTTGACATTGTTTCCCATAGAAAGCTTCATATGGAGCCATTCCGATGCTGGCCCGATAACCGTTGTTGTACGCAAATTCAATCAAATGCAGTTGTTGATCCCAATTTCCTTTAAACTATATTACACAGGAATGTAACATATCTTCCAAAGTTTGAATGGTTCTCTCCGATTGGCCATTAGTCTGAGGGTGGAAAGATGTACTAAAATGTAATCTGGTCCTCAACACCTTTTGCAAAGCTCGCCAAAATTCTTATGTGGACTGAGTATCCCGATTGGAAACTATAGACACAGGCACTCCGTGCAACCTCACAATCTCCTCCATATATAATTTTGCTAATTTTCTTACAGAGATCTTTCTTGGAAGAGCTAGAAAATGAGATGATTCCGTAAGGCGGTCAACAATTACCCAAATGCTAGTATTACCATTGGAAGTACGAGGTAGTTGATATACAAAGTCTATGGTAATATGCTCCCACTTCCAAACCGGAATTTCTAATGGTTGCAACTTCCCAGCAGGTTTTTGCCGCTCAGCCTTCACCTGTTGACAAATAAGGCACTTGCTCACGTACGTTGCTATTTCCCTTTTCATGTTACGCCACCAGTAGTGAGATCTAAGTGTCCGAAACATTTTTGTACTGCCCGGATGCATAGCATAGGCAGAAAAATGGGCCTTATCAAGTATCTCCTTCTTTAACTCGTCATTTCTAGGGACACAAAGTCTTCTCTGGAACATTAAAGTATCGTCATCCTTTAGTCGAAACTTTGTTGGTTGGCCATTTTGAATCATATTCTTCTTGCTCAACAGATAGGGATCCACATCTTGAGTCTCTTGCACCTTGTCAAACAACACTGGTCGAACTTGAAAACTGGCTAATAGTGCTCCATCATCACACCATTCCAGTTTTGCTCCTGTAGCTCGCAACTCAGTTAACATCATCACTCGCACGACTCGTACATGGCTTTTTATTAAACACAATGTCTCCCCCGAGACTCACACTGCCGAGATTCATATTAGTGGGTACAAAACATTGTACATGCTGACACACGGGGGATACCAAATGGAGTATGGAAAGCTCCTCTACAATGCTATGATTCAGAGTGCGGATGTGGAGACAGGGCCACTTATGTTGCCTTACACAATCATGAGATGGTGCATCGCCCAAGGATTCCAGAACATTCCCCAAGCACTGTATGTTATCAAAGGAGAGCTCCGGGATGAGAATGTGGTCAAGAGATTAACTTAAAGTAACAAGAACAAGGAGAGAGCCCAAGCCCAAGCACAAGAGCCAATAGAGGAAGCCGCACCAGAGACAAAGCTAGAGCGAGACTACATACAAATGCTGGATATGGCCTACTTTAATCGCCAATTTGGTAAAGTCTTTGAAAATTAAGCCACTATGATGTCAATGATTAGTGATCTTGGCAACCAAGTCTCACATTTGGAGATACACTATCGCGGGGAGGGCACATCCGGGTCGGCACCTCAAGGGCATGGTGGTGGAAATGATGATGATATGATGGAGTGAAGACTTAGCATTTCTTATTTTTTTCACGTGTTTTTAATTTCTAACCCCCTTTCTTTCATAACTTTGTAGGAATTATTGTCATTTTGTACCCTTTGAACATCGTTGACTCTTTGTGTTGTTGTCAAATTGGCACCTTGTTTAGTTTGTGTTTTGTGTGATTAGATGATGATTTGTTGAGTAATTAGATGTGCATCTCACAATCTTTTTGTGTGTTTAGCTTATGTTATGTGGTTGGTGTGTGTGTAAAGGTCCATTTTTGGTGTAGGGATTGGCATGATTTTGCTCACCTTCATAGGGACATTCAGGGTGCTTGCCTCGATGGACCGAAGGGTTTCCCTCGATCCATCGAAGCTTTCTGCCATATCGATATAGGATGGGTGCTTCGATGGATCGAAGGGTTTCCCTCGATCCATCAAAATCGAGTGGCCAATTGGATCCAAAGGCTCTGCCTCGATGGATTGAAGGGTCTCCTTCGACCCATCGAAGGCCATTCCACATATGCACTTTTTCAAGTCCTTTCGGAGTCCGAAGGCCATGGCTTTGATCATATACCTCTCGAGCTTCCCAATGCTATCAATTTCAATGTGAGGGCGCCGCTTGTCGAGTTTTTTTTCACTCATGCAATCTTTGGATAGCAAGGCCTAACCTGGCCTTCGTTGGTTCACATATTCTTGGATATGGAGTTCGAAGTCAGTTGAAAAAACGTTTGCACCCTCTCTTTCTCTACTCTATTTATTCCATTGCTTCATAAGAACATGATGGAGAACGATGCTTCAGTAACATTAGTGTATCAATTTGTGTCACGTAGAATATGGTAGTCTTGTATAACTATGAGATCCCCTCATCTTATATGCTAGATTATAATGTGGTTTTCCTTCGAGTATGATTAGTATACATGCCCCATTGCGGTTGATAGGACTCTAATAGCTTCATTATTTCTTAGAGACTATAGGGGGTTTGCAAGAGTACATTCGCAATAAGTTGCGATTGTTCAAAGTTGAGGACTTTGAAAAAGCATTAATAATGGCAACTGCGATTGAATCAAAGAACAAGAAAGCGGACAAAAAGGAGGAAAGGGGACTTCAAGGAAGTATGAAGTTAGGAGTACGTGTAGTAAAAATAAGGAGCAATGTTTTGTAAAGAAGAAGACAATATGTGAGCATGCCAACAATGTTGGGAATTCTAAAGAAAGCCGTTACATTCTTCATCCTAAGCTTAGGGAGAAAGAAAAAAGAGAAAAGAAGTAGCATAAAAGATTTAAAAAGAATATTGAATGCTAATAAATCTATAGAGATTCTAGAAATGGTGCAACCAGACTCAAAGTTGACTCTCATGACTCAAAAGCTTGTTTATCCTGAAGGTCGTGAGGACTTGTTTACAGGTGAAGCAGGATTTGATAGCCATTATAATAGATTCAGGAAGCTAGAAGAATCTCATTTCAGAGGCATTAGTCCGGAAGTTGCGATTAACAACCACTCATCATCCTAACCCATACCCGTTGGGATGGATAAAGAAAGATGTTGAGTCACAAATTACTCGACAATGTATTTTCAAGTTTGCAATTACTAGGGAATACATTGATGAAGTGATGTGTGAGGTTGTGCCTTTGGATGTATGCCAAGTAATTTTTGGTAGTCCATAATTGTGGGATCGTGATGCAGTATTTTATCGACGACTTCAAAAGTATCGATTTCTGAAGGAAGGGGTAGAGTACTTCATTATTGCAAGTAAGGTTTCCTTTAGTAATAGTTTGATAAGTACTAATCAAGCTAAGAGGATGGTGAATGCTTGTTAGAAGTTTGTATTATATAGTGGTTCGACCACAAGAAGACACTCTATCTACATTTGTGCTCTCTACTGCGGGCCTCACTCTTAGACAAAAACTCGACATGAAAAAATTGCAATCACAATTCTCAGACTTGTTTGAGGATGTTAAAGGCTTGCCACCACAATGGTCAATAGAGCATGAGATACAACTCGTTGGAGGATCTCCATTACCTAATTTGGGTATGTACTGTCATTTAATGGAAGAAATCGAAGAAATCAAGAAACAAGTCAATGAGCTTCTAAAACAAGGAGTATTGAAGCCGAGTTGCTCACCTTGTGGATCCCCAGTATTGTTGGTTCTAAAGAAAGATGAAAGCTGGCGTATGTGTATTGATTTTCGAGCTCTATACAAAATCACTATTAAAAATTGGTATCCTTATCGAGGATATATGATTTAGTGGATTAGCTATAGTCAGCCCAATGGTTCACCAAACTAGATTTGATGTCTGGTTATCATCAAGTCAGAATAAAAGAAGAAGATATATGAAAAACCGCATTCAAAACCAAACAATGTCTCTTTGAGTGGCTAGTAATGTCGTTTGGGTTATGCAATGCTCCAACAACATTTATGCGTCTCATGAATGAGGTACTTTGTCCTTATATTGATGATTTTATCATTGTTTATTTGGACAATATCTTGGTATTTTGTCCTCCTTCAGAATTTTTTTTGATTCATGTTGAGAAAGTGTTGGAAACATTGAGGCAATATCAAATGCGACTAAATTTGAAGAAATCTAAGTTTGAGAAGTGTTTTCGAGTGTATCTTGGTTTCAAAGTTGGTGATGGAGAGTTGAGTGTTGATCCTTCCAAGGTGCAGGCTATCACAAGTTTTCCTAGACCTAGTACAATAACAAAAGTGCGCAGCTTTATGGGAGCTTGCCAATATCTACATAAGTTTATCTGTCATTTTTCTCAAATTTTGGGCCATTATTTGAATTAACTAAGGCATGAAGAAAGTTTGAGTGGTTAGATAAACATGAGGATACCTTCAAGTTGCTTAAAAAGAAGATACTAGAAACTCCAGTCTTAGCTTTGCCAAATTTGCAAAGACCATTTGAGGTGGAAACAAATGCGAGTAATTACGCCTTAAGTGGAATTTTGAAGCAAGATGGGAAGCCCATTAAGTATTACTCTGAGATGTTTAATGCCGCAATGCAAAATTATCCTACCTACAATCAGAAGTTGTTTGCCTTACACCATCGTGTGAAACATTGGAGATGCTACCTCTTAGGTAAAGAAGTGATAGTGCACTCAGATCACAAGCCTTTGCAGTACTTGCAAACACAGTCCAAGTTGCAGTAAGCTCGACACATGAAGTGGATGTCTTACTTGCAACAATTCAATATCATTATTAAGTATAAGAAAATGGTTACAAACAAGCTGGTTGATATCTTGTCTAGACCGTTAGCACAGTTTGCATTATTGGTGGCTATATAACTCCAACCTGTGGTACTCTCTGAGTACGTAAAAAGTTATGATAATAATCCAGAATTCAAAGAGTTCTTCGATAAGATATAACATGGGAAGCCATACCAGTTAGAGATGAGGGATCTTGATGTTTAAGGGAAAACAATTATGCATCCCCAATGATGGAGACAGAGTGCAATGGATTCGGGAGGCTCATACTTCTACATGTGCAGGACATTTCGGAGTTGACAAAACCTTCCTCAATCTACAATGTTATGTTTATTGGCCTCGGATGCATGCAGATGTTTCTCGTTTTATTCGAGGTTGCATGTTATGCAACAAATCAAAATGCCCGATGAAGTTGGGTTCATATATACCACTTCCAGTACTAAATACGCCTTGGGAAAGTATCTCAATGGACTTTTTGGGTGGTTTACCTACAACCACCACTGGATTTGATTACTTATTTGTTATGGTAGACATATTAAGCAAAATGGTGATCTTAATTCCTTGTAAAATGAAAATCTCCGGATAAGGTCCAGCAAAGTTGTTTTTCCTTAATGTCTGGAACCATTTTGGGTTACCTCGTTCTATCATTTTAGATCGAGATAGCAGATTCCTCGTTCACTTTTGGAAGTCATTGTGGGGATTGATGGACACAAAGCTAAAACATGGTACTGCATTTCATCCTCAAACTAATGGACAAACAGAAGTAGCAAATCGAACAATGGTACATTTATTGAGAGGATATAACTCCAAGCATCCTCGTACTTATATACAAGTTTACCATATTTACAATTTGCTTTTATTAGGGCAATTCATTGTTCCACTTTGAAGTCACCTTTCAAAGTTTGTTTAGGCTACCTACCTTCGAGTCCATTTGATATGGCTTTCTCAGTTGGTGACAACCAACATGGAGAAAATGATGATTGACTTAATGCACAACGACTCTTAAAGTGCATTTCAAAGATCCATAAAGAAGTTGAGGAGCAATTACACAAGTCACAACAACGATACAAAGCGCATCATGACAGACATAGGCTCCAACATGACTCCAAAGGAGGTGATCTGGTTTGGTTAAAGCTTAGCAAGGAAAGGTTACATGGTGTAGGAAAGAAATTAAAGCCAATTCGATATCGGCCATTCAAGATCTTGGGAAAGATTGGAGAAAATGCTTTTCAACTTGAGTTGTCACCCTATAAGCAGATGTATTCAGCCATAAATGCTGAGTATTTAAAACCATTTTTAGATGATGACAAAGATGTTCAAGATTATCAACTTCCCTCACTTGACGATTTATTGTTTGAGAGAGAAGACCCATTGATGGCAGATTGCATTCTTAAGAAGAAAGTCACTGTGACTCGATGTGGTCATATAAAATCTTACCGCATTGAAAGAAAGGGTCAACTCCCAAGAAAGTGAAGGTGGTTCTGCAAAGAAAACGAGATTCAAGAATTTCCTCACTTGGAGTTTTAGCTTCCGCAGGAGCTTCAGCTTCTTCAGAATGGGGAGCCATGATCCAAGTGAATGATCCACATTCATTAATCATTAATACGGTTCTAGAACCATTCAAACTTTTAAGCTTTATATTCATTAATCATTATTAACCATTTATGATAAATAGTTTATAACAATTTATTATTTTTAGTTTTATATTTTTAGTAAACTTATTCTGTATATAAACAGAATGTTAGAATGTACTAAGCAATCAGTTAATAACACGATTCCTATTTATTTTCTCCATTAATTCGCATTGTGTTCCTTTCTATGCTCTTGAATAAGACTTCCGCAAGAAACCTTTTGATCATTGTGACACACAAAATGTACTTCAATACTGCCACAAATAAACCTGTAACTAGGACAAAATTGCTGGAAAAATAGTTAGGACTATAACAACAGCAAGTCAACTTATTTGCTTTGATACTAGATCCCTTAACTTTTGATCTGGACAAATTGGCATTGTTACAAGACATGTTTCGAGGTAATACGTATGAGAATGCTAGTTGCTCAACTGTGGAAACAGAACTACCTTTTAAGGAGGAGGTATCTAAAGTGGCACCTAAGAAAGACAAGAAGAACAAAGCCACTGAAAAGTTGAGTTCAAAATATGTTGATAATTGATTTCCAACTAAAAGCACAAAAGAGAGCAAGTAGGTACTATAGCAATTGTAAGTACTTTAGCTACTATAAGTCTTTCATAATCCAATTTTTGTATTTAATAGATATTCTAGGAGGAAAAATTGAAGACAAGTATAGGGTCAAGAGATGACAAAATTGAAACTTCTGGGAAGTCAAAAGCTGTAGCTATAAAAAAGGTATGATCCTTAACTGATCATGGATTTTATGTATATTGCTGACATATATATAGTATCAAGAATGACATTCATGCCTACCATTAATTCATCTATTTTAAGGAAACAAAATGCAAGCTTGTAGTAGACACCAAAGGGAACATTGCCGCACTAGGAACTGTTATCATGGTGGATGGGCCAATCCATGGGATGCCACTTGGAGCCAATAATCTACGTATCTTTGTTGAAGTGCCAATCTAGGGAGATGGTGATCTACCATTCCCAAATATCTTGGGTGAAATTTTCACTATTAAACAAGTTGTTGGAACCCACGTAGCTTCGCCTCGTGATCTTGTTTTGATGCAGAATGAAGACGTACAACAATCCTGATTTCCTTTTGATTAGCACAATAACTCTGATTCTAACCTCTTATTTGCTTGACCTCTAAAACATGATGAACAATAAGAAGTCTTCAAGAAAAAAATCATGGACTCAAAAAGCATACAAAGTTCCAGTATCTGTAACTTTGCTTTTGCGTTTGTCTAGAACAATAGATGAGTCTAGAGTTGTGCTTATCCGCTTAGAAGATGGTGTTTTTGGGAATGAGCACAGTACATTTATAAGTAGTCACGACATTAGCCAATTTTGTTTGATGCTTCCCATCTCCACAATTTGTATTTCTATCTATGTAAAAAGGTTAGACACATATATGCGGCTTTGTTTATTGTCCAGTAAGATTTATATTCAATTTGACATTGAACTGATTTTGTATTCTCTTTCTAATTACCTAGACACTTATGGTCATTGTTGAAACAAAAGAATGAGGATCAATTGTATGGATTTGTTGATCCTCGTCGCATCTCTCAAGAGAGTGGAAAAATTGAGACTTGATTACGTGCATTGTCGGATAGGTTTGAGTGTGCTCTTCCAGATCAAATATTTTTTGCTCCTTATAATAAAAAGAAGGCAAAATTCCACATCCAATTTCTCTTCAGTTTGAATACTAGAAAGTGGGAACTCTAGGCAAGGAACTTGAGTACTTATTTTTCTTTTGGTTTGTATGCAGGACTCATTGGTTATTGGTTGTGATAAATCCTCTTACTCAAGTGGTGCACTATTTTGATTCGTTGGTTGTTCCACAAGTCGATCATGGAATGAAGAGCCTTGTTGAATGGTAAGTATGAAATACTTATAAGTATTAAAACAAATGACATATCACGGAGATTTAAATGTTGTTGGGAGTCATCAAGTGTTCGTACTTGTAGTTTAGAAACATGTGTTGTTGCTATTCGTAGTATGTAAGTTGTGTTATTAGCTACAGTAGCCAGTTCAAACCTCGAAAGGAAGAGACCAATCCAGCGTACAAAGTATAGGAGAACTCATGAGAAGCTCCTTGTTAGGACCATAATTTTGTACCTATTATGCTCCTAACTTTATGCTTATAACTTGTTTTCTATGAATAAAGTATTGTTCTTATGGCGTTTTATGTTCTTGCTAAGAAATGTGGAGTTGGCTCGAAAATACATTTATTATGAAGAATAAGATACTTATTGGAGAAGATGTATATATTGACAAGGTCACGAGAGAATTTGGATCAAATTTGTGAAAAGGACGAAATAGCTTCACCGGAAGTCGCCGAAAGTTGCCCAGAATCAGCAGAAATTTGCCACAGCCGACCGGCTCACCTTGGTCGGCCCAATCACATAGAGTCTAGCCCAATGGAGGCCCATTCAGCTCAATTATACTTACCAATCTGATTTGGAGAGAAATAGAAGAAGTTGGACCACATGATGTCACTAATTTGGAGCTTAGCCTCCCATAGCCTAAAATAGTGAATCATGGTCTCCCTAATTCAAAGCTAACCCTTAGATCTTCCACCTCCTCTTCTATTAGCATCCTAGAGTCGAAATGGAGCCTCCCAACTCAGCCAAATTCGAGCTCCCCTCTCACCCACACACAACACACTTCATTTCACTCATTTTCTAAGTTTTGAGCCCTTTTTCTCTCTAGTTATCTCTCTAGCTTCTCTCTAGGGTTCTTTGTTGAGTTCTCTAAAGAGAAGCTAGAGTTATCTTTCAATATTCCTCTCTTTTCTCCTCTACAAGTTTGAAGACACTTTGGAGCAAAGAAGGTGAAGTTAGAAGCACAATGGTGGACTTGAACAAGCTTGGCTTGCTTTGGGGAGATTCCTTGGTTATTTCTTCATCTTACTCTTTTTGAAAGAACCCAACCCCAAATTAGTTGCCTAAACCGAATTAGGCCCTAATGACACCACAACTTACAAATTTTTTGCCAGAGTTTACTTTATAAAACGTATATAAACCAAGAACATGCAAGAAGATTACACTTCACATATAAATTCCCAGACACACCGTGGACCTCCAATGTCCATCCGGATTTCTCAAAATCCATATATAAAACTAAACTCAAGGTTTACAAGAAATCTAGAAAATATTCAGGAGTATAACTCAAACTGAATAACATAACACAAGTATTCAGAGCGACTTCTAATTACAAAATATACAAGACTAGCAGGTTACATCAGGAACCTACTAGAAGGAAAGTGTGATTTGAATTCTAGGCCTCCTGCGATGACGTGCAACTACGGGAAAGAAACTGCAATCTGGGTGACGAAAACTGAAAAGCCCAGAGAAAAGCATATAAATAATAAAACCGTTAGAGTGAGTAGACGTAAATCATAATATGCTGCATAAATAAATCCAACATACTTTTCACAATAAATGCACATAAAATCATGCGAGTCAAAACAAATAAGCCTAGGTCAAGTGCTCATAAAGACGTAACTCTCCTGGGTACTGTGTGTGTGGAGGCAGTAACTTGAGTACATTTTCCTCAAAGTTACAACACGCCCGAGTCAAGTGCTCATAATGACGTAACTCTCCCGGGTACTGTGAATCACGGGTCAGGTGCTCATATAAACGTAACCCTCTCAGAGCATCTCGGGGATCAGCCGAGAGGCCATAGCATCGATGCATCCATATATCCATACTTAGTGTAAAAACAAATCACATGTGCCTCCAAACCAATGTATGCTCATAAAATGCATAATCATAAATGCATACTCGTAAATGTATAATCGTAAAGCATACTCATAGACTCGTAAATTCACTATGAAAATCAAAGTGTTCACTCACAGATAACAGCTAGCCCTGAGGTTCGACGGAAGATCCTTTGCCAAAAACTCTCTCACGATCACCTGATTAACAAGGATACGATCAATACATAATGAATTTCGACATCCGGAGCAAATACGTCAAGAACCCCACGTTCTCAAAAATCGTATCGCTTGAAATATTGACGAGGATAACAAAATTCTCAAAATATACCCAAACATCCCTCCTCCCAAATTAAAACACTCAATTCAACTTGAAAACCTCACGACTACGATAAAAACGACATAAAAATCTCCAAAAACCCTCAAAAATAAACCCTCGTCGGAGCTCCGCCGTTGACCACAGTCGGCGGCGGCGACGCAGTGCTAATGGTGACATTCCCCGGCAAGCCATACATCAAAATGATCCTCTCCTTAAGCCCAACCAAACCCCAAAACCACATATCCATCCAACCACCACTGTGGCCAGAAATTGGCCTAAAAATCTCACCGAATTATCCCTCTCTGGTCACCACCACGACACCCCTAAAACCTCAACCTTGTCCCTAATTGAATACCCAGAAAGCATCAAGGGGTTGAGGGAAACCTAACCCCCCAAACCCGCGACACCAAATCTCGCCGGAAACCGCCACCCGATTCCGGCAAAAATCCCAAACTTCATCGAATTTGAACTCCCTCAAAACATAACTAATTGTGACAACCCCAACCGGAAATGGTAGTTAATCGGCTTAATTCGCGAGTTTCACATATAATTATAGTTTGTCGTAATTAATCGAATTGGCGGTCTGGTTCACGACTTAATTATCGGGTAAGAATTTGAGATAAGTCTCTTCACGAGAATTGTAGTACGCGTGATTTTGGGCGCGTGGGTGGTTTCGGATAATTGTTTCGATAACCGAGGAATATGTTATGAATATTTGAAGTCGCGTGATTTATTCGTGTTTATCCGATTAAGTTTGAGTTATCCGAAACATGGATGTGATTCGATTTGGACCGTCGATCGTACCGAGCCTTGAGTATAAATATCGGAATAGTCGTAAAATTGTCGAAAACCACTGTTTTAGACGTTTGACCATTGTTTGACCGAAGGTTGACCAGTTGACTCGCATTGACCGAGGGAGAACCGCACCGTCGTGGACTTTCCGTTTCCGGCCACCTCCGACTACAATTTTGGTATGGTTAGAATCCTCTCTTGATTTCCTATGGTTTAGAGCTTGGATTTGTGTGTTTTGATGAGGTTTTGGGGGAGAACGAGTTCGAAGAAAATTAGGAATTTCGACGTCGTCGGGAGCGGCGCTCCGGCCACTTTTGGGGCCAGGCTGGTGGGGGGAAAGGTTCCCCTCATACTTGTGAAACAATTTTGGGTGAAACAATTTTGGGTTTGGTTGCCGTTTGAAGCTCGCCGGAATCAATGGATTCCGTGAGGTTTCGGGCTCGATTCCTGCCGGTGGGTTTTGAATTGGAGTTTGGTGTAGAAGAGGAATGTGTTGGGCTTGAAGTGTAGACCATTTCTGGAAATTTTTGCCGGAATCCGCCACTGTTGACGCCGTCCCGCCGCCGGCAGTGGCGGTCAACAGCGGCGCTCTGTCGAAGGGTTGACTTTTTGGAATTTTGTCAAGTTTTATGCCATTTTGCTCATAATCGCGCCTCGATCGTAGCCTTGAGGTTTTCGAGTTGATTTGGATACCAAATTTTTTGTGAGTTCAGAGTAATGAATTGTGATTTTGATCAGTGATTTTTTGTGATTATTCAGGGGATCGAGATCGTACGTTGGGTGAGGGATCTTTCGCCGGATCTCAGGATTAGCGCGTCTGCGCGCTATGCTTATCTGTGAGTGGATATTTATTTACACTATCGTAGCGAGTTCTTGGTTTCAGTATTTATTTCCAGTACAATATTGAGATTATTTATTGTTTTGGAGGTATTTTTTTATGTTTTATTGGTGATGGCATTTACTTAGCATCGATGCATTGACTACTCGGCTGATCACCGGTAGTCCAGTTCCAGGCTTGAGAGATTCGCCTGGTGTGCCCTCTAGGCTTGAGAGATTTGCCTAGTCTATCACCGTCGGGCTTGAGAGATTCGCCCGACATCTCCATTTATTTGAAGAACTCGCATTATTTTTATGTTATATAACTGGTGAAAGACATATGTTTATTTTCATCCACTCACTCTAACGATTTTATTTCCCTTTCCCCTGGGCTTTTCGGTTTCCGTGCACAGTGTGAAGTTCAGATTTTGGTGTCGCACGTCGCTGTCGGAGGCTCAGTGTTCGAGCTACATTTCTTTCTCAGTAGGTTTCTTGTTTAGCCTACTGCTGTGTATTTATGTATATATATATACTAGAGGTCGCTCTGAATACTTTGATGTTCATATTTTCATATGATTTTCCCGGATTTCTGTAAAGTTACAGTTTTGCTTATTACTTTATATTATGATGATATGATTTTGAGAAATCCAGATGGGATTGGTGCCCACGGTTTTGCTTTTGTGGCATAGGATGAAGTGTGTTTGCGGGTGCAGGTTAATGATAATTCCGCGATATAGTGAAACTCTGCCGAAATTTTTATGGTTTTTGCAAGTTCGTATTTTCAGAAGGGGTTTGATTCCGGTTTAGGAAACTAAATCGGGGTTGGGTCTTTTCAGCTTGGTATCAGAGCAATAGGTTTTAGGTTCTGTAGACTTCTGTAGTTGTGATACTAAGGGTATTTGAGATTATATAGCATGTCTGGAGCGATGACCCGATTGGCCAGCGGTAACTTATCAATGTTTAGGGTGTTGTATGCTTTCAAATGTCCGAAGTTTGATGATTATGTTCCTTGTGACTAATGCTTTTCTCTTATCATTAGGATGCCTCCTAGACGTGGTCCCCGTGTCAATAGGGATGTGGATCTTGATGAGGATCGCTAGACACATGACATGCTTATGCGAGTATTGCGTTTGGAGGAGTGTTTTGACCCTGTGGTCAAAGCTCAAACTTCTGGAGCGACTGTTTTCTCGGGTTCAGCTGATCCAGAGATATGTGAGGCTTGGTTGGTTCAGGTTGAAAGAGTTTGTGAGCGTTTGCGTTTCACTCCTGAGCAGATGACAGTGGCAGCAGTTGGTTTACTTGAGTCTGATGCTTACTTTTGGTGGGTTAGCACCGATAGAGTTCCGATTGATACTCCATGGACATTGTTAAGGGATTTGTTTATGCGGAGGTATTTCAACCAGACTACACAGCAGCGGAAGTATGAGGAGTTCACCAACTTGAGACAGGGCAGTATGTCAGTACTTGAGTCCTGTGACATATTTACTCGCTTATCTCGGTTTGTTCGTGACATGGTGGCTACAGAGGAAGCCAAGTGTCGGAGATTTTAGTCGGGCTTGAACCTGAACATCAAGGGGACATTGACTACGATGCCTCGGAACAACTTTGATGAGTTTGTGAGTGCTGCACCTTGAGGCGAGGACATAGAGAAGGAAAGGTAGATGAGATTCCAGTCTCGACGATTCGAGGAGGGTGGACCGAGTCAGGGATCTTCCAAGAGGTTGAGTTCAGGCACTTCCGGATCGGCATCATCATCTGGAAGTGGACCATTTAGACCATCAGTTAGTACGCCTAGACAGAGACAGAAATGGAGGAGGGATCGACCACAGAGACCACAGTCTAGTGAAAGTTCTAGCAGATCCAGCTATCCTCGAGGGAGTATCCATTGTGCAGTCTCAGCAATAGGCATCACTTTGGTCCTTGTCAGCGAGGCCCTATCATATGTTATCGTTGTGGTCGGGAGGGTCACTATACGAGTGAATGTTTTCAGTCTATTGGTGTTGGTTGACAGGGAGCTCAGAGTTCAGGAGGGGATCGAGGTACTACTTCTGGAGCTCAACCAGTGCAGTCTTCTGGTCAGGGTGGACAACAGAGTCACCATCAGCATGGACGACCAGCTGGGCAGGCCAGGGTTCATGCCATGTCATTGCGTGAGGGTAGGGCATCACCAGAGGTTGTTATTGGTACGTTGCATGTTTTTGGCTATCCAGTACTTACTTTGCTAGATCCAAGTGCTACGCATTCATTCATATCATATAGATTATCATCTTTTACTACTATGCCTACATCTCCACTTCCGAGGTTGTGGAGGGTGTTGTATCCATCTGGTGAGGTTGTGAGTATTGGTTGGGTGTATAGGGATTGTGAGATCTTTGTTGGAGGTTATGGTTTAGCCGCAGACTTGTTATTGCTAGATATTGTCGATTTTGATGTGATTTTGGGTATAGACTTCTTAGAGACACATTGGGCTATGTTTGACTGTCACAAGAAGAAGGTGGTGTTTCGACATCCAGGTTTCCCAGAGATATTATTTCGCGGTGAGAATAATACTTCATTGCCATGTGTGATTTCAGCGATGATGGCCGAGTGGATGATGAAGAAGGGTTGTGTTGCATATTTAGATCATATTGTGGATTCAACGGCTGCTGTACCAGACATTGGTGACATTGAGGTTGTTTCTGAGTTTTCAGATGTGTTTTCGGAGGAGTTGCCTTGTGTTCCTCCAGTTTGAGAAATCGATTTTACCATTGAGCTTTTACCAGGCACTGGACCTATATCTCAGGCACCTTATCGTATGGCGCCAGCGGAGTTGAAGGAGCTACAGATTCAAGTTCAAGAGTTGCTGGAGAAAGGTTTCATACGACCTAGTGTATCACCGTAGGGTGCTCCTGTACTATTTGTACGGAAGAAGGATGGTTCCATGCGGTTGTGTATTGATTACTGGAAGCTGAATCAAGTCACCGTGAAGAACAAGTATCTGTTGCCGCGGATTGATGATTTGTTTGATCAGCTCAATGGAGCTTCAGTCTTTTCGAAGATTGATCTTAGGTCTGGATACCATCAGTTGAAGATCAGAGAGTCAGATGTGGCCAGGACAGCTTTCAGGTCACGGAACAGACATTATGAGTTCTTGGTTATGCCATTTGGGTTGACCAATGCCCCTGCAGCTTTTATGGATTTGATGAACAGAGTGTTCAGGCGGTTTTTGGACAAGTTTGTGATCGTGTTTATCGACGACATCCTAATTTACTCCAGGAGTGTGGGCCAGCACAAGAAGCATTTACAAGTTGTTTTGGGACTTTGCGAGATAATTAGTTGTTTGCGAAGTTCAGCAAGTGTGAGTTTTGGTTGAATAATGTGAAGTTTCTGGGTTACGTGATATTTGCTGAGGGAGTCAGCGTGGATCCTGACAAGATTGAAGCCGTGTTGAATTAGAGTAGACCTACCACCGTACCAGAGATAAGAAGTTTCTTGGGTTTGGCAGGTTACTATCGGCGCTTTGTGCAAGATTTTTCACGGATTGCCACTCCCCTTACCAAATTGACGAAGAAATGCGTCAAGTTCGACTGGTCCGATGCATGTGAGGAGAGTTACTTGCTCTTGAAGGAAAAGTTGACTACTACACCGGTTTTGACTTTACCTGACGATAGTTGAGTGTTTGTGGTTTACAACGATGCATCGAAATTGGGACTTGGTTGTGTTTTGATGCAGCATGGCAGAGTGGTGGCTTACGGTTCCAGGCAGTTGAAACCACATGAAGTCAACTATCCTACGCATGATATGGAGTTGGCTACTATTGTTTTAGCGTTGAAGAGTTGGAGACACTACTTGTATGGAGCTCAGTGCAAGATATACACAGATCACAAGAGCCTCACCTATTTGCGCACGCAGCTAGATTTGAATATGAGACAGTGCAAATGGATGGAGTTGATCAATGACTATGATTGCACCTTTGAGTACCATCCAGGGAAGGCTAATGTCATTGCTGATGCACTCAATCGGAAATCTGGAGCCTCATTGTTTCATGTGTGTGTGGCCAGAGTTTCCATGTTAGCAGAGTTACGAGCTACGGGAGCTGAGTTAGAGTGGGATGATGATGGAGCCTTGTTGGCTAGCTTCCAGTTCAACCAGTAATTGTTGATCAGGTTCGGGAAGCTCAGGATGCAGATTTCTATCTGTTGGACAAGAAGACCATGATTCAGACTGGGGTGCCAACAGAGTTTCGGTTGAGTGATGATGGTACATTGCTATTCAGAGGCATATTATGTATACCCAGAGACGAGGGTTTGAAGAAAGAGATTTTAGACGAAGCCCCTTGTTCTGCTTACGCGATGCATCCAGGCAGTACGAAGATGTTTCGTACACTTAGAGCCTATTACTGGTGGCGAAATATGAAGAGGGAGATTGTTGCATATGTGAGCAGATGTCTAATTTGTGAGCAAGTTAAAGCAGAGAGACAGGAGCCTGCGGGAAAGTTATAGCCCTTGGAGATTCCGGTTTGGAAGTGGGAGCACATCACCATGGATTTCGTGTATCAGTTACCGCGTACTTTGGCTGGTAATACTGGTATTTGGGTTATTGTTGACCGATTGACAAAATCCGCTCATTTCCTTGGACTTCCAGGGAAGATTTCTGTGGGCAGGTTAGCAAAGCTGTATTTGGCGGATATCATTCGTTTGCATGGTGTGCCTATATCCATTGTTTCTGACCGAGATAGTCAGTTCACCTCAGAGTTTTGGCAGACATTGCAACAAGCTTTGGGTACCTGATTGCATTTCAGTACAGCTTTCCATCCTCAGACTGATGGGCAGTCTAAGCGGACTATTCAGACCCTCGAGGATATGTTACAGTCTTGCATATTGCGATTTATAGGAAATTGGGACCATCAACTGCATTTGATCGAGTTTGCTTACAACAACAGTTATCAGGCAAGTATTGATATGGCACCGTATGAGGCTCTATACGGAAGGCAGTGTCGCACTCTATTATGTTGGAGTGAGGTGGGCGAGCGATGGCTTATTGGTCCTGATTTGGTGAAGAGCACCATAGAGGATATTCAAATTATCAGAGACAGATTGAAGAATGCCCAAGATCGCCAAAAGAGTTATGCAGATGTGAGAAGAAGGAGTCTCGAGTTCGAGGTGGGCGATTGGGTCTTTTTGAAACTGTCTTCTTGGAGGGGAGTTGTGCGTTTCGGGAAGCGTGGCAAGCTTCGGCCACGGTATATCGGTCCTTATGACATTTCAGAGAGAGTTGGTTCCGTGGCTTACAGGTTGGAGTTGCCTTCCGAGATGGCTCGAGTATACGATGTTTTTCATGTCTCGATGTTGCAGAAATACATTCCAGATCCATCACATGTGCTAGCACCATATCAACTTCCTATCTGGGAAGATTTGACATATGTGGAGGAGCCGGTACAGATTCTCGATCGGCGTGTACAGGAATTGAGGCACAGAGAGATTCCGCTAGTGAATGTCTTATGGCAGAATCATTCAGTTGAGGAAGCCACTTGGGAGACCGAGCAGCATATGCGGGAGCAGTATCCTCATTTGTTCTATTAGCAGGTACGTAAATTTCGAGGTCGAAATTTTTGTTAGTGGGGTAGATTTGTGACAACCCGAACCGGAAATGGTAGTTAATCGGCTTAATTCGCGAGTTTTACGTATAATTATAGTTTGTCGTAATTAATCAAATTGGCAGTCTGGTTCACGACTTAATTATCAGATGAGAATTTGAGATGAGTCTCTTCACGAGAATTGTAGTACGCCTGATTTTGAGCTCGTGGGCGGTTTCGGATAATTATTTCGATAACCGAGGAATATGTTATGAATATTTGAAGTCGCGTGATTTAGTCGTGTTTATCCGATTAAGTTTGAGTTATCCGAAACGTGGATGTGATTCGATTTGGACCGTCGATCGTACTGAGACGTGAGTATAAATATCGGAATAGTCGTAAAATTGTCGAAAACCACTGTTTTTGGAAGTTTGACCGTTGTCTGACCGAAGGTTGACCAGTTGACTCGTGTTGACCGAGGTAAAACCGCACCGCCGTGGACTTTCCGTTTCCGCCACCTCCGGGTACGATTTTGGTATGGTTAGAATCCTCTCTTGATTTCCTATGGTTTAGAGCTTGGATTTGTGTGATTTGATGAGGTTTTGGGGGAGAACGAGTTCGAAGAAAATTAGGGATTTCGCCGTCGTCAGGGACGGCGCTCCGGCGACTTTTGGGGCCGGGGTGGTAGGGGGAAAGGTTCCTCTTATCCTTGTGATGCTTTTGGGTGAAACAATTTTTGGTTTGGTTGTCGTTTGAAGCTCGTCGGAATCTCGCCGGAATCAATGGATTTTGTGAGGTTTCGGGCTCGATTCCGACCGGTGGGGTTGGAATTGGAGCTTGGTGTAGAAAAGGAATGTGTTGGGCTTGAGGTGTAGACCATTTCTGGAAATTTTGGCCAGAATCGGCCACTGTTGATGCCGCGCCGGCGGCGGCGGTCAACGACGGCACTCAAGCGAAGGGTTGACTTTTTGGATTTTTGTCAAGTTTTATGTCGTTTTGCTCGTAATCGCGCCCCGATCGTAGCCTTGAGGTTTTCGAGTAGATTTGGATGCCTAATTTTTAGTCGAGGATTTATGTGGAGTGTTTTGGGTTTTCGTCGGGTTTTCTGTTATCCGAGTTATATGTTTCCAGAAATGGTTGGTTTCCGAGGTGTGGTTCAAAGTAATGAATTATGATTTTGATCAGTGATTTTTTGTGATTATTCAGGGGATCGAGATCGTACGTTGGGCGAGTGATCTTCCGCCGGATCTCAGGATTAGCGTGTCTGCGCGCTGTGCTTATCTGTGAGTGGACATTTATTTACACTGTCGTAGGGAGTTCTTGGTTTCAGTATTTATTTGCAGTACAATATTGAGATTATTTATTGTTTTGGAGGTATTGTTTCATGTTTTATTGGTGATGGCATTTACTTAGCATCGATGCATATCGACTACTCGGCTAATCACCAGTAGTCCAGTTCCAGGCTTGAGAGATTCGCCTGATGTGCCCACTAGGCTTGAGAGATTCGCCTAGTCTATCACCGTCGGGCTTGAGAGATTCGCCCGCCACCTCCATTTATTTGAAGAACTCGCATTATTTTTATGTTATATAACTGGTGAAAGGTATATGTTTATTTTCGTCCACTCACTCTAATGATTTTATTTGCCTTTCCCCTGGGCTTTTCGGTTTCCGTGCCCAGTGTCCCACTAGCATGTCTCCTGCACTATCCCAACACAACATAATACAAATCAAAACGGGCAATAAAAGCAGTTCCGATACACCATACTTGACAAATTCCTCGTCGTAGATTCACAAACTCTACATACTTCTTCTCCTCATCCCTCTTACTGGAAAGCGACACCTCAAAATTTGCTAATCTTGGCCCACAAGGTTGCAACTTACTTCCTGCCTCTCGGTGCTCATCCACTAACAATAGTTATGGTCCTACAGTAGACCGACAACTAACTTTGTCCTCTGCTTAGGTAATAGCTGAGGATGCATACGGTCGTAAACTCGACAGATCACGATAAACCAGTTCTCACACACCACTAAGTCGTGAGTACCAGGGAAAGGCACAACACCTGCATTATTGGCACGATTAACAAGGTCATCACGGTCCTCCCGTGGCGCTGATATCACGCGTGCAAATAACTCACGCATCTGCTGAGCCAAAGACTGCGCCTTATCCTGGAGAGCTAGTTGTTGAGCCATAATGATCTACGAGTCCACCACTACTAATTAGGCCACAAAACCAGACCAAGAAAACTGACTCAACTAGAAGATTCTGAACACTTACCAATGCACAACACTTGGATGTGGATCCGCCAGCCGATGAGCCACCCCTCCCGAGAGTGTTGTACACTATCAAATGTCTGAGATGATCTGACCATGGGATTTTAATGAATGTGTAACCTAATGCTCTAATACTAACTGAAAGGACCCAAACCTAGATTAACTAGTAATCTAGGATCACGCCATAATGACAAAACCTAAACTACGGATTTTTTTAAAATGTTTGACATAATTTCCTCTACAAAGTGGATTACCAGAAACCTGCAAGAAAATTCACGCTTCAGATTTCGCACAAACAATACCGTGGACCACCGATATCCATCTGGATTTTTCAATAAAGTGTAAAAAGTAAATTAATTAAATTGCTGGAATAATAATACGAAACTAAAAACTTATAATCCAGCAATACTAACAATTCATTACCAATACTGAAAAATATTTACAACACTAGTGTTCATAGTGACTTTTAGGAGAAGAATAAAACATATGAAAATACACTACTAGTGGCCGAAACCTACATGAGTGAATGATAACCCAGTGGACTCAAAACCTCTAGAGATCCAAAATCTAGCTCAAGAGAAGCACTGCAATCTGAGCATGGAAAACAGAAAAGTGATATGCCAAAACTAACTACTAAATTAAACACTTAATAATCAAAAAAGACATAACAATTAAAACACTTTCTTGTTGATGTAGCATTGGTAAATAGGGTATCGTTCAAACCGAAAACATAAACAAAGAGGCCATGTTACACTTTTGATCCTATGAAATCGCATTGCAAATTTTGATGTAGAGGCTTCTTTAGTGGATGGAGGACAAAAATATCCAAGGCCAAATAGAGTCAAGAACACTTGTGGATAGAGGAAGGACTTCTAAGAGGTGGTGTTTAGTGGTATTTTGGCCTTAGGAGGAATACTTCGACTTTTCGATGCAGGGAGGTGATTTGGGCAGAGCATTGGCTATTAGAATGTGTGATGCTTGGCTTTTGGTTGAAATCCTCTTTAAATAGGAATTTGCCAAACCCTAGTCCAACTCCGATAAGGAAACAAATTTCTCATTCGAGTAAGTTGACCATTCTTTATTAAATTAGTGATTCCCAGAGTTTTACATGTCAGAATTGAGTGATTCTTACAGTGCTAGAAAGTAGACTTCTAAATATTTCCAGGGACATAATATTCGTACCCTAATTCCTTCTAATCCATTTTTGGTGGCCGATTGAAGTGGGTAGATATACACAGGTAGATTTCCTGATTTCTAGCTTTTGATCCATCTTCTTCTTTTGAGCTTCTTTGTGGTCGAATCTTAAGCTTGACATGATTTTGGACCTTCTTGGACACATAAATATGATCTTGACCCATCTCAATGAACTTTAATCCAATCTTTATAAATTGTGGCTCATTCTTCTTCATCTTTCCTCCTCATTTTAGGAACTTCCTCTTTAGCACGTTTTGAGCTCATTTCTGCCTCATTTAATCCATCTTCTTTATTTAGAACCTAAACAACAAAATAAGTTAGAAACAAAAATACTAAGGTCATAACTAAGCAAAATGTAGAGAGAAATACATTAAGAATTAAGCATAAAATGCGGAGATCAAATTCCCCCACACTTAAGACTTTGCTAGTCACTAGCAAAAACTAAAGCAAAAGAAAAACTAGAAATAAATAAAACACACAAACTCGACGTTGGAGCTAATCTCCACATAGGAAAATTCTAAGGAATTTAAAGACTCAAATACTAAAAACACTTCTAATCCCTTAGCTAAAAATGTCTTAGAAATTCAGAGTTTAAAGCTCAATAATTTCGAGAGATAATAGAGATATGATCATGTCAAAAACAAGTAGGACTTGGAGAAAATAATGGTGAAGTTAAAGCTATGCATGTTCTAAACAAATTTAAATCAATCTCACATGGATGCACTCATCATATTTTCACTTATGAAAAGGGTTCACTCAAAGTATATATGTGACGACCCGAACCAGAATCAGTAGAGTAATCAGTACGATTCACGAGATTATGCGTAATCGCGATTAATCGATAACTGTGTGGTTTGCTGGTTTCGTTTACGACTAAATTATCGGTCGAGAATTTGAGTTGGGTCTCTTCTCGAGAGTTGTAGAGCACGTGATTTCGAGCTCGTGGGCGGTTCCGGATGATTTTTTCGATAACAGAGGAATATAATATGATTATTTGAAGTTTTGGTTTATCGACGAGTTTATCCGTTCATTTCGTATTTATCCAAATCGTAATGGTTATCCGTTTTGGACCATTGATCGTCCCGAGACGCAAGTATAAATATCGAAAATAGTCGAAAAATTATCGAAAACACTGTTTGAGGCGTTGACCAAGCGTTGACTTTCCTTTTTGGGCTGTTGACCGTTGACCCGTAAAGGACATCGACCCGTTTGAAATTTCGCCGGCCGACTTGGATTTTCCGGCCACCTCCGGCCACATTTGGGGTATAATCTTACTTCCCTTGAGTTTCTAAGTGGGTTTGTGTTTGAAATTATGGAAATTGGTTGTGTTTTGGTTGATTTTGAACCGAGTCAGTTTCGTGGATTTCGCCGGTGACGGTTAGGGGTATTCCGGTGAGCCACGGTGGCGGGGGTGAGAGGGTTTCGACTCCCCTTGCCCCTGTGAAGCTTCCTATGTGATTAATTGTAGTTGAATTTTAGTTTTTGGTTGAACCGTGGGGGGTTGCCGAAGTTAAGCTCCGAGTTGGTTTCGAGCTGAATTTGTGATGCTACGGTTTGAATTGGACTTTATGATAGTTGAAGAAACGGTTGGGCTTGAGGTAAGCTTGAGGTTGGGACCTTCCTCGCCGGAGAAATTCTCCGTTGACGGCGCGCCGCTGCCGGCGGCGCTCCGACGAGAACGTTGACTTTTTAGTTTTCGATGATTTTAGTGTCATTTTTCTCGTAATCGCCCCCCGATCGTCGCCTTGAGGTTTTCGGATTGATTTGGGTATCGGATTTTCAGTCGAGGGTTTCAAGTGGAGATTTCGAGAATTTAGTCGATTATTTTATACGGTTTTATATGTTTCCGTGGTTAAGTACAGAGTTGTGGGCTATGATTTTGATCAGATATGTTTTATGATTATTCAGGGGATCGAGATCATGCTTCAGGCGAGGGATCTTCCGCCGGACCACGTGATTAGCGCGAGTGCGCGTTCTGCTGATCTGTGAGTGGACATATTTATATTTTCACAGTTGTTTGCGAGTTCGTGATTTTTCATGAATTTCCGTATTTACTTTATACGATGTTGAGATATATGTTATTTTTGGAGGTATTATTTTATATTTATTGGTGATGGCATTATTGCATCGATGCTTCGGCTACTCGGCTGATCACCGGTAGTCCGCCTGAGTTGAGAGATTCCTCTGGACCAGAGTTGAGAGATTCCTCCGGGCAGGGTTAAGAGATTCCCCTGTATACCGTCGGGGTTGAGAGATTCCCCTGGCCTATCACCGTCGGGTTGAGCGATTCACCTGACCGTCGGGCTTGAGAGATTCGCCTGGCAACCTCCATATATATACTTTCCGAACTCGCATTGTTTTACATTGATTATGTATATAAACTGGTGAAAGGCATACATTTATTTTCGTCCACTCACTCTAACGTTTTATTTGCCTTTCCCCTGGGCATTTTGGTTTCCGTGCCCAGTTTGCAGTTCGGACTCTGGTGTTTCACGTCGTGGTTGGAGGCTAGTTGTTCGAGCTACCTGTGTTTTCCAGTAGGTTTCTTGTTTCGCCTACTGTTATATATTTTGTATACATAAATAGTAGAGGTCCCTCTGATACATTCTGATACATATTTTATACGGTTTTTCCCCAGATATATTATATATTACAGTATGTTTATTGTTTATTGATGTTGTTATGATATTGAGAAATCCGGATGGGATTGGTGCCCACGGTTTGGCTTTGAGGCATAGGATGAAGTGTTATTTTTCGGGTGCAGGTAATGGCATTTCCGCGTTAGTAGCGTTACTCTACCGAAATTTTAATGGTTTTTGTTGGTTCACATTTTCAGAAAGGGTTCGATTCCGGTTTAGGCAACTAAATCGGGGTTGGGTCCTTTCAGCTTGGTATCAGAGCATTAGGTTGTCAGATTCTGTGGACTCTTGTAGTTGTGACGCTTAGGGTATTTGAGTTTGTACAGCATAACTGGAGTGATGAACCGATTGGCCAGCGGTACTCATCAATACTTCAGGTGTTATGTGTTCTCAAATATCTACGGTCTCATGATTACGTTCTTTCTGCTTGTACCTAATGCTTGTCTTGTATCAGTAGGATGCCTCCTCGACGTGGTCCCCGTGTTGATCGGGAAGAGGATTCTGATATGGATCGCCAGACGCATGACTTGCTGATGCGAGTGTTGCGTTTGGAAGAGCGTTTTGACCCTGTGGTCAAAGCTCGTACTGTTGGTGCGACGGTGTTTTCGGGTTCATCTGATCCAGAGATATGTGAGGCATGGGTGGTTCAGGTTGAACGTGTATGTGAGCGTCTGCGATTTACCCCTGAGCAGATGACAGTGGCAGCAGTTGGATTACTCGAGTCTGATGCATACTTTTGGTGGTTTAGCACCGACAGAGTTCCAGTTGATACTCCGTGGACTTTGTTCCAAGATTTTTTTATGCAGAGGTATTTCAAGCAGGCTACCCAGTAGCGCAAGTATGAGCAGTTCACAAATTTGAGACAGGGTAGTATGTCTGTGCTTGAGTACCGGGACAGGTTTACCCGCTTATCTCGTTTTGCGCGTGACATGGTGGCTACCGAGGAAGCCAAGTGCCGTAGATTTGAGCTGAGTTTGAATTTGAACATCAAGGGGACTCTGACTGTGATGCCTCGGAACAACTTGGATGAGTTTGTCAGTGCAGCACTCCGAGGTGAGGACATCGAGAAGGAGAGGCAGCTGAGATACCAGCCTAGACGGTTTGAGGAGGGTGGACCGAGTCAGGGGCCTTCAAAGAGGCAGAGTTCTGATACTTCTGATTCGGCTTCATCCTCGGGCAGTGGACCTTATAGACCAGCAGTTGGTGCACCGAGACAGAGATCGAGATGGAGGAGAGATCGACCGCAGCGACCACAGGTTAGTGGGGGTTCCACCGGTTCTAGTTATCCTCGACGTACTGGTGGCTCATTTTCTGTACCGAGGGAGTACCTGTTGTGTAGTCTCTGCAGTAGACATCATGTTGGTCCATGTCAGCGGGGCCCTGTTACTTGTTTTCACTGTGGCCAGGTGGGTCACTATGCGAGGGAGTGCTTCCAGTTTGATGGTGCTGATGGACAGGCGACCCAGAGTTCCGGAGCTAAGCGAGGTGCCACTTCGGGAGCTCGACCAGCACAGCTTGCGGGCCAGGGTAGACAGCAGGGACAGCCTCAGCGTGGACGACTAGCAGGGCAGGCGAGGGTTCATGCCATGACTTTGCGACAGGGAAAAGCTTCACCGGAGGTCGTTATCGGTACGTTGCATGTATTTGGTATTCCAGTACTTACATTGTTAGATCCAGGTGCCACGCATTCATTCATGTCATATAGACTATCATCATTAGCTACGGTACCTGTGTCTCCACTTCCGGGGTTATGGAGAGTGTTGTATCCGTCAGGTGAGATTGTGAGTATTGGCTGGGTGTACAGATACTGTGAGATTTTCATTGGAGGCCATGGTTTAGCCGCAGATTTGTTATTGCTTGATATTGTTAATTTTGATCTGATCTTGGGTATGGACTTCTTGGAGACGCATTGGGCCATGTTTGACTGTCATAAGAAGGAGGTCGTGTTTCGACAACCAGGTTTTTCCGAGATATTGTTTCGCGACGAGAAGAACACTTCACTACCGTGTTTGATATCCGCGATGAGGGCGAATCGGTTGATGAAGAAAGGCTGTGTTGCTTACTTAGCTCATGTGGTAGACACTACGGCTGCTGTGCCGGACCTTGGTGGTATTGAGGTTGTTTCCGAGTTTCCAGATGTGTTTCCAGAGGAGCTACCTGGTATACCCCTTGTTCGGGAGATTGATTTCACTATTGAGCTGTTGCCGGGCACGGGACTGATTTCACAGACACCGTATCGTATGGCACCAACGGAGTTGAAAGAGTTGCAGGGTTCAGCTCCAGGAGTTGCTGGAGAAGGGTTTTATTCGACCCAGTGTTTCGCCATGGGGTGCCCCAGTTTTATTTGTGCGGAAGAAAGATATTTCCATGCGATTGTGCATCGATTATCGGAAGTTGAATCAGGTTACAGTGAAGAACAAGTATCCGTTGCCGCGGATTGATGATTTGTTCGATCAGCTCAAGGGAGCATCAGCCTTTTCGAAGATTGACCTTCGATCCGGATATCATCAGTTGAGGATCTGAGACTCTGATGTGGCCAGGACAGCTTTCAGATTGCGGTATGGGGATTATGAGTTTTTGGTTATGCCGTTTGGGTTGACCAATGCCCCCGCAGCTTTCATGGACTCTATGAATCGGGTGTTCAGACGGTTTCTGGACAAGTTTGTGATTGTGTTTATCGATGATATTTTGATCTATTCCAGGAGTGTGGGCTAGCATAAGAAGCATTTGCGAGCGGTGTTGCGGACTTTGCGATACCATCAGTTGTTTGTGAAGTTCAGCAAGTGCGAGTTTTGGCTAGATAGTGTGAAATTTCTGGGCCAGGTGATATCGGCTGAGGGAGTCAGTGTTGATCCTGACAAGATCGAGGCCGTGCTAAATTGGAGTAGACCTACTACTGTACCGGAGATCCGGAGTTTCCTGGGTTTGGCAGGCTACTACCGGCGGTTTGTATAGGATTTTTCTTGGATTGCTACCCCATTGACCAAATTGACGAAGAAGGGCGTCAAGTTTGAGTGGTCTGATGCTTGTGAGGAGAGTTATTTGCTCCTGAAGGAGAAGTTGACTACTGCACCGGTTCTGACATTACCAGACGACAGCGGTGAGTTTGTGGTTTACAGTAATGCGTCGAAGTTAGGACTTGGCTGTGTGCTGATGCAGCATGGCAGAGTTGTAGCCTACGGTTCCAGAGAGTTGAAACCACACGAAGTCAACTATCCGACTAATGATTTGGAGTTGGCTGCTATTGTGCTAGCGTTGAAGAATTGGAGACATTACTTATATGGGGCCCAGTGTAAGATCTACACCGACCACAAGAGGCTCACCTACTTACGGACGCAACCAGATTTGAACATGAGGCAACGCCGGTGGATGGAGTTGATTAACGACTACGACTGCACTTTCGAGTATCATCCAGGGAAGGCCAATGTTGTGGCTGATGCACTTAGCCGGAAATCCGGAGCTTCGTTGTTCCATGTTTGTGTAGCTGGAGTGGCTATGTTAGCCGAACTTCAGGCTACGGGTGCCGAGTTTGAGTGGGATGATGAGGGAGCCTTGTTAGCCAGTTTCCAGGTTTGACCCGTATTGGTTTATCAGGTTTGGGAGGCTCAGGATTCAGATTCCTACCTGTTGGGCAAGAAGACCATGATACGGAATGGTGTGCCTACAGAGTTTCGATTGAGCGATGACGGTACGTTGTTGTTCAGAGGCAGGTTGTGTGTGCCCAGAGACGAGAGCCTGAAGAAGGAGATTCTGGATGAGGCTCATAGTTCGGCGTATGCGATGCATCCCGGAGGTACGAAGATGTTTCGTACACTTCGATCGTATTACTGGTGGCGCAACATGAAGCGGGAGATTGCCGCATATGTGAGCCGATGTCTGATCTGTCTGCAGGTTAAAGTGGAGAGGCAGAAACCTGCAGGAAAATTGCAGCCACTGGAGATTCCAGTTTGGAAGTGGGAGCACATTACTATGGATTTCGTTTATCAGTTGCCGCGTACTTCGGCTGGCAACACTGGTATTTGGGTTATTGTGGATCGACTGACGAAATCCGTTCATTTTCTCGCACTTCCGGGGAAGATATCAGTTAGCAGATTGGCCAAGTTGTACTTGTCTGAGATTGTTCGACTGCATAGAGTGCCTGTGTCTATTGTTTCAGACCGAGACAGTCAATTTACCTCTGAGTTTTGGCAGGCTTTACAGCGAGCCATGGGCACGAGGTTGCGTTTTAGTACAGCTTTTCATCCTCAGACTGACAGGCAGTCTGAGCGGACTATACAGACACTTGAGGACATGTTGCGGTCTTGTGTGTTGTAGTTTCACGGGAATTGGGACTAGGAACTACATTTGATAGAGTTTGCCTACAACAACAGCTATCAGGCCAGTTTCGAGATGGCACCGTACGAGGCCCTGTACGGGAGGCAGTGCCGCACGCCGTTGTGTTGGAGTGAGGTGGGCGAGCGATGTCTTATTGGCCCTGATCTGGTGAAGAACACTATGGAGGACGTCCAGATTATCCGGGATAGATTGAAGATCGCCCAGGATCGGCAGAACAGTTATGCGGATGTGAGGAGGAAGAGCCTGAAGTTTGATGTGGATAATTGGGTCTTCCTAAAACTATCTTCGTGGAGGGGAGTTGTGCGTTTTGGGAAGCGTGGCAAGCTTCGACCACGGTACATTGGTCCGTATGAGATCACCGAGAGGGTTGGAGTTGTTGCTTACTGACTTGAGTTACCAGCTGAGATGGCTCGTGTTCGTGATGTTTTCCATGTTTCGATGTTGCGGAAGTATATTTTAGATCCTTCTCATGTGTTAGCCCTACAACAGTTACCAATCTGAGAGGATTTGAGTACGTGGAGGAGCCTGTGCAGATTCTCGATCGTCGTGAGCAGGAGTTGAGGCACCGTGTGATCCCACTAGTGAAGGTCTTGTGGCAGAATCACTCAGTTGAGGAGGCCACCTGGGAGACTGAGCAGCGTATGCGGGAGCAGTATCCTCATCTGTTCATTTGACAGGTACGTAAATTTCGAGGTCGAAATTTTTTTTAGGGGGGGGGGTAGATTTGTGACGACCCGAACCAGAATCAGTAGAGTAATCAGTACGATTCACGAGATTATGCGTAATCGCGATTAATCGATAACTGTGTGGTTTGCTGGTTTCATTTACGACTAAATTATCGGCCGAGAATTTGAGTTGGGTCTCTTCTCGAGAGTTGTAGAGCACGTGATTTTGAGCTCGTGGGCGGTTCCGGATGATTTTTCCGATAATCGAGGAATATAATATGATTATTTGAAGTTTCAGTTTATCGACGAGTTTATCCGTTCGTTTCGTATTTATCCGAATAGTAATGGTTATCCATTTTGGACCGTTGATCGTCCCGAGACGCGAGTATAAATATCGGAAATAGTCGAAAAATTGTCGAAAACACTGTTTGAGGCGTTGACCAAGCGTTGACTTTCCTTTTTGGGCTGTTGACCGTTGACCCGTGAAGGACATCGACCCGTTTGAAATTTCGCCGGCCGACTTGGATTTTCCGGCCACCTCCGGCCACATTTGGGGTATAATCTTACTTCCCTTGAGTTTCTAAGTGGGTTTGTGTTTGAAATTATGGAAATTGGTTGTGTTTTAGTTGATTTTGAACCGGGTCAGTTTCATGGATTTCGCCGGTGACAGTTAGGGGTGTTCCGGCGAGCCACGGTGGCGGGGGTGAGAGGGTTTCGACTCCCCTTGCCCCTGTGAAGCTTCCTATGTGATTAATTGTAGTTGAATTTTGGTTTTTGGTTGAACCGTGGGGGGTTGCCGGAGTTAAGCTCCAAGTTGGTTTCGAGCTGAATTCGTAATGGTACGGTTTGAATTGGACTTTACGATAGTTGAAGAAACGGTTGGGCTTGAGGTAAGCTTGAGGTTGGGACCTTCCTCGCCGGAGAAATTCTCCGTTGACGGCGCGCTACCGCCGACGGCGGCGGTCAACGGCGGCACTCTGGCGAGAACGTTGACTTTTTAGTTTTCGATTATTTTAGTATCATTTTTCTCGTAATCGCGCCCCGATCGTCGCCTTGAGGTTTTCGGATTGATTTGGGTATCGGATTTTCAGTCGAGGGTTTCGAGTGGAGATTTCGAGAATTCAGTTGATTATTTTATACGGTTTTATATGTTTCCGGGAACGGTTGGTTTCTGTGGTTAAGTACAGAGTTTGGGCTATGATTTTGATCAGATATGTTTTATGATTATTCAGGGGATCGATATCGTGCTTCAGGCGAGGGATCTTCCGCCGGACCACGTGATTAGCGCGAGTGCGCGTTCTGCTGATCTGTGAGTGGACATATTTTTATTTTCACAGTTGTTTGCGAGTTCGTGATTTTTCGTGAATTTTCATATTTACTTTATACGATTTTTAGATATATGTTATTTTCGGAGGTATTATTTTATATTTATTGGTGATGGCATTATTGCATCGATGCTTCGGCTACTCGGCTGATCACCGGTAGTCCGCCAGAGTTGAGAGATTCCTCTGGACCAGAGTTGAGAGATTCCTCTGGGCAGGGTTGAGAGATTCCCCTGTATGCCGCCGGGGTTGAGAGATTCCCCTGGCCTATCACCGTCGGGTTGAGCGATTCACCTGACCGTCGAGCTTGAGAGATTCGTCTGGCAACCTCCATATATACACTTTCCGAACTCGCATTGTTTTACATTGATTATGTATATAAACTTGTTAAAGGCATACATTTATTTTCGTCCACTCACTCTAACGTTTTATTTGCCTTTCCCCTGGGCTTTTCGGTTTCCGTGCCCAGTTTGCAGTTCGGATTCTGGTGTTTCACGTCGTGGTTGGAGGCTAGTTGTTCGAGCTACCTGTGTTTTCCAGTAGGTTTCTTGTTTCGCCTACTGTTGTGTATTTTGTATATATAAATACTAGAGGTCGCTCTGATACATTCTGATACATGTTTTATACGGTTTTTCCCGGATATATTATATACTACAGTATGTTTACTATTTATTGATGTTGTTATGATATTGAGAAATCCGGATGGGATTGGTGCCCACGGTTTGGCTTTTGTGGCATAGAATGAAGTGTTATTTTCCGGGTGCAGGTAATGGCAATTCCGCGTTAGTAGCGTTACTCTGCCGAAATTTTAATGGTTTTTGTTGGTTCACGTTTTCAGAAAGGGTTCGATTCCGGTTTAGGCAACTAAATCGGGGTTGGGTCCTTTCAATATATGAATTGAATTGAAAACCTCATGAATATGATGAATTACTTGCACAAATGAACCTAAACCATATGCTTACTTATGCAACTTACTCAACTAATCGAACGCTACTTATCTTAAAGATCAAAAAGGTCTTTAGAAAGGTTGTAATGGGGCTGAGGCTAAGGCTTTCAAAATTTTGATATGTGGTGTTACAAAGGTTCAAAAGACTTGGTCAACACTTTGTCAATTCGAGGTCCATCCTTTCTACAAGATTCATGTGTGAAACTGCAAAAACAGGGGCCAAATTTCATCTTTTTGGGCCCTAACTTCATTCTAAACTTCACTTGAGCTTTACGGACAGGACAAATGTCATATATCTTAATTTTTGGGCCTCAAGATCTTTATACATTTTTATCTTCTGTTTTTCTTCCTTTTCTTCAATCTCGAACACTTAGGTTTTTTTATTACAAATTTTTTGGACAAGTGTATCCCTATACACACATTTAAACTTCTTCAATATTCATCAAAACTGTCATCAGCTTTTCTTGTCGACATTACTTCACACTAAGTCTGCAGAACATAGGGTAAAGAAGTCTTACACTAGGCTATGTGTTTAGATATTAAAGGTGATAAAATAAAGGCTTAATGTGGGCTCAAATGGGCTATCTATGGGGGGGGGGGTGTCGCATCTCGTGCGCACATATGGGACAAATGGATATTTGGCTAAGTGGTGAAAAACCTAAATCCCTGTAATCATATCCAAAATCAAAGCATATATCAACTTAAAAACTTTGCAAATCTACATGAGTAAGTTCTATAATCTCTAGTTCATTGAAATCTATGGCAACTAATTAGATGAGGCATGTAACTGTTTTTGAGACCATGATGCACGAAATTCACTCACAAATGATGTTTTGTAGGCTCAAAAGCTCACTTTAAGGTTTGTATGATCTAAAAGCTTATTCTAAAATGAAATTTTTTTACCATGTTTATGCAAACCATATCCACTACATGTTATGACAATTAAAATATCTTAATTAGCACTAGAAATTGCTTTAAGTGATTTTGCAATCGCCAATGTATTCTTTTCGGTCTAATTTCATCATAGACTAACTAAGGGCATTCTAAAGACTCTTTAAAACACTAACTTAAACAAAAAGACTCAAGACACTCAAACAAGCGTAGATTTAGTCCTTGTCTTCGTTGGGCAACCTTAGTAAAATGGCCAGTCAGTGAGAGAGACCAAGAGAGGTAGGAGTGATTTTTGAACTTATCTTTTCTAACATCCAAAACCCGTCCTAGCAACTGTCCCCTTCTAGACACCAAATCACAAGGATATTCTTATTAAAAGACAAGTGTTCATCCACTACACTAAATTAGATTTTAAAAATACAGTAATTAGAAACAAGAAAACACTAAAGAATTTTTTTTAGGGCATCATCCGCCGGAAAGTTCCATTGTCCACCCAATTTTTATAATTTTATGACTCAAATAAAGTTGTAAACCCTCCCCCACACTTAAACTCTACATTGTCCTCAACGTCCTAAAGTAAAGCATAAAATCAAATATGGAGACTAGGATTTACGAAAATCTAACTAAGAAAATTAAAAGCTACGAAATAAAAAGAGTAAGGGGAAGAGAAAGTAAATCTGATTTATAGACTCCTCAATTGGGTTGCCTCCCAATAAGCGCTTGTTTTTTAACGTCTCACAGCCTAGACGCAAAGCTTCTCATGTATTTGAAAGTGATCGGATCCACGAGCGTCTCCTCTTCAATATTATCCTCTTGAAAATTCTCGTAATAAGGCTTCAATCGTTGTCCATTCACTTTGAATACCCTGCCAGACTCTAAAGACATGATCTCCATGGCTCCATGTTGGAAAACTTGGACAACAGTTTAAGGACCGATCCATCTTAAGCGTAGCTTGCCCGGAAAAAGTCTAAGTCTCAAGTGAAATAATAACACTTTCTGTCTCGCCTCAAAACTCTTTACTCAGATCATTTTGTCATGCAATCTCTTCGTCTTTTCCTTATAAATCCATGCATTATCGAAAGAATCATTCTGGATCTCCTCAAGCTCACACAATGGAAGCTTACGATACAAACTAGCCTTATCCTTGGCCATGTTGAATTTCTTGACGGCCCACCAAGCTTTGTGTTCTAACTCCACCGGAAGATGACAAGCTTTCCCATAAACCAAATGATAAGGTGACATGCTTATACGAGTTTTGTAGGTTTTCTTATAGGCCCATAGCGCATTATCTAAGTATTGGCTCCGATATTTCTGGTTTGGTTTTACAGTTCTCTCCAAAATATTCTTGATCTCGCGGTTGGATACTTTAGCCATTCCATTCGTTTGAGAATGATAAGGCTTAGAGACCTTGTGCGTGATGCCATACTTTCTCAATAACGCCTCCATGGTCTTGTTGCAAAAATGACTCCCTCCATCGCTGATTAGAACGCGAGGCATTCAAAACCTTGTGAAAATGTTAGCCTTGAGAAAATCTGTAACAACTCGTGAATCATTAGTACGGGTGGCTTTTGCTTCCACCCATTTTGACACATAATCAACAACGAGTAAAATATAAGTGAAATCAAAGGAAAAGGCCCCATAAAATAAATGTCCCAAACATAAAAAAATTTGACATTACATATAATTTTGTAGCATTTGATCCCTAGGTCCTAAATTACCGGATATTTGGCACCTTGATCTACACATTTTATGCTTGATTCATAACGTATTTCTCTCTACATTTAGCTTGGTTATGACCTTAGTATTCTTAGTTCTAACTTATTTTGTTGTTTTTAGGTCCTAAATAAAGAAGATGGAGTAAATGAGGCATAAATGTGCTAAAAACGTGTTAAGGAGGAATTTCCTGTTGTGAGGAGGAAAGATGAAGAAGAATGAGCCACGGTTTATAAAGAATGGATCAAAGATCACTAAGATGGGTCAAGACCATGCTCATGTGTCCAAGAAGGTCTAAGATCATGTCAATATTCGGCCACAAAGAAGCCCAAAAGAAGAAGATGGATCAAAAGGTAGAATCAGGAAATCTGCCTGTGTAGATCAGTCCACTTCAACAGGCCACCAAAAACGGATCAGAAGGAATTATGATACGAATAATATGTCCCTAGAAAGCTCTGGAAGTTAAATTTCCAGCACAAAAAGAATCATTCAATTCGAACATATAAATCTCCGGGAATCACTGATTTAATGAAGAAAGATCAACTTACCCGGGTGGAGTTAATTCATTCCTAATTGGGGATGGACTAGGGTTTTTCATATCCTATATAAAGGGGAGCTCGACCAGAAGCAAGGCATCACACAATATATAAGCCAAACCTGTGATGACCCGGACCAGAATCAGAAGTATAATCAGCTTGATTCGTGAGTTACAGCGCAGTCGCGGATTTTCGACAGATATTGGAATCACCAGAGTTCTTAACGACTAAATTATTGGCTGAGAATTGGAGTTAGGTCTCTTCTCGAGAGTCGTTGTACGTGTGATTACGAGTTCGTGGGCGGTTCCGGATCGTTATTTGGACGACCGAGGAATTAGTTATGAATATTTGAAGTTTCGACGGAAACGGATTTAAATGGCGGGTTTGTTCGCGACTAAATTACCGGACGAGAATTTGGTCTCGGCTTCTTCACGGAAGTTGTTCAGAATTTAATTTCAAGTTCGTGGGAACTTTCGGAGCATGATTTGGAGTTACGAGAAATTAGTTGTGAATTTTGCTGTTTGTTGATTATTTAGTTGATTTAATGTGTGTTGCTTTGAAGGGTTGACTTTTTATTAGGTTGGCCGATATGTTTGACTTCGGGTAATATTGGAAGAATATGTCGAGACGAGTATGTGGCTGCGAGAATTATCGGAATCGGAATTACGACGAGGAAGTTATGCGTGTTTGAAGTTCGTCGGAATGGATAAGCATGAGTTTCCTTTTTGGGAAAGCAAGATTGGGCATTAACTGAGTTGACTGGGTCAACCCAGTTTGACCGAGGTGGTGCGACACCCACCGTGCTCCACGGCGGTTCGCCGGCGACGATCCACTTCCGGCCACCTTAGGCATCGGGGCTTGTCCCTCTTCCTTCGTCTCGGCCTCCCGAGTTCATTGCCGGTCTCCTTTTCCGGTGTAGCTCGTCGGAGATGCATGTATTTTCCGTCCAAAGTTCAAGATTTTTAGGTGAATTCGGGTGCATGGTTTTAGACCGATTCGAGCTGAACTTTTGGTTGGGCTTTGTAGCTCTCATCACTATCAAGCTACCATGTAAGTTTGGGATCCTAATTTTGTTTGTGGAAGGAGAATTTTGGATTTGAAATTTGTGTGTTCATTCGGTTTTTCATGAAATTGACCATGTTAGAGTGAGAATTGGACTTCGGTGCAGTTGACAAAGTTGCTCAGTGGGTGATTTTGAGTGGAACAAGGGTTGCTCCGCCGTGAAATGCTTCGGCCGGCAGCGGCGCCGCCGTGGACGGCGGTCAACGGTCAGGGTTGACTTTTTGACTTTCGACAAGTCGCATGTCATTTGACTCGAAATCGTGCCCCGATCGCAGTGGGGAGGTTCGTTTTTCGAGATGAGCGTCCGAACGTAAAGCGAGGTATTGAGGTGTTATATACGGATTTTCGACGATTCGTCGACTTTGAATCACGTGTTTTCGAGAACAGCTGTTTCTCGTGATTTGTATTGTATTGTCGGATTATGACTTTGAATATTGGACGTTGTGATTATTCAGGGGTTCGTGATCGTTTGTTTGGCGATGGACTTTCCGCCGGATCACGGGTTAACGCGATACGCGTTACGCCAGTCTGTGAGTGGACAATTTATTTTCACGGATTGATTGCGAGTCGTTTATATACGTTTTATGAACTTGAGCATGCAGCATGATTATGGTTTTACGAACATGAGATTTCATACGAGATTATGATTATATGAGCATGTGTTTACGATTATACGATTGTATTTATACGGATATACGTATACGAATATGCATACACTTATATGTTGTTTCATGCATTTGCATCGATTTGCTTGTGATTTGGTTTTCACAGAGTACAGTCTCAGTTACGTTGTTGTATCGATACACCTTGCCTCGTCGGCTGATCCCCGACGGAGGGCCGCCTGGAGGGGCGTTTCCCCAACCAGACCGGTGAGGGGCGTATTCCCCGGAACCGAGGCCATTTCTGGCTTAGAATCACGTGGTAGTCAGGGACTCCGTGGTTCAGACTGTACTAGCATGGTGGAGTCCATGAGTGACCCCGTGGGATTTTACTTGCATGCTCAGTACACTGGAGGAGTATGAGTTTTACCTCGTGTACTATGTTGTTTATATTTACCTGGACTCGCATATGTTTTTATAACATATTTATTATCTGGTGAAAGACATTTATTTTCGTCCACTCACTCTAACGTGTTTATTGTCTTTCACCTGGGCTTTTCGGTTTCCGTGCCCAGTTTGCAGTTCAGGCTCTGGTGTCGCACGTCGTGGTCGGAGACATAGTGCTCGAGCTACCTTATTTCTTCCAGTAGGTTTATTGTTCTACCTACTGTGGTATACATATATGTTTATACGATAGAGGTCGCTCTGAGAAATCTGTCGTTATGTTATATGATTTTACACCGGATTTCAGTAAAGTATATATATATATGTGTATTGTTTACTTTACTGTTGATATATTGAGAAATCCGGATGGGATTGGTGCCCACAGTTTGTTTTTTTGGGGCATAGGATGAAGTGTATTTTCCGCGTGCAGGTAATGGCAATTCTACGTTAATAGCGAAACTCTGCCCAAATTTTGAAAAGTTTTTGTTGGTTCGTGTTTTCGAAGGGGTTTAATTCCGATTTAGGAAGCTAAATCGGGGTTGGGTCCATTTAAAACCTCTGCCTCAAACACCTTTCCTCTCATACTTAGCAAATTCCTCCTCCAAGGCCGAGCATCCATCTTCTCCACGGATCAAGTGTAATCGGCGCTCTTCGTCTTGCATTTGAGAATCACCACTTGGCGTTTGCAGTGCTCTTCACGGAACAAAAAGTGTAACCATGAGTTTCTCTACTTCATCTCTTCCTTGTAATAGGTTTTGTTTAAGTATGATTGTAATAAAGTTTGACAAAAGGTTTTATGTTTCAGATTTACTTTAGTATCTTTCATGTGTTCTTAGTTTTTAACTTTTAATTCGTATGCATGCTTATGTGCTTAAAGCTTCTTAATATGCTAGGTGATACGCTCTCCGTTCCACTACAAGAAAACATCACTTAGACCACGGAAACGTAATTGTTCCGTGGTCCAAGTGACACCTGGACGACGGAAATGACTCCGTCGTCCAAGTACCACCTGGACGACGGAGAATGCCATCTCCGTCGTCCAGGTGGTCAGCTGGATCACGGAGTCTTTTCCGTCGTCCAGGTGATAACCTGGACGACGGAGACGGCATTCTCCGTCGTCCAGGTTATCACCTGGACCTTGGAGTCTTCTCCGTCCTCCAGGTGATCACCTGGACGACGGATATTGTATTCTCCGTCGTCCAGGTGATTACCTGGACAACGGACCGACACGCCGTCGTCCGAGTATACGAAACGTACTTCCACTTAGACGACGTACCGACACCTCCGTCGTCTAAGTGAAGCATTATATAAGCAGATCGAATTCATTCCTGGCCTCGATCTATTCATTCCATTTGAAGAAGAATTGAAGGAGAAGGGAGAAGGAGAAGCTAGGGAGCTAGCTAGCTAGAAGCTAGGCCGAGAAGAATCATGATCGATAAGGGATCTCCGCTGACTAGCTAGTTAGCTTAATTAACGTACAGATATCGAGAAGGCCAGCAGGTACGTACGTACGCAGTTAAAATTTGCTTAATTAATTAATTAATTAATTAATTAATATATATTTAGTGAAAACGTACGTACATATATACATTCAAGGATATTAGCTTATGTTAGCTATATATATATATGTATAGATCGATTAAATTACGTACGTACGTAATTGATGGATCGATGTAGATCGAGTACGTATAATTAAGCGTAAATTAATTGAGAAATATATATATATATATGTAATAATTAATTAATTATAAATTTTTGTAGCAGTATGGACAAGAGTTGGATGAAGTTGAAGAATAGATGTGATGTCCGGTATATGGATGGCATTAGCGAATTTGTGAATTTTGCGATAGAACATGGTCAGGGAAAGAAACGTTTCAGGTGTCCGTGTCAGAAATGTCTTAATTGTCAGTATGCGGAGGTTAATGTTATGGTGCAACACCTGTACGAAAATGGTATGATGTGGAGTTACACTACATGGAGCGAGCATGGTGAAGCAGTAGAGTTCCGTGCAACAGACTTCAGCTCAGGGTACAGTTACCATGGTGCCTCATCCAGCGGCAGTGGTGCCGGACCCCCAGCTTGCAACCCAACTGCAGATTTGGTCCATGATGCGTTTCCGGGATGTAGTCATGGTGGACACCAACACCAAGACGGAGGTTACAGTACCACTTATGAGCATGATGACACATTCCCCGCAGCTAGCTTGGCCACTGACACCAGTGAGATGGAAAAGTACAACCGGATACTACTTGAAGCGCAGACCCCGGTGTTCCCTGGATGTCGAGAGAATGTGTTGCAATATGTGATGGAGCAAATGAAGATAAAAGTGAAGCACAAAATGTCAGTGAGTGCTTTTGACGAAATTCAGGAGCAAATATGTAAGTTGCTTCCTTATGATCACAATCTTCCTAAATCTCATTATAAGGTTAGAAATATCCTGAGCAGCCTCGGCCTAAAGTACAGGATAATTGACGCATGTCCGAATGATTGTGTGCTATTTTACAAAGAGTATAAAGAGTTGGACTATTGTCCCGTATGTGGCCAGTGCAGATTCCAATTGAATAGGAAGAGTTCGAAAAAGAGAATTCCTGTGAAAGTTGTTCGATATTTTCCCTTGATTCCCAGATTGCAGCGCCTGTACATGTCTCTACACACAGCAGAGGCGTTGCGATGGTACGCAGAAAAGCGAATAGATGACGATGTCCTGCGACACACCGCGGATGGGGAGGGTTTCAAACATTTCGACAGAGAATTTGGAGACTTTGCTTCAGAGGTTAGAAATGTTAGACTCGGCCTATCTACAGACGGATTCAATCCTTGGGGAAGTAATAGCTCCGCCGTAAGCACTTGGCCAGTTATTCTGATGCCGTACAACTTGCCTCCGTGGATGTGCATGAACAAGGAATTTAATTTCCTTACCGTATTAATTCCAGGTCCTAAATCTCCATCGAAGTGCTTAGATGTCTACCTCAGACCTTTGACCGACGAGCTGAAACTGTTGTGGGAAAATGGAGTCACAACTTATGACAAATTCACTGACACGATTTTCACGATGAGGGCTGCCGTAATGTGGACGATCAGCGATTTTCCAGCTTATAAGATGTTGGCAGCCTGCAGGACAAAAGGATATAATGGATGTCCTATATGTTTGGACGACGTGAACTCTAGTTGGCACACGGGGAAGGTGTGTTACTTGGGTCACCGTAGATGGCTTCCTCACGACCACCCGTGGCGACAGGATGAAGCTCATTTCGACGGTACGGTAGAGAACAATCCTAAACCCCGTAGTTGGTCGGGCGAAGAGATTTTAGAGAGGTTGAGCTATTTCGACTTTGGTGTGTTGAGCAATGATGCGGATGTAAAGAAATGCAATCCAATTCCTCCACATGATCTGAGCTATTGGGATCACAAGAGTATATTCTTTGAACTCCCTTACTGGTCGAAGTTGAAGCTGAGGAACAACTTGGACGCGATGCACATAGAAAAGAATGTGTGCGACAGCGTGGTGGGAACAATTCTCGGTATTAAGTTCAAGACTAAAGATACTCCCAAAGCGCGCAAAGATTTGGAATCAATGAATCTACGTCGTCCCTTGTGGTTGAGGAGGGATAGGAAAGGAGTGTACAACAAGATGCCAGATGCACCTTACACAGTGAAGCCGACGCTTAGACGATCTGTATTTCACTGGTTTAAGGGCGTTCGTTATCCGGCTACGTATGCAGCTACTATAACTGGAGCAGTGGACGAGGTGCAACACAAGTTTGTTGGTCTAAAGACACATGACTATCACGTTATGCTGCAACGTCTGATTCCAGTGGTAATTCGACCATACTTGCCTCGGGACGTCGTAGAACCAATAGTGGCATTGTGCAGGTGGTGGCAGAGGTTATGCGCCAGAGAATTAAAGAAGTCAGATGTGGTGGAATTGCAACAACAAATTGTGCACATCATTTGCAAACTAGAGAGGATTTTCCCCCCTGCTTTCTTTGACATCATGATTCACCTAATGATCCACCTACCCGAGCAGGTGCTCATTTCTGGTCCGGTCCAGTACACTTGGATGTATCCTCAAGAAAGGTACGTACAACTAATAAATTAATTTGTTCCACTGGAGATTATATATATACTAGCTAGCTAGCTATATGTACTTATGTAATGTGTACGTTTGATTTTATAGACAGCTTGGACAGTATAAGTCATTCGTCAAAAACAGGTCGGCCCCAGATGGCTCCATAGCAGAGACATACCTAATGCATGAGTGTGTTACTTACTGCAACAGGTACCTCAAAGATCCACCCCCTCCCACTGCCTCCGATCGCAGTGCCCGCATCAATCTTTCTGTTGTCACAAATGTCGTGCGACCGTTCAGAGGAGTATTAAAGGAATCGTTAACACGGGAAGAACTTATTGAGGCACATTGGGTAGTGTTGCGAGACTGTGACGAAGTTGAGCCGTACATGATGTCATACAGGGAGAGGCTTCAGGCGTTAAATCAAAACAAGAGTTCGGCGTGGATTGAGAAAATGGTTAAGAAGAAGTTTCCTGATTATTTCTTCCAATGGGTACGTACGTACGACTCGGATGAGATTATTTAAATACATATCGCTCATGTTTGTAGAAAATAAACCCTTATATTAATTTGCCCTTTTTCGCAGATGATTGATCTGCAAAAAACTGATAACCACGGAGGGTGGTGGTCATGGCCAAAGCACTTGCTAGCCGGGAAGCCGGTTAAACACTATATTTATCCCGGATGTTTTGTGAACGGTGTAAAGTTCCATTCATTGGCCCGAGACGAAGGAAGAAGAACACAAAACAGTGGGGTAGCGGTTGGGAAAGACAATGATCTATATTACGGGGCTATTGTATACGTGGTTCAGCTATGTTACGGGAATGATGTCAACGTTTTCCTATTCAAGTGCAGATGGTTCAAGCGTACAAAGGAAGACCTGGGACTATTATCAGTCGATACAAACTCGCACTGGTATGAGGATGAGCTTTTCGCTCTCGCCACCTTAGTTCGGCAGGTGTTCTATCTCGACGATCCGAAAGCCGGTGAAGGGTGGAAAATAGTGAACCATATCTCTCACCGAGGAATATGGAATACAGAGACAATTGAAGGGACACCGGCGACGACTGAAGATGCTGCTGAACCAGAAAGAGACATTCCTGCCTATCAAGAGCCTAATATTTCTATGGTCCGCTCCGATATAATGGACCTGGTTCAAGATGGTGAAGGGTTACCCATGCCTGATGGTTGTACAGATCTAAATGAAGATGAGATTATCGATGAGGTAGATGATGAAGACGAGCAGGAAGAGGACGCGGACGAGGACTCAGGTTATTCGTCGGACGATGTTGAGTACGATGACGAGGATGAGCCGTCGACTAACGGGGATGAGGACGATGATGATTATGACGAAGAGTACGGTCATACGACGAGGGAGATTAATTGGTAATTAATTACTGTAATTATTGTAATATATATATGATCGATGCCGGTTTACGGTAAGAAATTAATCCGAATTATATATCCTGGCCAACGGAGAAATTAATAAATATTGGCGCCAAATCTCAATCTCATATAAAACGTACCCTAGCTAAATCCTTGACCCTAAATCTAGCAGTTCGATCGGATCGATCGATAAATTTTTCAATTATATTTTTGAATCAGAATAATTGAACGGACACGTACACAAATGACCGGGGACGACCTAAACCGTAATCCCTAAGGCCCTAAGAGCTGAAATCGGGGTCTATGCACCTGGACGACGGAGAATGGTCATTCTGCATCGTCCAAGTTCACAAACCCTAAACCCTAAACAGTAAGGCCCTAACCCCTGAATTCAGGGTCTATACACCTGGACGACGGAGAACGTCATTCTCCGTCGTTCAGGTTAGAACCTGGACGACGGATAACTTAATATCCGTTGTCCAGGTATAAACCTGGACGACGGAAACGATCAAATCCGTCGTCCAGGTGCAGATATCGTAATTTTTTCTATGACAACGACCATCTAGACCTTCTTCCAATGCATTTTCTTTTCATCAAGACTTTAGAGTAAACAATTCTTGGGTGTGTGAGCTTCGACGGTTCGAAAATCGGAGTTGCGAAATGCCTTGTATCCACGTTTCGGTTTGTGAAATTATCGGTTTTGCGGTTGACTGTGTCGATCAAACCCTTCCCGAACTTATTATTTTATGGTCCTTTGAAGACAATTATATATTATGTTACGACGAACATATCCAACGGTTGTTTTGTCCAAATTCAATTTCGTTAATACTCTGCTGCAAATGAGCCTCTACTCATGAACACTTAAGTCGTAAAGATTAGTCGATACATAACATGTTTCAATACGTAAAATTAATCGGTGGTTCAAATTTAACTGTTCATATATACGATGCGTTCATCGATATTGTACGACTATTTCACTCGAACGACAGATCGCTAAATTCCTAGCGAATTATTTTTTAAATTTTTTTTACGTAATTTGAACCTGGACGACGGAGATGGTCATTTTCCGTCGTCTAGGTGTTCACCTGAACGACGGAGAATGATCATCTCCGTCGTCCAGGTTCAAAAATCATGGCGGTTCAAATTTATTTTTGTTTATTTTTTTTCATGTAATTTTCACCTGGACGACGGAAACTTACCATCTCCGTCGTCCAAGTCCAAAATTATGGCGGTTCATTTTACCGCTTCCGTTTTTGGGACCACTTGAATTTTCACTTAGACGACGGAGAATTCATTCTCCGTCGTCTAAGTCAAAAATCGTGGCGGTTCAAAACGTCCCGCCGATTAATTACGCGCCGCTTGAAATTTTTTAAACCGCCACCTAGACGACGGAAAACACTGTTTCCGTCGTCCAGGTGGACTTAGACGACGGAGAATAGTGCTCCGTCGTCTAGGTGCAACTCTATAAATAGAGTTGCACCCCCCCTCATTTTCTCATCATTCCATCTCCTCCTCTCCTCTCCTCTCCTCCGGCGACGCTCCGACGACATTTTTTCCGGCGTGGTTCCTCCTCTCCGACGACTCAACTCTTTCGATATTCCGGCGACATTCCGACTCGGTAATAATTCTATTTTTTACCTTTTTTACATTTTTGTTAATTAATTAATTATTTAATTAATAAATAGTTTTAATTTATTAATTAGTTTAAAATAATTAATAGTTATAATTATAATTATTAATGAGTTGTTATTATTAATATTGGGATAATTATTATTAGTATACATTAATTATTTGGTAATAATTTTATATTTGTTAGTTCAAATTAAATAATAGCAATAATTATTATTGTTAATAATAATTAATTATATTGGTAAATGAATAATTATTATTATATGCATGATAAATAATAATTTATTATTGTAATTATTTATTGTTTTAATTAAAAGATAATTAATTACGTGTATTTTCGAGTAAATTACATGGTAGTACGTGTTCGATTTAAATTTAGTACATAGGCTTGGTGTAATTAAGTCGCACTATTTGGAATAGATGGCGCCTCTTTTCCTTGCTTATCTCTTTAACCCCTCGTGATGTGTGGATTTCATCACCGCACACCATAACCTAAGTGAAGTTATGTACACGAGGTTGAGGGCGGAGTTTGCAAAGGACTTGAGGGAGTGTAAATTTTCGAAAAATTGGCCGAATGTCGGACATGGTGTCTAGAAACGGGTTATGACTGGTGACAGGATTTGGACTAAGAAAGACTTTTGTCGAAATTAGTCCTGCCTCTCGCGTTATCTCTATCCCTAACTGGCCATGTTTTTCGATTTAACCAAGGCTGATTAATTGAAAATTTATACTTTATCGCGCGGGTCGCACGTCCATTGAACGACCGAAAATGCCAAGCTAGTGTACTCTATTTAAATTTTAAACGTACTTAATTAATTAGCGTAAATTTTTAAGTTATAATTATTATGGTAAGTAGGTATTTTAACACCCTACTCTTAGGTTTAAATGGCTCCGCCAAAGACGACATCCGGCAAGAAGAAAGCCCAACAAGAGGCAGAAGATGCCATGCTCCGCCGCTTGGCGGACCAAGTCGGTTGGGAATTACCACCGGAGGGCAACGACGCTCTCAATCCGGACGGATCATCTGGTCCGTCCGTAGCGCCCTCTGGGGAAATTCCCGCTCCCCCATTCATCTCGAGCGGTGATGACGTCGACCCCTTCCAATCTCCGACGCCCGGTACCCATTCAACGGGAAGTACTCAGGCGTCCTCGACCGCCGAATCAATCATGTACAGTGCCCGCCGTAGGCAAAGGAGGGCCCCCACTGACCCGGAACCGAAAAGGACTCGGGGTCTCGTTAAAGGGGGCAAAGCGGAGCGTATTTGCAAGGCGACCGGTAAAAAGATCGACTTGCCGTACGACGAATTCACCGGTGGCCCTCCCACAGCTCAGCTAGCAAGTCTCTCGGCGCATGGGATAGGGTCAATCATCCGTAACCGGGTTCGTATCACTGCCCCTACTTGGAAGGAGGCGCCGGATCATGAGAAGGCGAAAGTCTTCAAAGATCTTTCGGTACGTAATACGTTCAATTTAGTTATTATATAATATTGTTAATCTCGGCCTAAAATTTCATAATATATACGATTATAATTTTCTATTTATTTTTGATATGAACAATTTGACGTGGATCCGACACCGGCTATGTTGAGGCATATCAACCAAACCGCCAACTCCATCTACAAAGATTAGAAGTACAGGCTCCATAAGTACTTCAAAGATGTCGGTCCCGTGCCTCCCCCGGTAGAGCTGCAAGGGGAGAGAGAAGATGAGTGGGAGTGGTTGTGTAACCACTTTGCCGATGAACAATTTAAGGTATTAATTTATTTATTTTATTTCAATTAAGATAATTGAATTATTTAAATTGTAGTTATTCATTTTTTAATGATTTAATTATGTTGTGTAACAGAAATTCTCTGGTGTCAACAAAGCCAACCGGGGGAAGAAGGAGAAACACCATACTACCGGCGCCAAGCAGTTCATTCAAATTGCCAAGGAGCACAAGGATAAGGGTTCCAAACACCCTTATCTTGATGCAAGCGTAAGCGCGTACGTGACGCCAGGGCTCGATAATGAAGCGAGTCAATGCGGCGTAAGTGATATATATATATATGTGCTTTTAATTATAGTAATTATTATTTAAATATGATTTCATTATAATAAATTAATTATTCTTTTGTAGGAAAGGGCGATAGAGCGTGCGCATGAAGAGTTGGCCAACACTCAGCTTGCGTTCCCAGATGTGCCGCCGGAAGACCTGCCTCCTCTATCCTTAGAGAGCCAAATTGCAATCGCGGATGAGGTCTACGGTCGTAGAGCTGTCAAGGAGGTTAGGCACTTTGGGCCTAGGGTGGTACGAGATTTGTCGACGACCTCCGGCTTATCATCTACGGGAGGTTCGGGGCAGCGGAGAAGGAGTCAGGCTGCGGCCGTCGAAGCAGCCATTCAAGAGGCTCGACGGGCACGAGAGGAGAATGAGACAATGCGGCAAAGACTTGACGAACAACAAGCACAAATAGCCCAACTCATCGCCCTCATGGAACAAAATCGAGAAGTATGTCAACCTCCTCTGAACCCACACCCCGACGACAACGACCCGGCTGGAGGCGGAGGACTCGGCGGCGCATCTGCTCCTCCAGTGTATTAGTTAGCTAGTAGTATATTATCTCGTTTCTTGGGAGCATTCCGAACAATAATTTAATTTTTAATTTATGGGTTTTTTCGTATGTACAAATTAATTTACTTTGATTATTTAATAATTAAGTTATTAATTAATTAATATTCAAAATTTAGTTTATTTATTTAATTTTAGCATTTTTCATTATTTAAATTAAAATAATAATAAATTAAAATAATAATATTTAATTTCAATTTATTTTTTTAAAAAAATTAAATATTCACTTGGACGACGGAGAACATAATCTCCGTCGTCTAGGTGCAGAACCCTAAACCTTAAACCCTAAACCCTAAACCCTGCCGTTCTCCGTCGTCCAGGTGTTAACCTGGACGACGGAAACTCTAAGTCTTCGTCGTCCAGGTGAACACCTGGATGACGGAGATTGTTAGCTTCTCCGTGGCCCATGTATGCACCTGGACGACGGATTACGATTTATCCGTCGTCCAGGTGAACACCTGGGCCACGGAGAAGCTAACAATCTCCGTCGTCCAGGTGGTCACCTGGACGACGGAGACTTAGAGTTTCCGTCGTCCAGGTACTTGGACGACAGCACTTGGAGCACGGACCTTGGACGACGGAGATTCCGTCGTCTAAGTACTTAGACGACGGAAAACTGCACCTAGACGACGGAAATGGTCCGTGGTCTAGGTGCAATTTTCTTGTAGTGTTCCTCTCTTGCATGTTTTTTATGATCTTTAGATGATTAAGTTGTTGTGCTCTTCGTTTACAATTTAAAAGCATGTCTATGTATTTTAGGTTGAAGATTAAGAATTTCGTTGACACTAAATAAATATGAGCATGAATTGGCTAGGTGGATATAATGTGTCGATCACTTGTAAGTATATTAGTTAGTGTTTTATTTTCGGTCTAGCAACCATGTTTAGGGTTCTTTGTTCTTGTTTGTTTTCTACTTGTCTATGAGTAAAGCATGATAGAATATAGGATTTCTTAATATGTTTGCTTACCAATTTCTGTTTTTACTTTCGTAGTTAATTAAACCAAACTTTCAAACCCCCCATACATTTAAATTTTTGTTTATAAACGTAGTCATGCATGCACCCTCAATCCCCCGGTTAGGAACGATATCCTATTTACCAATGCTACATCTACAACAAAGAGTTTTAATTGTTGTGTCTTTTCTGATTATTAAGTGTTTAATTTAGTAGTTAGTTAATGGCATATCACACCTATCATATTTAGCAGAAAATTCACGAGAGTCACAAAATAAATTAGGCCAAAAGAATCCACAGTCTAACACTTTAAGGGCAGTTTTCTTAGAACCAAAATAACCTCCACATGCACCATTATGACAAAACTCAAGAATAGATGCAAACTCACTATCTGGAACACACCTCCTAATAACCATATTAGCACATTATTTACATAAGTAAGGTTCCTCCCAAATAAAAGTCCTAGCATTACTCTTAAGTTCATCACATTGAGATCTAGGAATGGAAGAAGGAAACTCACCAGTAACTAAATAATTCACAAATATCAGCGTACCATGGAGTTTTAAGACACTTACCTGAATTTCGAAGAGTTGTTCATCCAGAAAAATTTTCTCTGTTGCAACGGCCTCTTTGTCATGTATAATTCAAGGCAAGTGATCAGCCACCACGTTTATACTCCCTTCTTATCTTTGATCTCTATGTCGAATTCTTGAAGTAAGAGTATCCAACGAATCAGCCTTGGTTTTGCATCCTTCTTTGTCATTAAATACTTCAAAGCGGCATGATCCGTGTAATGATAACCTTGCTTTTAAGTAGATAAGACCAAAACTTGTCTAATGCAAACAACACAGCTAGTATCTTCTTCTCGGTTTTTGTATATTTTTTTATGCATCATCAAGTGTCCAAGAGGCGTAATAGATGGCGTAGGGCTTCATGTCCTTCCTTTGTCCCAAAACAGCTCCATCAGTATAATCCGAGGCGTCACACATGAGATCGAATGGAAGAGACCAATCCTGTGAGCAAAGGATAGGAGCACTTGTGACTAACTCTTTTAATATTTCAAAGGCAGCTCAGAAATCACTATCAAACACAAAGGGAGTGTCCATTTGGAGTAGCTTATACAAAGGGTGACAGATGTGGGAAAGGTTTTTGATAAATCTTTGATAGAAACCTGCATGACCAAGAAAAGAACGAATCTCTCTAACTGAAGTCGGAGAAGATAAGTACCGCAAAAGATCTACCTTAGCTTTATCAACTTCTGTGATGACCTGAACTAGAATCAGTAGAGTAATCGGCTTAATTCACGAGTTAGCGCGTAATCGCAGTTTTTCGATAATTGTGTGGTTTGCCGGTTTTGATTACGACTTAATTATCGGCCTAGAATTTGAGTTGAATCTCTTCTCGAGAGTTGTTGTACACGTGATTTCGAGTTCGTGGGCGGTTCCGAATGATTATTTCGACGACCGAGGAATATAATATGAATATTTGAAGTTTCGAATTATCGACGAGTTTATCCGTTCGTATCGAGTTTATCCGAATCGTAATGGTTATCCGTTTTGGACCGTCAATCGTCCCGAGACACGAGTATAAATATCGGAAATTGTCGAAAATTGTCGAAAATCACTGTTCGGGAAGTTTGACCGTCGTTTGACCAAGACTGACCGTTGACTTTCGTTGACCGGAGAACCACCGCAGGCATCGAACTGTTTGCCGTCGGATTTCACAATTCCGGCTACCTCCGACGTGGATCTGGGTATGAATCGATTCCTCTTTCAATTTCCTACTGTTTTGTACTTGAAATTTTGGAATTTGATGTTGATTTGAGGGAGAACGGAGGAGATGAAGTTTTAGATATTTTCGCCTGAATCGGCTTAGTTGGGGGCGGAGCTCCGGTGACTTTCTGGGGTGGATGTTTGGTGGGTTCTGTTGGGTTTTGGATGGAGATCATTTCCCTTTTGGTTTGGAGGGACGAGGTGGCGCGACGGCGCCGGAATCAGACCGGGAAGTTTTCCGGCCGGTTGTGTTCATGGATCTTTCGAGCTGATTTCCGGCCACGGTGGTGGCTGGATGGTGGTGACCCCTTTAGGAAAGATTCTTGGCTTGAGGAGGAGAACAATTTGGGAGCTTGGTCGCAGGAAAAACTCTCTGGTTGATGGCGCGTCGCCGGCGGCGGCGGCGGTCAATGCCAGAGCTCCGGCGACCCGTTGACTTTTTTGAATTTGGTGATTTTAATGTCGTTTTACTCGTATTCACGCCCCGATCGTCGCCTTGAGGTTTTCTAGTTGATTTGCTTATCGGATTTTCAGTCGAGGGTTTTGAGTGGAGATTTCGGGAATTTCGTCGATTATTTTGCATTGTGTTATATATTTCCGGGAACGGTTGGTTTCTGAGGTGTGGTACAGAGTCGTGAATTGTGTTTTTGATCAGATATATTTTGTAATTATTCAGGGGATCGAGATCGTACTTCGGGCGAGGGATCTTCCACCGGACCACTTGATTAGCGCAAGTTCACGCTTTGCTTATCTGTGAGTGGACACTTTTATATTTTCACAGTCGTTGCGAGTTCGTGATTTTTCGTATTTATTTTATACGATGTTGAGTTTATTTATTATTTTTGGAGGCATTATTTAATATTTTATGGTGATGGCATTACTTGCATCGATGCTTCGGCTACTCGGCTGATCACCGGTAGTCTGACCAGAGTTGAGAGATTCCTCTGGACCAGAGTTGAGAGATTCCTCTGGGCAGGGTTGAGAGATTCTCCTGTTATGCCGCCGGGGTTGAGAGATTCCCCTGGCCTATCACCGTCGGGCTTGAGCGATTCGCCTGACCGTCGGGCTTGAGAGATTCGTCTGACAACTCCAAATATACTTTCCGAACTTGCATTATTTTACATTGATTATGTATATGAAACTGGTGAAAGGTATATGTTTATTTTCGTCCACTCACTCTAACGTTTTATTTGTCTTTCCCCTGGGATTTTCGGTTTCCGTGCCTAGTTTGCAGTTCGGATTCTGGTGTCTCACGTCGCGGTCGGAGACTAGTTGTTCGAGCTACCTGTATTTTCCTGTAGGTTCCTTGTTTCAGCTACTGTTGTATATTCTGTATATATACAGTAGAGGTCGCTCTGATACGTTACTGATACATGTTTTATACGGATTTTCCCGGATTTTCTATATATTACAGTTATGTTTACTGTTATTTGCTATTGATATGATATTGAGAAATCCGGATGGGATTGGTGCCCACAGTTTGGCTTTTGTGGCATAGGATGAAGTGTTATTTTCCGGGTGCAGGTAATGGTAATTTCGCGTTATTAGCGTTACTCTGCCGAAATTTTGATGGTTTTTGTTGGTTCGTGTTTTCAGAAGGGGTTTGATTTCGGTTTAGGAAACTAAATCGGGGTTTGGTCCTTTCAGCTTGGTATCAGAGCATTAGGTTGTCAGATTTTGTAGACTCTTGTAGATGTGACACTTAGGATATTTGAGTTTTTACAGCATGTCTGGAGTGATGACCCGACTGGCCAGCGGTACTCATCAATGCTTCGGGTGTTGTGTGTTCTCAAATATCTAAGGTCTCATGATTATGTTCTTTCTGCTTGTACCTAATGCTCGTCTTGTATCAGTAGGATGCCTCCTTGACGTGGTCCCCATGCATGTTGATCGGGAAGTGGATCCTGATGAGGATCGCTAGACGCACGACTTGCTGATGCGAGTGTTGCGTTTGGAAGAGCGTTTTGACCCTGTGGTCAAAGCTCGTACTGCTGGTGCGACTGTCTTTTCGGGTTCAGCTGATCCAGAGATATGTGAGGCATGGTTGGTTCAGGTTGAACGAGTTTGTGAGCGTCTGCGTTTTACCCTTGAGCAGATGATAGTGACAACAGTCGGATTACTTGAGTCAGATGCATATTCTGGTGGGTTAGCACCGATAGAGTTCCAGTTGATATTCCGTGGACTTTGTTCCGAGATTTGTTTATGCAGAGATACTTTAATCAGGCTACCCAGCAGCGGAAGTATGAGGAGTTCACGAACTTGAGGCAGGGCAGTTTTTCTGTGCTTGAGTACCGGGACAGATTTACTCGCTTATGTCATTTTGTGCGTGACATGGTGGCTACTAAGGAATCCAAGTGCCGCGGATTTAAGCTGGGTTTGAACTTGAACATTAAGGGGACTCTAACTACAATGCCTTGGAACAACTTTGATGAGTTTGTCAGTGCAGCACTCCGAGGTGAGGATATCGAGACGGAAAGGTAGATGAGGTACCAGTCTCGACGGTTTGAGGAGGGCGGACCGAGTCAGGGGCCTTCCAAGAGGCAGAGTTCTGATACTTCCGATTCGGCTTCATCCTCGGGCAATGGACCATATCGACCACCAGCTAGTGCACCAAGACAGAGGCAGAGATGAAGGAGAGATCGACCGCAGCGACCACAGTCTAGTGGGGGTTCTAGGGGTTCCAGTTATCCTCGACGTACCGGTGGCTCTTTTGCCGTACCGAGAGAGTACTCGTTGTGTAGTCTCTGCAGTAGACACCATGTTGGTCCGTGTTAGAGAGGCCCTGTCACTTATTTTAGCTGTGGCCAGGTGGGTCACTATTCGAGGGAGTGTTTCCAGCTTGATGGTGCTGGTGGACAGGCGGCCCAAAGTTCCGGAGAAGAGCGAGGTGCCACTTCGGGGGCTCGACCAGTACAGTTTGCGGGTCAACGCGGACAACAGGGACAGTCTCAGCATGGACGACCAGCTGGGCAGACCAGGCTTCATGCCATGACTTTGCGTGAGGGCAGAGCTTCACTAGAGGTCGTTATCAGTACGTTGCATGTTTTCGGTTATCCAATACTTACATTGTTAGATCCAGGTGCTACGCATTCATTCATGTTGTATTAACTATCATCTTTAGCTACTGTACCTGCGTCTCCACTTTCGGGGTTGTGGAGAGTGTTGTATCCGTCCGGTGAGATTGTGAGTATTGGCTGGGTATACAGAGATTGTGAAATTTTTATTGGAGGCCATGGCTTAGCCGCAGATTTGTTCTTGGTTGATATCGTCGACTTTGATTTGATCTTGGGTATGGACTTCTTGTTGACACATTGGGCCATGTTTGACTGCCACAAGAAGGATGTTGTGTTTCAACGACCAGGCTTTCCCGAGATATTGTTTCCCGGTGAGAAGAACACTTCATTACCCTGTGTGATTTCCGCGATGAAGGCAGATCGGATGATGAAGAAGGGTTGTGTTGCTTATTTAGCTCATGTGGTGGACACTACGGCGGCTGTGCTAGACATTGATGATATCGAGGTAGTTTCCGAGTTTCCGGAGGAGTTACCGGGTATACCTCCAGTTCGAGAGATTGATTTCACTATTGAGCTATTACCCAGGATTTTCTCGGATTGCCACTCCACTTTTCGGATTGACGAAGAAAAGCGTCAAGTTCGAGCGGTCCGATGCATGTGAGGAGAATTACTTACTCCTGAAGGAAAGTTTGACCGTTGCTTCGATTTTGATTTTACCTGACGACAGCGGTGAGTTTGTGGTTTATAGCGATGCATCGAGATTTGGATTTGGTTATGCTTTGATGCAGCATAGCAGAGCGGTGGCTCATGGTTTCAGGCAGTGGAAACTTTATGAAGCTACGTATCCTATGTATGATTTGGGAGTAGCTGTCTTTATGTTAGCATCGAAGAGTTCGAGACAGTACTGCTACGGCTTGCAGCGCAGTGTAGGATGTACACTGATCACTTGAGTTTCATCTACTTGCATATTCAGCCAGATTTGAGCTTGAGGCAGTGTAGATGGATGGGGTTAACTAACGACTATGGCTGCACATTTGAGTTTATTCGAGAAATGCTAGTGGTTGTACTTTAACTATCATTTGGGGATGTTGTTGCTGATGTATTCAATCAGAAATCGGGAGCTTCATTGTTTCATATGTGTGTGGCTTGAGTTGCCATGTTAACCGAGTTGCGAGATACGAGAGTTGAGTTCGAGTATGATGATGTTGAAGCTCATTTGTTTTGCGTGCGTTATGCACTAGTGGTACGGAGATGTATCAGGTACTTCGAGTTTACTACTCGTGACGCAACGTGAAGAGGAATATAACAGCTTGTGTGAGAAGATGCCATGTATATCGGCAAGCGATGGCTGGGAGGCAGAGACTTGTCTGGAAGTTTCAGCCATTGGAGATTTCCGATTAGAAGTTGGAGCTTGTCACTATGGATTTTGTGTGCCAGTACGCACTTCGGTTTGTGGTACCAGTTGTCGGGTCTTTGTGGACCATTGGATGAACTCAATTCCTTCCTTGTACTTTCGGAAAAGATTTTGGTGGCAGGCTGGTATAGCTATATTTGGCGGAGGTTGTCCATTTTCATGGTGTACCTGTGTCCCAGATTGCTAATCGAGATAATCAGTTACAACTGAATGTTGGCAAGCGTTGCAGTGAGCATTGGGGGACCAGATTACAGGTTAGTATCGTTTCTTATCCTAAGTTTGGTGGGCGATCTTTGAGGACTATTCAGATTTTGCAAGGCATATTGTGGTCCTATGTATTGCAGTTCCGAGGGATTTGGGACCAGCAGTTTCATTTATTCGAGATTGCTGGCAGTACCAGTTTGTAGACCACTATGATTATACCGTTGCATGAGGTCGTTTATGAGAAACGATGTTGTACTCCATTGTGCTGGAGCGAGTTTGGTTTGAGCTGACGTTTGGTCCTGATTTAGCGGAATGTGCTACCACAGACCTTCGGATTAGCGGAAACAGGTTGTTACTTGCTCGTGTTCGATATTAGAGTTAAACTGATGTGAGCAGGCTGAGTTATGAATTTGCCACGTTATTTTGGTCCGTATGTGATCATGGGGCGAATTTGTGTTATGCCGTATAGTCTGGCATTGCCTATAGCGTTGCCCTTTGTGTGTGTGGTATTCCGTGTGGTGGAACTACATTTCAGATTTGTTGTGTGTTTTGTACCTTATCAGTTCCTTATGCAGGAAGACTTGGCATTTGTGTAGGAGCCCGTTCTGATTCGGGATTTGAGGGTACAGAGATATCTCCTATTGTGGAGTCTGTTGACAGAGTCGTTCAGTTGAGGTTGCCACTTGGGAGTTGAACTGTATGCAGAGACAGTGTCCCTACTTTTTAGTTGGCAGACTTGAAAATTTCGAGGTCAAATTTTTTTAAGGGGGGTAGATTTGTGACGACCTGGAACAGAATCAGAAGTGTAATCAGCTTAATTCGTGAGTTAGCGCGTAATCGCAGTTCTCCGATAATTGATTGAATCGCCAGACTTGATCATGACTTAATTAGTGGCCGAGAATTTGAGTTGAGTCTCTTCTCAAGAGTTGTTGTACGCGTGATTTCGAGTTCGTGGGCGGTTCCGGATTATTATTTCGACGACCGAGGAATATGATATGAATATTTGAAATTTCGGAATATTGTCGAGTTTATCCGTTCGTGTTCGAGTCTATCCGAATTGTTATTGTGATCCATTTTGGACCGTCGATCAACCCGAACCGTAAATGGAATGGTTATCGACTTGATTTGTGAGTTTCGCGATTAGTCGTGATTTCAACGTAATTTGTTAATATGGTGGCTTCGTTAGCGACTATATTATTGGGTGAGAATCTGATTTAGGATCCTTCGCAGAAGTTGTAGAGAAATTAATTTCGAGCTCGTGGGAACTTTCGGAGGATTATTCTGAGTTACGAGGATTAAGTTATGAATATTTTCAGTTGTTGATCGTTTAATCGGATAAGCTTGTGATGAATTGACTTGTTGATTTTTTATCGGATTGGTCGAAGTGTTTGACTTCAGGTGGAAATTGAAGAATTTGTCGAGAAAAGTTTGTTGACACGAGAATTGTTGAAAACGGATTTACGACGCGAAAGTTACGTTTGTTCGAAGTTTGTCGAAAAGTTAATTTGGAAGTTTCCAAAAATGGAAGGTATTTATGGGGGGTTTCTTGTTTGGGAAAGTCAACTGGGCATTTATGGTGTTGACTGAGTCAACTCGGGGGGGGGGGGTGGGGGGAGGAGGTGCGACGGCGGGAGGCACGGCTCGCCGGCGGTGAGCTGCCGTCCGGCCACTTCAGGCCTCTGGGTAGGACCCCTCCGACTCGCCTCGACGTCCCCGTTGTGTTTCAGCCCACCATCGACGGCGTGGACACCGAAGGAGGAAGGATTTCCGGTCGGAAATTGGAGGATTTTGGGGGTTTTGGGTCGAAACTTTTCCGACCAAATCGAGAGGCATGAAGCACTGGGCTTTGAAGCCCTCATCACCACGAATCTACCTATGTAAGTATGACATTCCAATTCTCCTTGTACACGGAGAATCGATCGATTGAAAGTTTGGTGGGATTTCGGTGTTGCTTGAAATTGGACTAGTTAGAGTTAAAATTGGACTTTGGTGTAGTTATGGAAGTTGTTTGTTGGATGATTTTGGGTGGAATAAGTGTTGGTTCGCCAGAAAATTTCACGGTTGGAGTCGCCCCGCCGCCGCTAGCGGTGGTCAACGACGGAGCTCTGGTCAGAGTTGACTTTTGGGGTTTTCGACGAGTTATATGTCATTTCACTCGGAATCGTGCCCTGATCGTAGTGGTGAGGTTTGTTTTTCGTAGTGCCTTGGACCCAGCCGCATCACCTGGTGGTGGGCGTGGGGAATCCGCTTGCATCTTTTGGCCGAGCGGGGCAGGAACAGCCACATTCGCAACAGGGGTCTTGGGTAGAGTACTATCCACCGGGACGAATGGGCCACCACCATCATCCGCCACCTTATTGACCCTCGCGGCAGCATTCCGCATCCTGAGCAGACGACGCTTGACCGCTTCATCCATATCGGTGGCCGTGGACTTTATTCTTCACTGCAAGCACACGCACGAAAGGTTAGCAAACAGACACAACACTTCGTAAAATTACCCTATTCCCATTTCCTTGTTAGAAAACTACAACACAGCTGGCATGGCCTGACGGCACTCCTGCGCCCGTCGGTCACTCGCCCGTACCGACCGTGCGAGAGGACTGGGGGACTTCCGCCCGCATGACACACGCCAGGGTACACTGGGCACACGGACGAAAGAGGCAACACTCGGCAGCAGACAAAAACCACCAGAAACACCAAAACCCACCAAATACCACCCAACACAGATCAAACCCACCCCACCTCAAGAACACGCCCTTGAGAAGCAACAAACCCAGAAAAAAACCCAAAAATCCAAGAAACACAAACCGAAAACGGAAAACAAACAAAAACAGAGTAAAGAGCCTCACCAATCCGGCCTTTTTTTCGGTGGAGAAAAAGAACGTCGACAAGGAACTCCAACAACAAAACGAAGAACAACAGAAACCAAGGAGGAACAGTGGGCAGAGCTTCGGCAAAATATAAAGGTGATGATGAGAAGACGAGGATCACACCCCTATTTATACTAATCGCCCGACGTCAGCCAGCGAACGCCAGCCGTCCACTCTCACATGGCCCAGACCGGTTCACTCACCCTCCTCAGTAACCGTGCCAACCCATCATCTTCCCGCCTTGAATTCAAAACCCTAAGCACGATCTGCACCAGCTCGACACATGGCACCCATGCACCACTCCCACGCGCCCACGAGCGTGACGCCTGCCCTTCAAGCAATCATGACAACAGCAGCATTTAAACGCCCGGCCCACGCTGGCATTAAAAACGACGACTGGCATTTACTACACCGGTTCCCAAGGGGAAGGTCAAAAGGCATGTCACCCCAACCGCCTCATCGGCGCACCACCAAATCCAAGGCAAGACGCACTACCCACACGACCAGTGAACACAGATCACTCGCGCACGTCCAAACAAGGTAAACACCACCGCGCACGAAGGGAACTCCCCTCCGTGCGCACAGCGGTAAGAACTGACGCTACGGTTTAGGCGGCAATAGGCATGGCGCGCTAAACTCATTGGGCAACACGGGCATATGGTTCTCCCCGTGTGCGAAAAACATTAGCGATCGACGCACCGATTCAGCCCTGGCAGGTTGCAGGCGCTGAAAGCAACGGGTAGGGGGTACGTCCTCTCCGTACGCACAAGCATACAGGTTGCCTATCGTGAAAGGCAGGGGGCCCGTCCTCCCCTTGCAGACCCTAAAAAACCGACAGGCGACGGGTGTGGGGTACGTCCCCCCATTCGCATAAGTGCAGGTCGGACCAAGATGCCAGAGGCATGGGGCCCGTCCCCTCTATGGGCGTTCCAAAATCGTTAGGCGGCAACAGGCATGGGGTCCGTCCCCTCTCTTGCGCGCGCTAAGGGTGCCACGGGCGTGGGGTTCTTCCCCTCCGTGCGCCGACTCATTCCAAACCAGAGGCATGGGGCCCGTCCCCTCTCTGGGTACCCCAAAAAATCGATGGGTGCCACGGGCGTGGGGTTCTTCCCCTTCGTGCGGCAGCTCATTCCTAGCAGAGGCATGGGATACGTCCCCTCTCCTGACGAACTAAAATTGGTTTACACGGCAACAGGCATGGGGTCCGTCCCCTCTTTGTACGTGCTAAGCGCGATAGGCGACTTGAATTAGCGGGGCTAAGCTCGATGGGCGGCACGGACGTGGGGTTCTTCCCCTCCGTGGGCGTAACGTTAACGATCGATTCGCCGACTCGGGTACCGGTAAGGGTATGGGGTCCGTCCCCTCCTTCAAGGGCCCGAGACCGATGAGCGTAGACCGGGTGTGGGGTCCGTCCTCTCCGGGCGCGAAATCTTTCCGGGTTAGGCGGCAGAGGCCTCTGCGCGCGCTAAGGCCGAAGGGCGGCATGAGTACGTGATCGTAGGCGCTGCAACACTTGTAGGTCGCGGTCCTGATCGACCCGTTGACGCTACAGCGTACGCGACGGCATCCCCGTTGATGTACGGCGTGCGCAGTATACCCCATCACTGGCGTACGGACAACATTTGCATACACTCGCATATCATACCACATATTCATGCATCACACCATACACACCATACATACATACCTATATATATATATACCTCTATATCTATATGTCTCTGTATCTATGTCTCTGTGTCTATATGTCCAACTGAACTTATATATATTTGCAAGACCCACCCCACGGGCGCGCGGGCCCAAACTAGCAACATCAGTTTGGACGCCGGGCCCAGAATACAGGAACAGGCACACAATCGCACGAACAGGTACAAGCTCGAACGCCCAAGTCCCACTCCGTCAGGCGAGCCCTTTCTTGACCGGAGAGTTGGGGGACTTGGGGGTTACAAGATCATACACCACTGCTCAATCGGATAAGTATTCTTGTTAATCGCACACCCTTTTTCAACTCCCCAGTCAAGAAAGTTCTCTTTGACTTGGGGACTTGTTAGTATTGCATCATTAGTTGTACGATTAACATACTTATCCACTTAAGCAGATTAGCAACACCCACCGGACCACCCTAAAGACCACCAAGGAGGCTCCAACTTCACTCACCAGACCCACCCCTTCCGAGCGCGCACGCGCCCGTGGAGGGGACGCCCGAACGCACGGATCACACACCAGCATGTACACCAAGTCCCACATCGAAGAACACCATCAAGCTCCAAACTCAACCACCTATATAGGTAAGGCATTAACTACAGGTAAGATCATCCCATCAAGAGCCAGCTGACTCACTCGATTCATATCACTCTACTCGCACGTTCGCTTGACTGTTATATCAAATACATCATCTGACTTAGGCATCGGAGCGTTGAAGGCGGGCCACCCTGTCTTGACCCCTGACCGCCTGTTTCGTTGTTGTATTCTTCTAACAGCCGCACGCGAACAGCTGCACCCGAACGCCAGAGAGGAAGAGGAAGCGCCTGACAAGAGAATCCACCGCCCGAAAGGAGAGCCCGCACGCACGAAAAGGAGAAGAGAGCGCCAGCATACCCGAACAGCCCCAGCGTTCGGACGTGCCAAGAGAAGGAAGGAAGGAAGGAGTATCCGTGGAAGTGTATTCATGTTGCTTCCGCCCCGTTGCGCCCCCACGCGTAATTTGGTAGAAACAATAGGTACACCACGTAAGTGGCCAACCTCCGTCAAACACGGCTACGCCAGCCTGCCACTGAAATCATCTCCGAATGTACAAGGAAATGTACTAAGTTCGTCAAATAGTCCATCCTGACCTGACAACTGGTATCACGAACCAAAGTGCGTACAAACACACACAATCACAGCAACCATCGCCACGTCTAACCAGAAATCTCAAATGGCTGACACTTCTCGGCAAGTCTCTGCCTCCTAACCATCGCCTGTCGACAAATGTGGCATCTGCACACACAAGCTGCTACATTCTTTTACAGGTTGCATCATGAGTAGAAAACTCGGAGTATCAAACACATCTCCGCATCACTAGCGCCAAATGCGCGCGAAACAATGAGCTTTAACATTGTTACACTCGAACTCAGCTCCCATAGCTCGCAACTCAGCTAACACGAACACTCGAGCCATACACACATGAAACACTGAAACTCCCGACATCCAACTAAACGCATCAGCAATAACATCCCAGACGGATGGTTAAAGTACAACCTTAAGCCTTCCTCGAATAAACTCAAAGGTGCAGCCATAGTCGTCAGTCGACCTCATCCATCTACACTGCCTCAAGCTCAAATCTGGCCGAAAATGCAAGTGGAGGAAACTCAAATGATCAGTGTACGTCCTACACTAAGCTGCACGCCATAGCAGTAGTATCTCCAACTCTCAATCGCTAACACAAGAGGAGCTACACCCAAATCATACATAGGATATGTAGCCCCATAAGATTTCCTCTGCCTGAAATCATGAGCCACCGCACTGCTACACAGCATCAAAACATAACTAAGTCCAAACCTTGATGCATCGCCATAACTCACGACCACGAACTCACCACGATCGTCAAGTAAGGTCGAAACCGAAGCAACGGTCAACAGCCCTGCAGGAGTAAGAAACTTTCCTCGCGTGCATCGAACCACTCGAACTTGATGCCTTTTTCGTCAATCTGGAAAATGCAGTGGCAACCCGGGAAAATCCTGCACATGCCGTCGGTAAAAGCCTGCCGAACTCAAGAGACTCCCGATCTCTGGTACAATGGTAGATCAACCCCAAATCAACACGGCTTCTAACTGGTCAGGATCCACGCCAACTCCCTCGGATAACATCACACAACCCAAAATCTTCACGCTAATCGACTAAAACTCACACTGGCTGAACTTCGCAAATAGCCGATCATCACGCGAAGTCCACAAAACCGCTCGCTATTGTTTCAGGTACTGGTCCACACTCCTGGAGTACATCAGGATATTGCCAACGAACATGACCGCAACTTGTCCAGAATTGTCTGAACACCTGGTCCATCACGTCCACACGATCTACGGGGCATTGGTCAACCAATGGCGTGACCAAGAACTCCTGATGCCCGCACCGAAATCTGAAAGCTGTCCAAACCACATCTGACTCATCGATCCTCAACTGATGGTATCCGGACCCGAAATCAATCTTCGAAAAGACTGAAGTTCTCGCGAGCTGATTAATCAATTATTAATCCGAAGCGAAGGATACTCGCTCTCCTCTGAAGCGAATCAAGCTTCCGGTAGTCAACGCACCACCACGTCGAACCATCCACCATCCATACAAACAATGTAAAAGCACACCACGCAAACACGCGGGGTCGCATGAAATCTCCTGAAATCTCCTCCAGCAACTTCTGGAGTCGAAACTCTAGCTCCATCAGCTCCGCTGGCTCTGAACGACAAGATGCCGGTAAAATGAGTCCAGCGCTCAGTACAAGCTCAATGGTGTAGTCATTCTCCCGAACTGGAGGAACACCTGGTAACTCCTCCAGAACACACCTGGAAACTCGGGTACCACCTCAATATCACCAATGTCGGGCACATCAATCATAGTATTCACAATATGAGCTAAGCAAACAACACAACTTGTCTCCACCATCCGCTCGACCATCACCGCGAAACAGTATCTCGGGGAAAGTCTGGTCATCGAAACACAACCTCCTTCTCGAGGTACTCGAACATAGCCAAATGCGTCGTCCGTAATTCCATACTCACAATCACATCAAAAACCACAATGTCCAGCTATAACAGATCCGCGGCTAAGTCATAACCTCCCACAAGGATCTTGCAACCTCCGGATGGATACAATACTCTCCAAAACCTCGGAAGTGGAGATGCAGGTACAATAGCCATGGATATCAAACAATAGTAACCTCGGAGAAAAGTCTGTCCTCAAACAAGGTCATGCCACGAACTCCAACATGCCCAACTAGCCGCCCACGTCAATTGCGACATTGCTAATTAACTCGTCAAAAGGGTACATTGGTCAAACTTCAGGAACAACATGAGGATCTCCTCGTGAACTCTGAGCTGTCGAACCGCTAACACAGCTGGCTGAGGGTGCTCCCTCGTAACGTGACCCTCCTAGCCACCGAAACAGCAACTGAAAGTGCTCCACGAACACAAATCACCACAACACCTGCTGCGTGAAGGATCACCAACGATCGCCCAAACTCATGCCACAGGAGCAAGTCCGCTACACTGTGATCTCCGCCATCGCCAAACGGATCCTCTGCTTGATCTGATGGCCACAACATAATCGATAAGGCCACGGCCTGATGAAGTCGCTGATCCCTAAGCGTCGGAACTCAACCTCATCAAAATCTCGACTAAGTTCACTTTCCTCAAACCATCACATCGGAAACCGCGTACAACTTTCCTTCTCGACAGTCTCGCCACTGAGTGGAGCACACTAAGCTCCTCACGGCTATCTCGAGGCACATCAATTAGACTCTCTCTGATGCTCAGGTTCAAACTCATCTCGAACCTCGTACACTGCTTCCTCTGAAGCCACAAAACTCGTGTAAACAGGGACAAACATGTGGTCAATGCATCTCTGCCTCAGGTGGGTAAACACTCCTCATTCAAATGCTGAGTAGCCTGATTAAATCATTACCGTATAAACAATACCCTGGATGTAGGCCATGGAGTCGCAACCGGAACTCACACTATAACAGCCCTCCAAATACAACAATCTGACTCTGGCAAACATTAACTGCCACAATTCTCAGCTCTGAGGCAACATGTAGACACTCATACACACACAACCAGGCAAACCGTGCCACACAATTCTCTGAACTCAGAATACTCATCCAAATCCGCAGTTCACTGGAAAATTACGCGTCGATTGATCCTCAACAGGATCCACAACCAAAACGACACAGAAAACACGTCAGTGAGGCATCCTAATGAATGAAACATCATTCACAACAAATGGAACGTAATCATGGAACTTCAAATATTTGAAAACATACAACACCCGGAATATTGATGAGTATCCGCCGGCCGGTCGGGTCACCATTCCAGACATGCTGTACATTCTCAAATATCCTTAGTAAACACGACTACAGAAGTCTACAAAACCTTTAACCTAATGCTCTGATACCAAGCTGAAAGGACCCAACCCCGATTTAGCTCCCTAAACCGGAATCGAACCCCTTCGAAAACACGAACCAACAAAAACCGTAGAAATTTCGGCAGAGTTTCGTTACTAACGTGGAATTACCATTACCTTCAAGCGGAAAATACACTTCATCCTATGCCACAAAAATCAAACCGTGGGCACCAATCCCATCCGGATTTCTCAATATATCAACAGTAAAGTAAAACAATAAATATCTCTGTACTTTACTGAAATCCGGTGTAAAATCATATAACATATACAACAGAAAACTCAGAGCGACCTCTAATACATAATCATATACATATACCACAGTAGGTAGAACAATAACCTACTGGAAGAAAACAAGGTAGCTCGAGCACTATGCCTCCGACCACGACGTGCGACACCAGAGTCCGAACTGCAAACTGGGCATGGAAACCGAAAAGCCCAGGGGAAAAGCAAATAAAAACGTTAGAGTGAGTGGACAAAAATAAACATATGCCTTTCACTAGTTTATATACATACTCAATATAAAACAGTGCGAGTTCGGAACACAACACATATATATATGGAGGTTGTCGGGCAAATCTCTCAAGCCCGACATCAGGTGAATCGCTCAAACCTGACGGTGATAGGCCAGGGAAATCTCTAAACCCCGGCGGCACTCAGGGGAATCTCTCAAACCTGCTTCAGAGGAATCTCTCAACTCTGGGCCAGAGGAATCTCTCAACTCTGGTAGCATCGATGCAATAAATGCCATCACCAATAAACACATAACAACACCTCCGAAAATAACATATATCTCAATCATCGTATAATTTAAATACGAAAAATCATAAAATCCACGAACTCGCAAATAAACAGTGAAAATAGAAACTTGTCCACTCACAGACTAGCGTAACGCGATATGCGTTAACCCGTGATCCGGCGGAAAGTCCCTCGCCAAAACAACGATCACGAACCCCTGAATAATCCCAATAACCATTCCTCAAAATCATCACTCAACAATTCAAAATAAATCACGAGAAACCACCGTTCTCGGAAACACATAATCCGAATACGACGAATCGTCGAAAATCCGACATGTACATCTCAATACCTCGCTATACTTTCGGACACTCAACTCGAAAAACGAACCTCCCCACTGCGATCGGGGCGCGATTTCAAGTGAAATGACATGCAACTTGTCGAAAATCTCAAAATGTCAAACTTTGACCGTCGTTGACCATTGACCGCCGCATTAACCGCCGCCCACGGCGGCGCCGCCACCAAACGTGAGATTTCTCGGCAGAGCAACCCCTATTCCATGCAAAACCACCCACTGAGCAACTTTCACAACTGCAACGAAGGCCAATTCTCACTCTAACTAGGTCAATTCCATGAAAAACCGAATGTTCACACAAATTTCAATCCCAAAATTCTCCATGTACAAGATGAATTGGAACTCCATACCTACATGGTTAGAATCATGGTGAGGAGAGCTTCAAAGCCCACTAAAAATTGCAGCTCAATTTGGCCAAAATCAAGCAACCCGAATTCACTCCATTTTCTCCATTTTATCACAGAAAAAGCTTCCTCCTCCGGCATCCTGGCCGCGAACGGAGGCCGGGAAAGTGAAGAGGAGGTCTAGGCGAGTCGGAAGACACCAACACCATGCTCGGAGGTGGCCGGATTAGGCTTGCCGCCGGCGAAGCCGTGAGCAAGTCGCCACCGTCGCCCACCACTCGGTCAAACCGAGTTGACCGGGTCAAAAAGAGTAAATGAGAATGTTGACTTGCCTATTATAGAAACCTTCTATTTATATACATGCCAAATATGGAAACTTCCCCAATTAATTGCGACAAACTTCAAATATCCATAACTCTCGCGTCGTAACTCCGATTCCGATAATTCTCGCGGCAACAAACTCGACTCGACATGTTCTTCAATTATCACCCAAAGTCAAACACATTGACCAATCGGATAAAAAGTCAACTGTTCAAACCAACACATATTTAAACCGACTAAATAATCAAAAATCAGAAATATTCACAACTAAATCTTCGTAACTCAAAATAATGCTCCGGAAGTTCCCACGAGCTCGAAATTAAATTCTGAACAACTTCCGTGCTGAAGCCGAAACCAAATTCTCGACCGGTAATTTAGTCGTTGAGAACACCACCATTTAAATCCGAACTTCAAATATTCATAATTAATTCCTCGGTCGTCCAAATAATGATCCGGAACCGCCCACGAACTTGAAATCACACGTACAACGACTCTCGAGAAGAGACCCAGCTCCAATTCTCGGCCAATAATTAAGTCGTTAACAAGTCCGGCGATTCACATTACTGTCGAAAATCCGCGACTACACAGTAACTCACGAATCAAGCTGATTATACTTCTGATTCTGGTCCGGGTCGTCACATTGGTTCCCACGGTTTGGCTTTTGTGGCACAGGATGAAGTATTATTTTCCGGGTGCAGGTAATGGTAATTCCGCGTTAGTAGCGTTACTCTGCCGAAATTTTGATGGTTTTTGTTTGTTCGTATTTTCAGAAGGGGTTTGATTTCGGTTTAGGAAACTAAATCGAGGTTGGGTCCTTTTAACTTCTAAATCGGGGCTTGATTCTGATTTAGGAAACTAAATCAGGGTTGGGTCCTTTCATGTAATCGGAAAAGATAGAAAGCATGCAACGTTGAAACGTACTTGGTGCATTGCACAAACCAAAAGGCATCCGTCGATATGCATACATTCCAAAAGGGCAAGTGAACGTTGTCTTCTCTTGATCCTCCTTTACGATGCTTATTTGGTTGTAACCCGAATATCCATTAAGGAAGCAATAGTAGGCATGACCAGCAAACCTCTCGAGCATTTAGTTAATGAATGGCAAAGGAAAATGATCCTTTCGAGTTTTGGCATTAAGCTTCCTATAGTCGATGCAAACTCTATGAAAAATCTATGCACTTCCTTCTTTATGACCTCTATCATTGGCGGATGGAGTCTTCTTTGAGCTTCCCTAGTCGGTTTAGCTTCATCTTCAAGCAAAATTTGATGCACACATATGGCTGGCTTTATACCCTTGATGTACGCGAGTGTCCAACCAATGGCGGTCTTGTACTTTTGAAGCACACGAACTGGCTTGATAATCAGAAAAGTGTCATTCTCTCCCAAGTATGCATACTTCAAATGATAAGGGAACACCTTGAGTTCTAATTCTGGTGCTTGTATAATGGAGGGAATAAGCTGATTTATACTGAAGGCCTAAGGGATAGGTGGCGGCCTAGTGGTCAACTTTGGAGCCTCGTTGAGTGTCATAGCCATTTCACGGATCCTTGGCTCCAAAATCTCGATTAAGGCATCAAAAAGGGTTTTATCCCCTAGTCGAGTCAGCTTTGCTCCATCTTGAATGGCAATGTCGAGCTCATCTTCTCTAATGATGTCTAAGTGTTGTTGCGCCGTATCTTCAACCGTATCAAGCGAAAAACATGCATTGACACTTATCGTAGGAACCTTCATGGTATTTAGGATGTTAAACTCGATCTTTTCTCCATCAATCTCCATGGAAAATAATCCTTCAAATACATCGATCTTTGTTCTTGCGGTTCTCATGAAAGGTCATCCGGGTAGCAATGGTGATGTATTCAATGGACTCTCCTCCATGTCAACAATGGAAAAGTCCGCTGAAAATATCAAGTTGTTGACTTGCACAAGAACATCTTCAACATACCCTCTTAGATACTTATGAGAATGGTCGGCTAGTTGAATGATGACATTATCATGCTTAAGCTCGCCTAAGTCCATGGACGCATATAAGTAGTACGGCATAAAATTTATTGACGCACCCAAGTCTATGATGAAATCTTTTTCACCAATCACACAAGGAATGGAAAAGCTCCCTGGATCCTTCAATTTTAGGGGTAACCGACGTTGCAACACCGCTGAAACGGTTGCATTCACCTTCACAACATCCTTCGCTCTCGTTTGCCTCCTTTGGGTACATAGCTTTTTCAAAAACTTGGCATAGATAAGTAATTTCTTTATGCACTTGATCATGAGAAGATTTACTTACACTTTCTGAAAGATATCCAAGATTTCATCATATATATCATCTTTCTTAGATTTTGACAACCTATGATGGAATGGTGCACGAGCAAACGATGCATTAGTATTAACCAAACTTGAAGGGAAATAGTTATTACCTTTGGTTGGGGCAGGTTGCGTAGGTGAAGGTGCCTTAGTGGCATGAAATGCCACATTCTTCTTCTTCTCTCCTCTTGAGTTTCCGGATCTTCTTCTAATTCTTCATCCTCAAAAATGGTGTGATGATGGGTCTTACTTGTCTTTGGAAAAGGACATGCCGACGTTTTCCCACTCCTTGTAACAATAGCACTCACATTCCAGTTTTGTGGTTATGGTTAAGACGAAAGGTGTTCGGATTCTCTAAATTGGCCCATGAAGTCCACCAGTTGGCCCATTTGTTTCTTCATTTATGAAATATCTCGGCCATGTGACTCCAAAGTCTCGTTCGTCTGGGCTTGACCATTCAAAAGAACTTGTGTTGAAGTAGACAATTGGGTGAACATCTTATCATAATCTGGATTAGTGAATTGTTGGCCCAGAAGAGCTTGAGGCATAGGCTACATCTGTTGCATAGGTGCTTGAGGCATTGGCGGCCTTGCTTGAAATGGAGCACGTTGATAGATTTGTTGAGGTGCCAGAGGGTTCAAACATCCCTCACTGCTACTCCACTTGAAACTCAGATGATCTTGGTTGCCAAAATTGTTGTTGTTATAATTGTTGTAACGTTGGCCCCATTGATATCTGCCAATAACATTCACTTATTCTGGTTCAACACCTTGTTCCATCAAAGTAGGGCATTGATCATTGTGATGCCTTTACATATGACATACTCCACAAATAGGTCCTTGAGCTACCTTAGCTCTCTTTGTCTCGAGTTCATGCACTTGTTCTAGCATAGAAGCTAACTCGATATACTTCTCTTACGCAACATGCTTTGAACTTGCTTCGGCTACTGTCTTTCTTAGAGCCATCCATATGGAGCATCATTGTTTGCTCGGTTTTCCAACAATGTATGAGCCTCCATCTCATCTAAGTCCATGAATTCTTCAGTTGTTGTTGTATCGAGAAGCTCTCTATCAATCGGTTTCAAACCATCATAAAAGTAATTCATGAGGTTTGTCTCTGAAAAACCGTGGGAAGGACAGGTGGCACATAAGACTTTGAAACGATTGTAGTACTGGCCAAAGGACTCATCCGAAGCTTGTGTTATCCCCGTGATCTTCATCTTCAAAATAATGATCTTTGAGGCTGAAAAGTACTTAGCCAAGAACAAGTCCGCAAGTTGCTTCCATGTCGTGATGTAATTAGGCGGAAGTTCCAAAAGCAAAGTTTGAGCTCTATCCGTGAGAGTGAAGGGAAAAGCTTTAAGCTTGAAGAATTCTTCGTCAGCTTCCGATGGCCCATGCAAATGAACTAAAATTTCTTTAGATGCATGTCAAGATCTTTATTTGATAGCCCATGGAAGATAGGCAATCAGTTAAGGAAGCCAATCTTCAACTCGATGTCCTTCTTATTCGTTTGGGGTTCCGGAAATGTTATACATGAAGGACCGCTACTCCACTCGGTTGAGCAAGTGCGTTGGCAAACTGACCGCTTCTCATTGTTGTTAGGAGGGATGTTGTTGTTAGAGTTGGCGCCATCCATTTGTTCTTGTTCTTCTTTAAAAAAAATACTCAGTGGAGTAAGGGGATGAATATGGAGAGTCAAAATCTTGCTCAATGAGAGGCTGGTCGAGATCTTGCTCCCTTAGAACTACTTGAGACTTCAAATTAGCTAAACGGTTTGTGAGTGCTTGGAGATCAATCTTAGGAGCTAAATGGGAGCTGGACATTCATAGAAATCTGAGCATTCACCAAAGATCAAGTGTTAGTATCAAAAGAATACATAATGAATGCATGATACTTAACCAAAACATTGGAAATTAAAAGAAAACACACTAAAACACACCAAAACTTGCCAAATGAATTTAAACACACACCAAAATCACGCAAAGGACTCTAAAACACTAAGATATGACGTATAGACACTCTGAGTAAATTAAACGTGAATTCAAGACTTTACAAATCCTAAAATGTATGCAAAGTTGTTAAAATGATCTAAAAACAAGCTAAGACATAATATACAATCTTTTCTGCAAATTAGGCAAATAGTAAAGACTTGGAATAAACATTAAAAAGAGACATATATACATGTTAAAATTCAAGCACGCAATAATCACATTGAATTCATGTATAACACACTCAAATCATCATTTAAATGCATCAAAAAAGAATCTAAGTGAAAAATGGAGTGAATGCATAAGAGAAAATGTTAGAAAACACACAAGTTACGTGCTAAATTATGATGCAAACGTAACCTATCTTTTGGCCTTATGTCCCTAACTTTGCGTAGGTTAGGATACCCGGTGATGAAATCCGAGCATCACAAAGCGTCAGAAGGTTATGCAATGTTAAATGCAACGTTTTGTTAGTCCTTTACAAGTTTAATGTAAAAACACACAATTTCGACATGCAATATTTATAAGTATTGTCCAAATTGAGTGTGCCTAAGATTTAAAGAGAGTACACTAGCTTGATCTTTAGGTCGTTCAATGGATGTGCGACCCACACGATAAAACATAAATTCTCAATCAATAGGCCTTCGTTCAATCGAAAAACATGGCCAGTTAGGGATAGAGATAACGCGAGAGGCAAGACTAATTTCGACAAAACACCCCGAAGCTAACCGGGCCAATGGTATATAACGAATTGGTGTTAATCTTTCTTAGATCCAGAACTTGTCACCAATCATAACGCTTTTCTAGACATAATGTCCGACTTTCAGCCAATCTGTTTTATTGTGTTTTATTGATCTCTTTGTTAAATAGTATCACTGGAGAGATGTACTTATATTGTGTTTTGTGGACAAAGGTTGAAAATAAAGTAAGCTACAGATGAAACCTTTGATGTCCCAGGACTTATTGAACCTCATTTTAATGGTTTTGAGGAGATGTGGGAACTACTAAAGTCAAGAAGCCGTGCTAGATCTGTAGGATCAATGAGTGCAAATGAGCTAAGCAGCCATCTCACTGGTACGTTTTATGCTTCCAAAAAAGTTGTATATTTTCAGATTCTTGCTTTTTGTCTGTAAATGAATTGAGATTGTCCCTGAAAATTATAGTGTTATTTTTTGTTCCTTATTCATCTCATCATGTTTGTGCTAATCAACGCGCCTGTGCTATGCGTGTTTCATTTGTGAATGTTGGTTGGTTTTACTGGAGTTGGTGTTTCCACATTTTCATAAAAAAAAAAATAATAATGCCACAATCAATTGTAATATTTTGCTGTGCATATATTATATATCAATGACTTTAATCTACTAATGCTGGTCTTGATGGATATGTATTTAAGATGCACACTACAATGAAAGCTTTTTTGCTTCCTTTATAGTTGAGTACACCAGATTCTATAATTTGAGTACTAGCTTAGCTTCCCCCTTTTTTTGTTTAATCAGCCACTCTTGCGCGAAATAGTTATTTTGTTTATTCTTGAGAAACTTTGTGCCTACTATAGTGAAATATGCTTCCAATGGATTGCTAATGTATTCTTTTTTTACTTTACTCTCTCAGGCTTTTGATGAGCTATTCCGAACTTGATACCTTGAGTGAAATATGCTTCCGATGAAATATGCTTTCAAATGGTTTAAGACATTACTCTTGCTGAGTTGGCTCCTACTCACTCAACAAGGTTGAGACTAGCAAGTGAAATTTCATTTATACATTTCAAGCTATTAATGAAGTCATTCACATCCTTGAGGTTCTTCCCAGTCAAAATCATGCGGCAATATAAGGTTCATCAATCGCAACACCACTAATTGATGCTGAATCAAAGTCAAAGCTCCTGACAGTGCTATAGGAATGTTTAGTGTAGAGGCAGATTATTTAATGTTTACCTTAGATTTTGTAGTTATTGTTTAGGTTTGACATGGATATTTTGAGTGAAGTGTAGTGTAGATTTCATGGTTTTCACTGTAGTAATACATCTTGTACCTAATATTTTTGTTTAAAATAAAAGTGCTCGTAGTTATGGTTGATTTGTTTCTATAATAAGTGGAAGCAAAAAATCAATGTCAAGAAAAAGAAAATACATCAGTTTACAAAAAAAAAATGATGTCAATAAAAGTATTGCACATCAGAATGTTAAAAAAATATGATGTCTTTTGTTTAAGGACCGATGTCTAAGACTAACATAGACATCCGTTAGTAATTAAATTCGAAGATAAAATAGATAATTTTTGCTACAGGATTTTATCTCATTATTCATAAAACTCAAATACATGAAGATAGTTAGACAAACAAAATGATTCCTATTTAAGGGCTAGAATATTGGTTTTGATGTTTTAAGCGATGTCTGATATGTTGATAGACATCGGTTTGGTGACCGATGTCTAAGTATTTTTGACATTAGACATCGCCCACATATACATCGGTTAAAAAAAATTTAGACATCGGTTCTGTCTAAGACCATTTTCCTAGAAGTGAATTTACCTGCTCCTCTATTCAATCGATTCACCTAAAAAAAATCTCTTTAATTTGTTGCTCAAATTCTTGCTTATATAACAAATTATAAGGCATATCTGCTGCTTTAATTGTAAAATCCGGGTTTGTACTATCTCATTTTGCTAAAATTTTATTTTGGCTCCAATGTAATTACAACAATAATCCTTGTTTTCTCTACTAATTGTAACCATTCTTCCAATGTTTTTGGTCTATCAATATTCATTATTTCAAAAAAAATGCTCTTTTTTCAAATTTTAGATATTCTAATTCAAAAATTAATCTATCATACTCAATATTTTTCTCTTCAAAATATTCATTTTTCTGTAGTATAACAAAATCATTTTGCTCTTCTTTTGACTCTTCTATGGTCAAATTATTATATGCTTCCAATAAATTGCTTTGATATGTAATAGTTATATCTCTTTTGTAAAACGTTATAGCAGGTTTATTATAATAAAAACCTTGCAAAAGTTTTAGGAAATTTAGTCCCAAAATGAATGGATAAGTTCCTACTGGTGAAACAAAGGTTCAAGGTAAATTAAATTATTATTTTTCAATCCGAAGAGGTATGTTGTTTAAGCATTGTTTAAGCAGTATGTGATGTATACAATTCTAGAATCCCATTGAGATACTCGAACTGGTTTGACAAATTTTTGCCTATATTGTGCTGGTACTAACTCTTCTCTTATGATACTTTTAGTGCTCCCAGTATCAATAATTGTCATTGTTTGTATTTTATGATCTTTTTCTAGTTCAAACTCACGATTAATTGTTATTAAGGTACTAATTTTTTGCTTTTTGATATCAAAACTTTGTATTCTGCTTACTTGTGCTTTAAGAAAATATCTCAAATGCTCTATTATTATAACAAGACTTGCAAAATATTATCTTGCTCATATAATATTTTTCTGCTACTATTTTCTTACATTTATTATATTCTTGTAGCCATCCCAAATTTATGTATTTAAATTCTTCTTGCTCTTTAAACATACATATTTTTTCCAGTTCACTATTTGAACTATCAGAACACTTAGGCCGTGTCTGGTATCGTTTTACAAAACAGTTTTTGGAAAAATTGTTTCGTAAAATGAAAACAGTAAATTAAATTTTGTATTTTTAAGATTCAAAGACATGTCTTGCAAGTGAAACTACAAAATTATATTTTCAATATAAAACAGTAAAACGTGTCTAATATACTTACGCACATTTATATTTGTTTAATTTTAAATTTCAATCAAAATATATTATATGTATATTTAAAGGGTAATATTTAATACAAAATTAATCTGAATTTTTTCCTAATATTTTTCAAATTTTGTTTTCAGAAAATAGTGAAAATTTCATTTTGACGTTTTAGAATAATGTAGTGCATTTTCTACTTTCAGTGTTTTTTCGTTTTTGAAAATCGTTTTCTGAAACAGTCTACCAAACACATTTTCACTGCATTTTTATATTCAGAAAATGAAAAATTATTTTGTAAAATGATACCAAACACGGATTTGAATGCTATAAATGCTTTCATTATTCAAACTGTAAACGCTCTCCAAGTCTTCTTCTTCTTTCAAATCAAATTGCTCAAGTAATTCAATTTTTTCTCTAGGTTGTTTTCCTAGTTTAGGACACTTTGGTCTAATATGTCCAACTTCACCACAAAAAGTAACATTTACAAGTGCTCTTATCTTTTGGTGTTTTGTATTTTCTCATCCAAAGTTTAGTGTTTCTTTTCTTAAGTTGCTTACGTATATATTTTCTCTTCTTAAAGGTTCATGAATGTTGTATATCAAACCTTCTATATTGCTTATAAGGTATATATCTTATTTTATATCTCTTCTTATAATGCTTAGTTTTCTTAGTATGTCTTTCCTTTCTATGATACCCATATTGTTTAGGTAAGTCAATATTTTTACAGTTCATGTAAAATTACTTTCTTATTTGGCTCTTTGCTTTAATTTGGCTATACTCTTCTCGTAATATATTATATACATGTTGAGTTTGAGGGCCAACTGCTATATCATTTTTCCTATGGTGGTTTTGTCATTCATTCCATATTTTTTCTCCTATAGGACCTTTTATTTTTGTCATGTAAGTATTTAGTAAATTTATATCATTTATACAACCAGTTCTACCCAGATATTTAAAGAAATAAGAAGTATATTCACAAATATATTGTAAATCACATATTTTTAATTTTTCTCTAAATTACGTATTGCTCGACTTTGCTCTTGCTCATTTCTTCCATCAAGGCGATTATGATCTAAAAACTTATATTTAAGAAGTTTAAAAAAAGTATCAATATTAAAAGTTAGTTTTGTTGCTTGGTATTGCTCTGAATTTTTTGCTTTCCTTGATTGAAAGAAATAAAAAAACCATGTCATCCAAAGTATGCTCAAAATAGTCTAACATATCATGAGTTGCTAAAATCTAACATGATTGCAGCATAAACACATCATTTTCCCCATCGTTCTATAGTTTTCTCCCAAAATTTTGGATCTATGTGACGACCCGAATCAGAAATAGTACGTTAATCGGCTTAATCTGCGAGTTTACGAGTAATCACTGTTTGTCGTAATTGAGCAGTTTTAGCGGCCTTACTCCAATTAAATTATCGGGCGAGAATTTGAGATGATTCTCTTTACGAGAATTGAAGTATGCGTGATTTCGAGTTCGTGGGCGGTTTCGGATAATTGTTTCTATAACCGAGGAATATGTTATGAATATTTGAAATCGCGTGATTTAGTCGTGTTTATCCGTTTGAGTTTGAGTTATCCGAAACATGGATGTGATTCGATTTGGACCGTCGATCATATCGAGCCATGAGTATAAATATCGGAATAGTCGGAAAATTGTCAAAAATAATTGTTTTGGAAGTTTGACCGTCATTTGACCAAAAATTGACCGTTGACCGAGGAGGAAGAGCATCGCCGGTTGACTCGCCGAAGACTTTCTGTTTCCGGCCACCTCCGGATACAATTTGGGTATGGTTAGCTTCTCCTCTTGATTTTCTATGGTTTAGGACTTGGATTTGTGTGATTTGGTGAGGTATAGGTGGAGAATGAACTCGGTGAATCCCGTGGATTTCGCTGTCGTCTAGGGCGGTGCTTCGGCGACATTTGGGGTCGGGGATGTGGGGGGAAAGGTTCCCCTCATCCTTGTGATGCTTTTGGGTGAAGCAATTTTGTAATTGGTTGAGGTTTGAAGCTCGCCAGAATCTCACCGGAATCAATGGATTCCGTGAGGTTTCGGGATCGATTCCGGCTGGTGGGCTTGGAATTGGGTCTTAGTGTAGAAGAGAGATGTGTTGGGCTTGAGGAGTACTTGTGATCTGAAAAGTTTGGCCGAAATCCGTCACGGTTGATGCCGCGCTCCCGCCGGCGGTGGCGGTTAACGGTGGAGCTCCGGTGAAGGGTTGACTTTTTGGAATTTGACCAGTTTTATGCCGTTTTACTCGTAATCGCGCCCCAATCATCGCCTTAAGGTTTTCGAGTTAATTTGGATATCGGATTTTAAGTCGAGGGTTTATGTGGAGAATTTGGGGGTTTTCGACGATTATTTTGTATTCGACTTATATGTTTCCGGAAATGGTTGGTTTCCGAGGTGTGGTACAAAGTAATGAATTGTGATTTTGATCAGTAATATTTTGTGATTATTCAGGGGATTGAGATCGTACAATGGGCGAGGGATCTTCCGTCGGATCTCGGGATTAGCGCGTTTGCACGCTGTGCTTGTCTGTGAGTGGACACATTTCTTTTCACTAATTAGTTGTGAGTCCTTATTACATGTTTTACGAGCATGAGCATGCATATGCAATTATGATTTATTCGAGCATGTGTTTTACGATTATGCATCAACGAATATGCTTATATAGTTATATATTACGAATACGCATTTATATTATGCTCAATACATTGAATGAACTATTTATAATTTGGTTTGCACAGAGTACAGTCACAGTATATATTGTTGTATCGATACACCTGCATCCCGGCTGATCCCCGAGGATGTTTACCAGGGGAGGCTGTGACCCCTGACCCTAGGTCTTTACCGGGGGGGGGGGGGGGGGGGGGGGGGGGGGGGGGGGGGGGGGGGGGCAGACCACTGACCTAAGGCCTTTCTGGCTAGAATCAGGTGTGGGTCTGGGATCCCATGATTAAGACTGTACTAGCGCGGACGTGTCCATGAGTGACCCCGCGGGATTTTATGATGCATGCTCTATACATGTGAGGAGTTAGAGTCTCCCTCGTGTACCATATCATTTTCATTCATTTAGACTCGCATATGTTTTTATAACATATATTATTCGGCGAAAGACATTTCATCCACTCACTCTAACGGTTTATATGTCTTTCCCTGTGCTCTTTGTTTTCAATGCCCAATTTGCAGTTCAGATTCTGGGGTCGCACGTCGCAGTCGGAGGCTTAGTATTTGAGCTACTTTTCTATTCCAGTAGGTTTCTTATTTAGCCTACTGTGGTATATTTATGTATATATACTAGAGGTCGCTCTGAATACTCTGATGTTTATATTTTCATATGATTTCCCCGGATTTCAGTAAAGTTACAGCTTTTGTTTATCACTTTATATTATGATGATATGATATTGAGAAATCTGGATGGGATTGGTGCCCACGGTTTGGCTTTTGTGGCATAGGTTGAAGTGTGTTTTCGGGTGCAGGTTAATGGTAATTCCGCGATATAATGCAACTCTGCCGAAATTTCTATGGTTTTTGCAAGTTCGTGTTTTCAGAAGGGGTTCGATTCTGGTTTAGGAAACTAAATCGGGGTTGGGTCCTTTCATCTACTTGATCTAGATTTTATATATTTTCGGCTATGCTCACATGCTCAATTTCTGTGTAAGGCATTATATTTTTTCTATGTGGTCTAGCTTGATCATAATTGCTCTGAGCAGTATTTCACTCAGTATAAGACTCATTAGTGGTTCTTATATATTGTTGCTCAATACTTCCTATGGAAGATTCTACCTGAACACACCAAAAACTTCATTGGAACCTTGTTGTTCCTCAACAAGCATACATTCAATTTCAACTAAACATATTGTTGTATTCTTTCTCTCCCAATATATGCTCAAGACCAATTTCTAATATGAGATGCTTCATTTCTTCATCGTTTAATCGATGTAAACCCAATTTATAAGTTTTATATTTATTAATATATTATTCGTCACTTAAGTTATCGATATCTTCAATTAGATTTTGAACAATACTATCAAAATTATTTTTAACTATATTTATTTCAAAATTATCAAAGACCATATTTATTTCTACTTCACTTTCCAAATCATCGGTAATATTTTAAATTTTACAATAATTAGTAAATCTCACAAAAGCTTCTCCTAAGTGATTTTCAAAGATTTTTATATTATCTGGTTGTCTATTTTTACTCTTGTAGGTTAGACATCAACCATTGAGTTCCTTCTAAAAAACTCAATCAACAGGTTTTTCTTCAATCATATTATGATCTTCTCTTAGTTGCACCCTATATCTATTTGTTTCGAGGGGATAAATGTTCTAGCAGAGATTAATGAATGAAGGCTTTCAAATCCTTTTATCCTATTTGAGCACAATTAGAGCACTTCCTTCCCAAAGAGTTCTGTAACTTCCCTTGTTTCTCTGAAGAGGATTTGACCAAATAACTATACTATGTGAATTTGAAACTAAAACCAGATTGCATCATATAACCATCTCAATTCTATTATGGGTAAATTACTTATAAGGTCACTTAAGTATAAGGTCACCTGATATTTTTTACCTAAATAAGGTTACCTGATTTAACAAAAAACCCTCACATTTAATTTATTTACGTCTAATGCCATCCTATATAAATTGGTATCTCTTTCACTCTCTCTTCTTTAGACCAAAATTAGACCCAAAATACACAAAAATCAAAAATGTGCCCCAGCAGAGCTCCATCGTCTGTCGCCGTTTTGTCTCCGCCTCTCCGCCAAACTCGTTGTCGAAGTAGTCTACTCCTTGAAACAAACCAACACCGTTTGAACTACTCTCTCTCTCTCTCTCTCTCTCTCTCTCTCTCTCTCTCTCTCTCTATATGCGTGTCTTCTATGTTATGAAATATAGCGATTGTTTTGTGAATTTTTGTGTGCATTTTATGTCTCATACTTCACATCAATTTGTTAGGGTTCAATGCAAGTTCTAACTATGAGTTTTGCCCTCCCACAGCTGTAAACCCTAGCCTCCGCCAATGGCTCATCCCACAGCTACAAAAAAGCATACCCCGTCGAAACAAGCAGCACAAATAGGTAAGGTTATAAGGATTTACTGTATTGATAGTGCATTTATGATTGTAGTGCATCTGTGGAACAATGATAGTGTATTTGTGATTATAGTGCATCTGTGGAACAGTGATAGTGCATTTGTGAACCAGTGATAGTGTATTTGTGATTATAGTGCATTTGTGGAACAGTGGTAGTGTATCTTTGAACCAGTGATAGTGCATTTGTGATTATAGTGCATCTGTGGAATAGTGATAATGTATTTTTGATTGTAGTGTATTTGTGGAACAATGGTAGTGCATCTTTGAACCAGTGATAGTGCATCTATGGAATAGTGATAATACATTTGTGATTGTGATTGTAGTGCATCTTTGAAACCAGTGATAGTGCATTTGTCATTGTAGTACATTTGTAAAACAGTGGTAGTGCATCTGTGAACCAGTGATAATGCATTTATGAAACAGTAGTAGTGTATTTATGAAACAACAATAGTGCATTTTTGAATCAGTGGTAGTAGTGCATCTGTGAAACATATTACTTATCTTTTATTAATAAAGCATTATTTTTACTATGTTTCCTTGCTATGCGAGGAAATGAGGGATTGACACAGAAATGCTTTAAGAGATGAAATCTAACCACTTTTTGGAGAAGCTGAGCAAGTTTCTGAGGCCCTTGGAGAAGATGGAGCAAAACTAGGGAAATGACAAAAAGTCAATGGTCAACTCTGACGATCAACAGTCAACTCCGACAAGTCTTCGCCGGTTAATGGCACGAGCCAAGTCAAGTTGGGCTAAGGCCCAAGAGTCCAAGCCCATGAAGGGGATATTTTGAGACATTGATGCACATTCAAGTCAAATGACTTGGGGTAAGTCACACCTCTTAGACCACTAAATTTGTGGATCATGTCTAAACATCTATTTTTGAATTTCAAACACAAAAATATCTACCTTAGCTTATCTTGGTCGAGCTCCCCACTCCCCACACACATATCACACTTCACTTATTCATTTCTCATGGTCTTAGTCTCTCTCCATAGCTCTCATCCATATCCAAACTCTCTAGCTCTCTCCTCCACCTTTAAAACTCACTCTCGCACCACCAAAAGGCCTAGGAACCTCCATCACCATTACCATACTCTCATATCCACCCTCTTCACCCTAGCCTAAGGTGAGTTCATCAACTTTGTGGAGCCAAGGAGCAAGAAAGGAGCCAAGAAGTGAAGAAAGGACTTAAAGAGCTTGGAGGCTTTGCTCATGAGACTCTTCGGTTAATTCTTGTACCTATTAATTCTTATCTATGTATCTAAACTCCATTCTTACCATGTATAGTGAGTAGTTCCATTTGGGATGCTAGGGTTTAAACCCTAGCTATGTGATGTGAGCAAATGATGTCTTGATTTATGTATGATTTATGTTTTTAGTATATGTTTTATGAAAGTGTGTTTGTGAATGAGCTACTTTGTGTTTGTGGGTGTTTATGTGATTAGGATTCAATATTTGTTTCATTTATGTATGTATGTGTTGACCCTAGCTAAGTTAATATATGTATTAAGAAACTAAAAATTGGGACCTTATTTGAATTAGCTACTCACTTAAGGTTAGATGAGCATGAAAACATGATTAGGGTCTATTCCAAGAGGGTTACCTTTAGGTTTGGTTTCCTTAGCACTAAGTAAGGACTAGAGCTTCTTTAAGTCTCAATAGACTTGAGGGACTTTAGTCAAGTACACATTGAATCGAAAAAGTTATTGTGGTTACTAGTAGAATTTTTTGACTCATAACTCAATAGGTGCAAGTTGGGGATTCACTTAGACTTTCTCTCGGATTCTCCAATAGAGATTCGAGAAGGGGAACCTTCCACATTTATCACATTGTATGTTTGTTGCGGCCAAGATGTAAGCCTGAAATGACTTAGGTCTTGGTCTAGGTTCACGAGATACTTCAAAGTTAGGCTCAAGTCATCTAGAATCCAAAATGACCTAGGAACTTGGGTTCCAAACCAAACGTGACTCACAAGATCACGATTTAGATATCAACTTGTGTGAATAGACTTTAATCCACTTACATAAATTGGAACATTGTTTGTGTATCATATGGTTAGCGGGGATCTCTCTAGTCAACAATTATTCTTTATATTGAATTCGTTGCTATTTTTTGTTTCCGCACTTTAATGTAACCAATCAATCAACTTTCATTAATTACTTACCATAGTCTAATCACCCCTTACAATGCTAGGTCTCCAAAGAACATAGTAGTGTGAGATACACATCCTCGCATTTCATTTAAGTTTTAGTGTCAAGTTAGTGTCTAGTTTAGTCGTAGTTTAAGTGCTTAATCAATTCGAACTAAGGAATCATAGTGGCTAATCATCGCGGGTTCGACACTTGACTTCTTATAAATACTATAAATTGACCATGTATACTTGCAGGTAACAGAAAATTCACTTAGCCTTACACTCATCAATAGTCAAAAAGTTGGGGGTCTAAATCTCTCCAACAACCGTATGATCGTGTTGAGGTTGTTTATGAGCCGTTGATTTGGTAGGATGCTTAGGGGTAATTAAGGAGAAATTTTGGAAAAACCCAAAATTAGAAATCCATTCGACTCGACCAGTTTTGCACGAGCACAACCCGCCTGATCCAACTCGCCATTATTCACCATTTTCACGCCACATTTGTCGTTGAAAAAGGTAAGGCTTTGAAACCCGAGGCTTCTATGTTTTGTTGTTGTGGATATTTTTAGGTTTATGCAAGTTTCTTGGGTGACCCGATTCGGGTTTGTAACCATGGAGTTGTCATCAACGGCGGTGACGCTCCGACGAGTTTTGGAGGTCGGGAGTTAAGGGTTATTTAAGCTCTCCTCCCCTGAGTCATTTTATGTAGGTTTTTTAGTCCGTCGAGGCACCACAGCGAAGCTTTGACGATTTGGGATTTTCAGCCGATTTTGGGCTGTGAGGTTTGAGCACCGATTCATGCAGATTGGCGGTGAGTTATAGCGCGTAGCTTTAGAGGTTTGGTCAGGCTCAAGGAGAGGAAGGTTTTGAGGGGTTAAATGTCGTCGTGTGTGGCGGCCGTTGGAAATAAGTTTTTCGATCTGTTTCTGTAAATTTTAGCCAAATGCCGTTGAATTAGACTTGAGGCCAGTTATGAAAGTTGTAGGTTTTGTTGAGAGATTTCCAACAAGGGGTCGAACATCCTCATCGAAGCACTTTTTCTAGAGGCATGTGGGACCCACGCGCCACCGCCTATGGAGGCTCGTAATAGCCATGTGCCACCGTCCACGACAGACCTCCGGTGAGGCACGTTATAGGATTTTGCGAAGGGGTTTTTAGGGTTGATTATAAAGCCGATTTCTATACTTTTACATGCTCTAATATTATGTGATCCTTATGAACATGACATCGAGATAGCGACGCCAACGATGGGAATGCCGCTAGACCCCAGCAGTAGTCACAGACTTGTGAGTGGACCTTTTATTTTCACAATCATTGTGATTTCTATACTTTTATGCATTTCGATTTATGGTATGTTTCAGAGCATTTTATTTAGAGATTTACTTTGTGATGGTTCATTTACTTGCATCGATGCTCTAACTATTCGACTGATCACCGAATAGTTTGGTTAGGGGAGGTTAGGTGGCCTCGTCCGACCTAGATCGACACAAGTTAGGTGGCCTGGGACGATCCCATCACATATATATTTTTCATACAGTTAGTGGACTCAGGTTAGGTGGCCTGGGCTAACACCTCCATTTGTATTTCACTTATACGGTTTTGAACTCGCATTATTTCACTGAATCAGCGGAAAGGCCTGATACTTCAGTTTTATTGATTTACACATATTATGTTAATTTTGTCCACTCACGCTAACATTTTATATTTTAATTGAAAGGACCCAACCCCGATTTAGCACTCTAAATCGGAATCGAACCCCTTCGAAAACACGAACCAACAAAAATTTTCCAAAATTTGGGCAGAGTTTCGTTACTAGCGAGGAATTACCTTAACCTGCACGCGGAAAAACACACTTCGTCCTATGCCACAAAAATCAAACCGTGGGCACCAATCCCATCCGGATTTCTCAACATCAATGTAATCAACAAACAGTAAACATACTGTACTATTTATATGTATATCCGAGAAAATCCGTATAAACAAGTATCGGAATGTATCAGAGCGACCTCTAGTATAAAATATATACAACATGTACATCAGTAGGTGAAACTGAAACCTACTGGAAAACACAGGTGACTCTGATCACTAGCCTCCAAACCGCGACGTGAAAACACCAAACCTGAACTGCAACTGGGCACGGAAACCGAAAAGCCCAGGGGAAAGGCAAATAAAAACGTCAGAGTGAGTGGACAAAAATATACATATGCCTTTCACCAGTTAATATACATACTCAATATAAACAGTGCGAGTTCGGAAAACAACACACATATAAATATATACACGGAGGTTGTCGGGCGACCACTCAAGCCCGACGTCAGGTGAATCGCTCAAACCTGACAGTGATAGGCCAGGGGACCACTCAACCCTAGCGGCATGCAGGGGACCACTCAACCCTGCCCAGAGGAATCTCTCAACTCTGGTACATCGATGTAATAAATGCCATCACAAACAACACATATAATAATACCTCCGGAAACAACATACATATATCACAACATCGTATAATTAAATACGGAAATCATAGAATCTACGAACTCGCAAATCAACAGTGAAAATAGAAACTTGTCCACTCACAGATCAGCTAGCGCGAACTCGCGCTAAACTCGTGGTCCGGCGGAAGTTCCCTCGCCTGAAGCACGATCACGATCCAGATCTCGATCTCGATCCCCTGAATATATTCATAAAATACAACTGATCAATATCGTAATCCACAACACTGTACATATGCACGGAAACCAACCGTTCCCGGAAATACGAAATGCAGTGCAAAATGAATTACGGAAATCCTGAAATCCCCACTCGAAATCTCGACTGAAAATCGGCTAACCAAATCAACTCAAAAACCTCCGTACGATAATCAGGGCGCGATTACGAGAAAAATGACATTAAAAACGTCGAAATCTGAAAAGTTGACTTTATGACCGCCGCCGGCGGCGGCGGCGCGCCGTCAACGGTGGAATTTCACGGCCAACTTCTCCAGTTTTCAAGATCTCGATCACACAAACCACTTTCTCTTCTACCACCAAACCCAATTCCAACTCTAACCCTTCCAAAATCGAGCAAAACCGAGCCAAATCCCTTGCCGGAAAACCCAATCGGGTTCAACCACAAACTCAACCTCTTCCAAATCTAACCACCTAGGAAGCATCTACGAGGCATGGGAAGCAAAACCCCCAACATCTTGTCCCTCGAAACTCGCCGGAAACATCTCCACCGACTCCGGCGACGGAGACGAACTCGACCCGATTCAGGTCCATCCCAAATGAAATCAAAACTCAACAAACCATACATCAATGTACTCGAAATCACATAGAGGTTCTAACCATACCTGTCCCGTGGCGGATGGTGGCCGGAAAAAGGTCGCCGGAGATCAACTTCCCGTTTGGGAAACTTTCCCTTTCGGTCCCTTGGTCAGCTTTCCAAATATGGAAAGTCAACAGAATTCAATTCGGTCAACGCCCCAAAATGAAGTTTTCGACTAACTCTCGACTATATTTCGACTTTTCGATATTTATACTCGTCCCTCGGGTCGATCGCCGGTCCAAAATGAAAATACGAAATGATTCGGATAAGCTCGAAATAATCGGATAAACTCGTCGGAACCCGAAACTTCAAATAATCATAAAATATTCCTCGGTTATCAGAAAAATCTTCTGAAACCACCCACAAACTCGAAATCACGTACTCTACACTTCCCGTGAAGACACTCAACCCAAATTCTTGACCCAAAATATCGTCGCGAGTCAAATCGGCAAACCACGCAATATCACAAAACTACGACTATAACCGAATCTTGAGAATTGTACCAAACACACATCTGATTCTGGTTCGGGTCGTCACAAATCTACCCCCCTTAAAGAAATTTCGACCTCGAAATTTACGTACCTGTCATGTGAACAGATGAGGATACTGCTCCCGCATACGCTGCTCGGTCTCCCAGGTGGCCTCATCCACTGAATGGTTCTGCCACAAGACCTTCACCAGCGGAATCACACGGTGCCTCAGCTCCTGCTCACGTCGATCGAGAATCTGCACTGGCTCCTCAACATACGATAAATCCTCTCTGATCGGCAACTGCTGTGGGTCTATCACATGTGAAGGATCTGAGATGTACTTCCGCAACATCGAAACATGGAAGACATCATGCACACGAGCCATCTCAGCCAGTAACTCGAGTCTGTAAGCAACAGCTCCAACCCTCTCCGTAATCTCATACGGACCAATGTATCGCGGTCGAAGCTTGCCACGCTTCCCTCCACGGAGATAGTTTCAGGAAGACCCAATCACCAACCTCGAACTCTAAACTCTTCCTCCTCACATCTGCGTAACTCTTCTGCCGATCCTGGGCGATCTTCAACCGATCTCGGATAACCTGTATGTCCTCCATCGTGGTTTTCACCAAATCAGGACCAATGAGCCAACGCTCGCCCACTTCACTCCAACACAATGGAGTGCGACACTACTTCCCGTACAAAGCCTCGTACGGTGCCATCTCAATACTGGCCTGATAGCTGTTGTTGTAGGCGAACTCAATCAAATGTAACTGTTGATCCCAGTTTCCACGAAACTGCAACACACACGATCTTAGCATATCCTCAAGAGTCTGAATGGTCCGCTCGGACTGCCCGTCAGTCTGAGGATGGAAAGCTGTACTAAATCGCAACTTCGTGCCCAAAGCTCGCTGTAACGCCCGCCAAAACTCAGACGTGAACTGACTATCACGGTCAGAAACAATAGACACAGGCACACCATGCAAGCGAACAATCTCGGATAAGTACAACTTAGCCAATCTGCCCACTGATACCTTCCCTGGAAGTGCAAGAAAGTGTGCGGATTTCGTCAGTCGATCAACAATAACCCAAATGCCAGTGTTGCCCGCCGAGGTACGCGGCAACTGATAGACGAAATCCATCGTAATATGCTCCCACTTCCAAACCGGAATCTCAAGTGGCTGTAACTTCCCTGCAGGTTTCTGCCTCTCCGCCTTCACCTGCTGACAAATCAAACACCGACTCACGTACGCGGAAATCTCCCGCTTCATGTTGCGCCACCAATAGTACGCTCGAAGTGTACGAAACATCTTCGTACCTCCGGGATGCATCGCATACGCTGAGCTGTGGGCCTCATCCAGTATCTCCCTCTTCAAATCCTCGTCTCGGGGCACACATAGCCTACCTCTGAACAACAATGTACCGTCGTCGCTCAAACGGAACTCTGTAGGCACACCATTCTGTATCATGGTCTTCTTGCCTAACAGGTAAGGATCTGAATCCTGTGCCTCCCGCACCTGATCAACCAACACTGGTCGTACCTGAAAGCTAGCCAACAAGGCTCCATCATCATCATAGTCAAACACAGCACCCGTAGCCCGAAGCTCGGCTAATATCGATACTCGGGCCACACACATGTGGAACAACGAGGCTCCCGATTTCTGGCTAAGTGCGTCTGCCACAACATTAGCCTTCCCCGGATGGTACTCGAAAGTGCAATCGTAGTCGTTGATCAACTCCATCCATCAGCGCTGCCTCGTGTTCAGATCCGGCTGCGTCCGCAAGTAGGTGAGACTCTTGTGATCAGTGAAAATCTTACACTGAGCACTATACAGATAATGTCTCCAACTCTTCAGCGCTAACACAATAGCAGCCAACTCCAAATCATGCGTCGGATAGTTGACCTCGTGCAGTTTCAGCTGTCTGGAACCGTAGGCTACAACTCTACCATGCTGCATCAACACGCAGCCAAGGCCCAACTTCGACGCGTCGCTGTATACAACATACTCACCACTGTCATCTGGCAACGTCAGAACCGGTGCGGTAGTCAATCTCTCCTTCAGGAGCAAGTAACTCTCCTCGCACGCATCCGACCACTCAAACTGGACGCCCTTCTTCGTCAACCTGGTCAGTGGTGTAGCTATCTGGGAGAAATCCTGCACAAACCGTCGGTAGTAGCCCGCTAAACCCAGGAAACTCCGAATCTCTGGCACAGTAGTGGGTCTACTCCAATTCAGCACGGCCTCGATCTTGTCAGGATCAACACTAACTCCCTCGGCCGAAATTACGTGGCCCAGAAACTTCACACTATCCAACCAGAACTCACACTTGCTAAACTTCGCGAACAACTGATGGTCCCGCAAAGTCCGCAACACCGCTCGCAAGTGCTTCTTGTGCTGGCCCACACTCCTCGAATAGATCAAAATGTCATCAATGAACACAATCACGAACTTATCCAGGAATCGACGAAACACCCGATTCATCAAGTCCATGAAAGCTGCGGGGGCATTGGTCAACCCAAACGGCATAACCAAAAACTCATAATGCCCATACCGCGTCCTGAAAGCTGTCCTGGCTACGTCCGAATCCCGGATCCTCAACTGGTGATATCCGGATCGAAGGTCAATCTTCGAAAAGACTGACGCACCCTTCAGCTGATCAAACAAGTCGTCAATCCGCGGCAACGGATACTTGTTCCTCACCGTAACCTGATTCAGCTTCCGATAATCGATGCACAAACGCATGGACCCATCCTTCTTCCGCACGAACAACACTGGAGCACCCCACGGAGAAACACTCGGACGAATGAATCCCTTCTCCAACAACTCCTGGAGCTGAATCTGCAACTCCCTCAACTCTACAGGCGCCATTCGGTACGGTGTCTGAGAAATCGGTCCAGTACCCGGCAACAACTCAATAGTAAAGTCAATGTCCCGCACAGGGGGTATACCAGGTAACTCTGCTGGGAACACATCCGGAAACTCAGACACAACCTCAATACTACCAAGGTCCGACACTGCAGCTGTAGTATCCACAACATGGGCTAAGTAAGTAACACAACCCTTCTTCATCAACTGATCCGCCCTCATTGCGGAAATCAAACAAGGTAGGGAAGTGTTCTTCTTGCCACGAAACAATATCTCGGGTAACCCTGGTCGTCGAAACGCGACCTCCTTCCTGTGGCAGTCGAACATAGCCCAATGCGACTCCAAGAAGTCCATACCCAAGATCAAATCAAAATCCACAATATCAAGCAACAACAAATCAGCGGCTAAACCATGGCCATCAACAAACACCTCACAGTCCCGGTAAACCCAACCGATGCTCACAACCTCACCTGACGGATACAACACTCTCCACAACCCCGGAAGTGGAGATGCAGGTACCGTTGCTAATTATAACAGTCTATATGATATGAATGAATGTGTGGCACCTGGATCTAACAATGCAACTACGGGAATACCAAAGACATGTAACGTACCAATAACGACCTCCGGTGAAGCTCTACCTTCGCGTAGAGTCATAGCATGAACCCTCGCCTGTCAGGCTGGTCGCCCTCGCTGAGCCTGACCCTGCTGCCTGCCCTGGCCTACAAACTGAGCTGGTCGAGCTCCCGCAGTGGCACCTCGCTCTCCTCCGAAACTCTGGGTCGCCTGTCCATCAGCACCATACGACTGAGGACACTCCCTCGAGTAGTGACCCACCTGGCCACAACTATAGCAAGTAACAGGACCTCGCCGGCATGGACCTACATGATGTCGGCTGCAAAGACTACACAATGGGTACTCCCTCGGTACAGCAAAAGTGCCACTGGTATGCTGCGGAAAACTAGAACCGCTGGAACCTGCACTAGCCTGCGGTCGCTGCGGTCGATCTCTCCTCCATCCCGGTCTCCGTCTAGGTACACTAGCTGGTGGTCGATATGACCCACCACCTGAGGATGAAGCCGAACCGGAAGTATCAGAACTCTGCCTCTTCGAAGGCCCCTGACTCGGTCCACCCTCCTCAAATCGTCTCGGCTGATACCTCTGCTGTCTCTCCCGCTCAATATCCTCGCCTCGGAGTGCAGCACTAACAAACTCATCGAAGTTGTTCCGAGGCATCGTAGTCAGCGTCGCCTTGATGCTCAAATTCAACCCCAGCTCAAACCTGCGACACTTGGCTTCCTCTGTAGCCACCATATCTCGCGCAAAACGAGACAAACGGGTAAACCGATCCCGGTACTCAAGTACAGACAAACTGCCCTGCCTCAAGTTCGTAAACTCCTCGTACTTGCGCTACTGAGTAGCCTGATTGAAGTACCTCCGCATAAACAAATCACAGAACACTGTCCACGGAGTATCAACAGGAACTCTATCGGTGCTAACCCACCAAAAGTAAGCATCACCCTCAAGTAAACCAACTGCGGCTACTGACATCTGCTCAGGAGTAAACTGCAGACGCTCACAAACCCGCTCAATCTGAACCAACCATGCCTCGCATATCTCTCGCTCAACTGAACCCGAAAACACAGTAGCACCCGCAGTGCGAGCCTTGACCACGGGGTCAAAACGCTCTTCCAAACGCAGCACTCGCATCAGCAAGTCGCGCGTTCGGCGATCCTCATCAAGATCATCATCCCGATCAACACGGGGACCACGTCGAGGAGGCATCCTACTGATACAAGACAAGCATTAGGTACAAGCAGAAAGAACGTAATCATGAAACCGCAGATATTTGAGGACACACAACACCCGAAGTATTGATGAGTACCGCTGGCCAGTCGGGTCATCACTCCAGTCATGCTGTATCAACTCAAATACCCTAAGCGTCACAACTACAAGAGTCTACAGAATCTGACAACCTAAGGCTCTGATACCAAGCTGAAAGGACCCAACCCCGATTTAGCACTCTAAATCGGAATCGAACCCCTTCGAAAACACGAACCAACAAAAATTTTCCAAAATTTGGGCAGAGTTTCGTTACTAGCGAGGAATTACCTTAACCTGCACGCGGAAAAACACACTTCGTCCTATGCCACAAAAATCAAACCGTGGGCACCAATCCCATCCTGATTTCTCAACATCAATATAATCAACAAACAGTAAACATACTGTACTATTTATATGTATATCCGAGAAAATCCGTATAAATAAGTATCGGAATGTATCAGAGCGACCTCTAGTATAAAATATATACAACATGTACATCAGTAGGTGAAACTGAAACCTACTGGAAAACACAGGTGACTCTGATCACTAGCCTCCAAACCGCGACGTGAAAACACCAAACCTGAACTGCAACTGGGCACGGAAACCGAAAAGCCCAGGGGAAAGGCAAATAAAAACGTTAGAGTGAGTGGACGAAAATATACATATGCCTTTCACCAGTTAATATACATACTCAATATAAACAGTGCGAGTTCGGAAAACAACACACATATAAATATATACACGGAGGTTGTCGGGCGACCACTCAAGCCCGACGTCAGGTGAATCGCTCAAACCTGACAGTGATAGGCCAGGGGACCACTCAACCCTAGCGGCATGCAGGGGACCACTCAACCCTGCCCAGAGGAATCTCTCAACTCTGGTACATCGATGTAATAAATGCCATCACAAACAACACATATAATAATACCTCCGGAAACAACATACATATATCACAACATCGTATAATTAAATACGGAAATCATAGAATCTACGAACTCGCAAATCAACAGTGAAAATAGAAACTTGTCCACTCACAGATCAGCTAGCGCGAACTCGCGCTAAACTCGTGGTCCGGCGGAAGTTCCCTCGCCTGAAGCACGATCACGATCCAGATCTCGATCTCGATCCCCTGAATATATTCATAAAATACAACTGATCAATATCGTAATCCACAACACTGTACAGATGCACGGAAACCAAACGTTCCCGGAAATACGAAATGCAGTGCAAAATGAATTACGGAAATCCTGAAATCCCCACTCGAAATCTCGACTGAAAATCGGCTAACCAAATCAACTCAAAAATCTCCGTACGATAATCAGGGCGCGATTACGAGAAAAATGACATTAAAAACGTCGAAATCTGAAAAGTTGACTTTCTGACCACCGTTGACCGCCGCCGCCGCCGGCGGCGCGCCGTCAACGGTGGAATTTCACGGCCAACTTCTCCAGTTTTCAAGATCTCGATCACACAAACCACTTTCTCTTCTACCACCAAACCTAATTCCAACTCTAACCCTTCCAAAATCGAGCAAAACCGAGCCAAATCCCTTGCCGGAAAACCCAATCGGGTTCAACCACAAACTCAACCTCTTCCAAATCTAACCACCTAGGAAGCATCTACGAGGCATGGGAAGCAAAACCCCCAACATCTTGTCCCTCGAAACTCGCCGGAAACATCTCCACCGACTCCGGCGACGGAGACGAACTCGACCCGATTCGGGTCCATCCCAAATGAAATCAAAACTCAACAAACCATACATCAATGTACTCGAAATCACATAGAGGTTCTAACCATACTTGTCCCATGGCGGATGGTGGCCGGAAAAAGGTCGCCGGAGATCAACTTCCCGTTTGGGAAACTTTCCCTTTCGGTCCCTTGGTCAGCTTTCCAAATATGGAAAGTCAACAGAATTCAATTCGGTCAACGCCCCAAAATGAAGTTTTCGACTAACTCTCGACTATATTTCGACTTTTCGATATTTATATTCGTCCCTCGGGTCGATCGCCGGTCCAAAATGAAAATACGAAATGATTCGGATAAGCTCGAAACAATCGGATAAACTCGTCGGAACCCGAAACTTCAAATAATCATAAAATATTCCTCGGTTATCGGAAAAATCTTCCGAAACCACCCACAAACTCGAAATCATGTACTCTACACTTCCCGTGAAGACACTCAACCCAAATTCTTGACCCAAAATATCGTCGCGAGTCAAATCGGCAAACCACGCAATATCACAAAACTACGACTATAACCGAATCTTGAGAATTGTACCAAACACACATCTGATTCTGGTTCGGGTCGTCACATTAATGCCTTTCCCTGGGCTCTTCGAATTCCTTTGTCCAGGTTGCGGTGTATATCTTGAGTGTGCTTGGTATCGTCGAAGGCTTCGAGTCTTCATCAGTAGGTTCCAGTCCTCTGTCAACATGTTTCATATATATCATATGTGAGTTTATTATGTAGTTTTCAGTGGTATTCTTATAATTAGTCTTCATCAGTAGGTTCCAGGCTCTGAATACCAGTTGTATTATGTAGTTTTCAGTGGTATTCTTATAATTAGTCTGCAACTCATATAGTCATTAAGTTTACTTTTGTTTGTCTTCAGAACCAATACATAGCAAATAAGTCTTTAAATTCCATATTTGAGTTTCCTATTATGTTTATGACATTTGTTGAGAAATCCGGATGGACAACGGTAGTCCACGGTTTGTTTGTGGAATTTGGTTTCTGAAGTGTTAATTTCATGCAGATTTTTAGTTGTCTCAGTTTCAAGGGAGGTTATGTCAAAATTTCATAGAATTTCTTAGATTGTGGTCAGTTTTTAGAGCTTAATCTTAGTTTACTATCTAAACTAGGGTTGGGTCCTTTCATTTGTAATCTTGTCTTTTAAATTTTTTCTACATCTTGGAGTATCTTGGACAACTGTGTGAATCAAAAATCAGCAAAGGCTGTGTTTGGATCATGATTTACAAATTGGGATGATTGTGCCTCATCTATAATGTCACCTTCTTCATCCTCCTCATCATCAATATTTGATATTTGAGATATGACTTCGTGGCGCTTTCGAGCGTATTTTCAACGAGATGAAATGCCTGCATGCTGGCTTTGAACTTATGACTTTTGTACTAAGAATTGGTTTTGTTCATTTCTTCCAAAATTGGGGATGATCTTTGAACCAGGGTAGTAGATGATTTTCTGAGAATTTTGTCGTATCAAAACTATCCCACCACTTTTGTCTTAATCTTCTTGTTAGCATCATTTGTTGATCTTAAGATGGTGGAGACATCGTAATGTCCCATGATATTATCCAAGCAACATTTAGAAAAGATAGAACATGAAATTTGCATCAAAGGGTTTTGTTGGATTTGTTTCACAATTTTCTTCAAAAAACTTGAATAAATTCGCATTTGTTGGGGCAAAATGATCTCAATAGCACCTAAATATCACCGCCAATTTTTGAACTAAAAAAGTATTTTGTATCTGAAATTCTGGCAGAAAAATATAAACCACGAGTGTTACTTGTTTCTATTTTGAATATAAAAAATATTTTGTCTGGCATCCCCATAATCCTAGTATGTACAAGTAATTGGAATGAAATTTTGAGAAAATCTATTGGAGGTCATTGGGTGTTGAGCCCAATCTTCTTAGGTTAAAAACTTTCGAATCTGGATCTTTGAATGAGAAATTTGATCATTTTTGTCTTTGTTGTGAGTAACACTGACTAAACCAGTATCGACCAAAATGAATTCATAGAAGGTTTGACTTTTACTTGGATCACTAGTAAGAAAATAATGAGGATATGTGGTTTTCATAAGAATTTGATAAGGATCCTCATCATATAATTTTGGCTCAATAATAAGAATTGCTTTGGATTCTGACTTGATGTAATAAGAACTCTTGAGTGATTTTTGAGGAACTAAGGGTTTTGGCTGGCTTGTTGGGTGAGCTTGAGGATTTTGACAGGGTAAACTGCTGAGTATAGGTTTGAGGAGTATTTGATAAAGGGGTAAAGCTTTTTTTTACTAGAACAAGTTGACTGGTGACCAGTCTGCTTTGAGTTGTCTTCAATGGAGTCATTGTGTATGATTCTTTAAATGTTGGCTATGCCTTTTCACTCATTTTTCATGTAAAAATTCTATTGTAAGAAAGTCTGGAAGAGAATTACTTTCTCCTTCAATGAATTCAATATCAAAGTGAAAGACCGAAAGAATTGCTTGCCATTGAGCAAAAATCATTTTGGATGCAAGATTTTGAACATCTTTTTCTAAAAAAGATTTGCTACTTTGCCATAAATCCTGAGTAAAAACCTTTTGTTTAAGCGATCATCTTGAAATTTTGTGGTATATACCACTATAGATAAAATTTCTTTTTTGATGACATTGTAATTTTGCTAAGCTGGGTTCCATATCCCAGAGGTGAATCTTAATAATTATTTTGGATTTTCTTTTAAGATCTTCTGTTTGAGAATACCACCATACCCATTATCTTAAAGGCTTCTGGTTCTGTTAGTCCTAGACATGGTAAGGTCTTAACATAAATTTTGACTTCTTTGACTACTTTGGTATGTTCTCATGTCTATGCTGGAGGGTTTTTCTTAAGTCTTTGATATAGAGGTTTGTAGTTGACTGCCATATCTTTGTAAAAATATGAGACGTAGTTAAGACATCCTATGAACCTTTGCAGTTGAGTTTCGTCTTTAATTTCATTTGAAAACTTATCTGTAAATTCTATTGTTCAAGAAATTGGTATAATTGTTCCTTGTTTGATATTCTATCCTAAGAATCTAATTTTCGTCTGGAATCATTTTATTTTTGGCTTGGATAAGACTAGTCCATTAGTCTTAACGATTTGGAAAAACATATAAAGGTGTTTCAAGTGTTGTTCAATGTTTTCAGAGAAAATTACAACGTCATCTATGTAGACTATTGAAAAATTGGTGTAGGGATTAAAAATATCGTTCATCATATCATAGAATTCTGAAGAGGCATTCTTAAGACCAAAGCGCATAATATTCCATTCATAGTGTCCCAAGGGAGCATTAAATGTCGTTATGTATTTGTCTTTTTTTCAGCAATCTGAATTTGCCAAAAGCCAGATTTCATATCAAATTTTGAAAAGACAATAGCTATAACGAGTCTCTAGGAGATCTCGTTTATTTGGAATTGGATAACGAATCCATTAAAGAACTTTATGGCTTATAATTGATTACCAGTGTTGGTGCTCCTCTTTCATGTTTTGAAGCCTTTTAAATGTAGAAACCGGAACAACTCCATGAGGATTTACTTGACCTTCCTAATCTTTTATCTAAATGGTCTTTAATTTTCTTTTTACAATATTCTAGTAATTTACTATTCAATTGAAATTGTCTTGCCATGGTTGGAATTTTTTGCTCATCAAAATCCTTCTCATACAGCAACTCTACCATATGTGTTTTCCTATCCCAAAAGGCATTTGGAGTGTTTGAGCTTACCTTTTTTTTCCAACTTTTCTTTGAATTCTTTAATTCGAGTTTGAAGGTAAGGCTGTTCAAGTTGTTTTTGTTTATTCTGTATGAGATTAATTTTTTTGTGAAAAGGCATCTGATATGATTAGTCCCAACTCTTTTTGTCTTGGTTTTTCCATGAAAGGAAAACTAACTGTTTGTCCTAAAAGTTTAGTTTCTAGTCCTTCATCAGTAGTTAAGAATGGATGAATTAAGGTTATAAAGGGTGTTCCTAGTATAAATTCTGTATCTAAATTGTCGATGACAATTATAGACGTTTGTATGCAGGTGTTATCTACACATATATGAGCGTTGGGTATTTTATGTCTCACTCGTAGCTTTGAGCCTTCTGCTTCGATAATTTTCTCTTTTGATTTTTCACAATATTTGGTAGGGATTATACCTTGGTGGATGCAGTTTATATCCTCTCCAGTATCTATTAGAGCGGTGACTTGGATTGGGTAAGAGTTTACTATGAGGGTTACTTGAGTTTTTATTTTTGGTATGTCACTCTTGTGATTAACCCGAGGGAAGCTTTTGGGTCCTCTTTGTCTCGTCTTTCTTCTTCTTTTAAATCTAAATTGAAGTATGAACTATTTTGAGGTTTCTTTTTTAATTTCACTTTTGACTTCTGTAAGTTCTATTTTGAGGAGTGAAACTTCTTGTTTTATTTGATTTATTTCCTGTTGTACATCCTGTATTGTTATTTCAGGCTTTTATTTTTTGTCAAATCTTTTAAAAATATCTAGCTTCTATACAATAGAATTTTGTTTTTGAGATATCTTTGTCAATTTTAACAAGTCCTTAGATGTTGTGAGAAATTAGAACTGGAGTTCGGTATTCTTGATTCTTGAAGTTGCTTCTAAGAAGTTTGAATCATTTTGTAAGGGCTTGCACTCTTCTTCGTCTGACTCTTTAGAACTAGAAGTTTCAGAGAAATCAAATTCTTCTATTTGTAGAGTTTCTTCGTCTGATTCAGAATTATAGTAATCAGAGCTTTTAAATTTTCCATTAATTTTAAGAGAAAATTTTTATTCAGAAAAGAATAAGTTCAAACGTACAACTTTTCTTCAAATTTTAAATGATGAACAAAGAGATAAAATATAAAAAAAATTATTATGCCTTTTTAAAAAAAAAGGTTAACATATTTTTCTTTAATTGGTACTCCGATCAAAATCCCAGGGAAATAAATGTAACCAATAAAGTCACAAAAATGTGGACTCTAGCAGATAAAAAAAAATTAGAAGCCAAAAGACCTCGATGGAAGAAATCAAAATAAAAGTCAGAAAAAAAAATGTTATAGCCTCCGCATTTAAAATGCAACCTGCCTTACACAAACAAAAGTCTGTAACTAAAGATGATATACAAAAATTAATAAAACAGAAGAGGATTCAAATGAACCAATTTTCAAACCTTTTCAACCTCTGGAGAAATTCTCACTTAGGAGCGATGAACAAATGTTAGAAGAAATTGTCAGACAATTAAAAATGTTAAACTTCAAAGGAGCGTTAATTAGCTCAAATACTTTACCAAATGATGTCTCAAATGATCAACAAGTAAATATGCTTTCAAATCTCTGGTAGAACTCAGATAACGAATCTAAAGTAAGTGAGATTGAGAAAAATTTTAAAGTTGAAAAACTCAAGTTTCATACAACAAGAAATTACTAGCCAAGACCTACTCCGATTGATCTTCAATTTGTGAAAAAAAAAATTAGAAAAACATTCCGGATTTTCCGCAGGTACTGTGTATGAGTGGAACATAGATGGAATAAGCGAATACCAAGTAACGCACACTACAAGAAAAACGCACCTAGACCGCGGAGCGTTTCCGTCGTCTAAGTACTTAGACGACGGAACTTCCGTCCTCCAAATTCTGTGCTCCAAGTGCTGTCGTCCAAGCACTTGGACGACGGAGAATGAATTCTCCGTCATCTAAGTGAGACTTAGACCGTGGAGAATATCCGCGGTCTAAGTGCTCGCTTGGACCGCGCAAAAGACTCCCCGGTCTAAGTTTTCACTTAGACGAAGGAAATGTTGTTTTCCGTCGTCTAAGTGAAAACTTAGACCGCGGAAAATGTCCATCTCCGCGGTCTAGGTAATCACTTAGACGACGGAAAATAACATTTCCGTCGTCTAAGTGGTGATTTTGTAAAAAAAAATTAAATGAAAAATTCATGAAATGCTAATTAGTAATTTAATAATTAGCATTTCATGAATTTTTCATTTATTTTTTTGTATATCAATATTCATAATATTGCAAAATTTATTGAATGTTAATTATTAATAATATATAATACGTACAAAATTCATAATGAATAAATAATTTAAATTATTATGGATTTAAATACAAAATTCATAATAAAATAAAATAAATTAATCTAGCCTAAATAAACTAAATTAACCTAAAACTACACTAATTATAGGCAGCGGTGGTGGTGGTGGTGGCGCCGGTGGTGTTGGCCGGAATGTGGAGGCCGGTGGTGGAGGCGACAATGTAGGCGGTAGCTAGTGGTGTGTGGTGGTGGTGGAGGCGACGTTGTAGGTGGTGGTGTGTGGTGGTGGCAGCGACGGTGGTGATGTCGGTGATGGCAGCGACGGTGGTGATGCCGATGATGGCGGCAACGGTGGTGATGCCGATGATGGCGGCAACGGTGGTGATGTCGGTGGTGGCGGCGACGGTGGTGGTGGTGATGATGATGGTGGATGGTGATGGTGATGATATATGGTGGGTAGTTTGATTGGGGGGGAGAGATGGAGAGGGAGAGTGGATTGAGAGAGAGGAAAAAATGAAGAGAGATTGAGAAAATGATGAATTTAAAGGGTTTTAAAACACTTAGAAGACGGAAAAACAGCATTTCCGTCATCTAAGTGTTTTAAATTTTCAAAAAATACAGCCTAATTTTTCACTTAGACAACGGAAATATTGATTTTCCGTCGTCTAAGTGATTAAAATTTTTGCCAAAATTTTAGTGGGAAAAAAATACCGCCAATTATTTTGACTTAGATGACGGAGATTCATATTTCGGTCGTCTAAGTGGATTTAAATTTTTGTCAAATTTTTTCGTGGGAAAAACACCGCCAGAAATTAAAAATTAAAAATTTCACTTAGACGATGGAAATATGAATCTCCGTCGTCTAAGTGAATTTTTATATTTTTATTTTAAAAAAATTAATTTTACGGGATTTTCACCTAGACCACGGAGATGACAATCTCCGTCGTCCAAGTGAACACCTGGACGACGGAGATAGTCATCTCCGTGGTCTAGGTTAAAATTCCGTAAAATTAATTTTTTAAAATAATTTGTAATGAATTTTTCGATCTGTAATTTGAATGGAATTGTCGTAAAATATCGATTAAAGAATCGTATATATAAAAAGTGGGATTTAAGACGATGAATTAATTTACGTATTTAAACTTGTTAAGTATCTATTAATATGTATAACTTAAGTGTCAGTACGTATAGGCTCATTGCACATCGATATTAACGAAATTGAATTTGGACAAAACGACCGTTGGATATACTCGCCATAACACCATATATAAGTAGAATAATTTCCACTAAATACAGAGTTCGTTCAGGGTTTCATCGGCACAGTCAACCGCAAATTCAAAATTTTTACAAACCGGAAACGTAGATACACGAAAATTCGTAACTCCAATTTTGGAACCATCGACGCTCACACTCTAAGAATTGTTTACTCTATGGTCTCGACGGAAAGAATATGCATTGGGACATGGTCTACATGGTCATTGTCTTAGATGTGAAATTACGAAACTTGCACTTGGACGACGGAGATGCAACTCTCCATCGTCCAAGTGTTTACTTGGACGACGGAGACGTGCATCTCCGTCGTCCAAGTGTAAGTTTCGTAATTTAGGGTTTAGGGTTTTAGGGTGTCCACCTAGACGACAGAGAAGATTGTCTCCGTCGTCTAGGTGATCACTTGGACAACAAAGAAGATTTTCGTTGTCCAAGTTATCACTTAGACGACAGAAACACAATATCCGTCGTGCAAATGCTACTTGGACGACGGAGAAGATCTCCGTCGTCTAAGTTTCACTTAGACCACGGAACATTAAAGTTTCCGTGGTCTAAGTTGAGTTTTCTTGTAGTGGCATCGTATTAATAAAATGCTTATGGTAAGCAATGTTCATAGAAATACAAATTTAGATAAACAAATAGGTGATATCCTAATATCAGGTTTTACCGGACAACTCAAAGGATGGTTGGACAATTATCTCACCAAAGTCGAAAGACAAGCCATATTAACAAATGTCAAAAGAAAACAGAGTGGAATGACGATTGTTGATAAAAAATTTCAACCAGTTACAGATGTCGTAGCCACTCTGTGCTACGCCATAATGCAACATTTTATAGGAGACCACAAAGAAGTCAATGATAGAATGTGTAAAACTCTTACAAATCTTAGATGCAAAAAACTATAAGACTATAGGTGGTATAAAGATATATTCCTTTCAAAAGTAATGCTTAGAGTAGATTCACATCATACTGTCTGGAAAGAAATTTTTTTTTTCAGGATTATAGAATCATTTCGCTGAAAATGTTAGGTAAAAATTAAAACAAATATATGATGGTAATAGACCTCACGAAAGCCTGACCTATAGTCATTTGATTAGTTTGATCAATACTACTGGTACAAAATTATGCAATGACATAAGGTTAAAAGCCCAAATGAATAAAAATGAAATAACTTCGAACAAAGAATTATGAAACTTTTGTGAACGATTCGGTAATGAATCGTTTAAATCTCCTTCTAGAAAAAAATTTAGATTATCAAAAGAAAAATAAGGATTATTATAAAAAGAAAAAATCATGTCTCTAATTCCATCTCTCAGTCTTTTGGCTCTGATACCAGAGACACATCCCAAGTATTGAAAATGATATAACTTAATTTTGAAATAAATTAGATATTAATTTTCCAAATTAGTTTGGGGACAATATTATTAATTTGGAAAATAATATTATCAATATAATTTGAAAAACAATAACACAATTTGATAAATAATTTAGGACAATCGAAATTATGATTTTTGTAATAATTTTATTGTAAATACAAATGAATTTTGATGTCATAATGAAAACATGATAAAAATACCTTTGCAAACTTGAAATCCTTATTAAATATTTTCATTTGGATACAAGGTAGAAATTCTAAGCCCAGAGTTTATCCTTTAAAGAATCTCTCTTTTCTTTCTCGAGGCAAAAATATTCTCTTGTAAGAAAGTATAGAAGAGAATTACTTTATCCTTTAATGAATTTAATATCGAAGTCAAAGAACAAAATCTTGCCATCTGGCAAAAATCTGTTTAGATGCAAGATTTTGACCATTTTTTTCTAAAACTAATTTTGCTGCTTTGCAATAAATCCTGAGTAAAAATATTTGATTAAGAGATCATCTTGAAATTTTGTGATACATATCACTATAGATAAAATTTCTTTTTTGATGATACTGTAATTTTGCTGAGCTAAGTTCTATATCCCGGAGGTGAATCTTACTAATTGTTCTGGATTGTCTTCTAAGATCTTCTTTTTGAGAATACCACCATACTCGATATCTGAAGCATCAGTTTCGACTATCTTTAAGGCTTTTGGTTCTAATAGTTCTGGACATGGTAGGGTCTTAACATAAGTTTTTACTTCCTTGACTACTTTGGTATGCTCTCCTGCCCATACATACATGGTAGGGTCTTAACATAAGTTTTAACTTAAAAAGGAAAAAATATTTAATTTCTTTTTTATAATATTCTAGTATTCACTATTCATTTGAATGGGTCTTGCCTTGGTTGGAATTTTTCGCTCATCAAGATCCTTCTCATACGACAACTCTACCATATGTGTTTTCCTATCTCAAAATGCATTTGGAATGTTTGAGCTTACCTCTTTTTCTAACTTTTCTTTCAATTCTTTAATTCGAGTTTGGAGGTAAGGCTATTGAAGCTGTTGTTCAATTCTCTTTATATGTAAATCTTGTTTTAAGTAGTTTATATGTTTTTGTTTATTCTGTATGGGATTAATTTTTTATGAAAAGGCATCTGTGTAATGACCCGAACCGTGGAATGTGCACATATTAGTCTGAGTCGTGATTATTGTGAATTAATCATACTCGTGGGTTTATTTACGACTAAATTATCGGGCAAGAATTTGAGTTGAGTTCCTTCACGGGAATTGTAGAGGATTTGATTTCGAGCTCGTGGGAGGTTTTGCAGGATTTTTCTGATAATCGGGGAATATAAAATGTATATTTGAAATTGTCGTCAAGTTAGTCGTACTTATCTGAGCCGTAGATTTGGGTTTTATGTGTACGGTACGTATACGGTATAAATACAAGATATAAAGGGAAAGTTTCTATTTTGGGATGGTGGGTGGTTGAACCGCGTTGACCCACGGGTCAAAACTGACCTGTTTGGGCCGTGAGCTTCTCGGCGTCGGTGTGCTCTATTCCGCCCTCCTTTTGCCATGGTTCCTTGATGAAAGTTGTTGGGCTCTAGCTCCTCTTTCTTTTGATAGGTGGATCATAAAATTTGGTGGCCGGAGGAGGAAGTTACGACGTGTTAAAGTTGGGGATTTTCTGGTGAATTTCGCCGGCAACGGAGGTGGCGGAGACGGCGACGGTGGGGGTCAAATTTATGGGGGTTTTGAAGTCCTTAGGATGGTGAGTCTATCCCAAGTGGTCTCGGCCCTTGCCGTGCCCGGTGATGGCCGATCGAAGAAATTGAATTCCGACGAGGTTTTCAAACTTTACAGTGAGTTTTAGACCTTTTCCGGTTAAAATTAGGCTTAGCTTTGAACTACAAAGTTTTTGGAAATGTTGAGATCTTCAAACTGATGTATATGTCGAAGATTTCTGGGCTGGTCAAATTTCGGCGGCCGACGGCGGCGGAGCTCCGACAATGTGAGATTTTTGGGAAGTTTTATGTCGTTTCGCTTGTTATCGTGTGCCGAACTCAATGGTGAGGTTTTTGAGTTGAGTAGAGTGTTCTAATTTGGGACGAGGGTTGTTTGGGTGTATTTTGAGAAGTTTGCTATCCTCGTCAATATTTTGAGCGATACGTCTTTCGAAAACGCGGGGTTCTTGACGTATTAGCTCTGTGTGTTGTGTTTTGTTATGTATTGATCGTATCCCTGTTATTCAGGTGATCGTGATCGAGTGTTTGGCGAGGGATCTTCTACTGGACCTCAGAGTTAGCTTTGTACTGTGAGTAGACACTTTATTTTCACAGTTGATTTGCGAGTCCTGATTATGCATTTACGTTATGCATTTATGATTATACACTTTACGATTATGCATTGTATTTGCATGCATTTACAATATGCACATACAAGTATGCATTTTACGATTTTACATGTGCATGGAAAGTATTTATGATTTGGTTTACACAGAGTACAATCTCAGATATAGAGGTAGCATTGATGCTTTGGCTTCTCGGCTGATTCCCGAGATGCTCCGAGAATGACAGATATCCTGATTCGAGGTCTTTCAGACTTATAATCACGTGTGGGTCTAGGATCCCGTGATTAGACTGTACTATGCAGAGGAGTCTGTGAGTAACCTTGCATGATTTTATGTGCATTTTTATGGATCAGGGAAAATGTACCTGGTCGGGATTTTCATGTGCATTGACTCGCATTATGCTTTTCTGTGCATATATACTTATATGTTGGGAAAGGCATATTATTATTTTCGTCCACTCACTCTAACGATTTCATTTGCCTTCCCCTGGGTTTTTCGGTTTCTTTTGCCCAATTTGTAGTTTGAATTCCGGGGTTGCACGTCGACGGTGGAGGCGTAGAGTTCAAGTTACACTTCAGTTCGTGTAGGTTCTCAGTTCGACCTATTGATTGTATAGGTGTCGCTTTGAATGCTTATGTTATATTTTCAGTTGAGTTTACTCCTAAATGTTTTCTAAATTTCTTATAAACCTTGTGGTTTATTATATAAATGATGTTGAGAAATCCGGATGGGGAACGGAGCCCCACGGTTTGGCTTTTGTGGAATATTCAAAGTGTGATTCTTTTTACAGGTTCTAATTTTGGCTCACGTATTTCAAAGTAAACTCTGGCAAAAAAAATAATTTAAGGTCATGTTTTCGAAGGGGTTTGATTTCGGTTTAGGCAACTAAATCGGAGTCGGGTCCTTTCAATCTGTTCTGATTAGTCTCGACTCTTTTTGTCTTGGTTTTTCCATGAAAGGAAAACAAACCGTTTGTGCTAAATGTTTCGTTTCTAGTCCTTCATCAGTAGTTAAGAATGAATGAATTAAGGTTATAAAGGGTGTTCCTAGTATAAATTCTGAATATAAATTGTCGACCAAAATTATACACGTTTGTATGCAAATGTTATCAAGACCAATGTTTAAAATAGCGAAGGCGTAAAGCGAGGCGAAAAGACGAAGCCTCAAGCCTTGACGCCTCAAGCCTTGACGCCTCAAGGCGTGCAAGGCGAAGCCTTTCGTGTATTATAATATTTTAATATTTCAATATGGGAATTCAAAGAGGATCTGTCATAGACCAATCTGTGTTTTCGAATACATAGTTATATCTGTGTATATATTGTAGTAACTTAAAAAGGCACATCAGTTCAACAGAACAGATGCATTGGTTCACATTGGTTCACATTGGTTCACAAAGTGATTTTGCAGATTACAATTATACGAACTAAGTTAATTCTTACACAAACATATTGTCTCAAACTCTCAATTTAAAATATGACAAACACAACAACATAAATCATTCAAATTTTCAAACACAACAACATAAAATCATTCAAACACAACAGGTCAACAACATATAATCATTCAAAGTTTCAAACACAACAACAAAAAATCATTCACTCATTCCATTGTCTTCCCTCTTCGTCGCTAAGAGCATTTGGATCAACCTCCACCTCAGTGTGAAATTCATCCCAAGCATCAAAATGAGTAGGATAATTTGCGCTATCAAAATGGGGCTCCATATCAACATCCTCGTTATCATCATTTACTACCACACTTGGACAACTCCTTTTGGCTCCACTATTACCTATTCATGAACACAACATGAAAATTTCAGAATATAATTATTAATCAAAGAGGCAATGATGTATTCATAAAGTGGCAGCCTATTCATACTGCTTACTTGTACTTCCTGAACTCTTTCTTTTGTGTGTAGCAGATGTTGCATATCCAGTTCCACTAGCAGCAACAGGAGGTGAAGAATGAGTTGATTGAGGACGCAAAATAGGACTTGGCCGAGGAGGAACAGGAGGTGAAGAATGAGTTGATTGAGGATGGATAGTAGGACTTGGCCGAGGAGGAACAGGAGGTAAATTATGAGAAATAGATGGTGCAGGCGTGGACTCTATATTCTGTGAATCACCTTCATATGTTGGAATTGGCACATTCACTAAGGAATTTTCAAATAACTCTTGTGAATTAAGCCACACCAAATCTGTAGGAAGAATTGGTTCTTCAGCTTCAGTGATCCATTCATCATCAGAATCTATTTCATCTACCAATATTGGATCAACTTTAGCCCTCCTTCTAATACTCCTATCTCTCAAAGCGGTATTGTACTTGACAAAAACTAAAGCATTCAATCTGTAATGCTCTAGTTTGTTTCTCTTCTTTGTATGAATCTATTTGTGTAAGGAAAACCAAATTATCAGACTATAAAACTATTGTTCATAACTTCATATATATCCAAATTCATGACAGAAAAAAAAAAGAACCTTACCGATTCAAATGTGCTCCAGTTTCTTTCGCACCCTGAAGAACTACTTGTAAGACTAAGAACTCGAACTGCAAAACTCATCAACTCAGGTGTGCCCTTTCCAAAACGCAGCCACCAATTTACTAGAAAAAGAAGAAGCATATATTGAGTACATAAGCCATAAATATTATAATGAAAACAAATTCAATTTATAAGAGTCACATACCTGGAGTTCTTTTTTTCCTTGATTTTACTGCCATGGGAGATCCAAATTCACCAAGAGCAAGATCATATGCGTCTAACTGCACATCAGCAGATAGACAATCCTCTTCACTTAACATCCTTTGCATGCACTCTTGCAATCCAGACCTCACTTCTTCACTATTGCAGAAAGAATCTTCATATCTTAATTGTTGATTCAAATAATATCCCGCTGCGTGCAAGGGTCTATGAAGTTGTGGCATCCATCGGGCATCTATCCTATTCCATATTGGTTTATACTTCCTCTCAACTCCACCACAATTAAAAGCAATCTTCTCTTTTGCTGACTGCATTAACTGATAAATGTATCCCATGGCAGCTCTTTCCTCTGAATCAACTTCCCTTAATACTGATACAAGTGGAATGACACTCTTGATGCAAAAGCACACATGATTCCAAAAGTCTTGATTAAACAACACACTTGATCGAGCTCTTATACCTTCTGGATGTTTGGCAAAAGGACCTTCACACCACTTTTGAGAAGAAAACATGGCAACTAGGTTATCCTTTTGCTTGTAAAGACTTTGAAGAGTTAAAAATGCTGTTGCAAATCGTGTCACAGCTGGACGAATTAGCTCCCTTCCCTTCGTGAATTCTCTCATTGTGGACAAAGACCATGTGTGTGCATATATAAACTTCACAATCTGCTTGGATAGTCGAATCGAATCTGCAAATATTTTTAACTTGCTAATGTCTTCAAGCATTAGATCAATGCAGTGTGCAGCGCAAGGTGTCCACCAAAGTTTCTTCCTCTTCTCCATAAGCCTCTTTCCAGCATTCTTATAATTCGAGGCATTATCTGTTATGATTTGGACCACATTATCCTCTCCTACTTCTTCTACAATCTCATCTAGACACTTGAACAATGTTTCACCGTCTTTAACCAATTCTGATGCATCAATGGACTTGAGAAAAAAGCAACCAGCAGGACAGTTAATTAAAAAGTTGATAAGAACTCTACCTTTTCCATCTGTCCACCCATCAGACATGATTGTGCAGCCATAGTTCTTCCAATATTGTTTATGATCATTCAATATCATATTCATATCATTAACTTCTTCTTTGAGAATCCAAGTTCTCAACTCATACATGGATGGTGGTTTAAGCCCCTTTCCAAACTCAGCAATTGCATCCACCATAGACAAATAATAAGGGCTGTTAGCAACATTGAAAGCAATACCATTATTGTAGAAAAAACGTCCGATCTTCCGACATACTTTCTTTCTTTCTTCTTTTTTAAAGGCTGAGTTCAATGTTGCTTGCTGAGTCTTTGTAACAACAAACTTATTCATCGGTCCCTGTGTCTCACTCTGAGTACTTTGAGTAGCCTTTCCAATCCCTGCCAATACATAACCACTTTCATCCGGCAAACTGTCATCTACAGATACACTATCACTGCTCCCTCCACAACCCTCCCCAATTTCATGAAGCAATGCATTTTGCTTCATCTTCAGAGTCTTAAAGCTGTTCAATGCATCTAAACAGTAATCCTTGGCCTCTTTTGAAACCTTTCTACAAGGTTTCATACCACCATGTGTTCCAGCTAAATGCCTCTTTAGCCTTGTAATACCCCCACTGCACACTTGATCACAGAAACTACATCTTATGTATTTTTCCCCATCAACTTTTTTTGCCCAGACCCAAGCATGGTCTTTTTCTCTATCACTACTCACTTGCTCATTCTCAGAAGAACTCATGATCAACGAATCTGAAGTTTAACAAATCTAAATCAATTCTAAATTTCTAATCGATTAAATGAAGAACTCATGAACACAAACTAAAAACTGGTAAAAAGTAAAAACCATCAAATCGAACCAATTGAAAAGCATCACGAACCTGGTATAGAGGGTTGGGCGAGGTGAGAAGCTTGGTGAACCTGGTATCGCCTCTGAATCGTGGTGACTGGTGAGGACTGAGGAACTTTCTCTTCTGCACTTTCTCTTCTGTACTTTCTGTTCTGCGTTTAGTGGTGGCTGCACTTTCTCTTCCCTTTTTTTGATGTACAGGCCGACCAAACGACGTCGTTTTGGTGTTCTGAACTCAAGAAAAAAAATACACAAAAGGCGACGCCTCGGTACGCTATTTGACGCCTCGTTACGCTATGTACGCTATTCAACGCCTCGATGCGCTATTTTGACGCTTTTTATGACTGACGCTAATATCGGGACGCTTTGAGGCGAATTTCTGACGCAAGCAAGCCTTTCGCTATGAGGCGCGCCTCAAGGCGCGCTATTTTAAACAGAGATCAAGACATATATGGGCATTGGGTATTTTATGTCTCACTCATAACTTTGAGCCTTCTGCTTCGATAATTTTCTCTTTTGATTTTTCACAATATTTGGTAGGGATTATACCTTCGTGGATGTAGTTTATATCTTCTCTTGTATTTATTAGAGCAGTAATTTGGATTTGGTAAGAGTTTACTATGAGGGTTACTTGAGCTTTTATTTTTTGGTATGTCACTCTTGTGATTAACCCGAGGGATGTTTTGGGTCCTCTTCATTTGTAATTTTACTTTTGACTTCTGTAAGTTCTATTTTAAGGAGTGAAACTTCTTGTTTTACTTGATTTATTTCCTGCTATAGGTTTTGTATTATTATTTCAGGCTTTTATTTTTTGTCAAATCTTTTTAAAATATCTTATATACTATAGAATTCTGTTTTTGAGGTTTCTTTTTCAATAGTTTCTTTTAACAAGTCCTTGAATGTTGTGAGAATTAGGCCTCGAGTTCGGTATTCTTGATTCTTGAAGCTACTTCTAAGAAGTCATTCTTTGTCTTTTGTGATATCATTTGGATTTTTAGTTTATTTTTACAATTACAAATTTTTGCATCATTTTGGAAGGGCTTGCACCCTTCTTCATCTGACTCTTCAGAACTACAAGTTCCGAAGAAATCGAGTTCGTTTATTTGTAGAGTTTTTTCATCTGATTGAGAATTACTGTAACCAGAGCTTTATGAATTTATCATTAATTTTAAGAGTTGAGTTTTAATATCTTCATCGAGGTTTAAAGTGTTAATTTTTTGTTTGACTTGGCAATCTCTTTTGTAATGTCCTATCTTTCCGCATTTGTAGCAAATATGAAGTTTTGTGTTTTGACTTGACTCTCCTTTGGAGAATCATTTTTTTATAGGTTTTGTATGGTTTGGTTAAAGGTTTCCTTTCTGGATTATTCTTGTATGGTTTTTTTTTTATAATAATCCTTATGTTTCTTCTGATAATCTAATTTCTTTCTAGAAGAAAATTTAAACGATTCATAACCGAATTGTTCACAGAAGTTTCCTAATTCTTTGTTTGAAGTTATTTGATTTTTTTTCATTTGGGCTTTTAACCTTATGTCATTGCACTATTTCAGACTAGTGGTATTACAGACTAATAAAATGACCATAGGTCAGGCTTTCGTAGGTATATTACCATCATATACTTGTTTTAATTTTTGCCTAACCTTTTCGGTGAAAAGATTCGGTAATCCTGAAACAATTTATTTTTCAGATAGCTTGATGTGAATTTTTTCTAAGCATTACCTTTGAAAGGCATACATCTTTATACCACACAAAGTCTTGTAGTTTTTTGCATCTGAGATTTGTAAGAGTTTCAGACATTCTATCCTCAACTCATTTGTGGTCTCCTATAAAAAGTTGAATTATGGCGTAGCACAGAGTGGCTACGACATCTGTAATTAGTTAGAAATTTTGATCGACAATCATCATTCTAGTTTGTTCTTTTTTGACATTGGTTAATGGCTTGTCTTTCGATTTCGGTGAGATAATTGTCCCACCATCCTTTGAGTTGTCTGGTAAAACCAGATATTAGGATATCACCGATTTGTTTATCTGAATTTATATTTCTATGAACATTGCTTACCATAATCATTTCATTAAGATGCTGCATTATTTGGTATTCGCTCATTCCATCTATGTTCCACTCATACAAAGTATATGTGAAAAATCAGGAATATTTTTCTAATTTCTTTCCCTCAAATTGGAGATCAATCGGAGTAGGTCTTGGGTAGTAACTTCTTGTTAAAGGAAACTTGAGTTTTCAACTTTAAAGTTTTTCTCAATCTCACTTACTTCAGATTCGTTATCTGAGACGTCCTGTCCGAGATTTTAAAGCGTATTTATTTGTTGAGCATTTGAGACATCATTTGGTAATGTGTTTAATCTTGACGCTACTTTGAGGTTTAACATTTTTAATTGTCTATCAATTTCTTCTAACATTTGTTCATAGCTCCGAAGTGAGAATTTCTCCAGAGGTTGAAAAGGTTTGAAAATTGGTTCATTTGAATCATCTTCTGTTTTATTAACTTTAATTGGTTTTCCTTTGCCTAAAGCTTTTATTTGGTCAAATTGGGATCCTATTGTTTCTAGATATTGATTTGTAAAATTATTTTGTTCCATTATTTTTTGTGTATCATCTTTTGTTGCAGACTTTTGTTTGCCAAAGGGATGTTGCATTTTAAATGGGGAAGCAATAATGTTTTCTTTTCTGACTTTAATTTGGATTTCTTCCATCGCAGGACTTTTGACTTCTCAAGTTTTTTTATCTGCTAGAGTCCACGTTTTTGTGATTTTATTGGTTACATTTATTTTTCTGGGGTTTTGATCGAAGTACCAATCAAAGAAAAACATGTTAACCTTATTTTTGTTTAAAAAGTCATAATAATTTTCTTGGATTTCATCTCTTTCTTCATTAATAAAAATTTGAAGAAAACCGGTACGATTGAACTTATTCTTTTTTGAAAAAAAATCTTCTATTAAATAATCTTTATCAATTTCAAATGATCAAGAGATTGTGAAAATTTGAGGGTTTCTTATTTCTTCTGCAACCAGAGAAGATTGAGTAGGAGACATTTTTCTTGTAGTTTACAAAGACTTTAGTATTGCGGAAGATTCATCTAATTTTTGAAGTTTGAAATTTCTAAGGCTTCTTTCCACTTCTAAAATAGTTGTAACTGAAGATGTTGACCTTCTAGAGCTTGAAAATTGTCTTAGTAAACTATTTCTATTTTCATTTGTAAATTGTATACCTACACTCCCAAATAGGTGCTTAGATTATAATCAATTTAATGATTTAAAATTTATCTTGGGGGAATAGTTTCATCAAGCTTCCATTATGAGGGAAGTTCTATATCAGTCTATTTAATCATTTTTGGGATTACTACGTTTGCTCTTGTCACATCTGTTTCAAGCAAAAGGGTTTGTCCTTTATAGTCTAAATTTTTTGCTTTTGGATTTATCAAAGTCCTCATGACTTTGTAGTAAACTCTATAAATGACTGCCAGAGATTGTTCACTTGGAGACAAGTCATAACCATGAGTTTTGGCATTTAAGGTTAAAGCTTTTTGGAAAGTTTGAGTGATATTGGAAAGTTTGAAAATATTCAAAATGAATTGAACCATTACAAAGACTACACTCGACTAATCCAAGAATGAAGTCTTAAAAGTTTCTGTGTCTACAATCACGAAGTGCGATAAAGACAAAATTTTGAAGATCATTTCTAGTCATAGGCTGGATTCCTATTTGAACTAATTCTATATCTAAATATTTTTATTTTTCTTTCATATGTGCTCCTATTACATCTGGAGTAAATAATTGAATATTTTGTGTATCTGAACTGATTGCTACAGTTTGTTCTTGGGTTTTGATAGAATATTTGGTGTTGAATTCAAAAGTTCCGACTTTATATATTTCATTATAATTTTCTTCGGGAGTTTCCAACTTCCTATGTTTTCTATTAAACTTCGTGAAAACCATTCTTCACAATTCAACATAGAATCTAGAATACTACTTGCTATCAAAGACATCAGGTTTTTAGGAAACAAACTTACTTCTCAAGTTGAAGATCTAGATGGGGTACTCCTGCTAACCAACGGTGTCCCTGCGCCTCTTAGCGTCTTATTTCCGGGACCACAAGCTACTACTTCCTCTAGGTTTTCTTCCTAAGGTTTTGCTTTATCTATCTAATTCTCTTTCTCAGCCTTTTGACTCTGATACCACAGAGACGTATCCCAGGTATGAAAAATGATACTAACTTAATTTGGAAATAAATTAGATATTAATTTTCCAAATTAGTTTGGGGAAATACATTTTATTTACAATAAAATTTAGGGTCTAGACGAAATAGCAGTAGTTTATCGTCTAAGTGGTTCATTTAATTTTTTAACAAAATTCAGGACTTAGACGATGAAACTACTACAATTTCGTTGTCTAAGATGCAACACCTAGACGATAAAATTGTAGTATTTTCGTCGTTTAAGTGTCACTAAACGATGAAAATTTTCGTCTTCTTTTTTAGTAAAGTTTCGTCGTTTAAAAACCTTGACGACGAAGTGTATTTCGTCGTTTAAGATGTTACTTAGACGATGAAACTAAACTCAGTACTTGGATTACAATACTTAGACGATGAAAATTTCGTCGTCTAAGACTTCTAAGTGTTTTTTTCTGATAATGTCAAGCGTATTGTAATTGATATAGCCCCCACGGTTCGATGTGAAGGATGGGTTCGAGATTGTTAGGGTTCGATGTGAAGTCGTCCCCCTTTGCCCAAAACTTTACTTGTCCAAAAAGAGATATGTTGCATGGGAGAAATGCCGTTTTAAGGCTCAAGGGATACCATAGCTTTGTCAAAACACTAAAACCCTTTCTTACCCCAGTGATTATGCAAAGATCAGAGAAATAGATCGCTTGAACGCTCTCGAAATTCGTTATGGTCAATCACCATCCATTACATGCCAAAAGTGGCAACGGAAGTCCTCCGAGGAGGTTCATGGTTTTGCGAGCATACAAGACTGAGTATTACGTCAGTCATGCCCGCCATATCTCTTGTTAAGACCCTACACACCACCACCCTCGATCAGACCAAAGAGGAATCAAAAGAGGGATCATAGATTATTTATGTCTAAAGATTAAATGCGGGATTTAAATTTACTACGCGAATTCGTTGCAATATATGCCAAAAAGAGCAACTCCCCACTCTCTTATAGCCTAGGACTTGCAACAAATAAATGTTTGTTTTAAGTAATTAAATTAGTCCCAGAATAGCTTTTTGATACGAAAATAGTTTTTGTTTTTGAAAGGTACGAATATAGTTTTTCATAGTATAAGTATGAAAATAGTAGAAGTATGAAAAAACAAAAAATAATATGGACCGGCAAAGTTTAATAAAAAGGTGTTATGTATGAAAATGGAAGCATCTTCGGGACTTGGGAGAAACGAAGCGTGAAAAAACAACCAAATTTCAGAAAGCAAAATAAAAAATAAAAAAAAAGGAAAAGAAAATGTGCAATCGTTATAATTCTTTGTTGTCAATCCAACCCTCAGACCTCCACGAGAGAGAGAGAGAGAGAGAGAGAGAGGAGGGGGAGAGAACCATAGAAAACTCAGAAACCCTACAAGAGAGGACTAGTGGGCTTCTTCTTTGATCATTGCATTTCAAGATCTCGATCAATCGTACACTCTGGGTAATCAATTTAATTCTCTCATGTCGATTTTGGTCAGAGCATTGTGTTTATTTGTATGCATCTCTCTTTCTCTTCTCGTCAAATCAGCTGCTACATTCCTCAGCATTTCGTCGAATCACTGATTTTGTTTATGGATTCCAAAAGGCCCAACATGGTCTTGTTACGAATTGTGTGATTTCGTTTTGCTTCTTCGTTTTTTTCATTTGGGTACTGAGAAGATGTGTGAATATAAAATCAGTTGATGTGACTGTAATTCATTGCTATGTGTTTTGCCACTGATTGGTTACGGATTGTTAGTGTAATTAATTCCATGGCAGGAATATAAAACCAAATTGGACGCCACATTTGGTTTTGGGTAATCTGTATTTTAATGCTTACAATCAAGTCGTAGTCATGGCAATGTTGTTGTTGTTATCTTTTTGACATTCTGGAGAGTTAATAAGTAGCTGTCAAACTGTTGCCTATTGAATGCATTGTTGTGTCTCTTGGCCTATGGCAACTGTAGTGTGTGTATGTGCATGTCTGGATATAAGAATTATCTGTCGTTTTTGTTTTATCAAATGACTTCTTGTGTATTGGGCTCTTTCATCGTCATTGTTGGAAATAAGTAACCTTTTCTGCTATACTATTCTATGTTTCTTGGTGATTTATGCTATATTTTTACAGGAACTACTTGGGGTGAAGTATGGCGAATTCCAAAAGTTCATCAAATATGAGAAATTTGATGTATTCTGGAAAGCATCCTCTGCTTCCCCCTAAAAGTCCATTTCCTAGTGTGTCCCCTTCATATGCAGATTATGTCTTTACTCCAGCAATTGGATCTAAAGCTATTCAGAAGCCTAGAGACGGAAATGCACACCACCAGCGAACTTCCTCAGAGAGTCTTCTTATAGAGGAGCAACCTTCTTGGCTTGATGATCTCCTTAATGAGCCGGACACACCTATCCGCAGAGGAGGTCATCGTCGCTCTTCTAGCGACTCATTTGCATATGTAGATGCGATTAATGTATCTAACATCGACTATGCAGCTCAAGGCGACTACAAATATAACAATAATAATAATATGTTCTCTTCAACCTCTTGGGGAATTCAAGACTTTGATCCTCAGACGGATTTACGCCATGCTTCATTGTACACAGAACTAAATTTGGTGAAGCAGAAGAATAAGTTGTGGGAGTCTTCTGTGAGTGCCGCTAGTAACCCAAGAAGCCTTCCGTCTTTTAAGGATAATATTGTTCTTCACAGTTCTGGACCGCAAGAAGGAAATGGTGTTGCCTCTACAGCCTCTGAAAAGCAAGATCAGATTGAATCTGGTCCACATGATCCTAAAGCTTCCTCTGAGAAGAAGGACAATTCCAGTGCTAAGCCTTATGCATCAGAGACAGATGCAAAACGTGCTAAACAGTATGTAGCTTACTTGATTCTGCTCTATCCATACTCATTTTAATTGAAAAGCTGCTGGAGAATAGCAACATTGATCTCATTGTTGGTTTATCTTTGCCTTTATAGTAGATTTTAAACAGTTATTTCTGCTTAGAAATCCAAACTTTAAAGCTCATCATATTGTTTAGAAATGATCTCTTGAGGATGCTCGATGAAAGTCTTTGATGTAGCTGGAAGGCAGCTAATCCTGCTGTGCTTTGTTTTCTAAACCCAATTTGTGTCATGACTCGCATAATCAAACTAGTAAAAAAATGGGAGAACACGGTAGAGTGCAAAGGCTATGGTACCTTTAGGTTTGTGTTATTGGTGCATTAGCAAAATGAGCTCCTATGACTATTAAGTGCGACAATGGAGATTTACTTAGTTTGGCCATATTTTTTTGTTTATGTAGAGGTTGCTTGTTTGCAACTTCAAGTATTCATACAAGCATGAACAAATGCATAAACAACTTCATAAATGTACTTAAAATGATAATTTGCGCCTGGAGGGATCAAATTGCTGCATCTGTACAAATTTTACATTAGCTTCCAGTATATAAAAAAACTCTCTTTGTTATTTGTTGTACCCTGAAGATTCTTGGTAGAAGACTACCTATATTATTTATTGTAATTTTCTTGCTTTTCAGTCTGCACAATGGGTGTTTCTAATATTTCTTTGGACGTGAGCATGATGAGTGCTATAGCTAGTTGAAAAACAGTGTAGTTCATTACTATTAGGTATATTATCAATTTACAATGCAATTTTGTTCTATTTACTTGCATTTTATATGGAAATAGTAGGTTGCTGAATTTTCTTTTGGAAGTGTGATTGTCTGGGGTATGCTCATGCAAAATATTCTGACAATTGGTGGTTTTCTCTATACTTCAAGGACATAACAATAAAGTTTAGGACTAGAAATAATATACTGACTTGTATGGGACTAGAAATGATATGTATGGAACCTGATATACTTTGTTACTGCAGGCAATTTGCTCAGAGGTCACGGGTTAGGAAACTTCAATACATAGCTGAGCTGGAGAGAAATGTGCAAGCTTTACAGGTATGTGACAGAAGAAGCTAAAGTACTGCATTTCAGATTGATTTGGGTACATTGATGTTTTGATAACATAAAATTCACTGATAGTCTTGCATGGTATACTCTGCAGGCAGAAGGTACTGAAGTTACAGCTGAGCTTGAATTTCTTAACCAGCAAAATTTAATTTTGAGCATGGAGAACAAAGCTCTCAAGCAGCGGTTAGAAAATATAGCACAGGAGCAACTTATCAAATACTGTAAGTTTCTACCTTGAATTCATGATTCAATAGTCTTTCTAAAGTTCTGCTACATCTATACTCGAATTGTAGAACATCTGTTGAATAATCTTATTTATTTTAAATATAAATTTCCTCTGAAAATTTTCTTGAATGTGAAGTTGTGAAGGACAGGATGAAGCTCCTTTTAGAATACAGGATATATTTTGTACCTAATGTATTTTATTAGGGTTACTGGAAACTTAGAGGGAGAATTATGAGTTTGGATAAAGGTGGACAATGTGTAGGACATTAGTATTGGCGAGTAATGCTTATCTGCCCTCAACAGTTTTTATATAATAACCAGGCAAATTACAGACTCACCATGTTTGGCACCACTGGCATCAGATAGTTATGCTCGGTAGTGATAGTTTGTGCTTTTAAGAGGTCATAGAATAGAACTTTGGTGTGGCAGCCTGACCATTGGATTGGTCAGGCTTCCCACTTAAGATATGACACTTAAGCCATTTGAAAACTATGAGTACTCCCCATGCAATTGACCGACTTGCCCTTAATGTTATCTGTGTGGTGTTATTTAATGGGAAGGCCGGATCAAAATTATGGTCAGGGTAGTCTGACCCAAGACCTTCTCCATGTCTAGAACATGCGACAAAAGAACCTATGCTCTGTTCCCTAGCGGTTTAACTTTAGGTAGAGTTGACATAGGAGAAAAGAACCTATGCTCTGTTCCCTAGCAGTTTTACTCTAGGTAGAGTTGACATAGGAGAAAGTGATGAAGGTTTCTTCTTCCTAGATAATATAGAACAAATGGAGTAAATTTTATAAGAATACAAATTACCAGCTTCACTCCGGAAGGGCTCTAGGAATCATTCCTGGAGAAAAATAGAGAGGAGATTGCTAAGCTCCTTTGATTTCAATCGAACCTGTAATACTTGATGATTTCTTCCTCATTCAGTACCTTGTACTGCAGCCTAATTATGGATTTCTAAGCAGGACATTCCAATACTGGCCTCTCCAAAGTCTCCGTCATTTTACGTTAGAGAGAATCAATCGTTTTCCTTCACAATTGATAGAATTTAGTGTGTTACAGTTTGGAGAAAAATAATTTAGCTTCCTGGAGAATGTGTGCTACAGAAAATATTTGTACTTTTTGAAAATTCCAGATAAACAATATACAATTAGCAGTGAAAGATGACTGCATATCTGCAATATCTTCATTATCTTGAGTAGTGATATACGTACTTGTTATTTACTCTCATTCCTTTGTAATTTAATGTTTTTTTAAGGTGACTAAAAATAAATGAGTTCATGTTCAGTGGAGCAGGAATTGTTGGAAAGGGAGATTGGGAGGCTACGAGCATTGTATCAGCAACAGCAGCAGCAGCAGCAGCAGCAGCAACAACAGCAACAGCAACAGCAACAGCAACAGCAACAGCAACAGCAACAGCAACAGCAACAGCAACAGCATCGACCTTCTTCTAGCCATAGACGTAGTAATAGCAGAGACCTCGATTCCCAATTTGCAAATCTCTCATTGAAGCACTAGGATGCAAATGCAGGTCGTGACCCTGTTATAGGTGCTCTTCGGATTTAGATGTGTAGTTAAGCTGGAGCCAATCGTCGTGTTTTATCTCTACTACTTTTCCCTTGGTGTTGCCATCACCTGCTTGACCAAGTTTGTTGCTTCATCTTGTGGGGGACAAGGCCGAGCTATTCCACTCTTGGTGTCCTCTCACTCTCCTTTCTCACTTTGTGTACTTTGATTTTCACTGTTTATTGCTATTGTCTGTTAAGTTAATGTATGTGCACCTGGTAGTCGTTGCCCAAAGTAGTTCTACTTGGGGAAGATGACTCACCTGAGGTGGTAACTCAGAAAAGGTTTGGTACTTCAATCTTTATTGTATGTCCGGTAATTAGTTTCATAAATGTTGCATATGGTCCACTTTTGGCCCATTGAAAATTTCCACATAGTACAGTGATCATTTGGGCTGAGTGGATTCGCAAGGAGTTATGATAGTAATCATCTGTACTTTGTATAATGTTATCGATCAGTGAAATCTGTGCTTCGTTTCTTTTCTTTTCCTTTTAGTTTTTAAGGAAAAATGATCCTAGCAGTCTATCCAATTAGAGAAAGTGATGAAACATTAGTAGATGGTTGCAATAGTGTAAGGGGACTCCCATAGAGCAAATCACTAATGCACTAAAACAATGTTGAAGACTAGAACTAGAATCATAAAAACATGTAATTACATATGATGAACGTCAAATGTCAGTAAACTAAAATTTGAGCCTAGCAGCAGAGCAGACTTGAAGTAGAGCATGCATGGTTTATACTAGTCCAGCCAACAATCCTACTGCGGAAATCAAGAAGAATAGCAAGGAAGGATTGAGGAGGGTTGCTATAGTATTAGCTCCATTGGGAAGAGTTGGGTAGTCATCTGGTGGAGGCATTACACATTCGTCTCCGTTAAAGGAAATCCTTCTTGGGAAAGCCCATCCTTCTCTGAATGTGAACAGCCCCTTGTCTTTGTGCAGCAACATTTCTGATTGTGCATTCCCTAGCTCTCCGGAGGTTAGTATCATATCATTATAGTATTTGATGCCCCAGAACATGCCTGTATCATCTGATAATAATAAACACATTACACATTCGACTTAATGCGAGTAATGATAGCTAATCGATTATAGAAGATCGAACACAGCGTATAGATTGTTTTGTGTAAGAAGGAGATGCACTTACTGATGTTGCCGTAGGTGGTGAGCGGGTGGTAATTGAAGCTGAAAAGTTGTGTGAGGCTTTTTAAGTTTGGGTGCTGAACGACTAAGTTCCAATCAGAATAGTTCTTTTGGAAATTGTAATTGCTGATGGTGATCTTGACCCTCCAATACTCCTTATAACTCTGCTTGACATGCCAATGAACTCTGATGGGACACATGTGTTGTGAACATGTTACCAATGGAGGCGATGTCGATGCTGCTTCTGCTTCGGCCGGTCCATGTGGAAGTTTCAACACACTCAGAGGAGGCTTGTCACCGGACCTGTAGCACGTTAACATTTTAAAATATTGATATTAATTAGTTTGTTAAGCTAGGTTGGCAGGAGTAATAAACTGAATATATGTATAGCTAGGGACTAATGATTTACTTGATACATTTGGCTCCTCCGAGTCCTTGGCATCCGCAACTGCAACGAGGGCAATTGACAATGGTGGTGTTGTAGAAGGTGGACAAGGAAACGCAGCACTTGGGTGCGCGAGAGGCCTGGAACTGCGAATAGGTGCATGTGATGTTCCATGTCTCGAGTGCTTGTGTCCAGCGGCGGCCATTGTCAGAAGGAAACCTCGTCGGGGGGACTAGAAACGGGTCTCCGCAAGTGTACCCCTCCACGCCGAGGTTGAAATGGCTAGGCATTGTGATGTTAAGCTTGTCCAATAAATTTTTTGATCCTTGGCTGCTAACATAAATGTTCCCAACACTCATTCCGAAGGAGGAGAGGTACTTAGAAGGGTCTTGGTTCATGGAAGACAATACTCCTTCCTTGCAACAATTGGAGTACTGCATGTTGTAAGGTGCTCCTGGCAGGAGATCGATGACGAGGGGCCGCTTCATGCAGCAATGAGGCTTGCCGGCACCCTTGAAGGCGGAGCAATCTCCTTGCTCAACGGCCTCAGCGCCACGCATGTCCCAAATCACTTCCGACTCGTTCCAAGTCCATTCTAGTCTCCATCCTGGCAATTCTATGTGCCTGTATTGTTGCAGGTTAACAATCGATACTTTGATCTGCATGTATACCAACCAACACCAGTCATCAGTCACCCTAGCCAGCTAATTACTTGCATTAACTACATTTTTACAATGCTGACTTGAATTATATCGATTAACCTAACTACATGTTGTATCGTCAACAATTAAACAAAACAAAGCATAGATAGCTGAACTATATATTATTGAAAGAAGAGAGAAGCGCTCACCATAACTTAACTTCCTTTTTTTTTACTATTTTAACATTGTAACTTACGCTTCTTTTTATCGATCATTCCAGAAAACGTACATTACTGAATAACAAACAAAAATGGGAAAAAAATTTGCAATTATTTCCTGCGGAGAAACTGCTGGAAGCATGGAATTAGTTGTCACTAGAAAAAACAAACTTCTCTGTTAGTTTTCTCACACATATAAGGTGTGATTGACGTATATATACAGTCAATTATATGTAACTGTCAAAAATCAGCAACAGAATAAGAGTAAAACAATTATTTATCATTCCATGAAAATAAACCGAAAAAAAAATACATCGTAGAAAACCCGAGTACGATATCTCTTTTTACAAGAAAATTAAGAAAAATGTAGCTGTGTTGTTTAGGCAGTTTCCAAAAAATCATCATGGGAATCTTTGTTAAATATTATTGTTGAATGTATCAAAATTATATATTAATGTTGAAATCAGAAATGGGATTATACAAATATCGTCCAAATAAATAGAAAATTAGTAAGAATCACAATTTGGAAAATATCAACAGATGGATATGATCTAGTCATGAAATCACAAACAGAGATCCAATTCTTCATCCGAATTTCCATATCTTCAATTCGAGAATAAGTCGGTCAATCACTAACATTTTTTTTTTCTGCAGGTCGGAATACGAAGTAGAAAAAAACCTTTACAAAAAGAATACTGTGAGCTGAGGTTTAGGGCCGGTATTTCCAAGTCTCTTTGAGTGAAAGAACCATGACGTGGCGCATACAGATTGGGTGCTGGAAAAGAAGGACCCTAGAGGAGGACACCCCTTAATTTAGGGCAAGAAGAGAAATGAAGTAATTCTGATTGAAGACCTGCTTACATCATATGTTCCTGGGTCCTTCGGCTGATCCATAAAATCCCAAGTGATTGTTACGTTGCTATAAGGATCCAGTGGGTCGTATCCATCTGTACCACCACCAACGATGGTGGTCGACGGCCGTCAGAATCACAAGATCTGATAATGCTACCAATTAACCACATATACGTATAATTAACTACCAAAACATCGATCATACTTACAAGATAACCCAATAGAAGAGAAGAATATGATTAAAATGATGGCCAAAAGTTTAGACTCCACACCAGCAGCACCACCAGCCATTCTGAATTCTCTTGATCGATTTCGATCGCTCGCTCGCTCGATCTTAGCTAGAGATGCAAGGATTGATCTGGCATGTCTCGTATATATGTACAAAATATAGGTTGATATGATTTGATTTTGATTCAGAAAATGTGGTGTTCTTGTGTATCTACTGCTGCTCTCTATCTCCCTCCCTTCATCCCATACCTCTCTCTGATGAATAGTCAGTGCCAATTTATAAGACCCGAGATTTGTGCATTAATTAGTAATTGTAAAAATAATTAACGAGTCTAGTAAATTCTTTGTGACATTTACTACTGAACACCAGCAAGCAAGCACTATCTGTAACGTATATACATATTTTATTTGTATATACATGAATCGTGAATGAATTCTGCATCACTGCAATTTTTTTAATTTTATAGTAATTGTTATATCAAAAAATAAATAAATAAAAATTGCTTTCAATGCATAATATCAATTTGGATCCTTCACCATAGATCACCTAGAGTGAAAGAAGTGACAAAATTGTCACTCAAACTTATAAATTGACCTAACAAACACTTTATTTGTAAACACGTGCAAATATGTCCCTGAAGTTGATAAAAATTATGACGTGCCATTGCGCAAAACTTAATGAAAATTACATTTCATTCCATCCACGCAAAATGACACCCCCGCCCATCCTCGATGTCGATCTGCGCTCCCCCACGTCTCTTGCGCCGCTCCGCCTCGCCTTTGACATGACACGACGTCGTTATGCTCGCCGACATCACAACACCATCTGTCGAGATCTCAACATCGCAACCCAAACCTTCGCTCGACTTACCGAGATCTCCTGAATGTGGTCGCTGCCGACCTTGCCACACCATCTGCCGTCGACCTCGTCGGATGTCATCCTCACCCAATCATTCCATTTTTTAGATCTGGGTGCCATGATGGGTGCCCAGATCAATTACTTTCAGTTTTTTTTTAAGTGCAATTTTTTATTTTGAAAATATATAGTATCTTTGATAATTAACTTAAGTTAATTAGTATCTTTATCATCAATGGATGATATCTTTATAATTCTCTGTTAGTATCTTTTTCTTATTTAGTATTGGTATGTTTACGAACTTGTGTTGGTATCGTTTAAATAGTATCTTTATAACATTCATAGTATCTTTATTCCATTGTTATGGTATCTTTATAACATTGCAATGATATCCTTAAAATGCTATCATGATAACCTTATGATACTATGATTGTATCCTTATAATGTGGCCATAGTATCTTTATGGCGTTGCGATAATATCTTTATAACATTGTCATGGTATCCTTAAAACATTGTCATGGTGTGGTATCCTTATAACGTTGTTATGGTATCTTTATGATATTGTGATGATATCTTTATAATGTTGCGATGGTATCCTTAAAATGTTGTTATGGTATCCTTATAGATCTGTGACAGTATTCTTATAACACTGAGATGGGATCTTTATGCAGTAAAGTTGGTATCCTTATACAGAGGTGTTAGTATCCTTATGCGCACCATATCTTATACCCTAAATCATAAACTCTAAACCCAACACCATATCTTAAAACATGTGTTGGAATCATTATGAACTAGTATTAGTATCATTTCGAACTTAGGTTTTATTTTGTTGTTGTTATGTTGGTATCATAAGCCTTACATGCACCTTACACCCTAAACCTTACACCAGGACCTAGACTCTCTCTCTCTCTCTCTCTCTCTCTCTCTCTCTCTCTCTCGCTCTCTCTCTCTCTCTCTCTCAAACAAAAATAAGTCATGGTAGTTTTATGAACTTGTGTACGTTGGTATCTTTATGAACTAGAGTTGATATCTTTATGAACTATATATAGTTGGTATTTTTTATTTCTTTAGTTTGTGCTAAGTTGTGAAGAACGAAATGAAAAATAAATTTGTTTTTGTTTTCATGAAAGGTTTTTTTTTTGTTTGTAAAAAAAGGACGAAAAATGAAAGGGTAAAATGGTTCGTACATTAAAGGTTTTTATTTCAAATTGTAGGTTTTAAAGTGACATACTTTTAGGTCACTAAAACCATAGTTTGGTGACCTTTGGGTCACATGACAAAAAGTAAGTGACATTTTGGGCAAACTAATTTTAAATGACTTTTTGGTAATTTTTCCTATCAATTTTAGTAATCAAGGGGAACTGGTTAGGCTAAGAGCAACTCTAGCAACATCACTAAAATTTTTCTCATTTTGTTCAAATATTATATAGCCGAAATCTATTTTAGCTATGTACTTTCAAAAAATTTGCTCCAACAATGTTATTTACAATTTAGCTATATTTAAACATATGGTTAATTTTGATTGGTTGGTGAAAAATAAATAATTAATTTATTGAGCTATTAATTGGTTTTTCAACCTAGAAGGAAATGATTTAATGAAAATTTTGACTTTTACATTACTTATAATTCATGTTTTCGGGTAGGAATAAGGGATGAAAACGTGAAATATAAAGATTTTCTACTTTAACTAATAAGATAGAAGATCTGCTGGAGTTAGTTTTAAAGAAAAAATATTATATTTTGACTAAAAATGAATTATAGAGCATCTATTGGAGTTGCACTAAGAAAGTATGTGTATGTTCTCCAAATTTGGACTTCAGCATTCGATCAGTCGGAATCGATTGGATACATATCGTGAGGAATGTACTAATTATTTCAGAATATGTACGATCCATAAATATGATCAAGAAAGACTCTAACAAGTAAGAGCAACTTCATTGAGTTTAAAAGTTCTTATTGTTCACATGTTAGTGTACCTATAGCTTTTAAGACTCTCTCTCTCTCTCTCTCTCTCTCTCTCTCTCTCTCACTCACACACAAACACGTGTCACACAGATATATATTGTGACGTTGTACTAATTATTTCAGAATATGTATGATTCATAAATATGATCGAGTAAGATTCCAACAAGTAAGAGCAACTTAATTGAGTTTAAATTCACTTTTTGAACGCAGTTTCAATCATTACGTAACAATGTAAGATATTATTAAAGCCATAGCTTGTCTTGTTGCCAGAATGTAAGTATTTGGAGTTCAGAGAGATATTAAGCATGTCGTAGGAATATGTTTCTTGTTTGAAGCTTTTACCATATCAGAAGAAGGGAAACCATATAGCTGAAACCATAGCTTGTTTGTTGTTCATTTATTACAGTTACAGCATGATGTTCAAACTTGTTACAGATAATTGAAATAATAGGAGATATAATCAGGGAACCCTTGAAGGTGGTTGTAAAAAGAGTGAAGGATGAGCAGGTAACTTTGACTATGATCCTAGAGGAATCGTTTGATCTGGATATGTGAACGAATGTAGATTTATAAATTGGTAAGTAAGCCCCTGCAAAGTTGTGATCACAAGTGTTGTTGCTGGTCCCCTTCGAGTTCCAAACGTGCAGTTGTAGTTCCTCTCCTCAGATCAATCTAGTTTTAGGGGTCATAAGAAGCATAAGCAGAGAAAGTAGTAGTTAGGGAAGCTCAGTGGTTGTGAACTCTTTATGTTTTATCCTACAACAACTTGGTTTTACACTATGGACAATCGAGCACTGGATGAAATAGAAGAGCAGAAACGTGATGCTGCAGTATTAGGGGCGTGTCTTTTGGCTCAACATTATTTTGATACCTATGTTCATAAGACACCGTGCATGACATCCATGCAAACGGGAAACAAATGGTTGAATGAAGTTCTAAGAGGAAATGAAAGTCGTTGTTATCGTATGTTCAGAATAGATAAGGAGGTTTTTAGTAGATTATCTAATGATTTAGAAGTTAACTATGAGTTGATGGGTTCAAGAAGCACGAGTCATACTAAAGTGCTTGAGATTTTTTTACATATACTTGGACATGGGATTGGAAACAGAATGGCCCAAGAGCGCTTTCAACACTCTGGTGAAACAATTAGTAGGTATTTTGGACAAGTCTTGGATGTGGTTTGTTGAATGGCTCAAGATATCTTGAAACCAACAGATCCAAAATTCAAAAGTATTCCTCCAAAGATTCTAAATGATAGGAGATACATGCCTCATTTTAAGGTATGTATAGAATCTTACACTCATACTTTAATGTATAGTTGTTCATATTTGATTGCATCTTCGTTTGTCTAGTGTAATATTTTCATATTGAATGTAGGATTGCATTGGTGCCATTGATGGTGTCCACATTGAAGCTTCAATTCCTCCTCACAAGAAAGTGCCATATATTGGAAGGAAAGGAATACCGACACAGAATGTGATGGCTGTTTGTGACTTTGATATGCAATTTATATTTGCATGTGTGGGATGTGAAGAATCTGCTCATGATACTAGAGTTTTCTTATCGATATTACGAGACAGCGCCATGAATTTTCCAAAACCTCCACAAGGTAATTGCTCTTACTCACTTTTGTTTGTTAATTCGACCAACATATAATACGTCTCGTACTGTTTTTATCTGATTGATTGTGATTGTCAACATTATACAGGTAAATACTATCTTGTAGATTCTGGGTACCCACAAATGAATGGTTATTTGGGACCATACAAAGGTGCAAAAGCTCATCATCAATAATACCGAAGGAGGCAACCGACTAATTCTGAAGAATTATTCAACCAGAGACACTCTTCTCTTAGAAGTGTTATCGAGCACACTTTTGGAGTTTGGAAGAAGAAGTGGAAGGTTTTGAATCACATGTCAAGTTTTTCATTCGACAAGCAAGTGAAGATTTTGATTGCGACTATGGCTATTCACAACTATGTAAGGAGACATTCCCATCTTGATAAAAATTTTCTTAACATTGGAAAAGGATCAAGTGGTAATGCAAATTGTGAGGATGATGCAGAAGATGAAGGATTTCCAGTTACTGAAGGTCCTAGAGCACGACAAATGGAAATAGTGAGGAACAATATAGCACAGAGTCTAATGAGTAGCAGAAATGTTTGATTGGGACTAATCAAATATTTTCAGTAGATTTCTATTTGTTGAGTTATGTAGTCAGAGTCTAATCTTAGTTTAACATTTAAATCGGGACGAGTCTTTTCATTTGGTATCAGTCATTTAAAATATCGAACATGACATCAACGTATGTAAGATGATTGGTATTTTTACAATATTCATTATTTTTATTGTTATAGGTAATATTTAATTAAAATAAAATCAAAAAGAAAAGAAAAGAAAACTAAAATGTAAAATAAATGTAATTGTGACTTTTACTTTTAGATTTACCAAACACTTCTATTTTTAAAAGTCATTTGAAAAAAAATATTTGTCAAACACCTCCTTCCTTTTCTATTAAGAAGCTTATTTGAATAAAAAAATTAACTTTTCTTATAAGAAAAGCTTTACCAAACATACGCTATGTCTCCTCAAAACTGCATCATAGCTTATCGTCAATACTAGCTAATGATTGCGCTTGGAGCTCTAATCAACACAAATATGATCACTCTACAATCCCAGGCATATCAGTTGTGACGACCCGAAACAGAATCAGTATAGTAATCGGCTTAATCCACGAGTTAGTGAATAATCGCAGTTATCCGTAAATGAATTGAATTGACGGTTTTGATCACGACTTAATTATCGGGCGAGAATTTGAGTCGAGTCTCTTCACGAGAGTTGTTGTACACGTGATTTCGAGTTCGTGGGCGGTTTCAGATAATTATTTCGACGACCGAGGAATATCTTATGAATATTTGAAATCGCGAAATTTCGTCGTGTTTATCCGTTTGGATTTGAGTTATCCGAAACGTGGATGTGATTCATTTTGGACTATCGATCGTATCGAGCTGCGAGTATAAATATCGAAAATAGTCGAAAACACTGTTTTAGGAAGTTTGACTGGCATTGACCAAGATTGGAGACGTTGACCCGCGTTCACCAAAGGAGAAAACCGGCCACTGTTTGACTAGCCGGCGACCTTTCGTTTCCGGCCACCTCCGGCTCCTATTTAGGTATCACTACCACATTAAGACCCATTGTAAAGTCGCCGGCCTTGTTTTTTTTCTCGCCGGAAATGTCATTACCGGCGACAAGTCGCCGGCAATGCCGTCGCCGGAAATTGCCCGCCGGAGATAGCATTGCCGGCGACTTGAGTCGCTAGTAATGTCCTACTCATCACCGGCGACTCAAGTCGCCAGCAATGTCAACGACATTACCGGCGACTTGAGTCGCCGGTGATGAGAAAGACATTACCGGCGACTTGAGTCGCCGGTAATGTTTGCGCCGTGGCCGGAATTTGAAGTCATTGCCGGCGACTTAGACCTAAGTCGCCGGCAATGGTTGGAAAAATTTTGAAAAAAAAAGCCGGTTCTGGATTGGGCCCAATTCCAGAACCTGCATTGAAAGACATAAACTGTACAAATACAAGTTCAACAGTACACATATAAATGTCCAACGTACAGTACAAATAACAACGATACGAAAATAAACTACAACTACACGTCAGGGTCGAGGAACTTGCGGATCAGGGTCGAAGAAATCCATGTACTCATTTGAATTTCGGTGGCTACCCTGGTCTTGCTGTGGCGGTGACTGGTGCGGTGGTGGTGGTGGATAACTGGGGAACACAGGGACCGGGGGAGGTGTGGGGAGCGGTTGTCCGGTAGTCTGAGCCGCGTACATCGTCTGCATCCAGGTGAACATTTGTGTTTGCTGCTGGACCATGAGTCGGTGTTGCTTGATCATCCCCCGGTACTCGGCATCTCTGACTGCCTGCTGCTCGGCCATCTGCCTCATCTCCTCCATCTGCCTCCTTTGCTCCTCCAACTCCCTCTGTGTCCTCTGAAGCTCCGCTGCGAGGTTACGACTAGAAGTTGAACTTCTTGACCCGGTAGAGTATTCTGAAGTGTTCTTCAATACTCCTTCGCCCGCTGAGCCCATTCCCCTGCAGTAGTAGGTATTCTTTCCAGTCCCGCATGCTTTTGCCATGATCTGAGCCGCTATAGGGCGATCAAGCAGATCGATCTAAGAGGCATACTGGGTGACTTCTTCCTCGGAGTAGTCAGGATGGTTATTCCGAGCTATATTCATGGTCACTTCTGTGGTAGCCTCCTCCACTCTCGCCTAATTGAAAAGCAAAAATGAATAACGTATTATTTAACAAAATAAATTAATATCGAAAAATAGTTTTATTAACACATGCAGAGGCGAAAGACTTACCGCTTCTTCAGGGCACTGCGGATAGAACTTCTGATGAATATATACCAACGAGTTCACTTCTTGTTGTTGCTGCGCCTTACTCGACCAACCCAAATAGTTGAGTGAACCTGCATGATGGGCCCTGGTGTTTTTCAATCTATTCGCCCGGTTCGTCTTCGAAATCGCCTTGTTTGATAAACATATGTAAAAAAATTAGTAACTAACTATTTCAATGTGATACGATACATTAGGCTTGTAAGATATATTCAGGATGCATACCTTCGCTTTGGGGTGCTCGAAGTGGGCTATCAGCCACATCCACTCGTACTCCCTAAACCGGAATTCGCTAGGGGTAGAACTTCGGCCTAGCTCGTTGTATACAGTGTAATGTGAAGAAAGCTCGTTCTTCCACTCTTTATACCTATATTAACACCAGGAAAAAAAAGTTAGAGATATTAAAACACTTGATAAACAAAAATCTAACTCAATATCTACTCAAATAACTCGAAGCACATCACCTCATATGTAGTTGACGCTCTACCCACGTGTGAATAAGGCATTCATCTACGTCAAACCACACCTGCAATATGAATATATAAACGGTAAAATTATATATTTATTCGGACTTAATTAATAAATGTAAAATTTACGTAATGAAAATACGATTTAACTCACACTCAGTGCATTATGCACTTGCATCTTCACGTAGATAGGCACAGATTCCCAATCTGGCCAAAGCATTGGGACCTTGTCCCGCACGATTGCCCCGGCCATGCTGACATATTTTCGCGTGGTGTCAAATGCCTCGATCACCTCGCCATCCTCATTGGCCCTAATGGGCGTTATCCTTCCCCCGGTGGCCTGCTCAAGTCTCTTCCCGGTGCAGGTGCCTCTAGCCCCTTTCCGTTTTCCAGTACCATTAACGAAATTGCCTAATAATACAATGTCAACAAATTGATATCATTAATTGAACTTATCATAAGTCTTAAGTAATAATTAAGTAATCAATCTTGTTAAATAAAATTTACCTGCATCGTCCGTTTGTTGGTTGGTGCACCTCACACTCCAAAGATACACGGGGTCGAACGGGATGAAGTTGTACGCTTCCTCCACGCTCAGGAACTCCGGCCGTCCTTCAACATAATAGGCATCCCCCTATCATCGAATTCAGGGATCACAGGAATCTCGTCGAGCAGGAAGAGACCGGACGGCAGAGATAGACGAGGCCTGGACGATGAGGCGCCAGCACCATCTGCCTCAGATGATTCCCATGAAACGGGAGTAGGCACCGGGCGAATAGGGGGCATTCAGATGGAGGGAGTTTCTGATGCCCCCGTTGACTGTCGCTTGTCTGAGGGTCTGCTGACGGAGGGTCTACTGACTGAGCGTCTGCTGACTAAGGCTCGAGGCTGGACTGGGGGTTGCACGGCTCCGGATCGTGCAGCGGCCCACTGCGCGTGTTGCTGACTGCGGCTGTGGAGGAAGCTTGATTACTGCTCCCTCCACTATTTCTAACCCCTCTCCGTTTGATGCCTCCAAGCCAATTTGCCGCAAAACCTCCTGGACACCGTAATAGTCATGGATTCGATTATATAACAAATCGGAACCGGAACCGTTTGGAACCGGAACCATTTGGAACCGGAATCGTTTCGAACCGGAACCGTTTGAACCTGGAACCGTTTGGAACTGGAACCGTTCGGTTTCAAATGGTTCCGGTTACAAATAGTTCCGGTCCCAAACGGTTCCGGTTCCACGCGGTTCCGGTTTAAAACCGTTCTGGTTCCAAACCGTTCCGATTCCGATTTTTCACCTTAATTTATACGTTAAATTAACAACTATATCACTTTAATCCAAACACGTTAAATTCCGATTCCGATTTTTCACCTATTATACGTTAAATTAACAACTATATCACCTAAATTAACATATATACATACATCATTTTCGACTTTAAATTTTTCACATATATATACATCACATATTAATCCAAATCACCCTAATTAATTTTCCACATTTTTCACACATATATATACATCATGCATCTTAATTAAATTTAATTTTCACATATATATATATACATCACATATTAATCCAAATCACCCTAATTAATTTTCCACATTTTTCAAACATACGTATATATATACATTGCATATAAATTAATCCATATCACCCTAATTAAATTTAATTTCCACATACATATATATATATATATATATACACACATTGCCACATACGTACATACGTATATATATATGCATAAAAATAAATAAAAATTGAGAGAGAGAGAGGGAGAGCGAGTGAGCTTGCATGCACCTGTCATGGTGGAGCTCGAGGTGATTTTCCGGCGACGGAGGTGAGGGGAGGAGGTAGAGAAGGAGGGGAGGAGAGGAAATTTCAATTTGAAATGGGGTTTTTTAGTGTGGAGAGAGGAGAAGGGAGAGGAGGTGAGGGGAGGGGAGAGGGGAGGAGAGGAAGAGAGATTTGAGGAGAGGGAGGCGGAACTATTTGGGGAGGAGGAGAGGAGGAGTTTTAGGGTTTGAGATTGTGAGAAATGAGCTCGGGCTCGAGCTGGGTTCGCCCATATTCAGTAAACATTGCCGGCGAGTTAGTTGCAACTCGTGGGCAATGTCATTACCAAGGAGTTGCTTATGAACTCGTTGGTAATGTCATTATTTCCCGAAGAATATCCGACTACAATTTCCAACTACAATTTCCGACTACGATTTCCGACACGATTTTCGACTATAATTTTCGACTAGAATTTCCGACTAGAATTTCCGACTACAATTTCTGACTACGATTTCCAACACGATTTCCGACTACAATTTCCGACTACAATTTCCGACTACGATTTCCGACACGATTTCCAACACGATTTCCGACTATAATTTCCGACTAGAATTTCCGACTACAATTTCCGACTACAATTTCCGACTACGATTTCCAACACGATTTCCAACTACAATTTCCGAGTAGAATTTCTGACTACAATTTCCGACTACAATTTCCGACTAGAATTTCCGACTACGATTTCCAACACGATTTCCTACTACAATTTCCGACTACGATTTCCAACACGATTTCCGACTACAATTTCTGACTACAATTTCCGACTACAATTTCCGACTACGATTTCCGACTACGATTTCCGACACGATTTCCGACTACAATTTCCAACTACAATTTCTGACTATAATTAAAATACGTACATCATTAACGTACTAAGGATGATAATCGCAATCATCTTAATCACTTGAGTCTGACTCGGTTTCATAGGTAACCTCTGGCAATATGTGCCGCTCCTCGTCATCTGAATCAGCGTCAACTTCATATGGATTAACATCGAGAAGTTCTGCTCCAGTAATTCGAACCACACTCCCAGATCTCACATTATTAAGGCGAATCGTAGATGATTCCGGAATGTCAAAAGCGTTCGGCTCTTGGTATGCAGTAACTTCCTCATCATCTGCGGTCTCACCAAGTGTGGCAGCACTGTATATGTTTCTATGAGCAACATGGTTAACCACCTTCCACGGGACTTTGTTAAGAAGATCGTCAAGGTAAAACACTTGTTTTACTGATGAGGCAAGAACGAAAGGGTCTTCTTCATACCAGCTAGTAGCAGTATTCACCGAAAATGTTTCGTACTGATCGGTCCTTGTGTTCTTCGGGCTAGTATCAAACCATCTACACTTGAACAAGTGCACTTTCATGCAGTTCCCATAAATTAGTTCAACAACTAAATGAAGGACATCGTAATAGTCAACGCCATCTTGCCCACTATGGACCATCACCCCACAATTTTCTGTTTTCAGTCGGTCGTCTCGATTTTCACATATAATTTTCACGCCATTGACCTGACACATCGAGTAAACTTTTGAAGCTATCGGTTTCATCGCCAGGACCCTCAATTCGTTCGACCACTCTAGGCAACCATCATTTGCTACATGGTTCATCTGAAAACGATAAGAAATACGTACACAAGAAATTATGAACATAGAAACCACAAAACCACGTACGTACACACATGCTATATAAGGATATATATAAAAAATAGACATATACACATATACCCTTACCCATTGACCAAAGTAGTTTGCAAACGTCCTGTTGTGGTAATCAACATTTCCGGCAATAGCAGGGCAGTGAAGATGATAGTTTTTCCAATATTGTACTTCTTGACAGTTAATCAGTACCGACCAGTGGGCAATGGCTACCTCATTTCCATCCAACTTGTATGACTTTGGCAAGCTTCCCTATACTACCACGTCATTGGAGATGATAGAAAGGTTGAACTGGGGTTCATCTATCAGCATCTGTTGTTGGGGGTCCTCAAGCGCTCCCAAATAGACTTTGGTGTACGTTACACACTCGTGCGCAACATATGCTTCAGCGATACACCCTTCAGGTGCATATTTATTCTTCACATAGTCCTTGTAGGCTCCCAATTGTCTACAAGTTAACAAGTGCATGTTAACTTACTTAAAAAATAAGAATTTACATATAAAAACAGAGGCAAACCAAATGTATGAATCATTTGTACCTTTCCATGGGATACATCCAAGTGTAGTGTACGGGACCGGTAAGCAACAATTGTTCGGGAAGATGGATCATCAGGTGAGGCATGATGTCGAAAAAATTTGGGGGAAATATCCTCTCAAGCTTGCACATGATAAAAATGATGTCATCTTGCATCTCCCTGAGATCTGATTTTTTAACTTCCCTGGTGCAGAACTTCTGAAAGAATCTTGACAAGGCCACCAACGGCTCCACCACCTCTTTGGGCAGGTACCCTCGAATGAAAATAGGGAAAAGGCGTTGAAGCAGTACATGGCAGTCATGACTCTTTAATCCATACATCTTATTATCCCGGAAGTTAACACACCTGCTTATATTTCCTGCATAGCCATGAGGATACCTGCATATATATATATATATATATATATATATATATATAGCCATAGGCAACAATTATATTTCTCGCATATAACCATAATCCGGTAAAAATTTAAGGCCAATTTCCTGCATAGCCATAAGAATATATACCTGACATTACTCAGCAACCCAAAAATTTCATGCTTATGCTGCGGCATTTTTCTCTTACCATCTATTAACCACAAATGTTTCCGCAGTCCCATAGCTTTCAGATCAATGCGTGCCTTAGGGATGTCTTTTGGTTTCCCCTCCAAGTTAAGAACTGTGCCCACCACACTTTCACACACATTCTTCTCTATGTGCATGACATCTAAGTAGTGTCTGATAGGCAACCTGGGCCAGTAGGGGAGTTCCCAGAATATGCTCTTGTGTGTCCAAAACTTATATTCGGGCTTGTCTGGAATTGACGCCACTATGTCAGGATGATTGCTCAGCTGGCCAAAATCATATTCATTCAACACTTCCAAAATTTCTTCCCCTGTCCATCGCCTGGGTGCCACACCTGTTTCCACAGTCTCATCAAACGCGTCTGGATCCTGCCTAAATGGGTGATCATATGGAAGCCAACAACGGTGACGCATCTGAACAATTTTACTGCAATGAGGACTGCAATAATCAACCGTCATGCACTCTGAACAAGCCATGTAACCCCTGGTAACGTTGCCCGACAACATACCGCGGGCAGGAAAATCACTGATGGTGCCAACAAGCATGGCATGCATCTGGAACATCTCATTTTTGAACCTATCGTAAGTGGGGTGGCCACACTCACTCAGGTACTTAAGCTCCTCAATCAAAGGCTTCAAATACACATCGAGACACTTTCCTGGATAACCCGGTCCCGGAATTAACAGAGTGAGCATATTGTATTCCTTCTTCATGCACATCCATGGTGGAAGGTTGTACGGTACCAAAATAACTGGCCATATACTGTATTGAAGACTCATGTTGCCAAAAGGGTTGAATCCTTCAGATGAGAGCCCTAGCCCAACATTTAGAATCTCTGCTGTAAAATGATCAAACTCCCTGACCATGTGCTTCCAAGCCTCTCCGTCGGAAGGGTGTATAAGGGTGTCATCGTCAGGCAAATTCCTCTCAGCCCACCATCTCATAGCTTCGGCCGTGAAAGCACACATGAACAACCGCTCCAGCCTATCAATAAGCGAGAAATATCGAAGTATCTTCACAGCTTTCTTGTTGCCTGCAGGAGTCAACTTATACCTTTCTGTAAAACATACCGGGCAGGCTTCAAGGTCTTCAAGATCTTTTCCCCAGAAGAGAATACAATCATATCTGCATGCATGGATTTTGATGTAGGAAAGCCCAAGATCTTTCAGGATATGTCGCACCTTATGATGAGTGGTAGGAAGATGATGACCGGGTGGCAGTAGCGAAGCAGTCCACTTCAGCCAAGAATCAACAGCTTTGACAGACATTTTGTTCTCCATTTTGAGCTGCATCACTCCCATAACACTTTCAAGAACAGTCTTACTACAACCGTCGTACAACGGAGTCTGTTGCAATGCAATCAGGTTGTTGTACTTGTCCATACCGCTTGTGTTGACATGAGCTCCAGGTAATGGCTCGACTGGCTCAATATGGGGGAAACCCTCAACGACGGGAGGGACATTTGGTGCTTCATCAGCAAATACACCGCTCTCATGAGGAAACATATCATTGATTAACATCGATGTTGGATCATAGGATGGACTGCCCCTCTCAGCAAAATCTCCATGATCATAGCGTGGACTGGCCCTCTCACCAAATTGTCCATGATCATGCGGACCCGCTAACGATGTTTCACCGTGATAAATCCAACAAGTGTACTTATCCCAAAACCCGTATTTACTCAGGTGCTTCTGGACTTTATCAATGGGAAAACGAAATCGATCGCTGCGACACTTATATTCTTTACACGGGCAATAATGAAGTGTAGTGTCTCCACAATTAGCCTTCACAAAATTCACAAAACTCCTAATTCCCTGGTGATATCTCACATCCCATCTTTCGAGGCTCATCCAACTCTTGTCCATCCTGAAAATTCTAACAATATTACGTACTATATATATACACATTCACTACTAATAATCGACGCGATATCTCAATTCAACTCTAATTAAATCAACACATGCATGCATATATATATATATCGATCTAATTAATTAGATCGATCAACACACACATATATATATATACATACACATATACGTATATATATAGCTTCCCGAGTGATCGAGTTTTCGACGCGCGCCTTAATTTTGACAATACCGAAGGATCGATTTCAGAGCGTTTTCCTTCTTTCGATTTCACCGGATTTTTTTCGATCCAAATGAATGAACTTTTGCGATCTGCATCTAATATAAGAGGCATTGCCGGTGATTCATTCAATCGCCGGTGATTCATTCAATCGCCGGTGATTCATTCAATCGCCGGTGATTCATTCAATCGCCCGAAATTCCGGCGAAAAGTCGCCGGTAATGTTTCAAAACATTACCGGCGACCTACTCCGTCGCCGGCAATGTTTGGCCAACCATAGCCGGTGATTTTCCGGCCGGAATTTTGCCGGCAATGGTTGGCCAAACATTATCGACGACAAAGTAGGTCGCCGGTAATGTTTTGAAACATTACCGGTGACTTTTCGGACACATTACCGGCGACGGAGTAAGTCGCCGGCAATGATGATCATTACCAGCGACTTTCCCGGTCGCCGGCCTTGTTTTTCCAAAAATCGCCGGTAATGAGTGTATATGTGGTAGTGTATGAATCGATTCCTCTCTTGATTTGTAACTATTTAGAACTTGGAATTTTGAAAATTAGTTTCGATTTGAGGGAGAACGAAGTGTTTGAAATTTGTGATTTTCTGGTCGGAATCGGATCCGTTTGGGGGCGGCGCTCCGGTGACTTTCCAGTGAGGTTTTTGGGTGGAATCGATTGGATTTTGCTCAAGGATGATTTCTCCTTTGGTTTGGAGGGACAAGGTGGCGTGACGGCGCCAGAATCGGCCGAGAAAGTTTTCCGGTGATTCTCGGCCGTGGATGTTTCAAGCTGATTTGGGCTGGAATTGGAGGTTGGTGTAGTTGTGAAATATGTTGGGCTTGAAGAGGAGAAGCTTCGGTAAGCTTGGCCGCTGAGGAATTCCTCCGGTTGACGGCGCGCCGCCGGCGGTCAACGACGGAGCTCCGGCGACTCGTTGACTTTTTAGATTTTGATGATTTTTAGGTCGTTTTTCTTGTAATCGCGCCCCGATCATCGCCTTGAGGTTTTTGAGTTAATTTGGAAGCTGGATTTTTAGTCGAGGGTTTATGTGGAGAGTTTGGGGAATTTCGATGATTATTTTGTATCGAGTTATATGTTTCCGGAAATTGTTGGTTTTCGAGGTGTGGTACAGTGTGATGAATTGTGATTTTGATCAGTTACATTTTGTGATTATTCAGGGGATTGAGATCATACGTTGGGCGAGGGATCTTCCACCGGATCTCTTGATTAGCGCATTTGCGCGCTATGCTATCTGTGAGTGGACATTTTTATTTTCACTTTCATAGCGAGTTCTTGATTTCTGTATTTATTTACGATACGATGTTGAAATTATTTATTGTTTTTGGAGGTATTATTTTATATTTTATATGGTGATGATATTTGCTTAGCATAGATGCATTGGCCACTCGGCTGATCACCGGTAGTCAGATCCAGGGTTGAGAGATTTCCCTGATGTGCCCACTAGGCTTGGGAGATTCGCCTAGTCTATCACCGTCGGGCTTGAGAGATTCGCCTGAGACCTCCATTCATTATCTGAACTCGTTTTGCTTTGTTTTACGATATATATTTGGTGAAAGGCATATGTTTATTTTTGTTCACTCACTCTAACGATTTTATTTGCCTTTCCCCTGAGCTTTTCAGTTTACGTGCCCAGTTTGCAGTTTAGATTCTGGTGTCTCATGTCGTGGTTGGAGGCTTAGCATTTGAGCTACCTTTATTTTCTAGTAGGTTTCTTGTTTTGCCTACTGTTGTATATCTTTGTATATATATACACTAGAGATCGCTCTGATTACTCTGTCGCTATACTCTTATATGTTTTTCCCCGGATTTTCTGTAAAGTATAGTTTTGATTACTACTTTATATTATTGTCATGATATTGAGAAATCTGGATGGGATTGGCTCCCACGGTTTGGCTATTATGGCATAGGTTGATGTGTGTTTTCGGGTGCAGGTTAATGGCAATTCCGCGTTAGTAATGAAACTCTGCCGAAATTTTTGTGGTTTTTGCAAGTTCGTGTTTTCAGAAAAGGTTTGATTCCGATTTAGGAAACTAAATCGGGGTTGGGTCCTTTCATCAGTTCACACTTCAACATCATCATTTGAAAGAACCATGTCATCTAAATTTTGAGGAGTTACCAACTTGTCGACTATAACCTAGCTCATATCAAAAAGATCATGTGGTGTTATCCTAACCACAACTTCCTAATCCAGATCACTGTGATCTTTCAAAGAAAATACTTGGTGCACATTCGAACCAAGAACAAATGTGTCTGGAACAAGAAGCAAATGATTGAAGTTAATTAGTGTAAAATCATTTTCATCAATTTTTACTCCTTGATTTTCAACTCTATTATCAATCCAATCACAGTCAAACAACACTACTTTACGGTCTAGGTGATACTCTAACGCAATCATATCGTGTACTACACCATAGTATTCTATTTCACTGCACATAGGATTATCTTTCCTTGTAGTATAGCTATCTGCTTCAGTCCTTACAAAAACACAACTATGTTGTGTGGTATTTTCTTTGTCAACATCTTTGACATGGAAACAAAATCAATTCATTACATAGACATTTCATTGTTGAATCCAATGTGATGGCTCCTCTGCCAATGCTTGCAAGTCAAGATCTATTTCAACAATTTCATCGTCAAGTTGAGACTCAATCTACAAGTTTATTTATTGAAAACAAAGAATATTAAAGAAAAAAGAAAAGAGTAACAACAAACAAAAAACCTAAAGCATAACTCAAATTTCCATAAATATACATCATATGACTTTTTTGTTTGATAATAAATTCTGAAAACCATGGGACTTTTATGTTTGATAGTAAAATATTGGAAACAAAAATGTTGTGGATTGGACTAATAAAATTGAAAAATAACAGCAGCTAGTTTACTTATACTTACATGTTCCCTTATGTAAAAGTTGCCATAAATACACATCATATGAGACTTTTCTGTTTGACAATACCTTTTGAAAACCATGAGATTTTTATGTTTGACAGTAAAATATTGGAAACATAATTGTTGTGGATTGAATTAATAAAATTGAAGAATAACATAAGCTAGTTTACTTGTGTAATTACATGTTTGCTAAACCATTCAGAAAACTCTTTATGGCCTCATGCTTGAGCAGACATCCGAGTCTCACGGGAACCTCGAGTGTTTATTATAAGAGTCTCGTGCATGCGATAAATGGAAACCAAGAAACGCTTACAACTTTGTCCACATAATACGTACATATTCATAATATACTTCATATTTAAAATAGATGTACCTGATATAATCCATCACTTTGGGACAAGAAAATAAAACAGCTCTATGATCGAGCTTGTTCCCACTATCTAATTTTCTATTTTTCATGTTAACTATATTAGAAAGATCCAATAGAACTACTCTATTTATATTTATAGTAATTACTATATTGACATATTTCAATTTTGCAACAAAAATCACACTGCATTTACTATTTATGACAAAATTGTATTCTTGTATTTGAGATGTGTGAGAAAAAATATACCTCGCAGAGATTTGTGACAAAAATCAATCATCACATTTAATACTTATGACAAGAATGAAATCTCGCATTTATTTTTTTGCAACGAATGTAAATCTCACACTTATTATTTGGGACAAAAACAGAACCTTGTATTTATTTTTTTGCAACAAAAGTCAAACATTACATTTAGTGTTTGTGATAAACGACAAACGTTGCATTTAGTATTAAAACACAAAATCTTAAATTTAAAATTTTTCACAAGAAAAAAAAAACATCACATTTGTTTTTAGTAACAAACATCACAGTTCTAAATTATTTTTCTGATGCTTCTGGCCAGAGGATAAACTTTCGAAAGTTCACTCTATTTCCCCTAAGATTGTTGCAGGAACAAAGAATGAAATTGCAGGGATCCTCAAAATTTAACACAAAACTACAATCAGTAAGTACTTGGGTATCAACAACATTGTGTTTTGGAGAGACCCCATCAATTCCAAGGAACTGCTCTCGAGAATTTCCAACAAGCTGGTTGGCTGGTAAAAGGACTCTCTTTAGAGCTGGTAGATTAACTTCAATTAAATCAAGTGTCACAGAAATGCCAAATCACTTGATTTCTTGCCTTAAATGTCCTGAGAAATTATGCAAGGAAATTGATAAAGAGGCAAGGAACTTCTTTTGGTGTTTTGAATCAAAAAGTAATCTTATTAGCTAGAATAAAGCTTGTCTTCCTAAGTCTAAGGGAGGTCTTGGTATAAGACCTGCTGCTTCTTTTAATAATGCGGCATTAGAAAAGTTGGGTTGGAAAATTCTAACATATAAGATAAATTGGTGGGTGAATCTAGTCACCAGGAAATATTTGAGGAAAAACTCAGTTTTTGAGGTAAAAAGAAAAACACTGCTTCAGCTACTTGGAAAGACATTCTGGACAGTAGAGATAGCGTGTTAAAATGGCTAAGATGGATTGTTGGAACTGGTGAGAACATAAGGTTTTGGACTTATAATTGGGCTTTCTCTTATCTGTTGATAAACCCGAGTGTCACTAATAGTGCTATTAATTTTGACATTAATGATACTGTGCATTATTTTATTAGTGATTTCTCTTGGAATAAGGATGAGCTTATGACTTTTATTGATAATAATGTTTTTGATCATATTTTAGACATTCATATCCCTCTTACTAGTCAAGATGATTGTTTGTTTAGGGGCCTATCCCAAATGGTAAATTCAGTATAAAGTCTGCGACTTGGTTGCAGGTTCAAAATAGTCCTAATGCTAGAAATCAAGTTTTGCTAGATAAAATTTTGAAATTGGTAATCCCTCCAAAGATTAAAAAATTTGGTTGGATTATGTTACAAGAAAGATTAAAAACTAGGGACAGTCTTATGAAAATGAAGTTGTTAAATGCTAATGTTTGTCCTTTCTGTAATGCTTATGAAGAAACTTTATCTCACATTTTATGTGATTGTAGCTTGGTTAGATATGTATGGAACCAAGCGGGAATTTTTGTCCCAACTCAGGGAAGAGATTTTTTGGAACAACTAATGGAAAATTTTCAATTAAATGACAATGAAAAAATTTTAATTGAGAGAATTGTGACTATTTGTTGACAAATTTGGAAAGCTAGAAACTGTTTAATTTTCAGGAATGAGCCTGCTGCAATATCTTTTATTGTTGCAGCCTCTCAGACTACTCTCAACCAATATCAAGAGTACAACCAAAATCCGAACAAGAGGATTTCTCATCCCCAAGTCATCAAATGACTCCCTCCTCCTTCTGACCAATTTAAAATCAACTTTGATGTTTCAGTTGTAGGAGACGGTCTTGGGAATGCGGCTGGAGGCTTCATCGTCAGAAATTATGATGGCTACCCTATCACTTCTTGTGCTAGAGATTTTCAGAAGACTTCTTTCCCTCTAGCTGAAGCACTAGCCCTTAGAGATGGTCTTCTTCAAGCTCCTAGAAAAGGCATCGACAATATTTTAGTGGAAGGAGATTCTCAACTTCTCATCAGTTGTATTATTGGGAATTGTTTTCTTCCTTGGAGACTCCATACAGTGATCCAAGACATCAAGGAGATTTCAAGATCCTTCCTCAACATAGAGTTCAAGCATATTTACAAGGAAGCAAACTTTGTTGCAGACAGTTTGGCTAGTAGCCTTCGCATATGGGAGAGTAGTATTCCAAGTAGAGCTAGGAATGCTTTATACTTAAATCAGTTAGGTAGTTGTTGCTCTAAATGAGCTTCTTTATAATTTTCTTTTCTCCTAAAAAAACAAACATAGGACCTCACATCTATTATTTGCGACAAATAAAGAATCTCATAATTATTTTTACCATAAACATAGAGCGTCGCATTTAGTGGTTGTGACAAATGTAAAACATCGTACTTATTATTTGTGACAAACTTCAAACGTTGCTTTAAGTTTCTGGTGAGCATTGTTTAATGCCACATATAGTACTTGCGACAAATTTGAATCATCAAATTTACTAACTGCGACAAAAATAAAATCTCATTTTAAAAATCTTAGAAAAAAAAAGCTTCGCGTTGAATAATGTGACAAAGAGTATTCCTCACATTTATTATCTGCGACCAACAAGAAACCTAACACTTATTTTTTTTTGACAGACACAAAGCATTTCATTTAGTGTTTTCGACAAACGTCAAACATCGCATTCAATATTTGCGATGAAAGTGAAGCGTCATTTTTATGTTCCGTGACACACTCGAGTTTCTCACGGAAAATAATATACCGCGAATATATTATGTCGCTAATAGAAAAAGTGGCGAAACAAGTTATTCGTCGTTTTTTACATTCCGCCAGACCATTGGGTGATGGACCTTGCGTCGACTCAAAATTCGTCACAATTTTATTTTAGCGAAGAATTTTCACTTTTAGTTACAAAATCTACTCGTCGCGATAGTCGAATTTTCTTGTAGTGCAAGTTGACTACTACCTCATTCACATCATGGTGCAAAGAATATTGGAAATCTTGGGTGTGTGCCACGTTCTACTATCAGGTTTACGTCTTTTGGTGTCAAATTTTTCTCAAAAGTACATTGCACACAAAACCTAAGCATTAGTGTGACGATCCGGAACAGAATCAGTATTGTTAATCAGCTTAAGCCATGAGGTTATGCGTAATCGCAGATTCCCGATAATTGTTTGAATCGTCAGCTTTGATCATGACTAAATTATTGGCCAAGAATTTGAGTTGAGTCTCTTCTCGAGAGTTATTGTACGCGTGATTTTGAGTTCGTGGGCGGTTCCGGATTATTATTTGGACGACCGAGGAATTCAATATGAATATTTGAAATTTCGGTATATTGTTGAGTTTATCCGTTTGTGTTCGAGTCTATCCGAATCATGATTGTGATCTGTTTTGGACCGTTGATCGACCCGAACCGTAAATGGAATGATTATCGACTTGATTTGCGAGTTTCGCGATTTGTTGTGATTTCGAGATTATCTGTTAATATGACGGCTTTCTTAGCGACTAAATTACCGGGCGAGAATTTGATTTGGGATCCTTCGTGGAAGTTGTAGAGAATTTAATTTCGAGCTTGTGGGAACTTCCGGAGGATTATTCCGAGTTACGAGGATTAAGTTATGAATATTTTCGATCGTGGATTATTTAATCGGATAAGCTTGTGATAGTTTGAACCGTTGACTTTTTATCGGATTTGTCGAAGAGTTTGACTTCGGGGGGAAATTGAAGAACTTGTCGAGATGAGTTTGTTGACGCGAGAATCGTTGGAAACAGATTTACGACGCGAAAGTTACGGATATTCGAAGTTTGTCGTAAAATTAATTATGAGAGTTTCCTAAAATAGCAAGTATTTAATGAGGGTTTCTATATTGGGCAAGTCAAACTTGCATTGATGGCTGTTGACCGAGTCAACTCGGCTTGGAGGAGAGGAACACGACGGTGCCACGGCTCGCCGGCGGTGACACGCCGTCCGGCCACCCCAGGCATCGGCCTAGGACTTAAACGACGCGCCTCGGCGTCCCCGTCACACTCCCGGTCACCGTTCACGGCGAGGTCGCCGGTGGAGAGAGAAATTTCCGGCCAAAGTTTGTGATTTTTGGGGGTTTTTGGTTGTTTCTTTTCCGGCCGAATTGAGCTACAAGAAGTATTGGGCTTTGAAGCTCTCAACACCATGAATCTAACCATGTAAGTATGGAGTTCCAATTCGATTTGTACATGGAGAATTGTTGGATTAAAGTTTGTGAGTGATTTCGGTTTTGCTTGAAATTGAGCTAGTTAGAGTTTGAATTGATCTTTGGTGTAGTTATGGAAGTTGCTTGTTGGATGATTTTGAGTGGAATAGGCTTTGATCCGCCGGGAAATTTCATGTTTGGGTGGCGCCCGCCGCAGGCGGCGGTCAACGGTGGTCAACGGCAGTCTCCGGTTAAAAGTTGTCTTTTTGGGGTTTTTGTCGAGTTGTATGTCGTCTCGCTCGGAATCGTTCCCCTATCGCAGTGGTGAGGTTTATTTTTTTGATTTGAGCATCGGAAATTATATCGAGGTTTTGAGGTGTGATTATTGGATTTTCGACAATTCATCGTTATTGAATTATATGTTTCTGGGAACGGTTGTTTCTCGTGATTTGATTTGGGAATTCGAATTATGATTTTGAGAAATGGATTTTATGATTATTCAGGGGTTCGTGATCGTTCGTTTGGCGAGGGATTTTCCGCCGGATCACGGGATTAACGCGAACTGCGTTACGCTCACCTATGAGTGGACAATTTCTTTTCACTGATAATCGCGAGTCTTTATACATGCTTTACGAACATGTCCATGCATACGAGATTACGATTTATATGAGCATGTGTTAGACGATTATGCTTATATGATTATATATTACGTATATGCATTTGTATATTGCTTTATGCATTTGCATCGAACTATTTACGATTTGGTTTACACAGATTACAGTCTCAGTATATGTTGTTGTATCGATACACTCGCATCCCGGCTGATCCCCGAGGATGTGTACCGGGGGATGCTGTGACTCCTGACTCGAGGCCTTTACCGGGGGGAGGCAGACCTCTGACCTGAGGCCTTTCTGGCTAGAATCACGTGTGGGTCTGAGATCCCGTGATTCGGACTGTACTAGCACGGATGTGTCCATGAGCGACCCCGTGGGATTTTTACTTGCATGCTCAGTACGCTGGAGGAGTATGAGTTTACCTCGTGTACTTTATTATATTTATTCATCTGGACTCGCATATGTTTTTATAACATATATCAACTGGCAAAAGACATTTATTTTCGTCCACTCACTCTAACAGTTTTCATGTCTTGCCCCTGGGCTTTTTGGTTTCCGTGCCGAGTTTGCAGTTCAGATTCTGGTGTCGCACGTCGTGGTCGGAGGCATAGTATTCGAGCGATGTTTCTTTTATGGTAGGTTCTTAGTTTGGCCTACTATTTATATATCTATACTAGAAGTCGCTCTGAGTATTCTGATGTATATTTTTATAAGATTTTCCCCGGATTTCGGTAAAGTATAGTTATATTTATTACTTTACGTTACTGTTATGATATTGAGAAATCCGGATGGGATTGGTGCCCACGGTTTGGCTTTTGTGGCATAGGATGAACTGTATTTTCCGGGTGCAGGTAATGGCAATTCCGTGTTAGTAGCGTTACTCTGACGATGTTGGTTTTTGTTGGTTCGTGTTTTCAGAAGGGGTTTGATTCTAGTTTAGGAAACTAAATCGGGGTTGGGTCCTTTCAGCATGGTATCAGAGCATTAGGTTTTAGGTTCTGTTGACTTTTGTAGTCGTGTTTACTAAGGATATTTGAGAATGTACAGCATGTCTGGAGTGGTGACCCGACCGGCCGGCGGATACTCATCAATACTCCGGGTGTTGTATGCTTTCAAATATTTGAAGTTCCATGATTACGTTCTACTTATTGCAAATGATGTTTTATTCATTAGGATGCCTCCTTGACGTGCTTTCCGTGTCGGTACGGTTGTGGATCCTATTGAGGATCAATCGACGCGCGATTTGCCAGTGAGTTGTGGGATTGGATGAGCATTCTGGATTCATAGATTTGTGCAGCGTGGTTTGCCTGGTTGTGCGTGTATGAGCGTCTACATGTTTCCTCAGAGCAGAGAATTGTGGCAGTTGATGTTTTGCCTGAGTCAGGTCGTTGCATTTGGTGGGCTGGTATTGTGTGAGTTCCTGTTGCGACTCCATGGCCTATATTCAGGGTATTATTTATACGGTAATGGTTCAATCAGGCAACCCAGCAATGAAATATGGAGTGTTTACCCACCTGAGGCAAAGATGTATTGTTCACATGTTTGTCCCTGTTTGCACGAGTTATGTGGCTTCAGAGGAAGTAATGCACGAGGTTCGAGATAAGTTTGAACCTGAGCATCAGAGGGATCTGGATTGATATGCCTCGAGACAACCGTGAGGAGCTTGATGTGCTGCACTCAGAGGTGAGGCTATTGGGAAGGAAAGGCGTATGCGGTTTCTGACGTGTTGGTTTGAGGAAAGTGGACTTAGTCGAGATAATTGATGAGTTTCAGTTCAGGTACCTCGGAATCAGTGACTTCATTAGGCTGTGGCTTTTTCGAATATGTTGTGGGTCATCCGAATAAAGTAGAGGATCCGTTTGGTGGAGGTGGTGACCACAGAGTAGCGGATTTGTTCCTGTGGCATGAGTTTGGGGTGATCGTTAGTGATCCTTTCTCGCAGCAGGTGTCGTTGTGACTTGTGTTTGTGGAACACTTTCAGTTGCCATTGTGGTGGCCAGGAGGGTCACGTTGCGAATGAGTGTCCTCAGCAAGTTGTTTTAGCGGTTCGGCAGCTCAGAGTTCACGAGGAGATCATGATGCTATTTCTGGAATTTGACCAATGTAGCCTTTTTGACGAGTTAATCTGCAAGTTGCAATTGACGTGGGCGGCTAGTTGGACATGTTGGAGTTCGTGCCACGACCTTGTATGAGGACGAAGTTTCTTTGAGGTTACCGTTGCTTGACGTCCATGGCTATTATACCTGCATCTCCACTTCCGAGGTTTTGGAGAGTGTTGTATCTATCCGGAGGTTGCGAGATCCTTGTTGGAGGATATGGCTTAGCCGCTGAGCTGTTATAGCTTGATACCATTGATTTTGTTATGATGTTGAGTATGGACTTTTGGCGACACATTTGGCTGTGTTCGAGTGTCTCGAGAAGGAGGTTGTGTTTCGACGACCAGGTTTCCCCGAGATACTATTTCACGGTGATGGTCGATCGGATGGTGGAAACGGGTTGTGTTATTGCTTAGCTTATGTTGTGGATACTTCGGTTGCTGTGCCCGACATTGGCGACATTGAGGTGGATCCCGAGTTTCCAGGTGTGTTTTGGAGGAGTTACCAGGTATTCCTCCAGTTCGGGAGACCGACTACACCATTGAGCTTTTACCGGGCGCTTGACTCATATCACCGGCATTTTGTCGTTCAGGTGCCAGCAGAGCTGATGGAGCTACAAGTTTAACTTCGAGAGTTGCTGGAGGAGATTTTGTATGACCCAGCGTATCATCATGGTGTGCTCTTGCATTATTTGTGTGAATGTTGGATGGTTCGATGAGGTGGTGCATCGACTACCGGAAGCTGAATCAGGCTTCGGAAGAGAGCGAGTATCCTTCGCTTCAGGTTGACGATTGGTTTGATCAGCTCAAGGGAGCTTCAGTCTTTTCGAAGATTGATTTCGGGACCGGATACCATCAGTTGAGGATCAGGGAGTCAGATGTGGGTATGACGACTTTCGAACCATGGTGCGAGCACTGCGAGCTCTTGATTACGCCATTTGGTTTATCAATGCCCCTGTAGTTTTTATGGACTTGATGGACCAGGTGTTCAGACGATTTCTGGACAAGTTTGTGATCGTGTTCATCGGCAACATCCTGATTTACTCCAGGGTGTGGACTAGTACAAGAAGTATTTGCGGGCGATTTTGCGGACTTCACGAGATGATCAGTTGTTTGTGAAGTTCAGCCAGTGTGAATTTTGGTTGGTTAGCGTGAAGATTTTGGACATGCGATGTCAGCCGAGGGAGTTGGCGTGGATTCTGACCAGTTAGAAGCCGTGTTAATTTGAAGTTGACCTACCATTGTACCAGAGATCAGGAGTCTCTTGAGTTTGGCAGGTTACTATCGGTGCTTTGTGCAGGATTTTTCCCAGATTACCACTTCACTTTCCGGATTGACGAAGAAAAGCGTCAAATTCGAGTTGTCCGATACATGTGAGATGAATTACTTACTCCTGAAGGAAATATTGACCGTTGCACCAGTTTTGACCTTACTTGACGACCGTGACGAGTTCGTGATTTATGGCGATGCATCGAGGTTTGAATTTGGTTATGCTTTGATGCTGTATTGCGGAGCGGTGGTTCATGGTTTCAGGCAGTGGAAACTTCATGAAGCTACGTATCCTATGTATGATTTGGGTGTAGCTATCTTTATGTTAGCATCAAAGAGTTCAAGACACTACTGCTACGGCATGCAGCACAGTGTAAGATGTACACTGATCACTTGAGTTTCATCTACTTGCATTTTTGGCCAGATTTGAGCTTGAGGCGACGTAGATGGATGGGCTCGATCAACGACTATGGCTGCACATTTGATTTTATTCGAGAGAGACTATTGTTATTGCTGATGCATTCAGTTGGAAGTCGGGAGCTTCAGTGTTTCATGTGTGTGTGGCTCGAGTTTCCGTGTTAGTCGAGTTGTGATCTACGAGAGCTGAGTTCGAGTGTGATGATGATAAAGCTCATTGTTTTGCGTACGTTATGCACTAGTGGTACGAAGATGTATCAGATACTTCGAGTTTACTACTCGTGACGCAATATGAAGAGGAATGTAGCAGCTTGTGTGTGCAGATGCCACATTTGTTGGCAGGCGATGGCTAAGAGGCATAGACTTGCCGGGAAGTTACAGCCATTGGAGATTCCCGATTAGAAGTTGGAGCTTGTCACTGTGGATTTTGTGTGCTAGTACGTACTTCGGTTTGTGGTACCAGTTGTCAGGCCATTGTGGACCATTTGATGAACTTAATTCTTTTCCTTGTACTTCCGGAAAAGATTTCAGTGGCAGGCTGGCATAGCTATGTTTGGTGGAGATTGTCCATTTTCATGATGCGCCCGTGTCCCAGTTCGCTGATCGAGATATTCAATTACAACCAAGTGTTGGCAAGCTTTGCAGTGAACATTGGGGACTAGATTACAGTGTAGTACAGTTTCTTATCCTCAGATTGGCGGGCGATCTTTGAGGACTATTCAGACCTTGGAGGACATGTTGTGGTCTTATGTATTGCAGTTCCGAGGAATTTGGGACCAGCAGTTTCAACTATTCGAGATTGCATGCAGTACCAGTTGTTGACCACTGTGATTATGACGTTGCATGATGCCGTTTTGAGGAACGATGTTGTACTCCATTGTGTTGGAGCGAGTATGGTGTGAGTTGACGTTTGATTCTGATTTTGTGGAATGTGCTACCTTAGACTTTCGGATTAGCGGAAACAGCTTGATAATTGCCCGAGTTCGATGTTTGAGTTATGTTGATGTGAGCAGGTTGAGTTGTGAGTTGCCATGTTATTTTGATCCGTATGTGATCATAGGCGAGATTGTGATGTGCCGTATAGTTCGGCATTGCCTATAGCGTTGGCTTTTGTGTGTGTTGTGTTCCGTGTGGTGGAACTACATTTCAGATTTGTTGCGTGTTTTGTACCCTATCAATTCCTTATACTGGAAGACTTGCTGTTTGTGTGGAGCCAGTTTAGATTTGGGATTTGAGGGTACATAGATTACAGTACGGAGATATCTCCTATTGTGGAGTCTGTTGTCAGAGTCGTTCAGTTGAGGTTGCCACTGGAAACTTGAGCTGTATGCAGAGGCAGTGCTCCTACTTTTAGTCTGCAGACTTGGAAATTCCGAGGTCGAAATTTTTTTAAGGGGGATGGATTTGTGACGACCCGGAACAGAATCAGTAGTGTTAATCAGCTTAAGCCATGAGGTTATGCGTAATCGCAGATTCCCGATAATTGTTTGAATCGTCAGCTTTGATCACGACTAAATTATTGGCCGAGAATTTAAGTTGAGTCTCTTCTCGAGAGTTATTGTACGCGTGATTTCGAGTTCGTGGGCAGTTCCGGATTATTATTTGGACGACCGAGGAATATAATATGAATATTTGAAATTTCGGCAAAAGTTGACTTTTTGGGGTTTTTGTCGAGTTGTATGTCGTTTCGCTCGGAATCGCGCCCCGATCGCAGTGGTGAGGTTTGTTTTTTTAATTTGAGCATCGGAAATTATAGCGAGGTTTTGGGGTGTGATTATTGGATTTTCGACAATTCGTCGTTATTGAATTATATGTTTCTGGGAACGGTTGTTTCTCGTGATTTGATTTGGGAATCCGAATTATGATTTTGAGAAATGGATTTTATGATTATTCAGGGGTTCGTGATCGTTCGTTTAGCGAGGGATTTTCCGCCGGATCACGGGATTAACGCGAACTGCGTTACGCTCACCTGTGAGTGGACAATTTCTTTTCACTGATAATCGCGAGTCTTTATACATGCTTTACGAACATGAGCATGCATACGAGATTACGATTTATATGAGCATGTGTTAGACGATTATGCTTATATGATTATACATTATGTATATGCATTTATATATTGCTTTATGCATTTGCATCGAACTATTTACGATTTGGTTTACACAGAGTACAGTCTCAGTATATGTTGTTGTATCGATACACTCGCATCCCGGCTGATCCCCGAGGATGTGTACCGGGGGAGGCTGTGACTCCTGACCCGAGGCCTTTACCGGGGGGAGGCAGACCTCTGACCTGAGGCCTTTCTGGCTAGAATCACGTGTGGGTCTGAGATCCCGTGATTCGGACTGTACTAGCACGGATGTGTCCATGAGTGACCCCGTGAGATTTTTACTTGCATGCTCAGTACGCTGGAGGAGTATGAGTTTACCTCGTGTACTTTATTATATTTATTCATCTGGACTCGCATATGTTTTTATAACACATATCAACTGGCGAAAGACATTTATTTTCGTCCACTCACTCTAACAGTTTTCATGTCTTTCCCCTGGGTTTTTCGGTTTCCGTGCCCAGTTTGCAATTCAGATTCTGGTGTCGCACGTCGTGGTCGGAGGCATAGTATTCGAGCGATGTTTCTTTTATGGTAGGTTCTTAGTTTGGCCTACTATTTGTATATCTATACTAGAAGTCGCTCTGAGTATTCTGATGTATATTTTTATAAGATTTTCCCCGGATTTCGGTAAAGTATAGTTATATTTGTTACTTTACATTACTGTTATGATATTGAGAAATCCGGATGGGATTGGTGCCCACGGTTTGGCTTTTGTGGCATAGGATGAAGTGTATTTTCCGGGTGCAGGCAATGGCAATTCTGCGTTAGTAGCGTTACTCTGCCGATATTTTGGTTGTTTTTGTTGGTTCGTGTTTTCAGAAGGGGTTTGATTCCAGTTTAGGAAACTAAATCAGGGTTGGGTCCTTTCAATTAGTCGATAAGAAATGTGATAGCAATGATACCCTCTGGCTTACTATTATTGCGCTCTAACTTCTTTAATGTGTGCAAATACCCAAATTGATAAATCAAAATACAACGTTAGTAACCCAATCAATTTCTTTTTACAAACTCAAATACAAAATTTTAACGACAACATCAAAGATGCTGAGTAAATCAACCTTTAAATGGGATACATCTATCTAAGGAGTAAAACATCGAATATGAAGGATATATCGATAGTTTAAAATAAAGATATTTTGAAGGAAATATCGATCAAATATCGATCCAATGAAATTTAGAAAGGAACAACGGAAACTAAGAGAAATATATGGAAATTAGTATTGAAACTTTATGAGGTTCTTATATGGTTAATTATCTATATTATATTAAAAGAATATATTGATCAAATATTATGACATATTAATTTGTGACAATGTTATATGAACTACTACGGGCTAAATGTTGATGTTCATTATAATATAATTTGATACTTCTAATTTTTTGTTTTCGATAGCTGAAAGCCAAAGAGAGATTAGACCATCACGCCTCTTGTACTTTATGTAACATATTATACATTACAAAGTAAACCACATGAGTGCTTTAGAACCACGTAAAAGATCTAATAGATTCAAAATTCACACTACACCCGCCCCCCCCCCCCCCCCCCCCCCCGGGCCATGTCTTTGTGTAGTGTTGTGTTGGCTAAGGTTGTTGGTTGACTTGGTCTCTTATTGTGGCTTGTAATTCCAAATTTTGTAAGAAATTTTGCGGGAGTATTTTTGAAAGGACTCAACCCCGATTTAGTTTCCTAAATCGGAATCAAACCCTTTCTGGAAACACGAACTTGCGAAAACCACAAAAATTTCTGCAGAGTTTCGTTACTAACGCAGAATTGCCATTAACCTGCACCCAAAAACACACTTCATCCTATGCCACAAAAGCCAAACCGTGGGCACCAATCCCGTCCGGATTTCTCAATATCATAACAATAAAGTAAAGAAGTAATCAAAAACTGTACTTTACAGAAATCAGGGAAAAATCATAAGAAAACATATCAGTAGCGTATCAGAGCGACCTCTAGTGTATATATACAAAAATATACAACAGTAGGCAAAACAAGAAACCTACTAGAAAAGAAAGGTAGCTCGAACACTAAGCCTCCAACTGCGACGTGAGACACCAGAATCCGAACTGCAAACTGGGCATGGAAACCGAAAAGCCTAGGGGAAAGGCAAATAAAATCGTTAGAGTGAGTGGACGAAAATAAACATATGCCTTTCACCATTTATATATATATATATATCATAAAACAAAGCGAGTTCAGAAAATAAATGGAGGTGTCAGGCGAATCTCTCAAGTCTAGTGGGCACATAAGGGGAATCTCTCAACCCTGGATCTGACTACCGGTGATCAGCCGAGTAGCTAATGCGTCGATGCTAAGTAAATCTCATCATCATATAAAATATAAAATAATACCTCCAAAAGCAATAAATAATCTCAACATCGTATCGTAAATAAATACGGAAATCAAGAACTCGCTACGATAGTGAAATAAAAAGGTCCACTCACAGATGAGCACAACGCGCACACGCGCTAATCACGAGATCCGGCGGAAGATCCCTCGCCCAACGCACGATCTCGATCCCCTGAATAATCACAAAATATAATTGATCAAAATCATAGTTCATCACACTGTACCACACCTCGGAAACCAACCATTTCCGGAAACATATAACTCGATACAAAATAATCGACGAAATTCCCCAAACTCTCCACACAAACCGTCGACTAAAAATCTGGCTTCCAAATCAACTCGAAAACCTCAAGGCGATGATCGGGGCGCGAATACGAACAAAATGACATATAACTCGACAAATTTCAAAAAGTCAACGGGTCGCCGGAGCTCTGCCGTTGACCGCCGCCGCCGCCGGCTGCGCGCCGTCAATCGGAGAAATTTCCCTGCGGCCAAGCCTCCAAAATGTTCTCCTCCTCAAGCCAAACATCTTTCCCAAAGGGGTCACCACTATCCAGCCACCACCGTGGCCAGAAATCAGCTCGAAACATCCACGGCCGAGAATCGCTGGAAAACTTTCCCGGCCGATTCCGGCGCCGTCACGTCACCTCGTCCCTCAAAACCAAAGGCGAAATCATCCTTGATCAAAACCCAATCAATTCCACCCAAAATCCTCATCGGAAAGCCACTGGAGCGCTGCCCCCAAACGGAGCTGATTCCGGCCGGAAAACTACGAACTTCAACCCACTCGTTCTCCCTCAAATCGAAACCAATTTCCAAAATTCCAAGTTCTAAACAATTGCAAATCAAGAGAGGAATCGTTTCATACCCAAATCGGAGCCGGAGGTGGCCGGAATCGCGAAGCCCGACGGCAACAGTTTGCACACGCGTGGTGGAGCTCCGGTCAAAGAAAGTCAACGGTCAACATCCTTGGTCAACGCCGGTCAAACTTCCCAAACAGTGTTTTCGACAATTTTTTGACTATTTCCGATATTTATACTCGCGGCTCAATACGATCGACGGTCCAAAATGGATCATATCCACGTTTCGGATAACTCGAATCCAAACGGATAAACACGACGAAATTTCGCAATTTCAAATATTCATAACATATTCCTCGGTCGTCGAAATAATTATCCAGAACTGCCACAAACTCGAAATCACGTGTACAACAACTCTCGAGAAGAGACTCAACTCAAAGTCGTGATCAAAGCCGACAATTCAATTAACTTACGGAAAACTGTGATTACGCGTAAACTCGTGGATTAAGCCGATTACTATACTTATTCTGGTTCGGGTCGTCACAAATCTATCCCCCTTAAAAAGAATTTCAACCTCGAAATTTATGTACCTGCTAGGTGAACATATGAGGATACTGCTCCCGCATACGCTGCTTAGTCTCCCAGGTGGCCTCCTCAACCGAGTGATTCTGCCACAAGACCTTCACCAGCGGTATAACACGGTGCCTCAACTCCTGCTCACACCGATGGAGAATCTGTACAGACTCCTCCACATATGTCAAATCCTCTCGGATAGGTAGCTGATGTGGCGCTAACACATGTGATAGATCTGGAATATAGTTCCACAACATCGAAATATGGAAAACATCGTGTACTCGAGCCATCTCAGAAGGCAACTCAAGTCTGTAAGCCACAGCACCAACCCTCTCGGTAATCTCCTACGGACCAATGTACCGTGGTCGAAGCTTGCCACGCTTCCCGAAATGCACTACTCCCCTCCACGGAGATAGTTTCAGGAAGACCCAATAGCCCACATCGAACTCGAGACTCTTTCTTCTCACGTCCACATAACTCTTCTGGCGATCCTGGGCAATCTTCAATTTGTCCTGGATAATATGAATATCCTCCATAGTGCTCTTCACCAGATCAGGGCCAATAAGCCATCACTCGCCCACCTCACTCCAACACAATGGAGTGCGGCACTGCCTCCCGTAGAGAGCCTCATACGGTGCCATCTCAATGCTGGCCTGATAGCTGTTGTTGTAAGCAAACTCAATCAAATGCAGTTGTTGGTCCCAATTTACCGCAACATATCCTCGAGAGTCTAAATAGTCCTCTCAGACTGCCCATCAGTCTGAGGATGAAAAGCTGTACTGAAACGCAATCTAGTGCCCATGGCTCGCTGTAATGCCTGCCAGAACTCGGAAGTAAACTGACTGTCTCGGTCAGAAACAATGGATACAGGCACACCGTGCAGACGAACGATCTCCGTCAAATACAGCCTTGCCAATCTGCCCACTGAAATCTTCCCTGGAAGTGCAAGAAAATGAGCGAATTTCGTCAATCGTTCTACGATAACCCAAATACCAGTATTACCGGCCGAAGTATGCGGTAACTGATACATGAAATCCATGGTAATGTGCTCCCACTTCCAAACCGGAATTTCCAAGGGCTGCAACTTTCCCGTAGGCTTCTACCTCTCCACTTTAACCTACTGACAAATCAAACATCTGCTCACATATGTGGCAATCTCCCACTTCATGTTGCGCCACCAGTAATAAGCTCGAAGTGTACGAAACATCTTCGTACCACCGGAATGCATCGCATACGCTGAACAATGAGCTTCGTCTAAAATCTTTTTCTTCGAACTCTCGTCCCTGGGTACACATAATCTACCTCTGAATAGCAACGTACCATCATCACTCAACCGAAACTCTGTTGGCACACTATTCCGAATCATGGTCTTCTTGTCCAACAGGTAGGAATCTGCATCTTGAGCTTCCCGAACCTGATCAACCAATACCGGTCGAACCTGGAAGCTAGCCAACAAAGCTCCATCATCGTCCCACTCGAACTCAGCTCTCGGCTAACATAGAAACTCTGGCCACACACACATGAAACAACGAGGCTCCGGACTTCTGACTGAGTGCATCAGCAATGACATTAACCTTCCTTGGATGGTACTCGAAGGTGCAATCGTAATCATTGATCAACTCCATCCATCTGTGCTGCCTCATGTTCAAGTCTGGCTGCGTGAGCAAATAAGTGAGACTCTTGTGATCTATGTACATCTTGCACTGAGCTCCGTACAGGTAATGTCTCCAACTCTTCAAGGCTAATACAATAGCAGCCAACTCCAAATCATGGGTAGGATAGTTGACTTCATGTGGTTTCAGTTGCCTGGAACCGTAGGTCATCACTCTGCCATGCTGCATCAGAACATAACCAAGTCCCAACTTCGATGCATCGTTGTAAACCACGAACTCTCCACTATCATCAGGTAAAGTCAAAACCGGTGCACTAGTCAATTTTTCCTTCAGGAGCAAGTAACTCTCCTCACATGCATCGGACCACTCGAAATTGATGCCTTTCTTCGTCAATCTGGTAAGTGGTGTGGCAATCCGTGAAAAATACTGCACAAAGCGCCGATAGTAACCTGCCAAACCCAAGAAACTCCTGATCTCTAGTACGGTCGTAGGTCTACTCTAATTCAACACGGCTTCGATCTTGTCAAGATCCACGCTGACTCCCTTAGCTGATATCACGTGACCCAAAAACTTCACGCTATCCAACCAAAACTCACACTTGCTGAACTTCGCAAACAACTGATTATCCCGCAAAGTCTATAAAACCGCTCGCAAATGCTTCTTGTGCTGGGCCACACTCCTGGAATAAATTAGGATGTCATCGATGAATATGATCACAAACTTGTCCAGAAACCGCCTGAACACCCGGTTCATCAAGTCCATAAAAGCTGCGGGGGCATTGGTCAACCTAAACGGCATAACCAAGAACTCGTAATGCCCGTACTGCGATCTGAAAGCTGTCCTGGCCACATCTGACTCTCCGATCCTCAACTGATGGTATCCGGACCTGAGATCAATCTTCGAAAAGACTGAAGCTCCCTTGAGCTGATCAAATAAGTCATCAATCCGCGACAACGGATACTTGTTCTTCACCGTGACCTGATTCAGTTTCCGGTAATCGATGCACAACCGCATGGAACCGTCCTTCTTCCGCACAAACAATACAGGAGCATCCCACGGTGATACATTGGGTCGTATGAAATGTGACGACCCGAACCAGAATCAGTTGCGTGTTTGGCACGATTCACGAGATTCTGTTTAGTCGCAGTTTTACGTCGTATATGTGTTTTGCCGATTCGATTTGCGACTATGTTTTCAGTCGAGAATTTGAGTTGAGTGTCTTCACGGAAGTTGTAGAGTACGTGATTTCGAGCTCGTGGGCGGTTCCGGAAGATTTTTCCGTTAACCGAGGAATATTTTATGATTATTTGAAGTTTCGGTTTCCGACGAGTTTATCTGATTGTTTCGTGTTTATCCGAATCATTTCGTATATTCATTTCGGACCGTCGATTGACCCGAGGCACGAGTATAAATATCGGAATAGTCGAGAATAGTCGAAAAATCACTGTTTGAGGATTGACCACCGTTGACTTACTATTTTTGGAAAGTTGACCAGTTGACCGAAGAGGAAAGTTTCCTCTTTGAGCTTTGCCGTCCGACGACCTGTTTTCCGGCCACCTCCGGCCAAACGAAGGGTAAGGTTTTCTTCCCCTCTTGATTTCGAGTGGTTTAGTGCTTGGTTTGGTAAAAATTGATGGTGTTTTCATTGAGTTCAAATCGGGCCGAAATGTGGTGGTTCGACAGTGATGGTGACGGTGGTTCCGGTGGGTTTCGAGGGTGGAGGTTATGGGGGTTCACCTCCCCTTGACCTTGTGAAGCTTCCCATAAGATTTGTTTTGGAATTGGTTAAGGTTTGGCTCGAACCCGATTAGGTTTTCCGGTGGGTTTTCCGATTTGATTTTCGATGAAAGTGATGATGTTAGAGTTCGAATTGGCTTGTGTGTCAGTTATGAAAGTGGTTCGTATGGTCGAGACCTTGTGATCTGGAAGTTCTCCGCCGGTGAATCTCGCCGTTGACGGCGGCGGCGGCCAACGGCGGAGGAGTTGACTTTTTCAGATTTTGATGAAATTAATGTCATTTTTCTCGAAATCGCACCTTGATTATCGTCCAGAGGTTTTCGGGTTGATTTGGTTAGCCGATTTTCAGTCGAGGTTTCGAGTCGAGGTTAGCCGATTTTCAGTCGATTTTCAGTCGAGGTTTCGAGATTTCGGAATTTCCGTTATTCATTTTGTACTGCATTGCATATTTCCGGGAACGGTTGGTTTCCGTGATTCAGTACAGGGTTGTGGACTATGATTTTGATCAGTTGTGTTTTGTGAATATTCAGGGGATCGAGATCGAGATCGGGATCGGGATCGTGATCGTGCTTTAGGCGAGGGATCTTCCGCCAGACCACGAGATTAGCGCGAGTGCGCGTTTTGCTCATCTGTGAGTGGACAATTTCTTTTCACGGAATTCTTGCGAGTCTTTTATATGATTTACGAACTTGAGCATGCGTATGAGATTTTGGATTACATGAGCATGTGTTTTACGATTATACGATTATACTTATACGGATATACGTATACGAGTATACATACACTTATATGTTGTTTCATGCATTTGTATCGTACTGTTTATGATTTGGTTTTCACAGAGTACAGTCGTAGTTCATGTTGTTGTATCGATACACTCGCATCCCGGCTGATCCCCGAGGGTGCTTACCAGGAGGGGTACCATACCTTGTGCCGATGTAGTTTCGGGTGGGTACTGGTTTCTGTACCTTGTGCCGATGTAGTTCCGGGTGGGTACAGATGTTTGTTTCTTGTGCCGATATAGTTCCGGGTAGAAACAGATACCCTGACCTGAGGCCTTTCCGGCTAGAATCACGTGTGGGTCTGGGATCCCGTGATTCGGACTGTACTAGCACGGACGTGTCCATGAGTGACCCCGTGGGATTTTTACTTGCATGCTCAGTACGCTGGAGGATTATGGTTTTACCTCGTGTACTTGTTGTTTTTATTTACCTGGACTCGCATAGGTTATTTTAAACATATATATCAACTGGTGAAAGACATTTATTTTCGTCCACTCACTCTAACGTGTTTCACGTCTTTCCCCTGGGCTTTTCGATTTCCGTGCCCAGTTGCAGTTCAGGTTTTGGTGTTTTCACGTCGCGGTTTGGAGACTATTGATCAGAGTTATCTGTGCTTTCCAGTAGGTTCTTGTTTCGCCTACTGATGTGTATATTGTATATATTTTACTTTAGAGGTTGCTCTGATACATTCTGATACTTGTTTATACGGATTTTCTCGGATATATATATATATACTACAGTACTGTTTACTGTTTATGATTCATATATTGATGTTGAGAAATCCGGATGGGATTGGTGCCTACGGTTTGGTTTTTGTGGCATAGGATGAAGTGTTATTTCCAGGGTGCAGGTTTATGCAATTCCACGCTAGTAACGAAACTCTGCTGAAATTTTGAAAGATTTTTGTTGGTTCGTATTTTCATAAGGGGTTCGATTCCGATTTAGGTAACTGAATCGGGGTTGGGTCCTTTCATGAAACCCTTCTCCAGCAACTCTTGAAGTTTAATTTGTAGCTCTTTCAACTCCCTGGCGCCATACGATAAGGTGCCTGAGATATGGGTCTAGTGCCTGGTAATAGCTCAATGGTGAAATTGATCTCCCGAACTGGAGGAATACCCGGTAACTTCTCCGGAAATACATTTGGAAACTCAGAAACCACCTCGATATCACCAATGTCTGGTACTGAAGCCGTAGTATCCACAACATGAGCTAAGTAAGCAGCACAACCCTTTTTCATCATTCGCTCGGCCTTCATCGCTGAAATCACACATGACAATGAAGTATTATTCTAACCGCGAAACAAAATCTCGGGCAAACCTGGTCATCGAAACACAACCTCCTTCTTGTGACAATCGAACATAGCCCAATGTGTCTCCAAGAAGTCCATACCCAAAATCACATCAAAATCGACAATATCCAGCAATAACAAATCTGCGGCTAAAACATGACCTGCAATAAACATCTCACAATCCCTATATACCCAGCCAATAGTCACAACCTAACCGGACGGATACAACACTTTCCACAAACCCGGAAGTGGAGACACAGGTACAGTAGCGAGAGATGATAGTCTATATAACATGAATGAATGTGTAGCACCTGGATCTAGCAAAGTAAGTACTGGATAACCAAAGACATGCAACGTATTGATAACAACCTCCGGTGAAGCTCTACCCTCGCGCAATGTCATGGCATGAACCCTGGCCTGCCCGGCTGGTCGTCCACGCTGAGGGTGACCCTGCTGTCCACCCTGGCCAGAAGACTGTACTGGTCGAGCCCCAGAACTGGTACCTCGCTCTCCTCCAGAACTCTGGGCTGTCTCTCCACCAACACAATAAGCTGGAAACATTTCCTCGCATAGTGACCCTTATGGCCACAACGATAATCAACGACAGGACCTCGCTGACATGGACCAACATGATGCCTGCTACAAAGACTACACAATGGGAACTCCCTTGGTACGGTAAAAGTACCACCGGTACGCCGAGGATAACTGGAACTGCTAGAACCCCCACTAGACTGTGGTCGCTGCGGTCGATCCCTCCTCCATCTCTGCCTCTGTCTAGGTGCACTAGCTGGTGGTCTATATGGTCCACTGCCCGAGGATGATGCCGATCCGGAAGCATCAGAACTCAGCCTCTTGGATGGTCCTTGACTCGGTCTACCCTCCCCAAATCGTCGAGACTGGAATCTCATCCGCATTTCCTTCTTGATATCCTCGCCTCGAAGTGCTGCACTGACAAACTCATCAAAGTTGTTCCGAGGCATCGTAGTCAGAGTCCCCTTGATGTTCAGATTCAAACCCAGCTCAAATCTACGGCACTTGGCTTCCTCTGTAGCCACCATGTCACGAGCAAACCGAGACAAACGGGTAAATCTATCCCGGTACTCAAGCACAGACATACTGCCCTGCCTCAAATTAGTGAACTCCTCATACTTCCGCTGCTGCATAGCCTGGTTGAATTACCTCCGCATAAACAAATCTCGAAACAAAGTCCACGGAGTATCAACCGGTAGTCTATCGGTTCTAACCCACCAAAAGTATGCATCTGACTCAAGTAATTCGACTGCTGCCACTGTCATCTACTCAGGGGTAAAACGCAGACGCTCACAAACGCGTTCAACCTGAACCAACCATGCTTCAACAATCTCTGGATTAGCTGAACCCGAAAAGACAGTCGCTCCAGCAGTATAAGCTTTGACCACAGGGTCAAAACGCTCCAAACGCAACACTCGCATCAGCAAGTCATGCGTCTGGCGATCCTCATCAGGATCCACTTCCCAATTCACACGGGGACCACATCGAGGAGGCATCCTACTGATGCAAGAAAAGCATTCATCACAAGCACTAGGAACGTAATCATGAGACTTTAGACATTTGAGAATACACAACACCCGAAACATTGATGAGTACTGCTGGCCAGTCGGGTCATCGCTCCAGACATGCTGTACATACTCAAATACCCTAAGTGTCACAACTATAAGAGTCTACAAAATCTGACACCTAATGCTCTGATACCAAGCTGAAAGGACCCAACCCCGATTTAGTTTCCTAAACTGGAATCTAACCCCTTCTAAAAACACGAACTTGCAAAAACCACAAAAATTCGGCAGAGTTTCGTTACTAACGCAGAATTGCCATTAACCTACACTCGAAAACACACTTCATCCTATGCCACAAAATCCAAACCGTGGGCACCAATCCCATCCGGATTTCTCAATATCATAATTATAAAGTAAAGCAGTAACCAAAAACCGTACTTTACAGAAATCCGGGGAAAATCATAAGAAAACATATCAGTAGCGTATCACAGCGACCTTTATATATAAAAAAATTTGTGACGACCCGAACCAGAATCAGATGTGTGTTTGGCATGATTCTCGAGATTTGGTTATAGTCGTAGTTTTGCGATATTATGTGGTTTGCCGATTCGATTCGCGAATTTGTTTTCGGTCGAGAATTTGAGTTGGGTGTCTTCACGAAAAGTGTAGAGTACGTGATTTCGAGTTCGTGGGTGGTTCCGGAAGATTTTTCCGATAACCGAGGAATATTTTATGATTATTTGAAGTTTCAAGTTCCGACGAGTTTATCCGATTGTTTCGAGCTTATCCGAATCATTTCGTATATTCGTTTTGGACCGTCGATCGACCCGAGGAGCGAGTATAAATATCGAAAATAGTCGTAAATCGTCGAAAATTTCAGTTTGGCTTTGACTTTCCTTTTTTGGAAAGGTTGACCGTTGACCAGAGAAAGTGTGACTTTCCCGTTTCGGGCTTCACTTCCGGCGACCGGATTCCGGCCACCATCCACCACGGGACAGGTATAGTTCGATTCCTTTTGTGATTTCGAGTATGTGTGGCTTTGGTTTGAGAAGAATTGATGTCGTTTTGGGGAGGAACCATTGGAGGCCGAGATGGTGATTTCGCCGGTGACGGGGAGCTTGGCTCCGGCGAGTTTTGGAAGGGGAGATTGGGGGGATTCGACTTCCCTCGTCTCTCTGAGTCTATTGGTGTGATCAATTGAGGTTAGGGAAGATTTTTTGATGCAACCCGATTAGGGATTTGGTTTGGGATTTTCGTTCGGTTTTGCTTGATTTTGAGGTGGTTGTGATTTGAATTGGTCTTAGTGATAGAAGGGAAAGAGGTTCGCAAGGTTGAGATGGTCTGATCTGGAGAATTTCGCCGTGTGATTCCACCGTTGATGGCGCGCCGCCGCCGACGGCGGTGGTCAACGGCGAGGGGAAAAAGTCAACTTTTCAGATTTCGATGTAATTAGTGTCGTTTTTCTCGTAATCGCGCCCTGATCGTCGTCCAGAGGTTTTTGAGTCGATTTGATTAGCCGTTTGTCAATCGAGATTTCGAGTGGGAATTTCGGGATTTCCGTTATACATTTTGTACTGTATTTCGTATTTCCGGGAACGGTTGGTTTCCGTGCATCAGTACAGTGTTGTGAACTACGATTTTGATCAGTTATGTTTTGTGAATATTCAGGAGATCGTGATCGAGATTTGGATCGTGATCGTGCTTCAGGCGAGGGATCTTCCGCCGGACCACGAGTGTAGCGTGTGTGCGCGTTTCGAGAGTCTGTGAGTGGACACTTTATTTTCACGGATTGATTGCGAGTCCTTATTTATGATTTACGAACTTGAGCATGCAGATTGATTATGATTTTACGAGCATGTGTTTTATGATTATGCATATACGAATATACGTATACGAATATATTTATACGTACATATTATGTTTAAAGCATGTGCATAGAAAAGATTTATGGTTTGGTTTACATAGAGTACAGCGTCAGTATATGTTGTTGTATCGATACACCTTGGCTTCTCGGCTGATCTCCGAGTACGCTCCGGGAAGGACAGATATCCTGACCCGAGGCCTTTCTGGCTAGGAATCACGTGTGGGTCTGGGATCCCGTGATTCAGACTGTGCTATCGCGTGGTAGTCCATGAGTGATTCCACGATTTTATATTGCATGCTCTGTACACGTGAGGAGTTGGAGTCTCCCTCGTGTACCCGGACGCGTGAGGAGTTGGAGTCTCCCTCGTGTACCATTTCTTTACTTATACATTTGACTCGCATATGATTTTATACGTATATATTACTTGGTGAAAGAAATTTATTTTTGTCCACTCACTCTAACGTGTTTATTGTCTTTCCCCTGGGCTTTTCGGTTTCCGTGCCCAGTTTGCAGTTCAGGTTTGGTGTTTCACGTCGCGGTTTGGAGGCTAGTGATCAGAGTTACCTGTGTTTTCCAATAGGTTCTTGTTTCGCCTACTGATGTACATATTGTATATGTTTTACTCTAGAGGTCGCTCTGATATATTCTGATACATGTTGTGCGGATTTTCACGGATATACATATATACATAGTACAGTTTAATTACTGTTGTTGATTATATTGATGTTGAGAAATCCGGATGGGATTGGTGCCCACGGTTTGCTTTTTGTGGCATAGGACGAAGTGTTAATTTCTGGGTGCAGGTTATGGTAATTCAACGCTAGTAACGAAACTCTGCCCAAATTTCGAAAAATTTTTGTTGGTTCGTATTTTCGAAAGGGTTTGATTCCGGTTTAGGTAACTGAATCGGGATTGGGTCCTTTCAAAAATATACAACAGTAGGCAAAACAAGAAACCTACTGGAAAAGAAAGGTAGCTCGAACACTAAGCCTCCAACCGTGACGTGAGACACCAGAATTCGAACTGTAAACTGGGCACGAAAACCGAAAAGCCCAGGGAAAATGCAAATAAAATCGTTAGAGTGAGTGAACGAAAATAAACATATGCCTTCCACCATTTATATATATCATAAAACAAAGCGAGTTTAGAAAATAAATGGAGATGTCAGGCGAATCTCTCCAGCCTGACGGTGATAGACTAGGTGAATCTCTCAAGCCTAGTGGGCACATCAAGGGAATCTCTCAACCCTGGATATGACTACCGGTGATCAGCCGAGTAGCCAATGCATCGATGCTAAGTAAATGCCATCACCATATAAAATATAAAATAATATCTCCAAAAGTAATAAATAATCTCAACATCGTATCGTAAATAAATACGGAAATCAAGAACTCGCTACGACAATGAAATAAAAATGTCCACTCACAGATGAGCACAGCGCGCTAATCACGAGATCCGACGGAAGATCCTTCGCCCAACGCACGATCTCGATCCCCTAAATAATCACAAAATATAACTGATCAAAATCATAGTTCATCACACTGTACCACACCTCGAAAACCAACCATTTCCGGAAACATATAACTCGATACAAAATAATCGACGAAATTCCTCAAACTCTCCACACAAACCCTCGACCAAATATCCGGCTTCCAAATCAACTCGAAAACCTCAAGGCGATGATCGGGGCGCGAATACGAACAAAACGACATATAACTCGACAAATTTCAAAAAGTCAACCAGTCGCCGGAGCTCCGCCGTTGACCGCCGCCGGCGGCGGCGGCGCGCCTTCAACCGGAGAAATTTCCCGGCCGCCAAACCTCCAAAATGTTCTCCTCCTCAAGCCAAACATCTTTCCCAAAGGAGTCACCACCATCCAGCAACCACCGTGGCCGGAAATCAGCTCGAAACATCCACGGCCGAGAATCGCCGGAAAACTTTCCCGGCCGATTCCGGCTCCGTCACGTCACGTCATCCCTCAAAACCAAAGGGGAAATCATTCTTGATCAAAACCCAATCAATTTCACTCAAAATCCTCACCGGAAAGCCACCGGAGCGCCGCCCCCAAATGGAGACGATTCCGGCCGGAAAACTACGAACTTCAACCCACTCATTCTCCCTCAAATCAAAACCAAGTTCTAAACAATTGCAAATCAAGAGTGAAATCGTTTCATACCCAAATCGGAGCCGAAGGTGGCCAGAATCGCGAAGTCCGACGGCAACAGTTCGCACATGCGCGGTGGAGCTCCGGTCAAAGAAAGTCAACGGTCAACATCCTTGGTCAACGCCAGTCAAACTTTGCAAACAGTTTTTTCGACAATTTTTCGACTATTTCTGATATTTATACTCGCGGCCCGATATGATCGATGGTCCAAAACGGATCACATCCACATTTCGGATAAACACGACGAAATTCTGCAATTTTAAATATTCATAACATATTCCTCAGTCGTCAAAATAATTATCCGGAATAGCCCACGAACTCAAAATCACGTGTACAACAACTCTCGAGAAGAGACTCAACTCGCATTCTCATCCGATAATTAAGTCGTGATTAAAACCAGCAATTCAATTAACTTACAGAAAACTGTGATTACACGTAAACTCGTGGATTAAGCCGATTACTATTGTGACGACCCGGACCAGAATCAGCAGTATGATCAGCTTGATTGATGAGGTTGGGTGTAGTCGCAGAGTTGTTCGACAGTTATTGAATCGCCAGGCTCGTTAACGACTAAATTATTGGCCGAGAATTGGAGCTAGGTCTCTTCTCGAGAGTCGTTGTACGTGTGATTACGAGTTCGTGGGCGGTTCCGGATCGTTATTTGGACGACCAAGGAATTAGTTATGAATATTTGAAGTTTCGACGGAAACGAATTATTATGGCAGGTTTGTTCGCGACTAAATTACCGGACGAGAATTTGGTTTCGGCTTCTTCACGGAAGTTGTTCGGAATTTAATTTCGAGTTTGTGGGAACTTCCGGAGCATGATTTGGAGTTACGAGGAATTGGTTGAGAATTTTGCCGTTTGTTGATTATTTAGTTGATTTAATGTGTGTTGCTTTGAAGGGTTGACTTTTTATCCGATTGGCCGATATGTTTGACTTCGGGTGATTATGAAAGATTATGTCGAGTCGAATTCGTGGCCGCGAGAATTATCGGAATCGGAGTTACGACGAGAAAGTTTCGGGAGTTTAAAGTTCGTCGAAATGGATAAACATGAAGTTTCCGTTTTGGGAAAGGCTATAAATAGCAACCTGTTATTTTGGGCAACTGGATGACTTACCATATTGGGGTTTGACCGAGTTGACCGAGTCAACTCGGTGGGAGGAGGAGGAGATGCGACGGCCTACGGCCTCACCGGCGACGGAGCATCGTTCGGCCACCTTAGGGCTCGGCCTAGGGCTCGGCCAACTCGCCTTGGGCCCCTCTTGTGGAATCCGACCACCCCTCACGGCGAGGCTCACCGGAAATGGAGGAATTCCGGCCAAAAAACTTGAGAATTTTTGAGGTAATTCGGGTTCCATAATTTACACCGATTTGTGCTGAAATTTTGGGTGGGCTTTGTTGCTCTCATCCTCTTGAAGCTACTGTGTGAATTTGAAGCTCTAATTTTGCTTGAATTTGGAGAATTTTGGATTGGAAAATTTGTGTACAATTCGGTTCTTCATGAAATTGGATGAGTTAGAGTGAGAATTGGCCCTTGGTGCAGTTGACAAAGTTGCTCAGTGGGCGATTTGGAGTGGAACAAGGGTGGCTCCGCCGGAAAATTCTTCGGCCGGTGGCGGCGCCGCCGTGGACGGCGGTCAACGGTCAACGGTTTGACTTTTTGACTTTCGGCAAGTTGCATGTCGTTTGACTCGAAATCACGCTCCGAACGCAGTGGGGAGGTTCGTTTTTCGAGTTGAGCGTCCGAACGTAAAGCGAGGTATTGAGGTGGTATATACGGATTTTCGACGATTCGTCGTATTCGAATTGTGTATTTCCGAGAACGGTGGTTTCTCGTGATTTGATTTGAATTGTCGGATTATGACTTTGAATATTGGTTATTGTGAATATTCAGGGGTTCGTGATCGTTCTTTTGGCGAAGGACTTTCCGCCGGATCACGGGTTAACGCGTATCGCGTTACGCCAGTCTGTGAGTGGACATTTTATTTTCACGGAATGATTGCGAGTCTTTTATATACGTTTTATGAACTTGAGCATGCAGCATGATTATGGTTTTACGAGCATGAGATTTCATACGAGATTATGATTATATAAGCATGTGTTTACGATTATACGAATATGTTTATACGGATATACGTATACGAATATGCATACACTTATATATTGTTTCATGCATTTGCATCGAATTGTTTATGATTTGGTTTTCACAGAGTACAGTCTTGGTTACGTTGTTGTATCGATACACTTTGCCTCTCGGCTGATCCCCGATGGTAGGCCACCAGGAGGGGCAGTACCCCGAAACCGAGGCCTTTCTGGCTATGAATCACGTGGTAGTCAAGGACTCCGTGATTCTGACTGTACTAGCACGGACGTGTCCATGAGTGACCCCGTGATACTTTCTATGCATGCTCTGTTTACGAGTTGGAGTCAGCGTCTCCTCGTAAACGATTTGATTTGATTTATTTTTATTTCGACTCGCGTATGTTTTTATAACATATACACTTGGTGAAAGACATTTATTTTCGTCCACTCACTCTAACGTGTTTATTGTCTTTCCCCTGGGCTTTTCGGTTTCCGTGCCCAGTTTGCAGTTCAGGCTCTGATGTCGCACGTCGTGGTCGGAGGCATAGTGCTCGAGCTACTTTGTTTCATCCAGTAGGTTTATTGTTCTACCTACTGTGGTATGAGTATACGATTATGTATTAGATGTCGCTCTGAGCTTCCTATTGAATATGTTATACGATTTTACACTGGATTTCAGTAAAGTGTATATATATTTACTACTTTACGTTATTGTTGATATATTGAGAAATCCGGATGGGGTTGGTGCCCACGGTTTGCTTTTTGTGGCATAGGATGGAGTGTATTTTACGCGTGCAGGTAATGGTAATTCCACGCTAGTAACGAAACTCTGCCCAAATTTTGAAAAGTTTTTGTTGGTTCGTGTTTTCGAAGGGGTTCGATTCCGATTTAGGGTGCTAAATCGGGGTTGGGTCCTTTCAGTTTGGTATCAGAGCATTAGGTTGTAGGTTCTGTAGACTTCTGTAGTCGTGTTTACTAAGGGTATTTGAGAATGTACAGCATGTCTGGAATGGTGACCCGACCGGCCGGCGGATAATCATCAAATTCCGGGTGTTGTATGTTTTCAAATATTTGAAGTTCCATGATTACGTTCCACTTGTTGTGAACGATATTGTATTCATTAGGATGCCTCCTGACGTGCTTTCCGTGTCGTTTCGGTTGTGGATCCTGTTGAGGATCAATCGACGCGTGAATTGCCAGAGAACAGTGGATTCAGATGAGTATTCAGAGTTCAGTGAACTATGTGGCACGGTTTACCTGGGGATGTGTATATGGGCGTCTATATGTGGCCTCAAAGCGGTGAGTTGTGGCAGAGATGTTTGCCTGAGTTAGATTGTTGTATTTTGTGGGCTGGTATTGTGTGAGTTCCGGTTGTGACTCCATGGCCTACATTCAGGGTGTTGTGTATACAGTGATGGTTTATCAGGCTACCCAGCATTCGAATGTGGAGTGCTTACCCACCTGGGGCAGAGATGCATTGTTCACATGTTAGTTTCGGTTTGTACGAGTTATGTGGCTTCAGAGGAAGCAGTGTACGAGGTTCGAGATGAGTTTGAACCTGAGTATCAGAGAGATGCTGATTGATGTGCCTCGAGATATCCGTGAGGAGCTTAGTGTGCTGCACTCAGTGGCGAGGCTAGTGTAAGGGAAAGATGTACACGGTTTTCGATGTGACGGTTTGAGGAAAGTGGATTCAGTAGTGAGAGATTGAGTTCTGATACTTTGGGATCAGTGACTTCATCAGACTGTGGCCTTTTCGGTTATGTTGAGGATCCTCTGCTGATCCATTTGGCGATGGCGGAGATCACAGAGTAGCGGATTTGCTCCTGTGGCATGAGTTTGGGCGATCGTTGGTGATCCTTTCACGCAGCAGGTGTTGCGGTGACTTGTGTTTGTGGTACACTCTCTGTTGCCATTGTAGTGGCCAGGAGGATCACGTTACGAGGGAGCGCCCTTGGTCAGCTGTTGTAGCGGTTCGGCAGCTCAGAGTTTACGAGGAGATCCTCATGTTGTTCCTGCGGTCTGACTAATGCACCATGTTGACGAGTTAGTCAGCAAGTCACAGTTGATGTGTGTGGCCAGTTGGGCATGTTGGAGTTCGTGCCATGACCTTGTTTGAGGACAGACTTTTCTCCGAGGTTACTATTGCTTGATGTCCATGGCGGTTGTACCTGTATCTCCACTTCCGAGGTTTTGGAGAGTGTTGCATCCATCCGGAGGTCACGAGATCCTTGTTGGAGGTTATGACTTAGCCGTGGATCTGTTATAGCTAGATATTGTGGTTTTGGTGTGTTTGTGAGCATGGACTTACTGACGACGCAATTGGCTATGTTCGAGTACCTCGAGAAGGAGGTTGTGTTTCGACGACCAGATTTCCCCGAAATGCTGTTTCGTGGTGATGGTCGAGCGGATGGTGGAGACGAGTTATGTTGCTCGCTTAACCCATGCTGTAGATACTTCGGTTGCTGAGCCCGTTATTGGTGACATTGAGGTGGTTTCCGAGTTTCCTGGCGTGTTTCGGAGGAGTTACCAGGTATTCCTCCAGTTCGGGAGACCGACTACACTATTGAGCTTGTACTAGGCGCTGGACTCATTTTATCGACACATTGTCGTTCTGAGCCAGCGGAGCTGATGGAGCTACAGTTTCGACTCCAGGAGTTGCTGGAGGAGGTTTCAGGAGATTTCATGTGACCTAGTGTATTTGCGTGGTGTACTTTTGCATTGTGTGTACGGATGTTGGTTGGTTCAACGAGATGGTGCATTGACTACCGAAGCCTGATTCGCTTCAGAGGAGAATGAGTATCCTCCGTTTCGGATTGACGAGTGGTAGAATCAGCTTGCGAGAGCTTCAGTCTTGTTGAAGATTGATTTTGGGTCCAGATACAATCAGTTGAGGTTTGATGAGTCTGACGTGACTATGTTAGCTTTCAGATCATGGTGCAGGCATTACGAGTTTTTGGTCACGCTGTTTGGTTGACCAATGCCCTGTTGATCGTGTGGACTTGATGGACCTGGTGTTCAGACAGTTTCTGGACGAGTTTGTGGTCATGTTCATTGGCAACGTCCTGATGTACTTCAGGAGTGTTGGCCAGCACCTGAAGCAAATGTGAACGATTTTGCGGACTTCGCGAGATGATCAGTTGTTTGCGAAGTTCAGCCAGGGTGAGTTTTGCACGATTAGCGTGAAGATTTTGGGATGTGTGATGCTATCCGAGGGAGTTGGCGTGGATCCTGACCAGATTAAAGCAGTGATGATTCGGAGTTTGCCCTACCATTGTACCAGAGATCGGGAGTCTTTGAGTTTGGCAGGCTATTACCGACGGCTTGTGCAGGATTTTCCCGGATTACCACTATACTTTCCGGATTGACGAAGAAGGCGTCAAGTTCGAGTGGTTCGATGCATGCGAGGAGAGTTTCTTACTCTTGCAGGTTGGTGATCGTTACTGCGGTTTTGTCCTTACCTGACGACTACGACGAGTTCGTGTGATATGGCGATGCATCGAGGTTTGGATTTGGTTGTGCTTTGATGCTGTGTAGTAGAGCGGTGGCTCGTGGTTCCAGACAGTGGAACTTTGTGTGGTTGCATATCCTATGCGTGATTTGGATGTAGCTGTCCTTGTGCTAGCACCAGAGAGTTGGAGATACTGCTACTATGGCGTGCAGTGTGATGTAGGAGGTACCCTGATCATTTGAGTTTCATCCACTTGCATTTTCGGCCAGATTTAGGCTTGAGGCAGTGTTGATGGATGGGGTCAACTAACGACTATGACTGCACCTTTGAGTTTGTTCGGGAAAAGCTAAAGGTTGTACTTTGATCATCCGTTTGGGATGATGCTGTTGTTGATGCATTCAGTCGAGAGTTGGGAGCTTCAGTATTTCATGTGTGAGTATGACTCGAGTCTCCGTGTTAGTCGAGTTATGGGCTACGAGAGCTGAGTTCGAGTGTGATGATGTTGAGGCTTGTAGTTTTGCGTGCGTTATGCACTGTTGATGCAGTGAGGTATCAGATACTTCGAGTTTACCAGTCGTGACGCAATCCACAGAGCCATGTAGCAGCTTGTGTGTGCTGATGCCACATTCGTCGACTGGCGATGGCTAGGAGGCAGAGACTTGCCGAGAAGTGTCAGCCATTGAAGATTTCCGATTAGACGTGGCGATTGTTGCTGTGTTTGTGTATGTTGTTTGCACTTTGGTTCGTGATACCAGTTGTTGGGCCTTTGTAGGTCGTCTGACGTACTCAGTACAGTTCCTTGTACTTTCGGAGATGATTCCAGTGGTTGGCTGGCATAGCTATGTTTGACGAAGATTGGCTATTTACGTGGTGTATCTGTGTCCCAGTCCGCTGATCGAGATAATCAGCTACGACGGAGTGTTGGCAAGCTTTGCAGTAAGCATTGGGGACCAGATTACGAGTTGGTACCAGTTCTTATCCTCGGATTGGCGAGCGATCTTTGAGGACTATTCAGGCCTTGGAGAGCATGTTGTGGACCTTGGTATTGTAGTTCCGAGAGATTTGGGACTAACAGTTTCAGCTGTTCGAGATTGCATCCAGTACCAGTTTGTGGACCACTATGGTTTTGAGGTTGTTTGATGTTGAGTTGAGGTATGTTGTTGTACTCCATTGTGTTGGAGCGAGTTTGGTTTGAGTTTGAGTTGATGTTTAATTCTGATTTTGTGGAGTGTGTTACCACAGACTGTCGGATTAGCGGAAACGAGTTGATTATTGTCGAGTTCGATGTTTGAGTTGTGTTGATACGAGTATGCTGAGTTGTGAATTGACACGTTGTTTTGATTTGTATGTGGCCATAGGCAAGTTTGTGTTATGCCGTATGGTTCGGCATCGCCTATAGTATTGGCTTTTATGTGTGTTGTGTTCCGTGAGGCGGAACTGTGTTTCAGGTTGGTTTTGCATTGTGTACCCTATCCGTTCCGTATGCAGGAACACTTGGCGATTATGTGAGCCAGTTCAGATTTGTGATTTGAGGGTACAGGGATTACAGCACGGAATTATCTCCTATTGTGAAGTTTGTGATCAGAGTTGTTCAGTTGAGATTACCGTTGGTGAGTTGAGCAGTATGCAGAGGCAGTGCTCCTACGTTTAGCCAGCAGACTCAGAAATTTCGAGGTCGAAATTTTTCTAAGGGGGGGTGGATTTGTGACGACCCGGACCAGAATCAGCAGTATGATCAGCTTGATTGATGAGGTTGGGTGTAGTCGCAGAGTTGTTCGACAGTTATTGAATCGCCAGGCTCGTTAACGACTAAATTATTGGCCGAGAATTGGAGCTAGGTCTCTTCTCGAGAGTCGTTGTACGTGTGATTACGAGTTCGTGGGCAGTTCCGGATCGTTATTTGGACGACCAAGGAATTAGTTATGAATATTTGAAGTTTCGACGGAAACGAATTATTATGGCAGGTTTGTTCGCGACTAAATTACCGGACGAGAATTTGGTTTCGGCTTCTTCACAGAAGTTGTTCGGAATTTAATTTCGAGTTTGTGGGAACTTCCGGAGCATGATTTGGAGTTACGAGGAATTGGTTGAGAATTTTGCCGTTTGTTGATTATTTAGTCGATTTAATGTGTGTTGCTTTGAAGGGTTGACTTTTTATCCGATTGGCCGATATGTTTGACTTCGGGTGATTATGAAAGATTATGTCGAGTCGAATTCGTGGCCGCGAGAATTATCGGAATCGGAGTTACGACGAGAAAGTTTCGGGAGTTTAAAGTTCGTCGAAATGGATAAACATGAAGTTTCCGTTTTGGGAAAGGCTATAAATAGCAACCTGTTATTTTGGGCAAGTGGATGACTTACCATATTGGGGTTTGACCGAGTTGACCGAGTCAACTCGGTGGGAGGAGGAGGAGATGCGACGGCCTACGGCCTCACCGGCGACGGAGCATCGTTCGGCCACCTTAGGGCTCGGCCTAGGGCTCGGCCTAGGGCTCGGCCAACTCGCCTTGGGCCCCTCTTGTGGAATCCGACCACCCCTCACGGCGAGGCTCACCGGAAATGGAGGAATTCCGGCCAAAAAACTTGAGAATTTTTGAGGTAATTCGGGTTCCATAATTTACACCGATTTGTGCTGAAATTTTGGGTGGGCTTTGTTGCTCTCATCCTCTTGAAGCTACTGTGTGAATTTGAAGCTCTAATTTTGCTTGAATTTGGAGAATTTTGGATTGGAAAATTTGTGTACAATTCGGTTCTTCATGAAATTGGATGAGTTAGAGTGAGAATTGGCCCTTGGTGCAGTTGACAAAGTTGCTCAGTGGGCGATTTGGAGTGGAACAAGGGTGGCTCCGCCGGAAAATTCTTCGGCCGGCGGCGGCGCCGCCGTGGACGGCGGTCAACGGTCAACGGTTTGACTTTTTGACTTTCGGCAAGTTGCATGTCGTTTGACTCGAAATCACGCTCCGAACGCAGTGGGGAGGTTCGTTTTTCGAGTTGAGCGTCCGAACGTAAAGCGAGGTATTGAGGTGGTATATACGGATTTTCGACGATTCGTCGTATTCGAATTGTGTATTTCCGAGAACGGTGGTTTCTCGTGATTTGATTTGAATTGTCGGATTATGACTTTGAATATTGGTTATTGTGAATATTCAGGGGTTCGTGATCGTTCTTTTGGCGAAGGACTTTCCGCCGGATCACGGGTTAACGCGTATCGCGTTACGCCAGTCTGTGAGTGGACATTTTATTTTCACGGAATGATTGCGAGTCTTTTATATACGTTTTATGAACTTGAGCATGCAGCATGATTATGGTTTTACGAGCATGAGATTTCATACGAGATTATGATTATATAAGCATGTGTTTACGATTATACGAATATGTTTATACGGATATACGTATACGAATATGCATACACTTATATATTGTTTCATGCATTTGCATCGAATTGTTTATGATTTGGTTTTCACAGAGTACAGTCTTGGTTACGTTATTGTATCGATACACTTTGCCTCTCGGCTGATCCCCGATGGTAGGCCACCAGGAGGGGCAGTACCCCTACCTGACCGGCGAGGGGCAGTACCCCGGAACCGAGGCCTTTCTGGCTATGAATCACGTGGTAGTCAAGGACTCCGTGATTCTGACTGTACTAGCACGGACGTGTCCATGAGTGACCCCGTGATACTTTCTATGCATGCTCTGTTTACGAGTTGGAGTCAGCGTCTCCTCGTAAACGATTTGATTTGATTTATTTTTATTTCGACTCGCGTATGTTTTTATAACATATACACTTGGTGAAAGACATTTATTTTCGTCCACTCACTCTAACGTGTTTATTGTCTTTCCCCTGGGCTTTTCGGTTTCCGTGCCCAGTTTGCAGTTCAGGCTCTGATGTCGCACGTCGTGGTCGGAGGCATAGTGCTCGAGCTACTTTGTTTCATCCAGTAGGTTTATTGTTCTACCTACTGTGGTATGAGTATACGATTATGTATTAGATGTCGCTCTGAGCTTCCTATTGAATATGTTATACGATTTTACACTGGATTTCAGTAAAGTGTATATATATTTACTACTTTACGTTATTGTTGATATATTGAGAAATCCGGATGGGGTTGGTGCCCACGGTTTGCTTTTTGTGGCATAGGATGGAGTGTATTTTACGCGTGCAGGTAATGGTAATTCCACGCTAGTAACGAAACTCTGCCCAAATTTCGAAAAGTTTTTGTTGGTTCGTGTTTTCGAAGGGGTTCGATTCCGATTTAGGGTGCTAAATCGGGGTTGGGTCCTTTCAACTATACTGATTCTGGTTCGGGTCGTCACAATTTTTTGGGTGTTACTGTGTTTGAACTTTGTTGACTAATTAGGACAAAAGTCAAATTTCGTTAAATATCGGTAAATATCCGAAACTTCGGTACATATAGGTAATTATAAAAATTGTGGGATATTTTGAGCAAAAGATCTTGATAACTGTAGATTATTTAGGTAACTAAAAAAATGATAATATCAACAAAATATCGGGGATATTATCGATTTTTTACTCCATGCATCCACCTATATTGAACCGGACCAACAAGCGTCACTTCATTAGCAAGGTGGATAATAAGGTAGACCATGACATGAAAAAAGTCAGTGGCGTTAATCTTTCCAAATCACACAATGTCAATACAATTCGTTCATTCAACTCTTTGAAATGCTCAAGTGTTCCAACTTTAGTACAGAGATTCCGGAAATACGAAGAAATTTCTAGTAAGACATGAGTGGCTTCTCTTGGCAGCACATGGAGAATTGTCACAAGAACTAAATATAGCATAATGATTTGGTAGTCGTTACTTTTTCAAGTTGACATGTTTCTTATCCTCTGGTCAAACACATCTAGATATATTAGAAGCCATCCCACCAGGTAGATCGGCTATTGATAATAAGTCAAACATCAATGTTTTTTCAACCGTCTTTAATGTGAAAGGCATAGGTGTTAGCATATATATATATATTATAAGTATGGATTGAATCTATGAAACAAAAGATACTGAATATACATAACGTAAATTGTATATCGAAATTAATGAAACTAAAATAATAGAGAATTAAATTCAAAAATGCTTTCAATCAAAATATAGAAATCGAAATAGAGAAAACAATTTGAATTTATTAACTTGACTATCGAGAGAAGCTTGCAAATGCAATACCCTAAGACAAAAATGTATTCATACACTTCTGCATGTAGAGTCTTCTTGATGTCTGTCTCCCATGATTCAAGTCTCAATCTTAGGCTTGCAGAATACCTTGAATTCTAACTCGAACTCCAGTCTGTGTTTCTCTCTTGTATAATATGGAAGATTTTGTAAACGAATTGAGTAATTGAAGCAGATCCTTCACGCTTCATTTATCAACGTAAGACGCATGTTCATCGTTTTGAACAAAATATCGTCTTGTTCCAAAGACGAAGAGTTTCGTCTCAATGTAAAATGATATCTGGTCAAAAATGTATTCTTATTTTAACTAAGTTCCCATAGCCCAAGAGGCCCAATTCCTAATCTATGATTAATTAATATTAATCATGGACCACTAGTAGGACCAAGGGGAATATCCATTGAAATCTGATGAAATTCTTTTACCCAAACCCACTTTTATTTACTACCCTACAAATGGTATCTCTTATTAAGGGTAGGTGTGTTCATCTATCTTCCATGTGGGACTAAAGTCCCACAAAATTCCAACAATAGGATAATATTTAAGAACACCACATCCGTACTAAGTAAGGATAGTAATTAGGTTTGCATTTAAGTTCAACCAGGTCTTTTTTAGCATTTAAAGAATCCTTAATCTAACCAACAATACTTAATAAGGTTCTGAACAAGGATTCTATGACATTTTTCTCTATATGCATGGTGTCGAGGTTGTTGTGCAATAAAAGATCATTCCAATATAGACCTGTGTACTTTTTGTGCCCCCATTTTCTTTTCTTTGCCAAATTCTTTTTCTTATCAAGTCATCACCATATCTTATATTATCCCGCTTAAAATTTGAGCCAAAAAACCCACATAAATAAGCAACCATAAAATCTCTAAGGAAGCATGGACAATAACAATTCCTTGGGACACCTCCCACTTTTTCATCATTTGACAAGAAGTCATTAAATTCGCAAAACCCTAACCTTAATATCCTCACCAATATCTTCAATAATAGCATCAATCAAGAACTTCGGTTTAAACAAAATCACAACTTTCAAATTAGGCTTCAACCACAAAGCGAGACCCCCCCAGCTTCACCAATATGCTTAACGGATGTATCTTTAGAAAAACCAAACTACTTCTAATCCATTTCACCTTATAATTTTCTTGTTTAGCTTCACACAAGAAAATTTAAGAGACCGCATTATTCCGGGTTGATTCCCCAAGTTTTTGGACTGTCAAGGCTTGCGCTAGCCCTTGATAATTCAAGGAAACAAGTGGGTATCATTGTGACTCTGTGGCTGCAAAGCATAACCATAGAGTGGGGATTTCCCCTCCATATCACTAGTCTCAACAAGTATAAGCATTTCCTTATCATTGCAGTTAACATTACCACCAATAGACTGAACAATACAATTACTATCCAAAATAGTAGAAACCCTAATTGGAATATCGTTCTCAAATTCCATGACTATAGTAGGGTAAGAATAACATGGCATTGAAGATAGACGATTAAGAATATCTTGGGCCAATGGGGCATACTTAGAAGTAGTTGACAAGATTTGACTATCTCTTCAAACGTCTAGTTCAACTCGAAGACTAGTAATTCTTTGATGGGCTAATAGAGATTGCCCTTGCTATCACCACCAACTCATTCTCATCCAGACTCACTTCATTAACAGGCTTGTAGCCCAATAATTACCTAAACCCGCAACCTTCAAACATTCAAATTCAACAGGACAACAACCTAAGCACGTGGATAACTCATCAAAATCAATGACTTTTGTTGTAATGGGGACAACCCTGAGCTTATGGCTTTGAGCAGGACTTTTTCACTATATTTCGAAAGAAAGAAGTTTATTCAAGCTAGCTTTGCAGAACAAACTAGAGAGGAAGTGGAACTAAGAGGTAAAGGTAAGATACTTGAATTATTTGTTAGAGAGTTATTTTCAAGTAAGTAGACGATCAACGCATTCTTATCCCCTAACTTAGGTGAAAAGTACCCAAAAAATATGTGACGACCCGGACCGGAATTGGTATAGTAATCGGCTTAATCTGCGAGTTTTATGAGTAATTGAGGTTTATCGTAATTAATTGGAGATGCAACTTCGTTCACGACTTAATTTTCGGACACTAATTTGATTTGGGTTTGTTCATGGGAAATGTAGAGAATTTGATTTCGAGTTCGTGGGAGTTTTCCGATGATTTTTCGGATAATCGAGGAATATAAAAAGAATATTTGAAATTATCACCGAGTTAGTCGTGTTTATCCTTTTGAGTTTGCGTTATCCGAATTGTGGATAGAGTTGATTCGCGACGTATAAATAGCCGAATAGTCGTAAAGTTGTTGCAAAAATTTGAAAATGGGCTGTTTGACCGAGTTGACTGAATTAGGCCGAGTTGACCGAGTCAACCTGTGGTTGACTCAGTGAGTCCGTGACTCGCCGACAAGGTGGTAGCCGGAATACGGCACGGTTGCCAGAGTTTAAGGTATGGTTTTGAAGCTTAGGATCTAAGCTTTCGATTGATATATATGTGGTTTGATTTGGTTGGAGATTTTTTAGGAGAATAGTATCCGGAATCGGGTTTGATGGAGGGTGGCGCTCCGGTGTGCTTCTGGTGGGTTCTTGGGTTGGAACAGGTTGGGATCGAGCCAAGGGTGAAAACCCCCTTGGTTCGAGACGTTTTGGTGCTGTGATGGTGCCAGAATCGACCGGGAAAGTTTTCCGGCTATTCTTGGCCGTGGAGGTTTCGAGGAGGTTTTGGAGGTGTTGCCGGCGGAATTGGAGGTTGAGGTAGTGAAGAGAAGTGTTGGGCTTGAGGAGGAGAAGAAATCTGGGCTTTCCTCGCCGGAAAATCTCTCTGGTGACGGCGCACCGGTGGTGGCGGTCAACGGCGGAGCTCCGGCGAGGCGTTGACTTTTTAGATTTTGTCAAGTTTTATGTCGTTTTGCTCATAATCACGCCCCGATCGTCACCTTGAGGTTTTCGAGTTGATTTGAGTAGTGGATTTAAAGTCGAGGGTTTATGTGGAGTATTTGGGGGTTTTCGACGATTATTTTGTATCCGAGTTATATATTTCCGGAAATGGTTGGTTTCCGAAGTGTGAGTCAGAGTATTGAACTGTGATTTTGATCAGTGATATTTTGTGATTATTCAGGGGATCGAGATCGTACGTTGGGCGAGGGATCTTCCGCCGGATCTCTGGATTAGCGTGTTTGCGCGCTGTGCTTGTCTGTGAGTGGACTTTTCTTTTCACTGATTGGTTGCGAGTCTTTATATTACGTTTTACGAGCATAAGCTTGCACATACGGTTATGAGTTATTCGAGCATGTGTTTACGATTATTCATTTACGAATATACATCGACGAATATGCTTATATAATTACGTATTACGAATATGCATTCACATTATGCTTTATACCTTTGCATGAAACTATTTATGATTTGGTTTACACAGAGTACAGTCTTAGTATATGTGGTTGTATCGATACACTTGCTGAAAGGACCCAACCCCGATTTAATTTCCTAAACCGGAATCAAACCCCTTCTGAAAAAACGAACTCGCAAAAACCACAAAAATTTCGGCAGTATTTCACTATAACGTGGAATTTCCATTAACCTGCACCCGAAAACACACTTCAACCTATGCCACAAAAGTTAAACCGTGGGCACCAATCCCATCCAGATTTCTCAATATCATAACAATAACGTAAAGTAATAATCAAAACTGTACTTTACAGAAATCCGGGGAAAAACATGAAAAAGTATAACGACAAAGTAATCAGAGCGACCTCTAGTGTATATATACAAAAATATACAACAGTAGGCAAAACAAGAAACCTACTGGAAAAGAAAGGTAGCTCAAACACTAAACCTCCGACTACGACATGAGACACCAGAATCCGAACTGCAAACTAGGCACGGAAACCAAAAAGCCCAGGGAAAAGACAAATAAAATCGTTAGAATGAGTGGACGAAAATAATCATACGCCTTTCACCATTTATATATATATATATATATATCATAAAACAAAGCGAGTTCATAAAATGAATGGAGGTGTCAGGCGAATCTCTCAGGCCCAAAGGTCAGGCGAATTTCTCAAGCCCGACGGTGATAGACTAGACGACTCTCAAGCCTAGTGGGCATATCAGGGGAATCTCTCAACCCTGGATTTGGACTACTGGTGATCAGCCGAGTAGCCAATAAATCGATGCTAAGTAAATGCCATCACCATATAAAATATAAAAAAATACCTCCAAAAACAATAAATAATCACAACATCTGAAAGGAATCAACCCCGATTTAGTTTCCTAAACTGGAATCAAACCCCTTTTGAAAACGTGAACCAACAAAAACCATTAAAATTTCGGCAGAGTAACGCTACTAACGCGGAATTACCATTATCTGCACCCGGAAAATAACACTTAATCCTATGCCACATAAGCCAAACAGTGGACACCAATCCCATCCGGATTTTTCAATATCAATTCAATAGCAATAAGCAGTAAACATAACTGTAATATATAGTATATCCGGGAAAAACCGTATAAAACATGTATCAAAATGTATCAGAGCGACCTCAAGTGTAAATATATACAAAATATACAACAGTAGGTGAAACAAGGAACCTACTGGAAAACACAGGTAGCTCGAACAACTAGCCTCCAACCACAATGTGAGACACCAAAATCCGAACTGCAAACTAGGCACGGAAACCGAAAAGCACAGGGGAAAGGCAAATAAAACGTTAGAGTGAGTGGACGAAAATAAACATATGCCTTTCACCAGTTTCATATACATAATAATTATAAAACAATGCATGTTCGGAAATTATATATATGGAGGTTGCCAGGCGAATATCTCAACCCCGACGGTCAGGTGAATCGCTCAAACCCGACGGTGATAGGCCAGGGGAATCTCTCAACCCCAGCGACATACAGGGGAATCTCTCAACCCTACCCAGAGGAATCTCTCAACTCTGGTCCAGAGGAATCTCTCAACTCTGGCGGACTACCGGTGATCAGCCGACTAGCCGAAGCATCGATGCAGTAATGCATTCACCAATAAATATAAAATAGTACCTCCGAAAATAACATTTATCTCAGCATCGTATAAAGTAAATACGGAAAATTACGAAAAATCACGAACTCGCAAACAACTGTGAAAATATAAAAATGTCCACTCACAGATCAGCAGAGCGCGCACTCGCGCTAATCACGTGGTCCGGCGGAAGATCCCTCGCCCGAAGCACGATCTCGATCCCCTGAATAGACATAAGATATATTTGATCAAAATCATAATTCACAACACTGTACTACACCGCGGAAACCAGCCGTTCCCAGAAACATATAATAATGTGCAAAATAATCAACGAAATTCCCGAAATCTCCACTCAAAACTCTCGACTGATAATCTGATACCCAAATCAACTCAAAAACCTCAAGGCGACGATCAGGGCACGATTACGAGAAAAACAACATTAAAAACATCGAAATCCATAAAGTCAACAGGTCGCCGGAGCTCCGGCGTTGACCGCCGCCGCCGCCGCCGGCACGCAGTCAACCGGAGAGTTTTCCCGGCGACCGAGCTCCCACAATGATCTCCTCAACAAGGCGAACAACTTTAACAAAGGGATCACCACCATCCAACCACCACCGTGGCTGGAATCCAGCTCGAAAGCCACGGTGGTCCAAACCGGCCAAAAAACTTTCCAGACCGATTCCGGCGCCGTCGCGCCACCTCGTCCCTCCAAACCAAAGGGGAAATAATCACTGTCTAAAACCCAACAAAACCCACCAAAGATCCACCCCGGAAAGTCACCGGAGCACCTCCCTCCGTCGAGGCCGATTCCGGCCAAAAATCTCCAATTTTCAAATCAAAATATCTCCCTCAAATCTCAACCAAATCAAGCAATTCCAAGTTCTAAATCGATAAATCGAAACTTCAAATAATCATATTATATTCCTCGGTCATCAGAAAAATCATCCGGAACCGCCTACGAGCTCGAAATCACGTGTACTACAACTCTCGAGAAGAGACTCAACTCAAATTCTCGGCCGATATTTAAGTCGTAAACAAAACCGACAAACCACACAATTATCGATAAACCGCAATTACGCACTAACTCATGGATTACGCTGATTACTCTACTGATTCTGGTTCGGGTCGTCACAAATCTACCCCCCTTAAAAAAATTTCGACCCCGAAATTTACGTACCTACCAAGTGAACAGATGAGGATACTGCTCTCGCATACGCTGCTCAGTCTCCCAGGTGGCCTCCTCAACCGAGTGATTCTGCCATAAGACCTTCACTAGAGGGATTACACGGTGCCTCAACTCCTGCTCACGACGATCGAAAATCTGTACTGGCTCCTCCACGTACGTCAAATCCTCTCGGATCGGTAACTGCTGTGGGGCTAACACATGGGAAGGATCTGAGATGTACTTCCGCAACATCGAAACGTGGAAAACATCATGAACACAAGCCATCTCAGCCGGTAGCTCAAGTCTGTAAGCAACAGCTCCAACCCTCTCGGTGATCTCGTACAGACCAATATACTGTGGTTGAAGCTTGCCGCGCTTCCCGAAACGCACAACACCCCTCCACGGAGATAGTTTCAGGAAGACCCAATCGCCTACCTCAAACTCAAGACTCTTCCGCCTCACGTCTACATAACTCTTCTGACGATCCTGGGCGATCTTCAATCTGTCCCGGATAATCTGGACGTCCTCCATAGAGCTCTTCACCAGATCAGGGCCAATAAGCCATCGCTCGCCCACCTCACTCCAACACAACGGAGTGCGGCACTGCCTCCCGTATAGGGCCTCGTACGGTGCCATCCCGATACTGGCCTGATAGCTGTTGTTGTAGGCGAACTCTATCAAATGCAGTTGCTGTTCCCAATTCCCACGAAACTGCAACACACATGACTGCAACATATCCTCAAGTGTTTGTATAGTTCGCTCAGACTGCTTGTCAGTCTGAGGATGAAAAGCTGTACTGAAACGCAACCTCGTACCCATGGCTCGCTACAATGCCTGCCAGAACTCAGAGGTAAACTGACTGTCTCGGTCAGAAACAATAGATACAGGCACTCCGTGCAGTCGAACAATCTCTGACAAATACAGCTTGGCCAATCTACCCACTGATATCTTCCACGGAAGTGCGATAAAATGAGCGGATTTCGTCAGTCGATCAACAATAACCCAAATACCAGTGTTGCCAGCCGAAGTACGCATCAACTGATAAACGAAGTCCTAGTAATGTGCTCCCACTTCCAAACCGGAATCTCCAGTGGCTGTAATTTCCCTGCAGGTTTCTGCCTCTCTGCTTTAACCTGCTGACAGATCAAACATCGGCTCACATATGCGGCAATCTCCCGCTTCATGTTGCGCCACCAGTAATACGCTCGAAGTGTACGAAACATCTTCGTACCTCAGGGATGCATCGCATACGCCGAACAATAGGCCTCATCCAGAATCTCCTTCTTCAGGCTCTCGTCTCTGGGCACACACAATCTGCCTCTGAAAAGCAATGTACCGTCGTCACTCAACCGAAACTCTGTAGGCACACCATTCCGAATCATGGTCTTCTTGCCCAACAGGTAGGAATCTGAATCCTGAGCCTCCCGCACCTGATCAACCAACACGGGTCGAACCTGGAAACTGGCTAACAAGGCTCCCTCATCATCCCACTCAAACTCGGCTTCGGTAGCCCGAAGCTCGGCTAACATAGACACCCTAGCTACACACACATAGAACAACAAAGCTCTGGATTTCCAGCTAAGTGCATCAGCCACAACATTGGCATTTCCTGGATGGTACTCGAAAGTGCAATCATAGTCGTTGATCAACTCCATCCACCTGTGCTGCCTCATATTCAAATCTGGTTGCGTCTACAAGTAGGTAAGACTCTTGTGGTCGGTGTAGATCTTACACTGGCCTCCGTACAAGTAACGTCTCCAACTCTTCAACGCTAGCACAATAGCGGCCAACTCCAAATCATGGGTCGGATAGTTGACTTTGTGTGGTTTCAACTGTCTGGAACCGTAGGCTACAACTCTGCCATGCTGCATCAGCACACAACCTAGTCCCAACTTCGACGCATCACTATAAACCACAAACTCACCGCTGTCGTCTGGCAATGTCAGAACCGGTGCAGTAGTCAACTTCTCCTTCAGGAGCAAATAACTTTCCTCACATGCATCGAACCACCCAAACTTGACGCTCTTCTTCATCAACCTGGTCTGTGGAGCAGCAATCCGAGAAAAATACTATACAAACCGCCGGTAGTAGCCTGCCAAACCCAGGAAACTCCGGATCTCCGGTACAGTGGTATGTCTACTCCAATTCAGCACGGCCTCGATCTTGTCAGGATCAACGCTGACTCCCTCAACCGATATCACGTGGCCCAGAAACTTCACACTGTCCAGCCAAAACTCGCACTTGCTGAACTTCGCAAACAACTGATGGTCCCGCAAGGTCTGCAACACCGCTCACAAATGCTTTTTATACTGGCCCACACTCCTGGAATAGATCAAAATATCATCGATGAACACAATCACGAACTTGTCCAGAAACCGTCTGAACACCCGATTCATCAAGTCCATGAAAGCTGCGGGGGCGTTGATCAACCCAAACGGCATAACCAAAAACTCATAATGCCCATACCGCGACCTGAAAGCTGTCCTGGCCACATCAGACTCTCGAATCCTCAACTGGTGATATCCGGATCGAAGATCAATCGTCGAAAAACTGAAGCTCCCTTGAGCTGATCGAACAAATCGTCAATCCGCGGCAACGGATACTTGTTCTTTACTGTAACCTGATTCAGCTTCCGGTAATCGATGCACAACCGCATGGATCCATCCTTCTTCCGTACAAACAAAACCGGGGCACCCCATGGAGAAACACTGGGTCGTATAAAACCCTTCTCTAGTAACACCTGGAGCTGAACCTGCAACTCTTTCAACTCCGCTGGCACCATACGATACGGTGCCTGTGAAATGAGTCATGTACCCGGTAACAGCTCAATAGTGAAATCAATCTCCCGCACAGGAGGTATGCCTGGTAACTCCTCTGGAAACTCATAAACGACCTCAATACCACTAAGGTCCTGCACAGCCGCCGTAGTGTCCATATTATGAGCTAAATAAGCAACACGGCCCTTCTTCATCATCCGATCCGCCTTCATCGCGGAAATCACACATGGAAATGAAGTGTTCTTCTCGCCGTGAAACAATATCTCTGAAAAGCCTGGTAGTCGAAACGCGACCTCCTTCTTGTGACAGTCAAACATGGCCCAATGCGTCTCCAAGAAGTCCATACCCAAGATCAGATCGAAATCAACGATATCAAGCAATAACAAATATGCGGCTAAACCATGGCCTCCAATAAAAATCTCACAGTCTCTGTACACCCAGCCAATACTCACAATCTCACCAGACAGATACAACACTCTCCACAACCCCAGAAATGGAGATCCAGGCACCGTAGCTAAAGATGATAGTCTATATGACATGAATGAATGTGTGGCACCTGGATCTAACAATGTAAGTACTGGAATACCAAAGATATGCAACGTACCGATAACGACCTCTGGTGAAGCTCTACCCTCTCGCAAAGTCATGGCATGAACCCTCGCCTGCCCGGCTGGTCGTCCACGCTGAGGCTGTCCCTGCTGTCTGCCCTGGCCTGTAAACTGTACTGGTCGAGCTCCCAAAGTGGCACCTCGCTCAGCTCCGGAACTCTGGGCCGCTTGTCCATCAGCACCATCAAACTAGAAACACTCCCTCGCATAGTGGCCCACCTGGCCACAGTGAAAACAAGTGACAGGGCCTCGCTGACATGGACAAAAATGATGCCTGTTGCAGAAGCTGCATAATGGGTACTCTCTCGGTACAGCAAACGTGCCACCGGTACGCCGATGATAACTGGAACCGCTGGAACCCCCACTAGCCTGTGGTCGCTGCGATCGATCTCTCCTCCATCTCGGTCTCTGTCTCAGTGCACTAGCTGTTGGTCTATATGGTCCACTACCCGAGGATGAAGCTGAACCGGAAGTATCAGAACTCTGTCTCTTTGAAGGCCCCTGACTCGGTCCATCCTCCTCAAATCGTCTAAGTTGGTAGCTCATCTGCCTCTCTTTCTCAATATCCTCACCTCGGAGTGCTGCACTGACAAACTTATCGAAGTTGTTCCTAGGCATCGTAGTCAGAGTCCCCTTGATGTTCAAGTTCAAACCCAGCTCAAACCTGCGGCACTTTGCTTCCTCAGTAGCCACCATGTCACGTGCAAAACGAGATAAGTGGGTAAACCTGTCCCGGTACTCAAGCACAGACATACTGCCCTGTCTCAAGTTCGTAAACTCCTCATACTTACGCTGTTGGGTAGCCTGGTTGAAATATCTCTGCATAAACAAATCTCAGAACAAAGTCTACAGAGTATCAACTGGAACTCTATCGGTGCTAACCCACCAGAAGTATGCATCTGACTCAAGTAATCCAACTGCTGCCACTGTCATCTGCTCAGGGGTAAAACACAGACGCTCACATACACGTTCAACCTGAACCAACCATGCCTCACACATCTCTGGATCAGCTGAACCCAAAAAGACAGTCGCACCAGCAGTACGAGCTTTAACCACAGGGTCAAAACGTTCCTCCAAACGCAACACTCGCATCAGCAAGTCGTGCGTCTGGCGATCCATATCTGGATCCTCTTCCCGATCAACACGGGGACCACGTCGAGGAGGCATCCTACTGATATAAGACAAGCATTAGGTACAATAATCATGAAACCCTAGATATTTGAGAACACACAACACCCGAAGTATTGATGAGTACCGCTGGCCAGTCGAGTCATCACTCCAGTCATGCTGTACAAACTCAAATACCCTAAGCGTCACAACTACAAGAGTCCACAGAATCTGACAACCTAATGCTCTGATACCAAGCTGAAAGGACCAAACCCCGATTTAGTTTCCTAAACCGGAATCAAACCCCTTCTGAAAACGTGAACCAACAAAAACCATTAAAATTTCGGCAGAGTAACGCTACTAACGCGGAATTACCTTTACCTGCATCCAGAAAATAAAACTTCATCCTATGCCACAAAAGCCAAACCGTGGGCACCAATCCCATCCGGATTTCTCAATATCAATTCAATAGCAATAAGCAGTAAACATATCTGTAATATATAGTATATCTGGGAAAAACCGTATAAAACATGTATCAAAATGTATCAGAGCGACCTAAAGTGTAAGTATATACAAAATATCTAACAGTAGGTGAAACAAGGAACCTACTGGAAAACACAGGTAGCACGAACAAGTAGCCTCCAACCACGACGTGAGACACCAGAATCCGAACTGCAAATTGGGCACGGAAACCGAAAAGCACAGGGGAAAGGAAAATAAAACGTTAAAGTGAGTGGACGAAAATAAACATATGCCTTTCACCAGTTTCATATACATAATCAATATAAAACAATGCGAGTTCGGAAATTATATATATGGAGGTTGCCAGGTAAATCTCTCAAGCCCGACGGTCAGGTGAATCGCTCAAACCCGACGGTGATAGGCCAGGGGAATCTTTCAACCCCGGCGGCATACAGGGGAATCTCTCAACCCTGCCCAGAGGAATCTCTCAACTCTTGTCCAGAGGAATCTCTCAACTCTGGCGGACTACTGGTGATCAGCCGACTAGCCGAAGCATCGATGCAGTAATGCCATCACCAATAAATATAAAATAATACCTCCGAAAATAACATATATCTCAGCATCGTATAAAGTAAATACAAAAAATCACGAAAAAATCACGAACTCGCAAACAACTGTGAAAATATAAAAATGTCCACTCACATATCAGAAGAGCGCGCACTCGCGCTAATCACGTGGTCCGGCGGAAGATCCCTCGCCCAAAGCACGATCTCGATCCCCTGAATAGTCATAAAATATATCTGATCAAAATCATAATTCACAACACTGTACCACACCGCGGAAACCAACCGTTCCCAGAAACATATAATAATGTGCAAAATAATCAACGAAATTCCCGAAATCTCCACTCAAAACCCTCGACTGATAATCTGATACCCAAATCAACTCGAAAACCTCAAGGCGACGATCAAGGCGCGATTACGAGAAAAACAACATTAAAAACATCGAAATCCAAAAAGTCAACAGGTCGCCGGAGCTCCGGCGTTGACCGCCGGCGCACCGTCAACCGGAGAGTTTTCCCGGCGACCGAGCTGCCACAATGATCTCCTCAACAACGCGAACAACTTTAACAAAGGGATCACCACCATCCAACCACCACCGTGGCTGGAATCCAGCTCGAAAGCCACGGTGGTCCAAACCGGCCGGAAAACTTTCCGGATTGGTTCCGGCGCCGTCGCGCCACCTCGTCCCTCCAAACCAAAGGGGAAATAATCACTGTCTAAAACCCAACAAAACCCACCAAAGATCCACCCCGGAAAGTCACCGGAGCACCTCCCTCCGTCGAAGCCGATTCCAAGTTCTAAACTATTTAGGATCACGAGGAGAACATTTTACCTTCAAGGGTCGTGGCTTGAAATGGCCGGAATCAGCCGGTCCGGCGACGGAAGCCAAATGGTCTGTTTTCTCCTCCGTTCAACGAAAGTCAACAGTCAATTCTTGGTCAACGACGGTCAAACTTCCCAAACAGTGTTTTCGACAATTTTCGACTATTTCCGATATTTATACTCGCGCCTCGGGACGATCAACGGTCCAAAACGGATAACCATTACGATTCGGATAAACTCGATACGAACGGATAAACTCGTCGATAAACCAAAACTTCAAATAATCATATTATATTCTTCGGTCATCGGAAAAATCATCCAGAACCGCCCACGAGCTCGAAATCACGTGTACTACAACTCTCGAGAAGAGACTCAACTCAACTCGGCCGATATTTAAGTCATAAACAAAATCGGCAAACCACACAATTATCGATAAACCGCAATTAAGCACTAACTCGTGGATTACGCTGATTATTCTACTGATTCTGGTTCGGGTCGTCACAACATCGTACAGGAAATAAATACTGAAATAAAGAACTCGTTACGACAATGTAAATAAAAGTTCCACTCACATATAACACAGCGCGCAAACGCGCTAATCACGAGATCCGGCGGAAGATCCCTCGCCCAACGAACGATCTCGATTCCCTGAATAATCACAAAATATAATTGATCAAAATCACAGTTCATTACTCTGTACCACACCTCGGAAACCAACCATTTCCGGAAACATATAACTCGATACAAAATAATTGACGTAAACTCTCGAAATCTCCACATAAACCCTCGACTAAAAATACGGCATCCAAATCAACTCGAAAACCTCAAGGCGATGATCGGGGCGCGATTACGAGCAAAATGACATAAAAATCATCAAATTCCAAAAAGTCAACGGGTCGCCGGAGCTCCGCTGTTGACCGCCACCGCCAGCGGCGGCGCGTCGTCACCGGAGGAATTTCCCGGCGACCAAGGCCCCAAAATGTTCTCCTCCTCAAGCCAAGTCTCTTTCCCCAAAGGGTCACCTCCATCCAGCCACCACCGTGGCCGGAAATCAGCTCGATTGTTCCAAAAACCAAACCGGCCGGAAAACTTTTCCGGCAAAAATCTCCGCCGTGAGGCCACCTCGGCCTCCCATCTTCAAGGGACTTCCTCCCCAGCTCGAACCCAACCTATTCCACCAAAAATCCCCTTTGGAAAATTCCTGGAAAACACCTCACCGGTGAAACTTCGATCAACGCCGGTCAAACTTCCCAAACAGTGTTTTCGACAATTTTTTGACCATTTCCGATATTTATACTCGCGGTTCGATACGATCGACGGTCCAAATCGAATCACATACACATTTCGGATAACTCAAATCCAAACGGATAAACACAACGAAATTACGCGATTTCAAATATTCAAAACATATTCCTTGGTCGTCGAAAAAATTATCCGAAACTGCCCACGAACTCGAAATCATGCGTACTACAATTCTCGTGAAGAGACTCAACTCAAATTCTCGCTCGATAATTAAGTCGTGAACCGAACCGCCAATTCAATTAATTTACGGAAAACTGTGATTACTCGTAAACTCACGGATTAAGCCGATTATTATACCGATTCTGATTCGGGTCGTCACACTTACATCTCGGCTGATCCCCGAGGATGTTTACCGGGGGAGGATGTGACCCCTGTCCCGAGGCCTTTACCGGGGAGGGGGGTAGACCTCTGACCTGAGGCCTTTCTGGCTTGAATCACGTGTGGGTTTGGGATCCCATGATTCGGACTGTACTAGCGTGAGTGTGTCCATGACAGACCTCGCAAGGTTTTACGACGCATGCTCTGTACGTGTGAGGAGTTAGAATCTCCCTCGTGTACTATATCATTTTCATTCATTTTGACTCGCATATGTTTTTATAGCATATATTATTCGGCGAAAGACATTTATTTTCGTCCACTCACTCTAATAGTTTATATATCTTTCCTTGGGCTCTTTGTTTTCAATGCCCAGTTTGCAGTTCAGATTCTGGTGTGGCACGTCGCAGTCGGAGGCTTAGTATTCGAGCTACTTTTCTTTCTCAGTAGGTTTCTTGTTTAGCCTACTGTTGTATATTTATGTATATATACTAGAGGTCGCTCTGAATACTCTGAGTTTTATATTTTCATATGATTTTCCCAGATTTCTATAAAGTTACAGTTTTTGCTTCTTGCTTTATATTGATGATATGATTTTGTGAAATCCAGATGGGATTGGTGCCCACGGTTTGGCTTTTGTGGCATAGGATGAAGTTTGTTTTTGGGTGCAGGTTAATGTTAATTCCGCGATATAGTGAAACTCTGCCGAAATTTCTATGGTTTTTGAAAGTTCGTGTTTTCAGAAGGGGTTTGATTCCGATTTAGGAAACTAAATCGGGGTTGGGTCCTTTCAAAATATTCCCGAATTGGGCCAAGAAGAACTCTCTGTACAAGATCCCAAATCAAGAGTAGCAGCAGGTCCATTATGAAAAGGACTAGATTTTCAAATAGAGAGTTTATAGACTGGGTCATGGGTTGCCAACGAACATGCCTACTCCATATTAGAATTCCCTGGTAATATCATAAAATTGAGTTTTCTTAAAAAAATTGTGTTAGGCTAATCTCACAACCCAACTATGCCATGTGGATGATCAAGTGTGCCATCGCCAGCTTGATCCCACCTACCAGAAGTAGCTGACTGACAAGATCCACCCCAGATTACCATAGTAATCCAAGATAAATCTTGCGGGATCTGTATTATAGTATCTAGCACTAACTAATCGGTACCTGGTATTCTAGCACGAGTAACCCTGAACTTCAACTAAGAACCTACACTGAGAAGACGAAAGATGTGAACTATCATGCCTCGAACTCTGGATGATCACAACTGCAGCTAACTAACCAGCAATCTGGGCATTTTAAAACAAAGGGTCCAGGGAAAGGCATAAAACGCTAAAGTGAGTGAACAAAAATCATACACCTTAAAAATCTGTAAAACAATACATATATGTCTTTCCACTGATTTCTGGGAAATAATGTGAGTTCTAACAGAATTAACTGAACTGCAAATGGAGGTGGTCGTTCAGGTTGTCTGTCCTAACCCGGAACGATTATATATATATATGAAAAGTAAGGTGAATGGATCGTTTAGGGTGTTTGTCCTAACCCGAAATAATCTGAGTCAGGCAAGGTGTTTGTCCTAACCCTGTCCAACCGACTATCCGGTGATAAGCTGAATAGCCAAGACATCGATGCAACTAAATAAAATCATCACAAAATAAACCTCCAAATTTAAATGTTCTAAAAATATACCGTAAAACTTAATGCACAAAAATATGAACTCGCTATCGACTGTAAAAATAAAACTCCACTAATAGTACTTTGTCGTGATTTCCTTCCATCCAAAGCCCGTTTGTTGACTTTTCTAAATATTTGTCAATGGCTGCTAACACGTCATCCTGAAACAACGATTACTACTTAATAACTAATCGCTGAAAATCATATCGAAAATAACTAAGCTCATTCTCCAACGAGCAATAACGCCGAGAACCTTGCATTCTCGAATAACGTGTTTTACAACTAAAGACAACCTTTATCTAATTTCAATTCTAAATCTTTAATCCTTTTAAGGGTCGTAACACATTTCTCAAATGTTACGTGACTCGAAGTCGAATCGATTATTAACTCAATCGTTCGTTATAATCGTAAAATTTTTTAATTAATATATTAAGCATAAAATGCGTAGATCAAATTCCCCCACACTTAGAATTTGCTAGTCCCTAGCAAATACTAAACAAAACAAAGACTCTCTACAAAATAAGAACTAAAAGCCACGAAATTTAAGACTCAAAAACAAACAAAAATAACTAAGTTAGATTAGAGAAATCACACTTTATCATCAAGTAGCAACTCTTCTCAAAGGCATGAACAAAAATACATCTAACCCCTTAAAAATGTCTCTGGAATTTTTTTAAGTATATGGCGATGGAATCACAAGAATTAAGAGTTTAAAGCTCAATAATTTCGAGAGTTAAGAGAGATATGATCATGCCATGATCAGGTAAGACTCGGAAGCAAACAATGGTGAAGTTAAGCTATGCATGTTTCAAACAAGTTCAAATCAATCTCACATGGATGCACTCATCATATTTTCACTCATGAAAAGGGTTCACTCAAAGTGTATATGAATTGAATCGAAAACCTCATGAATATAATGAATTACTTTGCACAAATGAACCTAAACCATATGCTTACTCATACAATTTACTCAACCAATCGAATGCTACTCATCTTAAGGATCAAAAAGGTCTTTAGAAAGGTTGTAATGAGGCTGAGGCTAATGAATTCGAAATTTTGGTATGTGGTGATAAAAACATTCAAAAGACTTAGTCAACACTTAGGAAATTCGAGCTCCATCCTTTCTCATGTATCAAACTTCAAAATGAGGCCAATTTTCATCTTTTTTGGCCCTAAAATTATTTTTTCTTGAGGTTTACAGACAGGACAAAGGCCATATTTCTTCATTTTTAAGCTTTCAGTTCGTGGTACACTCCAAATCCGCAAATATGGGGGACATTAATCCAAACTTTGACATCTAAAACAAATTGCTGGAGAGCTTCTTTTTTTTTTTTTTAGCTCTCGAATTTTTTTTTATCTTTTCTTTTCTATTCTCAGCAATTTACATACATATTTAAGCTATTTGGACAAGTTTTTCCCGATACATACATCTTTTTCTTCAAAATCTTCATCTTCACGCCATTTCCATGTACTTAGGTTCAAAAATCTTCACCAAGTCTTTAGAACAAGGGTATGGATATTCTACACTAGGTTAAAGTGCTTAGATATATAAGGCAATGGAAGAAAGGCTCAATGTAGGCTCAAAATGTTTATCTATAGGTGTCGCATCTCGTGCGCACGTATGAGACACATGGCTATTTGGTTTAGTGGTGGAAAACTTAAGTGCCTTTAATCATATCCAAAATCAGAGCATTTATCAACTTAAAAGCTTTGCAAATCTACATGAGTAAGTTTTAGTATTCTTTAGTTTATTGAAATCTATGGCAAACAATTAGATGAGGCATGTAAACATTTTTGAGACCATGATGCATGAAATTCACTCAACAAAGGATGTAATGTAGGCTCAAAAACTCTCTTTAAGGTTTGTATGATCTAAAAGCTTATTCTAACATGCGAAATCTGTACCTTGTTTATACAAACCATATCCACTACATGTTATGACAATCAAAATATTTCAATTAGCACTAGAAATCCCATGCAACACCATATGTTTATACTTTTTATGTCTAATTCTCATCATAAACTAATTAAGGGCATCCTAAAGACTCTTTAAAACACTAAGTTAAATACAAAGACTCAAAACAATTTTTTTTTAGGGCATCATCCGCCAGAAAGTTTTATTGTCCGCCTGGTTTTTACAATTTATGACTTAAATAAGTTGTAAACCCATCCCCCACACTTAAACTCTACATTGTCCTCAATGTACTAAAGTAAACATAGAATCAAGCATGAAGTATAGGATTTACGAAAATCTAACTAATAAATAAAAAGCAACCAAAATTAAAGAGATTAGGGAAGAGAAAACAAATCTTGTTTGTAGACTCCTCCATCGGGTTGCCTCCCAACAAGCGCTTGTTTTTTAACGTCTTACAGCCTAGACGTGTTGCTTTACTCCTTCTTCACTTGTGACTTCCAACATTCTTGACGTTTTCTTTGCATGTGCACTTGCATGTATATGTTGATTCCATCTCCTCTAACTCCTTTAGCTCGGCCTTCTTCTTTTTCTTTACGAGCTTGTTAGAATTCATAATCCACGAAAAGGTACATTAGTTAGTGATCAATTAACTAATTAATCATAAACGTAGTTGATGTAGGATTTACAACAAGTATGTTTATCTTCCGTTACAAATTCATTACAACATGGGAGACAAATACAGTTTACAAAAAAATGTCCAAATTGACTTTTCGCCAAAGATATATGATTATCACATGCATCTAGAATTTAAATTAAGACTTAGATGATTAAATTGTGTAATGGCTCGAAATCCGTTCCACTCCTTTGGGCAAGTCCGGAAATGGCCAGTTGGGATAGATGTAACGCGAGAGGTATGACTAATTTCGAGAATATTCTCTTTCTTAGATCCAAATCCCGTCACGAGTCATAACCCTTCTAGTCACCATAACCAAAAATTTCTTACTAAGAGAAAAAGTTCAATACGATATTACATCAACTCTTTCAATCAAAATCCAACTTAAAAACTAAATACCAAGTGATAAAAATATAGCTAAGACTTATCATTTAACATTTTACAACAACATGCTCAAAATCGGAGAAACTGAACATAGCTACTTGCAGAATTTATACAGAATTAATCACACGTAGGAATTTCACGAAAATTTATGGGGTGATACTAGACACATAAATACATAATTTTGTAAATTTTCATAATTTTCTAAGATCTGAAAACACGTCAGATAAATCACACAAAATAGAAAATATCAGTCCCCTGAATTGAAATTAACACTAAAACTAAAAGAATTATAATCACATTATACAATAACAATAATGAATATTTTTACAGCAAAATGACTCTTTGACCTGCAAGAACAAAAACAAAGTTATAACATGCTTGGAACTCAAGAACACATGAAAATTTCCAGATTCGCAAAAAATTGAACATAGCAGATTGTCAAATTTTTCTAGAATTGTTAGCTTGTCCAAATACAATAAAAATTTACATGCATAAACACCACACAAAACGCAACACTTCTGAAAATTTTCAGAGTTTTTCAATACCTGCAGCTATGTCAAATAAATTGTACAAAACAGATCAATGCACAGTTCCGAAAACAGCAAAAAAAATATGCACAAGTATAATATTTACACATTATGAACATATTTACACAAACGAAATCAAACAATAGATTTTTCAATCCCTGGCAACGACGCCAAAAATTAATAACACGTAAAAGCATGCATCAAATATTAACACAAAGTAGACATTCAACACATATCTCACACGTATGCAATTTAAAACCCTTCTTTGTAGATGTAGCATTGATCAGTAGGGATCGTACTTAACCGGGGATTGAGGGTACTAATGCATGACAACGTTTATGAACAGAAAATAAAATGTATGGGGGGTTTGAAAGTTTGAATATTAATCTACAAAATATAAAGATAAAACATGGCATAGAACACATAGAGAAAACCTAAATTCTATCATGCTTAAACTCATAGACAAGCTAAACAAGCAAGAACATAGAATCATAAACATGCTTTCTTAACCGAAAATAAAATCTAAGACTTAACATATTTAAAAGTGATCATATCATTTCTCACCTTATCTCTTTATAACCTAAACATATTATATGCAACCTATTTAAACTCTAAGCCTTTACTACGTTTTTCATGCATCTCTCAAATAACAGTGTTTTTGAACCAAGATTGCTCGAATTCTAGACACATCATAACCTAAACCAAGATTTCTCGAATTTAATTTAAGCATTAAGAATATAAAATGCATGCATAGCAAAGAACTCAGATTCGAAATAAATCATAAAAACATGCTAGAATTACATAACCAAAAACTCTTCTTTAAACTCTTCCTTAAAAATCAATTGTTCATACAAAAAGAAAATAGAAGGTGACATGTTACACTTTTTGTGTCGTGATTGCAGTCGCAAATCGTGTAGATGGCCTTTTAGTGGATGGAGAGAAACCCTCAGATTGCCTAAGGTACTCTAATGGAGGATAGTGTTTGTTGGACTGTGGAGGATTTCGGCTTCTTGATGAATTCTTGAGTTTGGTGGAGACAAAGTGTTTATGGACAGGGATTTGGCCTCTAAGATGGGTGATGATGATGAATGAGCCGAGCCCTTGCTTTTATAGAAGAATATTAGGGTTTTTCCTACCAAAACAAGACTTTCCTTGTGTACCCGGGTAAATCTGACAGCCTGTCTTCAAACGTGTTTTCCCGGAGTTGTAGACATCAGAAAATTATGATTCTTGATTCATTGGAAAGAAGACTTCAAGGGCTATTAAATAACATATCTAATCATTAAATTAGGAGTTGATTTGCATATTCGGTGATCCCTTGAAGTTACAGATCTGCAGCTTGGATATTCTTTCCTTATTGCATGAGAGATATTCACCTTCTTGATTTTGTTCTTCTTTCTCTCCAATGAATATCTTGGCCAATCTTGCCTTATTCTTGCAATATATTTCGTGCTTCATATCAGGCATAAATGAGATATAATTGACACATATGATTTGGCCATCTCTTCTTGCCTGATCTGCCACTTTTCTTCTTTTCTCGCCCGAGCGGGAGAAATGCTTCATCTTCATTTGCACTATTTGACATCATTTTCATTTGTCATTTAGGTTGTTATTTCTTGACACCATTTGGGAAACACATTTTAGTAACCATGTGAAGACCATTTCTTCTCCAAAATTAGAAACTTCCTCCTTATTGCGTTTTGAGCTCATTTCTGCCTCCTTTATTCATTCCTCTTTATTTTGTCCTATAAATCATAAAGTAAGTAAGATACAAAGATACAAAGTTCTAAACAAAGCTAAATGTAAAGATAAAGACGTTAAGAATCAAGCATAAAATGCGTAGATCAAAGGACCCAACCCCGATTTAGTTTCCTAAACCGGAATCAAATCCTTTCTGAAAACACGAACTTTCAAAAACCATAGAAATTTCGGCAGAGTTTCACTATATCGTGAAGTTACCATTAACCTGCACCCGAAAACACAATTCATCCTATGCCATAAAAGCCAAACCGTGGGCACCAATCCCATCCGGATTTCTCAAAAACATAACACAATGTAAAGCAATAAACAAAACTGTAACTTTATAGAAATCCGAGAAAATCATATGAAAATATAAACATATCCAGTATTCAGAGCGACCCCTAGTATATACATATATACACAACAGTACGCCAAACAAGAAACCTACTGAAAAAAAGAAGAGTGGCTCGAATACTATGCCTCCAACCTCGACTTGCGACACCTGAATCCAAACCGCAAATCTAGGCAAAGAAAACGAAGAGCCCAGGGAAAGACATGTAAACCGTCAGAGTGAGTGGACGAAAATAAATGTCTTTCGCCGAATAATATATGTTATAAGAACATAAGCGAGTCTAAATGCATGAAGATAAAATGGTACACGAGGGAGACTTTAATTCCTCACGTGTACAGAGCATGCATCAAAAATCTCGCGGGGTCACTCATGGACACATCCGCGCTAGTACAGTCCGAATCACGGGATGCCAAACCCATACGTGATTCTAGCCAGAAAGGCCTCAGGTCAGGGTATATGTTCCCACCCGGAAAATACCTCTGCACAGGGTAACAGTCCCTTCTGGTAAATATCCTCGGGGATCAGCCGGGATGCTAAGTGTATCGATACAACCATATATACTAAAACTGTACTCTGTGTAAACCAATTCATAAATAGTTTCATGCAAGTGTATGAAGCATAATGTAAATGCATATTCATAATACATAATTATAAAAGCATATTCATCGATGCGTATCCGTAAATGCATAATCGTAAAGCACATGCTCGTATAAATCATAATCTCACATGCATGCTCATGCTCGTAAAACATATAATAACGACTCGCAACCAATCAGTGAAAAGAAAGGTGTCCACTCACAGACTTGCACATCGCAAAACGCGTTAATCCTATGATCCGGCGGAAAATTCCTCGCCAAATGAACGATCAAGATCTCCTGAATAATTGATCTACGCATTTTATGCTTGATTATTAATGTCTTTCTCTCTATATTTAACTTGGTTTTATGCTTAGTAAATATGTTTCTAACTTACTTTATGTTTTTAGGTAGAAATAAATGAGGAAATAATAAAGGAGGCGTTTCAAAGCTAAAAGTTGGCTAAGGAGAAAAGTTCCTAATTCCAGAGAAGAAATGGTCTAAGAAATGGTCTGAGAAATGGTTACTAAAATGTTTTCCCACATGGTTTCAAGAATTGAAGACCAAAAGCATGTCCAAAGAAGCCCAAAGAAAGAAGATGGATTAAAATGAATTATCAGAAATCAGCCTTTGTACATCATCCCACTTCAAAAGACCACTGTGACCAGATCCAGATGAATCTAGACGCGATTAGTATATTGTTGGAAAGATCTAGAAGTCTAGTTTCCAACGCAACTGGAATCAAATGATTTAGAGTCCTAGAACGAGAGAAATTCCTATTTTAGTGGAGAAGGGTCAGGTTACCAGGGTGGAATAGTTAGAGTTCTAAAAGAAGTCGAACTAGGCTTTTCTTAGCCTATATAAAAGAGGGCTCGACTAGGGTTTCATTATCACACATCATAGACAGCAAAGCTCTGCCCAAAACACCTCCCAAGTCGTCCCAAGCCTAATTCCCTCCAAGGCCGAAGCTCCCTCCTCACGGATCAAGAATAATCGGCGCTCTTCATCTTGTTCTTGATAATCCATCCACTCGAGGCGTTGTTAGTGCTCTTCACAGACTCCAAAAGTGTAACCATAAACCTTCTATCTCATCTTTTGTCTTGTAAAGAATTCGGTTTACGACTTGTGATTTGTTTAATCAAGGCTATACGTTTTTACTTACTTATGTTACCTTCCATGTGTTCTTAGTTTTTGGTCTTTGCTTGTATGCATGCTTGTATACATAATGCTTCTTAATGTGTTGGGTGATACGCTCTTCATTCCTCTCTAGCATGTTTTGTATGAATCTTAGATAAATTAAGATGTAGGCGCTCTTCGTCGCACTCTTAAAAGCATGTGTATAAATTGCAGGTTGAAAGGTAAGAATTTCGTTGATACTGGGTAAGTGAAGCATGAAAACAGTGGAGGTAGACATGATGTGATGATCACATGTACATAGTAGAATTAGGTTTAAATTTCGTAGGTTATTAGTTAAACAAACCAAATCTCACACCCCCATAAACAAACCTAGCATAGTTATGCATGCACCATAAATCCCAGGTTAAGAACGATCCCTATTTACCAATGCTACATCTACTAAAAAGGGTTTTAATTGACTCATTGTTGTTGAGTGTTAAGTGTTAATTTAGTACTTAGTAATGGTGAGTATCAATAATCATAAATACCACTGTTCAAAGTCACATTTCAAAACTCTGAACCACATCTTGAGAACCAACCATACATGGAAACATATAACTCGTATATCGACAAAATCGTCAAAAATCCAATAAACACACTATAAAACCTCGCCACAAATTCTGATGCTCAATTAAAAATATAATCATCACCACTGCGATAAGTGCACGATTTCAAGCAAAACAACATAAAACTTGTCGAAAATCACCTCGGCCGGAAAACCGCCGTGCACGGCGGCGAGCCGGGCCGCTTCCGCCGAAAAATTTCATCGGCCCAAAAAATTGCAACCTACACATGGATTTCAAGATCTCGACATTTCTAACAACTTTGTAGTTCAATGCTAAGCCCAATTTTTACCGGAAAACACCCAAAACTCACCTTGAAGTCGAAAACCCTCGCTGGAATTCATTAACTCCGATCGGCCACGGCAAGGTGCAAGATCACTTGGGTTCAACTCACCTCTCCATGGGCTTCAAAACCCTTATAGGGTCAACCTCCAACTTGGCCGCCACCGCCGCCTCCATCGCCGCGGAATCTCGCCGGAATTCCCCCAACTTCAAAACGTCATAACTTCTTCATCCGGTAACCAAAATGAGTGATCTACCTATCAAAAGAAAGAGGAGCTCAAGCCCAACAACTTTCATGAAGACACCACGGCCAAAAGATGTCGGAATAAGGCACATCCAAGGCAACAAAAGCTCAGCCTGAAATGGGTCAGTTTTGACCCGTGGTCAACGACCCAGTTTCCTAAATTGGAAAGTTCCCAAAATCGTCATGTATTTCTCCCGTATATATACCGTACACGTATCGTCCAAATCGTATCGAAACCAAATGGATAAACACGACTAAATCCAATGGCCGAAAATATTCATAACTTATTCTTCGTAACTCGAAATCAACCCCCTGAAATTCTCGCAAACTTGAAATTAAATTCTCTACAACTTTCATGAAGGAACTCAAATCAAATTCTTGCCCGATAATTTATTCGTTAACACACCCGCTATATCGACCAATTACGACAAAACCGCGACTAATCGCGAAACTTGCAAATCAAGCCAATAAACATACCATTTCTGATTCGGGTTGTCACAAATCTACCCCCCTTACAAAAATTTCGACCTCGAAATTTCTAAGCCTGCCAACTGAAAAGTAGGGATACTGCCTCTGCATACTGCTCAAACTCCCAAATGGCTACTTCAACTGAATGACTCTGCCATCAGACTTTCACAATAGGAAATATTTCTGTACTGTAATCCCTGCACCCTCAAATCTAGAATCTGAACTGGCTCCTCCACAATTGTCAAGTCTTCCCGTATAAGAAACTGATAGGGTGCTAAACATGCAATAAATCTGAAATGTAGTACCACCACATGGAATACAACATACACACTTGCCAACGCTACAGGCAATGCCAAACTATACATCGCAACACTAATTCGCCCCATGATCACATACAGACCAATACAACGTGGTAAAGTATACCACACATCCCAAAACAAATCACACCTTTCCAAGGAAACCTTAATCACCAACCTTGAACTCAATGATTCAACATCCTCACATCTGCATAACTTCTCTGTCGAACTCGAGCAAGTATCAATTTGTCCTTGCTAATCTGAAGGTTAATAGTAGCGCATTCCACTAAATCAGGACCAAAAGCCATCTCATCCCTAACTCGCTCCAACACAATGGACTGCAATACTGTTTCTCATACACAACTTCATACAATGCCATAAAAATACTGGTCTGCAAACGGATATTGCAAACAATCACGAACAAATGAAACTGCTAGTCCCAAATCCCTCTGAACTGCAATACACAGGATCACAACATGTCCCCCAAAGTCTGAATAGTCCTCTTAGATTGCCCACCAATCTGAGGATGAAAAACTGCACGAAACTGTAATCTGGTCCCCAATGCTCACTGCAATGCTTACCAAAACTCTGTTGTAACTGATTATCTCGATCAGCGACCCGGGACACAAGCACACCATGGAAAATGGACAGCCTCCGCCAAATACAGCTATGTCAGCCTGCCCACTGAAATCTTTCCTGGAAGTACAAGGAAAAGAACTAATTTCGTCAAACGGTCGCACAATGACCAAAATACCAGTATTACCATCCGAAGTACGCGGTGACTGATACACGAAATCCATAGTGATATGCTCCCACTTCTAATCGGGAATCTCCAATGGTTATAACTTTCCAGCAAGTTTTCATCTCTCTGCCTTCACCAGCTGACAAATGAGGCATCTGCTCACATAAGCTGCTATTTCCCTCTTCATGTTGCTCCACGAGTAGTAAACTCTAAGTATCTGATACATCTTCGTACCACTAGTGCATAACATACGTAGAACAATGAGCTTCAATAAGCATCTCTCTCTTCAATTCATCGTCTCTGGGCTCACATAGTCTCCTTCTGCACGATAAAGTGCCAACATTCCTCAACTGATACTCTGCTGGAACACCATTCTAAATCGCATTCTTCTTGTCCAACTAGTAGGAATCCGCATCCTAAGCCTCACAGACCTGATCAAGTAACACAGGTCGATCTTGGAACTAGCCAACAATGCTCCATCATCTCACTCTATCTCAATTCCAGTAGCTCGCAACTTAGCTAACAATGAGATTCTTGCAACACGTACATGAAACTTAGAAACTCCAAATTTTCGACTAAGTGCATCAGCAACAACGTTAGTCTCCCCTGAATGATATGCAAAGTACAATCACATTAGCCTTTCCCGGATGAACTCAAATATGCGGGCATAGTCGTTAATCAACCCCATCCATCTACGCTGCCTCATGCTCAAATCTGGCTGAATACGCAAGTAGATGAAACTCAAGTAATCAGTGTACATCCTACACTGCGTTGCACGCCATACCAGTAATGTCTCCAACTCTTCAATGCTAACACAATGGCAGCTACTCCCAAATCATACGTAAGATACGTAACTTCACAAAATATCCACTGCCTGGAACCATATACCATCATATTGCCCTGCTGCATCCCAACACGACCAAAATCTAGTTTCGAATCATCATTATACATAACATACTCCTCACTGACATCACATAATGGTGAACAATGGTGCAGTAATCAACCTCTTCTCTAACCACAACATGTAACTCTCCTCACATGTATCTGACCATTTCAAACTTGACCCTCTGATCGAAACTGATGATACTCAAATCTGAAATCAATCTCCGAAAACTGAAACTCCATTAAGCTGATCAAACTAGCCATCAATCTAAAGTAGAGGATACTTGCTCTACACTAAAACCTGATTCAACTTCTGGTAGTCGATGCACAACCTCATCGAACCATCCTACATCCTCATAAAACATACGGGAACACCCCAAGGTAAAACAATAAATCAAATGAAGTCTTCCTCAAACAATTCTCGAAGTTGAATCTGCAACTCCCTCGATTCTAATAAATTCTCTGGAAAACATCTAGATACTCACAAATAACCTCAATATCACGAACATCAGGTACAACAACCTCAACATCTCGAACATGTGCCCAGTACGGCATACATTCTTACTTCATCATCAGCTCAGCCTCATTGCTGAAACCACACATAGTAGAGAAGAATTTCTTTCACCTCTAAACAAGATCTTTACCTTCTTGCGACGAACAACCACTCCGCAGCTAGTCCACAACCTCCTGTAAACCTCATAGTCTCGATCCACCTGATACACACAATCTCATTAAATGGATACAACATTCTCCACAAACCCAGAAGTGAAGATGCAAGCATAATAGCCATGGATGTTAAGCAACGGTAACCTCAGGGAAACTCTGTCCTCACACAAAGTCGTGGCATGAACTCTGGCATGTCCAACTAACCGTCCACGTTGATTTCGACTTTACTGATTAACTTGTCTAGAAGTCTGCGTTGGTCAAACTCCAGAAATGGTTCCTTGACCTCCTTCTGAACTCTGAGCTGCAGGACCACGAAAAGCAGCTAACTGAGGACATTCCTTCGTAACGTGACCCTCCAGGACACCACAATAGCAACTGAGAATGCCCCTCTGACACAAACCACAGTGACGCCTACTGTAAAGGTTGCACAATGGAAACTCCTGCTGTGTGGAAGGATCACCAACGACCACCCTGACTCATGCCACAGGAACTAGTCCCACTACTCTGTGATCTCTTTCTCCACCAAACAGATCTTCTACCTTGTCTAAATGACCCCCAACATAATTGAAAAGGCCACAGCCTGATGAAGATACTGATCCCGAGGTGCCTGAACTCAATCTCATCAAAGTACCTCGACTAAGTTCACCTTCCTCAAACCGACATGTCTGAAACCGCATATGCCTTTCCTTCTCAATGTCCTCGCCTCTGAGTGCAGCACATCAAACTCCTCGTGGTTGTCTCGAGGTATAACAGTCAAAATCCCTTTGATGCTCTGGTTCAAACTCATCTCGAACCTCCTGCATTGCTTCCTCTGAAGCCACATAACACGTGCAAACTGGAACAAACATGTGAACAATACATCCATGCCTCAGGTTGGTAAACACTCCATATTTCCGTTGTTGGGTAGCCTAACTAAACCATTACCGTATAAACAATACCCTGAATGTAGGTCATGGAGTCTCAATAGGAACTCACACAATACCAACCCACCAAATACAATGATCTGACTCAAGCAAACCATCAGCTACCACAATCCTCTGCTCTGAAGCAACATGTAGACACCCATACACACACAACTGGCAAACCATGCCACACATATCTCTGAACCCAGAATGCTTATCCAAACCCACAACTCAAATTATCAAGTCGCACGTCGACTGATCCTCAACAGGATCCACAACCCTACTGACACGGAAACCACGTTAAGGAGGCATCCTAATGAATAAGACATTATTCACAAGAAACAGGACGTAATCATGAAACTTAAAACATTTGAAAGCATACAACACCCAAAGCATTGATGAGTATCCGCCGGCCGGTCGGGTCATCGCTCCAGACATGCTATACATTCTCAAATATCCTTTGTAAACACGACTACAGAAGTCTACAGAACCTAATACTTAATGCTCTTATACCAAGCTGAAAGGACCCAACCCCGATTTAGTTTCCTAAACCGGAATCAAACCCTTTCTAAAAACACGAACTTTCAAAAACCATAGAAATTTTGGCAGAGTTTCACTATATCGTGAAATTACCATTAACCTGCACCCGAAAACACACTTCACCCTATGCAACAAAAGCCAAACCGTGGGCACCAATCCCATCCGGATTTCTTAAAAACATAACACAATGTAAAGCAATAAACAAAACTGTAACTTTACAGAAATCCGGGAAAATCATATGAAAATATAAACACATCCAGTATTCAGAGTGACCTCTAGTATATACATATATACACAACAGTAGGCCAAACAAGAAACCTACTGAAAAAAAAAAAGAGTGGCTCGAATACTATGCCTCCAATCTCGACGTGCGACACCTGAATCCAAACTACAAACTGGGCAAAGAAAACGAAGAGCCCAGGGAAAGACATGTAAATCGTTAGAGTGAGTGGACAAAAATAAATGTTTTTCGCTGAATAATATATGTTATAAAAACATATGCGAGTCTAAATGCATGAAAATAATATGGTACAAGAGGGAGACTTTAACTCCTCACGTGTATAGAGCATGCATTGAAAATCCCGCGGGGTCACTCATGGACACATCCGCGCTAGTACAGTCTGAATCACGGGAAACTGTACTCTGTGTAAACCAAATCATAAATAGTTTCATGCAAGTGTATAAAGCATAATCTAAATGCATATTCATAATACATAATCATAAAAGCATATTCATCGATGCGTATTCGTAAATGCATAATCGTAAAGCACATGCTCGTATAAATCATAATCTCACATGCATACTCATGCTCGTAAAACGTATAATAAAGACTCGCAACCAATCAGTGAAAAGAAAGGTGTCCGGCATACTCACTTGCACATCGCAAAACGCGTTAATCCTGTGATCCGGCGGAAAATCTCTCGCCAAACGAACGATCATGATCTTCTAAATAATCATAAATACCACTGTTCAAAATCACATTTCAAAACCCTGAACCACATCTTGAGAACCAACCATTCTCGGAAACATAGAACTTGTATATCGACGAAATCGTCAAATATCCAATAAACACACTATAAAACCTTGCCACAAATTTCGATGCTCAATTAAAAATATAAACCTCACCACTGCGATCGGTGCGCGATTCCAAGCAAAATGACATAAAAATTGTCGAAAAACACCTCGGCCGGAAAACCGCCATGCACAGCGAGCCGCCGCCACCGAAAAATTTAATCGGCCCAGAAAACTGTAACCTACAGTTTTATAGGATCGACCTCTTGGGTTCAAGGTGCAAGATCACTTGGGTTCAACTCACCTCTCCATGGGCTTCAAAACCCTTATAGGTTCGACTTCTAACTCGGCCGCCACCGCCGCCTCCGTCGCCACGGAATCTCGCCGGAATTCTCCCAACTTCAAAACGTCATAACTTCTTCATCCGGTAACCAAAATGAGTGATCTACCTATCAAATAAAGAGGAGCTCAAGCCCAACAACTTTCATGAAGACAGCACGGCCAAAAGATGCCGGAATAAGGCACATCGAAGGTGACAAAAGCTTGGCCTGAAATGGGTCAGTTTTGACCCGTGGTCAACGACCCAGTTTCCCAAATTGGAAAGTTTCCAAAATCATCATGTATTCCTCCCATATATATACCGTACATGTTTCGTCCAAATCGTATCGAAACCAAACGGATAAACACGACTAAATCCAACGGCCGAAAATATTCATAACTTATTCCTCGTAACTCGAAATCATCCCCCAGAAATTTCCACGAACTCGAAATTAAATTCTCTACAACTTTCGTGAAGGAACTCAAATCAAATTTTTGCCCGATAATTTAGTCGTTAACACACCCGCCATATCAACCAATTACGACAAAACCGTGACTAATCGCGAAACTCGCAAATCATGCCAATAAACATACCATTTCCGGTTCGGGTTGTCACATATCCGATTAACCACATGTCTTAAACAATAATGTCCAAATCAATTCAATAACCTCTACATTATAATCGATACAAAATTACGAGCAAAATGACCTAAAATTTATATTAAAATACCCTTCGCCAGAGCGCCACCGCGAACCACCATTGGCGACGGCAGTGCAGCGACGCTGGTGACTTTTCCTGGAGAACCGAAACTCAACCAGTTCAAAATCAACCCAACAACAACTTTCATAGCTACAACAAAGTCCAATTCTATCCCTAACTCACTCAATTTGGTTTTGAACCGAAACCCCAAAAAAATTCAATCGATCGATTCTTCCTCCTTGGTTGGAATTGGAGAGCCATCTGCATATGGTTAGCTTCATGGTGTGAAGAACTTCAAAGCCCAGTACTCCTCGTAGGTTGATTCTGCTAGAAAAGATACAATCCCAAATTTTAGGGTTCATCACGTCGGCGGCCCTTCTAAAGGATACCACGACTTAATCTTCGAGAATTAGAGGCTGAGGCATAGAGAGTTTGAAAGAGGAGGCAGAGACGAATATTTTAACACTGGCCCTGCAGGTTTTGGTGGTCGGACCGGCGAACTCCATCGCCGAAGACCCACAGCTCGTGAGAGAGGAGAGAGATGTGGGGGAGAGGAGAGAGAAAAATAAATAACCCGAAATGGAAAGTCCGAATTTCCATGTTTTGAAAGTCCTATATATATGAGCGAGTTGCAACAACCGTTTTCCGTAAAATTATACAAAACTTTCGTTGACCACAATTTCTTCATCGAAACTCTGATTTTAACACTTGACATGGCCACGAACTCATCTCGATAAACTCTACGACTTTCCTAAATATGATTTCCAAAAATAGAAATTTCTATTTATACTAGTCCATTTACGACTACTACATTTCCGATAAACTTCCGTTAATCATAACTTTCTTGTCGTAACTCTGTTTTCGGCATTCTTTGCGCCAACGGACCCGTCTCGATAGTTTCTACGACTTCCATCTGAAGTCAACCAACTTTAACGATCTGATAAAAAGTCAACTTAAAAGCTCAAAATATTTACCGACGGTGACAAAACTAACTACATTTCTTGATTAACCTTAATTAAATCATAAAAGAAAAAATTCTCGCGACGGGATATTATAATCTACCCCCTTTCAAAAAAAAATTGTGCACAAAATTTACGTGCATACAAGTAAAACACCAACGGTACTTCTCCTATATGAACCTTGCACTATAAATCTACCAGAGGTGTCTTTCAACAGACACTCACACATAAAAGTGACCCTCGAGGCCATAAAGGTAGCAAGCTGAAGACCCAGACTGACTATTCTAAAGCTGTAACATAAGTGATCATCTAACGAGAGAACGTTTTGACCTTACTCAATTCTCTTATTCCTAAAAATTCTACTGAAAATTTAGCATAGTTTCCCCTAAAACTCAAGGAACCCAAAACCTGCATAAGGAGAACACTTCGAGTAATCAAATCCCAAAAATAAACCGTGGGTACCAAATCCCATCCGAATTTCTCGTAATCAAACTGAATAACACTATGAACATAAGTTACTCATACTCATCTGAATTTATAAATCACAATGATTGCAATACTAAATATCTCCATAGTTTAATTTATAAAGATTAACTCAAATATCAATAAAAAATAACTATAATGTAGTGAGGTTCATAAGAAATCGCTGAGATTTGCCTCAATTACGCCCAAAACTGAGGGTGGACTCCAAAGAGTCAAACTGCATCTCAATTCACTGTCTATTATGAAGATATGAATGCAGCATCCCATTTAAGGTTGGAGTAAACCTGACAGGTTATGTATCTTTCCGCGATAATAATTATATGCAACTTGAGTCTTAAAACCCAATGTAACTATTCTCGTGACTCAAAGACTACAATATGTAACGATAACATTGCATTCAAATCTGAATTTCCCTAGCTCACGTATAATCCACTACTATCCAATGCCGAAAGATTTGTTGGTAATAAAAATAAGCATTTGCTTATACATAAACGTATGCCTGCAAAATCTGTCCACTCGCGGAGGTAACACACTAAGGCGCTGATCCACATATCTAGTTTCAATCTCAAATTTAATAATTGAATTTCTACCACCACCCCTGTTGTACAGCTATACACATTTTTGATTCCCATGACACTAGATACTTAACCAGCAAAAATTAGCTAGAGTTTTAGAATACTATGAAGTTCAAGGAACCATACAACACTTTGGTAATAAATGATTATGAAAAGACCCAACCCCAGTTTAGCTCCCTAAACCGGAATCAAACCCCTTCGAAAACATGAACCAACAAAAACCGTAGAAATTTTGGCAGAGTTTCGTTACTAATGTGGAATTACCATTACCTGCACGCGGAAAATACACTTCATCCTATGCCACAAAAATCAAACTGTGGGCACCAATCCCATCCGGATTTCTCAATATATCAACAATAACGTAAAGTAGTAAATATATCTGTACTTTACTGAAATCCGGTGTAAATTCGTATAATATATACAACGGAATACTCAGAGCGACCTCTAACGTATAATCATATAAGTATACCACAGTAGGTAGAACAATAAACCTACTGGAAGAAACAAGGTAGCTCGAGCACTATGCCTCCGACCACGACGTGCGACACCAGAATCCGAACTGCAAACTGGGCACGGAAACCAAAAAGCCCAGTGGAAAGACATGAAAACTGTTAGAGTGAGTGGACGAAAATAAATGTCTTTCACCACATAATATATATGTTATAAAACATATGTGAGTCGAAATATAAATAAATCAAATCAAATAGTATACGAGGAGACGCTGACTCCAACTCGTAAACAGAGCATGCATGGAAAATCTCACGGGGTCACTCATGGACACATCCGTGCTAGTACAGTCGGAATCACGGAGTCCCTGACTTCCACGTGATTCATAGCCAGAAAGGCCTCAGTTCCGGGGTACTGCCCCTCGCCGGTCAGGTAGGGGTACTGCCCCTCCTGGTAGGCCTACCATCGGGGATCAGCCGAGAGGCAAGTGTATCGATACAACAATGTAACTGAGACTGTACTCTGTGTAAATCAAATCATAAACAGTTCGATGCAAATGCATGAAACAACATATAAGTGTATGTATACTCGTATACGCATATCCGTATATGTATAATCGTATAACACATGCTCATAATAAACGTAATCTCGTATGAAGTCTCATGCTCGTAAAACCATGATCATACTGCATGCTCAAGTTCGTAAAACGTATATAAAAGACTCGCAATCAATCCGTGAAAAGAAATTGTCCACTCACAGACTAGCGTAACGCAGTTCGCGTTAACCCGTGATCCGGCGGAAAGTCTCTCGCCAAAAGAACAATCACGAACCCCTGAATAATCATAAAGTCCATTTCTCAAAATCATAACTCGACAATACAAGACAAATCACGAGAAACCACCGTTCTCGGAAACACATAATCCGAATACGACGAATCGTCGAAAATTTGATATTCACACCTCAATACCTTGCTATACTTTCGGACGCTCAATTCGAAAAACGAACCTCCCCACTGCGATCGGGGCGCGATTTCGAGTGAAATGACATGCAACTTGTCGAAAACTCCAAAAAGTCAAACTTTGACCGCCGTTGACCACCGCCCACGGCGGCGCCACCACCAACCACGGCGGCGCCACCACCAACCTGAAAATTTCTCTGCGGAGCAACCTCCATTCCATACAAAATCACCCACTGAGCAACTTTGTCAACTGCAACGAAGGCCAATTCTCACTCTAACTAGGTCAATTTCATGCAAAACCGAATTGGTACCAAATTTTCAAATCCAAAATTCTCCAAGCACAAATCGAATTAGAACTCCATACTTACATGGTTAGAATCATGCAGAGGAGAGCTTCAAAACCCAGTCCTTGGTTTAGCTCGATTCGGCTGGAATCGAAATTCACCATTAATCCCAAAAATCACAAACTTTGGTCCAAGTTTTCTCTCTCCACCGTGAGCCACGCCGTGCGTGGTGGCCGGGGATGGGACGAGAAGGTCGAGGCGAGTCGATTGCCACCTCCCCCGTGGCCGGAGACGGCCGAACGGCAGCTCGCCGTCGACCACCGTAGCCACCGTCGCGCACCAACTCGGTCAACACAAGTTGACTGGTCAACTCCCATAATGGTAAGTTTGACTTGCCCAAAACAGGAGGTTTCTATTTATAGGCCTTCCATTTTTGGAAACTTCGTAATTATCTCTTCGACAAACTTCGAACATCTGTAACTTTCACATCGTAATTCCGATTCCGATAATTCTCGCGGCAACAAACTCGACTCAACATGTTCTTCAATTATCACCCGAAGTCAAACACATCGACCAATCGGATAAAAAGTCAACTGTTCAAACCAACACATATTTAAACCGACTAAATAATCAACAATCGGAGATATTCAGAACTTAATCTTCGTAACTCGGAATAATGCTCCGGAAGTTCCCACAAACTCGAAATTAAATTCTGAACAACTTCCGTGAAGAAGCCGAAACCAAATTCTCGTCCGGTAATTTAGTCGTTAAAAGAGCCACCTATTAAACCCGTTTCCGGCGAAACTTCAATTATTCATAATTTATTCCTCGGTCGTCCAAATAACGATCCGGAATTGCCCACGGACTCGAAATCACACGAACAACGACTCTCGAGAAGAGACCTAGCTCCAATTCTCGGCCAATAATTAAGTCGTTATCAAGCCTAGCGATTCAATCATCAGTCGGACATCTGCGTCTACGCAGTAACTCACGTATATAGCTGATCATACTGCTGATTCTGGTCCGGGTCGTCACAAATTATCAAATTCTACCTCCCATAGGACTGATAAACTACACCTTCATCAAAGACAAACAAACTAGCTGGAAATTTGCATTTCTGTGTATGATACTCATACATACTCGTACAGGTGATGAACGCTAGGTCATCAACAAGATGCTCCTTTAACTAGTTTAGTAAGAATCTAGAGATTGTGCAACATAATTGTCTCAAAACATACTCATCTGCCTTCTTGCAAACTCTCATAATTCATAACTGGAATGTTCACATTCTCGAGCTAGCTATACATAACAAGTACCTTAGTCAGAACAATTTATACCGTACTAGATTTTAGCACCCCACTGTGCACTATAGTTGATTCTGCTACTATCCAACGATATAAGGTTCATTGGGATTTATACGGAGAAACTATTTAACTTTTGGAGATTGATTCATAACTCAAACAACTCCACGGAAACTTTGAAAAAATTAACTTAAGTAATGGGTCTTATACCCAAAAGAAGCTATCTCCCTTAAGAGCAACTCCAAGGGCTTCCCAATATTTTTTGTAATAAAAGGGAAGCAAAAGTCAGAATCTTTAAAAAAAATTTGCTCAAACTCCAAAAGTTTCCCTATTTTGGAGATTTTCACATTTATTGCAACTACATTCTTATTTATTACAATAATATAACATTATTTTATTTATTTATTTATTTTTAAACATGCAATAAATATCCTCTATCTAAAACAAATTTAAAATAATGGCTAGATTAATTAGGCTATTTCTAACGGCTAGTTTACAACGGCAATCTAAAGGTTAGTTGACATCTACTATTCTTCAATAAATAAGAATAAATTGTTCATCATGTTTACTATCTCACTTCTCATAATTTTAGTTTAGTTACTTCGTCATTTTCTTTCTCACTTCAAATATATTTTCATATGGCTCGTCATTCGTTGACTAGTCAGTATTTAGTTGATATGTACATGAATGATGACGACAATATTGATGACGATTATGAAGAAGAGTTATTACTTGCTCAAATAGAAGAAGAATGTCTTCCCAACAACAATTCAAGAAGAGGTCATCGTGGTTCTATTATAGGTCACGGTATTGTTGAGCGTGATCATATTGATGGTCACGAAAGACTTTATCATGACTACTTTGCCAACCCTCCAAAATATGGGGCTCGTTTCTTTCGAAGGAGGTTCTGAATGAAGCAAGCTCTTTTCATTTGCATTCATGATGTTGTCTTTGCACATGATACTCATTTTGATCAAAGGAGGAATGTTGCTAGGCGTCTTGGTTTGTCATTGCTTCAAAAGGTAATGGCTACTTTTTTGAATGCTTGCTTATGGTGTTCCAACCGATTATACGGATGAATATGTGCAGATTGGTGAAAGCACGGCTATAGAAAGTCTCAAAAAGTTTGCCATAACAATTGTTGAAGTGTTTAGTGATGAATACTTGATATACGCATTTTATGCTTGATTCTTAACGTCTTTCTCTTTACATTTAGCTTTGTTTTGACTTTAGTATTCTCTGTTCTTACTTATTTTATTGTTTTTAGTTTTTTAACAAAGGAGATAAAGAAAGAAGGGGAAAAGAGATGAAAAACGCACTACGGGAGGATTTTGTGTTTTGGACCATCAAAGATGGGCTGGCCCATGAGCAATTTATGAAGCCCGTTAATATATGGAAGTTAAATTCGGCCTACATAGAGCCTAGAAGTGAAGCTCACATGTGCAATATAGTTAGAGAATGACTTGGAGGCCAAGAAGACAAAGCAAATATGGATTTCTCAAGTTACATAGTGGGCAAGGAAAAAATTAAGAATCCGACATAGAACTTCATTAGACCATCCAGAATGACTCCAAGTTCAGAAAAATATGAATGATACCTCATTTGAAAGATCTTGACGTTTGAAAGGACCCAACCCCGATTTAGCTCCCTAAACCGGAATCAAACCCTTTCGAAAACACGAACCAACAAAAACCGTAGAAATTTTGGCAGAGTTTCGTTACTAACGTGGAATTACCATTACCTGCATGCGGAAAATACACTTCATCCTATGCCACAAAAATCAAACCGTGGGCACCAATCCCATCCGGATTTCTCAATATATCAACAATAATGTAAAGTAGTAAATATATCTGTACTTTACTGAAATCCGGAGTAAAATCGTATAATATATACAACAGAATACTCAGAGTGACCTCTAATGTATAATCATATAAGTATACCACAGTAGGTAGAACAATAAACCTACTGGAGAAACAAGGTAGCTCGAGCACTATGCCTCCGACCACGACGTGCGACACCAGAGTCTAAATTGCAAACTGGGCACGGAAACCGAAAAGCCCAGGGGAAAGACATGAAAACTGTTAGAGTGAGTGAACGAAAATAAATGTCTTTCACCAATTAATATATGTTATAAAAACATATGCGAGTCAACATATAAATAAATCAAGAAGTACACGAGGAGATGCTGACTCCAACTCGCGTACTGAGCATGCATGGAAAATCTCACGGGGTCGCTCATGGATATATCCGTGCTAGTACAGTTCGAACCACGGGATCCCAGACCCACACGTGATTCTAGCCAGAAAGGCCTCGGTTCCGGGGTACTGCCCCTCGCCGGTCAGGTCGGGGTACTGCCCCTCTTGGTAGGCCTCCATCGGGGATCAGCTGAGAGGCAAGTGTATCAGTACAACAACGTAACTAAGACTATACTCTGTGTAAACCAAATCGTAAACAAGTCGATGCAAATGCATAAAGCAGTATATATAAATGCATGTATGTAATATATATATATATACTGATATAAGCATAATCGTATAACACATGCTCATAATAAACATAATCTCGTATGCAATCTCATGCCCGTAAAACCATAATCATACTGCATGCTCAAGTTCGTAAAACGTATATAAAAGACTCGCAATCAATCCGTGAAAAGAAATTGTCCACTCACAGACTAGCGTAACGCAGTTCGCGTTAACCCGTGATCCGGCGGAAAGTCCCTCGCCAAAAGAACGATCATGAACCCCTGAATAATCACAAAGTTCATTTCTCAAACTCATAACTCGACAATTCAAAACAAATCACGAGAAACAACCGTTCTCAGAAACACACGATTCAATTACGATGAACTGTCGGAAATCCGATATTTACACCTCAATACCTCACTGTAATTTCGGACGCTCAATTCGAAAAATGAACCTCCCCACTGCGATTGGGCGCGATTTCGAGTGAAATGACATGCAACTTGTTGAAAACCCAAAAAAGTCAAAGTTGACTGCCGTTGACAGCCGCCGCCGGCGGCGTTGCCACCAAACTAAACATTCCTCGGCGGAGCAACCCCTATTCCACTCAAAATCAACCACTGAGCAACTTTCATAACTGCAACAAAGGCCAATTCACACTCTAACTAGTCCAATTTCGTGATAAACTGAATTGTCTCACAAATTTCAAATCCAAAATTCTCCAAACACAAATCAAATTAGGACTCCGTACTTACATGGTTAGAATCATGGAGATGAGGGCTTCAAAACCCAGTACTTGATTAAGCTCAAATCGGCCGGTATCATGTCGACCCGAAACCTCCAAAAAATCTCAAACTTGGCCGGAAATTCCTCCCTCCTCCGGCGACCCACGCCATGAGAGGAGGCCGGAAACGGATAGAGGGCGTCGAGGCGAAGAGGATGGGCCCAAGCTCAAGGCCGGTGGTGGCCGGACGGCGAGTCATCGTCGTGGACCGTCGCCACCTTCTCCCACAGCTCGCGTTGACCGGTCAACACCAGTCAACAAAATTCAATGCTCATTTGACTTTCCAAATATAGAAACCCACATATATACTTTCCTGTTTTGGAAACTTCCAAAATACATTTTACGACAAACTTCGTGTACCCGTAACTTTCTCGTCGTAATTCCGATTCCAATAATTTTTGCGGCAACAAACTCGACTCGACGTATTCTTCAATTATCACCCAAAGTCAAACACATCGACCAAACAGATAAAAAGTCAATGGTTCAAACCAACACATACTTTAACCGACTAAATAATCAACAATCGGAAATATTCACAACATAATCCTCGTAACTCGGAATAATGCTCCGGAAGTCCCCACGAGCTCGAAATTAAATTCTCAACAACTTCTGTGAAGAATCCGAAACCAAATTCCCGTTTGATAATTTAGTCGTTAAGAGAGCCACCATTATAAACTGATTACGTCAAAACTTCAAATATTCATAATTTATTCCTCGGTCGTCCAAATAACGATCTGGAAACGCCAACGAACTCGAAATCACACGTATAACGACTCTCGAGAAGAGACCCAGCTCCAATTCTCGGCCAATGATTTAGTCGTTATCAAGTCCGGCGATTCAAACAACTGTCGGAAATCTGCGACTACGCGCAACCTCGTAGATTAAGCTGATTTCTTATACTGATTCTGTTCTGGGTCTTCACAACGTTCTCTTAAATTTGAGATCAAGAATCACTTGATTTGCTGCCCTAGAACTCTCAGAATCTCCGTTTTGGTGAAACTATGCAAGAAGTAATCAAGAACCAGGTTGGAAATCCTTATTCACATATGACAAGGTTTCAAAGCTCTATATAAGCAAGGGTCGCGTCCCTTATTCATCATCACACATTCCAATAGCCAAAGCTTTGCCTAAGTCACCTCCTTGCACCAAAAGTCAAGCTACTCTCCATAAGGCCGAAACACCACCAAGCACTACCTCCAAAAAAATCCATCCTACATCCACAAGTGTTCTTGGATCGATTTGGCCTTGGATATATTTTGACCTCAATCCCTCAAAGGAGCTACTACACCAAGATTTGTGGTGCGGTTTCACAGAATTAAAAGTGTAACATGACCCTTTTATTTGAGCTACTACAAATAAAATCTACAAAATTAAACAAATAATGATCAGCAAAATAATCTATCTCGCAGGCGCGCTCAGTTGGCAGCCATCTCTTTGTTGTTGCAATTTCCTCAACCACAATAAACCCTCACAACCTCGTGCAGGGCAGTCGCAGATTTGTATTAGGTTTTCAACTTTGGCAAGAGAGGCACTCGTCGTGGCTTAGGGTTTAAGAAGAGTGACGAAGCCCAAACAATGGTAAGGCTCACTGCCGATTTGGTATGGAAAAGCCCTCACTTTTTCAATGCGCTCAAGGAGAGAGAGCTCGATCTTCGAGGTACTATACACACCACACCATTTGCACGTTCAAAATTCCCAAATCTCACTTCACTTTTAGGGTTTTATGAATTCATCTGTTTCGTATTTCTTTGTTATTCTCAGGTAACAAGATACCTGTAATCGAAAACTTGGGAGCTACAGAGGTCAGTGAAACTAACTAACTATTCTGTTTTTATTTTTTTTGATAAGATATTGAGTGTGATTTGCTCTTAATCTGGACAGGACCAATTTGACACCATCGATTTGTCTGACAATGAAATTGTCAAGCTGGAAAACTTGCCCTATCTTAATCGTTTGGGCACTTTGATTATTAATAACAATAGAATTACCCGTATCAATCTCAACATTGGTGGTAACCTCAATTCTGTAAATAGTATGTTGTCTTCTCTAATTTGTAATTTTTTGTGGGTTTGATTCCAAGTGTTTGATTGTATGTATTGCAGAGTACTTGCCAAAGTTACACACTTTAGTACTGACCAACAACAGGCTAGTGAACTTGGTAGAGATTGATCCACTTGCGTCCCTATCGAAGTTGCAGTATCTGAGCCTATTGGATAACAACATCACCAAGAAACCAAATTATAGGCAGTATGTGATTCACAAATTGAAGTCGCTTCGTGTTCTGGATTTTAAGAAAGTGAAAAACAAGGTTAGTCGTTGTTCAAGTTTGTGGTTTTTGATTATGGTTATACACTTATGGTTTCTTTAGTTACGAATAAGTAGAATGAGCTGGTCTTAGATTGCCCTAGCAGTAATAGTCATGTTTTTCGATGACATGTTTTGTTTATCATGTCTATGATAAAACATTTAGTCTCACAAAACAATATGGTAGGAATGCTACACAAGTACCCACAGTTACTTTCCTGATTCTCTGAATTCTTAAAATTGCACTGAAATTTGACCATGCTCCTTGGTTTGCAGGAGAGGTTGGAAGCGAAAACTTTGTTTGCCTCAAAAGAAGTTGAGGAAGAGACTAGAAAGGTATCCCCAAAGAAATATGTACCAGCTGAGGATACAGATATGACCGAGGAACAACAGACTCCGAAAGTGGTTACCCCCACTCAGGATCAAATTAATGCTATCAAGGTAAACATGGGTGTGTAGTTTTATATTGTATCAATCATTGTTGATACTTGTAGTTTGTGTTTTTATTTTTTTTCTTCCTTGTGCAGGCTGCCATAGTGAACTCTCAGACTCTTGAAGAGGTTGCAAGGCTTGAACAGGTGCTTTGCCTAACTTGATAATTTCTTAATTATTAATGTTCACTTAGTATTTGGACATTGAAAATTTGATATATACTTATTTATATGTGCAGGCATTGAAGTCAGGTCAACTTCCTGCAGATTTGAAAATTTTAGATGATGATGAAATGGTGGTAGCTAATGAGAATGAGGCTAATGCTGAAGTGAAAGATGGGGCTGAACAGAAAAACAGTGAAGCAGAACCGATGGATCAGGTATTATTATGGTTCCCCCTGTTTTGTACACGTAACCGTTAAGTTTATGATTTTCTTCCTCTGTGGACTATTCAGAAAAAAACGTGTTTTTTATTCTGTGGAGAAAGGGCATACAACTTAGTTGGCCTTTACTAAAAATGATTTATAAAGAACTACCTTTTAGTCAAGATTCTATTGTTGCTTCTGTGCGTTTTTCTTTACAAAGAGGACTGAGGTTAGTTTAAGAAGTTCTGATAGAGTTCTGATAGAAAAGAGTATTGCATATGGGCATGTAAAGGTCAAGTTATAGCTCTCTCATCTCCTTATTTCGTTGAGCTTGGAACTCCGTCTTAATTGTAGGCATATGGCTACCATCAATCCATCAGTTACCACTCAAATTGTGGTTTGCTTTTGACCTCTTCACTGCTGTGTCTCGTAGATTAGACGTGGCATTGTGTGGAAGGTTTAAGCTGTACGAGATTCTATATGAGTTGCTATTCAAATTATACCCAGATAGATTTTTGTTAACTTAATGGCAATGCAGATTGACCAGAATAAATAACTTCTCCTCGAAACAAATGTTTGAAAATCACTTACTACATCTTCCATGCTATTTTAAACGGATGACTTTAAAGTTGAGTCGTATTTATCACGAACTAGAGTAAGGCATAGGGTGTAGCCCACATAGCTGAGTAAAGTGAATGGATCGAGGTTGGCTTTGGTAAGTCTTTAAGGAGTATTTAACAAAATCTAGTTCTTTGATTGTCCAGAGCCAAACAAAACCCAGTATTTTTTCTGTTATGGCTTAGTTACTTACAATTTCAGATGTAGTTATTTTGCCTCGATCCAATCAAAAAGACAAAACAAACGATGTTCATTTTGATGAGGTTGGCAGATTCTGTGATATGTAAAGTTTTTGCTCTGATTTATTGTACACTAGTAGTGTGTTATGCATTCTCTTAGATGTTGTGCCTCCTATGGTTTCTGGTAGTAATGTGTATTCTTTTTCTTGCAGGAATAGAAGGGATCTGTATTCTGGTAGTAAGGCAAGCTTGTTCTATTTGAATTGGCGGCTGGAAACTACATTGTTAAGAAATTGTGATTTTCTTGGAACTACATTGCCTGAGGGATTTTGTAACGTTATATTAGAGATACATTAGACGTGGCTTTTGGCCAGATTAGCTTGTGCTACTTTTGCCCAGATCAGCACTAGTCTTGAGCTGGGTTTCTTTCTCAAATTAGTGAAACTTTTAGCTCAATACGGACAAGTCAATGACAAAGCCTTATATTCCATTTTCATTTTCATTTTCATTTTCATTTTCATTTTCATTTTCATTTTCATTTTCAGCCATGTAAGAATTTCAATGTACCAGATTATGGAATAGTAGGGGTGAGTTTGAATTGACCTGCTAAATTGATGTCGATTGAAGTAATTTCATCATCGTTAGTTGAGATTATTCGTAATTTTCAGCTCAAGCTAATTCCTTTAGAGTTGAGATGAATGTGTTCCAGAATAGTGAAAGTGAAATTCTTTGCTTTATGCAGGGACATTTATGCTGGTGCATCATGTGGTTACTTGAATAGCAAAACATAGAATGGATTATTATATAGCAGAACTGAAGATCAGTACACAAGCTACCAAATATATCTAAATGTAACCACAAGAATATGATAACCGAATTAGCATGGACAATAGTACTCTGCATTCTTGTAGCAGCACTTAGCCTTATCAAGGGATGTTCTTGGAGTTGGCCATGGACCTCATGCTCTTGGTCGTGGTCTAGTCCATGGCAGCTGCCATTTTCGACTTGCTCCCTTTACGATTCTCCTTTGGGAAGACTGTTCTATTGCTCCAACAGCCACACACAACGAGTGATATCCAAGTTAGCCGGCTGCTGTGAACCTTCCTCTCCTGATGATCAGGAACAAGAATGCTTCCAAGTAAATGAAGAAGACCTGAAAATATTGGTTTCTCACATAGATGAGACCAATGGCGGTCCACCTTGGAAACTCATGATGCAGCAGTCTACCGCTGGCTTGAAATTCGAAGCTTGGTTCCGCGACACACCAGTAAGTCTAACAAGTATCACAGAGAAGCTAGGTAGCCGATGCACACAATCTTGCTAACATTGTTTACTGAGATATCTCAGTCACCCATATGCAGTATCGCACTAGAACAGTGTTCGACAATGTGTCACCAGAGTTATTGAGGGACTTCTTCTGGGATGATGAATTCAGACCCAGGTGGGATAAGATGCTCATTCACTTCAAGGTTCCAAGTATTTGCCTCCGAACTGGTACCATTTCCCATTTAACTGCCTTTGTGTCTTGTGAACATTCAGCTACCACTCTCTGCAGTGACCGAGAATACATCATAATCCGTCGCATTTGGGAATCTGCATCAGAATATTAGTGTAACAAAGGTATGAACTTGTCCAATTTTCGCAACATCAGTCGTCGCCTTGTGCTAAAGTTTTGTCAATGTCATTGTTTCAGGGAACACCATATCCATCTCTACCAAGGCTTAGAAGACCAAGAAGGGTAGATGTCTATCATTCAAGTTGGCGGGTAAAGCCAGGTATATATCGTCCAACTTCATCTATTATCACGCTTTCTGTTCACATCACATTTCTTTCAGCCATATTTCATCAAAAACTTATCGATCAGTTAAACCGAGGAACGAGGATCAGTAAATTGCATCGGAAGTGCTCCTTTTTCACTGTGAAGACATAGGCCTCCCAAAAGAGGTTATCAAAATGGCTGTCAAGGCAGGAATGTGGAACCTCGGAAAGAAGCTATACTTGGGAGTTCAGGTTTCCGCTATGGAAAAAGCAAATGATGGATCTCCTTCATATTATGCAATCATGGCACACATTACTACACCGGCTTCACCATCCAAAATCACGCTTCACGATTCACAAGTTGAAGATGGATGCCAGAGCCTAAACCCAGAAGCACAAGCAAGACACAGTTCATAGCTCAGTAGGGGTTCAAGTATTTAAGAGGAGAAATCGAGGAGAAATTTGAGCTCATTGGAAACTTGTTTTTAACATAACATATCCGCTAGTTCACCATATCATATATTTTGATTCTATATTGGAAAGAAATACAGAAAGCAAAGACACATGGAATATAATTGAAGTGGAGAAGAAGAAATGTGACTGAGCATCATATGCTCCTAGAGAAGAACTGGAATCAGATAAATGGCCTGAATGCTAAGCAAAACAATGAAAACATAGGAATCCAGGAAAGTAAAAGTACAGAATGGAGGCCGCAAGGCCGTTCCCGCATGATTACTTAAGCCGTTGCTTCAACAAGCTTCCAATCTTATCAATCTCTAAAGCAAAGCAATCTAATCAAATCCCTAATGCCCATGCTTCTACTGTTTTACATTTTAGTAGACTGCATATCAGAAGCACAGCATATATGAGAAAGATCAGCATATATGAGAAAGAACGATTATCAACACAAAGAAATAGATAGATAGACACAAGTCACACAACTGCATGAATTACGTACTTGAAAGTCAAACATAGTAGTTCAGCCCGTCACAGCCATCTCAAAGATAGGGGCAACAGCGCTACATTGCTGCTTAAAATTCATAAAAACCACAATGCATAAATGCGGAGTACTAGCACCAAAATCGCTACCCATTATTATCCCCAGCTACATCTCAAAGGATGTGCCACAATTCTACGGAGGAACCACCAAAGAGTTTAATAGAGCGATGCTTAAATGATAAGCAAATCTACCAAGTACATGAGAATTTTAACCAACAGAAAATCCACAATATTTAAGGGGGCTCCCAACACATTGGTGCATATATCTGAAAGGTCGTGATCCAAAGGAAGCAGCTCATATCATAATGTTATCGTTCCACGCAGTTGATCCATGAAGCCCCTTCGATGATCCAGCTGAAATCACCATATCAAGCTCTTCTGGATCATATAATGGAACATCCTTCAAGAAATAAAAAGAGTATCAAGGGACTGGTTGCTATGTTTAAGTAAAAGTAAACAAATGATTTATAAAGATAAACACCTCAATCGAGCCTGATAAACTTGTTTGCACCAATCCTGGAGCAGCAGCAGCAACCACAGCTCCGCATGCACTGGTGCAGGCTTTTTTACCCCACCTTTCCGCACCAGCATTGGGGAAGAGTTGATTGATTGCTATTCATCATCGTCATACACTTCACCATCGTCAGAAAACTCATCAAAAGACCTCATGTCAAGCTGGTAGCGGAGAATACCTCCAATACCTCCAAAACCACGGCAGAACTGTGATCCCTCTTGTGATTTGTTGGTGACAAACTCAAGTGAACACCCAAACCGCCTATACTCATTGGCAAACCACTCCAACAGTGACATCTTGTCCTGAACCTCCAATTCTGCATTTGTCTCAGAGTCCCTAAAGTTGCTTTGATTGTTTTCCTGCTCCTTGTTAAGGTGCTTCACAATAATTTCACCAGTACTGCTATGTTTCAGCACATACCTATTGATGTCCAGACTTTCCCACACAATAAGTATCTCAACAGCACCCATCTCCAAAGCTTTAAGAGTATCATCTACACCAAAAACATACTTCCCAGTATCCTGACTTATCTCCTCAAAGTATTTTCCTATCAACTTCTTTTCTTGTATAAACTTCACATTGGACAAGATCTCTGCTGACAGTTCAATAGCCTGATTAAAACCATTCTCTCCTCCGTAAGAAACATCCACCACATTAAGAATTTTGGCCTGCAGACGAGGATCAAACATATCAGACTGACTAAGCTCAGTTTTGAAGTCGGCTGATCCAGCAAGTATCAACCCTGAAACATTCGGCTGACTGGTGGCAGGATTGATATAGAACTGTGTGGCAAGCTCAGCTGTCTTCCTAACATAGTTGTGGCGCTTCTCCATTCGAAGACGAGCAAAACGAAGGGCCGATTGTCCTCCTCTTCCGTGCTTCTTTGGCAGGTCGACACTAAACTTATGAAGTACCTCTCTTGTGTTGCCACTTAGTGTCCCAAAAAGAGTACCATTACCATCCATGACTATGAAACCAAATTTGTCATCAGATTCCAACAGTTCATTCAAAGCTTCAATATGAAACTTGTTATCACAGAGGTAAAGAGACGCATTAATAGGCCTGAAAGGCTCAAAATCAATCGTCACCTTCTTTTCCTTCCCGTCATCAGTCACAATCGTTCCCGTGTACAGAACAAGCCCATTAGGAGGAACCTTGTTGTAGAGTTTAAGCCGTTGCTGAGCAGATGTAATCGCACCCAGAACTGACTGACGATTCACCCTACTCTTAATATTTGAAGCAGTTCCAAACTCATCGCCAAGCATCTTTGTAACACGAGATATTTGATCCCGGGGAGGCATGATGAGAGAAATCATGCTTGTGCCATTACCCCTAGCAGCTTCAAGTGCCTTGATCAGCTTCTTAATCTTCCATATCTCAATGTTCTTATCAGTCTCCTGACCATCCGACATTTTGAAAAATTACAGCAACAGCTGAAACCACAATAGATGCCAGTACATAAACAGCACACACGTAAGTCTCGAAGTTACCTAAATATGACAAGCATGAAATACAACAAATACTAACGAAGAACAACAAAATTTCATAACAACTGAGTTACAGAGATTGCACAGCTCCTTCCATAAGAGCATGAAATTTTGTCAACATAAAACATTCAGGTTCGGCTGGAACGTGAATTTTATGAAAATTTAACAATAAGAGTTCATCAGATCACTCTTTTAAACTCAGCTCATCAAAATCACATATTGAGCTAGAAATTGATAACCAGGCCAAAAATGTAACACTACTAGCCACTCAAAAACCATAATCCTTGAGAATCTAACACAAAACGATGCACAGATTTAGCGAATAATAGTAAGCATCCTACGATATGTAAAAAAATACATCATAGACAGTGCAGCTGATGAAATTAAAACAACAGAATACAGATCCAGAACGAAAACTGAGAAATAAAGAGAGTAAGGAGTAGAATCGGGACCTGATGGAGAGAACGCGCAAGAGTCGAGAGAGGATGATATTTTGGTGTTAAAGGGTGGAGAGGAGAGGCGTAGAAGGCGCCTGGCATTTATATGCTGAGCCTAACCCTAACCGAGCAAATCGATCGTGGTCGAGCTAGGCTTAACCCGACTACTATACCGTTTGGATTGTTGAACCGACTTTACTTTGGACCTCATATTTGGCTCGAAGAGCCCAACTTTGCTAGCCCAACTAGGTGGCTACCCACCCCTTGGATGGTTTTACCACTATTTTTATAATGTGTGATGATACACTCATAATTGATCAGTACAAAATTATTATGCAACAAAACAATTGAAACCAAGGACCATCTTAGGTCAGCAAATCCTCTAAATGCCAAGTGGAGCAGTTTCCAAGTAAAAGAATCTCATGCATATCTCAACAATGAATGAAATGTCAATTAGCTTAGAAATGTAATACTCAAAAAATTTGTGTAATGATTTATATTATTATATGACTCGTTAAACTTAAAAATCAATATAATTTAATTTAACATTAAAGAGAATATTTTTAAAAAAATCAATAATAAATTATCTAGCGAAGGCAATATAAAAAAACGTGTTTTAGAGAAATATTAACAGAGTGAAGCAAATGGTCCGGTAGATTCTCAAATTCAAGTCAGGTTCTCCCTGGTTTTGAGTTTGAGGCAACGAATCTAGATTCGCAAACATTTCATGTCATAAGTTAGTAAAAATAATAAAAATATTTTTACTCGAGCTAGATAGTAAGAAATTCCAATTCTAAATAGCCGATTTCTAGAAATCAAATTTTAGCGAAATGACCAAATTCACTTTGTTTGTATGTGTTCTTCGAGTTAGACTTTTGTGTTTGAGTGTACCATTAATATTTCCTTGGCCATGCTTATATGTCATATTTGTACTAATTGTTGTTAGATTACAAATTTTGCTTGCTTATAATCTATCGGTAAAACTACATTATCTTCTCTACTCATTAATTTATTTTTACCTACTTATAATTATATATTTTTGAATATATTATAAAGTGGCCAAAACCAATTAGATTTCCTACCCATATTACTATTCTTTTAGAAGTGAGACATTTACCCAAAGTTTATGCTATAGTTCCTTATCAACTTGCCTTGCAAAGTCAATAAAAATAGGTGTACATTTATTTCCCATGTCTCCTCCCATGCTTATATAAACCACTCTTTAGTTCAATCTAATTTTGCACCACGTCGACCTTGTTCTTACGTACAGATTTGAAGTCCTCCCAAAGTTGCAATGCAACTCTCATAAAATCTCACACCAAACAATCTTTCTTCCAAACATTTTAGTAGTGATTGCCTTTGCTTTAAGAGGGTCACCTAACTTAATCAAACACCTTATTCACCTACTGCAATTCTTGAGTAAGTACATGAGTACATTCCTATACTTCCTTATCTTTAGGATTACATCAAAGTGCATAGCTAAAAAAAGGGAAATAATGAGCATTAGTGTAAGCTTAAAAATTTTGTTTCTGGCAAAATATTACTTATTCAAATATTTTTACATCATTAAATTCTACAAAAAAAAGTTATTCAACTTTGGTTTTTGAATCACTTAAAAAGGTTAAGTAATGAGAAAGTTATGGCTAAAATAAGTTTTGCTAATATTTTCCTTAATCTTGTTCGAAAATTCTTAAGATGCTCTAAATTTGAAATATTCATATCTCACTCATTTCTTAACCAAATTTAGTGTTCTTTATATCAAAACGAGGCTTAGGAGTTCAACTATCAATCTGGAAAGTTTAAAAGGCATTGGTTAACACTTAGTAATAATTAATCAATGCAAATGAGCTTAATATCAAGTGTAACTATTTCTGAACAGTTGCTAAACATCTTTGTTTCTGAACTTGAGAACTCCCTACGGGACTTTATGACTATTACCTTTGGATTCTTCTTGAAAAATGCTTCGAGATGGTGTACTCACTTCTTTAATTTGGACATATTTCGGATTAATTATAAAACGGATCAAATGGAAGATTTCGGGCAGACTACCGCCGAATGATACTTTTGATCCAAGAATTAATAATTTTATCTTATGTATTTTGTACTTTGATTTCATTTACTTACTCATATTATTTTATTTCTTATGTTTGATTTGGGACTAATGGAGGATTTCAGGCAGATTACAGTTGAATGAAACTTTTGGACCAATGATAACAAATTTCATTTCAAGTTTATTTCTTTAATCACTCTATTTTCCTTCAAGTATAATCCGAAACAAATGGAGGATTGCGGGCAGACTACCGGTAAATGAAACTTTTGGACCAAAATTATTAATTATCTAAATGCGTTTATTTGATCATCCTTTCTTTGCAAATTCTATTACGTGTATATGTGACGTCCCGTTCCGATCATTCTTTATTTATGATTTATTTAATGATAATCGTCGATGGTAATTATTTTTTTTATCGGTGGTAATTATCGATGGTATTTATCAAAATTTTATCGATTACGAAGAAGTTCTTTGTAAAAAGTCTTAGAATTTATTGAGACGAGTTCGTGGGCACGTCAAGAGTTTAAATCAGAGTTACAAGAAGGAAGTTATAGTCAACGAAAGTTTTGTACGAGGTTACGATATCGATACTTTTAGTTGCAAATTTTGACTATAAATAGAAAGTTTCTGTAAATGAGAAGTCAACTTTTCCATTTTTGGTAATTCCCTTGTTCTTCCTTTCTCTCTCTTCCCTCCCGTTCTCTCTCTCTCCCTCCGTCAGCCTCACTGCCAGCGAACGACCGGACGACCACCAAAACTGGTGAGGCCGGTGTCAAAAGTTGCGCCTCAACCTCCTCTACATGTTGGTAGGTGTCTTTGCGGCAATGGGTGGCGGATGAAGGAGAATCGACTTCATGAAGGTCACGGTTTCAAAGGGTAACCAGCGTTGGCTCCGGCAAGGTTTCCGGCCACTTTTAGTGTATAATTGGATTGAGTTTTAATCCTAGATTGTATTGGTATGTTTGTTTTGATGCAAGGTGGTGTAAATTGATGAGAATTGCTGGAATCAAATTGGATTCCTGCGAGGGTTTTTAGGTGACGCCGTGGGCGGTGGTCTACGGTGAATTGAACGATGGGGTGATATGTTTATTTCTCCCCTCGTCACCCTGAGCCGAGTCGGGTATGCCTCGAGCAACAAGGTGGCTTGAAGGTGGAGAATGGTCGTAGGAAAGAATTTTTTGGACGGAGAGTTTCGAGGGCAATTCGGGTTGATTGGCCAGAATTGGTGAAAGGACCCAATCCCGATTCAGTTGCCTAAACCGGAATCAAACCCTTTCGAAAATACGAATCAACAAAAAAAAATTTCAAAATTCCGGCAAAGTTTCGTTACTAGCGTAGAATTACCATAACCTGCACCCAGAAATTAACACTTCGTCCTATGCCACAAAAAGCAAACCGTGGGCACCAATCCCATCCGGATTTCTCAACATCAATATAATCAACAACAGTAAATGAACAGTACTATGTATATATGTATATCCGTGAAAATCCGCACAACATGTATCAGAATGTATCAGAGCGACCTCTAAAGTAAAACATATACAATATGTACATCAGTAGGCGAAACAAGAACCTACTGGAAAACACAGATAGCTCTGATCACTAGCCTCCAAACCGCGACGTGAAAACACCAAAACCTGAACTGCAACTGGGCACGGAAACCGAAAAGCCCAGGGGAAAGACAATAAACACGTTAGAGTGAGTGGACGAAAATAAATGTCTTTCACCAGTTAATATACGTTTAAAATAACATATGCGAGTCCAGGTAAATAAAAACAATAAGTACACGAGATAAAACCATAGTCCTCCAGTGTACAGAGCATGCAAGTAAATCCCACGGGGCCACTCATGGACACGTCCGTGCTAGTACAGTCTGAATCACGAGGTCCCAGACTCACACGTGATTCGAGCCAGAAAGGCCTCAGGTCAGGGTAACTGTTTCCACCCGGAAATACCTCGGCACAAGAAACAGATAACTGTACCTACCCGAAAATACATCGGCACAAGGCACAGCGTCCCCCCTGGTAGGCACCCTCGGTGATCAGCCGGGGATGCGTGTGTATCGATACAACAACATGAACTACGACTGTACTCTGTGAAAATCAAATCACAAATATCTCGATGCATGTACAGTAAACAACATAAAAATGCATATGCGTAACATAATCGTATATAACACATGCTCATAATAATCGTAATCTCGTAAATATGCTCATATCTGTTTATTTGTATACGTATATCCGTATATATATATAATTGTAAACACATGCTCATGTAATCCGAAATCTCATACGCATGCTCAAGTTCGAAAATCATATAAAAAAACTCGCAAGAATTCCGTGAAAAGAAATTGTCCACTCACAGGTGAGCAAAATGCACACTCGCTCTAATCTCGAGGACCGGCGGAAGATCCCTCGCCAGAAGCACAACCTCGGTCCCGATCTCGATCTCCTGAATATTCACAAAACATAACTGATCAATATCGTAATCCACAACACTGTATTGATGCACGGAAACCAACCGTTCCCGGAAACACGAAATGCAGTACAAAATGAATTACGGAAATCTGGAAATCCCCACTCGAAATCTCGACTGAAAATCGGCTAATCAAATCGACCCAAAAACCTCTGGACGATGATCAGGGCGCGATTTCGAGAAAAACGACACTAATTACATCGAAATCTGAAAAAGTCAACTTTCCGGCCGTTGACCGCCGCCGCCGGCGGAGGCGCGCCGTCAACGGTGGAATCACACAGCCAAAATCTCCAGATTTCAAGCCCTTCTCATTACGAATCACTTTCCCTTCTACCTCTTAAGCCAATTCTCTCCCTAACACCTTCAATTTCTTCGAAATCCAACCGGAAAACCCACCGGAAAATCCATTCGGGTTCAAGCTAAAACCTAACCAATTCCAAAACTAATTACATGGGAAGCATCCCTAGACTAAGGGGAGTCAAACCCCTAACCATACCTCCACCGAGGCTCGCCGAAACACGGCCAACCAACACCGGCGATTCCAACCCGTTCGGCCTAGCTCGGGTTTCATCAAAACAGTATCATTTCAACCCAAACCAAGTTCCATCACACTCGAAATCAAACAAGGAAGCGATTCCTACCTTTCACTTGGCCGGAGGTGGCCGGAATCAGGTGGCCGGAAGTTGAAACCGAAAACGGAAAGTTTTTCCTCACGGTCAACGGTCAAAGTTTCCCAAAATGGAAAGTCAACTCAGTCAATGCCCGAAATGAAATTCTCGACTATTTCTCGACTATTCCGATATTTATACTCGAGCCTCAGGTCGATTGACGGTCCGAAATGAATATACGAAATGATTCGGATAAGCTCGAAACAAACGGATAAACTCGTCGAAACCCGAAAATTCAAATAATAATAAAATATTCCTTGGTTATCGGAAAAATCTTCCGAAACCACCCACGAGCTCGAAATCACGTACTCAACAATTTCCGTGAAGACACCTAACTCAAATTCTCGACTGAAAACATAGTCGCGAATCGAATCGACAACCCACACAATATCGTAAAACTGTGACTATAACCAAATCTCGAGAATCGTGCCAAACACACATCTGATTCTGGTTCGGGTCGTCACAATTGGAGGTTGATCCTTTTATAAATATTGTTGTTGGGTTGATTTTGCACAGATTGACCCGAGAAAAGTCACCGGGAGCGGTTCACGGTGGAGATCCGAGGAGGGCATTTTTGGCAAAAATCTTATATCGTTTTGTTCATAATTAGGTACCGAATCTAATGACGTGGTTATTGAATTGAATTGGACATTATTGGTTAAGACGTATGGTTAGTCGGATAATAATTAAACGGTTTTATGTTATTAATAAACGGTTGCATTGATTATCGATTCGACTTCGAGTTCCTTAACGTATAAGGTTTATATTGTGACTTTAAAAAGGATTTAAGAATTGATAATTGGAATTTGGAATTAGATTAGAGCTCGATATTATTTCGGGAAACATGATTTTTGAGAATGCGATATTCTTGGCGGTATTGCTCGTTGGTAACGAGCATGGTTATTCGATATGACTTTCGACAATTAGCTTTTACATATTAATCGTTATTTCAGGATGATGTATTAGCAACTAGTGGCAGATGTATAGAGACGCCGACAGATGTGCTTGGTTGATTGGAGATCACAACATAGTACTGTGAGTGGACCTTTTATTTTCACAGTCATATCGAGTTCAATTTTTAGTAATACAATATTTCAAGTTAATTTACAGTATATTTTTAGACCAGATTAAATTTGGAGATTTTTCTTGTGATGAAATTTAGTTAGTTGCATCGATACACTCACTATTCGGCAGATCACCGGATAGTTCAACCAGGGGAGGTCAGGTTGCCTCGTCTGGTCCATCACCTATATTTTTACATACAGTTTGTGGACTCAGGTTAGGGAAAAACCACTGAGTGGTCACCTTCACAGAGCAGATGAACTTGTTTTATTTTACACAGATCAGTGGAAAGACATCAGATTCAGTTTTACTTCAGTTTTTACGATTATCGTATGATACTGATTTTTGTCCACTCAGTCTAACGTTTTATGTTTTTATGCTTTTTCCTGGGCCCTTTTGAAAGGACCCAACCCCGATTTAGTTGCCTAAACCGGAATCAAACCCCTTCTGAAAACACGAACCAACAAAAACCTTAAAAATTTCGGCAGAGTTTCGTTACTAACGTGGAATTACCATTACCTGCACGCGGAAAATACACTTCATCCTATGCCACAAAAATCAAACCGTGGGCACCAATCCCATCCGGATTTCTCAATATATCAACAGTAAAGTAAAACAATAAATATAACTGTACTTTACTGAAATCCGGAGTAAAATCGTATAACATAATCAACAAATTACTCAGAGCGACCTCTAATGTATAAACATATAAGTATACCACAGTAGGTAGAACAATAAACCTACTGGAAGAAATAAGGTAGCTCGAGCACTATGCCTCCGACCACGACATGCGACACCAGAACCTGAACTACAAACTGGGCACGAAAACCGAAAAGCCCAGGGGAAATACATGAAAACTGTTAGAATGAGTGGACAAAAATAAATGTCTTTCACCAAGTAATATATATACGTATAAAATCATATGCGAGTCAAATGCATGAAAATCAAATAGTACGTGAGGAGATGCTGACTACCACTCACGTACAGAGCATGCAACGTAAATATATCGCGGAATCTCTCATGGACTACAACGCGATAGCACAGTCTGAATCACGGGATCCATGACCCACACGTGATTCCTAGCCATAAAGGCCTCGGGTCAGGATATCTGTCCCCCACGGAGCGTACTCGGGGATCAACCGAGAAGCCAATATGTATCGATACCACAACATATACTGAGACTGTACTCTGTGTAAACCAAATCATAATCCTTTCCATGCACATGCATAAAACATAATATGTACATATGTATATTCGTATACGTATATTCGTATATGCATAATCGTAAAACACATGCTCGTAAAATCATAATCAAACTGCATGCTCAAGTTCGTAAATCATAAATAAAAGACTCGCAATCAATCCGTGAAAAGAAATTGTCCACTCACAGACTAGCGTAACGCAGTTCACGTTAACCCGTGATCCGGCGGAAAGTCCCTCGCCAAACAAACGATCACGAACACCTGAATATTCACAAAATCCATTTCTCAAAGTCATAACTCGACAATTCAAATCAAATCACGAGAAACCACCGTTCTCGGAAACACGTAATCCGATTACGACAAACTGTCGAAAATCCGGAAATCACACATCAATACCTCGCTGTACTTTCAGACGCTCAATTCGAAAAACGAACCTCCCCACTGCGATCGAGGCGCGATTTCGAGTGAAATGACATGCAACTTGTCGAAAACTCCAAAAAGTCAAACTTTGACCGCCGTTGACCACCGCCCACGGCAGCGCCGCCACCAAACTGAACTTTTCCCGGCGGAGCAACCATCATTCCATGCAAAATCACCCACTGAGCAACTTTGTCAACTACAACAAAGGCCAATTCTCACTCTAACTAGGTCAATTTCAAGCAAAACCGAATTGTTTCCAAAATTTCAAATCCAAAATTCTCCAAGCACAATCAAAATTAGATCACCAAACTTACATGGTAGAATCATGGAGATGAGAGCTACAAAGCCCACTCCAAATTGTAGCTCGAATCGGTCTAAATCATTGAACCCGAAATCACCAAGTTTCTTCAAACTTTTGGCCGGTTTTTGCTCTCTCCACCGGCAACCTTGCCGTGAAAGGAGACTGGGAAGGTGAAGAGGAGATCAAGGCGCACCGAACGAAACAAGCCCCACCCCTTGGGGTGGCCGGAATCGTCGCGCAGCCGTGGAGCACCGTGGCTCCTCTCGTCGCCACACACACCACTGAGTTGAATCGGTCAACTCGGTCAACATCATAAATGTCTCCTTTGACTTTCCCAAAACAGCAAGTTCACTATTTATACTTTCCCAAAATGGATACCCCATAATTCACTTTTCGGCAAACTTCAAATGCGCGTAACTTTCGCGTCGTAACTCCGATTCCGATAATTCTCGCGGCAACAAACTCGACTCGACATACTCTTCAATTATCACCCGAAGTCAAACATTTCGACCAATCGGATAAAAAGTCAACTGTTCAAACCAACACATATTTAAATCGACTAAACAATCAACAATCGAAAATATTCACAACTAAATCTTCGTAACTCAGAAAAATGCTCTGGAAGTTCCCACGAGCTCGAAATTAAATTCTCAACAACTTCCGTGAAGAAGCCGAAACAAAACTCTCGTCCGGTAATTTAGTCGCTAAGAGCATCACCATTTAAATCCGATCTTCAAATATTCATAATTAATTCCTCGGTCGTCCAAATAACGATCCGGAACCACCCACGAACTGGAAATCACACATATAACGACTCTCGAGAAGAGACTCATCTCCAATTGTGACAACCCAGAACAGATTGAACAGTGTCATCAGCTTGGTCCGTGAGATTATGAATAATGACAGATTTCCGATAATTGATTTACTCGCCAGGTTTGATAACGACTTAATTAATGGCCGAGAATTAGAGCTGGGTCTCTTCTCGAGAATCGTTGTACGTGTGATTTCGAGTTCGTGGACAGTTCTGGATCATTATTTGGACGACCGAGGAATAAGTTATGAATATTTGAAGTTTCGGCATAATCGGTTTATAATTGTGGCCTTCTTAACGACTAAATTACCGGACGAGAATTTGGTTTCGGCTTCTTCACGGAAGTTGTTCAGAATTTAATTTTGAGTTTGTGGGAAATCCGGAGCATTATTCCGAGTCTCGAAGATTTAGTTGTGAATATTTCCGATTGTTGATTATTTAGTCGATTAAAGAGTGTGTTTGGGTGAACTGTTGACTTTTTATCGGTTCGGTCGATGTGGTTGACTTCCAGTAATAATTGAAGATCATTTCGAGACGAGTTTGTTGCCGCGAGAATTATTGGGATCAGAATTACGACGTGAAAGATACGTGTGTTTGAAGTTGTCGCAAAATGTGTTTTGGAGGTTTCCTTTTTGGGAAGCTATAAATAGTGAACTTACTATAATTGGAAAGTCAATAGAAGCATTTATGGGTTGACTGGTGTGTTGACCAGTCAACACGGGGAGAGAGAGTGGGACGCGACGGAGGAGCGACGGCCATGGCGGTGGCTCGCCGTCCGGCCACCCCAAGGTGTGGGGCTGGTCTCTTCCTCTTCGCCGTGGCCTATTCGTTCGGTTTTCGGCCTTCCTTCACGGCCAAACTCACGGTGGAGAGAGAATTTTTCCGGCCAAGTTTGTAAGTTTTTAGGGGAAATAGGACTATACTTTTTCGGCCGAATTGAGCTTAATCAAGCACTGGGTTTTGAAGCTCTCCTCTCCATGATTCTAACCATGTGAGTATGGAGTTCTAATTTTGATTGTGCTTGGAGAATTTTGGATTTGAAATTTGTATGAACATTCGGTTTTTCGTGAAATTGGACAAGTTAGAGTGAGAATTGGCCTTTGTTGTAGTTGACAAAGATGCTCAGTGGATGATTTTGAGTGGAATAGGGGTTGCTCCGCCGAGAAATTTTTAGGTTGGTGGCGGCGCCACCGTGGACGGCGGTCAACGGTCAACGGCGGTCAAAGTTTGACTTTTTGGGATTTTCGACAAGTTGCATGTCATTTCACTCGAAATCGCGCCCCGATCGCAGTGGGGAGGTTCGTTTCTCGATTTGAGCATCCAAACTTACCGCTAGGTATTGAGGTGTGATTTCTGGATTTCCGACAGTTTGTCGTAATCGGATTACGTGTTTCCGAGAACGGTGGTTTCTTGTGATTTGTTTTGAATTGTCGAGTTATGACTTTGAGAAATGAATTTTGTGAATATTCAGGTGTTCGTGATCGTTCGTTTGGCGAGAGACTTTTCGCCGGATCACGGGTTAACGTGAACTACGTTATGCTAGTCAGTGAGTGGACATTTCTTTTCACGGATTGTTTGCGAGTCTTGATATACGTTTTATGAACTTGAGCATGCATATGAGATTTCGGATTACATGAGCATGTGTTTTACGATTATACATATACGGATATGCGTATACGAGTATACATACACTTATATGTTGTTTTATGCATTTGCATTGAATTGTTTATGATTTGATTTTCACAGAGTACAGTCTCAGTTACGTTGTTGTATTGATATACTTGCCTCTCGGCTGATCCCCGATGGTAGGCCTACTAGGAGGGGCGTTACCCCGACCTGACCGGCGAGGGGCGTTTCCCCGGAACCGAGGCCTTTCTGGCTTAGAATCACGTGTGGGTCTGGGATCCCGTGATTCGGACTGTACTAGCACGGATGTGTCCCCGAGCGACCCCGTGAGATTTTATGCGTGAGGAGTTAGAGTCTCCTTCGTGTACCCGGACGCGTGAGGAGTTAGAGTCTCCCTCGTGTACCATTTGATTATTTATACTTTCGACTCGCATATGTTTTTATAACGTATATATTATTTGGTGAAAGACATTTATTTTCGTCCACTCATTCTAACAGTTTTCATGTCTTTCCCCTGGGCTTTTCGGTTTTCGTGCCCAGTTTGCAGTTCGGACTCTGGTGTCGCACGTCGTGGTCGGAGGCATAGTGCTCGAGCTACCTTGTTTCTTCTAGTAGGTTTATTGTTCTACCTACTGTGGTATACTTATATGATTATACATTAAATGTCGCTCTGAGTATTCTGTTGAATATGTTTATACGATTTTACTCCAGATTTCAGTAAAGCACATATACATTTATTATTTTACTTTACTGTTGATATATTGAGAAATCCAGATGGGATTGGTGCCCATGGTTTGATTTTTGTGGCATAGGATGAAGTGTATTTTCCGCGTGCAGGTAATGGTAATTCCACGTTAGTAGCGAAACTCTGCCAAAATTTCTACGGTTTTTGTTGATTCGTGTTTTCGAAGGGGTTCGATTCCGGTTTAGGCAACTGAATCGGGGTTAGGTCCTTTCAGCTTGGTATCAGAGCATTAGGTTATAGGTTCTGTAGACTTCTGTAGTCTTGTTTACTAAGGATATTTGAGAATGTACAGCTTGTCTGGAATGGTGACCCGACCGGCAGGCGGATACTCATCAATATTCCGGGTGTTATATACTTTCAAATATTTAAAGTTCCATGATTACGTTCCACTTGTTGTGAACGATATTTTATTCATTAGGATGCCTCCTGACGTGCTTTCCGTGTCGTTTCGGTTGTGGATCCTATTGAGGATCAATCGACGCACGATTTGCCAGAGAACTGTGGATTTGGATGAGTATTCTGAGTTCAGAGAATTGTGTGACACGATTTGCCTGGGTGTGTGTATGAGCGTCTACATGTTGCCTCAGAGCTGAGAATTGTGGCAGTTGATGTTTACCTGAGTCAGATCATTGTATTTGGTGGGCTGGTATTGTGTGAGTTCCGGTTGTGACTCCATGGCCTACATTCAGGGTGTTGTTTATACGGTAATGGTTTTATCAGGCTATCCAGCAATCGAATGTGGAGTGTTTACCCACCTGAGGCAGAGATGCATTGTCCACATGTTTGTTTCCATTTGCACATGTATTGTGGCTTCAGAGGAAGTAGTGCACGAAGTTCGAGATGAGTTTAAACCTGAGCGTCAGAGAGAGTCTGATTGGTGTGCCTCGAGACATCCGTGAGAAGCTTAGTGTGTTGCACTCCGTGGCGAGGCTATTGGGAAGGAAAGATGTACACGGTTTTCGATGTGATGGTTTGAGGAAAGTGAACTTTGTCGAGATTTTGATGAGGTTGAGTTCCGACACTTCGGGATCAGTGACGTCATCAGGCTGTGGCCTTTTCGATTATGTTGAGGGTCATCAGATCAAGCAGAGGATTCGTTTGTCGATGGCGGAGATCACAGAGTAGCGGACTTGTTCCTGTGACATGAGTTCGGGTGATCGTTGGTGATCCTTTCACGTACCAGGTGTTGCTGTGACTTGTGTTCGTGGAGCACTCTCAGTTACTATTGTGGTGGCCAGGAGGGTCACGTTACGAGGGAGCGGCCTCAGCCAGCTGTTTTAGCGGTTCGGCAGCTCAGAGTTCACGAGGAGGTCATGATGCTGTTTCTGGAGTGTGACCAACGCAGTCTTTTTGATGAGTTATTCAGCAAGTCGCAATTGATGTGGGCGGCTAGTTGGGCATGTTGGAGTTCGTGCCACGACCTTGTTTGAGGACAGACTTTTCTCCGAGGTTACTGTTGTTTGACATCCATGGCTATTGTACCTGTATCTCCACTTCCGAGGTTTTGGAGAGTGTTGTATCCATCCGGAGGTTGCGAGATCCTTGTTGGAGGTTATGTGTTAGCCGCGGATCTGTTATAGCTGGACATCGTGGTTTTGATGTGACTATGAGTATGGACTTACTGACGATGCATTTGGCTGTGTTTGAGTGCCTCGAGAAGGAGGTTATGTTCCGACGACCAGATTTTCCCGGGATACTGTTTCGCGGTGATGGTCGAGCGGATGATGGTAGAGACGGATTATGTTGCTTGCTTAGCTCATGTTGCGGATACTATGGTTGCTGTACCTGACATTGGCGACATTGAGGTGGTTCCCGAGTTTCCAGGTGTGTTCCAGAGGAGTTATCAGGTGTTCCTCCAGTTCGGGAGACTGACTACACCATTGAGCTTGTACCAGGTGCTGGACTCATTTTACCGACGTCTTGTCGTTCGGAGCCAGCGGAGCTGATGGAGCTACAGGTTCGACTCCAGGAGTTGTTGGAGGAGGTTTCAGGAGATTTCATACGACCCCGCGTATTTACGTGGTGTGTTCTTGCATTGTTTGTACGGATGATGGATGGTTCGACGTGGTGGTGCGTTGACTACCGGAAGCCTGATTCGCTTTAGAGGAGAGCAAGTATCCTCCGCTTCGGTTTGACGAGTGGTTTGATCAGCTCGCGAGAGCTTCAGTCTTTTCGAAGATTGATTTCGGGTCCGGATACCATCAGTTGGGGACCGATGAGCCAGATGTGGTTTGGATAGCTTTTGGATCTCAGTGCGGGCATCAGGAGTTCTTGGTCACGTTGTTGGTTGACCAATGCCCCGTAGATCGTGCGGACTTGATGGACCAGGTGTTCAGACGATTCTGGACGAGTTTGCGGTCATGTTCGTTGGCAACGTCCTGAGGTATTCCAGGAATGTGGACCAGCACCTGAAGCAATAGTGAGCAGTTTTGCGGAATTTGTGAGATGACCAAGTGTTTGTGAAGTTCAGCCAGTGTGAATTTTAGTTGATTAGTATGAAGATTTTGGGCTGTGTGATGTTATCCGAGGGAGTCAGTGTGGATTCCGATCAGATAGAAGCCGTGTTAATTTGGGAATTGCCCTACCATTGTATCAGAGATCGAGAGTCTCTTAGGCTTGGCAGGTTATTACCAACAACTTGTGCAGGATTTTCCCGGATTACCACTTTATTTTCCAAATTGACGAAGAAGGCGTCAAGTTTGAGTGGTTCGATGCACACGAGGAGAGTTACTTACTCCTGCAGGATGGTTGACCGTTGTTTCGGTTTTGATCTTACCTGTCGACCGCGACGAGTTCGTGGGTTATGGCGATGCATCGAGATTTGGATTTGGTTTTGTCTTGATGTTGTGTAGCAGAGCGGTGACTCATGGTTTCAGGCAGTGGAAACTTTATGGGGCTACATATCCTGTGTATGATGTGGGTGTAGTTGTCCCTATGTTAGCATCAGAGAGTTCGAGACACTACAGCTATGGCGTGCAGCGAGGTGTAGGATGGACACTGATCACTTGAGTTTCATCCACTTGCATTCTCGGCCAGATTTGGGCTTGAGGCAGTGTAGATGGATGGGATCGACTCACGACTATGGGTGCACCTTTGAGTTTATTCGGGAAAGGCTAGAGGTTGTACTTTGACTACCCATCTGGGATGTTGTTGCTGATGCATTCAGTCAGAAGTCGGAAGCTTCAGTGTTTCATGAGTGTGTGGCTTGAGTTTCTGTGTTAGCCGAGTTGCGAGCTATGGGAGCTGAGTTCGAGTGTGATGATGTTGAGGCTCGAGGTTTCACGCACATTTGGCGCTAGTGATACGGAGATGTATCAGATACTCCGAGTTTTCTACTCGTGACGTAACCTGTAGAAGAACATAGCAGCTTGTGTATACAGATGCCACATTTGTCAATAGGTGATGGCTAGGAGGCAGAGACTTGCCGAGAAGTGTCAGCCATTAGGGATTTTCGGTTGGACGTGGCATTTGTCGCTGTGATCTTGTGTGTGTTTGTGCGCATTTTGGTTTGTGGTACCAGTTGTCAGGCTATTGTGGACCATTTGATGAACTTAATACGTTTCCTTGTACTTTTCGGGAAAAGATTTCAGTGGCAGGCTGGCATAACTGTGTTTGACGGAGGTTGTCCATCTACGTGGTGTACCTGTGTCCCAGTTTGCTGGTCGAGGTAATCAGCTGCAACTATGTGTTGGCAAGCTTTGCAGCGAGCATTATGGACCAGATTACAAGTTAGTACCGGTTCTTATCCTCAGATTGGCGAGCAATCTTTGAGGACTATTTAGACCTTGGAGGGCATATTGTGGACTTCGGTATTGCAGTTCCAGAGGATTTGGGACCAGCAGTTTCACTTGTTCAAGATTGTTTGCGGTATTAGTTTGTTGACCACTATGTTTATGACGTTGCGTGATGTCATTTTGAGGAACGATATTGTACTCCATTGTGCTGGAGAGAGTTTGGTTTGAGTTTGAGTTGACATTTGATTCGGACTTTGTGGAATGTACTACCACAGACTGTTAGATTAGCGGAAACGAGATGATAATTGCTTGAATTCGATGTGTGAGTTATGTTGATGTGTGTAGACTGAGTTGTGATTTGCCACGTTGTTTTGATCCATATGTGATCATAGGCGAGTTTGTGTTGTGCCGTATAGTTCGGCATCGCCTATATTGTTGGCTTTTGTGTGTGTTATGTTGTGTTTCGTATGGCGGAACTATGTTTCAGGTTTGTTGTGTGTTGTGTACCCTATTTGTTCCTTATGCAGGAACACTTGGCAATTGTGTAGAGCCAGTTTAGATTTGAGATTTGAGGGTGCAGGGATTTCACCACAGAGTTATCTCCTATTGTGGAGTCAGTTGTCAGAGTTGTTCAGTTGAGGTTGCCGTTGGAGAGTTGAGCAGTATGCAGAGGCAGTGCTCCTATTTCTAGTTGGCAGACTCAGAAATTTCGAGGTCGAAATTTTTTTTAAGGGGGGTGGATTTGTGACGACCCGGAACAGATTGAACAGTGTCATCAGCTTGGTCCGTGAGATTATGAGTAATGGCAGATTTTCGATAATGGATTTACTTGCCAGGTTTGATAACGACTTAATTATTGGCCGAGAATTGGAGCTGGGTCTCTTTTCGAGAATCGTTGTACGTGTGATTTCGAGTTCGTGGACAGTTCTGGATCATTATTTGGACGACCGAGGAATAAGTTATGAATATTTGAAGTTTCGGCATAATCGGTTTATAATTGTGGCCTTCTTAACGACTAAATTACCGGACGAGAATTTAGTTTCAGCTTCTTCACGGAATTTGTTCAGAATTTAATTTCGAGTTAGTGGGAACTTTCGGAGCATTATTCCGAGTCACGAAGATTTAGTTGTGAATATTTCCGATTGTTGATTATTTAGTCGATTAAAGAGTGTGTTTAGGTGAACTGTTGACTTTTTATCGGTTTAGTCGATGTGGTTGACTTCCAGTAATAATTGAAGATCATGTCGAGACGAGTTTGTTGCCGCGAGAATTATTGGGATCAGAATTACGACGTGAAAGATACGTGTGTTTGAAGTTGTCGCAAAATGTGTTTTGGAGGTTTCCTTTTTGGGAAGCTATAAATAGTGAACTTACTATAATTGGAAAGTCAACAGAAGCATTTATGGGTTGACTGGTGTGTTGACCAGTCAACACGGGGAGAGAGAGTGGGACGCGACGGAGGAGCGACGGCCATGGCGGTGGCTCGCCGTCCGGCCACCCCAAGGTGTGGGGCTGGTCTCTTCCTCTTTGCCGTGGCCTTCCCGTTCGGTTTTCGGCCTTCCTTCACGGCCAAACTCACGGTGGAGAGAGAATTTTTCCGGCAAAGTTTGTAAGTTTTTAGGGGAAATTGGACTATACTTTTTCGGCCGAATTGAGCTTAATCAAGCACTGGGTTTTGAAGCTCTCCTCTCCATGATTCTAACCACGTAAGTATGAAGTTCTAATTTTGATTGTGCTTGGAGAATTTTGGATTTGAAATTTGTATGAACATTCGGTTTTTCGTGAAATTAGACAAGTTAGAGTGAGAATTGGCCTTTGTTGTAGTTGACAAAGTTGCTCAGTGGATGATTTTGAGTGGAATAGGGGTTGCTCCGCCGAGAAATTTTCAGGTAGGTGGCGGCGCCACCGTGGACAGCGGTCAATGCGGCGGTCAACGATCAACGGCGGTCAAAGTTTGACTTTTTGGGATTTTCGACAAGTTGCATGTCATTTCACTCGAAATCGCGCCCCGATCGCAGTGGGGAGGTTCGTTTCTCGATTTGAGCATCCAAACTTACCGCGAGGTATTGAGGTGTGATTTCCGGATTTCCGACAGTTTGTCGTAATCGGATTACGTGTTTCCGAGAACGGTGGTTTCTCGTGATTTGTTTTGAATTATCGAGTTATGACTTTGAGAAAGGGATTTTGTGAATATTCAGGTGTTCGTGATCGTTCGTTTGGCGAGGGACTTTCCGCCGGATCACGGGTTAACGCGAACTGCGTTACGCTAGTCTGTGAGTGGACATTTCTTTTCACGGATTGTTTGCGAGTCTTGATATACGTTTTATGAACTTGAGCATGCATATGAGATTTCGGATTACATGAGCATGTTTTTTACGATTATACATATACGGATATGCGTATACGAGTATACATACACTTATATGTTGTTTCATGCATTTGCATCAAACTGTTTATGATTTGATTTTCACAGAGTACAGTCTCAGTTACGTTGTTGTATCGATACACTTGCCTCTCGGCTGATCCCCGATGGTAGGCCTACCAGGAGGGGCGTTACCCCGACCTGACCGGAGAGGGGCGTTTCCCCGGAACCGAGGCCTTTCTGGCGTAGAATCACGTGTGGGTCTGGGATCCCGTGATTCGGACTGTACTAGCACGGATGTGTCCCTGAGCGACCCCGTGAGATTTTATACATGCTCCGTATGCATGAGGAGTTAGAGTCTCCCTCGTGTACCCGGACGCGTGAGGAGTTAGAGTCTCCCTCGTGTACCATTTGATTATTTATACTTTCGACTCGCATATGTTTTTATAACGTATATATTATTTGGTGAAAGACATTTATTTTCGTCCACTCACTCTAACAGTTTTCATGTCTTTCCCCTGGGCTTTTCGGTTTCCGTGCCCAGTTTGCAGTTCGGACTCTGGTGTCGCACGTCGTGGTCGGAGGCATAGTGCTCGAGCTACCTTGTTTGTTCCAGTAGGTTTATTGTTCTACCTACTGTGGTATACTTATATGATTATACATTAGAGGTCGCTCTGAGTATTCTGTTGAATATGTTTATACGATTTTACTCCGGATTTCAGTAAAGCACAGATATATTTATTATTTTACTTTACTGTTGATATATTGAGAAATCCGGATGGGATTGGTGCCTACGGTTTGATTTTTGTGGCATAAGATGAAGTGTATTTTCCGCGTGCAGGTAATGGGAATTCCACGTTAGTAGCAAAACTCTGGCAAAATTTCTACTGTTTTTGTTGATTCGTGTTTTCGAAGGGGTTCGATTCCGGTTTAGGCAACTGAATCGGGGTTTGGTCCTTTCACCAGATCTCGGCTAATGATTAAGTCATTAACAAACCTGGCGATTCAATCATCTGTCGAAAATCTGCAATTATGCAGTAACTCACGAATCAAGCTGATTATACTTCTGATTCTGTTCTGGGTCGTCACAAATCCACCCCCCCTTAGAAAAATTTCGACCTCGAAATTTCTGAGTCTGTCGGCTAAAAGTAGGAGCACTGCCTCTGCATACTGCTCAACTCTACAGTGACAACATCAACTGAACAACTTTGACAACTGACTCCACAATAGGAGATAGCTCCGTGTTGAAATCCATGTACCCTCAAATCTCGAATCTGAACTGGCTCTACACAATCGCCATGTGTTCCTGCATAAGGAACAGGTAGGGTACACAACACGTAATTAACCTGAAACATAGTTCCGCAACACGGAACACAACACACATAAAAGCTAACGATATAGGCGATGCCGAACTATACGGCACGAGTTGTGGCATAGGATGAAGTGTATTTTCCGGGTGCAGGTAATGGTAATTCCGCGTTAGTAACGAAACTCTGCCGAAATTTTGATGGTTTTTGTTGGTTCGTGTTTTCAGAAGGGGTTTAATTTCGGTTTAGGAAACTAAATCGGGGTTGGGTCCTTTCACCAAATGTCTCACATGCGAACTCGTGAAAGCGAAGCGCATGCGAAAATGAGGACTCTTGAAACCCCTTAAAGTTCCAAACTGGAAATGGGCACATCACCATGGATTTTGTCATGGGATTGCCAAACATACGGAAAGGAAATGATGCAATATGGGTTATCGTCAATCACCTCACAAAGTCAGCATATTTCCTACCGATTAAATCAACGGATTCAATCGATGTCTTAAGAAAGATGTACTTAAATAAAATAGTACGTCTTCATGAGGTTCCTGTCTCAATTGTCTCTCATCGTGATGCTCAATTTACCTCTAGATTTTGGGTTGGCTTACAAGAAGCTATGGAAATGAAGCTGGATATGAGCACTGCATTTAACCCTCAGAAGGATGGAAAAACTGAAAGATTCAATAAAGTTATCGAAGATATGCTAAGATCGTGCATCTTAGACTTCAGAGGAAGTTGGGAGGATCACCTATACGTGATCGAGTTTGCATACAAAAATAGTTACCACTTGAGCATAGGAATGACACCATTTGAAGCTCTTTATGGGAAACCATGTCGTACCCCAATGTGTTGGGCTGAAGTTGGAGAAGAAGTTCTTCCAGGATCAGAGATTACCAAACAGTCAACATAGACTATCACTCTAATTAGGGAATGCCTAAAAACAACACAAAGTCTGCAAAAGGGCTATGCGGATCAACATAGGAGACATATCGAATTCAATAATGGTCAGAGATCAAGTCTTGTTGAAAGTCTTACCCATGCGTGGAGACATTCGTTTCGGGAAGAAGAATGGCAAGTTATCTCCAAGATTTATTAGGCCTTTCCTGATCGTCGAGAAAATTGGTAATTTTGGCCTATCTATTAGATTTACCACTGAGCCTGTCCAACGTACATAATGTTTTTGATGTATCCATGTTGAGGGAATACAAGCCAGACAAGTTGCATGTCATAGATCATAATACCTTGGAAGTCTCGGAAGATGCCACTTACGATGAGACACCTTTGCGCATCTTAGGCCGGGAGGTGAGGAAGCTCCGCACAAAGGAGATACCAGTTGTAAAAGTAAAATAAAATCAACATGAAGAGAATGAAGCTTCTTGGGAGTTAGAATCGGAGATGAGGAAGAAGTACCTGCACTTATTTACGGAATTAGGTACGTAAAATTTGAAGACGAATTTTCTTTTAAGGTGGGTAGACTGTAATACCCCAAAAATTAGTGTAATAATTTAGATTATTATATGACTCGTTAAACTTAAAAATCTCCATAATTTAATTTAACCTTAAATATAGTCTTTTAAAAAAAATTCAATAACAAATTGTCTAGCAAAGACAATATATAAAAACATGTTTTAGAGAAATATTAACGGAGTGAAGCAAATGGTCCAGTGGATACTCAAGTTCAAGTCATGTACTCTCTGGTCTTGGGTTCGAGACAACGAAGCTGGATTCGCGAAAAATTTCATGCCTTAGGCTAATAAAAATAATAAAAATATTTTTACTCGAGCTAGACGGTAAGAAATTCTAATTCCAAGTAGCCGATTTCCGGAAATGGAATTTTAGCGAAATGAAAAAATTCACCTTGTTTGTATGTGTTCTTCGAGTTAGACTTTTATGTTTGAGAGTACCATTAATATTTCCATGGCCATGCTTATATGTCATCTTTGTGCTAATTTTTGTTTGATTACATGTTTTGCTTGCTTATAATCTATCGGTAAAACTACATTATTTTTTCTACTCATTAATTTACTTTTACCTACTTATAATTATATATTTTTGGATATAATATAAAGTGGCCAAAACCAATCAGATTTCCACCCATATTACTATTCTTTTACAAGTGAGACATTTACCCTAAATTTAGGCTATTGTTCCTTATCAACTTGCCTTGCAAAGTCAATAAAAATAGGTATAAATTTATTTCTCATGTCTCCTCCTATGCCTATATAAACCACTCTAGTGTTCAATCTGATTTGCACCACTTCAACCTTGCTCTTACGTACAGATTTGATGTCCTCCCAAAGTTGTAATGCAACTCTCCTAAAATCTCACACCAAACAATCTTTCTTTCAAATATTTTAGTAGCTATTGCCTTTGCCTTAAGAGGGTCACTTGACTTAATCAAACACCTTATTCACCTACTGCAATTCTTGAGTAAATACATAAGTACATTCCTATACTTTGTTATCTTTAGGATTACATCAAACTATTTGAAAGGCATTTCTGAACAGTTGGTTATGGTTAACACTGACAAACTAACTAATCCATGTAAATGAGCTTAATACCAAGCGTAACTATTTTTGAGCAGTTGCTAAACATCTATATTCCTGAACTTGAGAAATCCCAACTGGACTTTTGGACTATTACCTTTGGATTCCTTTCGAAAAATACTTTGAGATGGTGTACTCACTCCTTTAATTTAGAGATATTTCGGATTAATTATAAAATGGATAAAATCAAGGTTCTAAAATGCGCTAGGCGGAATTAGGCGGTGGAGCTACTGCCTAGCGCCTAGGCGTTTAGCGGAATTTAATCGGTAATTAAGCGGTAATTAGGCGGATCATTTTTTATATATTTAATTAATTATATATATGTATATGGTATATTGTAATTTGAAACATAAAGTAAAAATTATAAAGAAATATCATAAAAATTCTAAACTAAGTTTATAAAGAAATTCAATTAACCATCCATCTCAATTTTTTGAAATAGATGTGCAAAAACAAGAATGTCAAGAATATGAAATTGTCTATTTCGAAGCTGATAATTCACAAATCACAGTACATTATGAGTTTATGACAATGAAGCTTACATTATAAACTTGCAACCATGGAAACCATTTAAACATAAAGCTTCACGGAATCAACCATGACTCTTTCACGGAATCAACCATGACTCTTTCACGGAATCAAGTTTTGTTTGTGTGATAGCCATAGACACTATGCTCTTGCCCACATTTAACCATATCAAATTATCAACATAAAACAAACAAGGATGACGGCAGTGGACGACAAGTTGCGGCGACGGCGGTGATAGGCGAGCGGCGTCCAAGTCGCGGCGTTTGCAGAGGGAGAGAGATGACGTTTTGCGAAAGAAATTGGATTGGATTTTCTGTTTAGAATTCATTCATTTGCATTGTACCTCTTAATTTAAAAAATAAAAAATAAAAAAAAACCACCTAGGCGGCGCTTTTCTGCCGATTAGTCGTTAGTCGTCCGCCTAATTGTCAATTAGTCGGTTCCCGCCTAACTACCCCGCCCAGGACTAAAATTAGGCCATAAGATGGTTTTTTCCGATTAGTCGGTGCCTAGGCGGCCTAGACGGTAGTTTTTTAGAACAGTGGATAAAATTGAGGATTTCGGGCGGACTACCGCCGAATGATACTTTTGGTCCAAGAATTAATAATTTATCTTATGTATTTTTTACTTTGAGTTCATTTACTTACTCACATTATTTTACTTCTTACGTTTGATTTGGGACTAATGGAGGATTTCGGGCGGACAACCGCCGAATGAAATTTTTGGACCAATGATAACTAATTTCATTTCTTGTACTTTCATTTCAAGTTTATTTATTTAATCACTCTATTTACCTTCAAGTATAATCCGGAACAAATAGAAGATTTCGGGTGGACTATTGCCGAATAAAACTTTTGGACCAAAATTATTAACTATCTAAATGCGTTTAAGTTTGATCATCCTTTCTTTGCAAATTCTATTACGTATATATTTATTACAAGATTATGATATAAATATATACTCTATAATTTGTATATACATAGTCTTAACTAAAGACTTGTTTGTTGTCATTATGGTTAATGTGTGAAGTCGAGTGTAAAGTACGAATTAACTTGTGTTTAAGTGAATTGCTGGTAAAGTGTTTCATGATTATGTGTGTTAGCTAAGAGCCCATGATTAAACTCTAAGAAATTCTACGAAAATTTTGGCATAATTTCCTTTGAAAACTGAACAACCCAAAAACCTGCAAGAAGAGAACACTTCTAAATCAAATTTCCAAGAATAAACCATGGACCACCGATTATCTATCCGGATTTCTCAATAAATAATATAAATAAGAACTAGGAATTTCAACACGTATTTACAACATGCTGGTTCTAAATACAAAGAAATGAAACTCGACTATAATTCGAGAAACTAGAAATAACATAATACAACTAGAATTCAGAGCGACTTCTATGAACATAGAATACATATAACTAGATCTGACAATAGACTGGAACATACTGAATGAGTTGCTGACAGGTGGACTCAAAGCCTTCGATGACACCACGCAAATTCAGGATTCAAACTGTAGCTTGGGTGACGGAAACCGAAAAGCTCAGGGAAAGGCATTTAAAATATAAAAACGTTAGAGTGAGTGGACAAAAATAACGTAAACTATGTAAAACGATAAATCTATAATAACATGCTTTTCCGCTAATTTCTATAAAAATAAAGCGAGTTCAAATATAATAAACTGATATAAAATATGGAGGTGGTCGCTCAGGGTGTTTTTCCTAACCCGGAGCGACTCTAAGACTGTAAATAAAAGGGTGATGGGATTGTCTAGGGGGTTTATCCTATCGTGAAATAATCTAGGTTGGCAGGGCGTTTGTCTTATCCTGGTCTGACCCGACTAGTTAGTGATCAGCCGACTAGTCGAAGTATAGATGTTGCAAATAAAACCATCACAAACATACCTTAAAAAAACTCAACCGTAATAAAATATGGGAGACTGTAAATCTGCGTAAATATGAACTCGCATCAACTGTGAAAATAAATAAACGTCCACTCATAAGTCTACGACTACTGCTGGGGCCTAGCAAAATTTCCTTCACTACTAGTGTCGTGATCTCAGTCCTGTAAATATGGATCATACAATATCAGAATATGCGTAAAACTATGTAAATCGACCCTAAACACAACCCCAGAAGTCCCTCAGAAGATTTCGGAAAATTACCTCACCGGAGCCTTGTTGTGGACGGCGGCGCGTGGCCCTCACGTGCCTCTGGCCAAAGTCATCCAAAAGGGGAGGTTAACCCCCCGTTGGAAAGCTTACAACAATTACTACAACTTTCACAACTGGACTGATATCTGAATCGCCGACGTTTGGCTGGAAATCGCCCAAACATACCGGAAACCCTCTTCCGGCAACTGCCACCAACGGTGGCGAACAACTCCACAAAATGTTCCCCACGACGAGCCCAACCAAGCCCCTACCACTACACGATCTAAATCGCTTCCAATTCGCCGAAAAATGACCCGAAAGCTGTCGGCCCTCAAATCACCACGTCGTCAAAGCTCTGCCTTGGTGCTTCGACGAACCATAAAACCTAGCCTAATCGACTCGCGGGGGAGGGGAGGGGGAGAGATTCAAAACCCCTCCACACTCGACCTCCGAAACATGCCAGAGGGCCACCACCGACGGGGTAGACTCCATGGGTATAACCCGACTTCGATTAGCTCGTATACCTACAAACACCCAAAAATATACACAACCACAATATCAAGAATCCTCGGGCTTCAAAACCCAACCTATCTCGATGAAAATGATGGCCGAAAAATGGTGGCTACAGCAGGTCAGGTCATACTTGCAGCGCGGGTCGTGTTCGCCAAAACTGGTCAAGCTCGATACAATTTCGGTTTTGGGCTTTTCCAAAAATTCTTTCAAATACCCAAAATTAGCTGATCAGATCAACGGCTAATATTTGATATGATCAACATCTGACGGCCTAGAATAAACCGACAACAATTTTTTTTATAATATTTACACCTACTGACTTCTAGCAATCATTAAAAATAGCTCGCTTATTTAAAAATTCTCCGAAATTTCCTACAAACTCAAAATTAAATACGCTACCACCCTCGTGAAGGAAGTTAAGTCAAATTCTTGGCTGAGGAAAAAAGTCATTAACAACTTCAATAGCGCGACTAATCCCCGATAAAGCTTAATATAACTCGATAAGTATGTAATTTCGGTTCGGGTCGTAACACTTCCGGTGGAAGGAATTATTTTCTTGCGACAAGAGTGCGGGAAACCTTCTGACGAATAAATCCTTTTTATTGTCTATGAATTTGGTTTCCCTTCACCTAGAAAAACCCCTAGGAAATCATGACTTTTCCTTTTATAGCAGCGAACTCAAACCCCTAAAACTGCATACTCTCCCGGGTAGAAGGAATTGATTTACAGACGGATTAAATCATTCGACTATACTAAATCACCAGATTTCCTACGTAACCCTATCATGCGCATGCTTTGTCATGTGCCTTGTTCATATAAAGAAAGATCTTATTCATTTCCGAAAGTGAACTCTCTTTTAGCTAGAAGGGTTATTCCCTCTAAAGAGGAAGCAACCGAATGAATAGGCATATGGGAATAACTTCCGATCCTTAAAATCGGGAAGACTATCGATCAAAGCATCCATCTCCTTCGTCGCTCCCTCCTCTGGCATAACCTTATTTAGCAGCGGGTACGTACTCCCTTTCCTTTCGAGAAAGGGAGAATAGCTATATTTTAGCATAATGATCGAGCATTAAAGCTTCTACCTTTACTCTAGTTGATTTGATGGCCTTGTATGCAGGGAAGGAGCCAGAATTCTCGGTTAGGGGGGGGCCTAAATGAAAAACTTAAAAAATAGTCTTGGTTAGGGTAGAAAATTTGATCTTGATCTGTATATTTTGCCAAAACAGTCTCGATGTGTTGTTTTTGGTTTGATAAAGCATCATAATTATTCGCAACTTGATTATGAGTAATATTTGATCCTCCAAAATGTGATATTAGCGTTTGCTTTTTCTTCTAATTACTGAATCCATGACCAGCACCAACAAAAGTTTCACCGCCGCCTTGTTCTTTAATAGTTGGTTTGAAAAGATAACAACATAAACAAAATGCAGTATTCTCTTTAATACTGTACTCTAACTAATATAGAAATTCAATAAACCAATCACGAATAAACCTTATTGTCTCCTTTTTTTTCTCCAAATTCTGTCAAAAGAAAAGTATGATTTTTAGGTCGACAAGGGCCTTGTTGTAGATAATATCTTCGAACTTCTTCTTGAATGTTAGGATGATAACTTGAAATTTGTGGGCGTTTTGTAGGATCCGATGGATACTTTTCGATAATATCACTACCACATTTTAACCCATTGCCGGTGATTTTTAAATCGCCGGCAATGTTTTTTATCATTACCGACGATTTTTCCCCCAAAAATCGCCGGCAATGTCTTTTTTTTTTTTTTTTAACATTACCAGCAACTTAAATGTAAGTCGCCGGCAATGTTCCGCCGGTAATTAAAAAAAAAAAAGACATTGCCGGCGACTTACATTTATGTCGCCGGTAATGTTAAAAAAAAAAAAGACATTGCCGGCGACTTAAATGTAAGTCGCCGGCAATGTCTTTTTTTTTTTTAATTACCGGAGGAACATTGCCGGTGATTTGCCGGAAAAATCGCCGGCAATGATTAAAAAAAAAAGACATTACCGGCGATTTTTTGGGAAAAAATCGCCGGTAAGGATAAAAAACATTGCCGGCGATTTAAAAATCGCCGGCAATGGGTTAAAATGTGGTAGTGATATCTCCAGCACGAGACTTTTTCATATTGTTACTATTCTTCTTTTAAATTTTCGTAGGTGGTTGCTCATCTGATGTTGGAGTAAAAGAGGAGGGTTTTTCTTTTCTTTTGAAGTATCTCTCCATATCTAATAAACTTAATAAAAATGTTTGTATTTTAATCTCATAAATTGTAGAGCTTTTATAAAGAAAAAAAGACCATAAAATCCTAAATCTGGTAAGAGATTGAATCCTAATTGACCTAATATTTGGACTCTATTATTAAAATAATATATAATAATATTTTTACAAAGTCGTCGGATTTGAATTAGTCATGCACTCTTACACGTCATTGAAGTTTAGATATACTTAAAATAAATTATAATATTTATATTATATAATAATAGTATACTAATTTTTTTCCACATAAATTCAGAGGGGCCCGGGCCCACCCTGGCCCCCATGTCCCTCCGTCCCTGCTAGCATGCAACGAGACCTCAGGGCTAAAGCGGGAGTAATACACTATGCTACTTTTGCATTCACTAGATGCCTCTCTTTCCATCTTTGGCCGGATGCTTCTCTTATGATCTTTCTTTCACTTTCATTCCCAGCTAACTAGTTATGAGTCACTATCCATGAGCTAACCAGGCCCAACCCTAAATATACATCTCAGCGCTTACGAAGAAGGGATATAAGCAAAGGGCAGGAAGTAACCCTTTCCTAAGGCTTTCTAAGATAGTTCTACTTAGAAATTTAAGGGGGGAAGAAGAAGTTTATGCTACCTATAGACTTTGAAAGGGATTTATCTTTTGATGACACTTTAGATTCGGTTCTATTCTGGTCGAATGCTTTGGACTTGGGATAAAATGGGGCATTACCTTCGTCCTTTCCATTTTTGTTGTCGGATTTACTTTTGCAAGAGCCTCACCTAAATGGATTATTCATTTTCGAAACGGAGTTTATGAGTTTTTTTGTTCGGCAATTGTTGAAAGATTTATACCCCCACACTTAGTAAGCTATTGGCTAACTCATAAGTGCAAGAACGATCTTCATTACAAGTATACATGGACAAGTAATAGTATAGAAAAGGAAATCGAGTATCAAACCCACGAGGATTAAGCACTTAGATTCCTTAGCTCCGAGGGAAAAGCACAAAGTCTACGACTCACTAGACAATACTTGACACTAAAAAGAAATAAAATATGAAAGTGAATCTCACACTACTAAGTCTTGTGGAGACTTAGCATTGTGAGGGATGGTGAGATTAAGATGAGTCATTAACTAAGTTTGATTGGTTGGTTATTACACTAGAATGCGAAATCTAAATAACACAAATTCAAGATAAGGAAAGTAGGTCAGCTAGGGAAGTCCCCCTAACCATATGGTGCATCAAACAATATCCTGGTTTATGTAATGGATTAAAGTCTGTTCACACAAGTTAATGTCCAAATCATGAACTTTTGGGTCAGGTTTGGTTTTGAACCCCAAGTTCCAAGGTCGTTTTAAACTCTAGATGACTTGAGCCCAACATTGAAGTATTTCTTGAATCGGAACCAAGACCTAAGCCATTTTGGGTTTGCATCTTGATTGTATGTCACATTGTGAAGTCAATATGCATAGCGTGTGATATATGTGGAAAGGTTCCTCTTCTAGAATCTGTATTGGAGACTCCAAGAGAAAGTCTATGTGAAAGGACCCAACCCCGATTCAGTTACCTAAACCGGAATCAAACCCCTTTGAAAATACGAACCAACAAAAATTTTTCAAAATTTCAGCAGAGTTTCGTTACTAGTGTGGAATTGCATAGACCTGCACCCTGAAAATAACACTTCATCCTATGCCACAAAAGCCAAACCGTGGGCACAAATCCCATCCAGATTTCTCAATATCAATATAATCAATAACAGAAACAAACTGTACTATGTATATATGTATATTCGAGAAAATTCGTATAAACAGGTATCAGAATGTATCAGAGCGACCTCTAGTATAACATATATACAACATATACACATGAGTAGGCGAAACAAGAACCTACTGGAAAGCACAGGTAACTCTGATCACTAGCCTCCAAACCGCGACGTGAAAACACCAAATCTGAACTGCAACTGGGCACGGAAACTGAAAAGCCCAGGGGAAAGACAATAAACACGTTAGAGTGAGTGGACTAAAATAAATGTCTTTCACCGAGTAATATATGATATAAAGATATATGCGAGTCTAAATATAAATAAATCAATTCAATAGTATACGAGGAGACGCTAACTCCAACTCGTACACAGAGCATGCAAAGAAAATCTCACGGGGTCACTCATGGACACATCCGTGCTAGTACAGTCGGAATCACGGAGTCCTTGACTACCATGTGATCCATAGCCAGAAAGGCCTCGGTTCCGGGGTACTGCCCCTCACCGGTCAGGTAGGGGTACTGCCCCTCCTGGTGGCCTACCATTGGGGATCAGCCGAGAGGCAAGTGTATCGATACAACAACGTAACTGAGACTGTACTCTGTGTAAATCAAATCATAAACAGTTCGATGCAAATGCATGAAACAACATATAAGTATATGTATATTTGTATAAGTATATCCGTATGATCGTAAAACACATGCTCATAATAAACATAATCTCGTATGAAATCTCATGCTCGTAAAACCATAATCATGCTGCATGCTCAAGTTCATAAATCATAAATAAAAGACTCGCAATCAATCCGTGAAAATAAATTGTCCACTCACAAACTTGCATAACGCGCACTCGCGCTAATCTCGTAGACCGGCGGAAGATCCCTCGCCAGAAGCACGATCGCGATCTCGATCTCCTGAAAATTCACAAAACATAACTGATCAATATCGTAATCCAATACGCTGTACTGATGCACGGAAACCAACCGTTCCCGGAAACACGAAATGCAGTACAAAATGAATTACGGAAATCCCGAAACCCCCACTCGAAACTTCGAATGAAAATCGGCTAATCAAATTGACCCAAAAACCTCTGTACGATAACCAGGGCGCGATTACGAGAAAAATGACATTAAAAACGTCGAAATCTGAAAAGTTGACTTTTCCTCGCCGTTGACCACCGTTGACTGCCGCCGCCGACGGCGGCGCGCCGTCAACGGTGGAAATTCATGGCCAAAACTTCCAAAATTAAAGCCCATCACGGTCCGAGTCACTTCCTTAACTACACTCAACCTCAATTCAAAGTCCATCACCGTCAATTCCGTCCAAAACCACGTCGGAATACCTACCTCGGAACCCAATCGGGTTCAACACCAAACTCAACCTCACCTCAAATCAACAACTCAGGGAGTATCACCGAGGGGTGGGGAGCAAAACCCCCAACAACCCAACTCCAAAACCTCATCGGAAACCTACCACCCATCACCGTCGACCAACCCAAATCGGACCTTAATCGAACCCAAACTATACACCATCAATTTCAATCATCCCACACATAAAATGAAAGAGGAACACGAGAGGATTCAAACTGTACCCTCAGTCTAGCCGGAGGTGGCCGGAGAAGTCAGGTCGCCGACGAACCGAACCGGGTCGCACACTCTCCTTACGGGTCAACGGCTACTTTCCAAATTTGGAAAGTCAACAGGCGGTCAACACATGGTCAAAGCTCAAAACTGCCCTTTTCGACTATTTCTCGACTATTCCGCTATTTATACTCGAGCCTCGAGTCAACCGACGGTCTGAAATGAATATACGAAATGATTCGGATAAGCTCGAAACAAACGGATAAACTCGTCGGAATCCGAAACTTCAAATAATCATAAAATATTCCTCGGTTATCGGAAAAATCTTCCGGAACCGCCCACAAGCTGGAAATCACGTACTCTACAATTTCCGTGAAGACACCCAACTCAAATTCTCGACCGAAAACATAGTCGCGAATCGAATCGGCAAACCACAATCATGACAATAAACTGCGACTAAACTCAATCTCGAGAATCGTGCCGAATACGCAACAGATTCTGGTTCGGGTCGTCACAAATCTACCCCCCTTAAAGAAATTTCGACCTCGAAATTTACGTACCTGTCAAGTGAACAGATGAGGATACTGCTCTCGCATACGCTGCTCGGTCTCCCGGGTGGCCTCCTCAACTGAATGGTTCTGCCACAAGACCTTCACCAGCGGAATCACACGGTGCCTCAACTCCTGCTCACGATGATCGAGAATCTGCACTGGCTCCTCAACATACGATAAATCCTCTCTGATCGGCAACTGCTGTGGGGCTATCACATGTGAAGGATCTGAGATGTACTTCCACAACATCGAAACATGGAAGACATTATGAACACGAGCCATCTCTGCTGGTAACTCAAGGCTGTAAGCAACAGCTCCAACCCTCTTCGTAATCTCATACGGACCAATGTACCGCGGTCGAAGCTTGCCACGCTTCCCGAAACGCACAACTCCCCTCCACGGAGATAGTTTCAGGAAGACCCAATCACCAACCTCAAACTATAAGCTCTTTCTCCTCACATCTGCATAACTCTTCTGCCGATCCTGGGCGATCCTCAACCGATCCCAGATAACCTGTATGTCCTCCATCGTGGTTTTCACCAAATCAGGACCAATGAGCCAACGTTCGCCCACCTCACTCCAACACAATGGAGTACGACACTGCTTTCCGTACAGAGCCTCGTACGGTGCCATCTCAATACTGGCCTGATAACTGTTGTTGTAGGCGAACTCAATCAAGTGTAACTGCTGATCCCAGTTCCCACGGAACTGCAACACACACGATCTCAGCATATCCTCAAGAGTCTGAATGGTCCGCTCGGACTGCCCGTCAGTCTGAGGATGGAAAGCTGTACTACATCGCAACCTCGTACCCAAAGCTCGCTGCAACGCCTGCCAAAACTCAAAAGTGAACTGACTATCTCGGTCAGAAACAATGGACACAGGCACCCCATGCAAGCGAACAATCTCAGATAAGTACAACTTGGCCAATCTACCCACTGAAATCTTCCGTTGAAGTGCAAGAAAGTGTGCGGATTTCGTCAGTCGGTCTACAATAACCCAAATGGCAGTGTTGCCCGCCGAAGTGCGCGGCAACTGATAGACGAAATCCAACGTAATATGCTCCCACTTCCAAACTGGAATCTCAAGTGGCTGTAGTTTCCCTGCAGGTTTCTGCCTCTCCGCCTTCACCTGCTGACAAATCAAACATCGACTCACATACGCGGCAATCTCCCGCTTCATGTTGCGCCACCAATAATACGCTCGAAGTGTACGAAACATCTTCGTACCTCCGAGATGCATCGCATACGCTGAACTGTGGGCCTCATCCAGAATTTCCTTCTTCAAGTCCTCGTCTCTGGGTACACATAGCCTGCCTCTGAATAACAACGTACCGTCGTCGCTCAATCGGAACTCTGTAGGCACACCATTCCGAATCATGGTCTTCTTGCCCAGCAAGTAAGGATCTGAATCCTGAGCCTCCCGTACCTGATCAACTAATACGGGTCGAACCTGGAAACTGGCCAACAAAGCTCCATCATCTTCATACCCAAACACAGCACCCGTAGCTCGAAGCTCGGCTAACATCGATACTCTGGCAACATACATGTGAAACAACGAGGCTCCAGATTTCCGGCTAAGTGCATCTGCCACAACATTGTCCTTCCCTGGATGGTACTCAAATGTGCAATCATAATCGTTGATCAACTCCATCCATCGGCGCTGCCTCATGTTCAGATCCGGCTGTGTCCGCAAGTAAGTGAGACTCTTGTGGTCAGTGAAAATCTTGCACTGAGCACCATACAGATAATGTCTCCAACTTTTCAACGCTAACACGATAGCAGCTAACTCCAAATCATGCGTCGGATAGTTGACCTCATGCGGTTTCAGCTGTCTGGAACCATAAGCCACGACTCTACCATGCTGCATCAACACACAGCCAAGGCCCAACTTTGACGCATCACTGTACACAACAAACTTACCACTGTCGTCTGGCAATGTCAGAACCGGTGCGGTAGTCAATCTCTCCTTCAGGAGCAAATAACTCTCCTCGCACGCATCAGACCACTCAAAATTGATGCCTTTCTTCGTCAATCTGGTCAGTGGTGTAGCAATCCGGGAAAAATCCTGAACAAACCGTCGGTAATAGCCTGCTAACCCCAGGAAACTCCGGATCTCCGGCACAGTAGTGGGTCTACTCCAATTCAGCACGGCCTCGATCTTGTCAGGATCAACACTGACTCCCTCGGCCGAAATCACGTGGCCCAGAAACTTTACGCTATCCAACCAGAACTCACACTTGCTAAACTTCGCGAACAACTGATGGTCCCGCAAAGTTCGCAACACTGCTCGCAAATGCTTCTTGTGCTGACCCACACTCCTGGAATATATCAGGATATCGTCAATGAATACGATCACGAACTTGTCCAGGAACCGTCTGAACACTCGATTCATCAAGTCCATGAAAGCTGCGGGGGCGTTGGTCAACCCAAACGGCATAACCAAAAACTCATAGTGTCCATACCGCGTCCTGAATGCTGTCCTGGCTACATCGGAGTCTCGGATCCTCAACTGGTAATATCTGGATCGAAGGTCAATCTTCGAAAAGACTGCTGCTCCCTTCAGCTGATCGAACAAGTCGTCAATCCGCGGTAATGGATACTTGTTCCTCACTGTAACCTGATTCAGTTTCCGATAATCAATGCACAAATGCATGGATCCATCCTTCTTCCGCTCAAACAACACTGGAGCACCCCACGGAGAAACACTCGGTCGAATGAATCCCTTCTCTAACAACTCCTGAAGCTGAATCTGCAACTCCTTTAACTCCGCAGGCGCCATCCGGTACGGTGTCTGGGAAATCGGTCCAGTACCCGGCAATAACTCAATGGTAAAATCAATCTCTCGTACAGGGGGTATACCAGGTAACTCCGCTGGAAACACATCCGGAAACTCAGACACAACCTCAATACTACCAAGATCCGGCACTGCAGCTGTAGTGTCCACAACATGGGCTAGGTAAGCAACACAATCCTTCTTCATCAACCGATCCGCCCTCATCGCGGAAATCAAACACGGTAGGGAAGTATTCTTCTCGCCACGAAACAGTTTCTCGGGTAATCCGGGTCGTCGAAACGCCACCTCCTTCCTGTGGCAATCAAACATAGCCCAGTGCGACTCCAAAAAGTCCATACCCAATATCAGATCAAAATCCACAATATCAAGTAATAACAGATCTGCGGCTAAACCATGGCCATCAATAAACACCTCACAATCTCGGTAAACCCAACCGATGCTCACAACCTCACTTGACGGATACAACACTCTCTACAACCCCGGAAGTGGAGATGCAGGTACCATAGCCAATGATGATAGTCTAAATGATATGAATGAATGTGTAGCGCCCGGATCTAACAATGCAAGTACAGGAATACCAAAGACATGTAACGTACCGATAACGACCTCCGGTGATGCTCTGCCCTCACGTAGAGTCATAGCATGTACCCTCGCCTGTCCGGCTGGTCGTCCTCGCTGGGGCTGTCCCTGCTGTCTACCCTGACCTGCAAACTGTGCTGGTCGAGCTCTCGTAGTGGCACCTCGCTCAACTCCGGAACTCTGGGCCGCCTCTCCATCACCACCATATAACTGAGGACACGCCCTCGCACAGTGACCCACCTGACCACAATGATAACAGTTGAGGGTGGCTCGTTGACACGAACCAACATGATACCTATTGCACAAGTTGCATAACGGATACTCCCTCGGTGTAGCAAATGAACCGCCAGTACGTCGAGGGTAACTAGAGCCGCTGGAATCCCCACTAGCCTGTGGTCGTCGTGGTCAATCTTTCCTCCATAATGATCTCCGCCTCGGTACACTGGCTGGTGGGCGATAAGATCCACCGCCTGAAGATGAAGCTGAACCGGAAGTATCAGAACTCAGCCTCTTCGAAGGTCCCTGACTCGGTCCACCTTCCTCAAATCGTCTCGGCTGGTATCTCTGCTGTCTCTCCTGCTCAATATCCTCGCCTCGGAGAGCTGCACTGACAAACTCATCAAAGTTGTTCCGAGGCATCGTAGTCAAGGTCGCCTTGATGTTCAGATTCAACCCCAGCTCAAACCTGCGACACTTGGCTTCCTCTGTAGTCACCATATCCCGCGCAAAATGAGACAAACGGGTAAACCGATCCCGGTACTCAAGTACAGACAAACTGCCCCGCCTCAAGTTCGTGAACTCCTCGTACTTGCGCTGCTGGGTAGCCTGATTAAAATACCTCCGCATAAACAAATCACGAAACAATGTCCACGGAGTATCCACAGGAACTCTGTCGGTGCTAACCCACCAAAAGTATGCATCACCCTCAAGTAAACCAACTGCGGCTACTGTCATCTGCTCAGGAGTAAACTACAGACGCTCACAAACACGTTCAATCTGAACCAACCATGCCTCGCATATCTCTGGATCAACTGAACCCGAAAACACAGTAGCACCCGCAGTGCGAGCCTTGACCACAGGGTCAAAACGCTCTTCCAAACGCAGCACTCGAATCAGCAAGTCGCGCGTTCGGCGATCCTCATCAGGATCATCATCCCGGTCAACACGGGGACCACGTCGAGGAGGCATCCTACTGATACAAGACAAGCATTAGGTACAAGCAGAAAGAACGTAATCATGAAACCGCAGATATTTGAGGACACACAACACCCGAAGTATTGATGAGTACCGCTGGCCAGTCGGGTCATCACTCCAGTCATGCTGTATCAACTCAAATACCCTAAGCGTCACAACTACAAGAGTCTACAAAATCTGACAACCTAATGCTCTGATACCAAGCTGAAAGGACCCAACCCCGATTCAGTTACCTAAACCGGAATCAAACCCCTTCGAAAATACGAACCAACAAAAATTTTTCAAAATTTCAGCAGAGTTTCGTTACTAGCGTGGAATTGCATAAACCTGCACCCTAAAAATAACACTTCATCCTATGCCACAAAAGCCAAACCGTGGGCACCAATCCCATCCGGATTTCTCAATATCAATATAATCAATAACAGCAACAAACTGTACTATGTATATATGTATATTCGAGAAAATTCGTATAAACAGGTATCAGAATGTATCAGAGCGACCTCTAGTATAACATATATACAACATATACACATGAGTAGGCGAAACAAGAACCTACTGGAAAGCACAGGTAACTCTGATCACTAGCCTCCAAACCGCGACGTGAAAACACCAAATCTGAACTACAACTGGGCACGGAAACCGAAAAGCCCAGGGGAAAGACAATAAACACGTTAGAGTGAGTGGACGAAAATAAATGTCTTTCACCGAGTAATATATGATATAAAGATATATGCGAGTCTAAATATAAATAAATCAATTCAATAGTATACGAGGAGACGCTAACTCCAACTCGTACACAGAGCATGCAAAGAAAATCTCACGGGGTCACTCATGGACACATCCGTGCTAGTACAGTCGGAATCACGGAGTCCTTGACTACCACGTGATCCATAGCCAGAAAGGCCTCGGTTCCGGGGTACTGCCCCTCGCCGGTCAGGTAGGGGTACTGCCCCTCCTGGTGGCCTACCATCGGGGATCAGCCGAGAGGCAAGTGTATCGATACAACAACGTAACTGAGATTGTACTCTGTGTAAATCAAATCATAAACAGGTCGATGCAAATGCATGAAACAACATATAAGTATATGTATATTCGTATAAGTATATCCGTATGATCGTAAAACACATGCTCATAATAAACATAATCTCGTATGAAATCTCATGCTCGTAAAACCATAATCATGCTGCATGCTCAAGTTCATAAATCATAAATAAAAGACTCGCAATCAATCCGTGAAAATAAATTGTCCACTCACAAACTCGCGTAACGCGCACTCGCGCTAATCTCGTGGACCGGCGGAAGATCCCTCGCCAGAAGCACGATCGCGATCTCGATCTCCTGAACATTCACAAAACATAACTGATCAATATCGTAATCCAATACGCTGTACTGATGCACGGAAACCAACCGTTCCCGGAAACACGAAATGCAGTACAAAATGAATTACGGAAATCCCGAAACCCCCACTCGAAACTTCGACTGAAAATCGGCTAATAAAATCGACTCAAAAACCTCTGTACGATAACCAGGGCGCGATTACGAGAAAAATGACATTAAAAACGTCGAAATCTGAAAAGTTGACTTTTCCTCGCCGTTGACCGCCGTTGACCGCCGCCGCCGACGGCGGCGCGCCGTCAACGGTGGACATTTATGGCCAAAACTTCCAAAATTAAAGCCCATCACGGTCCGAGTCACTTCCTTAACTACACTCAACCTCAATTCAAAGTCCATCACCGTCAATTCCGTCCAAAACCACGTCGGAATACCTACCTCGGAACCCAATCGGGTTCAACACCAAACTCAACCTCACCTCAAATCAACAACTCAGGGAGTATCACCGAGGGGTGGGGAGCAAAACCCCCAACAACCCAACTCCAAAACCTCATCGGAAACCTACCACCCATCACCGTCGACCAACCCAAATCGGACCTTAATCGAACCCAAACTAAACACCATCAATTTCAATCATCCCACACATAAAATGAAAGAGGAACACGAGAGGATTCGAACTGTACCCTCAGTCTAGCCGGAGGTGGCCGGAGAAGTCGGGTCGCCGACGAACCGAACCGGGTCGCACACTCTCCTTACGGGTCAACGGCTACTTTCCAAATTTGGAAAGTCAACAGGCGGTCAACACACGGTCAAAGCTCAAAACTGCCCTTTTCGACTATTTCTCGACTATTCCGCTATTTATACTCGAGCCTCGAGTCGACCGACGGTCCGAAATGAATATACGAAATGATTCGGATAAGCTCGAAACAAACGGATAAACTCGTCGGAACCCGAAAATTCAAATAATCATAAAATATTCCTCGGTTATCGGAAAAATCTTCCGGAACCACCCACAAGCTCGAAATCACGTACTCTACAATTTCCGTGAAGACACCCAACTCAAATTCTCGACCGAAAACATAGTCGCGAATCGAATCGGCAAACCACAATCATGACAATAAACTGCGACTAAACTCAATCTCGAGTATCGTGCCGAATACGCAACAGATTCTGGTTCGGGTCGTCACACTATGTGATTCTCCCAACTCACACCAATTGGGTTACGAGTCAAGAGAATTTACTAATAACCACAATAACCTTTTGGATTTAATGTGTTCTTGACTAGAGTCCCTCAAGTCTATTAAGACTCAAAGGAGATTTAGTCCATGGTAGGTACTAAGGGAACCAAGTCTCAAGGTAAACCTCTTAGAAAATACCTTCAGCATGTTCACGTGCTCATCTATCCTTAAGTGAGTAGCTAATTCATTCAACAGTCATTTTTAAGTCCTTTAACATATACATCAACCTGGATAGAGTCGACACATGCATATGAGAACTACACAACAAGCTTAAGCATATAAATATACCATAATCACATAATGAACTCATTCAAAACACAAATCTTCATAACATACACTAAAACCATGAAACATACATAATCCAAGACATGTTCATCACATCACATGGCTAGGGTTCAAACCCTAGTCTCCCAAAATTATCTACTCACTACCCATAGCTAAGATAAAGTATAGATACATAAATTAGAGACAAATAGGAGAAGAGATAACCAAAGAGTCCTAAAAGTTCAAAGCTCTTCAAGATCTCCTTCCTTTTTTGCTCCAAATATGCTCCTATGCTCCAAGAACTTGAGTCACCCACCTTAGGCTTAGGAGAATATGGTGTAAATAAAAGTATGGTGGTGGTGATTGAGGTTTTCAAGCCTTTTGGTGGTGCTAATGGGTATTTGAGAAGTAGAGGACATGGCTATATGGGTTGGGTATGGATGAAGACCTAAGAGAGAGACTAAAATTATGAAAATCTGAAAATTGAAGTGAGTTATGTGTGGGTGTATTGGGGAGCTCGACCCCTATAGCTTTAGATGGGATATTTTGGCATCAAATAATTCAAGATTAAGGTTGGATATGATCCACAATTTTAGGCATTACTTAGTGGTCGAAAGATGACTTACCAAGCATGTGAGTAGCACATGTCTCTACAAAAATATCTTCTCCCTTGGGCATGTGGGCTTGGACTTGGACTTCTTGGGCCTTAAAATATTCCGGCAAGGGCTGTCGGAGTTGACCGTTGATTGTTCGAAGTTGACTTTGACCGACGGTTGACTCTTTGTCCTTTTTTCGGGTTTGCTCCTTCTTCTCCCAATGCATAGGAAACTTGCTTGGCTTCTCCAAAAAGTCGTTAATTCCCATCTTTTAGCTCGTTTCCTCGCAAACTCTCCATTTCCTAGCATGACAAGGAAACGTATTAAAAACGATGCTTTATTCCAAGAACGCAAGCTTTAAGCATAGAGTTAGGTACATAATTGGAACACAATTATGGTCCTAACAAACCACCTCACACTTAAACTTTGCTTGTCCTCAAGAAAACTAAGAAGAAAAGAAATAAGCTAAACTAGACTCAAAGTACATAAAAACACACAAGCATGTAAGTGTCCCAAATGATAGATTGTTTTTCCTCAAAAAACCATGGCTAGATGGATTGAAGTACATTTGAGCAATACTTTTAATAACATGAAACCAATGCACATGTAACAAGTTGGAGTGGTTTTACTATATGCTAAGCTAAATGTATCACAATGAGATGTATTCAAATTAACATGTTTTCTAACCATCAAACTCACCAGTATCACTCAATGCACACAAGTGTTTGCACTCCAAAAATCGTATTAATCACATGCTTTCCAACCAAATGCTCTGACAATCCAAAAACATAAGTATTTCAAATCAAGAGGACTTTTATTCGGGTTGTAATGGGGATTAAGGAAATGGGTTACATGAAAGAAGGGTATAGGAGTTCGAGAACCAAGCAACCTATCAAGCAACTCACATGTTGAATTTCCAACACCACTCTAGGTGCTACTAACTTTCTCTTTTTCAAACAACTCTTTTCCAAAAACACTTATTTCTTATGTACAACTACCATCTTTTTGTGGAACTCTTTTCTATTTTCTACTTTTCTCTTTTCTTTTCTTTGGTATTATTTTTTTTCTTTTCTTTTTGAGCAAGATAAACTAAAATTTGAACATCACAAAATCCTTCTCAACCTCACACTTATCTTTTTGACATTCTTCTCATAAATACAACATTAAAAGCACATCCTTCTAGGAATTCATCATTGCTTGCTAATTTGTCGGGTTAGGAGTAAGATAAGTGTTTAAACTAGGTAGAATTTTGGGGTGTTCACAAAATGAAATGCTAAGTAATATAAGACTCAAATTGGCTTACTAAGGGTACATGCATCATAGGTTCAATAAGCAATTTGGCCATGGTGGTAATCCTAATGCCAATATCCTTTTTGAAAATATCTCCTGATTTGAAAAATGATTCGCACGGTTTCAAGCAAGTTCTAGACACTACAACAAAAAATTAGTTTTGTGACGGAAATCTACCGTCGCGAATACTTGTAATGCCGTAGCAAACGCGAATTGCCACGGAAAAAATTACATTGGCGACGGCAATTTTTCCGTAGCTTTTGAAGGCGTCACTATTGATATTTACTATGGACATTGCCGTAGCTAAAAGCTATTACTACGGCAAGTTTTCGCCGTAGTATAGGTTTATTATTAGCGACGGCACATAACTACAGTCCATGCCGTAGCAAATTCATGTTTGACTGTTGACTTTATTTGGCTTTTCGCGACGGAAATTTGCCATGGCAATTGATATAAATTCGCCGTCGCAATCATGTTAAGTTGCCGTAGCAATCCGGCAAATTTGACGTAGCAAAAGGGACAATTTGCCGTAGCAAAAGTGGCAATTTTCCTGCATAATTTCAGTAGAAAATAAGGCACCTTGCCGTAGCTAACTAGTTCATTGTCCATAGCAAACTTTCTAATGCATTTAGGTTCCAGAATTTGTGCCAAAACAGTTGAAACCTAGAGTTGATGAACACAATATTCTTGTGCTAAAATTTATAGAAACTCAACATCTCATTACAGTTCAAATGCTCACAAATCTATACATGCATGTTCACTTTACGCCAAGTACCATTCTCATTAACAAAATATTGTGTTCTTAGAGAGCATTCTAGCTTGGAAAACAAAACATAAATAAGTTCAATGAGTGCATAGAAACACATCTCTATTTGGAATGCACTCTAGCTACCAAAATATTGTGTGCTTGGCATGCATCACTTCTTCTTGTTGCTTGCTTCAATAGTCTTCATATCTCTGCTTGCTTTTACTTTTTTTGCCATAATAAGCTGTACATTTAATATATATTCATTAGTTAAGAAACTACTGTCATCAGTTGAATTGTGCAAAGAAAGAAATTCAGAACCTAATGACAGTGCAACAAAAGTTATAGCAAATCTGCAAATGACCTTAACTTTAGAAAATCATAACTAAATGTAGAAAAATCACATCCAAATGATTCAAAGACTGAAGTGACCCTTAACATATATGCTATAACTTTTATGAAGAAAGCTACTTCAGAATATAATCTGAAAGGTACAGTTTTCAGCTAAAAGATGACAAGTTAAGAAATCCAGAACAACCAGTATATGCTATATAAATCTTGAACTTTGAAAAATTATAACTAAATGTAGAAAAATCGCATCCAAATGATTCAAAGACTGAAGCAACTCTTAACATATATACTATAACTTCTATGAAGAAAGCTATTTCAGAATATGACTTGAAAGGTACAGTATTTAGCTAAAAAGTGATAAGTTCAGAAATTCAGAAAAACCAGTTTAGGCTATATAAACCCTGAACTTTGGAAAATCATAACTAAATATAGAAAAATTGTATCCTAATGATTTAAAGACTGAAGCAACCCATAACATATATACTATATCTTTTGGGAAGAAAGCTACTTCAGAATATGACCTGAAAGGTATAGCTTTCAGCTAAAAGATGACAAGTTAAGAAATTCAAACAATCAGTTTAGGCTGTATAAACCCTGAATTTTGGAAAATCATAACTAAATGTAGAAAAATCATTTGGTTATAATCCCATATCTGACATGATCATAAATAGGTTATCTAAAACTTTCATGAAGACACTAACATCAGAAAATATATATTTCTACAGTAATTAACATAAGGGCTACTGGATCAGAACATCAGTTTTAACGCTACAAACCCCTTTTCAAGCATAAATTTAATGCACCAAATATGAATATAATCCTGCCAAAATGTATAGATCCTAAGCCTAAAATATGCAGCTCAAAGTATCCAAAATGTACAAGTGTAAACAATGAAACATGCATTCTTAAAAGTATAGGTAACTTACCCTTTGAGCACCATTTTGAGAAGAGTGTGATGTTTCAGCATTAATCGGGTTCAATGGTCGGCTACAATGTTCACTGGGAGCTTCTCCATCTCCTATGGACTCTCTTATAATCTCATGTCCACTGGTTGCATCTGGTTGCTGAAATACACAAGTGAAGACATACAAGTGATCATGTTTTACTAATGAATAAAGCAATGCAGATTAGTAATATATATCACTAACCTGTATGGAACATTCCGAGCCATGGTTTTCAAAATCTGTAGGTACTTTCCCTTTCAATTGCTCAACTTCTCTTCGAAGTTCATCAATCTCCCCTTGAACTTGTCGACGCACTTGTGCTGTAATATTTGCAATTAGATCAGCAGTTTAGAAAGATGGTGCTTCCTTTGCATATATGAGAGAACGGGGCACTGAAGAACCAAATGTTCGACAATAGCCATGACCATCATCACCCATCAGAGAATGAAATATTTTATCTTTAATAATGTTGTTTTGCTGGTCCTCAAGTGTTTCCTCACTAAGCAATTGCTCATATTGAATCTACAATAACAACAAAGCAAAATATGATTGTACTTCTATCTTAGAAACTCAGGATCAAATACATAAGTGCCAAATACAACAGTAAAAGTAGTAACAGTCTTACAATGAATTCCTTCACATTTACGCACCAATGTTGGGGCAATATAAAATATGGTCACTTTGTACTTATCGACAATATCCCAACAGCGCCCAGGATCAGGATAATTAGGTGCCTGCGAGGTAGTCATGGATGTGTTACTACTAAATTAAATGGATAAATCTAAATCAAATTCAGTAAATTTAGAGTGAGCATATGCACATATGAGTGCCAATACGCATTAAAAGGCACTTATAGGAAAGGAGCTAAGGTTCACATAAATTGACAGTAAAACAGCCAGAGATTCCAATTAACTGGTTATACCCACAAGTCAGAAGTCCCAACCACTGTTTCCCAATTTTGTTTCGTATTCAAATACACATTTGAAGCTTAATCATATTTCTCTTATGTCGACCAGTGGCTACCAAAGTACACATACAACATTTCTTATCTTTTGACAACTTAACCATTTTTAGTTCTTAAATGTAATGATAATCTGTCTGTAGTCTGAATATGTTACCCCTTCGAATATGACAACAGCTGCTCCATTTAGTAAGGGTCCATAAGTGACATAGCTGTGCCCAGTAATCCAACCACAGTCGGCAGTACACCTTAACTTCAGATAAAATGTGTCAAGTCACACATATATCAGTAGCAAAACTGCTTGCACACAAGAAAGTAAAACTTAAATAAATGCTTGTGGTTGCAATTGGTACCAGTAGATGTCAGATGGTTTGTAATCAAATGCATACTTAAATGTCGTCACAGTGTACACCATATATCCTCCAGTTGTGTGAAGAACTCCCAAATACAAATAGAATTATAAAAGTAAAAAAGAAAAGCAAAGAAAATACTTGGGGCATATAAAGTTATATACTTTGGGCTTCCCAGTGCTCCCGCTGGTATAGAGCAGAAAAAGTGGATCCTCTGCATCAACCCACTCCACTCCACAAGTTGTTGGATATTTTGGTATGACGTCCTGGAAAATAATCAGGAGCCATACATCAACAACAGTTCAGATTGCAAAGTAGCAAACATACAAGTGATTCATAAGCATTTGATGAAGCACTAATACAGAAAGAACACATGAAACACTTACAAGCATGACTGTTATGAAAGAGGAAAAGAAAAGAAAAAACACCATCGTCATGGAAGTTAAAAGAAAGAGGTTCGTGTATTGCTACTAACCTGCCCATGAAGAAATCACATGAACTCCACTAACGATGACTCCGGGATCACATTGCTCACGAATTTTCAATTGTGATGGCTGCAAATATTAAAATTTCCTTGTTTTTAATTAATTGTATCAGCTAGTTCTGCAATGCTTAAGGATCTTGAGTTAGTTGAGTACGTTTCTACTTGCAGTGGCCCCATCCAAAGTGATAATGTTATCTTATTAGTCCATGGAACTTTTCAATATGATTGGAGTTCTTATATATACTTCGTCTCCTAGATCATATCAAAATCTGTCAAAATCTGGTTTTCAAATCTCAAGCTTTTCAGTACCATAACAGTAGATTAAAATTTTACTCTTTTGATTTTGACGCGGGGGGGAGGGGTGGTCAACAGACAATATGATCTACAAAAAATTGTAATTTGAAGAACCCTGAATTTGAACTCGCCTCACGTGTGGCGATTTTCTCTCCCCACTTATCTGTTACGAATTTGCCTTCTCCATTGGTTATCGGCCTTGTTCTTTTTTGATCTCTAGCGAACGTTACCGGCCTGGTGGCATCGTCGAACACCTTTGTTTTCTCCGCCCACTAGCTATGACTTTATGTTGAAGGGTTTAGGAAGGAAGTGGCAAGTCAAGGGTAGATGGAAACTCATTGATCTACCGAATGAGTTTTACATTGTGAAGTTTAGATTTGAGGAATATATGAACAATGTTCTATATGGAGGACCATGGATTCTGGCTGGTCAGACACTTGTGGTTAAGAGATGAAGCTCGGCTTTTGATCCTAGAACATAACAAATTGGTTCCATGACACTGTGGGTGTGCATTGAGGAACTCTCTATCAAGTTCTTCAGATCCTTTACCATGGAGGAAATTGGAAAGACTTTAGGTACTGTTGTTAGGATTGACCCCATTACTCTAAGTTTGCTTGTGTCTTCATTGAAGTGGATTTAGGGAAACCTCTTAAAATTTTTGTTGAAGTTGAGGGACAGGCCTATAATGTGGTGTATGAGGGAGTAGCTCTAATATGTTTTGAATGTGGATGTTTGTTGGAGAGATTTATCCCATCAACCTTTTGACTATTTATTAGTCTAAGGCTAAGTGAATTTTCTCTTACCTGCAAGTATACGGGGTCAAGTTATTGTATTTATAAGAAGTCGAGTGTTGAACCCATAAGGATTGACCACTGTAACTCCTTAGCTTGATTCGATTAAACACTCAAATTACGGATTAACTCGACACTAAACTAAAATGAAAAGTGAGGATGTGTGTCTTACACTACTAAGTTATTTGGAGACCTAGCATCGTAAGGAGTGATTAGACTACGGTGAATGATTATACGAAAGTTGATTGATTGATTATACTAAAGCAAGAAAACTAAAATAGCAACAAATTCAATATAAGAAGAATGATTGACTAGAAAAATCCCCGTTAACCATCTGATGCTCAAACAATGCATGTCCCGATTTATAAAGGTGGATTATCAAAGTCCGTTTCACATAAATTGATGTCCAAATCATGACCTTTTGAGTCACGTTTGATTTTGAACCCAAGATCCTAGGTTATTTTTTACTCTAGACGACTTGAACCCAACTTTGAAGTATTTAGTGAACCGAGATCAAGACCTAAACAATTTCGGGCTTACATCTTATTTGTATGTCACGTGAGTGAAGTTAAAAAGCATACAATGTTATACATGTGGAAGGTTCCCCTTCCCAAACCCCTTTTAGTGGACCCTTGAGATAGTCTAAGTGAATCCCCAACTCGCACCTATTGAGTTACTAGTCGAGAGAATCTATTAGTAGCTACAATAACTTTTTTTCGATTCAATGTGTGCTTGACTAAAGTTCTACAAGTATATTGAGACTCAAAGAAGCCCTAGTCCTTGTTTAGTGCTAAGGAAACCAACCTAAGGTAAACCCTCTCGGAATAGACCCTAATCATGTTTACATACTCATCTAGCCTTAAGTGAGTAGCTAATTCAAATAAGATTTCATTTTTAGTGTCTTCATACATATATTAACTTGTCTAGGGTCAACACATGCATATGTGAAACCAATCATAAATCTCAAGCATATAAACATCCACAAACACAAAGTAGCCCATTCACAAATACAACTTCACAAAATATACACTAAAAACATAAACCAAACATAAATCAAGCATCATTTATTCACATCACATGGCTAAGATTCAAACCCTAGCATCCCAAATAGACTACTTATTACTCATAACTACGATCAAGTTTAGATACATAGAAAAGAGTCAATAAGTACAAGAACTAACCGAAAAGTCTCTTAAGCACAAGCATTCAAGCTCCTTCAAGTCCTTTCTTCACTTCTTGCTCCAAGAATGCACCCAAACTTGTAGAGGAGGTAAGGAAGACCTCTAAGACCCCGAGAGGCAAAGGAGAAGAGGGATTACTTCTCACCTCTTTGAGCTCTAGAAATCTCACAAAACCTTGGAGGCAAAGATGAGAGGAGGAAGTGAGGGATGGTGGTGAGGGAGAGTGGAAGAATTTCGGCCAAGACTTGCAAGACTAGGTCTCTTGGATTTGTAGAGGGTTGGAAGAGAAGATGAGAGGAAGAAAAATCTAGCTTCCCTCTAGAAAACTCAACTAAGAACCCTAGAGAGAAAAGAGCTCAAAACTTGGAAAAATGAGTGAAATGAAGTGTGGTGTTATGTATGGAAGAGGGGAGCTCTGCCCTATATGTTCCAAGGAGATATTTTGGGTGTTTAAAATTCAAACTAAGATGCTTAGACATGATTCTAAACTTTACGCTTTTAGGTCGTCCTAATGTGTGACTCACCCTGAGTCATGTGACTTGCATGTGCATCAATCTCTCAAAATATATTCCTTGTGGGCTTGGACTCTTGAGCCTTGGCCCAACTTTACTTGACTCTTTCTATTGACCGGTGATGACTTGCCAGAGTTTGACCATTGACTGGCTGGAGTTGACTGATGACCGACATTGACTTTTAGTCATTTTCTCAATTTTGCTCCATCTTCTCCAAGGGCTTCGGAAATACACTCGACTTCTCTAAAAATTGATTAATTTCCATCTCTTAGAGCGTTTCTGTGTTAACTCCCATAATCCTAACATAACAAGGAAATATTATAAAAATGATGCTTTATTCATAGAAGGCAAACAATAAGTATGAAGTTAGGAACATAATTAGAATATAATTATGGACCTAACAAACTACCTCACACTTAGACTTTACTTATCCCCAAGCAAACAAGGAAGAAAAGGAAGTAAGCTAAGCTAGACTCAAAGTACAAAAGAAATACAAGTTTAAACATAAAAGTATGTAAGTGTTCCGAATGGTGAATATTTTCTCTCAAAGAACCATGACTAATGAATTAAACTTTTCTTAAGCACAATTAGAATGTGGAATCAATGCATGTCTAATAAGCCAAACATGCTACATGTCAAACCAAATACATGCATTCAGATGTATTCAAACTAACATGTTCCTAATCATCTAACTCACCAAAAAACACTCAATGCACTCAAGTGTTTAGAGGGTTAGTGTTTGCACTCAAAAATTAAATTGATCACATGTTTTCCATAGGCTTGCCCTTCAACCAATTACTCCAACTATTCCACATATAAGAGTTTCAAATCAAGAGGACTTTTATTTATGTTGTAATGGGGCATTAAAGAAGTGAGTTTAATCGAAAGAAATAGATAGGATAATCAAAGACCGAACAACCTAGCAAGCAATTCACAAGTTGAAATACTTCTAAACTACTCCTAGGTGCTACTATTTTCCTTTTTCTAATCAAACTACTTCCCAAACTACTTATTCTTTATGTACAATACACACACTATTTTTGGATTTTCTTTGTTTTTCAATCACAACTCTTTTTGTAGACCTTGTTTTTTGTTTTCTATTTTTTTTCTTTTTGCTTTTCTTTGGTATTTTTTTTATACTTTTTTAAGTACTCAACAACTCAATAAATCAATGACCACCCAAGACCTCCTCCACCTCACACTTATCTCTTGACATTCTTTGCAACAATAAGTTCGCATCCTAATAGGACTTCATCATCGCTTGCTAGTTTGCCGAGTTAAGGGATATAGTAAGTATTTAAGCTAGATAGGTATTTGTGGTGTTCACGAAAGAAAATGCTAAGCATAAAAAGGCTCAAATAGGCTCACTAAATGATGTACGCATTATAGGTTCAAAAGCTTTTTGACCATGGTGGTGATCCTAATGCCTCTATCATCTTTGAAAACTACTCATGTTTCGGAAAAAAACTTTGCATGGTTTAAACCAAGTTCTAGATCACACATAACCAATTGATATCACACATGAAAGAATAGGTGCATTCAATAAAATAGTCATGCACAATTTGTCTCAAAATCTCACATAGGCAATGATAGCTTTGAAACATATTAATCCATCTTTTTCTCACATGCACACATTTTGAGGGACATATGCTTTTCAACCGATTAAAAATGCACTGTTTCCATTTTGTTTCACACATGCTTAAAATCATGCAATTCACTACCCATAAATTCAATTTCATCATCGAGAACCATTATTAGGACACATACACACAAAAACACACATATTTCTGCATTGTATTTTCTCAAAATTTTCAATTTTTATGGATTTTTAGGATAAAAAATGATAATGACTTAGCTGCCTACCTCACACTTTAGAATTAAATTTTCTTCAATTTGCATCAATCCACATAATAAACACAAGTGTACAAAATATAGCAAAGTCATCATCATTTCACATTTTATTCTCTTAACATATGCTCTCCTAGACATAACAACTAGCATGCATTCACTCTTAAGGGGTCATATAGTCTCTAAGAAGTAATAAAGCTATTAGAGTTCTATCAACCACAATGGGGCATTCATACTAATCAAATTTGAAAGGAAAACAACATTGTAATCAAGCATAAAATATGAGGGGACCTCACACTTACATAAGACTACCACATTCGACGTGGCTCCAAACAATACCCTAAGCATCATTTTCAACATATAAATGTCATGCTAAAATGTAAAGAGAGAGTGGGAAGAAGGAGGATGCAAACGCTTTGAAGACCGTCTCCAAGCTCCACATGCATAAATGTAAACCAACAAAGGCCAAGTGAGGCCTCGCCATCCAAAGGTGCATACGTGTTGGTCATAAGTCTCTAACGGTGCACTCAAAATTGTCTTGGCCTCAAGGGATTACTCTATGCTCCATACCTCAAAGTCTCAAGCTCTTGGTCTTCAAAATAGGCTTAAAAAGCTTGAAATGGTAAGAGACCTTTGATGGATCAAAGGTATGCCTCGATTAATCAAAGCAAGGCTACGGATCCAAAAAGAGAAGAAAGCTTCAATGGATCGAAAGATTGGCCTTTGATCCATCGAAGCAGAGCCTCGGGTTTGCTTTGATGGGTCGATAGGTTGGTCTTCGATGGATCGAAGGAGTGCCTCAAGTTTGCACTACTTCAGCATTTTCAGAAATTTTTGCCCTTCTTCAAGTTATTGACTTCCATGCCCATTTCAAACATTCTATACTACTCCAACCTCACACTTCTTCTTCTAACATACCAATGGTGTTCGATTATCACGGGTTGTAGTTTAACGACGTAAACATGGTCTGTAGCTCCACCATCTTGTTATGGTGGATAGTTCTTAAGGAGTACTACAGTGATGCCCCCTTTCTTGGTTACTACTTATGTTGGATAGATCCATAGACTATCGGAGATGGCATAGTGTTAGGTCCATAATTACGATCTAATTATGTGTCTAACCTCGTGCTTATTGCTTACCTTTTGTTAATAAAGCATCATTTTTACTAAGTTTCCTTATTGTGCTAGGAAAGTAGGAGTTGGCGAGGAAACGCACTAAGAGAAAGGAATTTATCACTTTTTTAAGAAGCCGAGCAAGTTTCCCACGCCTTAGGAGAAGATGGAGTAAAACTGACAAAAGGAAGAAAAGTCAACGACTGGTCAACGGTCAACTCCGGCGAGTCTTTGCTGGAAAGTCAAGACAAGATGGGCCAAGACATCAAGACCTTAAGAGTTCAAGGTCCCGGCCCATGTGGGAGATATTTGTAGAAGATGGAGTCACATGCAAGTCATGTGACTTGGGTGAGTCACACTTTAGGACCACTTAAAGCCTAAAAATGTAGACCATATTTAAGCATCAATTATTGAAATAGAAACATGAAAATATCTCCTTCTCACCTATAGGGTCGAGCTCCCACTCTCCCACACATAGATCTCACTAAATTTTCTCATTTCGTAGAGTTGGAGCATCTTTTCTTAGTCCTTATCCATATCCCAACCCTCAAGCTCTCTCTCCTACCTTTTTTCCTCCCCTACTAGGCCAAAACACCTTCATAATCACCACCATTAGAAACCTAGCTCTTCCCTCTCTTGGGTAGAGCCAAATCTCTCTACCACCACACCATTACATTGGCTTAGTTTGGGTGTTCCTCTTCTCACCTTTACCTCTAAGGTTTGATTTAGTATTTAGAGTTCAAAGAAGTGGAAAGTGATCCCTCTTCCACTTGGCTCCTTGGTATCCTAAAGGCTATCATTACCTCCTTTTGAAGATTTAGTGCAAGCATGGAGTGAAGAAGGGAAGTTAGAAGCCTTGGAGCCATTTGGTGGAGCTTTGGCTAAAGGGGAGCTTTGGTTATTTGTATTCTCTTCTAGTTTTGAGTATGTATCAACTCATGTATTTCCATACGTATAGTGAGTAATCCCATTTGGTTAACCCTAGCCATGTGATGTGAACAAATGATGTATTGGATTATGTATGGTTTATGGTTTTAGTGTATGTTGTGTGAAAGTATGTTATGAATGAGCTACTATGTGATTGTGGATGTTTATATGCTTGATTTTCAAGATTTATTTCACTTATACATGTGTTTGACCCTAGCTAAGTTAATATGTGTATGAAGAAACTAAAAATTAGGACCTTATTTGAATTAGCTACTCACTTAATGCTAGATGAGCATGTAAACTTGATTAGAGTTTATTCCATGAGGGTTTACCTTGAGTCTTGGTTTCCTTAGCACTACGAAAGGACTAGAACTCTTTGAGTCTCAATAGACTTGAAGGACTTTAGTCAAGCAAACATTGAATCAAAAGGGTTATTGTGGCTATTAGTAGAATCTCTTGACTCGTAACTCAATAGGTGCGAGTTGGGGATTCATTTAGACTTTCTCTTGGATTCTCCAATAGAGATTCGGGAAGGGGAACCTTACACATGTATCACATAGGATGCTTGTTGACTTCACAAACGTGACATACAGTTAAGATGTAAGCCTGAAATGGCTTGGGTCTTGGTCCCGATTCACTAGATATCTCCAAGTTGGGCTTAAGTCATCTAGACTCCAAAATGACCTAGAAACTTGGGTCCAATACCAAACATGACTCAAAAGGTAGTGATTTGGACTTCAACATGTGTGAATAGACTCTAATAATCCACCTACATAAATCAGGACATTGTTTGGGCATCATATGGTTAGCGAGGATTTCCCTAGTTGACCATTCTTCTTTGTACTGAATTTGTTGCTATTTTAGTTTCCGCATCTTAGTGTAATCAATCAATCAAAAATAATTTAATCACTCACCGTAATCTAATCACCCCTTGCAATGCTAGGTCTCCACAGGACTTAGTGGTGTAAGATACATTTCCGTATTTTATTCATAGTTTAGCCTTAAGTAGTGTCTATTTAACCGTAGTTTAAGTGCTAATCATTTCGGTCTAAGGAGTTATAATGGCGAATCCTCGTGGGTTCGACACTCGACTTCTTATAAATACTATAACTAGACCCCGTACACTTGTAGGTAAAAGAAAATTCACTTATCCTTAGACTAATCAATAGTCAAAAGGTTGAGGGGATAAATCTCTTAAACACATAGATGATCCCATTGGCTTGGAGCTTCAAAACTTCTTTCTTCACAACCTCTTGCATATTTAGATTAAGGCGCCTTTGTGGTTACCTACTCGGTTTGGAATCCATAGTGGTGTAGATTTGGTGCTCAAAATTTTTCAGACTAATACCCTTGATATCACTTAAGGACCACCTGATTGCCTCCTTATTTCTCCTGACACATCAAGCAACATAGCCTCTTGACTCTCATCTAGTAAGGATGAGATAATCACCGGCTTCTTATTCGGTTCCTCCAAGAACATAAATTTGAGGGTCTCCGACAATTGTTTGAGCTCCAAATCTAGAAGAAAACTCATTCTTGCATGGTGAGTAAAGTGTCATGCACATTTACTCTATCCACGGTATTCCGAGAGTAATGATTGCCTTCAAGTGCTCAAGCCCCGAATCTGGTGAATGGAAGTGGTTTGTAGGAGATCTTTGGCCCCTAGATGTTTTGTGAAGTCATGATGCAATTCAACGCCGCGTGCCCCGCAATTGTAGACCTCAACAAATACTCTTCATACCCAATAACTAATGCCACATCCACTTCTTCCTCGGGGTTACTCTCTATGTAAACTTGGTTGGAGAGATCATCCAACTCCTCATCAAGCTCCTTCTCAATCATCCTAACCATGAATGCTTGCAACTTGGGAGTTGGACGAAAATCATGGAAAAACTTTAATGTCTCTATCTTTTCAAACACTTCCATTGTAAGCACACCTCCTTTCACATTGATTTTAGTACCGTCCATAGCCATGAACGCCCTTCCGAAAATGATTGGAAGGTCTTCGTACCCTTTCGACTCTTCTATGTCAAGTATTACAAAATTGGCCAGAATAACAAGCTCACCTATCATCACTAATACATCTTCATATCCTCTCGGCTTTTCCATGCCCTTTGGGTGTACCACACTCCTATCGGCAAGTTAGAGTGACATGTTCACCGGCTTAATCTTCCCAAGACAAATCTCCTTATAAACTGAATAAGGCATCAAGTTAATTGAGGCACCAAGATCCATCAAGGTTTGTGGGAAGTGCTTAGTACCAATGGTGCATGGCATGGTGAAGCTTCCCGGATCCGCTAACTTCTTAGGTACCTGGCGTTGAATAATTGTCGAAACCATGGCATTTAGCTTCACCTTCTCGGACCTTTCCCTCTCTTGTAACTTGTTCTTCAACTACCGATTAGTGTAAAGGTTCTTCAAGAACTTGGAATACATTAGAATAGTTTGAATGGCGTCAAGAAGGGGTATGTTTATCTCAACCTTCTTGAAGACATCCAAACATTCCTTGATCTTATGATCCCAGTTTGCTTGAGCCTTTTCTTTGTTCTTCACTTGGGGGAAAGGTAGACATACATCCTCATCACTTCAACCCTTCTTGGAATGCCCCTTAAAAGTCCCCTGAAACTTGCCTTCGATGGGTCGAAGGTTTTTCTTGACCCATCGAGGATTTCCTTCTTCTGAACCCAGGTGCTGGCTTTGATGGGTCGAAGGTGTTTCTCGACCCATCGAAGAAGAACTATCCTGCTGACCCGTGGGCTTCCTTGGATGAGTCGAAGGAGGCTCTCGAACCATCGAGGGTAAACTGCCTCTTCTTCCATTCTTCTCTAAACTTATCCCAGAATCCTCTCTATCCATGTTGACACTTTCCAACCCTTTTCCGGCGATCCCATGAAGACTCAAACTTATCTTAGACCCCTCTTCATCAAACTTAAGCTCATCATCATAAAAATCTGACTCTTTAACTACAAACGGTATCAAAATAGCATCCTCTTTGAACTTTACCACCTTGTTTCTACTCGAAGTACCTTCTCACCCGGTATTGTGACCTTGACACCAATGGTGTGTCTAAGTCCTCTTCATCATCACTCTCCACAATAGGAGCATCATCATAATTTACAAATTCTCTCCCGAATCTCAACACCGTATACACCACATTGACTTGGTGCTAAGGGTTCTTCTCAATAGAAGAAGGAAACTCATTAGCCTTGCTACCTACTTGGATGGTGATTTCCATCGCCAATTGACTAACTGGAGTTTCCAATTTATGAATGGAAATTTGGCTCTCATTAGGAAGGACTTGGTTCTCATACTTCTTACTCATGAAAATATCAAGGTATATCTTCTTGTCCTCTTCTTGATTAATTCATCACAAGCTTGGCAAGCAAGTAATCCATGTTGGATTTGAGCGCCTCTAATTGTGGTGCCGGAGTAGGTGCTTGTAACAATGGTGGTTGCTGGGCCCCTGGTACGAAAGGCACTCTCGGTTGGTAAATGTTACCACTCGGCATGAGAAAACCCTCCATTTGACTTAGGTACGAATATGAGAGCTCCTTGATAAGTGGCAAACCCCTTGCTCCCACTTCCCGAAGCACCAAAATTGCGTTGGTTGCACCCTTGACTATATCCTCCATTCAATCATTGAAAACTACCGTTGGGTCTGGGAAACCCTCCTTGACCTCTTTGGTTGCCTTTTGCTTGACAACCCCAAGAGAAATTAGGGTGGTTCCTCCAACCCGAATTGAAGGAGTTAGAGTATGGATCATTCTTTTGTTAGTCATAAAAGACTCCTTTGCACTCTTCAATAATTTCCAGATAATCCTTTTGATGAGGACAACTTAAAGTCTCATGCACCGTGCTTTAGCATATCAATCAAGTGACCGGCTCTACACAAACTTCCGCCACTTGGTGGGCTTGACCTTCACTTCTACTTTACTTCATTAAGAGCTCAAACTTCCCATTCATTGATTCCTCAAGCCACTTAATAACATCTTCTTGTTGATGAGATCTCTTGACTTCATAGATATCACCCCTATTGGTTTGGGTTGCCTCCCTCATTGAAATATTAAAAAATGGTAAATTTTGTGGTAAATATGAAAAATAGTAAATATTGTAAAATAGTTATAATGTAAAAATAGGTTTAATAATTAAATTTTACAACTCCTAGGTTAAAATGGCCCCATTGGGTAACAAAAAGGCACAGAGAGAGACTAAAAATGCCCGGCTCCGACACTTGGTAGACTAAGTGGGTTGGCGACGCTTGGTGGACACCATTGCAGCTCCTCTGGACCCTTCAGCTGGCTCCTCGGGTGCGGCGACTGGGGAAATTTCTAATGCCCTAGTTATACAGAGAGATGACGATGACACCCCTTCCACCTGATCATCGATGTTAGAAGGTGCCCAGGAGTAGGCCTCCAAGTCTATTCTATATAGTGTGCAGCGCAAGTTCTGGAGGGCCCAATTAGATCCTCAACCGAAAAAGATCCGAGGACTCAAAAATGGCGAAAAATTTGAGGTGACGGGCAACAGATCCAGTTGTCGTACGACGATTTCACCGATGGCCCTCCCACCTTGCAGCTAGCTAGTCTCTCATCGCACATTATCGGGGCAATTATTCGCAACAACATCCGTATGGTTGCGCCTAACTGGAAGGAGTTGCCGGACTTGGAGATAGGGAAGGTGTTTAGAGAACTCTCAGTAATACAATTTTAAATTCATTTTTTAATAACCAATAAAAATTGTAATTTCATAATATATACGATTTAAATTTTTTATTCTTTTTTTTTGTAGGTATAGTATGTGGTGGATGGCACACCAGAGATGCTTAGGCACATTAACACCACCACTAACGCTATCTACCGTGATTGGAAGTACAGACTTCACAAATATTACCTCCAATTCGGCTGCTCACCTACCCCTGTAGAGCTGTGTGGGGATAGGGAAGATGAGTGGGAATGGTTGGTCAACCATTTCCAAGAAGAATCGTATCGGGTTCATCTTTTTTTATTTATTTAAATTGACGAAATCAAATAAATTTTTTTAGTCATTTATTAGTTTTTTAATGATTTATATTGTTGAACAGACGAAATTGGACGCAAACAAGACCAATCGGAGGAAGAAGGACAAACATCATACCTCCAGCTTCAAGCAGATGATACAAATCACCAAGGAGCACAGAGATAAGGACTCCAAACACCCTTATCTGGATGTCAGCGTCACCGCTTACGTGACATCTGTGGTCGACAATGAAACGAGTCAAAGCAACGTAATTAATATTTATTATTTATTACACTCCCGTACAAATTTATAATTATTTAATTTTCATTATTATTTTCAAGCAAGGGTGCTAGAACTAGCGCAGGAGGAATTGGCCAACACACAGCTTTCACACCCGGATATGCCGCCAGAAGACCTGCCTCCTCTATCGAGGGTGAGCCAAATTGCAATCGCTGATTCGATATACGGCCGTCGAGCTGGAAATGAGGTTAGGGGCTTGAGACATAAAGTGCAGCGAGATTTATTTGATTCATCTACGGCACGCTCGATGAGGAAGAGTGGTCATGATGCGGCCGTCCAAGCAGGCCTTGAGGATGCTTGACTTGCACGGGCGGAAACTCTATCCATGCGTCAAAGGCTTGCTGAGCAACAAGTTCAGAAAGCCAACCTCCCCCCCCTCATGCAAGCCAGGGTTCTAGAAGATTATAGTCCTGCTCCGACCCTACACCTCGACGACAACGACATGACCGGAGGCGGGGTACTTGGCGGCGTGTCTACTCCTGCCGTATTTACTTAGTTTGTACGTAGTTTTAAATATTTTATTTTTTTCCGAACGATATCGATGTTTGTACAATTTTTTAATTATTTTAATATTTAAAATAAATTTATTATTTTAATAAATTTAATAATATTTTACTTTAAATTCAAATTTTAAGGAAAAAAGTTTTTAAAAAAATTAAATTTACTTAGACTACAAAATATATGATTTCGTAGTCTAAGTTATGACTTAGACTACGAAACAGCATATTTCATCGTCTAAGTCAATTCTTAGACTAAAAAATAATTTTGTAGTCTAAGTCATCACTTAGACAGTTAGACTACGAAACAATTTTGTGCTCTAAGGAATGACTTAGACTAAGAAACAATTTGCTGGTCTAAGGAATGACTTAGACTAAGAAACAATTTCGTAGTCTAAGCTGTACTTGGATGATGCAAATGTTATTTAAGTCGTCTAAGCCGTCACTTGGACGACGAAATGATATCTTGTTGTCGTCTAAGTACTTAGACGATGACACTTGAACACCGAACGTTAGACGAAGGAGATTCCATTATCTAAGTAGTTAGACGACGGAAACTCGAACCTAGACGACGAAATATCTTCGTCGTATAAGTGTTATTTTCTTGTATTGTCATAAACCCTAGGCGAGGAAAGAAAAAGCACCGCTCAATATACCAAAAATACTTTCGTTGATCTTGCTCGTCCGGCGGCCTTGGGTCTTGTCAGCGGTGGCCTTTGACCTCGTCGGCATCCTAGGGTACAGCAGGATGGGTTTTGTCCCCGGTCCTGTGATGGGTTACGATGGACGTAGGAGGCTCATTGGTGGTGAGGTGCAACGAGACTCATTTCCAGTTGGGTTCGACAGTGGTAGTGCTCAAGAAGGACGGCAGGATTTGAGTGAATGACGGCGGCTAGGTTTAGTTCGGGCGATTTTGATTATCTTCTTGGTTCAAGCATCACCGACGATGTAGGTTACTTCTCTGTGGCCTAGAGTTTGTCGACAAAAGGGTTGGCCAACTCGGCTGTGTTTGGTACATGTTTTGATCAAATTAAGTCACTGATGGTTGGTCGCTGATCGTCATGAGGCGCTATCTCGCTTTGATTCGGCATGTGGAACTCGGCTGGGATTGGGCGACGAGAATGGTGGAGGTGTGAGGAAAGGAGAAAGAAGATTGGCTACTGTTCCTGACTTGATTTTTGATTGGGCTGCGTCTCTACTACTTGGTGGCTCCGAAAATGGATTGATAACATAGTTAGGCCTAGTATTTTTTTTATATTAATTATTTAAGTTCAATTATGTTTTATTTTATGTTATTAGTAGTTATGTTGAAAATAAATTACCCGTGTGAGATAGGCAGAAGAGTGCTTGGTTCTGGAATGTACACCGTACCTTAGGTGACTTGTGTGCAAGGATTGAAAAATCTCGATATCGTCGAAATTCATCCGATATTTGACTCAAATGTTCGTTGGCTTGCATACACCAAAGCCCAAGTTGTTAATATCGAAGTAAACACCTCTATTTCCCCACCACAGAGCTTTAGCCAACCTACCAAACTCAATCATTGTTAATCTGCTACACATTCTGATATATATACAATTAAATTGAATTTGAATTGTAGTTTGTTTTTTTCTTTCAGTATTGTAGTGTAATATCTCAACACAATTTTTAACCTAGTCATTAATCATTTTATGTACGGTTTCCAAACACTATAGCTCTTTTATTCTAGATATGTAACCAAAATAATTTTACTAAATTTATATGACATATAAAATAATGTATACAAACTTCAATTCTGTACGTAAGAATCAAAATAATTCTACTAAATTTTTTAATGATATAAAAAATAATATACAAATGGCTGAGTGCGTGACAGTTTTTCCTCCATTTGAGTTATAGGACTTATAGTCATAGGAATAAAATCGAGAAGTATTAAATTATATTTTAATAAGTATTAACAGTCAGTACGTACTAATTTATCTAATATTATCTCAAATTCATATGGCCTAATGTTGGATCAATATTTTCTTTTAAAAAAAGGTAGATAATTGATCATATAAGAACTTTATAAAGTTTCAATATAAATTTTCATGTATTTCTCTTAGTTTCTTTCGTTTCTGTCAACTTTTTCACTCGATCGATATTTTATCGATATTTCAGTAGAAATATCCGTATTTTGACCGTCGATATATCCTCGATATCCCATATTTTACTCATTGCTTGTCTGCTTCAGGTCGGGTGCGGTTCGTCGAGTGGGTGCATCCTCATAGTTGCAGGATGAGATGTAGTGCCGACAAAAGTTTTGTTAGGCAACATAGTTGGGAAGTTGTTCATAGTGAATTGATGCGTCATCGTTATCGCGTTATCTTCATGTTACCGTGTCGCCTTAAGTGTAAAGCAATTGGAGTAGCCAATGATGCACTTTTTGCTAAATGGTACAGTTTATGATACAATATTTTAATTGAGTTCCCTGACATTATTTCGGGTGTTTCTATTCTTATAGGGTATAGGCTTTATGTCCCCCCTGTAGTCTATCATTTAATTAATCAAGACTTAATGATTATCGTAACCCCTTACTTAAAAAAAAAATTGAAATATGGGTAACTTGTTCTTTTGTAGAAAGTTAGAATCTTGTCCTCGGACTGTGGTATGGTTCATAATGAGCATCATATTATTTTGGAAGATATGTACCTGATTGTCCATAAACTTGGAATGTCCTGCATTCTTGTGATGGGGATTCCATTTGAAAACAAAGGATTTGTATCCCTTGTAGATGGTCGATATTCCGAGCATGATTTCAATCAGCAGAACAATGATCCGGCTCTCGTTCGCTATAGATGTGGAAGGCGATCTCTCAAGAATGGGGGGAGTCCCGGGAAATTATTCGTTAGTGATATATTTATTACTCCGAGGTCAAAGTCAACTATCTTTGTAATGGTTTTTCATGTACTACCAATTATTAACATCAGTCATAACTTATAAACCATATGCATACTGGCTCAAGCTCAGCTGATGAATAGTAAAACAATGGAATTACTTTGAATGAAGAAAGTGTTGAAGGAAAAAAGTAAAAGATATGTAATTAAATTAAACTTTATTTTATTTATTGATAGATGATCTTAAATAGTCATTACAATCTGATACAAGCGATATCCCTATAAATCAGGGATTGAGAGAATATTTACTTCTATTCTAATTAGAAAAAGACATACACCTAGATACTAGAAATATTATTTTTTTAAACACTCCCCCTTGTTTCTCGATCCTAATGTATGATGCATAACCTGTTGCCTCACTAAAAATCTTGCGAAGCAAACAAAAAACCTCTTGGGTAAAAACAAAAGCTTGGACAAAGGGAAAAATAGTACAATGCATCAACTAGAAAATCGACCACATGTGATACTAGGACAAGACACACACCGAGATACTTGAAATATTATTTTCTTAAACACTCCCCCTTATTTTGCGATCCTAATGTATGATGCATAACCTGTTGCCTCACTAAAAATCTTGTTAAGCAAACAAAAAACGTCTTGGGTAAAATCAAAAGCTTGGTCAAAGGGAAAAATAGTCACTACCGAAAGAATAACTAAAGCCGATGACATAAAGTCGTCGGTCTGTTCAATTATGTCGTCGGTTATAGGTATACCCGACGACGCCTCGTCGGGTATAGAATCGTCAGAAATGAACCGTCGGTAATAGTATACTCGACGACAAGGGTTTGGGATATCGTCGGCTATAGTGGTCAACCATAACCGACAGGGTTTAGGGTTTAGGTGTGACGACCCGAACCAGAATCAGATATGTGTTTGGCACGATTCTCGAGGTTTGGTTTTAGTTGCAGTTTTGCGATATTATGTGGTTTGCTGATTCGATTCGCGACTTTATTTTCGGTCGAGTATTTGGGTTGGGTGTCTTCACGGAAAGTGTAGAGTACGTGATTTCGAGTTCGTGGGTGATTCCGGAACATTTTTCCGATAACCGAGGAATATTTTATGGTTATTTGAAGTTTCGAGTTCCGACGAGTTTATCCGATTGTTTCGAGCTTATCCGAAGCACATCGTATATTCATTCCGGACCGTTGATCGACCCAAGAGACGAGTATAAATATCAAAAATTTGAAAAATAGCCGAGAGTTAGTCGAAAACTTTACTTTGGGGCGTTGACCGACTTGAATCTTGTTGACTTTCCATATTTGGAAAGTGGACCAGCAGCCGAAAGGGGAAAGTTTCCCGTTTGGGAAGTCACCGTCCGGCGACCGGATTCTGGCCATCTTGGACTTCGAGGAAGGTATGGTTAGAACCCTTGAGTGATTTCGAGTATGTTGATGTATGGTTTGATGAGTTTTGTTCACGTTTGTGTTGGACCCGAATTGGGTCGGTTTTGTGCTCGTCGCCGAGGATGGTGGTGGTGGTTCCGGCGAGGTTTGGAGGTGGGGGTTAGGGGGGAAAGACTCCCCTTGCTCCTCTGAACCTCAAGGTGTGTTTAATTTGATCGGAGATGGTGATTTGGGATGAACCCGATTAGGGATCCGATTTGGGTATCCCGATTTGGTTTCGAAGAATTGAGGTAGTTCTGCTTAGAATTGGCTTGCGTGGTAGAAGAGAAAGTTGTTCGAAATGGTGTGATCTTGAAATCTGGAAAATTTCACCGAGAAACTTCACCGTTGACGGCGCGCCGCCGCCGGCGGTCAACGGTGAGAAAAAGTCAACTTTTCAGATTTCGATGTAATTAGTGTCATTTTTCTCGTAATCACGCCCTGGTTATCGTACGGAGGTTTTCGGGTTGATTTGGTTAGTCGATTTTTAGTCGAGATTTCGAGTGGGGATTTCGGGATTTTCGTAATTCATTTTGCACTGCATTTCGTATTTCCGGGAACGGTTGGTTTCCGTGCATCAGTACAGTGATGTGGATTACGATATTGATCAGTTATGTTTTGTGAATGTATTCAGGAGATCGAGATCGGGATCGTGATCGAGCTTCTGGCGAGGGATCTTCCGCCGGTCCTCGAGATTAGCGTGTGTGCGCGTTTTGCTCACCTGTGAGTGGACATTTCTTTTCACGGAAAATCTTGCGAGTCTTTTATTTGATTTATGAACTTGAGCATGCGTATGAGATTTCAGATACATGAGCATGTGTTTTTATGATTATATGATTATACTTATACGAATATACGTATACGAGTATACATACACTTATATGCTGTTTCGTGCATTTGCATTGAACTGTTTATGATTTGGTTTACATAGAGTACAGTCTTGGTTACGTTGTTGTATCGATACACTTAGCCTCTCGCTGATCTCCGATGGTAGGCATCCCAGGCGGGGCGTTACCCCGACCTGACCGGCGAGGGGCGTATCCCCGGAACCGAGGCCTTTCTGGCTTAGAATCGCGTGTGGGTCCGGGATCCCGTGATTCGGACTGTACTAGCACGGTGTGTGTCCATGAGCGACCCCGTGGGATTTTTACTGCATGCTCAGTACGTTGGAGGATTATGGTTTTACCTCGTGTACTTTATTGTTTCTATTTACCTGGACTCGCATATGTTTTTATAACATATATATTACTTGGTGAAAGACATTTATTTTCGTCCACTCACTCTAACGTGTTTACTGTCTTTCCCCTGGGCTTTTCGGTTTCCGTGCCCAGTTTGCAGTTCAGGTTTGGTGTTTCACGTCGCAGTTTGGAGGCTAGTGATCAGAGTCACCTGTGTTTTCCAGTAGGTTCTTGTTTCGCCTACTGATGTACATATTGTATATGTTTTACTTTAGAGGTCGCTCTGATACATTCTGATACATGTTGTGCGGATTTTCACAGATATACATATATACATAGTACAGTTTATTTACTGTTGTTGATTATATTGATGTTGAGAAATCCAGATGGGATTGGTGCCCACGGTTTGCTTTTTGTGGCATAGGACGAAGTGTTAATTTCCGCGTGCAGGTTATGGTAATTCCACGCTAGTAACGAAACTCTGCCGAAATTTCGAAAAATTTTTGTTCGTTCGTATTTTCGAAAGGGTTTGATTCTGGTTTAGGTAACTGAATCGGGATTGGGTCCTTTCAGCTTGGTATCAGAGCATTAGGTTGTCAGATTCTGTAGACTCTTGTAGTTGTGACGCTTAGGGTATTTGAGTTGATACAGCATGACTGGAGTGATGACCCGATTGACCAGCGGTACTCATCAATACTTCGGGTGTTGTGTGTCCTCAAATATCTGCGGTTTCATGATTACGTTCTTTCTGCTTGTACCTAATGCTTGTCTTGTATCATTAGGATGCCTCCTCGACGTGGTTCCCGTGTTGATCAGGATGATGATCCTGATGAGGATCGCCGAACGCGCGACTTGCTTATGCGAGTGCTGCGTTTGGAAGAGCGTTTTGACCCTGTGGTCAAGGCTCGCACTGCGGGTGCTACTGTGTTTTCGGGTTCAGTTGATCCAGAGATATGCGAGGCATGGTTGGTTCAGATTGAGCGTGTTTGTGAGCGTCTGCAGTTTACACCTGAGCAGATGACAGTAGCCGCAGTTGGTTTACTTGAGGGTGATGCATACTTTTGGTGGGTCAGCACTGACAGAGTTCCTGTGGATACTCCGTGGACATTGTTTCGTTATTTGTTTATGCGGAGGTATTTTAATCAGGCTACCCAGCAGCGCAAGTACGAGGAGTTTACGAACTTGAGGCAGGGCAGTTTGTCTGTACTTGAGTATCGGGATCGGTTTACTCGACTGTCTCGTTTTGCGCGGGATATGGTGGCTACAGAGGAAGCCAAGTGTCGTAGGTTTGAGCTGGGATTGAATCTGAATATCAAGGCGACGTTGACTACGATGCCGAGGAATAACTTTGATGAATTTGTTAGTGCAGCTCTCCAAGGCGAGGACATTGAACAGGAGAGACAGCAGAGGTACCAGCCGAGGCGATTCGAGAAAGGTGGATCGAGTCAGGGGCCTTCGAAGAGGCAGAGTTCTGATACTTCCGGTTCAGCTTCGTCCTTAGGCGGTGGATCTTATCGACCACCAGCTGGTGTATTGAGACAGAGACCGAGGAGATGGAGAGATAGACCACAACGACCACATGCTAGTGCAGGTTCTAGCGGTTCTGGCTATCCTCGACGTGCTGGTGGCACATTTGCTATACCGAGGGAGTACCCGTTGTGTAGTCTTTGCAGTCGACATCATGTGGGTCCATGTCAGCGAGGTCCTGTCACTTGTTTCCGATATGGCCAGGTGGGTCACTATGCGAGGGAGTGTCCTCAGTTGTATAGTGGTGATGGACAGGCGGGCCAGAGTTCCGGAGTTGAGCGAGGTGCCACTACGGGAGCTCGACCAGCACAGTTTGCAGGTCAGGGCCGACAACAGGGACAGCCCCAGCGGGGACGACCAGCCGGACAGGCGAGAGTTCATGCTATGACTATGCGTGAGGGCAGAGCTTCACCAGAGGTCGTTAATGGTACGTTACATGTTTTTGGTATTCCAGTAGTTGCATTGTTAGATCCAGGTGCCACACATTCATTCATATCATTTAGACTGTCATCATTGGCTACGGTACCTGCATCTCCACTTCCGGGGTTGTGGAGAGTGTTGTATCCGTCAGGTGAGGTTGTGAGCATCGGATGGGTTTACCGAGATTGTGAGGTGTTTGTTGATGGCCATGGTTTAGCCGCTGATCTGTTGTTGCTTGATATTGTGGATTTTGATCTGATATTGGGTATGGACTTTTTGGAGTCGCACTGGGCTATGTTTGATTGCCACAGGAAGGAGGTCGCATTTCGACGACCAGGGTTGCCTGAGATATTGTTTCGTGGTGAGAAGAACACTTCCCTACCGTGTTTGATTTCCGCGATGAGGGCGGATCAGTTGATGAAGAAGGGTTGTGTTGCGTATTTAGCCCATGTTGTGGACACTACAGCTGCAGTGCCGGATCTTGGTAGTATTGAGGTTGTGTCTGAGTTTCCGGATGTGTTTCCAGCAGAGTTACCTGGTATACTCCCTGTGAGGGAGATTGATTTTACCATTGAGTTGTTGCCGGGTACTGGACCGATTTCCCAGACACCGTACCGGATGGCGCCTGCAGAGTTGAGGGAGTTGCAGATTCAGCTTCAAGAGTTGTTGGAGAAGGGATTCATTCGACCGAGTGTTTCTCCGTGGGGTGCTCCAGTGTTATTTGTGCGGAAGAAGGACGGGTCCATGCGTTTTTGCATCGACTATCGGAAGCTGAATCAGATTACAGTGAGAAACAAGTATCCGTTGCCACGGATTGACGACTTGTTCGATCAGCTCAAGGGAGCAGCAGTCTTTTCGAAGATTGACCTTCGATCCGGATATCACCAGTTGAGGATCCGGGATTCAGATGTTGCCAGGACAGCATTCAGGACGCGGTATAGGCACTATGAGTTTCTGGTTATGCCGTTTGGGTTGACCAACGCCCCCGCAGCTTTCATGGACTTGATGAATCGGGTATTTCGTCGATTCCTTGACAAGTTCGTGATTGTGTTCATTGATGATATTTTGATATATTCGAGGAGTGTGGGCCAGCACAAGAAGCACTTGCGAGCGGTGTTGCGGACTTTGCGGGACCATCAGTTGTTCGCGAAGTTTAGCAAGTGTGAGTTCTGGTTGGATAGTGTGAAGTTTCTGGGCCACGTGATTTCGGCTGAGGGAGTTAGTGTTGATCCTGACAAGATCGAGGCCGTGCTGAATTGGAGTCGACCCACTACTGTACCGGAGATCCGTAGTTTCTTGGGATTAGCAGGCTATTATCGACGGTTTGTACAGGATTTCTCCCGGATTGCTACACCACTGACCAGATTGACGAAGAAGGGCGTCAAGTTTAAGTGGTCTGATGCGTGCGAGGAGAGTTATTTGCTCCTGAAGGAGAGATTGACTACCGCACCGGTTTTAACATTGCCAGACGACAGTGGTGAGTTTGTTGTGTACAGCGATGCGTCGAAGTTGGGCCTTGGCTGTGTGCTGATGCAGCATGGTAGAGTCGTGGAATATGGTTCCAGACAGCTGAAACCGCACGAGGTCAATTATCCGACGCATGATTTGGAGTTAGCCGCTATTGTATTAGCATTGAAGAGTTGGAGACATTACCTGTATGGTGCTCAGTGTAAGATTTTCACTGACCACAAGAGTCTCACCTATTTGCGGACGCAGCCGGATCTGAACATGAGGCAGCGCCGATGGATGGAGTTGATCAATGATTATGATTGTACGTTCGAGTACCATCCGGGGAAGGCCAACGTTGTGGCAGATGCGCTTAGTCGGAAATCTGGAGCTTTGTTGTTCCACGTGTGTGTGGCCAGAGTGTCAATGTTAGCCGATCTTCGAGCTACGGGTGCTGTGTTTGGGTATGATGATGATTGAGCCTTGTTGGCCAGCTTTCAGGTTCGACCAGTACTGGTTGATCAGGTACGGGAGGCACAGGATTCAGATCCTTACTTGCTGAGCAAGAAGACAATGATACGGAATGGTGTGCCTACTGAGTTCCGTTTGAGCTACGACGGTATGTTGTTATTCAGAGGCAGGCTTTGTGTACCCGGGGACGAGGACTTAAAGAAGGAGATTCTGGATGAGGCCCACAGTTCAGCATATGCGATGCATCCCGGAGGTACGAAGATGTTTCGTACACTTCGAGCGTACTATTGGTGGCGCAACATGAAGCGGGAGATTGCCGCGTATGTAAGTCGGTGCTTGATTTGTCAGCAGGTGAAGGCGGAGAGGCAGAAACCTGCAGGGAAACTACAGCCACTTGAGATTCCAGTTTGGAAGTGGGAGCATATCACGATGGATTTCGTCTATCAGTTGCCGCGTACTTCGGCGGGCAACACTGGCATTTGGGTTATTGTTGACCGACTGACGAAATCCGCACACTTTCTTGCACTTCCGGGAAAGATTTCAGTGGGCAGATTGGCCAAGTTGTACTTATCCGAGATTGTTCGCTTGCATGGGGTGCCTGTGTCCATTGTTTCTGACCGTGATAGTCAGTTCACTTCTGAGTTTTGGCAGGCTTTACAGCGAGCGTTGGGCACGACGTTGCGGTTTAGTATAGCTTTTCATCCTCAGACTGATGGGCAGTCCGAGCGGACCATTCAGACACTTGAGGATATGCTGAGATCATGTGTGTTGCAGTTTCGTGGAAACTGGGATCAGCAGTTGCACTTGATTGAGTTTGCCTACAACAACAGCTATCAGGCCAGTAATCAGATGGCACCGTACGAGGCCCTGTACGGGAAGCAGTGTCGCACTCCATTGTGTTGGAGTGAGGTGGGCGAGCGTTGGCTCATTGGTCCTGATTTGGTGAAAACCACGATGGAGGACATTCAGGTTATTCGGGATCGACTGAAGATTGCCCAGGATCGGTAGAAGAGTTACGCGGATGTGAGGAGGAAGAATTTAGAGTTCGAGGTTGGTGATTGTTCTTCCTGAAACTATCTCCGTGGAGGGGAGTAGTGCGTTTCGGGAAGCGTGGCAAGCTTCGACCGCGGTACATTGGTCCGTATGAGATTACGGAGAGGGTTGGAGCTGTTGCTTACAGACTTGAGTTACCGGCTGAGATAGCTCGTGTGCATGATGTCTTCCATGTTTCGATGTTGCGGAAGTACATCTCAGATCCTTCACATGTGATAGCCCTACAGCAGTTGCCGATCAGGGAGGATTTATCGTATGTTGAGGAGCCAGTACAGATTCTCGATCGACGTGAGCAGGAGTTGAGACACCGTGTGATTCCGCTGGTGAAGGTCTTGTGGCAGAACCACTCGATTGAGGAGGCCACCTGGGAGACCGAGCAGCGTATGCGGGAGCAGTATCCTCATCTGTTCACATGACAGGTACGTAAATTTCGAGGTCGAAATTTCTTTAAGGGGGGTAGAATTGTGACGACCCGAACCAGAATCAGATATGTGTTTGGCACGATTCTCGAGGTTTGGTTTTAGTTGCAGTTTTGCGATATTATGTGGTTTGCTGATTCGATTCGCGACTTTATTTTCGGTCGAGTATTTGGGTTGGGTGTCTTCACAGAAAGTGTAGAGTACGTGATTTCGGAACATTTTTCCGATAACCGAGGAATATTTTATGATTATTTGAAGTTTCGGGTTCCGACGAGTTTATCCGATTGTTTCGAGCTTATCCGAATCACATCGTATATTCATTCCGGACCATTGATCAACCCGAGAGACGAGTATAAATATCGAAAAGTCGAAAAATAGCCGAGAGTTAGTCGAAAACTTTACTTTGGGGCGTTGACCGACTTGAATCTTGTTGACTTTCCATATTTGGAAAGTGGACCAGCAGCCGAAAGGGGAAAGTTTCCCATTTGGGAAGTCACCGTCCGGCGACCGGATTCCGGCCATCTTGGACTTCGAGGAAGGTATGGTTAGAACCCTTGAGTGATTTCGAGTACGTTGATGTATGGTTTGATGAGTTTTGTTCACGTTTGTGTTGGACCCGAATTGGGTCGGTTTTGTGCTCGTCGCCGAGGATGGTGGTGGTGGTTCCGGCGAGGTTTGGAGGTGGGGGTTAGGGGGGAAAGACTCCCCGTGCTCCTCTGAACCTCAAGGTGTGTTTAATTTGATCGGAGATGGTGATTTGGGATGAACCCGATTAGGGATCCAATTTGGGTATCCCGATTTGGTTTCGAAGAATTGAGGTAGTTCTGCTTAGAATTGGCTTGCGTGGTAGAAGGGAAAGTTGTTCGAAATGGTGTGATCTTGAAATCTGGAAAATTTCACCGAGAAAATCCACCGTTGACGGCGCGCCTGCGGCGGTCAACGGCGAGAAAAAGTCAACTTTTCAGATTTCGATGTAATTAGTGTCATTTTTCTCGTAATCACGCCCTGGTTATTGTACGGAGGTTTTCGGGTTGATTTGGTTAGTCGAGATTTCGAGTGGGGATTTCGGGATTTCCGTAATTCATTTTGCACTGCATTTCGTATTTCCTGGAACGGTTGGTTTCCGTGCATCAGTACAGTGATGTGGATTACGATATTGATCAGTTATGTTTTGTGAATGTATTCAGGAGATCGAGATCGGGATCGTGATCGAGCTTCTGGCGAGGGATCTTCCGCCGGTCCTCGAGATTAGCGCGTGTGCGCGTTTTGCTCACATGTGAGTGGACATTTCTTTTCACGGAAAATCTTGCGAGTCTTTTATTTGATTTATGAACTTGAGCATGCGTATGAGATTTCGGATTACATGAGCATGTGTTTTTATGATTATATGATTATACTTATACGAATATACGTATACGAGTATACATACACTTATATGCTGTTTCGTGCATTTGCATTGAACTGTTTATGATTTGGTTTACACAGAGTACCGTCTTGCTTTTTGTGGCATAGGACGAAGTGTTAATTTCCGCGTGCAGGTTATGGTAATTCCACGCTAGTAACGAAACTCTGCCGAAATTTCGAAAATTTTTTGTTGGTTCGTATTTTTGAAAGGGTTTGATTCTGGTTTAGGTAACTGAATCGGGATTGGGTCCTTTCATTAGGGTTGCGTCGGGTATAGTGGTGTACTATAACCGACGAGAAGTCGTCGGGTATACTTCCTCCCCTGGTCAAACTGGTTGACTATGGAGGGAACTATAGCCGACGACATGGACTATTCTCGTCGGATATAGCGTGTGAATTTTTTAAAAAAAAATTATGCAGATTCTGGGTTTCATCCCAAAACCTGCATTTCCAAAAATAAAGCACCAATATTGTTCACAACAAAAAAACGTTCAAACTATACACGTAAATCCAATAAAAAAACAGAAATCGTTCAAATCAATATCTATCTACGTACTACGGGTTTCCTAAGAAGGTATTGTCAAAAGGGTTGGAAGACTCTCCCTGGTCCGGCGGATGCTGCTGTGGCTGTGGCCGTGGCTGCGACTGTGATGCACTGAAAGGGAGTGGGGGAGCCATCTGGATTCTAGACGCCTGCAACTGTGCATAACAGTGCTGCATCCATGTCCCCATCATTGTCTGCTGCTCGGCCAACTGGTTTTGTTTGGCAACGCGCAGCTCCTACTCGGTGGCTCTGGCCCGCTCCAGCTCCTTCATCCGTAGCCGTTGAAATTCCATCTCCGTCGCTTGCCTCTGAAGCTGCTCCTGTAGCTAATTAGTTCTGGAAGATCCCAATCCGCGAGAGAACTCGGGAGTCTTCCTCAACACCTCTTGACCCAACTTTCCGAGCCCCCTGCAGTAGAAAGTGTTCTTCCCTGGAGGGATCGCGGTTGACATGTTCCTGGCTGCTATGATAGGATCAGATTGATCAATCTGATCAATCAGGAGTTCCGTATCCGAGGTGTTGGGATAGAGCTCTCTCGCCACCTGAGTCAACACCTCCGAAATCACCTCCTGAACTCTCGCCTAATTGACAAAGAAAAAAAATATGTCAATTAATGTAAACATACAAAAAGTTTAGAAATATGTTTATTTTTTTTATAAGGACACTTACAACATCTTCGGGGGACTACGGATATGCGTGTTGCATCGTATAGATAACCGGAGAGACTTCTGGGTGCTTGGCCGCCTCCTCGATCCAACCCGAGTATGATGAAAGGACCCAACCCCCATTTAGTTTCCTAAACCGGAATCAAACCCTTTATGAAAACACAAACTTGCGAAAACCATGAAAATTTCGGCAGAGTTTCGCTACTACGTGGAATTGCCATTAACCTGCACCCGAAAACACACTTCATCCTATGCCACAAAAGCCAAACCGTGGGCACCAATCCCATCCGAATTTCTCAATATCATAACACTAATGTAAAGTAATAAGTAAAACTGTACTTTTACAAAATCCAGGGAAAATCGTATGAAAGTATAACATCAGAGTGCTCAGAGCAACTTCTAGTATATGTATACAAATAGTAGGCCAAACTAAGAACCTACCATAAAAGAAATATAGCTCGAACACTATGCCTCCTACTGCGACGTGCGACACTAGAATCCAAACTGCAAACTGGGCATGGAAACCGAAAAGCCCAGGGGAAAGGCAAATAAAATCGTTAGAGTGAGTGGACGAAAATAATCATATGCCTTTCACCAAATATATATCGTAAAACAAAACAAAGCGAGTTCAGAAAATGAATGGAGGTGTTAGGTGAATCTCTCAAGCCCGACAGTCAGGCGAATCTCTCAAGCTCGACGGTGATAGACTAGGCGAATCTCTCAAGCCTAGTGGGCACATCAGGGGAATCTCTCAACCCTGGATCTGGACTACCGGTGATCAGCTGAGTAGCCAATGTATCGATGCTAAGTAATGCCATCACCATATAAAATATAAAATAATACCTCCAAAAGCAATAAATAATCTCAACATCGTATCGTAAATAAATACGGAAATCATGATCTCGCTATGACAGTGAAAATAAAAAGGTCTACTCACAGATGAGCATGACGCAATACGCGTTAATCCAGTGATCCGGCGGAAAATTCTTCGCCAAACGAACGATCACGTACGATCCCCTGAATAATCATAAAATCCACTGCTCAAAATCATATTTTTAAACCTTGAACCACATCTCGAGAAACAACCATTCCCGGAAACATATAATTCAATATCGACGAAATCATCAAAAATCCAATAATCACACCATAAAACCTCGCTATAATTTTCGATGCTCAATTCGAAATATAAACCTCACCACTGCAATCGGTGCGTGATTCCGAGCAAAACGACATAAAACTTGTCGAAAAACATCTCGGCCGAAAAATTTCCGCCGGAAAATGTAATCGGCTCAGAAAAATTCAACCTACACATGGATTTGAAGATCTCGACATTTCCAACAACTTTCTAGTTCAAAGATAAGGCCAATTTTAACCGGAAAAGGTCCAAAACTCATCTTGAAACTCAAACCTAGAATTTCACTATCTCTGATCTCCCTCCTCCGGCCACGGCAAGGCTTGAAACCACTTCTAAAAGCTTCCTCTCTCCAAGGCTAACAAAACCCCTCAAAGAACCACCACCAACTCGGCCGCCGATTTCTTGCCGGTTTTCCTCCATTTTTGTTGCGTCGTTTCTCACTCCTCCGGCCACCATAGGGAACGATCCACCTACCAAATTGAAGAGGGGCATGAGCCCAACAATTCCCATAAAGAAACCTCGGCCAACCATGGCCGGAAAATGGCCCAACGATGAAGAAAACCGATCGGCCTCCAAACGCCTTGACCCGTGGTCAACGCGGGTCAACGGCCCAGTTTCTTGATTTGGAAAGTTTCCAAAATCGTCATGTATTCGCCCGTATTTATACCGTACACGTATCGAAACCGAAACCGATAAATATGGCAAAATCCAACGGCTGAAAATATTCATAACTTATTCCTCGAAACTCGAAATAATCCTCCTGAAGTTCCCACGAGCTCGAAATTAAATTCTCTACAACTTTCGTGCAGGATCTCAAATAAAATTCTTGTCCGATAATTTAGTCGTTAACAAGGCCGCCACATTAATTAATTTCGACAAAATTGCAACTAATCGTGAAACTCGCAAATCAAGTCGATAAACATTCCGTTTTCGGTTCGGGTTGTCACAAATCTTCCCCCCTTACAAAAATTTCGACCTCAAAATTTCCAAGCCTGCCAACTGAAAAGTTGGAACACTGCCTCTGCATACCGCTCAACTCTCAAGTGGCAACTTCAACTGAATGACTCTGCCAACAGATTTTCACGTAAGAAATATCTCTGTACCCTCAAATCCCGAATCTGAACTGGCTCCTCCACAAATGCCAAATCTTCCTGTATAAGGAACTGATAGGCTACAAACATGCAATAAATCTGAAATGTAGTTCCACCACATGGAATACAACATACATATATACTGGCCAACGCTATAGGCAATGCCAAACTATACGGCACAACACTAACTCGCCCCATGGTCACATACGAACCAAAATAACGTGGCAAATTCATAATTCATCATACTCACATCAACATAAATTAACTATTGAATTCAAGCAATTATCAACCTGTCCCTGCTAATTCGAAGGTCTACAGTAGTGCATTTCACTAAATCAGGATCAAACGCTAGTTCATTCCTAACTTGCTCCAACATAATGGAGTGCAACACTGTTTTTCATAAACGACTTTATACAATGTCATAATCATACTGGTCTACAAACTGGTACTGCAAGCAATCTAGAACAAATGAAATTGCTGGTCCCAAATCTCTCGGAACTGCAATACATGAGACCACAACATGCCCTCCAAAGGCTGAATATTCCTCTAAGATCGCCCACCAATCTGAGGATAAGAAACTGTACTAAACCGTAATCTGGTCCCCAATGCTCACTACAATGCTTGCCAACACTCTGTTGTAACTGATGATCTCAATCAGGGACCCAGAACACAACCACACCATGCAAATGGACAACCTCCGTCAAATACAGCTATGCCAGTCTGCCCACTGAAATCTTTTCCGGAAGTATAAGGGAAAGAACTGATTTTATCAAATGGTCCACAATGACCCGATAACTGGTATCACTAACCAAAGTACACGATAACTGATACACAAAATCCATAGTGACAAGCTCCAACTTCTAATCGGAAATCTCCAATGGCTGTAATTTCCCAGCAAGTTTGTGCCTCTTTGCCCTCACCTGCCGACAAATGTGGCATTTGCTCACATAAGCTATTATATTCCTCTTCATGTTGCGTCACGAGTAGGAAACTCGAAGTATCTGATACATCTTCGTACCACTAGTTCATAATGTACGTAAAATAATGAGCTTTATCATCATCACACTCTAACTCAGCTCTCGTAGCTCACAACTCGGCTAACATAGAAACTCGAGCCACACACACATGAAACAATGAAGCTCCCGATTTCTGACTGAATGTGTCAGCAACGACATTAGCCTCTCTTGGATAAAGTCAAATGTGTAGCTATAGTCGTTAATCAACCCCATCTATCTACGCTGCCTCAAGCTCAAATCTGGCTGAATATGCAAGTAGATGAAGCTCAAGTAATCAGTGTACATCCTACACAGCAACTCCCAAATCATACACAGAATACATAACTTCATAGAGTTTCCACTGTCTGGAACTATAAACCACTACTCTACCATGTTGCATCAAAACACAACCACGTCCCAATTTCGATGTATCACCATAAACCAAGAACTCACCACTATTGTCAAGTAGAGTCAAAACCGGTGCAGTGATCAACTTTTCCTTCAGGAGTAAGTAACTCTCCTCACACGTGTCAAACCACTCGAACTTGACGCCTTCTTCGTCAATCTGGTAAGTGGAGTGGCAATCCGTGAAAATCCTGCACAAAGCGCCGATAGTAACCTGCCAAACCCAAGAAATTCCTGATCTCTGGTACAGTGGTAGGTCTACTCCAATTCAACACGACTTCAATCTTGTCAGGATCCACGCTGACTCCCTCAGCTGATATCACGTGACCAAAAAACTTCACGCTGTCCAACCAAAACTCACACTTACTGAACTTTGCAAAGAACTGATTATCTCGCAAAGTCTATAAAACAGCTCGCAAATGCTTCTTGTGCTGGCCCACACTCCTGGAGTAAATCAGGATGTTATCGATGTACATGATCACAAACTTGTCCAGAAACCGTTTGAACACCCGGTTCATCAAGTCCATAAAAGCTGCGGGGACATTGGTCAACCCAAACGGCATAACCAAGAACTCGTAATACCCGTACCGTGATCTGAAAGCTGTCCTGGCCACATCTGACTCTCTTATCCTTAGTTGATGGTATCCAGACCTGCGATCGATCTTCGAAAAGACTGAAGCTCCCTTGAGCTGATCAAACAAGTTGTCAATCCGAAGTGGAGGATACTTGCTCTTCTCTGAAGCCTGATTCAGCTTCCGGTAGTCGATGCACAACCTTGTCGAACCATCCTTCTTCCGCACAAATAGTACAGGAGCACCCCACGATGATACACTGGGTCGTATGAAACCTTTCTCCAGCAACTCTTGAAGTTGAAACTGTAGGTCCTTCAACTCTGCTGGCGCCATACGATAAGGTGCCTGTGATATGGGTCCAACACCCAGTAAAAGCTCAATGGTGAAATCAATTTCCCGAACTGGAGGAATACCCGGTAACTCTTCCGGAAACACATCGATCTGGAAATTCGGGAACCACCTCAATATCACCAATGTCTGGCACATCGGCCGTAGTATCCACAACATGAGCTAAATATACTACACAACCTTTTTTCATCATCCGCTCTGCCTTCATCACTGAAATCACACATGGCAATGAAATATTCTTCTCACCGCGAAACAATATCTCTGGGAACCCTGGTCGTCGAAACACAACCTTCTTCTTCTGACAATCGAACATAGCTCAATGTGTCACCAAGAAGTTCATACTCAAAATCACAACAAAATTGACGATATCCAGCAACAACAGATCCGTGGCTAACCCATAACCTCCAACAAAAATCTCACAATCCCTCCGGATGGATACAACACTCCCATAACCCCGGAAGTGGAGATGCAGGCATAATAGCCGTGGATGTCAAGCAACTGTAAACTCAGAGAAACTCTTTCCTCACACAGGGTCGTGGCACGAACTCTGGCATGTCCAACTAACCGTCTACGTTGATTGCGTCTTTGCTGATTGACTTGCCTAGAAGTCTGCGTTGGTCAAACTCCAGAAATGGCATCTTGACTTCCTCCTGAACTATGAGCTGCCGAACCACTAAAACAGCTGACTGAGGACGTTCCCTCGTGACATGACCCTCCTGGCCACCAAAATAGCAACTGAGAGTGCCCCTCGGACACAAATCACAGCGACGCCTACTGTGTGGAAGGATCACCAACGTCCACCCTAACTCATGCCATAGGAACAAGTCCACTACTCTGTGATCTTCTTTTCCACCAAACGGATCTTCTGCCATGTTCAGATGACCCACAACATAATCAAAAAGGCCACAGCCTGATGAAGATACTAATCCTGAGGTGCCTGAACTCAACCTCATCAAAATATCTCGACTAAGTTCACCTTACTCAAACTGACATGTCTGAAATCGCGTATGCCTTTCCTTCTCAATGTTCTTGCCTCTAAGTGCAGCACATCAAACCTCTCACGGTTGTCTCGAGGCATAACAGCCAAAATCCCTCTGATGCTCAAGTTCAAACTCATCTCGAACCTCGTGCATTGCTTCCTCTGAAGCCACATAACACGTGCAAACTGGGACAAACATGTGAACGAAACATCCCAGCCTCAGGTTGGTAAACACTCCATATTTCCGTTATTGGATAGCCTGATTGAACCATTACCGTATAAACAATACCCTGAATGTAGGTTATGGAGTCGCAACAAAACTCACACAAAACCAACCCACCAAATGCAATGATCTGACTCAAACAAACCATCAACTACCACAATTCTTTGCTCTGAACCAACATGTAGACGCCCATACACGCATAACCGGGTAAACCATGCCACACATATCTTTGAACCCAAAATGCTCATCCAAATCCATAACTCATATCATCAAGTCGCGCGTCAATTGATCCTTAATAGGATCCACAACCGTACCAACACGGAAAGCACGTCAAGGAAGCATCCTAATGAATGAAACATTGTTCACAACAAACATGACCTAATCATGGAACTTCAAACATTTGAAAGCATACAACACCCAAAGCATTGATGAGTATCCGCCGGCCGGTCGGGTCATCGCTCCAGACATGCTGTACATTCTCAAATATCCTTAGTAAACACGACTACAGAAGTCTACAGAACCTAAAACATAATGCTCTGATACCAAGCTGAAAGGACCCAACCCTGATTTAGTTTCCTAAACCGGAATCAAACCCCTTCTGAAAACACGAACTTGCGAAAACCATGAAATTTTCAGTAGAGTTTCGCTACTACGTGGAATTGCCATTAACCTGCACCCGAAAACACACTTCATCCTATGCCACAAAAGCCAAACCGTGGGCACCAATCTCATCCGGATTTCTCAATATCATAACAGTAATGTAAAGTAATAAGTATAGCTATACTTTATAGAAATCTGTGGAAAATCGTATAAGAATATACATCAGAATACTCAGAGCGACTTCTAGTATATGTATAAAAATAGTAGGCCAAACTAAGAACCTACCATAAAAGAAATATAGCTCGAACACTATGCCTCCGACTGCGACGTGCGACACTAGAATCCAAACTACAAACTGGGCACGGAAACCGAAAAGTCCAGGGGAAAGGCAAATCAAATCGTTATAGTGAGTGGGCGAAAATAATCATATGCCTTTCACCAAACATATATCATAAAACAAAGCAAAGGGAGTTCAGAAAATGAATGGAGGTGTCAGGCGAATCACTCAAGCCCGACAGTCAGGCGAATCTCTCAAACCCAACAGTGATAGACTAGGCGAATCTCTCAAGCGTAGTGTGCACAACAGGGGAATCTCTCAACCCTGGATCTGGACTACCGGTGATCAGCCGAGTAGCCAATGCATCGATGCTAAGTAATGCAATCACCATTTAAAATATAAAATAATACCTCCAAAAATAATAAATAATCTCAACATCATATCGTAAATAAATACGAAAATCATGAACTCGCTACGACAGTGAAAATAAAAAGGTCTACTCACAGATGAGCATGACACAATACGCATTAATCCAGTGATCTGGGGGAAAATCCCTCGCCAAACGAACGATCACGATCCCCTGAATAATCATAAAATCCACTGCTCAAAATCATATTTCAAAACCTTGAACCACATCTCGAGAAACAATCGTTCCCGGAAACGTATAATTCAATATCGACGAAATCGTCAAAAATTCGATAATCACACCATAAAACCTCGCTATAATTTCTGATGCTGAATTCGAAATATAAACCTCACCACTGCGATCGGTGCGCGATTCCGAGCAAAATGACATAAAACTTGTCAAAAAACACCTCGGCCGAAAAATTGCCGCCGGAAAATGTAATTGGCCCAGAAAAATTCAACCTATACATAGATTTGAAGATCTCAACATTTCCAACAACTTTCTAGTTCAAAGTTAAGGCCAATTTTGACCGAAAAAGGTCCAAAACTCACCTTGAAACTCAAAAGCCTCACCAGAATTTCACCACCTCCGATCTCCCTCCTCCGGCCACGGCAAGGCTTGAAACCACTTCTAAAAGCTTCCTCTCTCCAAGGCTAAAATAACCCCTCAAAGAACCACCACCAACTCGGCCGCCACGCCGTCACCCAAGGCCACCGATTTCTCGTCGGTTTTCCTCCATTTTCGCCTCGTCATTTCTCACTCCTCCGACCACCATAGGGAATGATCCACCTACCAAATTGAAGAGGGGCACGAGCCCAACAATTCCCATAAAGAAACCTCGGCCAACCTTGGCCAAAAAATGGCCCAACGAAGAAGAAAACCGATCGGCCTCCAAACGGGTCGCCCTTGACCCGTGGTCAACGCGGGTCAACGACTCAGTTTCCTGAATTGGAATGTTTTCAAAATCGTCACGTATTCGCACATATTTATACCGTACACGTATCGAAACCCAAACGGATAAATACAACAAAATCCAACAGACGAAAATATTCATAACTTATTCCTTGAAAGTCGAAATAATCCTCCTGAAGTTCCCACGAGCTCGAAATTAAATTTGCTACAACTTTCGTGAAGGATCTCAAATCAAATTCTTTCCCTATAATTTAGTCGTTAACAAGGCCGCCACATTAATCAATTTTGATAAAATCGCGACTAATCATGAAACTCGCAAATCAAGTGGATAAACATTCCATTTTCGGTTCGGGTTGTCACATATGATCTGGAACCGAAATGATGATTTTTTGTGTTTTTGTCTTGATTCCTTGTGTTTACTTCAGAAATAGCCTGTTCGATTAATCCAACATCAAAAAACACTGTTAGCTAGCAAAATAATTTGAGGGAAATATGATAGAACAAAAAAATAATCGAACAGGTTGCATACCTTAAATTTAGGTTGTTGAAGTGAACCACAAGCCATCACCACTCGTACTCCCTATAACGAAACTCGCTAGGGGTACCTGAACGATCGTCGCCGTACTTTTTCCAATGCTTCTTCAGCTCGCCCTTCCACTCCTTGTACCTAAATTAATTAAATACAAATGTTAGTAAGTTATAAACAAAATCAGAACAAATGAAAAAATCACAAAAAATGAATCACGTAACCTGCTCCCTTGCACTTCATCTGCCCACGTGGGTCTGATGTCGTTGTCCACGCGGAACCACCTCTGCAATGCATATATATTAATATTAAAAATTTATACAAAAAAGATATATAATGAATATACAATTCTACTCACCGACAACGCATTATTCAGTTGGTATTTGACGCAGTGCGGCACCGAATTCCAATCTGGCACAACATTGGGACTCTATCCCGTTTGATGCTACTCCCCATCCCTGCGTTCTGTCGAGTGAGCTTTCCTTCGATCACCTCGCCTCCAGCCCCGGTCTTAATCATCAATTGTCCACCACCGGTAGCCCTAATCGCGTCGTCCAGTAACTTGCCAACGACGGGGCCTCTCATCTTCTTCTCTTTTCCACCGGCCACGATCGTGCCTATAACAATTTGTAAACGATTTTTTAAACATGAGCACCATTTTTTATTTAAATATTAGTAAGTAAAAAGATATCACTTATTAATATTTACCTGAATCATCGGTGCATAATCCTGGAGTTCTCACACTCCATAGAGGTGACGGGAAGGGTACATATGTGTATGCCTGCTCCGGGGTAATGAACCCTAGCTGTCCTGGAACAGGCATGCCCGTGGGATCGACAATGGGTATCGTCGAGATTTCCAAGGGTAAGAATATGGTAGATGGCGGAGATAGTCGTACCCTGGCCGAGGCGTGAGTCGATCCATTAGCCTCCTTAGAAAAGGATGGGGAAGGGGCCGGCCGATGAATGTCCGGCATACGGACCGAGGATTGAGTCGCACTACCCGTTGAAGGCGTGCGACTATCCTCATAAAGCCTCCTCGCGTTGGAGGGTCGGCGAGACTCGACTTCCTGTTGCTCAGGCGGTCCCTGACCTAGTAGTGCATGGTGCCGAGAGTTGGAGGACTGCTATAAGTGTTGCCGATACTGGCGGATCCGGATCCGGATGCAGACTGACTTGCGCTGCCCTCATCCCCACGTCTTGATCTCCCTCTCGACCTCCCTCTCGACTCCCCTCTCGAAGCACCGCAGTTCAACCAATTCATATTTTCTATACATATGTAACATAATCAAATTTATATAGTTTTAATATATCTAAATAATATTATTATAATTATTTCACATTAATCTGCCAAATTCCAAATTAATTAAAATTAATGTAGAATAATTCTAATTAATTCACATTAATCTAACAAATTCCATATTAATTCACATATTTCCAAATTAACTCATAATTAATAATCTCATATATTACAAAAACTTCAAATTAATCCATATTAATATACCAAATTCCATATTACTTCACATTAATGTATAATAATTTAAATTAATTCACATTAATCTATCAAAATGCCATATTAATGTCACATTTTTTCCAAATTAACACAAAATTAATAATCTCATAAATTACAGAAAATTGTAATAATCTCATATATATATATTAATATATAAAAATCATATATTCATTTATTCATAATTAATCCCATATATGAAATAAAATTACAAAAATCATGATAATCATATATATATATATATATATATATTCCTAATATGCAAAACAAAATTGGCATAGTTTTCCCATATATATATATGCAAACAAAAATCAACAAAATTCCATTATAATCAAAAATCAACAAAATTCCATATATACTCTAAATAATCCCATATATGCAAAAAAAATTCACACAATCACACATATATGTATCTAATCACATCCTAAACCCAAACATTGACATTATCGACAAACTAAACATAATTTAGACCAAAATATAAAAAAAAATTCATATTTGGGGGTTTAGGAATTTATGGGGAGATAGAGGGAAAGGGGACCTGTTTAGGATGGAGATCGGTGGTGGCGGTGGGCTTCTCTCTCTCTCGGAATAGTCTCTCTCTCTCTCTCTCTCTCTCTCTCTCTCTCTCTTGCACAGTTTTCGTTTCCTGTTCTGCTGTTCTGGGGCTTATAACTTGAGACTTATACCCGATGACATAAGTATAGTCATCGGTAAAAGAACTATACCCGACGATGATACTTATGTCGTCGGGTATAAGACTATACTCGACGACATTCATAATAGGGACATCGTCGGGTATAATGTTTTTTTTCCTCTTCCGTTTTCCTTTGTTTTTCCTCATAAATACTACTTATAAAAAGGCTAATTAAACAAAATTTCCAAATTACATATCATGAATGACATTCATTGAATTGCACGTTCATATATACTCAAATTGCACGTTCAAGTCATGTACCGTCATATACATCGAGAAACATTGCACGTTCATACTCAAATTAACATACGTATACGTCCATTTGTAAATTAATACTTTAAATCACTAAGGCGCATAGTCCGAATCATCGCTTGAGTCTGACTCGGAGTCTGAGTTAATTTTAGGTAAGATGTGTAAGTCCTCGTCACTTGAGTCTTCGTCGTCTTCATTTTGATTTACATAAATAAGTTCAGGTTGAGGATTCAGGAATACCAGTTGCATTCGACTCTTGGTATGCAGTAACTTTTTCATTATCTACGGTCACACCAAGTGTCGAACCACTGTATATGTTTCTTGGAAGAGCGTGGTTAACAACTTTCCAGGCGCCTTTGTGCATAAGATCATCAAGGTAAAACAATTGTTTCACCGCCGTGGCCAGAACAAATGGATCATCTTCATACCAGCTTGTAGCAGTATTCACAGAAAATATGCCGAATTGATTGGTCCTTGTGTTCTCAGGGTCGATATCAAACCATCTACACTTAAACAAGTGCACTGTCATGCCTTCCCCATATATTAATTCGACAACTGAATGGAGAACACCGTAATAGTCTACTCCATTTTGCCCACCATGCACCATTACCCCTGAATTCTGTGTTCTCCGTCTAACATCTCTATGTTAAAAAATAAATAGCACGCCATTTACCTTATACATAGGATAAACTCTGGAAGTTACAGGTTTCTGCGCCAGGAGCCTGAATTCGTGTGACCACTGAGGGATACCATCATCTTGTACATGGTTCATCTGAAAATGATCATTAACTTAACTTCAAATAGGAAAATAGTACGCCATTTATATATGTATACAAGTAAATTTATCTATATACATACCCATTTGCCAAAATAGTTTGTGAATGTCTTATTGTGGTACTTAACATCAACGACAATAGCAGGGCAGTAAAGGTGCACATTTTTCCAATGTTGAACTTCTGGACAGTTAATCAATACCGACCAGTGGGCAATGACTACCTCATATGGTTCCAAATTGTACAAGTTGGGCAACTTTCCAGAAAATTCAACATCGTTGGAGATGATCGAAAGGTTGAAATGCGGTTCATCTACCGACATATGTTGTGGAGGGTCCTCCAACGCTCTCAAATACAACTTAGTGTACGTTACGCACTCATGCGCAATATATGCTTCAGCGATACACCATTCGGGTGAGGATTTGTTCATCACAGTCTTTGTAGTCCCCTAATTGTCTATAAAGTGGTAATTAAAGAGCATGTTATAATTATTGTAAAATAAGTGAATAAATAATATTAAAGAAATAGCCAGATTCAGAGATGCCTTATGTACCTTTCCATGGGATACATCCATGTGTAGTGTACTGGACCGGTAAGCAATAATTGTTCTAGAAGATGGAGCATCAAGTGAGGCATGATGTCGAAAAAATTTGGAGGAAATATCATTTCCAATTTGCACATGATAAAAATGATGTCCTGTTGCATTTCCAACATGTCTGATTTCTTCACTTCTCATGTGCATAACTTCTGAAAGAATCTTGACAAAGCCACTAGCGGCTCCACCACCTCTTTGGGCAGGTACCCTCGAATGAAAACAGGAAAGAGGCGTTGAAGCAGTATATGATAGTCATGACTCTTTAGTCCATACATCTTATTGTCTTTGAAGTTAACACACCCACTTATATTTCTTGCATAGCCGGAAGGATACCTAACATTACCCTTCCAGCCAAAACATTTAGTCTTCTGGGCAAGCTTGACGGTATAAGGAGCTTGAGGCATTTTTTTCTTCCCATCTCTCAACCATAAATGTTTTCGTAGTCCCATTATTTTCAGATCAATGCGTGCCTTCGGGCTGTCTTTAGTTTTTCCCTCCCAATTCAACACTGTGCTGACCACACTCTCGCACACATTTTTCTCTATGTGCATGACATCTAAGATATGTCTGATCATCAACTTGGACCAATACGGAAGTTCCCAAAAAATACTTTTGTGTGTCTAGAATTTATACATGTCGGGTTTGTCAGGTATTGACACCACTATCTTTGGATGATTATTGAGCTGTCCAAAATCGTATTCATTTAATTAGCACTTCCAATATTTCATCCCCCGTCCATCTCTTCGGCTGCTCACCTGTTTCCACAGTCCCATCAAATGCCTCCATATCTTCCCGAAATGGGTGATCATTTGGAAGCCAACAACGATGACGCATCTGTACAATCTACCTGGAATGAGGTCTGCAACACTCAACAGTCATGCACTTTGGACAAGCCCTGTATCACCTGGTAACGTTGCCCGATAACATTACGCGTGCAGGAAAATCGCTAATGGTGCCAATAAGCATGACATGCATCTGGAACATCTCATTTTTGAACTTGTCATAGGTGGGATGACCAAGGGTACTTAAGCTCCTCAATCAAGGGTCTCAAATACATATCGAGACACTTTCCTGGATAACCCGGCCCTGAAATTATCATAGTGAGCATATTGTATTCGGTCTTCATGCACATCCATGGAGGAAAGTTGTACGGTACCAAAATAACTGGCCATATACTGTATTAAAGACTCATGTTGCCAAAAGGGTGAATCCGTCAAATGAAAGCCCCAGCCAAATATTTCAAACCTCTAATGCAAAATAAGCAAACAACCGTTCTAGTCTATCTATCAGCGGAAAATGTCGAAGTATCTTCACAGTTTTCTTGTTTCCGGCAGGAGTCAACTTATACATATCTGTACCACATACCGGGCAACCATCAAGGGATTCAAGATCATTCCCATAAGCATCTTCACCCAAGAACAGAACGCAATCATATCTACAAGCATGGATTTTGATGTAGGAAAAGCCAAGATGTTTCAGGATCTGTCGCACCTTACGATGAGTGGTAGGAAGGCGATTACCGGGGGGAAACAACGAACCAGACCACTTCAGCCAATCATCAGCAGCCTTTACACTCATTTTGTTTTCCACTTTTAGCTTCATTACTCCCATAACACTTTCAAGAACAGTCTTATTACACTCGTTGTACAACTGGGTCTGTTGGAAGGCAATGAGGTTGTTATACTTGTCCATACCAGCAGTGTTGACAGCTGTAGGTAATTGCTGGACTAGCTCAATATAAGGGAAACCCCCAACGGTGGGAGGGATATCTGGTGCTTCAGCAAATACACCACTCTCATGAGGAAACATATCGTTGATCAACCTTGTTGTTGGATCATTGGATGTTCTGCCACTCTAAAAAAATTGTTCCTGATCATGCTGACCAACTGATGAGCTCTCACCATGATAAATCCAACATGTGTACTTATCCCAAAACCCGTTTTTCTTCAAGTGCTCCAATACTTTATCGATGTGAAAACGATATCGCTCATTGCAACACTGACATTTCATACACGGACAATAATAAATTGTCATCCCTCCACAATTAACCTTCACATCACTACCACATTTGTTAACATTACCGGCGAGATCACCGGAGACAAGGCCGGCGAGATCACCGGAGACAAGGCCGGCGACCGGAAAAGTCGCCGGTAATGTTCAACATTACCGGCGACATACACCGTCGCCGGTAATGTCGCCGGTAATGTTTTGGAACTAGACATTGCCGGCGACGGTTGGAGTCGCCGGTAATGTCTTCATTTCCGGCGACTTACTCCGTCGCCGGCAATGTCTCTTATATTAGACGAAGATTGCATCAGCCTGATCATTCTTTCATTTTGATCGAAAAAAATCCAGAGAAATCGAAAGAAGGAAAACGTACGCTCTGAAATCGATCATTCGGTATATTGTAAAAATTAAGGCGCGCGTCGAAAACTCGATCACTCGGGAAGCTATATATATAGGTACGTGTATATATACGTATATGTACGTGTATGTATATATATATGTGTGTGTGTTGATCAAATCTAATTCGTGAGCATATATATATATATATATATGAAATTTTGTTGATGTGATCACCGAAACGAGAAAACTGCTTGTAGTTAATCTTATCTTGTGTCTGAATCAATGACTGGTATATATTATCGTAGTGTTATCGTTGCCAGGCTTAACAGAGCCTCCTACCTAGTCAAATATGTTTTGAATTGAAAAAAGAAGAATACCATCATCGAGTACGTACTGAATTGAATTCAGAGAATGTGTGAATTGAATTGAGATATCGCGTCGATTATTAGTAGTGAATGTGTGTATATATATATAATTAATACGTAAAATTGTTAGAATTTTCAGGATGGACAAGAGTTGGATGAGCCTCGAAAGATGGGATGTCATATATCACCAGGAAATTAGGAGTTTTGTGGATTTTGTGAAGGCTAATTGTGGAGACACTACACTTCATTATTGCCCATGTAAAGAATGTAAGTGTTTCAGCGATCGATTTCGTTTTCCCATTGATAAAGTCCAGAGGCACCTGAGTAAATACGGGTTTTGGGATAAGTACACTTGTTGGATTTATCACGGTGAAACATCGTTAGCGGGTCCGCATGATCATGGACAATTTGGTAAGAGGGCCAGTCCACGCTATGATCATGGAGATTTTGCTGAGAGGGGCAGTTTATCCTATGATCCAACATCGATGTTAATCAATGATATGTTTCCTCATGAGAGCGGTGTATTTGCTGATGAAGCACCAAATGTCCCTCCCGTCGTTGAGGGTTTCCCCCATATCGAGCCAGTCGAGCCATTACCTGGAGCTCATGTCAACACAAGCGGTATGGACAAGTACAACAACCTGATTGCATTGCAACAGACTCCGTTGTACGACGGTTGTAGTAAGACTGTTCTTGAAAGTGTGATGGGAGTGATGCAGCTCAAAATGGAGAACAAAATGTCTGTCAAAGCTGTTGATTCTTGGCTGAAGTGGACTGGTTCGCTACTGCCACCCGGTCATCGTCTTCCTACCACTCATCATAAGGTGCGACATATCCTGAAAGATCTTGGGCTTTCCTACATCAAAATCCATGCATGCAGATATGATTGTATTCTCTTCTGGGGAAAAGATCTCGAAGACCTTGAAGCCTGCCCGGTATGTTTTACAGAAAGGTATAAGTTGACTCCTGCAGGCAACAAGAAATCTGTGAAGATACTTCGATATTTCCCGCTTATTGATAGGCTGGAGCGGTTGTTCATGTGTGCTTTCACGGCCGAGGCAATGAGATGGTGGGCTGAGAGGAACTTGCCTGACGATGACATCCTTATACACCCTTCTGACGGAGAGGCTTGGAAGCACATGGTCAGGGAGTTTGATCATTTTGCAGCAGAGGTCCGAAATGTTTGGCTAGGGCTCTCATCTGACGGATTCAACCCTTTTGGCAACATGAGTCTTCAATACAGTATATGGCCAGTTATTTTGGTACCGTACAACCTTCCACCATGGATGTGCATGAAGAAGGAATACAATATGCTCACTCTGTTAATTCCGGGCCCGGGTTATCCAGGAAAGTGTCTCGATGTGTATTTGAGGCCTTTGATTGAGGAACTTAAGTACATGAGTGAGTGTGGCCACCCCACTTACGATAGGTTCAAAAAGGAGATGTTCCAGATGCATGCCATGCGTGTTGGCACCATCAGTGATTTTCCTGCCCGTGGTATGTTGTCGGGCAACGTTACCAGGGGTTACAGGGCTTGTTCAGAGTGCATGACGGTTGATTGTTGCAATCCTCATTGCAGTAAAATTGTTCAGATGCGTCACCGTTGTTGTCTTCCATATGATCACCCATTTAGGCAGGATCCAGACGCGTTTGATGGGACTGTGGAAACATGTGTGGCACCCAGGCGATGGACATGGGAAGAAATTTTGGAAGTGTTGAATGAATATGATTTTGGCCAGCTGAGCAATCATCCTGACATAGTGGCGTCAATTCCAGACAAGCCCGAAAGGTATAAGTTTTGGACACACAAGAGCATATTCTTGGAACTCCCCTACTGGCCCAGGTTGCCTATCAGACATTACCTAGATGTCATGCACATAGAGAAGAATGTGTGTGAAAGTGTGGTGGGCACAGTTCTTAACTTGGAGGGGAAAACAAAAGACATCCCTAAGGCACGCATTGATCTGAAAGCAATGGGTCTGCGGAAACATTTGTGGTTAAGAGATGGTAAGAGAAAAATGCCGCAAGCTCCGTACACCGTAAAGCCGAAGCATAAGCATGAAATTTTTCGGTGGCTGAGTAATGTCAGGTATATATTCTTATGGCTATGTAGGAATTTGGCCTTAAATTTTTAGCGGAGTATATATGGTTATATGCGAGAAATATAATTGTTGCATATATATGGCTTTATCTATATATATGCAGGTATCCTTATGGCTATGCAGGAAATATAAGCAGGTGTGTTAACTTCCGGGACAATAAGATGTACGGATTAAAGAGTCATGACTGCCATGTACTGCTTCAACGCCTTTTCCCTATTTTCATTCGAGGGTACATGCCCAAAGAGGTGGTGGAGCCGTTGGTGGCCTTGTCAAGATTCTTTCAGAAGTTATGCACCAGGGAAGTTAAAAAAGCAGACCTCAGGGAGATGCAAGATGACATCATTTTTATCATGTGCAAGCTTGAGAGGATATTTCCCCCAAATTTTTTCGACATAATGCCTCACCTGATGATCCATCTTCCCGAACAATTGTTGCTTACCGGTCCCGTACACTACACTTGGATGTATCCCATGGAAAGGTATAAATGATTCATAAATTTGGTTTGCCTATGTTTTTATATGTAAATTCTTATTTTTTAAGTAAGTTAACATGCACTTGTTAACTTGTAGACAATTGGGAGCCTACAAGGACTATGTGAAGAATAAATATGCACCTGAAGGGTGTATCGCTGAAGCATATCTTGCGCACGAATGTGTAACGTACACCAAAGTGTACCTCGAAAATGTAGGGGACCCCCAACAACAGATGCCGATAGATGAACCCCAGTTCAACCTTTCTATCATCTCCAGTGACGTGGTAGTACAGGGAAGCTTGCCAAAGTCGTACAAGTTGGATGGAAATGAGGTAGCCATTGCCCACTGGTCGGTACTGATTAACTGTCAAGAAGTACAATATTGGAAAAACTATCATCTTCACTGCCCTGCTATTGCTGGAAATGTTGATTACCACAACAAGACGTTTGCAAACTACTTTGGTCAATGGGTAAGTATATGTGTATATGTCTATTTTTATATATATCCTTATATAGCATGTATGTATGTACCTGGTTTTGTGGTTTCAAGATGACATAATTTCTTCTGTACGTATTAATATATGGACGTTTTCAGATGAACCATGTAGCAGATGATGGTTGCCCAGAGTGGTCAAACGAATTAAGGGTCCTGGCGATGAAACCGATTGCTTCAAAAGTTTACTCGATGTGTCAGGTCAATGGCGTGAAATTTATATGTGAAAATCGAGACGACCGACTGAAAACACAGAATTGTGGGGTGATGGTCCATGGTGGGCAGGATGGCGTTGACTATTACGGTGTCCTTCATTCAGTTGTTGAACTAATTTATGGGAACCGCATGAAAGTGCACTTGTTCAAGTGTAGATGGTTTGATACTAGCCCGGAGAACACAAGGACCGATCAGTACGGAACATTTTCGGTGAATACTGCTACTACCTGGTATGAAGATGACCCTTTCGTTCTTGCCTCATCAGTAAAACAAGTGTTTTACCGGGACGATCTTCTTAACAAAGTCCCGTGGAAGGTGGTTAACCATGTTGCTCATAGAAACATATACAGTGCTGCCACACTTGGTGATACCGCAGATGATGAGGAAGTTACTGCATACCAAGAGCCGAACGCTTTTGACATTCCGGAATCATCTACGATTCGCCTTAATAATGTGAGATCTGGGAGTGTGGTTCGAATTACTGGAGCAGAACTTCTCGATGTTAATCCATATGAAGTTGACGCTGATTCAGATGACGAGGAGCGGCACATATTGCCAGAGGTTACCTATGAAACCGAGTCAGACTCAAGTGATGAAGATGATTACGATTATCATCCTTAGTACGTCAGAAATTGTAGTCGGAAAATGTACTCGAAAAATGTACGTAGTAAAATGTAGTCGGAAATTGTAGTCGAAAAATGTACTCGGAAATTGTATGTAGTCGGAAATCGTGTTGGAAATCATAGTCGAAAATTGTAGTCGGAAAATTGTAGTCGGAAATTGTAGTCGGAAAATGTACTCGGAAATTGTATGTAGTCGGAAATCGTGTTGGAAATCGTAGTCGGAAATTGTAGTCGGAAATCCTAGTCGGAAATTGTAGTCGGAAAATGTACTCGGAAAATGTACTCGGAAATTGTACGTAGTCGGAAATCGTACGTAGTCGGAAATTGTAGTTATATATGATCGACTAAATGTTGTCGGAAATTATGTAGTCGGAAATTGGTCGGAAATTGGTCAATCGGATAATAGTCGACAAATAATGACATTACCAACGAGTTAGCAACTCGAGGGTAATGTCATTACCAACGAGTTGCTTATCAACTCGTTGGTAATGTCATTACCAACGACGTTGACCTAACTCGCCGACAATGGTGGCGGTATAGGCAGCTCGCGCTCTCCTCCTCCCCATTTCTCTTCGGCCGAATTCGAATCTCTCTTCCCTCTTCCCTCTCTTAGGACGAAATTCTCACCTCTCCTCCCTCTCCTCAATCCTCTCTTCTCTCTTCCCTCTCCCTTCTCTTCCTCTCCTCCCCTCTCTCCTCCTCCCCTCCTCCTCTTCCTCCTCCCTTCACCTCCGTCGCCGGCATAGTTGGGTCGAGCTCCACCATGCCAGGTTTGAGCTCACTCTCTCTCCCTCTCTCTCTCCCTCTCTCTCTCTCTCATTCCACATTTTTTTTTGTGTATTTTGATTAATTAATTTTTGATAATTGTGGGATGTATATATGTATGCATGTGGAAAATATTTGTAAAATGTAATTAAGGTATGTTTGAAAATTGTGGGAAAAAAATGTGGATAATTGTGGGGTGAAGGAGCAATATATGTGATGTATATATGTGAAAAATTAATTAATATATATGGAATGTATATATATACGTATGTTTGAAAATTTTGGAAAATTAATTAGCTAGGGTGAATTGGATTAATATGTGATGTATATATATGTGTGTGAATTAAGGTGAAATTAAGATGAATGATCGATGTATACAAACTGTATATTTGATGTATATATATGTGAAAAGTTTAAAGCCGGAAATGATGTAAGTATATATGTTAAGTTAGGTGATATAGTTGTTAATTTAACGTATAATAGGTGAAAAAATTGTTCGGAATTTAACGTATAAATTAAGGTGATATAGTTGTTAATTTAACGTATAAATTAAGGTGAAAAATTGGAATCGGAACAGTTTGGAACCACAATGGTTTGGAACCGGAACGGTTTGAAACCAGAACTGTTTGTAACCGGAACCGTTTGTAAAATAACGGTTCCAGTTACAAACAGTTCCGAATCCAAACCGTTCCGGTTCCAAACTGGGGTTCTATAACAAATCGGAACCGGAACCGTTTGGAACCGGAACCGTTATGTTACAAACGGTTCCGGTTACAAACAGTTCCGGTTTCAAACGGTTCCGATTCCACACCATTCCGGTTCCAAACTGTTATAGACCCCAGTTGGTTCTGAACCGGAACTGTTTGTAACCGGAACCGTTTGTAATATAATGGTTCCAGGTTCCAAACGGTTCCGGTTCCAAACGGTTCCGGTTCCGATTTGTTATAGAACCGAATCCATGACTATTACGGTGTCCATGCCAGGAGGTTTTGCGGGTAATTGGCTTCAGAGAGGTTCCCGAAATAGTTGAGGGAACAGTAGTCAAGCTTCCTCCTCGCCCGCAGTTAGCAACACGCCCAGTGGGCCAATGATGAGTGCTCGCACGAGAGCCTTGCTAGAGGTGCGAGCTGAGGAGGAAGCTACACGATCAAGAGCCGTGCAACCGGAAGTCGAGGCTCGAGCCTCAGTCTCCAGACGCTCAATCAGCAGACGTCCCTCCGGTGGTAGAGCCTCAGACGAGCGACAGTCAACGGGGGCATCAGAAACTCCCTCAATCCGAATGCCCCATATTCGCCCGGTGCCTACTCCCGTTTCACGGGAATCATCTGAGACACATGGTGGTGCTGGCACCTCATCGTCCAGGCCTCGTCTATCTCCGCCGTCCGGTCTCTTCCTACCCGACGAGATTCCTGTCATCCCTGAATTCGATGATAGGGGGATGCCTGTTTATATTGAAGGACGGCCGGAGTTCCTGACCGTGGAGGAAGCGTATAACTTCCTCCCGTTCGACCCCGTGTATCTTTGGAGTGTGAGGTGCACCAACCAACAAACGGACGATGCAGGTAAATTTTATTTAACATCAGATTGATTACTTAATTATTACTTAAGACTTGCGATAGGTTCAATTAATGATATCAATTTGTTGACATTGTATTATTAGGCAATTTCGTTAATGGGACTGGAAAACGGAAAGGGGCTAGAGGCACTTGCACCGGGAAGAGACTTGAGCAGGCCACCGGCGGAAGGAAAACGCCCATAAGGGCCAATGAGGATGGCGAGGTGATTGAGGCATTCGACACCACGCGCAAATATGTCAGCATGGCCGGTGCGATCGTGCGGGACAAGGTCCCAATGCTTTGGCCAGATTGGGAATCTGTGCCTATCTACGTGAAGATGCAAGTGCATAATGCACTCAGTGTGAGTAAAATCGTATTTTCATTACGTAAATTTTACATTTATTAATTAAGTCCGAATAAATATATAATTTTACCTTTTATATATTCATATTGCAGGTGTGGTTTGACGTGGATGAAGTTCTTATTCACACGTGGGTAGAGCGTCAACTACATATGAGGTGATGTGCTTCAACTTATTTGAATATATATCGAGTTAGATTTTTGTTTATCAAGTGTTTTAATATCTCTAACTTTTTTTCCTTGTTTTAATATAGGTATAAAGAGTGGAAGAACGAGCTTTCTTCCCATTACACTGTATACAAGGAGCTAGGCCGAGGTTCTACCCCTAGCGAATTCCGGTTTAGGGAGTACGAGTGGCTGTGGCTGATAGCCCACTTCGAGCACCCCAAAGCTCGGGTATGCATCATTAATATATCTTACAAGCCTAATGTATCGTATCAGATTGAAATAGTTAGTTACTAATTTTTTTTTCATATGTTTATCAAACAAGGCGATTTCGAAGACGAACCGGGCGAATAGATTGAAAAACACCAGGGCCCATCATGCAGGTTCACTCAACTACATGGGTTGGTCGACTAAGGCGCAGCAACAACAAGAGGTGAACCCGTTGGTGTATATTCATCAGAAGTTCTACCCGCAGTGCCCTGAAGAAGTGGTAAGTCTTTCGCCTCTCCATGTGTTAATAAAACTATTTTTCGATATTAATAGATTTTGTTAGCTAATACGTTGTTCATTTTCGCTTTTCAATTAGACGAGAGTGGAGGAGGCGACCGCAGAAGTGACCATGAGTATAGCTCGGACTAACCATCCTGACTGCTCCGAGGAAGAAGTCACCCAGTATGCCTCTCAGGTCGATCCGCTTGATCCCCCGATAGCGGCTCAGATCATGGCAAAAGCGTGCGGGACTGGAAAGAATACCTACTACTGTAGGGGAATGGGCACGGCGGGCGAAGGACTATTAAAGAACACTTCAGAATACTCTACCGGGTCAAGAAGTTCAACTTCTAGTCGTAACCTCGCAGCGGAGCTTCATAGGATGCAGAGGGAGTTGGAGGAGCAAAAGAGGCAGATGGCCGAGTACCAAATGCAGCAGACACAGGTGCAGGCTCAGATGTACACATGGATGCGGACGATGTACGAGGCTCAGACTACCGAACAACCGTTCCCCACACCTCCCCCGGTCCCTCATATCCCTAGCTATCCACCACCACCACCGTACCAGTCAACGCCAGAGCAAGACCAAGGTAGCCACCGGAATTCAAATGAGTACATGGATTACTTCAACCCTGATGACCCGCAAGTTCCTGGACCTGACCTGTAGTTATAGTTAATTTTTGTATCGTCGTTGCTATTTGTACTGTACGTTGGACATTTATGTTGAACTTGTATGACTGTCTTTGCTATGTGTACTGTTGAACTTGTATGATTGTACGGTTTATATATTTCAATGCAGGTTATGGAATTGGGCCCAATCCAGAACCGCGTTTTTTTTTCAAAATTTTTCCCCACATTGCCGGCGACATGGACTCGAGTCGCCGGCAATGTCTCACATTCCGGCCACGGCGGCGCTGCCATTGCCGGCGACGGCGTTTCCCGTCGCCGGCAATGTCAACACCGGCGGGGAATCTCCGACGACGTCATTGCCGGCGACAAGTCGCCGGTAATGTCAATTCCGGCGAAAAAAAAAGACAAGGCCGGTGACGGCAGGTCGCCGGTAATGTCTCCATTTCTGGTAGTGCATATTCCACAAAACTCTTAATTCCACGGTGATATCTTACATCCCATCTTGGAAGACACATCCAACTCTTGTCCATCCTGAAAATTATAACTATATATATACCAATGATCTAATTAATTAAAAATTCATCATTATATATATATATCGATATTCAAACTATACATATATTACATAGTTTAATTATTCTACTCGATCCCTAATTACAAATGAACATATATATATATATATATATCTTCGTCTAACTTATATTCATATATAAACATTATTTTTGTCTAATTATTCTACTCGATCCCTAATTATTCATATATATTTTCGTCTAATTTAACTCGAAATCAACAATCAATCAATTAATATAAATATTATTAAAATTTCCATAATTTAAATATATACGCTAACTATAATCACAAAAATCTAAATAACCACACTATAATCACAATTAACCGAAACATCACAATAATCACAATATTACCCATAATAATTATAATTAACCCTATAATAATCACAATAATCAAATAAATCACCATATATTCACAATAATCAACAACAATTACTCCAACTCAAGTATTAATCACTCAAAATCAACCATCAATTACTTAAACTCAACAATCAACTCAAAATCAACAATATATATCTCAACATACTCGATCTAGCTATATATACATCAACATTAATCAACACACACATGCATGCATATATATACCTATATATATATATAAGTACGTACCTATATATAATAAATCACACACGAACTCATTGTGGAAAGTTTTCGACAACACCCAATGATTTAGGAGCGTTTTCAGTTTCCGCGGGAGATTTTTTTTTTTAATGACGGAGCTGCTGCCCAGAATGGATCTGAAATAAGCAACTATAGCCGACAATGTATTCTAATCATCGGTAATAGTTTTAAAAAAAAGGTCGTCGGTAATAGTGGGAAACTATACCCGATGATTTTCTGGCTACTATAACCGACGATTAGAATACATCGTCGGTTAAATCACTATAACCGACGAGGTACTTAGGTTGTCGGTTATAGTTAACTATATATACCCGACAACAAGAGTTCTCGTCGGCCTGTTTTTTGGCAACTCGTCGGGTATTGTGTTTCTGCTAGTAGTGAGTACAACGCATCTACAAAATCGACCACATGTGATGTAAACTCCCCCGGATGTCTACGAAATGAACTCCCCCTTATCAGTAACTCAATTTTAGAGTTCAGACAATCTTCGCATACCAATGCGTTTCTCATACTTTGTAAATGTAGATTTTGGCAATGACTTGGTAAACAAGTCTGCAACATTATCAGCCAAGCATACTTGATTCACATGAATGTTCAATAACTGTTGGTGTTGTTGATTGAAGAAAAACTTCGGCGATATGGGCTTGGTATGATCATCTTTGATGTATCCCAACTTTATTTGTTTAATGCGAGTTGCATTATCCTCAAAAATATAAGTTGGTGCTATAATAGTGGATCATAATCCACTAGATCCCCAAATATGATGTATGATTGACCTAAGCGAAGAAACATACTCCTTAACCGCTTCATGTAAAGCTATAATTTTAGAATGATTCGAGGAAGTAGCAACCAGAGTCTGCTTAGTTTATCTTAGAGAAATCATTATCTTCCCCATGGTGAATATATAACCTTTCTGGGAACGTCCTTTGTGTGGGTCAGAGAGGTACCCAACATCAGCAAAACCAACCAAGACATCATAAAGTGTCTCTGAATAGAAGACTGCACTAAATTGAGGAATAGTAGTTACAGCCGGATCACTGTTCAACGGGTTTAGTGAATGGGTCTGACCAATCCATGGAGCAACCTTTGACCGGTTGAAAGAATCTTTCAACGGGTCAAAATTTCTGGAATTAGAATGATGCGATTCAACCATCCATTTTTCAGGAATTTCAAGCTTCTCTCTATATTCTTTTTAGGGAAAGAATAAGTCCAAGTCTATGAAACCCTTAAAGTACCTGAAGATGTGATTTACACCATACCAACGACGCTGTGTAGACGCAGAACTAAACTAAGCTAACAAGTTCACAGAGAATGAAATGTATTGTCTTATATATTGAGCTAAATACAACTAAACTCTAATAACATTAAAGTATGGTCTTATGTTGTTTCCATGTTGAATTGCATGTGAAAGGACCCAACCCCGATTTAGTTGCCTAAACCGGAATCAAACCCCTTCTGAAAACGTGAACCAATAAAAACTATTAAAAATTTCGGCAGAGTAACGTTACTAACGTGGAATTGCCATTACCTGCACCCGGAAAATAACACTTCATCCTATGCCACAAAAGCCAAACCGTGGGCACCAATCCCATCCGGATTTCTCAATATCATATCAATAACAATAAACAGTAAACATATTGTAATAGATAGTATAACCGGGAAAAACCGTATAAAACATGTATCTGAATGTATCAGAGCGACCTCTAGTGTAAATATATACAATATATACATCAGTAGGCAAAACAAGAAACCTACTGGAAAACACAGGTAGCTCGAACTACTAGCCTCCAACCACGATGTGAAACACCAGAACCTGAACTGCAAACTGGGCACGAAAACCGAAAAACCCAGTGGAAAGACATGAAAACCGTTAGAGTGAATGGACGAAAGTAAATGTCTTTCGCCGAATAATATATGTTATAAAAACATATGCGAGTCAAATGTATATAAATCAAATGGTACACGAGGGAGACTCTAACTCCTCACGCGTACAGAGCATGCATGGAAAATCTCACGGGGTCGCTCGTAGACACATCCGTGCTAGTACAGTCCGAATCACGGGATCCCAGACCCACACGTGATTCTACCCAGAAAGGCCTCAGGTTAGGATATTTGTTTCCACCCGGAACTACATCAGCACAAGAAACAGTTCCCCCCTGGTAGGCACCCTCGGGGATCAGCCGGGATGTGAGTGTATCGATACAACAACGTATACTAAGACTGTACTCTGTGTAAACCAAATCATAAATAGTTTCTATGCACATGCATAAAACATAATGTATATGTATGTATATTTGTATACGCATATTCGTATATGTATAATCATAAAACACATGCTCATAAAAATCATGATCATACTGCATGCTCAAGTTCGTAAAACGTATATAAAAGATTCGCAATCAATCCGTAAAAAGAAATGTCCACTCACAGGTGAGCGAAACGCGCACTCGCGCTAATCTCGTGGCCCGGTAGACGATCCCTCGCCCGAAGCACGATCTCGATCCCCTGAATAGTCATAAAATATATCTGATCAAAATCATAATCCACAACACTATACCACACCTCGGAAACCAATCGTTCCCGGAAATATACAACACAGTGCAAAATAATCAACGAAATTCCCGAAATCTCCACTCAAAACCCTCGACTGAAAATCCGATACCCAAATCAACTTGAAAACCTCAAGGCGACGATCAGGGCGCGAATACGAGCGAAACGACATATAACTCGACACATTTCCAAAAAAATCAACGGTCGCCGGAGCTCCTCCGTTGGCCGCCGCCGTCGTCAACGATGAGGGATCCCAGCCAAAATTTTCAGATCACAAGTTCTCCTCAAGCCCAACACATTTCTCTTCTACACCGAGACCCATTTCCAAGCACACCGAGATTCCGGCGAGCTTTAAACGACAACCAAACCCAAATTCCTTCTACCAAAAGCATCTATAGGTTGAGGGGAACTTTCCCCCCCAAAGCCCCGACCCCAAAAGTCGCCGGAGAAGGCCACCCGAATCCGGCAAAATCCAAGAACTTCACCGAGCTCGTTCTCCCTCAATTCTCAACCAAATCAAGAAATTCCCAGTTCTAAACTGCTTAGAATCACGAGAGGAAGATTTTACCTTCCAAGGTCGTCGCCAAATTCGGCCTGGAACAGCAGCTCCGACGATGAATAGTAACCAGGTGAATAGTCTCCTCGGGTCAACAGGTCAAATTGCCCAAAATGGAAAGTCAACGCTGGTCAATGCTTCAAATAGTGTTTTCGACAATTTTTCGACTATTTCCGATATTTATACTCGCGCCTCGGGACGATCCACGGTCCAAAACGGATAACCATTAAGATTCGGATAAATACGAAACGAACGGATAAACTCGTCGATAAACTGCAACTTCAAATAATCATATTATATTCCTTGGTTATTGGAAAATTCATCCGGAACCGCCCATGAGCTCGAAATCATGTGCTCTACAATTCTCGTGAAGAAACTCAATTCAAATTCTCGGCCGATAATAAAGTGGCGAACTAATCCGACAAACCACACAATTAACGATTAATCGCGATTACGCATAATCTCGTGAATCGTACTGATTACACTACTGATTCTGGTTCGGGTCGTCACAAATCTACCCTCCTTAAAAAAAATTTCGACCTCGAAATTTACGTACTTGTCATGTGAACAAATGAGGATACTGCTCCCGCATACGCTACTCAGTCTCCCAGGTGGCCTCCTCAACCGAGTGATTCTGCTAGAAGACCTTCACTAGCGGGATCACACGGTGTCTCAGCTCCTGCTCACGACGATCGAGAATTTGTACAGGCTCCTCCACGTACGTCAAGTCCTCTCGGATCGGTAACTGCTATGGGGCTAACACATGGGAAGGATCTGAGATGTACTTCCGCAACATCGAAACGTGGAAAACATCATGAACACGAGCCATCTCAGCTGGTAACTCAAGCCTGTAAGCAACAGCTCCAACCCTCTCGGTGATCTCGTATAGAACAATGTACCGTGGTCGAAGCTTGCCACCATTTCCGAAACGTACAACTCCCCTCCACGGAGATAGTTTCAGGAAGACCCAATCGCCAACCTCAAACTCGAGACTCTTTCTCTTCACGTCCGCATAACTCTTTTGCCGATCCTGGGCGATCTTTAATCTATCCCGGATTATTTAGACGTCCTCCATGGTGCTCTTCACCTCACTCCAACACAATGAAGTGCGACACTGCTTCCCGTACAGGGCCTCGTACGGTGCCATCTCGATACTGGCTTAATAGCTGTTGTTGTAGGAGAACTCTATCAAATGCAGTTGCTGGTCCCAATTTCCGCGAAACTGCAACACATAAGACCGCAACATATCATCAAGTGTCTGTATAGTCCGCTTAGACTGCCCGTCAGTCTGAGGATAAAAAGCTGTACTGAAACGCAACCTTGTGCCCATGGCTCGCTGCAATGCCTGCCAAAACTCAGAAGTAAACTGACTGTCTCGGTCAGAAACAATAGACACATGCACACCATGCAGTCGAACAATCTCTGATAAATACAACTTGGCCAATATGCCCACTGATATCTTCCCCGGAAGTGCGAGAAAATGAGCGAATTTCGTCAGTCGATCCACAATAACCCAAATACCAGTGTTGCCAGCCGAAGTACGCGGCAACTGACAAACGAAATCCATAGTAATGTGCTCCCACTTCCAAACCGGAATCTCCAGTGGCTGTAGTTTCCCTGCAGGTTTCTGCCTCTCCGCCTTCACCTGCTGACAAATCAAGCACCGACTTACATACGCGGCAATCTCCCGCTTCATGTTGCGCCACCAATAGTACGCTCGAAGTGTACGAAACATCTTCGTACCTCCGGGATGCATCGCATACGCTGAACTATGGGCCACATCCAGAATCTCCTTTTTCAGGCTCTCATCTCTGGGCACACACAATCTGCCTCTGACCAACAACGTACCGTTGTCGCTCAATCGAAACTCTGTAGGCACACCATTCCGTATCATGGTCTTCTTGCCCAACAGGTAGGAATCTGAATCCTGAGCCTCCCATACCTGATCAACCAATACGGGTCGAACCTGAAAACTGGCCAACAAAGCTCCATCATCATCCCACTCGAACTCGGCACCCGTAGCCCGAAGTTCGACTAACATAGACACTCTAGCCACACACACATGGAACAATGAAGCTCCAGATTTCTGGCTAAGTGCATCAGCCACAACATTGGCCTTCCCTAGATGGTACTCGAAAGTGCAATCATAATCGTTGATCAACTCCATCCACCGGCGTTGCCTCATGTTCAAATCTGGCTGCGTTCGTAGGTAGGTAAGACTTTTGTGGTCGGTGTAGATCTTACACTGGGCTCCATACAGGTAATGTCTCCAACTCTTCAACGCTAGCACAATAGCGGCCAACTCCAGATCATGGGTCGGATAGTTGACTTCGTGTGGTTTCAACTGCGTGGAACCGTAGCCTACAACTCTGCCATTCTGCATCAGTACGCAACCCAGTCCCATCTTCGACGCATCATTGTAAACCATAAACTAACCGCTGTCGTCTGGCAATGTCAGAACCGGTGCAGTAACAACTTCTCCTTCAGAAGTAAGTAACTCTCCTCACATGCTTCGGATCACTCAAACTTGACGCCCTTCTTCGTCAGTCTGGTCAGTGGGGTAGCAATCCGAGAGAAATCCTATACAAACCGCCGGTAGTAGCCTGCCAAACCTAGGAAACTCCAAATCTCCGGTACAGTGGTAGGTCTACTCCAGTTCAGCACGGCCTTGATCTTGTTAGGATCAACACTGACTCCCTCAGCCGATATCACATGGCCCAAAAACTTCACACTGTCCAGCCAAAACTCACACTTGCTAAACTTCGCAAACAACTGATGGTCCCGCAAAGTCCGCAACACCGCTCACAAATGCTTCTTATGCTGGCCTACACTCCTGGAATAGATTAAAATATAATCGATGAACACAATCACGAACTTGTCCAGAAACCGTCTGAACACCCGATTCATCAAGTCCATGAAAGCTGCGGGGGCATTGGTCAACCCAAATGCCATAACCAAAAACTCGTAATGCCCATACCGCGATCTGAAAGCTGTCTTGGCCACATCAGAGTCTCGAATCCTCAACTAGTGATATCCGGATCAAAGATCAATCTTCGAAAAGACTGATGCTCCCTTAAGCTGATCGAACAAATCATCAATCCGCGGCAACGGATACTTGTTCTTCACTGTAACCTGATTCAGCTTCCGATAGTCGATGCACAATCGCATAGATCCATCCTTCTTTCGTACAAATAAAACCGGGGCACCCCATAGTGAAACACTGGGTCAAATAAAACCCTTTTCCAGCAACTCCTGGAGCTGAACCTGTAATTCTTTCAACTCCGTTGGTGCCATACGATACGGTGTCTGTGAAAATGGTCCTGTTCCCGGTAACAGCTCAATAGTGAAGTCAATCTCTCGCACAGGAGGTATACCAGGTAACTCTGCTGGAAACACATCCGGAAACTCAGAAACAACCTCAATACTACCAAGGTCCGGCACAGCAGCCGTAGTGTCTACCACATGAGCTAGGTAAGTAACACAGCCCTTCTTCATCAACTGATCCGCCCTCATTACGGAAATCAAACACAGTAGTGAAGTGTTCTTCTCGCCGCGAAACAGTATCTCGGAAAAGCCTGGTCGTCGAAACGCGACCTCCTTCTTGTCACAGTCAAACATGGCCCAATGCGTCTCCAAGAAGTCCATACCCAAGATCAGATCAAAATCAACGATATCAAGCAATAACAAATCTGCGGCCAAACCATGGCCACCGATAAAAATCTCACAGTCCCTGTATACCCAACCGATACTCACAATCTCACCTGACGGATATAACACTCTCCACAACCTGCCCTCTCGTAGAGTCATGGCATGAACCCTCTCTTGTCCGGCTAGTCGTCCACGCTGAGGCTGTCCCTGCTGCCTACCCTGACCCGCAAACTGTGCTGGTCGAGCTCCCGAAGTGGCACCTCGCTCAGCTCCGGAACTCTGGGCCGCCTGTCCGTCAGCACCAAACAACTGAGGACACTCCCTCGTAAAATGACCCACCTGGCCACAACGATAACAAGTGACAGGGCCTCGCTGCATGAACGAAAGTGATATATGTTGCAGAGGCTGCACAACGGGTACTCCCTCGGTACAGGAAACGTGCCACCGGTACACCGAGGATAACTAGAGCCGCTAGAACCCCCACTAGCCTATGGTCGCTGCGGCCGATCTCTCCTCCACCTCTGCCTCTGTCTCGATGCATTGGCTGGTGGTCGATATGGTCCACTACCCGAGGATGAAGCCGAACCGGAAGTATCAGAACTCTGCCTCTTTGAAGGCCCCTAACTCGGTCCACCCTCCTCAAATCCTCTAGGCTGGTGCCTCTGCTGCCTCTCCTTCTTGATATCCTCACCCCGGAGTGCTGCACTGACAAACTCATCGAAGTTGTACCAAGGCATCGTAGTCAGAGTCCCCTTGATGTTCAAATTCAAACCCAGCTCAAACCTGAGACACTTGGCTTCCTCAGTAGCCACAATATCACGCGTAAAACGAGATAAGCGGGTAAATCTATCCCGATACTCAAGCATAGACATACTGCCCTGTCTAAAGTTCGTGAACTCCTCATACTTGCGCTGCTGGGTAGCCTGATTGAAATACCTCCGCATAAACAAATCTCGGAACAAAGTCCATGGAGTATCAACTGGAACTCTGTCGGTGCTAACCCACCAAAAGTATGCATCAGACTCAAGTAATCCGACTGCTGCCAATGTCATCTGCTCAGGGATAAAACGCAGACGCTCACATACACGTTCAACCTGAACAACCCATGCTTCACATATCACTGAATCAGCTGAACCCGAAAACACAGTCGCACCAGCAGTACGAGCTTTGACCACAGGGTCAAAACGCTCTTCCAAACGCAGCACTCGTATCAGCAAGTCGTGCATCTGGCGATCCTCATCAGGATCCGCTTCCCGATCAACACGGGGACCACGTCCAGGAGGCATCCTACTGATACAAGACAAGCATTAGGTACAAGCAGAAAGAACGTAATCATGAGACCGCAGATATTTGAGAACACATAACACCCGAAGTATTGATGAGTACCGCTGGCCAGTCGGGTCCTCACTCCAGACATGCTGTACAAACACAAATACCCTAAGCGTCACAACTACAAGAGTCTACAGAATCTGACAACCTAATGCTCTGATACCAAGCTGAAAGGACCCAACCCCGATTTAGTTGCCTAAACCGGAATCCAATCCCTTCTAAAAACGTGAACCAACAAACACCATTAAAAATTTCGGCAGAGTAACGTTACTAACGTGGAATTTCCATTACCTGCACCCGGAAAATAACACTTCATCCTATGCCACAAAAGCCAAACCGTGGGCACCAATCCCATCTGGATTTCTCAATATCATATCAATAACAATAAACAGTAAACATACTGTAATATATAGTATAACCGGGAAAAACCATATAAAATATGTATCAGAATGTATCAGAGCGACCTCTAATGTAAATATATACATTATATACATCAGTAGGCGAAACAAGAAACCTACTGGAAAACACAGGTAGCTCAAACTACTAGCCTCCAACCACGATGTGAAACACCAGAACCTGAACTGCAAACTGGGTACGGAAACCGAAAAGCCCAGGGGAAAGACATGAAAACCGTTAGAGTGAGTGGACGAAAGTAAATGTCTTTCGCCGAATAATATATGTTATAAAAACATATGCGAGTCAAATGTATATAAATCAAATGGTACACGAGGGAGACTCTAACTCCTCACGCGTACAGAGCATGCATGGAAAATCTCACGGGGTCTCTCGTAGACACATCCGTGCTAGTACAGTCCGAATCACGGGATCCCAGACCCACACGTGATTCTAGCCAGAAAGGCCTCAAGTCAGGATATCTGTTTCCACCCGGAACTACATCAACACAAGAAATAATTCCCCCCTGGTAGGCACCCTCGGGGATCAGCCGGGATGTGAGTATATCAATACAACGTATACTAAGACTGTACTCTGTGTAAACCAAATCATAAATAGTTTCTATGCACATGCATAAAACATAATGTATATGTATGTATATTTGTGTGCGCATATTCATATATGTATAATCGTAAAACACATGCTCATAAAAATCATGATCATACTGCATGCTCAAGTTCGTAAAAAGAAATGTCCACTCATAGGTGAGCGAAACGCGCACTCGCGCTAATCTCTTAACCCCGGTAGACGATCCCTCGCCCGAAGTACGATCTCGATCCCCTATATAGTCATAAAATATATCTGATCAAAATCATAATCCACAACACTGTACCACACCTCGGAAACCAACCGTTCCCGAGAATATACAATACAGTGCAAAATAATCAACGAAATTCCCGAAATCTCCACTCAAAAGCCTCGACTGAAAATCCGATACCCAAATCAACTTGAAAACCTCAAGGCGACGATCGGGGCGCGAATACGAGTGAAACGACATATAACTCTACACATTTCCAAAAAAGTCAACGGTGGCCGGAGCTCTGCCGTTGACCACCGCCGGCGGCAGCGGTGCGGCGTCAGCGGTGACAGATCCCAGCCAAAATTTCCAGATCACAAGTTCTCCTCAAGCCCAACACATTTCTCTTCTACACCGAGACCCATTTCCAAGCCCACCGGCCGAAATTGAGCTCGAAACTCACGGAATCCATGGATTCCGGTGAGATTCCGGCGAGCTTCAAACGGCAACCAAACCCAAATTCCTTCTATCAAAATCATCTATAGGTTGAGGGGAACCTTCCCCCTCAAAGCCCCGACCCCAAAAGTCGCCGGAGAAGGCCACTCGAATCCGGCAAAATCCAAGAACTTCACCGAGCTCGTTCTCCTTCAATTCTCAACCAAATCAAGAAATTCCAAGTTCTAAACTGCTTAGAATCACGAGAGGAAGATTTTACCTTCCAAGGTCGTGGCCAAATTCGGTCTGGAACAGCAGCTCCGACGATGAACAGTAACCAGGTGAATAGTCTCCTCGGGTCAACGGGTCAAACTACCCAAAATGGAAAGTCAACGCTTCAAACAGTGTTTTCGACAATTTTTCTACTATTTCCGATATTTATACTCGCGTCTCGGGACGATCAACAGTCCAAACTGGATAACCATTACGATTCGGATAAATACGTAACGAACGGATAAACTCGTCGATAAACCGCAACTTCAAATAATCATATTATATTCCTTGGTTATCGGAAAATTCATCCGGAACTGCCGATGAGCTCGAAATCACGTGCTCTACAATTCTCATGAAGAAACTCAATTCAAATTCTTGGCCGATAATAAATTCGCAAACTAATCCGACAAACCACACAATTAACGATTAATCGCAATTACGCATAATCTCGTGAATCGTACTGATTACACTACTGATTCTGGTTCGGGTCGTCACAGCATGAGCATCTTTTGGATATAAGTAGACTGGTGAATAAGTATTCCTCCAACTCGATGTTCTAATTCCAAATCAACACAAAATCGAGTCCTACCAAGGTCTTTCATCTCAAACTCAGATTTCAAGTAGCTAACTATCTCATTGATTTCATCAAGAGACCCACTAATATTCATATTATCAACATAGACCGCTACAATGGAAAATCCTAAACTTCTTCTCTTAATGAATATACATGGGCATAAATGATCTTTCTTGTATCCCTTCAAAATCAAGTAGTCACTTAGATGTGTGTACCACATCCTACTGGATTATTTTAATCCATATAGTAAATGCTTCAATCTAATCACATGAGCACTCCGTGGTATAGAGTTACTTGAATTAGGTATGACCACACCTTTTGGCACTTTCATGTATATATCTTAATCAAGATTACCAAAAAGATATGTCGTCACCACATCCATCAGTTGCATGTTCAGTTTTTTGAACACTACCAAACTGAAAAGGTAGTGGAAAGTAATAATGTCTATCACCGGAGAGTATGTCTCCACATAATCAATGCCAGGGCATTGAGAGAATCCTTGTGCCACAAGTCTAGCTTTATACCGCATAACTTCATTCTTCTCATTACATTATCGAACAAAGACCCATTTATATCTAACTGGCTTCACATTTAGTGGGCATAGCATTACCGGACCAAAAATCTGCCTTTTCTGTAGAGAGTCTAGTTTGATCTGCATTGCTTCTTTCTATTTTGGCTAATCCGCTATCCACTAACATTCAACGACTGAGTGTGGTTCCACTTCATCGTTGTAAATAATCTGCTGAGCAATGGAATTAGCAAAAGCTTCATCAACTACCTTGGATGATCTATCCATAACTATGTGCACATCATTGTTAGTTAGTGAGATTTCACCATTCTTTAACATCACATATGTATCTGAAGTGTCTTTCAGAGAAGCCATATGTGATTCTAGGACATAACTATAGTTAGGAACAATCTCATGCGAAGGATTCACAACGTTGATGATTAAATGATCATTTTGTGCCTGGATGGCCTGCCCTTTCGTCAGCATCTCATTTGTGAATTTTCTTGATCTCCCCCTCTTTCTGATGGGAGTCGAGGTTGATGCTACTTCATCCACATAGGCAAGAAACATGTTACTCTACCCTGGAGTTGCTTTATACCACCCCTTAGAGACTTCCAACCTTGCAGAAATATTTGCAGCCAGAATGTCTGATCTCGTCACTTTGGCAATATCTGTAAAATAGTCAGGCATCAAGTCTGCTACCTTCTGAAGATCAAGTAAACGTCGCACTTCAATTTCACTTTGAGATGTGCATGGATCTTCTTGAAACATAGTGGGAGAAGCTTTCCACCTCAATTCCTGACATTCCACCAGAATGGAGGCATTCCTATTTCCCCTTAATGTCAAGAAGTATGTTTCGTCAAACTGTCAATCTGCAAATCTTGCAGTCAAGAGATCTCATGTTGAAGGTTCTAAGTAACAGACAATCGTTGGAGATTCATGACCAACATATATGCTTAGTCGATGTTGATGACACACTTTAGTGCGTTGTGGAGGTGCAATTAGCACATACACTGCATAACCAAAGATGCGTAGATATGAAATGTCAGGCGCATACCCAGTGACTATGGTACGCACTGAATGGTTTGTGTGTTATAGGTCTCAAGCGAAGAAGAACTGTCGCATGTAATATTGCATATCTCCAAGTAGATAGTGGCGAATTAGTATGCATAACCATTAGAAGCTTTTCATGTCAATTCCTGACATTCAACTAGAATGGAGACATTCTTATCTCCCCCTAACATCGAGAAGTATGTTTCGTGAAAGTGTCACTCAGAAAATCTTGCAGTAAAGAGATCTCATGTTAAAGGTTCTAAGTAACGGATAATCGTTGGAGATTCATAACCAACATATATGCCAAATCAACGTTGATGACCCATTTTAGTGCATTGTGGAGGCGTAATTGGCACATACACTGCACAACTAAAGATGCATAGATATGAAATGTCAGTCTCATATCTAGGTACTAACTGGTACACACTGAATGGTTGGCGTTCTACTAGTCTCAAGCAAAGAAGCGTTGTTGCATGTAATATTGCATATCCCCAAGCAGAGTCTCAAGCAAATAAGTGTTGTTGCATGTAATATTGCATATCCCCAAGCAGATATCGAAAAATTAGTATGCATAACCATTTCTCTGGCCACAAGCTATAACCGCTTGATTTGTGCTTTTGCTAAACCGTTATATGAATGATCATGAGGGATGAGATGTTCAATTTCAATCTCAATCGACATACAGTAATCATCAAAAGTCTTTAATATGAATTCTCCTGCATTATCCAATCTAATTGACCAGATTGGATTTTCTGGGTGGTGAGCCCAAAGCTTAATAATTTGTTCTAAGAGATTTACAAATGTAGCATTCCTTGTAGATATCAAAGCAACGTGTGACCATCGCGTTGATGCATCTATCAAAACCATAAAATATTTAAAATATCTTTATAGATTCTCTGTAAGAATGGTATATTCTCAGTATTATCAACCGCAAAGGAAGGCTTAGCTTGCAACTTTGCTAATGAACAAGCTTTGCAAAAACAGCGATGAGCATCAGAGATTACCATAAATAAAGTTTGTGGAATAACACTAGGTGTTGAAACGGGATTGATATTTTTAATCTCATCTACTCCATGAAATCCAATGGTTTTGGGAATTTCTACATGCTTCTTGCCTTTGAAAAATGGATGACCTTGAGAGTTTTTCAATATTTTGATCATCATATCACGACCTGTGTGTCCCAGTCGATAATGCCAAAGCTTGTATGAGGCCGTATCATACATAGTAGTCAGTATGATAATATTGGATTCAATAATTTGAACCATAGTAAGATATAATCCACTATGAATTGCCCCCAACTTTTTCAAAGTGTGCTTTCTACCGCACTTCTCTGAAGTTATATGAAAGGATCCAACCCCGATTTAGTTTTCTAAACCGGAATCAAACCCTTTCAGAAAACACGAACTAGCAAAAAAAAAAGAAATTTCGGCAAAGTTTCACTATATCGTGGAATTTCCATTAACCTGCACCCGAAAACACACTTTATCCTATGCCACAAAAGCCAAACCGTGGGCACCAATCCCATCCGGATTTTTCAAAATCATATCATAATATAAAGCAATAAGAAAAAACTGTAATCTTTACAGAAATCCGGGAAAATCTTATGAGAATATGAACATCGGAGTATTCTGAGCGACTTCTAGTCTATATATACATAAATACACAGCAGTAGGTTAAACAAGAAACCTACTAAAAACGAAAGGTAGCTCGAACAGTAAGCCTTCGACTGCGACATGCGACACCAGAATTCGAACTGGAATCTGGGCACGGAAAGTGAAAAGCTCAGGAGAAAGGCAAATAAAATCGTTAGAGTGAGTGGACGAAAATAAACATATGCCTTTCACCATTTACATAATCATAAAGATAATGCGAGTTCTTAAAATAAATGGAGGTGTCAGGCGAATCTCTCAAGCCTGACGGTGATAGACTAGGCGAATCTCTCAAGCCTAGTGGGCACATCAGGGGAATCTCTCAACTCTGGAACTGGACTACCGGTGATCAGCCGAGTAGTCAATGCATTGATGCTAAGTAAATGCCATCACCAATAAAACATAAAACAATATCTCCAAAAAACAATAAATAATCTCAATACTGTAGTAAAAATAAATGCTGACACCAAGAACTCACTACGACGGTGAAAATAAATGTCCACTCACAGATAAACACAGCGAGTAAACGCGCTAATCCTGAGATCCGGCGGAAGATCCCTTGCCCAACGTACAATCTCGATCCCCTGAATAATCAGAAAATATCACTAATCAAAATCACAATTCATTACTCTGAACTACACCTCGGAAACTAACCATTTCTGAAAACATATAACTCGGATAACAGAAAACCCGTCGAAAACCCTAAACACTCCACATAAATCCTCGACTTAAAATCCAATACTCAAATCAACTCCAAAAACCTCAAGGCTACGATCGGGGCGCGATTACGAGCAAAACGGCATAAAACTTGACAAAAATCCAAAAAGTCAACCCTTCGCCGGAGCGCCGCCAACAGTAACGGATTCCGGTTTCCAGAAATGATCCTCTCTTCAAGCCCAACAACTTCTTTCAAAGGACCCCTACCATCCAAGGCTCACAGTGGCCGAAATTCGCCTCGAAACCCACGGAATCCATGGATTCCGGCGAGCTCCAAACAGCAACCAATTTCAAAAAATCTTCACCTAAAAGCTTTCTTGGGTTGAGGGGAGCAAAACCCCCAACCCCTCCGACCCCAAAAGTGGCCGAAAATGGCCACCCAATTCCGGCAAAAACCAAGAACTTCACCGAGCTCGTTTTCCCTCAAATCTCAACCAAATCAACTCAAACCCATTGCAAAACAATAAGAAATCATGAGAGGAAGCTAACCATACCAACAATTTGGTCTGAAGTGGCCAAAAACTAAATGTCGATCGGTGGTGCAAAATCCCTCCGGCAAGTCAAAAGTCAACGCGGGTCAACCAAAGTCAACGGCGGTCAAACTTCCAAACAGTGATTTTTGACAATTTTACGACTATTCCGATATTTATACTCGTGGCTCGATACGACCGATGGTCCAAATCGAATCACATCCACGTTTCGGATAACTCAAACTTAATCAGATAAACAAGACTAAATCACGCGACTTCAAATATTCATAACATATTCCTCGGTTATCGAAAAAATTATCCGAAACCGCCTACGAGGTCAAAATCACGCATACTACAATTCTCGTCAGGAGACTCATCTCAAATTCTCACCCGATAATTAAGTCGTGAACAAGACCGCCAATTCGATTAATTACGACAAACTACGATTATACGTGAAACTCGCGAATTCAGCCGATTAACTACCATTTCCGGTTCGGGTTGTCACATTATGCATAAGAATTCATTTTCATTCTCACAATGACTTTCCAAGTGTAAATCGTTGGCTCTAATGTCCTCAAAACTTAGCAAGGTTCGGTTGCTTTAGGCGCATACAATGCATCAGTGATATAAATTTTAGTACCATGTGGTAGCAAAAATTATGTTGAACCACGCCCTTGTATAACCGGCACTGCACCTGAAAGGACCCAACCCCGATTTAGTTTCCTAAACCGGAATCAAACCCCTTCTGAAAACACGAACCAACAAAAATCGTAAAAATTTTGGTAGAGTAACGCTACTAACGAGGAATTGCCTTTACCTGCACCGAAAAAATAACACTTCATCCTATGCCACAAAACCCAAACCGTGGGCACCAATCCCATCCGGATTTCTGAAAGGACCCAACCCCGATTTAGTTGCCTAAACCGGAATCGAACCCCTTCGAAAACATGAACCAACAAAAACCGTAGAAATTTTGGCAGAGTTTCGCTACTAACGTAGAATTACCATTACCTGCACGCGGAAAATACACTTCATCCTATGCCACAAAAAGCAAACCGTGGGCACCAATCCAATCCGGATTTCTCAATATATCAACAGTAAAGTAAAATAGTAAATATAGCTGTACTTTACTGAAATCTGGAGTAAAATCGCGTAACATAAACAACAGAAAGCTCAGAGCGACTTCTAATACATAATCATATACGTATACCACAGTAGGTAGAATAATAAACCTACTAGAAGAAACAAGGTAGCTCGAGCACTATGCCTCCGACCACGACGTGCGACACCAGAGCCTGAACTGCAAACTGGGCACGGAAACCGAAAAGCCCAGGGGAAAGACATGAAAACTGTTAGAGTGAGTGGACGAAAATAAATGTCTTTCACCAAGTAATATATGTTATAAAAACATATGCGAGTCGACATAGAAATAAATCAAATAGTATACGAGGAGACGCTGACTCCAACTCGGAAACAGAGCATGCATGGAAAATCTCACGGGGTTACTCATGGACATGTCCGTGCTAGTACAGTTGGAATCACGGAGTCCCTGACTTCCACGTGATTCATAGCCAGAAAGGCCTCGGTTCCGGGGTACTGCCCCTCCTGGTGGCCTACCATCGGGGATCAGCCGAGAGGCAAGTGTATCGATACAACAACGTAACTGAGACTGTACTCTGTGTAAATCAAATCATATACAGTTCGATGCAAATGCATGAAACAACATATAAGTATATGTATACTCGTATACGTATATCCGTATAAGTATAATCGTATGATCGTAAAAGCACATGCTCATGTAATCCGTAATCTCAATACGCATGCTCAAGTTCATAAAACGTATATAAAGACTCGCAAACAATCCGTGAAAAGAAATGGTCCACTCACAAACTGGCGTAACGCGATACGCGTTAACCCGTGATCCGGCGGAAAGTTCCTCGCCAAAAGAACGATCACGAACCCCTGAATATTCACAATGTCCAATTCTCAGAGTCATAATTCGACAATACAAAACAAATCACGAGAAACCACCATTCTCGGAAACATATAATCCGATTACGACAAACTGTCAGAAATCCGCAAATCACACCTCAATATCTCGCTGTAAGTTCGGACGCTCAACTCGAAAAACGAACCTCCCCACTGCGATCGGGGCGCGATTTCGAGTCAAATGACATGCAACTTGTCGAAAACCCCAAAACGTCAAAGTTGACTGCCGTTGACCACCGCCCACGGCGGCGCCGCCACCTGACCGGAAAATTTCACGGCAAAGCAACCCCTATTCAACTCAAAATCATCCACTGAGCAACTTTGTCAACTGCAACAAAGGCCAATTCAATCTCTAACTCATCCAATTTCACGAAAAACCGAATGTACACACAAATTTCAAATCCAAAATTCTCCATCCACAAATCGAATTAGAACTCCATACTTACATGGTTAGAATCCTTGAGAGGAGAGCTACAAAACCCAGTCCAAATCATAGCTCGAATCGGCCCGAATCACCAAACCCGAATTCACCTAAAATCTTCCATTTTCTCACCGGAAACTTCCTCTCCACAGCCACCCTCGCCGTGAGGGGTGGCCGAAACGCACTCGGGACACCGAGGCGAGTCGCTTGGAACTGATTTCGGGCTCGGAGGTGGCCGGAAACACCACGCCGCCGACGAGCCGTCGCCAACGTCGCGCCACCCTCCACAGCTCGGTCAAACCGAGTTGACCCAATAAATGATACTTGTTGACTTTCCAGATATGGTAAGTTTACTATTTAAAGCGTTCCCAATTTGGAAACTCGTAATTATCCACTCCGACGAACTTCAAACACACGTTATTTTCTCGTCGTAACTCCGATTCCAATAATTCTCGCGGCCACAAACTCGTCTCGACATATTCTTCAATAATCACCTGAAGTCAAACACATCGGCCAATCAGATAAAAAAGTCAACGGTTCACACCAACACATATTAAATCGACAAAATAACCAACAATCGGAAATAATCACAACTTAATCTTCGTAACTCAGAATAATGCTCTGGAAGTTCCCACAAACTCGAAATTAAATTCTGAATAACTTCCGTGAAGAAGCCGAAACCAAATTCTCATCCGGTAATTTAGTCGTTAAGTAGCTCGCCATTATAATCCAATTTCGTCGAAACTTCAAATATTCATAATTAATTCCTCGGTCGTCCAAATAACGATTCGGAACCGCCCACGAACTCGAAATCATACATAGAACGACTCTTGAGAAGAGACCCAGCTCCAATTCTCTGCCAATGATTAAGTCGTTAACAAACCTGGCGATTCAAACATTAGTCGGAAATCTGCGATTACGCAGTAACTCCCGAATCAAGCAGATCATACTGCTGATTCTGGTCCGGGTCGTCACAAATCCACCCCCCTTATAAAAATTTCAACCTCGAAATTTCTGAGTCTGCCAACTACAAGGTAGGAGCACTACCTCTGCATACTGCTTAACTCACCAGTGACAATGTGAACTGAACAACTCTGACCACTGACTCGACAATAGGAGATAGCTCCGTGCTGAAATCCATGTACCCTCAAATCTCGAATCTGAACTGGCTCTACACAATCGCCAAGTGTTCCTGCATAAGGAACAGATAGGGTACGCAACACGAAACAAACCTGAAACATAGTTCGGCCATACGGAACACAACACAACACACACAAAAGCCAACACTATAGGCGATGCCGAACCATACGGCACAACACAAACTCGCCTGTAACCACATCTGGATCAAAACAACATGGCAATTCACAACTCAGCACACTCAGCTCAACATAACTCACACCCTCATATCAACATAGTTCAAACATCGGACTCAGGAAATTACCAACCCTATTCCGCTAATCTGACAGTCTGTGGTAGCACATCCCACTAATTCCGAATCAAATATCGACTCAAACTCAAACCAAACTCACTCCAGCATAATGGAGTACAACATCGTTCCTCAAAACGACATCATGCAACATCAAAACCAGTGGTCCACAAACTGGTACTGCATGCAATCTCAAATAGCTGAAACCGCTGGTCCCAAATCCCTCGGAACTGCAATACACAAGGCCACAACATGCCCTCCAAGGTCTGAATAGTCCTCAAAGATCGCCCGTCAATCTGAGGATAAGAACTGGTACTAACTTGTAATTTGGTCCCCAATGCTAGCTACAAAGCTTGCCAACACACAGTCGTAGCTGATTACTTCGATCGGCGAACTGGGACACAAGTACATTACGAAATGGACAATCTCCGTCAAACACAACTATACCAGCCTGCCACTGAAATCGTCACTGAAAGTACAAGGAAATGTACTGAGTTCATCAAACGATCCACAAAAGCCTAACAACTGGTATCACAAACCAAGTGCATACAAGCACACACAATCACAGCAACAATCGCCACGTCTAACCGGAAATCTCAAATGGCTAACACTTCTCGGCAAGTCTCTGCCTCCTAGCCATCGCCAGTCGACAAATGTGGCATCTGCACACATATGCTGCTACCTTGCTCTTCATGTTGTGTCACGAGTAGTAAACTCGAAGTATCAGACACATCTCCCCACCAACAGTGCATAACGCACGCAAAACCACAAGCCTCAACATCATCACACTCGAACTCAGCTTCCGTAGTGCATAACCCGGCTAACACAGAAACTCGAGCCACACACACACATGTAACACTGAAGCTCCTGACTCTCGACTGAATTCATCAACAACAACATCATCCCAAACGGATGGTCAAAGTACAACCTCTAGCCTTTCCCGTACAAGCTCAAAGGTGCAGCCATAGTCGTTAGTCGACTCCCTCCATCTACACTGCCTCAAGCCCAAATCTGGCCGAAAAAGCAAGTGGAGGAAACTCAAATGATCAGCGTACATCCTACACTGCGCTGCACACCATAGCAGTAGTGTCTCGAACTCTCTGACACTAACACAAAGACAGCTACACCCAATACCATACACAGGATACGTAGCCCCATAAAGTTTCCACTGCCTGAAATCACGAGCCACCGCTCTGCTACACAGCATCAAAACATAGCCAAATCTATACCTCGATGCATCGCCATAACCCACGAACTCATCGCGATCATCAGGTAAGGTCAAAACCGAAGCAACGGTCAACCATCCTTCAGGAGTAAGTAACTCTCTTCGTGTGCATCGAACCACTCGAACTAGACGCCTTCTTCGTCAATTCAGAAAATAGAGTGGCAATCCGGGAAAATCCTGCACAAGCCGTCGGTAAAAGCCTGCCAAACCCAAGAGAAACTCTGGATCTCTGGTACAATGGTAGGTACACCCCAAATCAACACGGCTTCTAACTGGTCAGGATCCACGTCACTCACTCGGACAGCATCACACAACCTAAAATCTTCACGCAAATCAACCATAACTCACACTGGCTAAACTTCGCAAATAGCTAATCATCTCGCGAAGTCCACAAAACCGCTCGCATTTACTTCAGGTACTGGCCCACACTCCCGGAGTACATCAGGATATTGCCAACGAACATGACCGCAAACTCATCCAGAAACCGTCTGAACACCTGGTCCATCAAGTCTGTAAGACCTACGGGGCATTGGTCAACCAATGGCGTGACCAAGAACTCCTGATGCCCGCACCGAGATCTGAAAACTGTCCAAACCACATTTGACTTATCAATCCTCAGCTGATAGTATCCGGATCCGAAATCAATCTTCGACAAGACTGAAGCTCTCACAAGCTAATCAAACCAATCGTCAATCCGAAGCGGAGGATACTCACTCTCCTCTAAAGCAAATCAGGTTTCCGGTAGTTAACGCACCACCACGTCGAACCATGCAACATCTGTACAAACAATGCAAGAGCACACCATGCAAATACGCGGGGTCGCATGAAATCTCCTGAAACCTCCTCCAGCAACTCCTGGAGTCGAAACAATAGCTCCATCAACTCCGCTGGCTCCGAACGGCAAGATGCCGGTAAAATGAGTCCAGCGCCTGGTACAAACCCAATGGTGTAGTCAGTCTCCCGAATTGGAGGAACACCTGGTAACTCCTCCGAAACACACCTGGAAACTCGGGAACCACCTCAATGTCACCAATGTCGGGCACAGCAACCGAAGTATCCACAACATGAGCTAAGCAATAACACAACTCGTCTCCATCATCCGCTCGACCATCACCGCGAAACAGCATCTCGGGGAAATATGGTTGTCGAAACACAACCTCCTTCTCGAGGCACTCGAACACAACCAAATGTGTCGTCAGTAAGTCCGTACTCACAAACACATCAAATCCACAACATCCAGCTATAACAGATCCGCGGCCAACCCATATCCTCCAAAAAGGATCTCGCAACCTCCGGATGGATACAACACTCTCCAAAACCTCGGAAGTGGAGATGCAGGTACAATAGCCATGGATATTAAATAATAGTAACCTCGGAGAAAATTCTGTCCTCAAACAAGGTCATGGCACGAACTCCAACATGCCCAACTAGTCGCCCACGTCAATTGCAACTTTCTGAATGGCTCGTCTAGAAATCTGGGTTGATTAAGCTCCAGAAACAGCATCATGATTTCCTCGTAAACTCCGAGCTGTTGAACCGCTAACACAGCTGGCTGAGGGTGCTCCCTCGCAACGTGACCCTCCTGGTCACCGAAACAGCAACTGAAAATACTCCTCGAACACAAGTCACAGCAACACCTGCTGTGAGGAAGGATCACCAACGGTCGCCCAAACTCATGCCGCAGGAACAAGTCCGCTACTCCGTGATCTCTGCCATCGTCAAACGGATTCTCTGCTTGATCTGATGACCCTCAACATAATCGAAAAGGCCATGGGCTGATAAAATCACTGATCCCGAAGTGTCTAAACTCAACCTCATCACATAACTCGACTAAGTCCACTTTGCCTCAGGTGGATAAACACTCCTCAGTCAATTGTTGGATAGCCTGATAAAACCATTACCGTATAAACAACACCCTGAATGTAGGCCATGGAGTCGCAACAGGAACTCACACAATATCAGCCCACCAAATACAACAATCTGACCCAGGCAACATCACTGCCACAATTCTCAGCTCTGAGGCAACATATAGACGCTCATACACACACAACCAGGCAAACTGTGCCACACAATTCTCTGAACTCAGAATGCACATCCAAACCCGCAGTTCACTGGCAAATCACGCGTCGATTGATCCTCAATAGGATCCACAACCGAAACGACACGGAAAGCATGTCAAGGAGGCATCCTAATGAATAAAACATCATTCAACAACAACTGGAACGTAATCATGGAACTTTAAATATTTGAAAGCATACAACACCCGAAATATTGATGATTATCCGCCGGCCGGTCGGGTCACCATTCCAGACATGCTGTACATTCTCAAATATCCTTAGTAAACACGACTACAGAAGTTTACAGATCCTATAACCAAATGCTCTGATACAAAGCTGAAAGGACCCAACCCCGATTTAGTTGCCTAAACCGGAATCGAACCCCTTCGAAAACATGAACCAACAAAAACCGTAGAAATTTTGGCAGAGTTTCGCTACTAACGTAGAATTACCATTACCTGCACACGGAAAATACACTTCATCCTATGCCACAAAAAGCAAACCGTGGGCACCAATCCCATCCGGATTTCTCAATATATCAACAGTAAAGTAAAATAGTAAATATAGATGTACTTTACTGAAATCCGGAGTAAAATCGCGTAACATAAACAACAAAAAGCTCAGAGCGACTTCTCATACATAATCATATACGTATACCACAGTAGGTAGAACAATAAACCTACTGGAAGAAACAAGGTAGCTCGAGCACTATGCCTCCGACCACGACGTGCGACACCAGAGCCTGAACTGCAAACTGGGCACGGAAACCGAAAAGCCCAGGGGAAAGACATGAAAACTATTAGAGTGAGTGGAAGAAAATAAATGTCTTTCACCAAGTAATATATGTTATAAAAACATATGCGAGTCGACATAGAAATAAATCAAATAGTATACGAGGAGACGCTGACTCCAACTCGTAAACAGAGCATGCATGGAAAATCTCACGGGGTTACTCATGGACACATCCGTGCTAGTACAGTTGGAATCACGGAGTCCCTGACTTCCACGTGATTCATAGCCAGAAAGGCCTCGGTTCCGGGGTACTGCCCCTCCTGGTGGCCTACCATCGGGGATCAGCCGAGAGGCAAGTGTATCGATACAACAACGTAACTGAGACTGTACTCTATGTAAATCAAATCATAAACAGTTCGATGCAAATGCATGAAACAACATATAAGTATATGTATACTCGTATACGTATATCCGTATAAGTATAATCGTATGATCGTAAAAACACATGCTCATGTAATCCGTAATCTCAATACGCATGCTCAAGTTCATAAAACGTATATAAAGACTCGCAAACAATCTGTGAAAAGAAATTGTCCACTCACAGACTGGCGTAACGCGATACGCGTTAACCCGTGATCCGGCGGAAAGTTCCTCGCCAAAAGAACGATCATGAACCCCTGAATATTCACAATGTCCAATTCTCAGAGTCATAATTCGACAATACAAAACAAATCACGAGAAACCACCGTTCTCGGAAACATATAATCCGATCACGACAAACTGTCGGAAATCCGGAAATCACACCTCAATATCTCGCTGTAAGTTCGGACGCTCAACTCGAAAAACGAACCTCCCCACTGCGATCGGGGCGCGATTTCGAGTCAAATGACATGCAGCTTGTCGAAAACCCCAAAAAGTCAAAGTTGACTGCCGTTGACCGCCGTTGACCACTGCCCACGGCGGCGGCGCCACCTGACCGGAAAATTTCACGGCGAAGCAACCCCTATTCCACTCAAAATCATCTACTGAGCAACTTTGTCAACTGCAACAAAGGCCAATTCAATCTCTAACTCATCCAATTTCACGAAAAACCGAATGTACACACAAATTTCAAATCAAAAATTCTCCATCCCCAAATCGAATTAGAACTCCATACTTACATGGTTAGAATCCTTGAGAGGAGAGCTACAAAACCCAGTCCAAATCATAGCTCGAATCGGCCCGAATCACCAAACCCGAATTCACCTAAAATCTTCCATTTTCTCACTGGAAACTTCCTCTCCACAGCCACCCTCGCCGTGAGGGGTGGCCGAAAACGCACTCGGGACACCGAGGCGAGTCGCTTGGAACTGATTTCGGGCTCGGAGGTGGCCGGAAACACCACGCCGCCGACGAGCCGTCGCCAACGTCGCGCCACCCTCCACAGCTCGGTCAAACCGAGTTGACCCAATAAATGATACTTGTTGACTTTCCAGATATGGTAAGTTTACTATTTAAAGCTTTCCCAATTTGGAAACTCGTAATTATCCACTCCGACGAACTTCAAACACACGTAATTTTCTCGTCGTAACTCCGATTCCAATAATTCTCGCGGCCACAAACTCGTCTCGACATATTCTTCAATAATTACCCGAAGTCAAACACATCGGCCAATCAGATAAAAAAGTCAACGGTTCACACCAACACATATTAAATCGACAAAATAACCAACAATTGGAAATAATCACAACTTAATCTTCGTAACTCAGAATAATGCTCCGAAAGTTCCCACAAACTCGAAATTAAATTCTGAACAACTTCCGTGAAGAAGCCGAAACCAAATTCTCATCCAGTAATTTAGTCGTTAAGTAGCTCGCCATTATAATCCAATTCTGTCCAAAATTTAAATATTCATAATTAATTCCTCGGTCGTCCAAATAACGATCCGAAACCGCCCAAAAACTCAAAATCACACATAGAACGACTCTTGAGAAGAGACCCAGCTCCAATTCTCGGCCAATGATTAAGTCGTTAACAAACCTGACGATTGAAACATCAGTCGGAAATCTGCGATTACGCAGTAACTCACGAATCAAGCTGATCATACTGCTGATTCTGGTCCGGGTCGTCACATTTCTCAATATCATATCAATAACATCAAACAGTAAACATAACTGTAATATATAGGAAATCCGGGAAAATTCGTATAAAACATGTATAAGTAATGTATCAGAGCGACCTTTAGTGTATATATATACAAAATATACAACAGTAGGCGAAACAAGAAACCTACTGGAAAACACAGGTAGCTCGAACAATTAGCCTCCGACCGCGACGTGAGACACCAGAATCCGAACTGCAAACTGGGCACGAAAACAGAAAAGCCAAGGGGAAAGGCAAATAAAACGTTAGAGTGAGTGGACAAAAATAAACATATGCCTTTCACCAGTTTCATATACATAATCAATGTAAAACAATGCGAGTTCGGAAAGTATATATGGAGGTGCCAGGCAAATCTCTCAAGCCCGACGATCAGGAGAATCGCTCAAGCCCGACGGTGATAGGCCAGGGGAATCTCTCAACCCCGGTGGCATACAGGGGAATCTCTCAACCCTGCCCTGAGGAATCTCTCAACTCTGGCGGACTACCGGTGATCAGCCGAGTAGCCGAAGCATCGATGCAGTAATGCCATCACCATATAATATAAAATAATACCTCCGAAAATAATAAATAACTCAACATCGTATAAAGAAAATACGGAAAATCACGAACTCGCAATAACTGTGAAAATATAAAAATGTCCACTCACAGATGAGCAGAGCGCGCACTCGCGCTAATCACGTGGTCCAGCGGAAGATCCCTCGCCCGAAGCACGATCTCGATCCCCTGAATAATCACAAAATATATCTGATCAAAATCACAATTCTCAACACTATACTACACCGCGGAAACCAACCGTTCCCGGAAATATACAACACAGTGCAAAATAATCGACGAAATTCCCGAAATCTCCACTCAAAACCCTCGACTGAAAATCCGATACCCAAATCAACTCGAAAAACTCAAGGCGACGATCGGGCCGCGAATACGTGAAAAACGACATTAAAAACATCGAATTCCAAAAAGTCAACGGGTCGCCGAAGCTCCGGCGTTGACTGCCGCTGCCGCCGTAGGCGCGCTGTTAACCGGAGAGTTTTCCCGGCGACCGAGCTACCAAACTGTTCTCCTCCTTAAGCCGAGCAATTTTTCCTAAGGGATCACTACCATCCAACCACCACCGTGGCCGAAAATCAGCTCGAAAGTTCAAAATTTCAAACCGGCCGGAAAACTTCCCAGACCGATTCCGGTGCCGTCGCGACACCTCGTCCCTCCAAACCAAAGGGGAAATGATCACCATCCAAAACCCAACAAAACCCACCAAAGGTCCACCCCGGAAAGTCACCGGAGTGCCGCCACCAAACAAGGCCGTGACCGGCCGGAAAACCTCAAATTTCATCTCCTCCGTTCTCCCTCAAATCAACCTCAAATTCCAAAATTTTAAGTTCTAAACAGTAGGAAATCAAACAAGGATTCGAAATATACCAATCACAAGGCCGGAGGTGGCCGGAAAATGAAGGTCGCCGGCGAGTCAAACGATGGCCGGTTTTTTTCCCCCGGTCAACGCGGGTCAACGCCTCTTCCTTGATCAAACTTCCCGAATAGTGATTTTCGACAATTTTTGACTATTTCCAATATTTATACTCACGCCTCGGGACGATCGACTGTCCAAAACGGATAACCATTACGATTCGGATAAATTCGATACGAACGGATAAACTCGTCGATATTCCGAAACTTCAAATAATCATATTATATTTCTTGGTCATTGGAAAAATCATCTGGAACCGCCCACGAACTTGAAATCACGTGTACCACAACACTCGAGAAGAGACTCAACTCAAATTTTTGGCCCATAATCAAGTCGTGATTAAAACCGGCAAACCACACAATTATCGAAAAGCTGCGATTACGTGATAACTCGAGAATTACGCTGATTACTCTACTGATTCTGGTTCGGGTCATCACAGCACCAATCATGATTGTCATTGATGATGTATATGGCACAAGATTAGTAAACAATGCATCAGTGCTTATTCTGTAGTATAGTATGAGTAGTACCACTATCTACTAGACATTGGATCTCGCCTCCAAACTTCTACAAAAAAATTTGAATTAGTTAGTCTTGAAGACTTGTCAAACCTTTTAAGTATAGACTTAAAAATTTTACGAAAGGGTTGTAATCCTTAAAGAGTGTTGATATGGCATAAGAAAACTGATGTAAAACCACATTTTTATCAGGTGTACAAATCCAGGTTGAATTTTTCTGAACCTTTCTTTTTCGAGAAAACCGATGGAAGAACACATCAGAAAAATACCAAATCCGAGTACAACCTTCAAGGGGTCGAGACATATCCTCGACGGGTCAAAATTTGAATAATTGTGTCATAGAATCCATCCTTTAATGGGTTGAGAAAAAATTTCAATGTATCGATTTATCGGTATCTTTTTTTGATGGGTCGAGGAAAAATTTTGACGGGTAAAAAAATGTGACATTTTAGAGACAGAAGCTTGCTTTCGATAGGTGTAGGGAATCTCTCGATAGGTTGAAACGTATATGTAATGTACTGGAGGAGTGCATTAGACGGATCGAATGAAAACGAGGCCAAAACCATACTCTCTTTGTGTCGTTTTATGATACTTTGGTGTCATAATGCCATAGAATTTTGTAGAATCTAAACCTTGTAAGCAATATGTATGAACATAATCATTCTTCACACTTTAAAATACTGAAAGGAAGAAAATTTTGTTAATTTGCCAACATCAAAAATTACATCAAAAGACTGTTCTTATTCAGTAACCATTACTAAAAATAAAGTCAAATACAAAGAAAATTTTGATTACATAGTAGAGATATAGGTCTAATACATAGGCTAATCAAAATCCGCAGTCTCTAAACTTGTGTTGACGTTTGCTACTATAAGGTTTGCTTCACCAACATCATCCATCTCTTGATCCATAGTGTAGTTGGTCTCTTGTGCCAGGTACTAGTTGCAACTCTTGTCGGCATTCCGGACATCTTTGGGTGCACGAAATTTCTTGTGCATATCACTACAAAAACAGGGACTATAGCTGACGACCTAGAGTCGACGACTATAGTTAGACCAGTCGTCGGCTATAGTCATAGCCGACAATCGGCCGTCAGCCATACGGTCGACGACAAAACTATGGCTGACGACTAGGAGGTGGGTTGCAGGGTAAAAATAGGACGATACCCTACTACATTAAGTTGTTGGGTATAGTCTTGTCTATACCAGACGATTAGTCAATGCCCGGAGTTGACCGGAGGAGGACTATACCTGACGACCAGAAGGTGAGTTATCGGGTACAATATTTAGGATAGCCGACAACACAATTCCAAGTCGTCGCCTATGGTATAAAATTTCAAAAAAAAATATCCAAAAATGTACAATTCTAATCCCCGAACCTACAATTGCATAATATTCTTGATCGAAGTTGCAAAACACATTAGAAATTCACTAACAAATCACAAACTCGCACATATTATACCCTAACCTATGGATGATTTAAATTGATGTTATTGAAAACATCAACATTAATATCCTCATATTCGGGATCTTCCTACGACCGTGTGGCAGGAAAAGAGAACGCAGGTGGAGCCGGGACTGGTTATCTAGATGACTGAAGCTATGCAGTCCAATCCTGAAACTATGAAGCCATCGTAGACTGCTCGGCTAATCTCGCCCACTACATCTCCTCCACCTGCCTTCGAGTCTCTTCTAACACCCTCTACTACTCTGCCGTCTGCCTTGGTGCTCTTCCGCCTGCCTCTGGTGCTCTGTCGTCACCCTATGGAGTTGTTCTTGTAGATGAGAAGACTTCGAACTAATCGAGCTATGGGAGAATTTGGGAGTGTTCTTCAAGACCCCGTCCCTCATCTGTCCCAGACCCCTGCAGTAGTAGCCATTTCCCCGTGGTGGGAAAACCTCACCCATGATCCTCGCTGCTACAAGCGGGTCAGATTGATCAATCTGAGAGATGGCCTAGGGGAGGTCTGAATCCTGGGTCTCAGGCCATTGTTATCTCACGATTTGAGTCAATACCTCCAGAGTCACCTTTTGCACTCTCGCCTAATTGACAATGAAAAAAAATACATAAATTAGAGCAGTAACCATACGTAAAAAAATTTAGAGATATATCATAGCAAATATATTACTTAAGTTATAAGAGCATAAGACATACAATATCTTTGGGGAACTGAGCATACACTTTCTATAACATATACTCCAAATGGGGGACTTCAGGGTGTTGGGCGGCCTCCTCCATCCAACCCATAAAGGATCTCAACCGCCATGATGGTTCTTTGTGTTTTTTTCCCGGTTCGCCGCGTTTATTGTAGAAATAGCCTGATTGGATGAACATACGTGAAAAAAAAATTAATTAGAAAATTATTTTTGCCAAATACTATACAAGTAAGCACAAATGGAGTACCATTGCATACCTCGACCTTTAGGGTGTTGAAGTGGACTACGAACCACTGCCACTCGTACTACCTATACATAAACTCCATATGGGTACCCCCACAGAGGTTTCCGTGCTTTTTCCAGTGCTTTTTGAGCTCACTCTTCCACTCCTTATACCTATATATGGGAGGTATGGGTGAGTAAATTGGCATATAAATGATCAACAAAATGTCTAAAATTTAATTCCATATCTCATCACCTTCTTCCTTACACCTCATTAGCTCACGTGTATTAGAGCTCTTCCGGCACAATAAACCACAACTGCAATGTATATATAAATAAATATATAAATGGTAGACATACATAATGAATATATAAGGGATAATTATACGTAATGAATATATAATTAACTTACCGACAACGCATTGTTCACACAGTCCTTCACACATTGTGGCACGGATGACCACTCTCCCCATAGAACCGGCACTCTGTCTAGTATTATACTCCCTACAATGCTGGCGTACTTCCGCGTATTCCTATCTACTATCACGTCTCCATTGGAATTGGTCTGTATGCCCACTTTCCCAAATTCCTTGACCGCATTGTCAAGTAGCTTGCCGTTGACCGTGCCTCTAGTTCTTCTTTGCATTACCTCCAGCGTCGGTGTCGGCTAACAGAAGGAAGAAAAAAAATTAATCATAACCACTTGAGTGGTATATTCATTATGTATTAATGTGTTTTAAATTAAATACTAAGTTTGGTCATATTTACCCGATTCAGATGTCAATGCAATTAATACCCTTGCACTGTACAGAGGAGTATTAAATGACACATAGAAGTAAGCCTCTTCAGGGGCAGTGTAGCCAATGTGTCCTGGAATGGGCACTCCCCGATCATCGAGCGCAGGTATCGATGGTATTAGATCGGGCATGAAGAGGTGCAGAGGTGGACCTCCTTGTGTCCCCGTAGAGGAACTATCTGAAGTACCTGCATTACAGGCCGACGGCTGGGACGAGGGAGTAGGCACCCTTGGCCGGAAGATGGGAGACATATGGACACCTGAATGTCCAGAACCCGTAGAGGCAGCCAGCTGCAGCGGCGAGGGAGTGCCTTCTTTGAAATGCGGCCCCGTGCAGGTGGGTCGGCGGGCCACTACATCTTCTTGCGGTTGCTAAAGTAGTTGAAGGTCTCAAGAGGTCTTGGGGCCTCTATAAGTGTTACTTATTGAGGCAGACGAGGAATTATCGCCGCTAGACCCGGTTCCTTTTTTAGAGCCCTTCGAACTCTTCTGACTTAACTAATTCATGATCTCTAATTATTTAAACCCTAATTAAATTAAACCCTAATTAGTTAAACACTATTTAAATTTAACCATACATAAATCATAATATTTCACCCCACAAATTCATACACAACTCACATAATTCATACCTAAATCACAAAATTCGTACATAAACAACAAATTCATACTTAAATCACAAAATTCACAAAATTCATACATAAATCACATATTTCATACATAAATCACAAAATTCACAAAAATTATACATAAATCACATATTTCATATATTCACAAAAAATCAAAAAATTAACATAATATTCCCTCAAAATAATCACATATTCCATAAAATTCACAATCACAAATTATATACAATTCACAAATCCAATAACCTAATCAAATTAAATAACCCAATCAAAATTTCCATACCAAAATTCAATAACCTAATCACAAATCCATAGCAAAATTCAATAACCCATAATCAAAACTCATACACAATCACATAATCTAATCTATATCAAACTAAAATCCATAAATAAGTTAAACCCTAAAATTTAGGGGGAAAAGGAGAGAGAGAGAGAGAGAGAGAGAGAAAGAGAGAGAGATAGGAAGAACCTGTTTTGGGGGAGGAGAGGCCAATTTGGGGGCTATTTTGACAATTTGGGACGTTTGGGGAGGAATTCCGGCGGTTTCGGACGTTCTGGGGAGAGGAGGAGAGGCCGAAGAAATGAGAGCTCGGGCTTGGTAACCTGGTTATATCGTGGGACTATACTCGACGACTTATTGAAGGTTGTCGGTTATAGTATACCCGACGACCTTCATTAAGTCGTCGGATATAGTTATTTTTTACTTTTTTAAATTTTTTTTTATAGTATACCCGACGACTTTGATGAATGTCGTCTGGTATAGTATGTAAAAAAATTAAAATTGCATGCATCTTTGGCAAAAATGACTTGTTTCGCAGTAGCACCTGTTTACCTAATAGTATAATAAAAATGAAGCCAACATTTCAACGACATCCTCATGATCAACCAACACATTTAATTAATTAACAAATGTACAATTATGTTTAACTAAGGCTCATAATCAGAATCATCACTTGAGTCTGCATCGGTGTCAGAGTTAATTTTCGGTAATATATGCTGCTCCTCGTCACTGGAGTCTTCGTTGTCTTTGTTTGGAAGGACATCAATAAGACTTACATCCGCCAGCGGAAGTCAAACCACACTACCAGGTCTCACATTATTTAGGCGAATTATAGAGGATTTAAGAATACCCATTGTGTTCGGCTCTTGGTATGCAGTCACTTCTTCAATATCGTTGGCCTCACCAAGTGTAGTAGCACTGTATATGTTTCTAGGATCAACATGGTTGACTACTTTCCACGCCCCTTTGTGTACAAGATTATCTAGATAAAACACTTGTTTTACTGATGTGGCCAAAATAAAAGGGTCATCCTCATACCAGCTTGTAGCGGTATTCACCGAAAAACCCCGTATTTATTGGTCCTTGTGTTCCCAGGGTCAGTATAAAACCATCTACACTTAAACAAGTGCATGGTTATGCCCACCCCATAAATTAGTTCAACCACTGAATGGAGAACACCATAATAGTCAATGTTATTCTGCCCACCATGTACCATTACCCCAGAATTATGTGTTCTCCGTTTGTCATCTCTATGTTGACATACAAATTCCACGACATTGAGCTTACACATTGGATACACTCTTGAAGTTATCGGTTTCAACGCCAGAAGCCTCAATTCGTGTCACCAGTGTCGGTCACCATCACATTGTACATGGTTCATCTGAAGTTAAAAAGAGCAGCCATTAACTCATAATCTTCACATTGATTTATGAATGTATATAACTATATCAATTTGAAACACGTTCCCAGCCGCCAAAATAGTTTGCAAACTCCCTATTGTGGTACTCAAGATCACTGGCAACTGCAAGGCAATTTAGATGGATATTTTTCCAGTATTGAACTTCTGAACAATTTATCAATACGCACCAGTGGGCAATGACTAGCTCATACCGTTCCAACTTATACGACTTTGGCAACAAACCATATAATTCAACTTCATTCGAGAGGATAGAAAGATTGAAATGTCGTTCATCTACCGACATGTGTTGTGGAGGGTCCTCCAATGCTCCCAAATACATCTTGGTGTACGTTACGCACTCGTGCGCAAGATATGCTTCAGCTATACACCCTTCAGATACAGATTTATTAGCCACATAACCTTTGTAGTCTCCTAGTTGTCTATCAAATTGTAAAGTGCATGTGAGGATTATGGAAATACATAATTATATTAAAGAATTTATCATATGTTGAATCATATTTAACTTTCCATGGGATACATCCAAGTGTAGTGTACTAAACTAGTAAACAACAATTGTTCGGGGAGATGAATCGTCAGGTGAGGCATGATGTCAAAAAAATTTTGGGGGAAATAATCTCTCAAATTTGCACATGATAAAAATGATGTCCTGTTGCATTTCCCTCAAATCTGATTTTTTTCACTTCTCTAGTCAATGGCAGTATGGCAGTCATGACTCTCGAAGAGACGTTGAAGCAGTATATGGCAGTCATGACTCTTTAATCTGTACATCTTATTGTCCCAGAAGTTAACACACCTCCCTCTATTTCCTGCTGAAAGGACCCGACCCTAGATTAACTAGTAATCTAGAATCAAGCCCTAACAACTTACCATAATCTACGAGTTTCTGTGAAAATTTTGACATAACTTCTCTTATAAAAGAGACAACCAAAAACCTGCAAGGAAAACTGACACTCGGCAGATAAACCCACAAACAATACTGTGGACCATTGATGTCCAACCCGATTTCCTCAACATAAAACTGGAATTCAAAACTGATACATTAATCAGAATTCAAAAACATACTTCCAGTAAATACGGATTCACATAAAAAGAAACTCAACTCGACAACTATACGAGTGACAACCTATTCACAAGAGTCTCACTAAGACAATACTACAGAACTAGTATCCAAGGTGACTTCAATAAGACAAGAGACATACTGACAGTGAACTAGAACATACTGCCGAAGGAATTGATTGGTAGACTCGGCGCCCTCGACGACATCCAGCACCCTCATGATACACACTGCAATTTAGGCAAATAAAACCAAAAAGCCCAGGAAAAAGATACATGAAATCATAAAAACTGTTAGAGTGAATAGACGAAAATAATATTTCATTTTTTAACTCAAACTGTACATAATATGCCTTTCATATATAATGTGCATAAAAATAATGCAAGTCAGAAAATAAACATGATGCGAGTTTAAAACTGCGGGGTCTCTCTCAGACACATCCGCAACAGTACAGTCTAAATCACGAGATCTCAGACCCACACGTGATTAAAGAGTTAGAAAGACCTCAGGTCAGGATATCTATCCCCAACCCCCCCCCCCCCCCCCCCCCCCCCCCCGGAGCATCTCGGGGATCAGCCGAGCATGCCAATGCATCGATACCATTAGTATCACTAAGACAGTACTCTGTGTAAAACAAATCACATTTATTTCCATGCACATGCATAATCGTAAATGCATACTAGCACGACATATATTCATAAAATGCATAATCGTAAATGCACACTCGTACGTGCATAATATAAAATGCATAATCACAAATGCACAATCTTAAAATGCATAAATCAAGAGTCGTAGGTCAATGGTGAAAATAAAATGTCCACTCACATGTTGCCAGGATAAACATAAAGCTGAAACCTTGTCAATCGGCACAATTATTCATCTAATTCGCCCGCTAACTTATGATCCTGTCAACCAAATATCTATCCCCACCCCCCCCCCCCCCCCCCGGAGCATCTCGGGGATCAGCCGAGCATGCCAATGCATCGATACCATTAGTATCACTAAGACAGTACTCTGTGTAAAACAAATCACATTTATTTCCATGCACATGCATAATCGTAAATGCATACTAGCACGACATATATATTCATAAAATGCATAATCGTAAATGCACACTCGTATGTGCATAATATAAAATGCATAATCACAAATGCACAATCTTAAAATGCATAAATCAAGAGTCGTAGGTCAATGGTGAAAATAAAATGTCCACTCACATGTTGCCAGGATAAACATAAAGCTGAAACCTTGTCAATCGGCACGATTATTCATCTAATACGCCCGCTAACTTATGATCCTGAAACCACGATTAAAATAATATCTGATCATCAGAGTTCATACTGAATAGATTCGATCGTAATCTAGTGAGTAATAACATCGAGAATCTTGAATACTCGAATAACGTAATTTCCTGTTTAATTACTAACTCAACCAAATACTGAATTCAGTTCCTTGAAATCCCTCAGTTTTAAGAATCACAAACAAATCTCAATATGAAACGACTCGCAAATAAACGGATAATCAAAGCGTCATTTAATATTGTCGTGAATTAGACTGATAATTGTCCGATTAAATGCTCGCCCAAATTTAACAAACTCAAATCCGAATATAAACCTCACCATTGCGTTTGGCAAGCGAAGATGAGCGAAACGATACAAAACTTCATCGAAAATTCTACCTCGCCGATGATCCCACCGGCCCAGAAAATTTCGACCTATACATTAATTTGAAGATCTCAACATTTCCAACAACTTTGTAGTTCAATGCTAAGCCCAATTCAAACCAGAAAATGTCCAAAACTCACCGTGAAATTCAAAAACCTCGCCGAAATCATTTCCTCCAATCGGCACCCACCGGCCACGGCAAGACCCAAGACTACATGGGTTCAACTCACCATTCTATGGGCTTCAAAACCTTCATAAGGTTGACCTCCAACGCCGCCGTCTTCAGCCGCCACCACCGCCGCCGATTCCGGCCAGAATTCCCTCATCTTCATCTCATCGAATCCTCCTCCTCCGGCCACCAAACTCGATGATCCACCGATCGACTTGAAGAGGAGCTCATGCCCAACAACTTTCATCAAGGAATCATGGCCAAAGGTGGCCGGAAGATATCTCACCCCCGGCAACAATTTCGTGGCCAAAACAGGTCGGTTTGACCCGTGGTCAACTCGGTCAAACCCAGAAATCCCAAAATAGAAACTTTCTCATTTTTCTCGTATTTATACCGTATATATACCCATACACATATAACCCAAATCAACGGCTATGGTTCAATCTGATCAAGATCGGTAGGTCACGATTAAATTAGCAATAAAAATAACAATTTTATATATTTTCACCAACCGACTTCAAAATTCGTTAAATAATTGCTCGCTTATCCGAAAAATTCCCCAAAAATTCTCACGATCTCGAAATTAAATACTCTAGAATTCTTGTGAAGGAAGTTAACACAAATTCTCGCCTGGTCAAAAAGTCGTTAACAACCCACGCGATACCACCAATTCGTGATAATTCAATTTCGTGCTGATTAATACGTAGATTTTGGTTTGGGTTGTCGCACCTGCATAGCCTGACGGCACTACCACATTTTGACTCATTGCCGGCGATTTTTAAATCGCCGGCAATGTTTTTTAACATTACCGACGATTTTTGCCGGAAAAATCGCCGGTAATGTCTTTTTCTTTTTTTTTAACATTACCGGCGACATAAATGTATGTCGAATGTATGTCGCCGGCAATGTCTCGATGGTAATGTAAAAAAAAAAAAGACATTGCCGGCGACTTCATTTATGTCGCCGGCAATGTCTTTTTTTTTTTTTTTAAACATTACCGGCGACATAAATGTATGTCGCCGGCAATGTCATTTTTTTTTTTTTACATTACCTTCGAGACATTGCCGCCGACATACATTTATGTCGCCGGTAATGTTTAAAAAAAAAAAAAGACATTACCGGCGATTTTTCCGGCAAAAATCGCCGGTAATGTTAAAAAACATTGCCGGCGATTTAAAAATCGCCGACAATGAGTCAAAATGTGGTAGTGCGGATACCTAACATTAACCATCCACCTAAAAATGTCCTTTTGGTCAGGCTTGACGGTGTACAGAGCTTGAGGCATTTTTTTCTTCCCTTCTCTCAACCACAAATGTGTTCGTGTACCGATTCTTTTTAGATCAATGCGTGCCTTCGGGTCATCTTTAGTTTTCCCCTCCCAATTTAACATTCTTTCCACCATACTTCCGCAGACATTCTTCTCAATGTGCATGACATCTAGGTAGTGCCTGATGGGCAACTTAGACGAGTACGGAAGTTCCTAGAATTGAATATGCTTTTGTGCTTCTAGAATTTATACCAGTCGGGTCTGAGAGGTATTGCTGCCACTACATCAGGATGATTGCTGAGCTGCCCAAAATCGTATTCATTCAACACTTCTAAAATTTCATCCCCCGTCCACCTCCTGGGTTGCACACCTATTTCTACAGTCCCATCAAATGCCTCCTTATCATCCCGAAATGGGTGATCATATGGAAGCCAACAACGGTTACGCATCTGGACAATCTTCTTGCAATGAGGGTTGCCGCAATCAACAATCATGCACTCTGGACAAGCCATGTATTGCCTAGTAACATTGCCCGATAACATCCCACGGGCAGGAAAATCACTGATGGTGCCAACAAGCATGGCATGCATTTGGAACATCTCGTTTTGTACTTGTCATAAGTAGGATGACCAACGTTACTCAAGTACTTAAGCTCCTCAATCAAGGGTCTCATGTACACATTGATACACTTTCCTGGATAACTCGGCCCTAGAATTAACATAGTCAACATATTGTATTCCTTCTTCATCTACATCTATAGAGGAAGGTTGTACGGTACCAGTATAACTGGTCATATACTATATTGAAGACTCATGTTGCCAAAAGAGTTGAATCCGTCAGATGAGAGCCCGAGCCAAACATTTCGGACATCTGATGCAAAATGAGAAAACTCCCTAACCATGTGCTTCCAAGCCTCTGCGTGTACAGGGTGTATGAGGGTATCATCGTCAGTCAAATCTCTCTCTGTGTGCCATCTCATAGCTTTGGCCGTGTGTGCAGACATGAACAACCATTCCTGCTTATCAATCAGCGGAAAATACCGAAGTACCTTTATAGCTTTCTTATTCCCTGCAGGAGTCAACTTATACATATCAATGTGACATACCAGACATGCATCAAGGTTTTCCAGATCATTTGGGTCCTTTCATTTTACGAAAATATCCGAAAACATTATGTCTCAAAATCGCGGGTATAAATACAGGTGTTTACTTAGAGAAAATCAAAAATTTCTATTTTTTGAAACCGAGTTTACCCGCGTTAACTCGGTCTCCAATGGCCAAAATCGCCGCCGGAGGAGACGGCGTGGCTATTTACAGCAACCTTTAGCCGTGAAACTGGTCGGGAATTGTCAGGCTCGACCTCCTCTTTTGTTTGTTGGGGCATGACCAGCATTGGTGGTCGGAGGAAGGAGAATTGATGCGGTGAAGTTGACCGATTTCGAATAGATTTTTGCTGCGCCAGTGGTGGCGTTGGACGTCAAGGTTATGGGGTTTTAAATCCCAGGCTGAGATGAGTCAATTGGGACACATCTTGGACCTTGCCGTGGCCGGACGCGGGCGATCGGAGGAGTTGAATTTTCCGGTGGGTTTTTTGTTTTCTGGAAAATTGGAGGCTTTCCGGTTAGAACTTGATGTCGTGTTCTTCATAAATGTTGTTGGGCTTGTTGAGCTGAACATTTTGGTATGCATGTTGCTTAATTTGGTGCTGGTGGGAATTCCGGCCGCCGTTGGCGGTGTGCGTGGCCCACGCGCCGCCGTACGCGGCGGAGCTTTGGCGAGGTGGAATTTTCAACAAAATTTTATGTCGTTTGGCTCATAATTTCATGGCGAACGTAATGGTGAGATTCTTGTTTGGAATTTAGACGTGTATTTAATCGTATAATAATTAATTGATTTCACGATATTATTTACGGACGATCCAACTATCGATTTATATTTGAGTCGCTTGATATTTGAGATTTATGTTGCGACTCTAAAATTTAGTTATGGTAAAGGAATACATGGAAATGAATTCAGGATTTGATTAAGTGCATTTTTTTGTCGGGAATTACATTATTCGAGAATGCGCACTTCTCAACATTTTTGCTCGTAGGATTACGAGCTTGTTATTCAATATCAAGGAATAGATAATAATTATAATCGTGTTTACACAATTAGTTGCGGACCATGTCAGATGATTATTGCGTCGATTAGCAGGTTACGGGTTCACGAATATCCCGGCATAGTACGGTGAGTTGACACCTTTATTTTCACAGTTGATAGTGAGTTCATGGTTTTTATGCATTACACTTTACGGTATCACCATCTGAAATATGCGGTAACTGATACACGAAATCCATAGTGATATCCTCCCACTTCTAATCGGGAGTCTCCAATGGCTGTAACTTTCCAGCAAGTTTCTGTCTCTCTGCCCTCACCTGCCGACAAATCAGGCATCTGCTCTCATAGGCTGCTATTTCCCTTCTTCATATTGCTCCACGAGTAGTAAACTCTAAGTATCTGATACATCTTCATACAACCAGAGTGCATAACATACGTTGAACAATGAGCTTCAATAAGCATCTGTCTCTTCAAATCATTGTCTCGCGGCCCATATAACCTCACTCTGCATGATCCTGGAACTAGCCAAAATTGCTCCAACATTATCTCACTCTAACTCAGCACCTATAGCTCGCAACTCAGCTAACAATGAGGTTCTTGCAACACGTACATGAAACATAGAAACTCCAAATTTCTGACTAAGTGCATCAGCAACAACACCCCTGAATGATAGTTAAAGTACAACCATATTAGCCTCTCTCGAATGAACTTAAATGTGCAGCCATAGTCATTAATCAACCTCATCCATCTACGTCGCCTCATGTTTAATTCTGGCTGAATACGCAAGTAGATGAAACTCAAGTGATCAGTGTACATCCTACACTGCGCTGCACGCCATAGTAGTAGTGTCTCTAACTCTTCGATGCCAACACAAAGACAGCTACTTCTAAATCATACATAGGATACGTAACTTCATAAAACTTCCACTACCTGGAACCATATACCATCATATTGCCATGCTGTAGCCCAACTCAACCAAAATCTAGTTTCGAAACATCACTATACATAACATACACTTCACTGACATCACATAATGTGAACATTGGCGTAGTAATCAACCTCTCCTCTAACCACAACATGTAACTCTCTTCACAGGTATCTGACCATTTCAAACTCAACCCTCTGATCGAAACTGATGATACTCGCATCTGAAATCAATCTCCGAAAAATGAAACTCCAATAAGCTGATCAAACTAGCCATCAATTCGAAGTGGAGGATACTAGCTCTTCTCTGAAACCTGATTCAGCTTCTGGTAGTCGATGCACAACCTCATCGAACCATCTTTTATCCCCATAAAACATACTGGAACACCCCAAGTTAAAACACTGAATCAAATGAAGTCTTCCTCAAACAGTTCCTGAAGTTGAATATGCAACTCCCTCAACGCTGATAAATTCTCTAAAAAACATCTGAATACTCACAGATAACCTCAACATCGCGAACATCAGGTACAACAACCTCCACATCACGAACATGTGCCAAGTACGGCATACATCCTGGCTTCATCATCAGCTCAGCCACATTACTGAAACCACACATAGTAGAGAAGCATTTATTTCACCTCTAAACAAGAACTTTTGGCACGACTGAATGTCAAAGGACTACAACATTCTTGCGACAAACAACCACAGTCCAATGAGTCACCAAGAAGTCTATCCCCCCAAAACATAACAAAATCCTCAATGTCCAGCAACAACAACTCTACAGCTAGTCCACAACCTCTTGTAAACCTCATAGACTCGATACCCCACCTGATACACACAATCTCATCAAATGGATACAGTATTCTCCACAAACCTAGAAGTGAAGATGCAAGCATAATAGCCATGGATGTCAAGCAACGGTAACCTCAGGGAAACTCTGCCCTCACACAAGGTCGTGGCATGAACTCTGGCATGTCCAACTAACCGTCCACATTGATTGCGACTTGCTGATTGACTTGTCTAGAAGTCTGCGTTGGTCAAACTCCATAAATGGTACCTTGACCTCCTCCTGAACTCTGAGCTGCAGGACCACGAAAAGCAGCTAACTGAGGACATTCCTTTGTAACGTGACCCTCCTGGTCACCATAATAGCAACTTAGAATGCCCCTCTGACACAAATCATAGTGATGCCTGCTGTAAAAGTAGCACAATGAAAACTCCTGCTTTGTGGAAGGATCACCAACGACCACCCTGACTCATACCATAGGAACTAATCCACTACTCTGTGATCTCCTTCTCCACCAAACAGATCTTCTGCCTTGTCCAGATGACCCTCAATATAATCGAAAAGGCCACAGCCTGATGAAGATACTGATCCCGAGGTGCCTGAACTCAACCTCATCAAAATATCTCGACTAAGTTCACCTTCCTTAAACCGACATGTCTGAAACCGCATATGCCTTTCCTTCTCAATGTCCTCGCCTCTGAGTGCAGCACATCAAACTCCTTACGGTTGTCTTAAGGCATAATAGTCAAAATCTCTTTGCTCAGGTTCAAACTCATCTCAAACCTCCTGCATTGCTTCCTCTGAAGCCACATAACACGTGCAAACTAGAACAAACATGTGAACAATACATCCCTGCCTCAGGTTGGTAAACACTCCATATTTTCGTTGTTGGATAGCCTGATTGAACCATTACCGTAAAAACAATACCCTGGATGTAGGTCATGGAGTCGTAATAGGAACTTACACAATACCAAACCAACAAATGCAATGATCTGACCCAAGCAAACCATAAACTACCACAATTCTCTGCTGTGAAGCAACATGTAGACGCCCATACACGCACAACCGGGCAAACCATGACACAGATATCTCTGAACCCAAAATGCTTATCCAAACCCACAACTCATTTATCAAGTCGCGCATCGACTGATCCTCAACAGGATCCACAACCTTACTGACACGGAAAGCACGTCAAGGAGGCATCCTAATGAATAAGACATTATTCACAACAAACAGAACGTAATCATGGAACTTCAAACATTTGAAAACATACAACACCCAGAGCATTGATGAGTATCCGCCGGCCAGTCGGGTCATCGCTCTAGACATGCTGTACATTCTCAAATATCCTTAGTAAACACGACTACAGAAGTCTACAGAACCTAAAACCTAATTCTCTGATACCAAGCTGAAAGGACACAACCCCGATTTAGTTTCCTAAACCGGAATCAAACCCTTTCTGAAAACACGAACTTTCGAAAACCATAGAAATTTCGGCAGAGTTTCACTATATCGCGGAATTACCATTAACCTGCACCCGAAAACACACTTCATCCTATGCCACAAAAGCCAAACCGTGGGCACCAATCCCATCTGGATTTCTCAAAATCATAATATAATATAAAGCAAGAAGCAAAAACTATAACTTTACAGAAATCCGGGAAAATCATATGAAAATATAAACATCAGAGTATTCATAGCGATCTCTAGTATATATACATAAACACATAACAGTAGGCTAAATAAGGAACCTACTGAGAAAGAAAAGCAGCTCGAATACTAAGCCTTCAACTGCGACGTGCGACACCAGAATCCGAACCGCAAACTAGGCACGGAAACCGAAAAGCCCTGGGGAAAGGCAAATAAAATCGTTAGAGTGAGTGGACGAAAATAATCATATGCCTTTCACCATTTATACAATATAAAAACAATACGAGTTCTTAGAATAAATGGAGGTGTCAGGCGAATCTCTCAAGCCCGACGGTGATAGACTAGGCGAATCTCTCAAGCCTAGTGGGTACATCAGAGGAATCTCTCAACCTTAGAACTGGACTACCGGTGATCAGCCGAGTAGCCAATGCATCGAAGGGAGATTGATTTCAGTTTAATGGAGTTTCAGTTTTCGGAGATTGATTTCAGATGTGAGTATCATCAAATTCAATCAGAGGGTCGAGTTTGAAATGGTCAGATACCTGTGATGAGAGTTACATGTGATGGTTAGGGGAGAGGTTGATAACTACGCCAGTGTTCACGGTATGTGATGTCAGTCAGGATTATGTTATGTATAGTGATGTTTCGAAACTAGATTTTGGTCGTGTTGAGATGCAGCATGGCAATATGATGGTATATGGTTCCAGGCAGTGGAAACTTTATGAAGTTACGTATTTTATGTATGATTTAGGAGTAGCTGTCTTTGTGTTAGCGTCGAACAGTTGGAGACACTACTGCTATGGTGTGTGGCGCAGTGTAGGATGTACACTGATCACTTGAGTTTCATCTACTTGCGTATTCAGCCAGATTCGAGCATGAGGCGGCGTAGATGGATGAGGTTGATTAACGACTGTGACTGCACATTTGTACTTTGACTACCATTCAGGGGAGACCAACCTTGTTGCTGATGAACTTAGTCAGAAATTCGGAGTTTCTATGTTTCATGTATGTGTTGCAAGAATCTCATTGTTAGCTGAGTTGCAAGCTACGGGAGCTGAGTTAGAGTGAGATGATGATGGAGCATTGTTGGCTAGTTCCAGGATCGACCTGTGTTACTTGATCAGGTCTGTGAGGCTCAGGATGCAGATTCCTACTTGTTGGACAAGAAGAATGCGATTCAGAATGGTGTTCCAGCAGAGTATCAGTTGAGGAATGTTGGCACTTTATCGTGCAGAGTGAGGCTAAGTGGGCCCAGAGACGATGAATTGAAGAGGGAGATGTTTATTGAAGCTCATTGTTCTACGTATGTCATGCACCCTTGTGGTATGAAGATGTATCGGATACTTAGAATTTACTACTGGTAGCGCAATATGGAAAAGGGAAATAGCAGTCTATGGGAGCAGATGCCTGATTTGTCAGCAGGTGAATGCAGAGAAACAGAAACTTGCTAGGAAGTTACAAACATTGGAGATTCTTGATTAGAAATAAGAGCATATCACTATGGATTTCATGTATTAGTTACCGCGTACTTCGGATGGTAATACTGGTATTTTGGTCGTTGTAGACCGTTTGTGAAATTAGTTCTTTTCCTTGTACTTCCGGGAAAAATTTTAGTGGACAGGCTAGCAGAGTGGTATTTGGCAGAGGTTGTCCATTTGCATGGTGCACCTGTGTCCCTGGTCGCTGATTGAGATAATCAGTTACAACAGAGTTTTGGCAGGTGTTACAGTGATCATTGGGGACCAGATTACAGTTTAGTTCAATTTTTCATCCTCAGATTGGTGGGCAATCTGAGAGGACTATTCAGACTTTGGAGGACATGTTGTAGTCCTGTGTATTGCAGTTCAGAGGGATTTGAAACCAGCAGTTTAATTCGTTCGAGATTGCTTGCAGTATCAGTTTACAGACCAATATTGTTATGGCATTGTATGAAGTTGTATATGAGAAACAGTGTTGCACTCCATAGTGTTGTGACGTATAGTTTGGCTTTGCCTGTAGCGTTGGCCAGTATGTATGTTGTATTCCATGTAGTGGAACTACATTTCAGACTTATTGCATGTTTTGCACCCTATCAGTTCCTTATACAGGAAGACTTGACATTTGCAGAGGAGCCAGTTCAGATTCTGGATTTGAGGGTGCAGGGATTACACCATAGAAATATTTCCTATTGTGTAAGTCTGATGGCAGAGTCATTTAGTTGAGGTAGTTACGTGGGACTTTGAGCAGTATGCAGAGGCAGTATCCCTACTTTTCAATTGGCAGACTTGGAAATTTCAAGGTCAAAATTTTGTAAGGGGGGTAGATTTGTGACAACCCGAACCAAAAATGGTAGTTAATCGGCTTGATTTGTGAGTTTCGCGAATAGTCGTGATTTTGTCGTAATTGGTTAATATGGCGGGCTTGTTAACGACTAAATTATCAGGCAAAAATTTGATTTGAGTTCCTTCACAAAAGTTGTAGAGAATTTAATTTCGAGCTCGTGGGAATTTCCGGAGGATTATTTCAAGTTACGAGGAATAAGTTATGAATATTTTTGGCCGTTGGATATAGTCATGTTTATCCGTTTGGTTTCGATACGATTTGGATGATACATGTACGGTATATATATGGAAGGAATACTTGACGATTTTGAAAAGTTTCCCAAAATGGAAATCTGGCATGTTGACCATGTTGACCCGTGGGTCAAAACTGACCCATTTCAGGCTGAGTTTTGTCTGCCTTCGATGTGCCTTATTTCGGCATCTTTTGGCCATATTTCTTTCATGAAAGTTGTTGGGCTTGAGCTCCTCTTTCTTTTGATAGGTCATTCACTCCATTTGGTTGCCGGATGAAGAAGTTATGGCTTGTTAAAGTTTGGGAATTTCGATGGTATTCCGGCGAGATTCGGCGGCGACGGAGGAGGCGGTGGCGGCCGAGTTGGGGGTTGACTTCTTAGGGGTTTTGTAGACCTTGGGGAGAGGAAGCTTTTAGAAGTGGTCTTGCACCTTTCCATGGTCGGACGGAAGAGATCGGAGTTAATGAATTCCGGCGAGGGTTTTCGACTTCAAGGTGAGATTTGGACCTTTTCCGGTCAAAATTGGGCTTAACTTAGAATAAAAAAGTTGTTAGAAATGTCAAGATCTTCAAATCCATACGTAGGTTGAAATTTTTTGGGCCAATAGAATTTTCTGGTTGCGGTGGCAGCGGCTACGGCCCGGCGCGTCGCCGTGCGCGACGGTTTTCCGGCCAAGGTGATTTTCGACGAGTTTTATGTCGTTTTTCTTGGAATCGCGCACCGATCTCAGTGGTGAGGTTTATATTTTGAATTGAGCATCGGAATTTGTGCCGAGGTTTTATAGTGTGCTTATTGGATTTTTGACGATTTCGTCGATATTAAGTTATATGTTTCCGAGAATGGTTGGTTCTCAAGATGTGGTTCAGGGTTTTGAATTGTGATTTTGAACAGTGGTATTTATGATTATTCAGGAGATCGTGATCGTTCGTTTGGCGAGGGATTTTTCGCCGGATTGCAGGATTAACGCGTTTTGCGTCGTGTTAGTCTGTGAATTGACATTTTTTTTCACTGATTGGTTGCGAGTCTTTATATTATGTTTTATGAGCATGAGCATGCATATGAGATTATGATTTATATGAGCATGTGTTTTACGATTATGCATTTACAAATATGCATCGACGAATATACTTTCATAATTATATATTACAAATATGTGTTTACATTATGCTCACTACATTTGCATGAAACTATTTATGATTTGGTTTACGCAGAGTACAGTCTAAGTATATGTGGTTGTATCGATACACTTGCATCTCGGCTAATCCTCGAGGATGTTTAGCGAGGGAGGTTGTGACCCCTGACTCGAGGCCTTTACCGGGGGGGGGGGCAAACCTCTGACCTGAGGCCTCTCTGGCTTGAATCATGTGTGGGTCTGGGATCCCATGTTTCGGACTGTACTGGTGCGGATGTGTCCATGAGTGACCCCGCGGGATTTTACGATTCATGCTCTGTATGCGTGAAGAGTTAGAGTCTCCCTCGTGTATCATATTATCTTCATGCATTTAGACTCGCATATGTTTTTATAACATATATTATTTGGTGAAAGACATTTACTTTCGTCCACTCACTCTAACGGTTTATATGTCTTTCCCTGGGCTCTTTGTTTTCAATGCCCAGTTTGCAGTTAGAATTCAGGTGTCGCACGTCGAGGTTGGAGGCATAGTATTCAAGCCACTCTTCATTTTTCAGTAGGTTTCTTGTTTGGCCTACTGTTGTGTATATATGTATATACTAGAGGTCGCTCTGAGTACTGTTTATATTTTCAAATGATTTTCCCAGCTTTCTATAAAGCTATAGTTTTGTTTATTGCTTTACATTATGATATGTTTTTGAGAAATCCGGATGGGATTGCTGCCCACAGTTTGGCTTTTGTGGCATAGGATGAAGTGTATTTTCGGGTGCAGGTGAATGGTAACTTCGCGCTATAGTGAAACTCTGCCGAAATTTCTATGGTTTTGTAAGTTCGTGTTTTCAGAAGGGGTTTGACTCCGGTTTAGGAAACTAAATCGGGGTTGGGTCCTTTCAATCAATATGTTACCGTTGTAGTTTGGTGGACCTCTTTACATGCGAATGTCCATATAGAGATGCCTCTAGTGCATTTTTTAACTCTAAGTTCTGGTGGCGACCAGAGAATTACTTCGGGAGACAAACCTACGCCATCACCCCGACCACCAGCATACCAGGATCAAGGTTAGGAGGACGACTAACGGGACTGTTAGGTCTGACTCACCTTCACCGGATGAGTCTGTGGGAGCCCTGAGCATCTTTGGAGGTCATTATTTGAACATTGAATGTTTTCAACTATGTTGTTTATATTTTATTTGACTTAGTGGGTGACGCGTTCGTTATAGCGGTAAGGCTAGCGTTTATAGTCAATGTACCTACCACATCTTCTTCGGAATTGTAGTGAGTAAATTTATCCCTCTGGTGAGGTGATGTTAGTTTAATTATTTTACAGAGTTGAAGTGTAATGTTTGGAGGTTTTGGTTTGTCTACCGATCTAACACTTCTGGATATAATAGAATTTGTGTTGATCTTAGGCATGGACTTCTTGAGCCATCATTAGGCGTTGGTAGACGGTTATTGAGAAGTGGTGTTTTGGAGTCTGGTTTGCCTGAGATTTTGCTTTGTGGTGAGATAAACGTGTTATTTTTGTGACTGGGCTCGGCTATGAAGGCTGTTATGATGTTGCGGAAGGAATGTACCACATACTTGGCACATGTGGTAACACTCTGTGTCTCTACTTTCTGTACTAATTCGATTAAAGAAGTTAGTGGGTATCCGGATGTATTTTCCAACTAGTTATCAGGTTTACCTACGGTTCGAGAGAGATTTTATTGTTGGGTTATTATTAGGTACCAATTCTATACACTCAAGCATCTTATCGGATGACCCCAGTAGAATTGTGAGAATGGCAGGCCCAGCATTAGGAATTAATTGACGAGAATTTTATCTGTCCAAAATTTCATTGTAAGGAGTACCAATATTATTCGCGAATGTGAGGGATCGTTCAACGAGGTTACACATCGATTATTGGAAATTGAACTAAGTTTTGGGGAAAAATAATTGTTCATTGCCTGGGGTCAATGATTTATTTAATCTTGATATTCCTTCTTCGAAACTCATTCATTTTTTGAGGAAATCTAATAATTCAGCTTTGTAAATCAAAAATGTTTTCATTTATACTGTTTCTTATCTTGTTTGTGTTGTTTTTATATCATGAACACATTCCCTCATGAAGGGTACAATTCGTTTCGTGCCACTAACTTGAAAATATATTGTATTAACATTGAACCAATGGGGTGTATGTTATGTTGCATATATTAAATCGTTTCAGCTCAATGTCATATATGGGTTTCCAAGCATTGCAGGTGTATGTGGAGATTAGTAGCAAATGGAAAAGCTTTGAAATTTGTATGTTGCATGATTTCCGGATTTCTCCTACACGTGATTTGGAGCATCATATTGATAAATCAACGTTTATCACGTGCAAAAAGTATATGAGGATTTTATCTGCGAGCGCAAATTTGGACTAGGGTTATGCTTGGCGACGATAATTTAATTTATTTCTTCCATCTTTATAAAATTCAAATTTCTAACGCTGCATGTTATTGAGAACTGTCACATTTCTTAGATTTTGCAGTACTCTGACTTTCTGATTAATCTTTATAATTGATGATTCAGTGTCAGATGAATTATAATATCTACTATGGCACAACATTGATGATTGAAGAAATTTGATTATTCAGTCGAGGTAATACTCTGGTGTGAGTTTGGCATCCCAATATTATATTACTCTTAATGGACTATAATTGTCAGCGTACGTGTATATGTATTTGTGGCCTATTGAAATGACCCAACCCCGATTCAGTTGCCAAAATCGGGATCGAACCCCTTCTGAAAACACGAACCAACAAATATCATTCAAAATTTCGGCAGAGTAACGTTACTAACGCGGAATTGCATTAACCTGCACCCTGAAAATAACACTTCATCCTATGTCACAAAAGCCAAACCGTGGGCACCAATCCCATCCGGATTTCTCAATATCATATCAATATCAATAAACAGAAAACATATCTGTAATATATAATATATCCGAGAAAATCTGCGTAAAACATGTATCAGAATGTATCATAGTGACATCTAGTGTGAATATATACAATATATACAATATATGCATCAGTAGGCGAAACAAGAACCTACTAGAAAACACAGGTAGCTCGGATCACCAGCCTCCAACCGTGATGTGAAACACCAGAACCTGGATTGCAAACTGGGCACAGAAATTGAAAAGTCCAGGGGAAAGACATGAAAACCGTTAGAGTGAGTGGACAAAAATAAATGTCTTTCGCCAGATGATATATGTTATAAAAACATATGCGAGTCGGAATATATATAAATCAAATGATACACGAGGAGACGCTGACTCTAACTCGCGTACGGAGCATGCATGGGAAATCTCACGGGGTCACTCATGGACACATCCGTGCAAGTACAGTCCGAATCACGGGATCCCAGACCCACACGTGATTCTAGCCAGAAATGCCTCGGTTCCGGGGTACTGCCCTTCGCCGGTCAGGTCGGGGTACTGCCCCTCCTGGTAGGCCTCCATCAGGGATCAGCCGAGAGGCAAGTGTATTGATACAACAACGTGAACTGAGACTGTACTCTGTGTAAATCAAATCATAAATAGTTCGATGCAAATGCATGAATCAATATATAAATGCATATACGTATTGTATAATGGTAATAGCATAATCATCTAGCACATGCTCATATAAATCAAAATCTCGTATGCATGCTCAAGTTCGTAAAACGTGTATAAAGACTCGCAATCAACAATGAAAAGAAGTTGTCCACTCACAGGTGAGCAAAACGCGCACGCGCACTAATCTCGTGGTCCGGCGGAAGATCCCTCGCCCGAAGCACGATCTCGATCCCCTGAATAATCATAAAACATAACTGATCAAAAACATATCCCACAACTCTGTACTGAATCACGGAAACCAACCGTTCCCAGAAACATATAAACTGTATTAAATAACCGACTGAATTTCTGAAATCTTCACTCGAAACCTTCGACTGAAAATCCGATACTGAAATCAATACAAAAAACTCTAGGCAATAATCAGGGAGCGATTACTAGAAAAATGACATTAAAAACACCGAAATCTGAAAAGTCAACCCTCTCGCCGGAGCACCGCCGTTGACCGCCGCCGCCGCCGCCGGCGCGCCGTCAACGGTGGAATTCCACGGCGAGGAAACTCCAGAATTGAAGCTCTCCTCAAGCCCATCCACTTTGATAACTACCACATCCATCAATTCAAACCACAGCACCCTCAATTTCCCCCAAAACCGAACGGAAAATCTCCCTCCGGCAACCCAATCGGGTTCACCACAAATCTCAACCTTAGCCAAAATTATACACATAGTGAGACTCACTAGAGCAAGGGGAGTCGAACCCCCCTAACCACCACCACCGTGGCTCGCCGGAAAACTGCAAACCAATACCGGCGATATTCTAGAAACGGACCCAATTCGTTCTCATTCAATACCATGTCAAATCCCACAATTCAAAGCACAAATCAACTTAAAATCATGAAAGGAAGGGAACCATACCCTTCGCGTGGCCGGAGGTGGCCGGAAAAAGCAAGTCAGCCGGCGAAGCTAAAACGGGAAACTTCCTCTCTCGGTCAGCGGTCAACAACTTCCAAATTTGGAAAGTCAACGCTGGTCAACGTCAAACAGTGTTTTTCGACAATTTTACGACTATTTCCGATATTTATACTCGTGTCTCGGGTCAATCGATGGTCCAAAACGAATAATCAAAATGATTCGGATAAACACGAAACAAACGGATAAACTCGTCGAATGCCGAAACTTTGAATAATCATAATATATTCCTCGGTAATCGAAAAAAATCATCTGGAACCGCCCACGAGCACGAAATCACATGATCTACAACTTTCGTGAAGAAACTCAATTCAAATTCTTGGCCGATAATAAAGTCGCGAACGAAATCGACAAACCACACACATAACGTGAAACCGCGACTACACGCTAACTCGTGAATCGTGCCGACTACACTACTGATTCTAGTTCAGGTCGTCACACCTATGCCTAATTTCTTAGAGTCTGTTGGCTCGTGTCAGCAGTACTTATGTTCTTGTGTGAACTATATGGGTGAATCATTGAGGTGCAGTTGTGAGGACAGTTAGTTTTAAAGCTTGAGTATTTGAGCTCCAGAAATGATCGAGCAAATGTTGAGGTTCAGGTTATGCATTGTTAGTTGTTCTGACTGCGAAAATATTAGATATTGTTGACTTAATAGTGTTGATTATTCAAGAACATCATATAGAATGCAGAGTTTATATCTCCAATTTGTAGTAAATTGCGATGTCGGTTTGACTTCCTTATTCTTGCCCATTGTTTGGGTTTATTTGAGGCTTACTACGAATGTTTTCTTTTGAGTATCTTTATGGTTATATGAATATTTGTTTAGGTAGTATGCCTTTGGCAATGATGAATTGTGAAGATTCATGGTTTGTGTAATCAATATGATTCGTGAATTCAGTCAGGTAGTAGTGATTTATGTTTGGTGTATAGTTCTATTAATTTGTAAGTAATCCGATTAGGGTTTGGAACCCACAGTTTCTATTCTTGAGTTGAGATTATTGGAATACTTTTGTTACGTAGGTTTTTGGGTTCCTTAAGTTTTAGAGGAGACTATGCCCAATTTTCTGTAAACAATTTCGAAAAATGTATATGGTTGGAAGTTCATTGCGGATCGGCCTTGTACCCATATTTTTTGTGATTCTAAACTGATTTGTTGGGTTCCCTGCCTGTGATTTTGGTGGTTTTAGTATCTATCTTATGGGTGAGCATCTGTGATTGAACATCTCAGTTAGTTTTTGATGCTCGGTTTTGATGGTGATTGGTGTGCCACTTCTATGTTGGAACCGCACCACTACTCATGTAGTTATCTTTCTGGGACCCTGGTCTATGCATTTTTAGGTAAATCTGGTCGATAGAGTTATAGTATGTTGATAAATTTGGCCATTAGTTTTGGCATAGAAATCGAAAGTTTTTAAGTATGCACGTTACTGAATTTGAATTATGTTGTTCCTGGTATTAAATTTTTATGGAATAGTTATTATGACTTCATATTTGTTGAGCATGACATGTTGATGAGAAGTTAGTTTAGTAACAAGTTTTTGGATCATTCTGTTAGTTGTGTTTGTTCTTATGAGGTTGAAGTCGCTGGCTGAAACAATAATTTGGAAATTCTTCGATTATACGTTTATGTGTAAATTTCGAGGGAAAAATTTATGTAAATGGGGTAGATTTTTACGACCCGGAACATCATTATACGATAATTAGAACTTATATGGTTAGTCACTAATTAATTACATTAATAATAGATGGTAATTAGTTTCTACCATCGATAACTTTCGCTAGCGTTTCGTCAAGATTTTATCGGATATGTTTTTCAAGAAATTTCTTTAAATAAATTTTTAGAGTTTGTCGATACGAGTTTGTGGCCACGTCAAGTGTTGAAATTGGAGTTACGGCAAAAAAGTTATGGCCAGCGAAAATTTATGGAAATATCGAAAAATGTTTTGTGGCAAAATTGCGGGTATAAATACGGGTTTCCATTTTGGGAAATTCAAAAGTTTCCATTTTTTGAAATCGAGTTAACCCGCGTTGACTCGGTCTACAGCGGCCAAAATCGCCGCCAGAGGCTACGGCAACGGCGCGACGATTTCCGGCCACCTTTGGCCGTGAAACTGGTCAAGAATTGTTGGGCTTGACCTCCTCTTTTGTTTGGTGGGTGCATCACCTGAGTTGGTGGCCAGAGAAAGGCGAATCGAGGCGGTGAATTTGGCCGGTTTTGGGTAGATTTCTATGGCGTCGGTGGCAGGGTTTCCGACGACATTGGACGTCGAGGTTATAAGGGTTTTGAAGCCAACGGCATTCAAAGCACAAATCTACTTAAAATCATGAAAGGAAGGGAACCATACCCTTCGCGTGGCCGGAGGTGGCCGGAAAAAGCAAGTCGGCCGGCGAAGCTCAAACGGGAAACTTCCTCTCTCGGTCAACGGTCAACAGCTTCCAAATTTGGAAAGTCAACGCTGGTCAACGTCAAACAGTGTTTTTCGACTATTTTACGACTATTTCCGATATTTATACTCGCGCCTCGGGTCAATTGACGGTCCAAAACGAATAATCAAAATGATTCGGATAAACACGAAACAAACGGATAAACTCGTCGAAAGCCGAAATTTCGAATAATCATATTATATTCCTCAGTTTTCGGAAAAATCATCCGGAACCGCCCACGAGCTCGAAATCACGTGCTCTACAACTTTCGTGAAGAAATTCCATTCAAATTCTTGGCCGATAATAAAGTCGCGAACGAAATCGACAAACCACACACATAACGTGAAACCGCGACTACACGCTAACTCGTGAATCGTGCCGACTACACTACTGATTCTGGTTCGGGTCGTCACGAATCTACCCCCCTTAAAAAAATTTCGACCTCGAAATTTATATACCTGTCAAGTGAACAAATGAGGATACTGCTCCCGCATACGCTGCTCAGTCTCCCAGGTGGCCTTCTCAGCTGAGTGGTTCTACCACAAGACCTTTACTAGCGGGATCACACGGTGTCTCAGCTCCTGCTCACGACGATCGAGAATCTGCACAGGCTCCTCCACGTACGTCAAATCCTCTCTGATCGACAACTGCTGTGGGGCTAACACATGTGAAGGATCTGAGATGTACTTCCGCAACATCGAAACGTGGAATACATCATGTACACAAGCCATTTCAGCTGGCAACTCAAGTCTGTAAGCAACAGCTCCAATCCTCTCTGTAATCTCGTACGGACCAATGTATCGTGGTCACAGCTTGCCACGCTTCCCGAAACGCACAACTCCCCTCCACGGAGATAGTTTCAGGAAAACCCAATCGCCTACCTCAAACTCGAGGCTCTTCCTCCTCACGTCCGCATAACTCTTTTGGCGATCCTGGGAGATCTTCAATATATCCCGGATAATCTAGACATCCTCTATAGTGCTCTTCACTAAATCAGGGCCAATAAGCCATCGTTCGCCCACCTCACTCCAACACAACGGAGTGCGACACTGCTTCCCGTACAAGGCCTCGTACGGTGCCATCTCGAAACTGGCCTGATAGCTGTTGTTGTAGGCGAACTCTATCAAATGTAGCTGTTGATCCCAATTCCCGCGAAACTGTAACACACATGACCGCAACATATCCTCAAGTGTCTGGATAGTCCACTCAGATTGCCTGTCAGTCTGAGGGTGAAAAGCTGTACTGAATCGCAACCTCGTGCCCAAGGCTCGCTGCAATGCCTGCCAAAACTCAGAGGTGAACTGACTGTCTCGGTCAGAAATAATAGACACAGGCACTCTATGCAAGCGAACAATCTCTGATAAGTACAACTTGGCCAATCTACCCACTGATATCTTCCCCGGAAGTCCAAGAAAATGAGCGGATTTCGTCAATCGATCCACAATAACCCAAATACCAGTGTTACCAGCCGAAGTACGCGGCAACTGCTAGACGAAATCCATCGTAATGTGCTCCCACTTCCAAACCGGAATCTCCAGTGGCTGTAGTTTCCCTGCAGGTTTCTGCCTCTCCGCTTTAACCTGCTGACAGATCAAACATCGGCTCACGTACGCGGCAATCTCCCACTTCATGTTGCGCCACCAGTCATACGCTCGAAGTGTACGAAACATCTTCGTACCTCCGGGATGCATCGCATACGCTGAACTATGGGCCTCGTCCAGAATCTCCTTCTTCAGGCTCTCATCTCTGGGCACACATAACCTGCCTCTGAACAACAACGTACCGTCATCGCTCAATCGAAACTCTGTAGGTACACCATTCCGTATCATGGTCTTCTTGCCTAACAAGTAGGAATCTGAATCCTGAGCCTCCCGTACCTGATCAACCAATATGGGTCGAACCTGAAAACTGGCCAACAAAGTTCCCTCATCACCCCAATCGAACTCGGCACCTGTAGCTCGAAGCTCGGTTAACATCGACACTCTGGCCACACACATATGAAACAACGAGGCTTCAGATTTCCGGCTAAGTGCATCAGCTACAACATTGACCTTCCCTGGATGGTACTCGAATGTGCAATCGTAGTCGTTAATCAACTCAATCCACCGGCGTTACCTCATGTTCAGATCCGGCTGCGTCTGCAAGTAAGTGAGACTTTTATGATCGGTGTAGATCTTACACTGAGCTCCATACAGGTAATGTCTCCAACTCTTCAACGCTAACACAATAGCGGCTAACTCCAAATCATGCGTTGGATAGTTGCCTCATGAGGTTTCAACTGCCTAAAACCATAGGCCACAACTCTACCATGCTGCATCAACACACAGCCAAGCCCCAACTTTGACGCATCACTGTACACTACAAACTCACCGCTGTCGTCTGGCAATGTCAGAACCGGTGCAGTAGTCAATCTCTCCTTTAGGAGCAAATAACTCTCCTCGCACGCATCAGACCACTCAAACTTGACGCCCTTCTTCGTCAATCTGGTCAGTGGTGTAGCAATCCGAGAGAAATCCTGTACAAACCACCGATAATAACCTGCTAATCCCAAGAAACTACGGATCTCCGGTACCGTAGTAGGTCTACTCCAGTTAAGCACGGTCTCGATCTTGTCAGGATCAACACTGATTCCCTGAGCCGATATCACGTGGCCGAGGAACTTCACACTATCCAGACAAAACTCGCACTTGCTAAACTTTGCAAACAACTGATGGTCTCGCAAAATCCGCAACACTGCTCGCAAATGCTTCTTATGCTGGCCCACACTCCTGGAATAGATCAAAATATCGTCAATAAACACAATCACGAACTTGTCCAGGAACCGTTTGAACACCCGATTCATCAAGTCCATGAAAGCTGCGGGGGCGTTGGTCAACCCAAACGGCATAACCAGGAACTCGTAATGCCCATATCGCGACCTGAAAGCTGTCTTGGCCACATCAGAGTCCCGGATCCTCAACTGGTGATATCCGGATCGAAGGTCAATCTTCGAAAAGACTGATGCTCCCTTGAGCTGATCGAACAGATCATCAATCCGCGGCAACGGATACTTGTTCTTTATTGTAACCTGATTCAGCTTCTGGTAGTCGATGCACAACCGCATAGACCCATCCTTTTTCCACACAAACAAGACCGGAGCACCCCACGGAGAAACACTAGGTCGAATAAAACCCTTCTCCAGCAACTCCTGGAGCTGAACCTGCAACTCCTTCAACTCCGCTGGCGCCATACGATACGGTGTCTAGGAGATAGGTCTCGTGCCTGGTAATAACTCAATAGTAAAGTCAATCTCCCGAACAGGGGGTATACCAGGTAACTCCGCTGGAACACATCTGGAAACTCAGAAACAACCTCAATGCTACCAAGGTCTGGCACAACAGTTGTAGTGTCCACAACATGAGCCAAGTAAGCAACACAACCCTTCTTCATCAACCGATCCACCCTCATCGCGGAAATCAAACATGGTAGTGAAGTGTTCTTCTCGCCGCAGAACAGTATCTCGGGAAAACCGGGTCGTCGAAATGCGACCTCCTTCTTGTGACAGTCAAACATGGCTCAGTGCGTCTCCAAGAAGTCCATACCCAAGATCAGATCAAAGTCCACGATATCAAGCAACAACAAATCTGCGGCTAAACCATGGCCTCCAATAAACACCTCACAGTCTCTGTATACCCAACCGATACTCACAATCTCCCCTGACGGATATAACACTCTCCACAACCCCGGAAGTGGAGATGCAGGTACCGTAGCTAATGATGATAGTCTATATGATATGAATGAATGTGTGGCACCTGGATCTAACAATGCAAGTGCTGGAATACCAAAGACATGTAACATACCGATAACGACCTCCAGTGAAGCTCTGCCCTCATGTAGAGTCATGGGAAGAACCCTCGCCTGCCCGGCTGGTCGTCCTCGCTGAGGTTGTCCCTGCTGTCTGCCCTGACCTGCATACTGCACTGGTCGAGCTCCCGAAGTGGCACCTCGCTCTCCTCCGGAACTCTGGGCCGCCTGATCTCCAGCACCAAACAACTGAGGACACGCCCTCGCATAGTGACCCACCTGGCCACAATGATAACAATTTAGGGTACCTCGCTGACATGAACCAAGATGATACCTATTGCACAAGTTGCACAATGGATACTCCCTCGGTACAGTAAACGTGCCACCGGTACGCCGAGGATAACTGGAACCGCTGGAACCCCCACTAGCCTGTGGTCGCTGCGATCGATCTCTCATCCATCTCAATCTCTGTCTTGGTACACTAGCTAGTGGTCGATAAGATCCACCGCCCGAGGATGAAGCTGAACCGGGAGTATCAGAACTCTGCCTCTTTGAAGGCTCCTGACTCGGTCCACCTTTCTCAAATCGTCTAGGCTGATACCTCTGCTACCTCTCCTTCTCGATGTCCTCACCTCGAAGTGTTGCACTGACAAACTCATCAAAGTTGTTCTGAGGCATCGTAGTCAGAGTCCCCTTGATATTCAAGTCAAATCCAGCTCAAACCTGCGACACTTAGCTTCCTCAGTAGCCACCATATCACGCGCAAAACGAGATAAACGGGTAAACCTGTCCCGATACTCAAGCACAGACAAACTGCCCTCACTACCACATTAAGTACCATTGCCGGCGATTTTTTAAAAAACAAGGCCGACGACCGGGGAAGTCGCCGGCAATGATCAGTCGCCGGTAAAGAGTCGGAAAAGTCGCCGGAAATGCTTCAAAACATTGCCGGCGACCTATTCCGTCGCCGGAAATGATTAGGCAACCATTGCCGGCAAAATTCGGGCCGTAAAATCGCCGGCAATGGTTGCCCAATCATTGCCGGGGACGGAATAGGTCCCCGGCAATGTTTTGAAGCATTTCCAGCGATTTTTGGCCCGAATTTCGCCAGCAATGACTCCATTTCTGGCGATTCATTAAATCGCCGGCAATACCTCTTATATCAGATGCAAATCGCAGCAGCTCATTCATTTGGATAGAAAAAAATCCGGTGAAATCAAAAGAAGGAAAACGCTCTGAAATCCTTGGGTATTGTCAAAAAGCGTCGAAACTAAAACTCGCTCAGGAAGCTATATACGTAGCTATATATAGGTACGTATATACGTATGTATATATATGTGTGTTGATTTAATTAGATCGATATACATATATATATATATATGCATGTGTTGATTTAGAGTTGAGATATCGATATATTATTGGTTTGATACGCAAATAGAGTGGATATATTGTTGATTTCGAGTTATTGACTATTGATTTTGAGTGGATTTAAGATTATTTCGATGAAAATATGTTAATTTGTGTATATATATATGTATGGATATAAAATGATTTTGTGAATATTAATTGTTAATATGTCTATATATATATAGGCATGTTAATTTGTAATTGTGAATTGTTGGTATATATATATATTTTTTAATTTATATATATGCATGCATGGGTCGACTTTTGTTAATTAATCGGATGAATTCGAATGTAATTAATGATGATTTATTAATTAATTAGTAGTGAATGTGTATATATATATATATATTTATAGTACGTAATATTGTTAGAATTTTCAGGATGGACAAGAGTTGGATGAGCCTCGAAAGATGAGATGTGAGATATCACCAGGGAATTAGGAGTTTTGTGAATTTGGTGAAGGCTAATTGTGGAGACACTACACTTCATTATTGCCCGTGTAAAGAATGTAAGTGTCGCAGCGATCGATTTCGTTTTCCCATTGATAAAGTCCAGAAGCACCTGAGTAAATACGGGTTTTGGGATAAGTACACTTGTTGGATTTATCACGGTGAAACATCGTTAGCGGGTCCGCATGATCATGGACAATTTGGTGAGAGGGCCAGTCCATGCTATGATCATGGACATTTTGCTGAGAGGGGCAGTCCATCCTATGATCCAACATCGATGTTAATCAATGATATGTTTCCTCATGAGAGCGGTGTATTTGCTGATCAAGCACCAAATGTCCCTCCCGTCGTGCAGGGTTTCCCCCATATTGAGCCAGTCGAGCCATTACCTGGAGCTCATGTCAACACAAGCGGTATGGACAAGTACAACAACCTGATTGCATTGCAACAGACTCCGTTGTTTGTAGTAAGACTGTTCTTGAAAGTGTCATGGGAGTGATGCAGCTCAAAATGGAGAACAAAATGTCTGTCAAAGCTGTTGATTCTTGGCTGAAGTGGACTGCTTCGCTACTGTCACCCGGTCATCGTCTTCCTACCACTCATCATAAGGTGCGACATATCCTGAAAGATCTTAGGTTTTCCTACATCAAAATCCATGCATGCAGATATAATTGTATTCTCTTCTGGGGAAAAGATCTTGAAGACCTTGAAGCCTGCCTGGTATGTTTTACAGAAAGGTATAAGTTGACTCATGCAGGCAACAAGAAAGCTGTGAAGATACTTCGATATTTCCCGCTTATTGATAGGCTGGAGCGGTTGTTCATGTATGCTTTCACGGCCGAAGCTATGAGATGGTGGGCTGAGAGGAATTTGCCTGACGATGACACCCTTATACACCCTTCCGACAGAGAGACTTGGAAGCACGTACATGGTCAGGGAGTTTGATCATTTTACAGCAGAGGTCCGAAATGTTTGGCTAGGGCTCTCATCTGACGGATTCAACCCTTTTAGCAACATGAGTCTTCAATACAGTATATGGCCAGTTATTTTGGTACCGTACAACCTTCCACCATGGATGTGCATGAAGAAGGAATACAATATGCTCACTCTGTTAATTCCGGCCCCGGGTTATCCAGGAAAGTGTCTCGATGTGTATTTGAGGCCTTTGATTGAGGAGCTTAAGTACCTGAGTGAGTGTGGCCACCCCACTTACGATATGTTCAAAAATGAGATGTTCCAAATGCATGCCATGCTTGTTGGCACCATCAGTGATTTTCCTGCCCGCGGTATGTTGTCGGGCAACGTTACCAGGGGTTACAGGGCTTGTTCAGAGTGCATGACGGTTAATTGTTGCAGTCCTCATTGCAGTAAAATTGTTCAGATGTGTCACCGTTGTTGGCTTCCATATGATCACCCATTTAGGCAGGATCCAGACGCGTTTGATGAGACTGTGGAAACAGGTGTGGCACCCAGGCGATAGACAGGGGAAGAAATTTTGGAAGTGTTGAATGAATATGATTTTGGCCAGCTGAGCAATCATCCTGAGATAGTGGCGTCAATTCCAGACAAGCCCGAAAGGTATAAGTTTTGGATACACAAGAGCATATTCTAGGAACTCCCCTACTGGCCCAGGTTGCCTATCACACACTACCTAGATGTCATGCACATAGAGAAGAATGTGTGTGAAAGTGTGGTGGGCACAGTTCTTAACTTGGAGGGGAAAACAAAAGACATCGCTAAGGCACGCACTGATCTGAAAGCTATGGGACTGCGGAAACATTTGTGGTTAAGAGATGGTAAGAGAAAAATGCCGCAAGCTCCTTACACCGTCAAGCCGAAGCATAAGCATGAAATTTTTGGGTGGTTGAGTAATGTCAGGTATATATTCTTATGGCTATGCAAGAAATTGGCCTTAAATTTTTACTTATATATGGTTATATGCGAGAAATATAATTGTTGCCTATGGCTATATATATACGCAGGTATCCTTATGGCTATGCAGGAAATATAAGCAGGTGTATTAACTTTCGGGACAATAAGATATACGGATTAAAGAGTCATGACTGCCATGTACTGCTTCAACGCCTTTTCCCTATTTTCATTCGAGGGTACCTGCCCAAAGAGGTGGTGGAGCCGTTGGTGGCCTTGTCAAGATTCTTTCAGAAGTTATGCACTAGGGAAGTTAAAAAATCAGATCTCAGGGAGATGCAAGATGACATCATTTTTATCATGTGCAAGCTTGAGAGGATATTTCCCCCAAATTTTTTCGACATCATGCCTCACCTGATAATCCATCTTCCCGAACAATTGTTGCTTACCGGTCCCGTACACTTGGATGTATCCCATGGAAAGGTACAAATCATTCATACATTTGGTTTTTATATGTAAATTCTTAATTTTTAAGTATCATAACATGCAGTTGTTAACTTGTAAACAATTGGGAGCCTACAAGGACTATGTGAAGAATAAATCTGCACCTGCATGGTGTATCGCTGAAGCATATATTGCGCACGAGTGTGCAACGTACACCAACGTGTATTTGGGAGCGCTTGAGGACCCCCAACAACAGATGCCGATAGATGAACCCCAGTTCAACTTTTCTATCATCTGCAATGACGTGGTAGTACAGGGAAGCTTGCCAAAGTCGTACAAGTTGGATGGAAATGAGGTAGCCATTGCCCACTAGTCGGTACTGATTAACTATCCAAAAGTACAATATTGGAAAAACTATCATCTTCACTGCCCTGTTATTGCCGGAAATGTTGATTACCACAACAGGACGTTTGCAAACTACTTTGGTCAATGGGTAAGGGTATATGTGTATATATCTATTTTTTGTATCCTTATATAGCATGTGTGTACGTACGTGGTTTTGTGCGTGGTTTCTATGTTCATAATTTCTTGTGTGGTTTCTTATCATTTTCAGATGAACCATATAGCAAATGAGGGTTGCCCGGAGTGGTCAAACGAATTGAGGGTCCTGGCGATGAAACCGATAACTTCAAAAGTTTACTCGATGTGTCAGGTCAATGGCGTGAAATTTATATGTGAAAATCGAGACGACCAACTGAAAACACAGAATTGTGGGGTGATGGTCCATAGTGGGCAGGATGGCGTTGACTATTACGGTGTCCTTCATTCAGTTGTTGAACTAATTTATGGGAACCGCATGAAAGTGCATTTGTTCAAGTGTAGATGGTTTGATACTAGCCCGGAGAACATAAGGACCGATCAGTACGGAACATTTTCGGTGAATACTGCTACAAGCTGGTATAAAGAAGACCCTTTCGTTCTTGCCACATCAGTAAAACAAGTGTTTTACTTTGACGATCTTCTGAACAAAGTCCCGTGGAAGGTAGTTAACCATGTTGCTCATAGAAACATATACAGTGCTGCCACACTTGGTGAGACCGCAGATGATGAGGAAGTTACTGCATACCAAGAGCCGAACGCTTTTGACATTCCGGAATCATCTACGATTCGCCTTAATAATGTGAGATCTGGGAGTGTGGTTCGAATTACTGGAGCAGAACTTCTCGATGTTAATCCATATGAAGTTTACGTTAATTCAGATGACGAGGAGCGGCACATATTGCCAGGGGTTACCTATGAAACCGAGTCAGACTCAAGTGATGAAGATGATTACGATTATCATCCTTAGTACGTTAATGATGTACGTATTTTAATTATAGTCGGAAATTATAGTCGGAAATTCTAGTCGTAAATTGTAGTCGGAAATTGTAGTCGGAAATTGTAGTCGGAAATTGTAGACCGAAATTGTAGTCGCAAATTCTAGTCGGAAATTCTAGTCGGAAATTCTAGTCGGAAATTCGATCAATCTAATCGGAAATTATAGTCGGAAATTATAGTCGTAAATTCTAGTCGTAAATTGTAGTCAGAAATTCTTGTCGGAAATTGTAGTCGGAAATTCTAGTCGGAAATTGTAGTTGGAAATTCTAGTCGGAAATTGTAGTCGGAAATTCTAGTCGGAAATTCTAGTCGGAAATTCTTGTCGAAAATTGTAGTCGAAAATTGTAGTCGGAAATTCTTTTGCCGGGAATCATTAAAATTACCCACGAGTTGCTTATCAACTCGTGGGCAATGTCATTACCCACGAGTTCATGACTAACTCGCCGGCAATGGTGATGTTATAATTTCCAGATCGGGCAGCTCCTCCTCCCCTCACCTCATTTCTCCACATTTTCCTCTCAAACCCTCAAATCTCCCCCTCTCTTCCTCACCTCGCCCCCCAATTATATTCCTCTCCTCAAATCTCTATCTCCTCCCCTCTCCCCCCTCCCCTCTCCACACAAACACCCAAAAACCCCAAATCTCCCCTCCTCCTCTCCTCCTCCCCTCCTCCTCTACCTCCTCCCCTCACCTCATTTCTCGGGAAGCCTACTTGGAGCTCGACCATGACAGGTTCTCCTCCCCTCTCTCTCCTCTCTCTCTCTCTCTCTCTCTCTCTCTCTCTCTCTCTCTCTCTCTCTCTCTCTCTCTCTCTCTCTCTCTCTCTCTCTCTCTCTCAATTTTAATTTTATTTTTATGCATTTTAATTAACTTGATTAATTAAGTTTTGGGTGATGTTTTAATTTATGAAAATTTAAGGTGATGTATATATATGTGATGTATGTATGTGGAAAATATTTGGAAAATTTAATTAAGGTGATGTATATATATATGTGATGTATATATATATGTGGAAAATTTAATTAATTAAGGTGATGCATGTATAGGTGATGTATATATGTGGAAAATTTAATTAAGGTGATGTATATATGTATATATGTGATGTATATAATTAAGTTTTGATAATTTATGGTGATGTATATATGTGGAAAATATTTAGGTAATTTAAGGTGATTTGGGTGGATTAATTGATATAGGGTTATAGTTCATAATTATATTGTATTTTTAAGGTGTTGCATATATGGGCAAATTAATTTAGGGGTTGGATTCATTGATATAGGTAATTTAAGGTAATTTAGGGTGTTGGGAAAATTAAGGTGATTGGGATTTGGAACCGATAACCGCTAGAATCGGAACCGAAACCGAACGATTCCGGTTCCAGACAGTTCCAGTTTCAAACGGTTCCGGTTCCAAACAGTTATCGGTTCCAACAATTAGTCCTCGATTAGGTTGTATGAAAAACTGGAACCGTAACTGGTTGGAACCGGAACGGTTTGAAATCGGAACGGTTTGAAATCGGAACCGTTTGGAACCGGAACCGTTTGGAACCGAAACTGTTTGTAACTGGAACAGTTTAAAACCGAACGGTTCTGGTTTCAAACGGTTCCGGGTTCAAACGGTTCTGGTTCCAAACGGTTCCGGTTCCGATTTGTCATAGAACCGAATCCATGACTCATTATTGCAACCGATAACTGTTTCAAACCGGAACCGTTTGGAACCGGAACTGTTTGTAACCGGAACCGTTCGAAACTGAACGGTTCCGGTTCCAAACGGTTCCGGTTCCAACCGGTTCCCTCCTTAATTTTCATAGAACCGAATCCAGGACTAATTGTTGGATGTGCAGGAGGTTTTACTGCAAATTGGCTTGGAGGCATCAAACGGAGAGGTTCTAGAAATAGTGGAGGGAGCAATAGTCAAGCTTCCTCAGCCGCAATCAGCAACACGCGCAGTGGGCCAATTATGAATGCTCGCACACAAATGTTGCTAGCTGCGCGAGGAGAGGAGGAAGCTGCACGATCCGGATCCGTGCAACCCCCAGTCCAGCCTCGAGCCTCAGTTAGCAGACGCTCAGTCAACAGACCCTCTGTCAGCAGACCCTCAGACGAGCGACAGTCAACGGGGGCATCAGAAACTCCCTCCATCCAAATGCCCCCTATTGGCCCGGTGCCTACTCCCGTTTAACGGGAATCATCTGAGGAAGATGGTGTTGGCGCCTCATCGTCCAGGCCTCGTCTATCTCCGTCGTCCGGTCTCTTCCTGCCCGACGAGATTCCTGTGATCCCTGAATTCGATGATAGGGGGAGGCCTATTTACATTGAAGGACGGCCAGAGTTCCTGAGCGTGGAGGAAGCGTACAACTTCATCCCGTTCGAGCCCGTGTATCTTTGAAGTGCGAGGTACACCAACCAGCAAACGGACGATGCAGGTATAAGTTTATTTAACAAGATTGATTACTTAATTATTACTTAAGACTTACGATAGGTTCAATTAATGATATCAATTTGTTGACATTGTATTATTAGGCAATTTCGTTAATGGCACTGGAAAACGGAAAGGGGTTAGAGGCACCTGCACCGGGAAGAGACTTGAGCAGGCCACCGGGGGAAGGAAAACGCTCATTAGGGCCAATGAGCATGGCGAGGTGATCGAGGCATTTGACACCACGCGAAAGTATGCCAACATGGCCGGGGCCGTCGTGCGGGACAAGATCCCAATGCTTTGGCCCGATTGGGAATCTGTGCCTCTCTACGTGAAGATGCAAGTGCATAATGCACTGAGTGTGAGTTAAATCGTATTTTCATTACGTAAATTTTACATTTATTAATTAAGTCCGAATAAATATAAAATTTTACCGTTTATATATTCATCTTGCAGCTGTGGTTTGACGTCAACTACATATCAGGTGATGTGATTCGAGTTATTTGAGTATATATCGAGTTAGATTTTTGTTTATCAAGTGTTTTAATATCTCTAACTCTTTTTTTCTGGTGTTAATATAGGTATAAAGAGTGGAAGAACGAGCTTTCCAAACATTACACACAGTACAAGGAGCTAGGCCGAGGTTCTACCCCTAGCGAATTCCGGTTTAGGGAGTACGAGTGGCTGTGGCTGGTAGCCCACTTCGAGCACCCCAAAGCGAAGGTATGCATCCTGAATATATCTTACAACCCTAATGTATCGTATCACATTGAAATAGTTAGTTACTAATTTTTTTACATATGTTTATCAAACAAGACGATTTCCAAGACGAACCGGGAGAATAGATTGAAAAACACCAAGGCCCATCATGCAGGTTCACTCAACTATTTGGGTTGGTCGAGTAAGGCGCAGCAACAATAAGAAGTCAACCTGTTGGTGTTTATTCATCAGAAGTTCTATCCGCAGTGCCCTGAAGAAGCGGTAAGTCTTTCGCCTCTGTATTTTGTACTTCACATATGCATGTGTTAATAAAACTATTTTTCAATATTAATTTATTTTGTTAAATAATACGTTATTCATATTCGCTTTTCAATTAGGCGAGAGTGGAGGAGGCGACCACAGAAGTCACCATGAATATAGCTCGGAATAACCATCCTGAATGCTCGGAGGAAGAAGTGACCCAGTATGCCTCTCAGATCGATCCGCTTGATCGCCCTATAGCGGCTCAGATCATGGCAAAAGCGTGCGGGACTGGAAAGAATACCTACTACTGCAGGGGAATGGGCTCGGCGGGCGAAGGAGTATTGAAGAACACTTCGGAATACTCAACCGGGTCAAGAAGTTCAACTTCTAGTCGTAACCTAGCAGCGGAGCTTCAGAGGACGCAGAGGGAGTTGGAGGAGCAAAGGAGGCAGATAGAGGAGATGAGGCAGATGGCCGAGCAGCAGTCAGTCAGAGATGCCCAGTACCGGGGGATGATCGAGCAACACCGACTCATGGTCCAGCAGCAAACACAAATGTTCATGGATGCAGACCATGTACACGGCTCAGACTACCGGACAACCGCTCCCCACACCTCCTTCGGTCCCTGTGTTCCACAGTTTTCCACCACCGCAGCAGTCACCGCCACAGCAAGACCAGGGTAGCCACCAGAGTTCAAATGATTACATGGATTTCTTCGACTCTGACCCAAGAGTTCCTCAACCCTGACGTGTAGTTGTAGTTTATTTTCGAATTCGTATTGTTGCTATTTGTACTGTACGTTGGACAATTATGTGTGTACTGTTGAACTTCTATTTGTACAGTTTATGTTTTTCAATGCAGGTTCTGGAATTGGGCCCAATCCAGAACCGGCTTTTTTTTGACAAATTTCCCCAACCATTGCCGACGACTTGGACCAAAGTCGCCGGCAATGGCCCTCATTTTCCGGCCACGGCGGAGCAATCATTGTCGTCGACTCAAGGCGCCGGCAATGATGAAGGCCATTACCGACGACTTGAAAAATAAGTCGCCGGTAATGCTTTCACCGGCGGCTAATTTCCGGCGAGAGCATTACCGGCGACAAGTTCGTAATGTGGCGGTAATGTCATTTCCGGCAAAAAAAAACAAGGCCGGCGACTTAAAGTCGCCGGCAATGGTACTTAATGTGGTAGTGCCTGTCTCAAGTTCGTAAACTCCTCATACTTGCGTTGTTGGGTAGCCTGGTTGAAATACCTCCGCATAAACAAATCTCGGAACAAGGTCCACGGAGTATCAACTGGAACTCTGTCGGTGCTAACCCACCAAAAGTATGCATCACCCTCGAGTAATCCGACTGCTGCCATTGTCATCTGCTCAGGGGTAAACCGCAGACGCTCACATACACGTTCAACCTGAACCACCCAAGCCTCACATATCTCTGGATCAACTGAACCTGAAAACACAGTAGCACCAGCAGTACGAGCTTTGACCACAGGGTCAAAACGCTCTTCCAAACGCAGCACTCGCATCAGTAAGTCGTGCGTCTGGCGATCCTCATCAGGATCCGCTTCCCGATCAACACGGGGACCACGTCGAGGAGGCATCCTACTGATACAAGACAAGCATTAGGTACAAGCAGAAAGAACGTAATCATGACACCGCAGATATTTGAGAACATACAACACCCGAAGAATTGATGAGTACCGCTGGCCAGTCGGGTCATCACTCCAGTCATGTTGTACAAACTCAAATACCCTAAGCGTCACAACTATAAGAGTCTACAGAATCTGACAACCTAATGCTCTGATACCAAGCTGAAAGGACCCAACCCCGATTCAGTTGCCTAAATCGGGATCGAACCCCTTCTGAAAACACGAACCAACAAAAATAATTCAAAATTTCGGCAGAGTAACGTTACTAACGCGAAATTGCATTAACCTGCACCCTGAAAATAACACTTCATCTTATGCCACAAAAGCCAAACCGTGGGCACCAATCCCATCCGGATTTCTCAATATCATATCAATATCAATAAACAGAAAACATATCTGTAATATATAATATATCCGAGAAAATCTGCGTAAAACATGTATCAGAATGTATCAAAGCGACCTCTAGTGTGAATATATACAATATATACAATATATGCATCAGTAGGCGAAACAAGAACCTACTGGAAAACACAGGTAGCCCGGATCACTAGCCTCCAACCGCGACGTGAAACACCAGAACCTGGACTGCAAACTGGGCACGGAAACAGAAAAGCCCAGGGGAAAGACATGAAAACCGTTAGAGTGAGTGGACAAAAATAAATGTCTTTCGCCAGATGATATATGTTATAAAAACATATGCGAGTCGGAATATATATAAATCAAATGATACACGAGGAGACGCTGACTCCAAATCGCGTACGGAGCATGCATGGGAAATCTCACGGGGTCACTCATGGACACATCCGTGCTAGTACAGTCTGAATCATGGGATCCCAGACCCACACGTGATTCTAGCCAGAAAGACCTCGGTTCCGGGGTACTGCCCCTCGCCGGTCAGGTCGGGGTACTGCCCCTCCTTATAGGCCTCCATCGGGGATCAACCAAGAGGCAAGTGTATCGTTACAACAACGTGAACTGAGACTGTACTCTGTGTAAATCAAATCATAAATAGTTCGATGCAAATGCATGAATCAATATATAAATGCATATACGTATTGTATAATGGTAATAGCATAATCATCTAACACATGCTCATATAAATCTAAATCTCGTATGCATGCTGAAGTTTGTAAAACGTGTATAAAGACTCGCAATCAACAGTGAAAAGAAGTTGTCCACTCACAGGTGAGCGAAACGCGCACGCGCGCTAATCTCGTGGTCCGGCGGAAGATCCCTCTCCCGAAGCACGATCTCGATCCCCTGAATAATCATAAAACATAACTGATCAAAAACATATCCCACAACTCTGTACTGAATCACGGAAACCAACCGTTCCCGGAAACATATAAACTGTATTAAATAACCGACTGAATTTCCGAAATCTTCACTCGAAACCTTCGACTGAAAATCTGAAACTCAAATCAATACGAAAACCTCTAGGCGATAATCAGGGCGCGATTACGAGAAAAATGACATTAAAAACACCGAAATCTGAAAAGTCAACCCTCTCGCCGGAGCACCGCCGCCGACGGCGGTGCGCCGTCAACGGTGGAATTCCACGGTGAGGAAACTCCAAAATTGAAGCTCTCCTCAAGCCCATCCACTTTGATAACTACCACATCCATCAATTCAAACCACAGCACCCTCAATTTCCCCCAAAACCGAACGGAAAATCTCCCTCCGGCAACCCAATCGGGTTCACCACAAATCTCAACCTTAGACAAAATTAAACACATAGTGAGACTCACTAGAGCAAGGGGAGTCGAACCCCCCTAAGCACCACCACTGTGGCTCGCCGGAAAACTGCAAACCAATACCGGCGATATTCTAGAAACGGACCCGATTCGTTCTCATTCAATACCTCGTCAAATCCCACAATTCAAAGCACAAATCAACTTCAAATCATGAAAGGAAGGGAACCATACCCTTCGCGTGGCCGGAGGTGGCCGGAAAAAGCAAGTCGGCCGGCGAAGCTCAAACGGGAAACTTTCTCTCTCGGTCAACGGTCAACAGCTTCCAAATTTGGAAAGTCAACACTAGTCAACGTCAAACAGTGTTTTTCGACGATTTTACGACTATTTCCGATATTTATACTCGCGCCTCGGGTCAATCGATGGTCCAAAACAAATAATCAAAATGATTTGGATAAACACGAAACAAACGGATAAACTCGTCGAAAGCCGAAACTTCGAATAATCATATTATATTCCTCAGTTATCGGAAAAATCATCTGGAACTGCCCACGAGCTTGAAATCACGTGCTCTACAACTTTTGTGAAGAAACTCAATTTAAATTCTTGGCCGATAATAAAGTCGCGAACGAAATCGACAAACCACACACATAACGTGAAACCGCGACTACAAGCTAACTCGTGAATCGTGCCAACTACACTACTGATTCTGGTTCGGGTCGTCACACCTATGCCTAATTTCTTAGAGTCTATTGGCTCGTGTCAGCAATAGTTATGTTCTTGTGTGAACTATATGGGTGAATCATTGAGATGCAGTTGTGAGGACAGTTAGTTTTAAAGCTTCAGTATTTGAGCTCCAAAAATGATCGAGCAAATGTTGAGGTTCAAGTTATGCATTGTTAGTTGTTCTGACTGCGAAAATATTAGATATTGTTGACTTAATAGTGTTGATTATTCAAGAACATCATATGGAATGCCGAGTTTATATCTCCAATTTGTAGTAAATTGCGATGTCGGTTTGACTTCCTTATTCTTGCCCATTGTTTGGGTTTATTTGAGGCTTACTACGAATGTTTTCTTTTGAGTATCTTTATGGTTATATGAATATTTGTTTAGGTAGTATGCCTTTGGCAATGATGAATTGTGAAGATTCATGGTTTGTGTAATCAATATGATTCGTGAATTCAGTCAGGTAGTAGTGATTTATGTTTGGTGTATAGCTCTATTAATTTGTAAGTAATCCGATTAGGGATTGGAACCCACAGTTTCTATTCTTGAGTTGAGATTATTGGAATACTTTTGTTATGTAGGTTTTTGGGTTCCTTAAGTTTTAGAGGAGACTATGCCCAATTTTCTGTAAACAATTTCGAAAAAGTTATATGGTTGGAAGTTCATTGTGGATCGGCCTTGTACCCATATTTTTTGTGATTCTAAACTGATTTGTTGGGTTCCCTGCTTGTGATTTTGGTGGTTTTAGTATCTATCTTATGGGTGAGCATCTGTGATTGAACATCTCAGCTAGTTTTTGATGCTCGGTTTTGATGGTGATTAGTGTGCCACTTCTATGTTGGAACCGCACCACTACTCATGTAGTTATCTTTCTGGGACCCTGGTCTATGCATTTTTAGGTAAATCTGGTCGATAGAGTTATAGTATGTTGATAAATTTGGCCATTAGTTTTGCCATAGAAATCGAAAGTTTTTAAGTATGCACGTTACTGAATTTGAATTATGTTGTTCCTGGTATTAAATTTATATGGAATAGTTATTATGACTTCATATTTGTTGAGCATGACATGTTGATGAGAAGTTAGTTTAGTAACAAGTTTTTGGATCATTTTGTTAGTTGTGTTTGTTCTTATGAGGTTGAAGTCGCTAGCCGAAACAATAATTTGGAAATTCTTCGGTTATACGTTTATGTGTAAATTTCGAGGGCAAAATTTATGTAAAGGGGGTAGATTTTTACGACCCGTAACATCATTATATGATAATTAGAACTTATATGGTTAGTCACTAATTAATTACATTAATAATAGATGGTAATTAGTTTCTACCATCGATAACTTTCGCTAGCGTTTCGTCAAGATTTTATCGGATATGTTTTTCAAGAAATTTCTTTAAATAAATTTTTAGAGTTTGTCGATACGAGTTCGTAGCCACTTCAAGTGTTGAAATTGGAGTTACGGCGAAGAAGTTATGGTCAGCGAAAATTTATGGAAATATCGAAAAACATTTTGTGGCAAAATTGCGGGTATAAATACGGGTTTCCATTTTGGGAAAGTCAAAAGTTTCCATTTTTTGAAATCGAGTTAACCCGCGTTGACTCGGTCTACTGCGGCCAAAATCGCCGCCAGAGGCTACGGCAACGGCGCGACGATTTCCGACCACCTTTGGCCGTGAAACTGGTCAAGAATTGTTGGGATTGACCTCCTCTTTTGTTTGGTGGGTGCATCACCTGAGTTTGTGGCCAGAGAAAGGCGAATCGAGGCGGTGAATTTGGCCGGTTTTGGGTAGATTTCTATGGCGTCGGTGGCAGGGTTTCCGACGGCATTGGACGTCGAGGTTATAGGGGTTTTGAAGCTGAGGTGGAGACGAGTCGATTGGAACACATCTTGGCCCTTGTCATGGCTAGATGCCGGCGATCGGAGGAGTTGAATTTTCCGGTGAGTTTTTGGTTTTCCGACAAATTTGAGGCTTTTCGATTAGAATTTGATGTCGTGTTCTTCATAAATGATGTTGGGCTTGTTGAGTTGAACATTTTAGTATGCAGGTTGCTTGATTTGGTGCCACTGCATGTCACAAAACGATTTATCTACATACAACAATTTTACGACTTGACGTAGGAAAGGGAAACCGATACCAAATGTCCATCAAGAATATCACATTCAATATTGAAAATCGTGTCACCTCGTCGAAATGTATTTGATAGCCACTTTGAAGGAGCAACACAACATACCTTCCAACCCGAGTGCCCGTGACGGTGAGCCTCGACTCGACACGTAAGTGCGTCAACATGTCAGGTCACCTATAATCCTATGCATGAGACGATATGTCAAAAAGTATCTCGAACTACATTAAAACTATGCGAAAACGATTACGGAAAAAGCCGAGGAACTTTCCGTCGAAAAAGGGACACTTTGTCATCAAAGCACCACCGTGCACGGCGGCGCGTGGGGCCCACGCATCGCCACAGATGGTGATCACGCGCTGCCAGAGATTGGTCAGCTCCTAAACCTACAAATTATATACCATTCAAAGCTCTCAATACACTACTCAACTTTCATAATTGCACCTAAGTCTAAAAATAACCGAAAGTGGTCAAAAACTACCTCAAAAGTCTGCGGGTTTCTCCGGAATTTCAAAACGGCCGACCGAGCACCTCCGGCCACGATGCGACCCAAGGTTTGTTGAAATTGACCCAAGGATTCAAAACCCCTATGATTTCGCCACCTCAAATTGATCAGAACGGCATCATCAGCAACGAAGCCAAATCAAGAAAACCGAGAAGTTTCTCGGCCTCGATTCGCACTCGATTCGATGATGAACAACGGTTTTAAGAGCAGAGGGAGGTGGGGGACAACGAGAAGGACATTTTCCTACCGGAGCGCCATCCAGTGGTAGCCGGATGGCAAGGATCCTACCGGGTCAAGAATCCTATCGGATCCTGATTTGGATCTTACGGAAAGGGTTTTACCCAACCAGGTATAAAATACAAATTTATACCCTAGGGTTTTTTTGCTGTTTTTTTTTATAATTGAATTTATTTACATATAAACGTAACTAATTAATTACCAACAAAATTTAAAATAATTATGAAGTGCATGAAAAAAAATTCAGACCTCACAACATATGAGTTTGTGTCCAGTTCCCTTTTAATTTCTTTCATCTGGTAAAAAGAATTCTTAATAGATTTGCATTACGTGAAAAATTAGATTAGGGTCCCAAAGTACATACAAAACTCGCCTTCATTCGAATGAAAGTTCAATCTACTAGTATTTTCTCTATTGTTCGAGGAGTTCCTTTCGCAACACTCTTACTCACACATTGGGAAAACAACACTCTTACGCTCAAGCAAGACAAGATAACAAAATAAAAAGGAACAAAGACTTTACATATTGACAATATATGATATTGGAGTGGCAACTGTGGGATGTTAATTTGTAATGAAAGACTCTTAGAAGCTGCTAGGTATGCAAAGCCATAAACAAGTTCTGCTTCCACGCATGCTCTGGAATAAGTCGATTGACTATATCAGGTGCAATACCTTGAAGCTCTATAAAAGAAGGTAAGATTAATAAGAGGAGCATCACAAAAATAGCATTTGCGCAAAATTACAAGTAATTAATGGTACTTTGAAAACTACTGTACTAGTATTAACCAGGAGGAACATGTGTAGAGAGAAGCAAGGTGTTGTACACACCCAATCCCAACTTCCAGAATGAACATATAAATAAAATGCATAATACCGAATGGAAAACTTCGTGCAGCTCAGTGCTTAATTATATCTAATTACTATCATCTCTGTTGGTAATTTTATATTCACGTATTGTTGAGACTTATATTAAACAGAGGCAGTAAAAATTTAATCCTCACAATCACAAAAACACTCATGTTAATTGCAATAGAAGCTAATTCAAACTCACCAGGGGTTTTAAAATTAAACAGAGGAGGGAGAGGGCGGCCATTAGGCAGGCGGGTATTTGGGTCTCTCAACTCATCAAAGAAAGGGTGAATGCAAGCTTCCAACTATTGAAGAAATACACAAAAGTAATCAGTCTGCAAGCTACTATCATCCAATGGAAATTAAGGGAGAGAAACTCGTACGTACAGCAGTGCATCGCAAATTGGGTGAATACTGAAAAAATCTACAAACAAGATCTACAGCTTCTGGGGGCAGCCGTTTTTGGAATACCTGTAACATGACGAGGATACCACTATACATGAAACTGTTTTGACAGTAGGTTCGATATATATCGAAAGTTCAAAAGTCAATTTGTGAAAACTTCAAATCATGCACAAATGTTGTTAGCAAACAATTGATAGTTGATGAGGCCATAGGTAGCGAAACAGGGACCTTGTGCCAGGGATGAGGCTTTATCTGTGGGAACTTAAATTCAGTATAGTTTGGATTCATGCACTTTATCTCCTCTCTCGTTGGAGTTCCCAATACCTGCAAACAAGTTAAAAGTACAATCAATATGAAATGAAGATTTCGTTGCTGTCACAAATTAAAAAGAATAATGGTGCGAAACTGGATTGGTGAAGACAACATTCTAAAACTTTAACACCCAGAAGGGTTATTATCAAACATAGAACCCCTTACCATCAAATTGGTACAAAGACAACAAAAGCAATCGAAATAGAACCCCTTACCATCATATTTATAAAATTAAAAAGTAAAACAAAATAAAGTAGTTACGAATCCACTTAATTTTCTTTAACCAGTAGAAATGAAGTAGGTAAGTGAAATAACAGTACTGAAAAAGACGAAATTAATGTGGTGAAAATTTTAAAATATTGCAAGGTATCTCAAAAAAAGTGTACTACCAATCACCTTTGACATGGAGGCAACACTGTAACAATCTGATCAAAACCTTGTCCAACATTGGGAACCTTTAATTAAGATAACTCCACTTAAAACTGAAAAAACCAAAAAAGAAAAAAACAACAACTTAGACCTCATTTGGTTCACGGAATGAAATACGTGGTGAGGTTATTCCTTTACTATTTCCAATGGAATTAGAAATCACGAATTACAGCAGAATGTTTGATAGCATTAGGACAACAATAAAAAATTGAACCAAACTGGTATTTACAATTTCTAATAAAAGCATTATTATAAAATATGTAGGACTTCCAAGCTAGTTTGAAGAAATTTAAGGACTTCACGATAGTACAAAACAAACACTACTGTATGGATAGCAGTTTTGAATTCAAAGTCACCAAAAACCCAAACAGTCAAAGACAACACTCAGATATTTAAGGGTTAATCACGTTGACTCACAATTGTTTACATAAATCATAAACCTTTTGTCCAAGAGTAGTCAAAATAAAAAATGAAGTAAAAAAAAGAGAACTGCATTATACGTATAGATAGTTATATAACCTCACCTTTATAATCTCAACTAGTTGGTCAACTCCACTTTCACCAGGAAACAAGGGCTGCAAGAGGTTAAAATAATTGTTATATAGGGAAAATAAAAAAAATAAAAACAAAAAAGAGAAGGGACAAAAAGAGGTTAGTAACATCAAGTGACCTGTCCAAGAAGCAATTCAGCCATCACACAACCTGTAGACCATATATCAATAGCACTTGTGTACTCTGTGGCACCAAATATCAATTCAGGAGCGCGATAGTATCTTGAGCAGATATAAGACACATTGGGTTCTCCTTTTACCTAAAAACGATAAAGCATGATTATGTGCTTTCTAATTGTCTAATTCATTATTACCTAAAGAGAATAACTAAACAAGAAACAAGAATTTGTTTTTACAAACAGATGGCAAACAAACTTACCAAGACTTTTGCGCTCCCAAAATCACAAAGTTTCAGCTGATGTGTGTGTGGATTTACCTGAATATCAACAGGCAGCATTTGACAATGAACAATGAAAGGTCAACGGCACAAAAAATATAGAGACAGGATCATCATCATCAGATGCCAATTTAATCAAGGCTTATACACCATTGTTTGGACTGATCCGTTATGGTATATAACACGTTAGCCATGGTACACTTTTCATTAAGACAAAACAAAGCTTTTGGCACAGGAGATTAAAATCATTGATTCCAAGAGACCTCAGATATCAATTCCCCAAAGAGGAAAAGGAAACTGTAAACACAAGTCAGGTTCATGAATATAACTAGTGCACATGAACCTATTGATCTTCAGTTATGAAAGAGAAGGATAGAATATATCTATAGGTACATCATTTGGAAAATTTGGGAAATGGACACTTAAAACTAATCTATGTATATATATCTCTAAATATACAGTCGACACATGTTATTATGGATGTTATATACATAGTTGCAAGTATTTGTAGGACTAGTGAGAGTCAATTGATTAGATACACAGACAATTTACATGGTTGACACATGTTACTCTGGATGTTATATAGGGTTGTATAATTTATTCCATCCGATGGATTGGGTAAGAAGCCCAGTGTATTGATACCATCCGAAGTCATACAAGAGCAACAGGTGATTTGCAAAAAATAATCTTACAAGCAAATTTTGAGGCTTGATGTCACGGTGACAGATACCAATTCCATTATGTATATAAGCAAGCGCCCTACAAATCTGCATGAAATTGAAGTTTGCCAGAATCAAGGATATTAAACACGTCTACATAATCAAAGCAGATAGACATTTTCGTGGAAAGATACATACAATGAACATTTTCATGGAAAGGTACATATGTAGGAGAGAAAACTGTAGATTCAAATTCATACCTGATAGGTATAAAGTTTAACATATATTAAAGGCATCTGCTGGTTGATCCTACTATAGTTCCTTGCAATACGGTAAACAGTTTCAGGAACAAATTCAAGTACAAGATTCAAGTAAACCTCTTCTTTGTCCATAGTTGAATAGAAACAATGTTTTAGGGACACAATATTTGGATGATCCAACATTTGCATAATCTGTAACTCCCTGTTCCTGTAACGCTTGTCTTGGAGAACCTTCTTGATAGCAACAATCTCTCCAGTTTCTCTACATTTCGCCTGTGCAAAAAAGTTAAAGATCATATCAACACTGTAATTCATTGGAAGATGGAGTGAGAATGGATTAAATTGCAAAGGTAAGAATTATGGATCGACCTGGAAAACAACCCCAAAAGATCCCGTTCCAACTACATGTTCTGAAATATAACTCACTGTCTGTGAAACAACACAACAGAAAAAAAATTTCATCACAAATTGTGCAAGGACAATCTCGTTATCCAACTTACAATAATTTCCATACAAATAACCTGTCTAGATTGACCACCTCTACCACCAATAGTCGTGCGTATTACATGTCCTGTATCAGCACCGGCACCATCAATCACATCAGGTTCACTATCCTACAACAAAAAAATAACCAAGAGCCGTGAACCTAGTGCCGCAACAACTTGCAAACTCCTAGTCGAAACCATTTTGGTTTCACTTTAGCAACAACTGACAGAACAATGCACAAACCAAACACTGAAAATTGATGTTGTAGCAGAAAATGCAAAATACTACTCACTCTATCCTCATCGTGATGATCCGCCGTGTCCTTCAATCGCATCTCAAGCATCTCCCTACCGAGCCAGTCCATTGAAGTAGACGAAGAGCTCTTAAAGCCATTCACAGACCTCGAACTGCCACTAGCAGACGCCATGGCAATGTCGAATTACACTAGCACAACTGCTCTCTACTGCTAAGTTCCATTTCCAAACCACTTACCCAATAAACAACCACCGAAAATGAAACCACTAAAACATACACAAATTGCTGCTCCACCGCAGAAATCAAATTTATAAAATAAATAAATAAACATACAAAATTAAAGGAATAAGGAGCTCAACTCAGTTCAGATCCACAAGAAGCTTTACTCCAGCTTTGAAATTTTGGCGTGAAATCAACGCCGATGCACCAATCCCAAGTCACTCGCCAACACACTAAGAGTCTCGAGAGTAGAGCTCGAGGGCATTATCAAGTTTTCAATTTGAATTTTGAGATTACGTACAGGAAATGAGGAAGAAAAGAGAAGGGTGATCCCCAATTACTTTGAACTCAGCTTTTTACTGTACTATCTTTCTTGTTTTGAACAGCATAAAAAAAAAGGGGAGTTGACCATTTTCTCTTTTATATTTATTCTCAAACTCCATTTTTTTATTATACAATTTTTTATCAATTATTTACCAAACTATCTTTAATATTTCTGCTCAACTTGTTTATTTAAGGATTATTTTAGTAAACAAAAAATAAATAATAAAATAAAGAAGAAAGAGAAAAATGAAGTGTGTGAATAAAGAGGACTAAAAAAAGAGGAGTGGAGGAATCACTCAAAAAAAACTATTATAGTGTGTTGGATGGAGAAAATATTCAGGAAATTTAAACGAATTCCAACATTTCACAATTATTTCTCTTAAATTTCTCTGTTTGGATAAACTTCTTAGAGCATCTCCAACAATGTCACCTAAAAATTTCTTATTTTATTCAAAAATATAGCTCAAACTTATTTTAGATAAGCATTTATGAAAATTTACTCCACCAATATTAATCATAATTTAGCTAAATATGAATAAATACTTCATTTTGATTAGTTGAGAAAAATAATAAACATTTATTTATTGAAGGAGAATATATGAGAACTGAAAACTGTATCTCTTTCATTAATAGAATGCCTTATATATATGCTGATACAATCTGTTATAATAACTGTCCCTATAAAACAAGAATTCTCTGTATCTCTATCTATACTAAATCGTATCTAATTAGAACAAGACACACGTCGGAAATTACGGAAAATAAATCTCCTTAAATACTGCCCCTTGTGTCAATGGTCTATTGAATAGTGCATAACATGTTGCCTCACTAAAAATCTTACCAAGCAAACAAAAACCTCATGGGTAAAAAAAAAGTTTGGTCTAAGGGAAAAACAGTACAATGCATCAACTACAAAAGCAACCACATGTGATGTAGACTCCTCCTGATGGTTACAAAATGTAACTCCCCCTGACTATAAACTCAGTCATGGAGTTCAGATAACTTGTGCATACGAATACGTCTCACATGTTTCACAAATGTAGATTTGGGTAATGACTTGGTAAACAAGTCTGCAGCATTATCCGCCGAATCAACGTGGTTCACATGGATAAGCAATAACCGCTGCTATTGCTGATTGTAGGAGTACTTTAGCGAAATGAGTTAAGTATGACCCCCTAATGTAATGCAACTTCATTTATTCAATGCAAACCGCATTATCCTCAAAGATGTAAGTTGGTGTTGTTGTAGTAGATGACAATCCACTAGACCCTCGAATATGTTGTATCATCGTCCTAAACCAGACACACTCATCAATCGCTTCATACAAAGTTTTAACCTTAGAATAGTTCAAGGAAGTAGCAACAAGGGTTTGCTTAGTTGCTCTCCAAAAAATCACCATATTTCCCATAATAAATACATAACCTATTTGGGAATGTCCTCTATGGGGGTCAGAGAAGTACCCAGCATCAGCAAATCCGACCAACACATCAACCGATGTTTCAGAATAGGGGACTGCAGTAAAACTGCTTGTTGTAGGGGAGGAATTCAATGGGTTGAACTGTGACGACCCGGACCGAAATTGGTATAGTGATCGGCTTAATCCACGAGTTTTGCGAGTAATCGAGATTTATCGTAATTAATAGGATATGTGGTTTTGATCACGACTTAATTTTCAGACACAAATTTGATTTGGGTTTGTTCGTGGAAAATGTAGAGAATTTGATTTCGAGTCTGTAAGAGCTTTCCGAGGATTTTTCGGATAATCGAGGAATATAAAATGAATATTTAAAATTATCGCCGAGTTAGTCGTGTTTGAGTTATCCGAATTGCGGATAGAGTTGATTCGCGACATATAAATAGCCGAATATTTGTAAAGTTGTCGCAAAGGTTCGAAAATGGGCTGTTTGACCGAGTTGACTGAGCTGGGCCGAGTTGACCGAGTCAACCCGTGGTTGACTCAGTGAGTACGTGACTCGCCGTCGAGGTGGTCGCCGGAATACGGCGCGGTTGCCCGATATCAAGGTAAGGTTTTGAAGCTTGAGATCTAAGCTTTCAATTGATGAGTATATTGTAAAGTTTGGAAGTGTTTTGGTTGATCGATTTTGATGGAGAAGTTCGCCGGAATCGGGTGTAATGGTGGAGGTTTTTCCGGTGACTTTTCAAAGGGGATTTTGGGTGGTAATGGTTGGGTTCGAGCTAGGGATGAAGCCTCTTGAGTTTGGGAGGCCGAGGTGGTTTCACGGTGGAGAATATTGCCGGAGAAATTATCCGGCCGGTTTGAAATCCTTTGAGGTTTAGAACAGTTTTCCTGTGAACCACTGCTGAATTGGTGGATGGTGTAGTGGAGAGATGTGTTGGGCTCGAGGAGGAGAGGAAATCTGGGCTTTCATCGTCGGAAAATCTCTCCGGTGACGGCACGCAGCCGCCGGCGGGGGCGGTTAACAGCGGAGCTCCGGCGAGGCGTTGAGTTTTTGGATTTTGACAAGTTTTATGCCGTTTTACTCGTAATCGCGTCCCGATTATCACCTTGAGGTTTTAGAGTTGATTTGGATGCCGGATTTTAAGTTGAGGGTTTATATGGAGTATTTTGGGATTTTCGGAGATTATTTTGTTATCCGAGCTATATGTTTCCAAAAATGGTTGATTTTCGAGGTGTGGTTCAAATTAATGAATTGTGATTTTGATCAGTGATATTTTGTGATTATTTAGGGGATCGAGATCGTACATTGGGTGAGGGATCTTCCGCCAGATCTCAGGATTAGCGTGTCTGCGCGCTGTGCTTATCTGTGAGTGGACATTTATTTACACTGTCGTAGCGAGTGCTTGGTTTCAGTATTTATTTCCAGTACAATATTGAGATTATTTATTGTTTTGGAGGTATTGTTTTATGTTTTATTGGTGATGGCATTTACTTAGCATCGATGCATTGACTACTCGGCTGATCACCGGTAGTCCAGTTCCAGGCTTGAGAGATTCGCCTGATGTGCCCACTAGGTTTGAGAGATTTGCCTAGTTTATCACCGTCGGGCTTGAGAGATTCGCCCGACACCTCCCTTTATTTTAAGAACTCGCAATATTTTTATGTTATGTAAATGGTGAAAAACATATGTTTATTTTCGTCCTCTCACTCTAACGATTTTATTTGCCTTTTCCCTGGGCTTTTCGGTTTTCGTGCCTAGTTTGTAGTTCGGATTCTGGTGTCGCACGTCGCAGGCGGAGGCTTAGTGTTCGAGCTACCTTTCTTTTTCAGTAGGTTTCTTATTTAGCCTACTGCTGTGTATTTATGTATATATATATATACTAGAGGTCGCTCTGAATACTCTGATGTTCATATTTTCATATGATTTTCCCGGATTTCTGTAAAGTTACAGCTTTGCTTATTACTTTATATTATGATGATATGATTTTAAGAAATCCGAATGGGATTGGTGCCCACGGTTTGGCTTTTGTGGCATAGGATGAAGTGTGTTTTCGGATGCAGGTTAATGATAATTCCGTGATATAGTGAAACTCTGCCAAAATTTCTTTAGTTTTGGAAGTTCGTGTTTTCAGAAGGGGTTTGATTCCAGTTTAGGAAACTAAATCGGGGTTGGGTCATTTTAGCTTGGTATCAGAACATTAGGTTTTAGGTTCTGTAGACTTCTGTAGTTGTGATACTAAGGGTATTTGAGATTATACAGCATGTCTGTAGCGATGACTCGACTGGCCAGCAGTAACTCATCAATGCTTCGGGTGTTGTATGTTTTCAAATGTCTGAAGTTTCATGTTTACGTTCTTTGTGCTTTGTGACTAATGCTTTTCTCTTATCATTAGGATGCCTCCTAGACGTAATCCCTGTGTCAATAGGGATGTGGATCCTGATGAGGATCACCATACGCATGACTTGCTTATGCGAGTATTGCGTTTGGAGGAGCGTTTTGACCCTGTGGTCAAAGCTTGAATTGTTGGAGCGACTGTTTTCTCGGGTTCAGCTGATCCAGAGATATGTGAGGCATGGTTGGTTCAGGTTGAACTAGTATGTGAGCGTCTGCGTTTCACTCCTGAGCAGATGACAGTGGCAGCGGTTGGTTTACTTGAGTCTGATGCTTACTTTTGGTGTGTTATATAGCACCGATAGAGTTCCGGTTGATACTCCATGGACACTGTTTAGAGATTTTTTTATGCGGAGGTATTTTAACCAGGCTACACAGCAGCGGAAGTATGAGGAGTTCACCAATTTGAGACAGGGTAGTATGTCAGTACTTGAGTACGGGGATAGATTTACTCGCTTATCTCGGTTTGCTCGTGACATGGTGGCCTCAAAGGAAGCCAAGTGCCGGAGATTAGAGTTGGCCTTGAACCTGAACATCAAGGGGTCATTGACTACGATGCCTCGGAACAACTTTGATGAGTTTGTGAGTGCTGCACTTCGAGGCGAGGACATAGAGAAGGAAATGCAGATGAGATTCCAGTCTCGACGATTCTAGGAGGGATGACCAAGTCAGGGACCTTCCAAGAGGCTGAGTTCAGGCACTTCCGGATCGGCATCATTATCTGGCAGTGGACCATTTAGACCATCATTTAGTACAGCTAGACAGAGACAAAGATGGAGGAGGGATCGGCCATAGAGACCACAGTCTAGTGGGAATTCTAGCGGATCTAGCTATCTTCGACGTCACGGTGGCACTTTTGCTGTACTGAGGGAGTACCCATTGTGTAATCTCTGCAATAGGCATCACTTTGGTCCTTGTCAGCGAGGCCCTATCATATGTTATCGTTGTGGCCAAGAGGGTCACTATGCGAGGGAATGTTTCCAGTCTACTGGTGTTGGTGGATAGGTAGCTCAGAGTTCAGGAGGAGATCGAGGTACTACTTCTGGAGCTCGACCAGTGCAGTTTTCTGGTCAGGGAGGACAGCAGAGTCACCATCAGCGTGGACGACCAGCTGGATAAGCCAAGGTTCATGCTATGTCATTGCGCGACGGCAGAACTTCACCGGAGGTTGTTATTGGTATGTTGCATGTTTTTGGCTATCCAGTACGTACTTTGCTAGATCCAGGTGGTACGCATTCATTCATATCATATAGATTATCATCTTTAGCTACATGCTTGCATCTCCACTTCCGGGGTTATAGAGGGTGTTGTATCCATCCGGTGAGGTTGTGAGTACTGGTTGGGTATACAGGGATTGTGAGATCTTTGTGGGAGGTTATGGTTTAGCCGCGGATTTGTTATTGCTGGATATTGTCGATTTTGATGCGATTTTGGGTATGGACTTCTTGGAGACACATTGGGCTATGTTTGACTGTCACAAGAAGGAGGTAGTGTTTCGACGTCCAGGTTTTCCAGAGATATTGTTTCGCGGTGAGAAGAATACTTCATTTCCATGTGTGATTTCAGCGATGAAGGCCGAGCGGATGATGAAGAAGGGTTGTGTTGCGTACTTAGCTCATGTTGTGGATACAAAGGCTGCTGTACCAGACATTGGTGACATTGAGGTTGTTTTCGAGTTTTCAGACGTATTTTCAGAGGAGTTACCAGGTGTTCCTCCAGTTCGAGAAATCGATTTCACTATTGAGATTTTACCAGGGCACTAGACCTATATCACAGGCACCTTATCATATGGCGCCGGTAGAGTTGAAAGAGTTATAGATTCAACTTCAAGAGTTGCTAGAGAAAGGTTTCATAAGACCCAGTGTATCACCATGGGGTGCTCCTGTACTGTTTGTGAGAAATAAGGATGGTTCCATGCGGTTGTGTATTGATTACCGGAAGCTGAATCAGGTCACCGTGAAGAATAAGTATTTGTTGCCACGGATTGATGATTTGTTTGATCAGCTCAAGGGAGCTTCAGTCTTTTTGAAGATTGATCTCAGGTCTGGATACCATCAGTTGAGGATCAGAGAGTCAGATGTGGCCAGGACAGCTTTCAGGTCACGGTATGGGCATTATGAGTTCTTGGTTATACCGTTTAGGTTAACCAATGCCCCTGCAGCTTTCATGGACTTGATGAACAGAGTGTTTAGACGATTCCTAGACAAGTTTGTGATAGTGTTTATCAACGATATTTTGATTTACTCTAGGAGTGTGGGCCAGCACAAGAAACATTTGCGAGCTGTTTTGCGGACTTTGCGAGATAATCAGTTGTTTGCGAAGTTCAGCAAGTGTGAATTTCGGCTGCATAGCGTGAAGTTTTTGGGTCACGTGATATCTGTTGAGGGAGTCAGCGTGGATCCTGACAAGATTGATGCCGTGTTGAATTGGAGTAGACCTACCACCGTACCAGAGATCAAGAGTTTCTTGGGTTTGGCAGGTTATTATCGACGCTTTGTGCAAGATTTTTCACGGATTGCCACTCCCCTTACCAAACTGATGAAGAAAGGCGTCAAGTTCGAGTGGTCCGATGCATGTGAGGAGAGTTACTTGCTCATGAAGGAAAAGTTGACTACTACACCGGTTCTAACTCTACCTGACGACAGTGGAGAGTTTGTGGTTTACAGCAATGCATCGAAATTGGAACTTGGTTGTGTTTTGATACAGCATGGCAGAGTGGTGGTTTACGATTCTAGACAGTTGAAACCACATGAAGTTAATTATCCTATGCATGATTTGGAGTTAGCTGCTATTGTTTTAGCCTTGGAAGAGTTGGAGACACTACTTGTATGGAGCTCAGTGCAAGATATACACAAATCACAAGAGTCTTACCTATTTGCGCACGCAGCCAGACTTGAATATGAGACATCGCAGATGGATAGAGTTGATCAATGACTATGATTGCACCTTTGAGTACCATCCAGGGAAGGCTAATGTCATTGCTGATGCACTTAGTCGGAAATCTTGAGCCTCATTGTTTCATGTGTGTATGGCCAGAGTTTCCATGTTAGCAGAGTTACGAGCTACGGGAGCTGAGTTAACGTGGGATGATGATGGAGCCTTGTTGGCTAGCTTCCAGGTTCGACCAGTACTGGTTGATCAGGTTCGGGAAGCTCAGGATGCGGATTCCTATTTGTTGGACAAGAAGACCATGAATCGGAATGGTGTGCCAACAGAGTTTCGGTTGAGTGACGATGGTACATTGCCATTCAGAGGCAGATTATGTGTACCCAGAGATGAGAGTTTAAAGAAGAAGATCTTAGACGAAGCTCATTGTTCTACTTATGCTATACATCCCGGCGGTACGAAGATGTTTCGTACACTTAGAGCCTATTACTGGTGGCAAAATATGAAGAGGGAGATTGCAGCATATGTGAGCATATGTCTTATTTGTCAGCAGGTTAAAGCAGAGGACAGAAGCCTGAGGGAAAGTTACAGCCTTTGGAGATTCTGGTTTGGAAGTGGGAGCATATCACCATGGATTTCATGTATCAGTTACCGCGTACTTCGGCTGGTAATATTGGTATTTGGGTTATTGTAGACCGATTGACGAAATCAGCTCATTTCCTTGCACTTTCAGAGAAGATTTCAGTGGGCAGGTTAGCAAAGCTGTATTTGGCGGAGATCGTTCGTTTGCATGGCGTGCCTGTATCTATTGTTTCTGACCGAGACAGTCAGTTCACCTCAGAGTTTTGGCAGGCATTGCTACGACCTTTGGGTACCATATTGTATTTCAGTACAGCTTTCCATCCCCAGACTGATGGGCAGTTTAAGCGGACTATTCAGACCCTCGAGGATATGTTGCGATCATGTGTATTACAGTTTAGAGGAAATTAGGACCAGCAACTGCATTTGATCAAGTTTGCTTACAACAATAGTTATCAGGCCAGTATTGATATGGCACCGTATGAGGCTCTATACGGGAGGCAGTGTCGTACTCCATTATGTTGGAGTGAGGTGGGCGAGCGATGGCTTATTGGTCCTGATTTGGTGAAGAGCATCACAGAGGATATTCAGATTATTAGAGATAGATTGAAGATTGCCTTGGATCGCCAAAATAGTTATGCAGATGTGAGAAGAAAGAGTCTCGAGTTCGAGGTGGGTGATTGGGTCTTCCTGAAATTGTCTCTTTGGCGAGGAGTTGTTCGTTTCGAGAAGCGTGGCAAGCTTCGACCACGGTATATTGGTCCATACGAGATCATAGAGAGAGAGTTGGTGTCGTGGCTTACAGGTTAGAGTTGCCTTCCGAGATGGCTCGAGTACACAATATTTTTCATGTCTCGATGTTGCAGAAATACATTCCAGATCCATCACATGTTTTAGCGCCATATCATCTTCCTATCCGGGAAGATTTGACATATGTGGAGGAGCCAGTACATATTCTCAATCAGCGTGAACAGGAGTTGAGACATAGAGTCATACCGCTTGTAAAGGTGTTATGGCATAATCATTCGGTTCAGGAAGCCATTTGGGAGACCGAGCAGCATATGCGGGAGCAGTATCCTCATCTGTTCACTTAGCAGGTACGTAAATTTCGAGGTCAAAATTTTTCTAAGGGGGGTAGATTTGTGACGACTCGAACCGGAATTGGTATAGTAATCGGCTTAATTCACAAGTTTTGCGAGTAATCAAGATTTATCGTAATTAATCGGATATGTGGTTTTGATCACGACTTAATTTTCAGACACAATTTTGATTTGGGTTTGTTCGTGCGAAATGTAGAGAATTTGATTTCGAGTCCGTAAGAGCTTTTTGAGGATTTTTCGGATAATCGAGGAATATAAAATGAATATTTGAAATTATCGCCGAGTTAGTCGTGTTTATCCGTTTGAGTTTGAGTTATTCGAATTGCGGAGAGAGTTGATTCGCGACGTATAAATAGCCGAATAGTCGTAAAGTTGTCGCAAAGTTTCGAAAATGGGTTGTTTGACCGAGTTAACTGAGCTGGGCCGAGTTGACCGAGTCAACCCGTGGTTGACTCAGTGAGTCCGTGACTCGCCGTCGAGGTGGTCGCCGGAATACGGCGCGGTTGCCCGATATCAAGGTAAGGTTTTGAAGCTTGAGATCTAAGCTTTCGATTGATGAGTATATTGTAAAGTTTAGAAGTGTTTTGGTTGATCGATTTTGATGGAGAAGTTCGCCGGAATCGGGTGTAATGGTGGAGGTTTTTCCGGTGACTTTTCAAAGGGGATTTTGGGTGGTAATGGTTGGGTTCGAGCCAAGGATGAAGCCTCTTGAGTTTGGGAGGCCGAGGTGGCCGGAGAATTTCGCCGGAGAAATTTTCCGGCCGGTTTGAAATCCTTTGAGGTTTAGAACAGTTTCCGGTGAACCACGGTGGAATTGGTGGATGGTGTAGTGGAGAGATGTGTTGGGCTCGAGGAGGAGAGGAAATATGGGCTTTCCTCGCCAGAAAATCTCACCGGTGACGGCGGCGGCGGTCAACGAAGGAGCTCCGGCGAGGCGTTGACTTTTTGGATTTTGACAAGTTTTATGCCGTTTTACTCGTAATCGGGCCCCGATCGTTGGCTTGAGGTTTTCGAGTTGATTTGGATGCCGAATTTTAAGTCGAGGGTTTATATGGAGTATTTTGGGATTTTCGGAGATTATTTTGTTATCCGAGTTATATGTTTCTGGAAATGGTTGATTTCCGAGGTGTGGTTCAGAGTAATGAATTGTGATTTTGATCAGTGATATTTTGTGATTATTCAAGGGATCGAGATCGTACGTTAGGCGAGGGATCTTCCGCCGGATCTCAGGATTAGCGCGTCTGCGCGCTATGCTTATCTGTGAGTGGACATTTATTTACACTGTCGTAGCTAGTGCTTAGTTTCAGTATTTATTTCTAGTACAATATTGAGATTATTTATTTTTTTGGAGGTATTGTTTTATGTTTTATTGGTGATGGCATTTACTTAGCATTGATGCATTGACTATTCGGCTGATCACCGGTAGTCCAGTTCCAGGCTTGAGAGATTCGCCTGATGTGCCCACTAGGCTTGAGAGATTTGCCTAGTATATCACCGTCGGGCTTAAGAGATTCTCCCGACACCTCCATTTATTTTAAGAACTCGCAATATTTTTATGCTATGTAAATGGTGAAAGACATATGTTTATTTTCGTCCACTCACTCTAACGATTTTATTTGCCTTCCCCCTGGGCTTTTCGGTTTTCGTGCCCAGTTTGCAGTTCGGATTCTGGTGTCGCAAGACGCAGTTAGAGGCTTAGTGTTCGAGCTACCTTTCTTTTTCAGTAGGTTTCTTTTTTAGCCTACTGCTGTGTATTTATGTGTATATATATATATATATATATATACTAGAGGTCGCTCTGAATACTCTGATGTTCATATTTTCATATGATTTTCCTGGATTTCTGTAAAGTTACAGTTTTGCTTATTACTTTATATTATGATGATATGAAAGGACCCAACACCGATTTAGCTCCCTAAACCGGAGTCAAACCCCTTCGAAAACACGAACCAACAAAAACTTTTCGAAATTTTGGCAGAGTTTCGTTACTAACGTGGAATTACCATTACCTGCACGCGGAAAATACACTTCATCCTATGCCACAAAAAGCAAACCGTGGGCACCAATCCCATCCGGATTTCTCAATATATCAACAGTAAAGTAAATCAATAAATATATCTATACTTTACTGAAATCCGGTGTAAAATCATATAGCATATACAATAGGACGCTCAAAGCGACTTCTAATACATAATCATATACGCATACCACAGTAGGTAGAACAATAAACCTACTGGATGAAACAAAGTAGCTCGAGCACTATGCCTCCGACCACGACGTGCGACACCAGAGCCTGAACTGCAAACTGGGCACGAAAACCGAAAAGTCCAAGTGAAAGACAATAAACACGTTAGAGTGAGTGGACGAAAATAAATGTCTTTCACCAGTTAATATATATGTTAAAAAAACATATGTGAGTCCAGATAAATAAAAAACAACATAGTACACGAGGTAAAACTCACACTCCTCCAGTGTACAGAGCATGCAAGTAAAAATCCCACGGGGTCGCTCATGGACACACACCGTGCTAGTACAGTCCGAATCACGGGATCCCGGACCCACACGTGATTCTAAGCCAGAAAGGCCTCGCTTCCGGGGATACGCCCCTCGCCGGTCAGGTCGGGGTAACGCCCCGCCTGGGATGCCTACCATCGGGGATCAGCCGAGAGGCTAAGTGTATCGATACAACAACGTAACCAAGACTGTACTCTGTGTAAACCAAATCATAAACATTTCGATGCAAATGCATGAAACAGCATATAAGTGTATGTATACTCGTATACGTATAAGTATAATCGTATAATCGTAAAACACATGCTCATGTAATCCGAAATCTCATATGCATGCTCAAGTTCATAAAACGTATATCAAGACTCGCAAACAATCCGTGAAAAGAAATGTCCACTCACAGACTGGCGTAACGCGTATCGCGTTAACCCGTGATCCGGCGGAAAGTCCATCGCCAAACAAACGATCACGAACCCCTGAATAATCACAACGTCCAATATTCAAAGTCATAATCCGACAATTCGAATCAAACCACGAGAAACCACAGTTCTCGGAAATACACAATTCGAATACGACGAATCGTCGAAAATCCATATATACCACCTCAATACCTCGTTTTACGTTCGGACGCTCAACTCGAAAAACGAACCTCCCCACTGCGTTCGGAGCGCGATTTCGAGTCAAACGACATGCAACTTGCCGAAAGTCAAAAAGTCAACCCGTTGACCGTTGACCACCGTTGACCGCCGTCCACGGCGGCGCCACTGTTGACCGGAAAATTTCACGGCGGAGCCACCCCTATTCCACTCAAAATCACCCACTGAGCAACTTTGTCAACTGCACCGAAGTCCAATTCTCACTCTAACACATCCAATTTCAATGAAACCCGAATTGTACACAAATTTTCCAATCCAAAATTCCCCATGTATACATCGAATTGAAACACGAAACTTACAGGGAAGCATCAAGGGGATGAGAGCTTCAAAGCTCACTAAGAATTGCAGCTCAAATCGGCCAAAAACAAGCAACCCGAATTCACCAAAAATTCACCAACTTTGGCCGGATTTTGCTCCTCTTCCGGCGAGCCTCGCCGTGCGTGGAGGCCGGGGTTAGAACGAGGAAGGCTAGGCGAGTTGATAGCACCCTATCCCGAAGCCGGAAACGGCCGGAATCCAAGCACCACCGTGGAAGCCGTCGCCACCAACGTGAAATCCTCCTCCACCGAGTTGACTCAGTCAACTCGGTCAACCTCCCAAAATGGTAAGTCACACCCTTGCCCAAAATAGCAGGTTACTATATATAGCATTTCCCAAAACGGAAACTTCATGTTTATCCATTTCGACGAACTTCAAACTCACGTAACTTTCTCGTCGTATATCCGATTCCGATAATTCTCGCGGCCACGAACTCGTCTCGACATATTCTTCCAATATTATCCGAAGTCAAACATATCGGCCAACCGAATAAAAAGTCAACCCTTCAAAGCAACACACATTTAATCGACTAAATAATCAACAAACGGAAAAATTTTCAACTAATTCCTCGTAACTCCAAATCATGGTCCGAAAGTTCCCACGAACTCGAAATTAAATTCTGAACAACTTCCGTGAAGAAACCGAAACCAAATTCTCGTTCGGTAATTAAGTCGCTAAGTAGCCCACCATTTAAATCTGAACTTCAAATATTCATAATTAATTCCTCGGTCGTCCAAATAACGATCCGGAACCGCCCACGAACTCGTAATCACACGTACAACGACTCTCGAGAAGAGACCCAGCTCCAATTCTCGGCCAATAATTTAGTCGTTAACAATCCCTGGCGGTTCAAATCCAGTCGTCAATCTGCGGCTACGCAGTAACTCATGTATACAGCTGATCATACTGCTGATTCTAGTCCGGGTCGTCACATGATATGATTTTGAGAAATCCGGATGGGATTGGTGCCCACGGTTTGGCTTTTGTGGCATAGGATGAAGTGTGTTTTCGGGTGCAGGTTAATGATAATTCCGCGATATAGTGAAACTCTGCCGAAATTTCTTTGGTTTTTGGAAGTTCGTGTTTTCAGAAGGGGTTTGATTCCGGTTTAGGAAACTAAATCGGGGTTGGGTCCTTTCATGAACTCCTCGCTCGACGGGTCGAACAAATGCTTCTGGTCCATCCAGGGTACATGATTCGATGGATCGAAATCATTCCTCGATGGGTCAAAAGACACCTTTGGGTTATCACAGTTCACTTCCTTCGACGGGTCGAGAGATCTACTTAATGGGTCAAAGAGTTCAGAGCTTGCATGCTGCGATTCAACCATCCATTTTTCGAAAAAATAATTCCAAGTCAATGGTTACCTTCAAGTACTAGAAGGTGTACTATACTTCATTCCAGTAACTTTGCATTGGCGCATACCGAGAGGACAATGTCTGGATGTGTGCACCAAGGTATATTTAACCAAGCTCTAAATGCACTAAGATATAGATTGCAGCTCCAAAAGATCTTTACCATCATCATTCCGATGAAGTTTATCATTTTCGAGCTTCAGACTACAAATAACCATTGTGTGGTAATAGGGTGTGCTTTGTCCATTGCCTGATTTAGACATAAGCAGACTGGTGAGTAAGAATTCAACCAACTCGATGTACTTTCTTTAAACCATCACAAAATTGAGTCCTACCAAGGTCTATCATCTCAAACAAATTGTTCATATACTTAACACACATGTGCATAACTTTTTATTCTTGTATCCCTTCCCAATCATGCAGTCACTTAAATGTGTATACCACATCTTGCCAAATTATTTCAATCCATATAGTGAATGTTTCAATCTAATTACATGAGCATTCTGTGGTTTATAGTTACTTGAATTAGGTAGAACCATACCAACTGGCACTCTCATATATATATATATATATGTATATATATCTGAATCAAGATCTCCATAGAGATATATAGCCACATCTATAAGCTGAAAACTCAGTATTTTGGACACTACCAAACTGATAAGATAGCAGAAAGTAATGATGTCCATAACTAGAGAATCCATCTCCTCACAATCAATACTAGGGCGTTGAGAAAATCTTTGCGCTACGTGTCTAGTTTTATACCGTATGATTTCATTCTACTCATTACGCTTTCGAGTAAAGACTCATTTATGTCTAACCAGCTTACCATTCAGTTGTCATAGCACTACCGGACCGAAAACTTGTCATTTGTACGAGAGTCTAGTTTAACCTAGATTGTAACTTTCCATATCGGTCAATTTTCTCTATATTAACCGTTGACAATCCGCACCAGAGCAATGTTTCACTTCATCGTCTTCAATTCCTGAGCGATGGAATAAGTAAATGCATCATCAACAAACCTAGAAGAATTATCCATAATACCACTAGCATTTGTTTAACTTGGTGAGATTTCTTTGTTTACTGACATCGTCATTGACTCGGAGGCATCCCCTAGTGTTTGTCAATGTCAAATTTGATACACATTTACAGTCAGAAACAATCTCATGTGTTGATGGTGAACAGTTGTGCCTTAATGGCTTAATTACCTTTTCACCGGCAACTCATCAATGGATTTTGACCGACGCTGCACCCCCACTATGAGCAGTAGAAACGCTACCTTACCTGGGTGTTGCGTTAACTTGCCCAATTCCAGGGACTTTCAACCTTGCAGGATTTGCAGCTTATATAACCGATCTCGGCACTCACATGATATCAGTAAAGAAGTCGGTCATCGAATCTGCTACTTTCTGAAGATCGAAACTTGCAAGAAAAATCACACTTCAGATTTCCCACAAACAATACCGTAGACCACCGATGTCCATCCGGATTTCTCAATAAAATGCAGAAAGTAAATTAATTAAATTGTTGGAATAATAATACGGAACTAAAAACTCATAATCCAGCAATACTAAAAATTCATTACCAACACTGAAAAAAAATATTTACAACACTAGTGTCCAGAGAGACTTCTAGGAGCAAAATAAAACATATGAAAATACATTGTTACTAGCCAAAACCTACAAGAATGTATGATAACCCAGTGTACTCAAAGCCTCTGGGGATCCAAAATTCCAGCTCAGAAGAAGCACTGCAATCTGGACAGAAAACTGAAAGGCGCGCCTAGGGAAAGGCTGATAAAAACATAAAAATGTTAGCGTGAGTGGAAAAAAAGTCATAATCAATGTAAAAAAATAAAATATTCTATCTGTGCCTTTTCGCCGATTTCCGGGAAATACAGCGAGTTGAAAAATAAATAAATTGAAATGCAATGGAGTTTCATTCAGGGCTCCTGCCCCGGTACAAATATAAATAGAAAATACAGGTGACAGAAGTGTCTAGGGTGTTGTCTAACCCGAGACAAATCAGGGGCGGACAGGGATCCTGACCCGGTTTGACCGGCTATTCGGGGATCAGCTGAATAGTTGGAGCATCGATGTAACTAAATAAACCATCACAAACAAACCTCCAAATAAATGCTCGAAAAAACATACATTAAAGAGTAAAACATAAAGCTTAAAAACCATAAAATCGCTATCAACTATGAAAATAAAGGTGTCCACTCACCGTACAATGCCGGGATATTCATAAAGCCTTAACCTGCTAATCAGCAAAATAAACATCCACACGGCCTCCTAACTCCTAATCCTAAAAATACGATTATAAGTAATCTCTACTCGTTGATATTGAATAGCTAAGCTCGTAATCCTGCACGCAAAAAGGTTGAGAATCACGCATTCTCGAATTATGTATTTTCTGACTAAAAATGTACTTAACCAAATTCCAAATTCACTATAACTAAAAATTTTAGAGTCGCAACATAAAACTCAAATATCGAGCAACTCGAATTTAAATCGATAGTTGGATCGTCCGTTACAAATATTGTGAAATCAATTAATTAGTTCCCGATTTAATACACATCTAAATTAATCAAATCCATATCCATTCAAGAACCACACCATTGCATTCGCACGAAATTACGAGAGAAATGACATAAAATTATGTCAAAAATTCCACCTCGCCGGAGCTCTGCAGCGCACAGTGGCATGTGGGCCACACACCACTGCCACTACAAGAAAAAGTGACTTAGACGACGGAGCATTTCCGTCGTCTAAGTGACAGTCTCCGTCGTCTAAGTACTTGGACGACGGAAAATCCGTCGTCCAAGGTACGTGCTCCAAGTGCTGTCGTCTAAGTACTTAGACGACGGAGAATTTAATCTCCGTCGTCCAAGTTCACTTGGACCACGGAGAACGTCCGTGGCCCAGGTGGTGACTTAGACGACGGAGATTAATGTCTCCGTCGTCTAGGTGACTACCTGGGCCACGGAGAAGCTAACAATCTCCGTGGCCCAGGTAGGAACTTAGACGACGGAGACATTAATCTCCGTCGTCTAAGTCACAACCTGGGCCACGGAGATTGTTAGCTTCTCCGTGGCCCAGGTAGTCACCTAGACGACGGAGACATTAATCTCCGTCGTCTAAGTCACCACCTGGGCCACGGACAAGCTAACAACGTCCGTGGCCCATGTGGGGACTTAGACGACGGAGATTAATGTCTCCGTCGTCTAAGTGAAAAATTAATTTTTTTAAAAAAATTAAATTCAAAAAAATTATTAATATTAATTGAAAAAAAATTAATTAAATTAATTAAATACACTAAATTAATAAAATAATTAAAATTAATTTGTACATACATAATCGAAAAAACCCATAATTAAAAATGAAAATATTGTTCGTAATGCGGAAATTAAGAAACGAAATAATAAACTACTAGCTAGCTAAAACACTGGAGGAGCAGATGCGCCGCCTCGTCCTCCGCCTCCAGCCGGGTCGTCGTCGTCGGGGAATGGGTTCGGAGGAGGTTGACATTGTCTTTGAGCTTGTTGCATAAGGGCGATGAGTTGGGCTATTCGCTCGTCTTGCTGGTCCATTCTTTGGCGCATGGCAATATTCTCCTCCCGTGCGATTCGAGCCTCTTCATAGGCTGCCGCAGCTTGAGAACTTCTCCGCCGCCCCGAACCTCCCGTAGATGATGACTCAGAGGTCGACAAATCTCGAACCACCTTAGGCCCGAAGTGCCTAACCTCCTTGCCAGCTCTACGACCGTAGACCTCATCCGCAATTGCTATTTGGCTCTCCACAGATAGAGGAGGCAGGTCTTCTAGCGGCACATCTGGGAACGCAAGCTGAGTGTTAGCCAATTCTTCCTGCGCACGCTCTATCACTCTTGCCTACAAAAGAATAATAAATTTATTATAATGAAATAATATTTAAATAATAATTACTATAATTATTAGCGCACACACACATATATATATATGACTTACGCCGCGTTGACTCGCTTCATTATCGAGCCCAGGCGTCACGTACGCGCTTACGCTTGCATCGAGATAAGGGTGTTTGGAGCCCTTATCCCTGTGCTCCTTGGCAATTTGAATGAGTTGCTTGGCGCCGGAAGTATGGTGCTTGTCCTTCTTCCCCCGGTTGGCTTTGTTGACACCGGAGAATTTCTGTTAGACAACATAATGAAATCATTAAAAAATTTATAAGTAACTAAAATTTAGAGTATTCAATTATCTTAATTGAAATAAAAAAAGTAAATTAACACCTGAAATTGCTCATCGGCAAAGTGGTTACACAACCACTCCCACTCATCTTCTCTATCCCCACGCAGCTCTTCGGGGGGAGGCACGGGACCGTTAGTTCGGAAGTACTGATGGAGCCTGTACTTCCAATCTTTGAAGATGTTGTTGGCGGTTTGGTTGATATGCCTCAACATCGCCGGATCCGGATCCACCGCAAATTGTTCCTATCAGAAATAAATTGGAAATTATAATCGTATATATTATAAAATTATATATAACTAATATTAAAAATAGTATATAATAACTAAAATTGTACGTATTACGTACCGAAAGATCCTTAAAGACTTTCGCCTTCTCCGAATCCGGCACCTCCCTCCAAGTAGGGGCAGTGATACGAACCCGGTTACGAACAATCGACCCAATGCTATGAGCCGAGAGACTTGCTAGCTGAGGTGTGGGAGGGCCACCGGTGAATTCGTCGTAGGGCAAGGCGATCTTGCTCCCGGTCGCCTTGCAAATTTTCTCCGCCTTTCCACCTTTAACGAGACCCCGAGTCTTTTTCGGTTGGGGGTCAGTGGGGGCCCTCCTTTGCTTACGGCGGGCGCTGTACATGATAGAATCGGCCGTCGAAGACGCCTGAGTACTTCCCGTTGAAGCGGTACCGGGCGTCGGAGTTGAAAAGGGGTCGACGTCATCACCGCTTGAGAGAAATGGGGCAGAGGGAATTTCCCCAGAAGGCCCCGGATTGAGGGCGTCGTCCTGCGGTTGAACCCAACCGACTTGGGCCGCCAACATTTGGAGCATCTCATCTTCTGACTCCTGTTGGGCTTTCTTCTTGCCGGATGTGGTCTTTGGCGGAGCCATTTAAACCTAAGAGTACGGTGTTAAAATACGCGTACCTACTTACCATAATAATTACAACTTAAAAATTTACGCTAATTAATTAAGTACGTTTAAGATTTAAATAGAGTACACTAGCTTGGCATTTTCGGTCGTTCAATGGACGTGCGACCCACGCGATAAAGTGTAAATTTTCAATTAATCAGCCTTGGTTAAATCGAAAAACATGGCCAGTTAGGGATAGAGATAACGCGAGAGGCAGGACTAATTTCGACAAAAGTCTTTCTTAGTCCAAATCCTGTCACCAGTCATAACCCGTTTCTAGACACCATGTCCGACATTCGGCCAATTTTTCGAAAATTTACACTCCCTCAAATCCTTTGCAAACTCCGCCCTCAACCTCGTGTCCATAACTTCACTTAGGTTATGGTGTGCGGTGATGAAATCCACACATCACGAGGGGTTAAGGAGATAAGCAAGGAAAAGAGGCGCCATCTATTCCAAAGAGTGCGACTTAATTACACCAAGCCTATGTACTAAATTTAAATCGAACACGTACTACTAATTAATTTAATCTCATATTTATTTAATTATGCAACTAATTAATAAATAATTACAATAATATTTATTCATTTCATAAATTATCAAGTAATTACAATTATTCATTTAATTATTATTAATATATAACAATAATTTACCATTTAATTAATTAATAACAATATGTAATCATTTATTTAATTAATAACAATAATTAATCTAAATATAATTAATAACAATAAATTTACAATTATTCATTTAATTAGTATTAATAGCAATAATTAATAAATAACATTAAAATAATCATTTAAGAAATATTTAAAACTAATTAATTAAAAAAAAATTATTTTAATAAGGGAAAAATAGAAATTTACCGAATCGGAGTTTTTCGAGAGTTTTCTGCGAAAATCGCCGGAGTTGTGTCGTCGGAGAGGAGGAACCACGCCGGAAATAATGTCGTCGGAGCGTCGCCGGAGGAGAATCGCCGGAATGAGAGAGAGAGAGGAGATGGAGGAGAGAAAGTTGTAAGGGATGAGGAAAAGAAGATGAGGCTCGGCCTATTTATAGAGTTTCACTTAGACGACGGAGCACTATTCTCCGTCGTCTAAGTGCACTTAGACGACGGAAACAGTGTTTTCCGTCGTCTAAGTGAAGAGTCAAATTTTTTCGAACCGGCGCCAAATAAATGGGCGGGCCGTTTCACCGCCATAAATGTTGACTTAGACGACGGAAACAGTGTTTTCCGTCGTCTAAGTGGAATTTCAAGCGGCGCCGAAAATTGAGGCGGCAAATCGAACCGCCATGTTATTTCGACTTGGACGACGGATATGTCGTTTTCCGTCGTCCAAGTGTTCACTTGGATGACGGAAAACGACATATCCGTCGTCCAAGTCAATATTTACATCGAAAAATAATAAAAATTTTATTCGAACCGCCATGGTAATTTGAACCTAGACGACGGATACGGTCATTTTCCGTCGTCCAGGTGAACACTTGGACGACGGAAAATGACCGTATCCGTCGTCTAGGTTCAAATTATGCAAAAAAAAATATTTAAATTAATTCGCTAGGAATTTAGCGATCTGTCATTCGAGTGAAATAGTCGTACAATATCGATGAACGCATCGTATATATAAACAGATAAATTTGAACCGCCGAATAATTTTACGTTTTGAAAGTTGTTAAGTATCGACTAATCTTTAAGACTTTAGTGTTCACTTGTAGTTGCTGATTTGCAGCAGAGTACTAACGAAATTGAATTTGGACAAAACAACCGTTGGATATGTTCGTCGTAACATAATATATAATTACTATAAAGGACCAGGAAATAATAAGTTCGGGAAGGGTTTCTCGGCACAGTCAACCGCAAAACCGAGAATTTCACAAACCGGAAACGTGGATACAGGACATTTCGCAACTCCGATTTTCGAACCGTCGAAGCTCACACACCAAGAATATACTACTCTAAAGTCTTGACGAAAAGAATATGCATTCGAAGATGGTCTAGATGGTCGTTGTCTTAGAAAAAATTACGAAATTTACACCTGGACGACGGATACGACATTCTCCGTCGTCCAAGTACACACCTGGACGACGGAGACGCTAATATCCGTCGTCCAGGTGTGTACTTGGACGACGGAGAATGTCGTATCCGTCGTCCAGGTGAATATACCCTGAATTCAGGGGTTAGGGGTCCTTAGGGTTTAGGGTATAGGGTTTGTCACTTGGACGACGGAGACAGTCATTCTCCGTCGTCCAAGTGTGTACCTAGACGACGGATAATGACTGTCTCCGTCGTCCAAGTGTAAAACCCTGAATTCAGAGGTTAGGGCCGTAGGGTTTAGGGTTTAGGTCGTCCCCGGTCATTTGTATGTTCGTTCAATTATTCTCATTCAAGAATATAATTAAAAAAATGATCGATCGATCCGATCATGCTACATTTAGTGTCGAGGATTTAGGGTTTGAAGGGCTGCTTGAGCGAAATGTAGAGCAGCTTCAGCTTACTTTTAATAAGATCAGAGAATACACCGATGAAGTTGAAAGCAAAGAGAGGGGCCGGGACTACGTACAAAATTTGTGCTCTCAATAATACTATCACAAGTCAATATATATAATCATATATAGGGACCCATAATTAATCCAATTTATACATAAATAGTATTTAAAAACAATAAAACCAACCAAAGCTGGACGAGGAATCTTAAAGTCTCGACATAATAGAAATCTTTCACCTTTTTACGATGCATCGATCGATCATATATATATTACAATAATAAATTAGGGTTTACCAATTAATGATCCTCGTCGTGTGACCGTACTCTTCGTCATAATCGTCATCATCATCATCACCGTTATCCGATTGCTCATCCTCCTCATCGTACTCAACATCGTCCGAGGAATAACCAGAGTTGTCGTCATCGTCCTCATCCTGCACGTCTTCTTCATCTACCTCAATAATCTCTTCTTCAGTTAGATCTGTACAACCATCAGGCATGGGTAACCGTTCACCGTCTTGAACCAGGTCCATTATGTCGGAGCGGATGACAGAAATATTAGGCTCTTGATAGGCAGGAATGTCTCTATCTGGTTCAGCAGCATCTTCAGTCGTCGCCGGTGTCCCTTCAATTGTCTCTGTATTCCAAACTCCTCGATGAGAGATCTGGTTCACTATTTTCCACCCGTCACCAGCTTTCGGATCGTCGAGATAGAACACCTGCCTAACTAAGGTGGCGAGAGCGAAAGGCTCATCCTCATACCAGCTTGAGTTTGTATCGACTGATAAAAGTCCCAGGTCTTCCTTTGTACGCTTGAACCATCTGCACTTGAATAGGAAAACGTTGACATCATTCCCGTAACATAGCTGAACCACATATACGATCATTCCGTAATATAGATCAGGGTCTTTCCCAACCGCTATCCCACTGTTTTGTGTTCTTCTTCCTTCATCTCGCGCCAATGAATGGAACTTCACACCGTTCACAAAACATCCCGGATAAATATAGTGTTTAATCGGCTTCCCTGCTAGCAAGTGCTTTGGCCAAGACCACCACCCCCCGTGGTTTTCGGATTTTTGCAGATCAATCATCTGCGAAAATGGAAAAATGTAAGGGTTTACTTTCTACAAATTAAACATGCATGATCTCAATATGTATATAAATCACTAAATACGTACCCATTGGAAGAAATAATCGGGGAACTTTTTCTTAACCATTTTCTCAATCCACACCGAACTCTTGTCTGGATATAACGCCTGAAGCCTCTCCCTGTATGACATCATGTACGGCTCAACTTTGTCACAGTCTCGTAACACTACCCAATGTGCCTCAATAAGTTCTTCCCGTGTTAACGTTTCCTTTAATACTCCTCTAAACGGTCGGACGACATTGGTGACGACAGAAAGATTGATGCGGGCACTGGGATCGGAGGCAGTTGGAGGTGGTGGATCTTTGAGGTACCTGTTGCAGTAAGTAACGCACTCATGCATTAGGTATGTCTCTGCTATGGAGCCATCCGGGGCCGACCTGTTTTTGACGAATGACTTATACTGTCCAAGCTGTCTACAAAATTAATCAAACGTACAATAAAAATAAGTACATGCATATAGCTAGCTAGTAATCTCCAGTGGAACAAATTATGAATCGAAAAACCTGTATAATTAATTAGTTGTACGTACCTTTCTTGAGGATACATCCAAGTGTACTGGACCGGACCAGAAATGAGAACCTGCTCGGGCAGGTGGATCATTAGGTGAATCATTATGTCGAAGAAAGCAGGAGGAAAAATCCTCTCTAGTTTGCAAATGATGTGCACAATTTGTTGTTGCAATTCCACGACATCTGACTTCTTTAATTCTCTGGCGCATAACCTCTGCCACCATCTGCACAATGCCACTATTGGTTCTACGACGTCGCGAGGCAAATATGGTCGAATTACCACTGGAATCAGACGTTGCAGCATAACGTGATAGTCATGTGTCTTTAGACCAACAAACTTGTGTTGCACCTCATCCACTGCTCCAGTTATAGTAGCTGCATACGTGGCCGGATAACGAACGCCCTTAAACCAGTGAAATACAGAACGTCTAAGTGTCGGCTTCACTGTGTACGGTGCAGCTGGCATCTTGTTGTACACTCCTTTCCTATCCCTCCTCAACCACAAGGGACGACGTAGATTCATTGATTCCAAATCTTTGCGCGCTTTGGGAGTATCTTTAGTCTTGAACTTAATACCGAGAATTGTTCCCACCACGCTGTCGCACACATTCTTTTCTATGTGCATCGCGTCCAAGTTGTTCCTCAGCTTCAACTTCGACCAGTAAGGGAGTTCAAAGAATATACTCTTGTGATCCCAATAGCTCAGATCATGTGGAGGAATTGGATTGCATTTCTTTACATCCGCGTCGTTAATCAACACACCAAAGTCGAAATAGCTCAACCTCTCTAAAATCTCTTCGCCCGACCAACTACGGGGTTTAGGATTGTTCTCTACCGTCCCGTCGAAATGAGCTTCATCCTGTCGCCAAGGGTGGTCGTGAGGGAGCCATCTACGGTGACCCAAGTAACACACCTTCCCTGCGTGCCAACTAGAGTTCACGTCGTCCAAACATATAGGACATCCATTATATCCTTTTGTCCTGCACGCTGCCAACATCCCATACGCTGGAAAATCGCTGATCGTCCACATTACGGCAGCCCTCATCGTGAACATCGTGTTAGTGAATTTGTCATAAGTTGGGACTCCATTTTCCCACAACAGTTTCAGCTCGTCGATCAAAGGTCTGAGGTAGACATCTAAGCACTTCGATGGAGATTTAGGACCTGGAATTAATACGGTAAGGAAATTAAATTCCTTGTTCATGCACATCCACGGAGGCAAGTTGTACGGCATCAGAATAACTGGCCAAGTGCTGACGGCGGAGCTATTACTTCCCCAAGGATTGAATCCGTCTGTAGATAGGCCGAGTCTAACATTTCTAACCTCTGAAGCAAAGTCTCCAAATTCTCTGTCGAAATGTTTGAAACCCTCCCCATCTGCGGCGTGTCGCAGGACATCGTCATCTATTCGCTTTTCTGCGTACCATCGCATCGCCTCTGCTGTGTGTAGAGACATGTACAGGCGCTGCAATCTGGGAATCAAGGGAAAATATCGAACAACTTTCACAGGAATTCTCTTTTTCGAACTCTTCCTATTCAACTGGAATCTGCACTGGCCACATACGGGACAATAGTCCAACTCTTTATACTCTTTGTAAAATAGCACACAATCATTCGGACATGCGTCAATTATCCTGTACTTTAGGCCGAGGCTGCTCAGGATATTTCTAACCTTATAATGAGATTTAGGAAGATTGTGATCATCAGGAAGCAACTTACATATTTGCTCCTGAATTTCGTCAAAAGCACTCACTGACATTTTGTGCTTCACTTTTATCTTCATTTGCTCCATCACATATTGCAACACATTCTCTCGACATCCAGGGAACACCGGGGTCTGCGCTTCAAGTAGCATCCGGTTGTACTTTTCCATCTCACTGGTGTCAGTGGCCAAGCTAGCGGCGGGGAATGTGTCATCATGCTCATTGGTGGTACTGTAACCTCCGTCTTGGTGTTGGTGTCCGCCATGACTACATCCCGGAAACGCATCATGGACCAAATCTGCAGTTGGGTTGCAAGCTGGGGGTCCGGCACCACTGCCGCTGGATGAGGCACCATGGTAACTGTACCCTGAGCTGAAGTCTGCTGCGCTGAACTCTACTGCTTCACCATGCTCGCTCCATGTAGTGTAACTCCACATCATACCATTTTCGTACAGGTGTTGCACCATAACATTAACCTCCGCATACTGACAATTAAGACATTTCTGGCACGGACACCTGAAACGCTTCTTTCCATGACCATGTTCTATCGCAAAATTCACAAATTCGCTAATTCCATCCATATACCGGACATCACATCTATTCTTTAACTTCATCCAACTCTTGTCCATACTGCTACAAAATATTATAATTAAATAATTATTACATATATATATATTAGTCCATTAATTTACCATTAATTATACGTACTCGATCTACATCGATCCATCAAATTACGTACGTAATTTAATCTGTATATATAGCTAATTAACATTCATGCATGTATGTACGTACGTACGGTTTCCCTAAATATATATATATATATTTAATCATGCAAATTTTAACTTCCTACGTACGTACGTACGTACCTGCTCGCCTTCTCGATATCTGCAGTTAATTAAGCTAGCTAGTGATCGAACACCGGAGATCCTTTAATTTCTAGCCCCGGCCTAGCCTAATCCGGCCTTCTCCTTCTCCTTCGATCTCAAAAATTCCCCACGGGAGAAAATATAATGGAATGATCGAAGCTAAGAGAGTTTGGCATGGCCTATATATATAATGCTTCACTTAGACGACGGAGGTGTCGGTACGTCGTCTAAGTGGAACTTACACCACGACGTGTCGGTCCGTTGTCCAGGTGATCACTTCTCCGAGGTCCAAGTAAAACTTAGACGACGGAGATGTAATTCTCCGTCGTCTAAGTTTTACTTGGACCTCGGAGAAATCTTCGAGGTCTAAATGTTACTTAGACGACGGAGATGTAATTCTACGTCGTCCAAGTGATAACCTGGACGACGGATACGTCTCCGAGGTCCAGGTACTTACCTAGACGACGGAGAAATTTCACATCCGTCGTCTAAGTTACACTTAGACCTCGGAGATTTCTACGTGGTCCAAGTAACACTTAGACGACGGAGAATTACATCTCCGTCGTCTAAGTGTTACTTGGACCACGGAGAAATCTCCAAGGTCTAAGTGTAACTTAGACGACGGAACTAATACTGTTCCGTCGTCTAAGTCCTCTTTTCTTGTAGTGTGCCGACGGCGGCCGAAATCTCATCGGCTCCAAATCGAGCAGCCTACACATCAAAATGTTCATCTCAACAAACCCAACAACATTGTAGTACAACACAACATCAAAATACAATCGAAAATTAATGAAATCCACCATTGAAATTACAAAGCCTCACCGAAAACATTTTCTCCGATCGTCGCAGTCCGGCCATGGCAGGGTCCGAGACCTATCTTAAACGATATGCCACTTCCAGGGCTTCAAAACCTCTCTGGGTTCAACGTCCAACGCCACCGTCACCGTCGTTGAGAAAAATGCCTAGAATCGACAAACATTCTCCGCCTCGATTCTCCTTCCTCCGGCCACCAACACCGGTTATGCTACCACCAAGTGATAGAGGAGCCCAAGCCCAAAGAAACTCAACAATTTCATGGCCAAAGGTGGCCGGAAATCACCGCGCATTCAAACTCATAAACAACCTATAGCAAACCAAACCAAATGAGACCATTTCAATTCCTAAACTAGTATCACAGTATGCCATAATTAACACCTAATCAAAAGAAGAAGCATGGAAAAATCGAGTCAACACACCACAACCATAGTTATTCCCAATACCCAATCAAGGAGCTATACATATATAAACGAACAGATTAAAGAGAAAAGAGAGAAAAGATATTAAACTGAGGTCCTTTCTAGCCAACGAAGAGAGAGATATGAAGCGAGGATGCAAAACTGAGAGAGCAATTAGACAAGGAGTGACTCCAATACAGCCATTAAACTTAGGAGTAGCTCTTAGTCATACCAAAATGAAATTTCAAGAAGATGAGAGTAATTAATGATAGAGTGGTTAGGGTTTACTGTAGCGACCTCCATTGAAGCTTGATTCGAGCTATCTCTGCATGAGGATTTTACAAATTGTTAGGAAATAGATGAAAAGGGAAAGTGGAAAAGGAAAAATGAAAAGAGAGTGAAAAAAAGAGAGGGAGATTAATTTCGTTTTGGCGCCACTGGTATTGTGACGAGAAAGGCAAGCCATGGCAATTGAAACAGCACATCTCTACTTTTTTGTTACAACAATTAGTGTCGTCGCAAAAAACTAAAGCAAGACTAATTTTTTGTTGTGGTGTAATCCACCTACATAAACCGGAATATTGTTTAGGCATCATATGGTTAGAGGGGATTTTCCTAGTCGACTATTCTTCTTTGTATTAAATTTGTTGCTATTTTAGTTTTCGAATCTTAGGGTAATCAATCAACCAACAATCGTTTAATCACTCACCGGTATCTAATCATCCCTCGCAATGCTAAGTCTTCAAAGGAATTAGTGGTGTGAGATACATTTCCACATTTTATTCTTAGTTTAGCGTCAAGTAGTGTTTAGTTAACAGTAGTTTAAGTGCTAATCATTTCAAGCTAGGGAGCCTAAGTGGCTAATCCTCATGGGTACGACACTCGACTTTCTACATATATTATTACTTGGCCCTATATACTTGTGGGTGGGGAACACTTTATATGCCTATGGGCTAGTCTACAGTACATTAAGTGTGTGAGGGATGTTTTCTCCTAACATAAACCTGTCCACATATAGGTTCCATTGTGATTGTGGGCTTTCGATTGGAGGTCGAGCGGTCGCTTGTTGGGCAAGCTACTGCATGTACCTTGATGGTCGTTCGAGGTTTTTATTTGATATCAAATTCGCTAAATTTGATGGCCTACTTGCTGAGATGTCCACTGTGGTTGGGGGATTGGAGCACCTGCCTCAACGGAAGGTTGGTTACGACCTGGATCTTGTGAACTTCAAAGTCTTGTCGAGCCGTGGTCACCAAGGCGAGCACCTACTTGTCGAATGTTGGGTATCTTTTCTCTCCTCTGGTAAGTTCCTTGCCTGTAAAAAAGATGGGGAGCTTGTTATCAATGGCATGCCGTACGAGGGCAGAGCTGACAGCTGTAAGCAAGATAGCTAAGTAGAGGTATAGCATTTTCCCTTGTACAGGTCAAGATAGAGTTGGAATGGAAGCCAGGTAGACCTTGATTTGCTGGAACGTGTCTTCACAAGCGGGCATCTAGTTAATAAAGCACTTGTTGTTGGTGAGACAGAGTACCTTAAAGAACGGTTCTCATTTATCCGAAAAGCAGGAAATAACACAGTGTAGAGTAGCCAACTTACTTGTAAGGCTTTGAAGCTCCTTCTTCAATGTGGGCGCCTTCATGTCCATGATGGCCTTGATCTTGTCTTGGTTAGGCTCGATGTTGTACTGGTTGACGATATAGCCCAGAAACTTACTCGCCGTAACGCTGAATGTGCATTTGGCTGGGTTTAGTCGGATACTTTGCTCGATGAGTATTTGGAAAACAATGCGAAGGTTGGCCACATGACCCTGGGCAGTAGGACTTTTAACAAAGGTGTCGTCAATGTAGACTTCAACCATCGTACCGTTCACATTTCTGAAGATGTAGGTCATGAAGCGCTGGTACGTGAATCCAGCATTCATGAGCCTAATGTGCATGACCATATAGCAATAGATCCCCTTATCTGTGGTAAAGGTGATGGCTTCCTGATCGTTTGGGTGCATAAATATCTTATTGTATCCAGAGTAGGCATCTAGTATGGAAAGCAATTTACACCCTGCAGTAGCGTCCACTAATTAGTCTATACGAGGGAGCAGGAAGATGTCTTTCAGGCATGCCTTGTTAAGGTTTGTATAATCAATGCACATTCTCCAGCTTTTGTTGCTCTTGCGTACCATAACTGCGTTCGAAATCCATTTTGGGTAATGAACAGGACATATAAAACTAATTTTTGAGCAACCGATCGACCTCTGCACGCATTGCGTTATGGCGGCCGGTGTCGTACGTGTGCCTCTTTTATTTGACAGGCCTGGTGTTAGGTGACATACTCAATTGATGTGAGATCAGATCAATAAAAATACTTGGAGTATCTACGTACGACTAAGAAAAAACTTGTTGATATTCTCGAAAAAGATGGGTTAGTTCTTCCTTGACAATGGGGTCCAGCTGAGCGCTTATGCGGACCTTGCAGTTTGGGTGGATGAGGTCTAACTCAACCTCGATGGGGGAGTCTCTAGTGCCTATTGGACGAAGGAAATGGAGGCCATCTCTAGGATCGTCTGGTTATGCTGCCTAGGCGTCCTTATTTTCCTTGTTGGCTATCTTCATCACCTCCTGCAGAGCTACTTGTCCCGTCCTTGGGTCTATCGAACGCTCGGCAAAGGCATAGCCATATACTGATCTTTACCAAAGTCAGTAGGGAAACTACATGTATACCATATGGCGTGCGATAATATATTTGAGCTTTTTGATAGCCGGCCTGCCAAGGATGATGTTATAGGAAGAAAATAAATCAACGATAATGAAATCAGTGTAGATTTCCTTCTGGTGTGTGCCCATAGCACCCAAGCACATACGCATATAATCATTGCCAATTGGGTAGACGACGTTGCCTGAAAAGCTCATTAATGATTCATTATCCTGGGTCATCTAGTTACCGAGACGCTATAACTGTTGTAGGTGTTATAAAACATCACATTCGCGGCCGAGCCAGAGTCGATGAGAACGCGGCCGACCTTGCATCTGTCAACCAAAGCGTTGATGAAAAATGGAGTGTCCATAGTTGGGGCTCCCTGCTCGTCAGTCTCCGAGAACGTGCTGGGGTCCCATGATCATCGCAGAGCCTTCAGTCCTGACCCAGAGATGAGGGAAAGGACCTCATGATGAGGGGCATTGGATTTGTTTTTGCCACCAAAAATGGTGTTGATATCTCCTCTAGCCGCGATGAACACCACCTGCTTTAGGCCTTCGGCTTGGTACTGACTTAGTTATCCCTTGTCAAATAGCTCTTCAATTATCTTCCTAAGAACGCCATAAACCTTGGTATTCTGGGTCTCAAATTCATGATACTTGCACCAACTACCCGTTTTCCTAAGCGGGGCCTTTTGTATCTTGGGCTTTGGCTGAGGAATCAAGTATTTTTTGTTGGCAAATATTTCTGCGTACGTGGCGTTCATGATAGTATTATAGTTTTGTCAGGTGATTGGTGCTTGTGTGGCCGCTGGTGGGTTCCGTACGAGGGATCTGCGACATTCTGGTGTTCTATGTATTGTTTGACTTTGTCTTCACTCAGGCGTTCGATATCGTCTACATTTTTGTTGATGATTACGTTGTGCCAGCGAGGATTGGCAACGGGACGGAGGTGAGGAATTGCGTTCAGGATGTTGCCTGTCCCATTATCCACGGCGACGACCCAGCGAAGGGAATTTCGACATAAATTTTATGTTGTTTTACTCGTAATTATGTATCGAATGTAATGAAGACATTATTGAATTGATTTGGACATTGATGATTAAGACGTGTGGTTAATCAGATATTAATTAAACGATTTTACGATATTATTAAGCAATTGAATCAATTGTCGATTCGACTTCGAGTCGCGTAATGTTTGAGGAATATGTTGCGAGATTAAAAGGATTCAAGAATTAAAATTTGAAATTAGATTAAAGCACATCATTAGTTTGAAAATCACGTTATTAGTTTGAAAAGCACGTTATTCGAGAATGCGAGGTTCTCAACGATAATGTTTGTCAGTGAACGAGCTAAGCTATTCCTTTTGACTTTTGACGATTAGTTATAAAGTAATAATCATTGTTTGAGGATGACATGTTCTCGGCCAGTGAAAGATGCATAGTAGCGCCAATAACCGTGTTTTGACTTGATGGAAATCACGGCACAGTACTGTGAGTGGACTTTTATTTTCACAGTCGATAGAGAGTTCATATTTTTATGCAGTATACTTTACTTTATGTTTCAAAACATTTAAATTTGGAGGATTATTTTATGATGGTTTTATTTAGTTGCATCAATGCCTTAGTTATTTGACTAGCTGATCAGAGCAGATTAAGACAAACACCCTGCCCGACCAAAATATTCTCGGGTTAGGACAAACATCCTAAATGATCCCATCAACTGTACTTTTCATACATATAGTTGTTTCATCACCTAAACGATCACCTTAGTTTTTATTACAGTTCTGAGATATTTGAACTCGCATCAGTTTTAGTAGAAATTGTGGAAAGGCATACAGTTTTACTTCTTCAGTTTTACGCATATTTTACGATTATGATTTTTATCCATTCACTCTAACATTTTTTTATGCCTTTCTTTGGGCCCTTGTTTTAAATTACCCAGATTGCAAGTTAGTCGGTTGAAGTCGTGACCGTCCAGACTGCGAGGTATGATAGTTCACAACTTTTGTTTTATCAGTGTATGTTCTCAGTTGAAGTTCAAGGTTATTCGTACTAGGGTTAGCTGGTACCGCATAGGCAGTGTTAAATACTCTAATACGGGTTCCGCAAGACTTATCCTGAATTACTTTGGTAATCTGGGTTGGGTCATATCAGTTGGTATCAGAGCATTAGGTTTTATGATCTTGTCGATTATCTTATATTCTTAGAGTGCGATGGTCTGACTGCAGCGAATCCCTTCGTATGCCTTCTAGTATATGGATCACTAATGGTATAAGATAATCTTCAAGGTGTGTTTTAGATCATAGTGAGTTTCCAGTATCATCCATCATGGGCGTGATCGACGACTTCAGCAAAACCTGCTGTTAGTAGTGTACGAGACTGTTTCAAAATATCCTGTTATGATATATTCTAAGGATTTCAATGACATGGTTGGATCACGAGCAGTTATGGGAATGAGGATGATAATTCTTTCCAAATCTGTTGGATTTGGAGTAGTCAAATGGGATGACTAATAAAGATATTTTGTAGTTAGTTTCCCTGTAGTGTAGTGTTATGAGTGAAATCAACTGTAGTCATCATTGGGTCTTCTGTGTAAGTTGCTAGTGAGACCTTGTTATGAGATTAGGTTATCTCGATTCTGGAAAGGGAAGTCGTTAAAATATGATATGTCATTAGCTCTTGTCAGTTCACAGGTAGTTGTAGGGTTAGAGAAAGTAGGTGAACTCGTATTTTTTTTTTATGTATTCCCCATTCTTCAGAGGACATAAGGAGTTTCTATATGGTGTCACTAGTAAGTAGGTAATGGTGAGCATCACTGAGTATTTCTATTGGGTTAGACGAGGGCATTAAGAGAATTCAGTGCTAGTAATTGTTCAATTATTGATTACTAATGTTGACTCAGATGTTAATAAAGCACACGAGGATGCTTCTGGTGAAGATTTTTGGTGAAGTTGAGCAGATCAGGAAGATTATGCACGTTGACCCTTAGAATTTCACATGTTTCACGATTTTCATCAAGAACCCTTAGTGTGGCATATACAACATCTTAATTCATGTTCAAACAAGGAGCTAAGTACACTTGCATTCATCCTAGTTTGATGATTATGCAATTTTTTTTTCAAGATCCATTCATGCTACTGGAAAACCTCGTTTAACGAGAAAGCAGTGATACATGGCGAGTTAAAAGAACTTTTTTTTGTATCAGTGACTAGGCTTTATAGGAGCTATATAACATTTAGCAGTCTTATAATAATTTTTCCCTCAGTTTTGTGTGTATCAATGAACCCCTTCCCAATACTCGTTTCATATGTTCCAATATTCGTTACTTGTTGGCCGATATGAATCATGGGCATGAGTACTGATATAGACAAGGTGTTTGTGATAAAAATTACGAGAAGTAAGATTTGCTTGGGAATGAAATTAGTTATCATGTTGTCCTTACTGTATAAACTTCTAGGTCATTGATCCACGAGTTGATGAATCTTGCGCCTTCAACGTGTTAGAGATACGACTTAAGTTATTTCTATTTCCGATGGGAAATGGTGTTGTCCCATAGTGATGGACGATACATGTGATCTCTTGATAGTATATTGGGATCATGTGTTTCATAGAGGATACATTGTTTTGAGCCACATATGTATTCTTGGGCTCCACTCTTATCATTTCGACTTGACCCGACTATCTGACCTGATACCATTTATCTATGTCGTCCACCATTGTTGGCGTTCAAAGTAACATCTAGAAATTTTCTAGCTCCTGATTCCTTTTCCATTTGGTTTGTTGTCAGGGTACCAGATAGAGTGAATTAAACAGATTTTCCACGAGGAGCACTGTCGTTTCATTTCTTAGTGCTCTAACCGGTTATGGACTTTATGAGAAGGCTAACAATTTTTTGGTATGGTATACAACCCAAACTGAATAACTAAATTATGCGACGAATGTAGTAGTTTCTTAAGTATGTACCCTGAGTTAGCTTAGCTTTCTGAACTCCTTGTCCTTTGTCATGGATTGTGTTACCAACTTAGAACTTCATATTTGCATCACAAATCATGAAGATTTTAGTGTGATACACTATTGTAGTAGGTGCATCTTCTTTCCTTCTGGCAATTCAATCAGTTTGTTGACTTGATCGTATAGACTGGGTACATAGGGGTCAATTTGCATCATTCTTTATCTAACCACATCATGAAGTTTTATAAGACCAGCAATGTAATGGCTTAGACTTTTGACAAATTTCAATCTTCTATCAATGATTTAAGTTGATCCACCCACGTGTGAGTTAACCTATTCAGTTTTGTTTTCCAAGAAAAGGACTTTTAGATTTAGACGCCAACTTTGTTTCGTCACAAAAGTTAGTCATCGCTTATTGTATACCGCTAACATTCTCCTCACTTGCAGAATATAACAAGCGTGAAACAACTAGCCCGTGATAATAATTTCTTTAGTCTAGTTAGGAATCACGAGAACTTACCAGAGAGAATGTGTTTATGTACAAGCCTTAGTTATGCGTACAACAGTCCTTAAAGAGAAATTTTACAGCATGTTAATTGTTGAGAAATAGTATTATTAATGAACACGCTTAAGAGTAGAGAGATATGTGTCCCTTGATCTAGTGGGTGATGCATGTTTACAGGATTCCTTTTAGAATAGATGATAGAGTATCATCTAGACAATGCAAGCAGTCTTTGCTTTGAAGACCGTATGTCAAATTAAAGTAACAGAAACATGGAGGGAATGCAAAAAGGCCCTTTAGTATTCCTCACTACAGAGTATGTGAATAGTGGTTCGCAGGGAATTATGCTAGCTTTCCCAAGAAGTTGTTGGGTTTCCCTTCGTTAAGGGAGATAGCTTCTTTTGGGTACAAGACTCATTGTTCAAGTTCATTTTTTTACGATTTCTGTGGAGTTATTTGAGTCAAGAATTAATCTTCAAAAGTTAAATAGAATTCCCGTATAATTTCCAATGAACCATTTAGCGTTGGATAGTAGCAGAATCAACTATAGTGTACTATAAGGTGCTAATTATTTTGATTAAGGTACTTGAGATGTACAGCTAGCTCGGGAATGTGAATTTTTCAGTCATGAATTTTGAGAGTTAGCAAGAAGGAAGATGAGTATGATTTGAGACTAATATGTTGCACAATCTTCGGATTCTCACAAGAGTAGTTAGAGGAGCATCATACTAATGACCTAGCGATCATCACTCACCCGAGTATATATGAGATCATACACAATAATGCCAACTTCTGACTAGTTTTGATTGTCTTTAACGAAGATGTAGTTTATCAGTCCTTTGGGATACAAAGTCTGATCATTGATTACTACAAGGGGAATTGTCCTATTCCTTGAACTTCACGGTATTCTAATTCTCTAGTTAATTTTTGTTGGTTAAGTATTCAGTGTCAAGGGGAATAACAAATGTTTATAGTTGTACAGCGAGGGAGGTGGCAAAAATTCAATTATTCAATTTGAGATTGAAACTAGATATGTAGATTCGCGCCTCAGTGTTTTACCTTCTGGAGTAGACAGATTTTGTAGGCATACGTTTATGTGTAAGTAGAAGTCTATGTCTATTACCAATAAACTTTTCGGCGTTAGATATTAGTGGATATGTTTATATATGAGCTCTTTATGTGGGCTAGGGATATTAAGATTTAGGTGTGATGTTATAGACACTGATTGTAGTCCTTAAGTCATGAGAATAGTTATATTAGATTTTAGGATTCAAGTGGCATACAATTATTACGTATTTATCGTAAATAAATGCATAACCTGGCAGGATTACTATGACCTTTTATGGGATGCTGAGTTCATATCTTCAGAATAGACAGTGAACTGAGGTGATAGTTTGACTGTTTGGAGTCCGCCCTCAGTTTTGGGTGAATTTGAAGCAAATCTCAGTGACTTCTTATGAGCCTCACTAAATTACAGTTATTAATTTTGATATTTGAGTTAGTCCAATTAGTGTATTGAATATGAGTTATTTGATTTGTTGAGATATTTAGTATTGCAATCATTATGATACATAAATTCAAATGGGTATTAGTGGTTTATGTTCATAGTGTTGTTTAGTTTGATTATGAGAAATATGGATGAGATTCGGTGCCCACGGTTTATTTCTGATTTGTTATTCAAAGTGTTCTCCTTATGCAGGTTTTTGGGTTCTTTGAGTTTTAGGGGAAACTATGCTAAATTTTCAGCAGAATCTTTGGGAATAAGATAATTGAGTAGGGTTAAAACGTTCCCTGAGATCGGTCAGATGACCACTTATGTTACGGCTTCGGAATTGTATATTTGGGTCTTCAGCATGTTACCTTTCTGGCCACGAGAGTCACTTTTATGTGAGAGTGTCCGTTGAGGGACACCTTTGGTAGGCTTATGGTGTACGGTTCAAGTGGTGATCAGGAGGTAGAGCCGCTTCGTCAACTAGATAGCTGGCATATCATAACCGCAGCTGAAGGCTGGACTGACCGGACATGCCGACATCATTATTTGCATTTTCTATTAGAGAGGCATGGATATAAGATGTTTTAGTTATTTATATTATAGAGGTTGCATCCTGACCCTTTCATGTACCAAGTTAATAGTGAGTAGTTGTTTGAGACTCTCGATTAGAAGATCAAGACTTCATACTTAAGCGATACATGGTGAAGGTATTACGGGTAACCCCCTCTCAGCTGTGGATATAACTTGAGAGTCGAACAAACTCATACAGGAGTAATATCTGTTTGTGTTTTACTAGTATGTGTGTAAATTTTGAGGACGAAATTTTCTTAAGGGGAGTAGATTATAATATCCTGTCCCGAGATTTTTTATTTTTTTATGATTTATTTAAGGTTAATCAAAAAAGGTAGTTAGTTTTATCACCGTTGATAAATATTGAGAGCTTTTTAGTTGACTTTTTATCAAATTGTCAAAGTTGGTTGACTTTAAGTGAAAATTATAAAAATTATCGAGACGAGTCCGTAGACGTGAAGAATGCCAAAAACAGAGTTATGACAAGAAAATTATGATCAACGGAAGTTTATCGAAAATGTAATAGTCGTAAATGGACGAGTATAAAAAGGAACTTCTACTTCGGGAAATTACATTTAGCAAACTCGTAGAGGTCATCAAGACGAGTTCGTAGCCACGTCAATAGTTAAAATTGGAGTTACGATGAAGAAATTACGGTTACTAGAAGTTTTGTACAATTTTATGATTCAATTAGTCGCAACACACAAGTATAAATAAGAACTTTCCAAAAATGGAAAGTCAAAATTTTCTTTTTTAGGAAGACTTTTGTCTCTCCTCTCCCCCTCTCTCTCCCGCGCTGTCTCTCTCTCCACCATGGCTCGCTAATGACGAACCACCGGCCAAACACCAAAATGGTCGGTCTTAGTGTCAAAATGACCACTATGACCTCCTCTACCTTTTCCCAAACATCTTTACCCTTGTTTCAGGATGTACCAGCAATGAGATGGAGGAAACCGAACCAAAAACCCTATGCTTTAGGGTGATGATTTCGATCTCCAATTGATGGTGGGACCTACTAGACTTTGAAGCTCTCCTCACGACGAAGCTAATGACACCAAGATCAAGTCTTCATTCTATGTGCGGAGGAAGAATCCAAAATTTGAAGATTTTGGTGTTCTTGGTTTCAAAACAAAATTCGGTGAGTTAGGGATAGAATTGAACTTTGTTGTAGATATGAAAGTTGTCGTTAGGTTGATTTTGCACAGGCTGGTGTTCGGGTTGCCGAAAAAAATCACTGGCACCATCGCGCAGCCACCACCGTTGGCCTACGGTGGCGCTCCGACGAAGGGAATTTCGGCATAAATTTCATGTTGTTTTACTCGTAATTATGTATCGAATGTAATGAAGAGGTTATTGAAATATTTTGGACGTTGATGATTAAGACGTGTGGTTAATCGAATATTAATTAAACAATTTTACGATATTATGAAACAATTGAATCGAATGTTAATTTGACTTTGAGTCGCGTAACGTTTGAGGAAATATGAAGAAATCATCCGTCAAATATTTGAAAAAGAAAAAAAAGGATTATTACCTAGCCAGTCAGAATGAGTTAGGGCAAACACCATTGCCCGACCCAAATTGTCTCGGGTTAGGACAAACACCCTAGACAATCCCATCAACTTTACTTTTCATACATATAGTCATTCTAGATTAGGAAAAACACCCTGAATGATCACCTCCATTTTTATTACAGTTCTACGATATTTGAACTCTCATCAGTTTTAGTAGAAACTTTGGACAAGCATACAGTTTTACGCATATCGTACGATTATGATTTTTTTCCACTCACTCTAACGTTTTATATTTTTTTATGCCTTTCTCTGGGCCCTTGGTGTTAAATTGCCCGGATGGCAGGTTAGTCCGTTGAAGTCGTGACCGTCTAGAGTGCGAGGAATGGCAGTCCACAACTTTGGTTTTCTCAATGTAGGTTCTCAGTTGAAGTTCAGGGTTACTCATACTAGGGTAGCTGATACCAAAAAGGCAGTGCTAGATACTCTAATATGGGTTCCGCAAGACTTATCCTAGATTACTACGGTTGGGCTTGACACCAAGGTCCAATCTATGATTATTTAATAATCATGTAAGTAAACTAAGAGGCCTAAAGAGTTGAAGTCCATTGAAATTCTCTTAGCCAAACTCATTTCCATTTAATACCTTACATGAGGTATCCCTTATTAAGGGTGGAAATCCTTAAACATCTTCCTTGTGGGACTTTCAACATTACCCCATATTTTCTATTCAAACTCTAATAATACCCCACATTTAAATAGAAAATAAGATTTTTATATTCAAGAGAGAATGAAAGAATCGATATTTGTTCAGAGAGATGTCTTTTGGACTTGAACCATCCGTAGTGAGTACTTATCAGATTTACTGTGCAAGATTGTGAACTTAAGTCGCGAACTATTTTCTTTTTATAGTAAACCAAGACAACAAGTGTCAAAGATATCGAATCAAACACATTTTTGTTCATTCGTTTGTATCAATTTTAGTCGTGGACCGTTCCCAGCTTCATGAGAGCTCTAGAGAGTATAGCAATATAACTCTCATAAATGAGATCCACATCACTCTCACATAGGTGATACTAATTTTTAGAATATCCTCCTATATTTTTCTTTAGTAAGATATTAATATCATTAAGAATATTAGTATCATTAATAATAATATTCACCCATGGCCCAATCTACAATTATTTAATAATCATGTAAGCCTACTAGGAGGCCCAAATTTTTTTTTCAATGAAACTCATTGAAATTCCCTTACCCAAGCCCACTTCCATTTAATACCTAACATAGGATATCCCTTATTAAGGGTAGAAGTCCTTAAACATTTTCCACGTGAGACTAAAGTCCCACAAAGTTCGACCAAAGATGCAAATTAAAAATAATCAAATTCCAATTGCATCAAGAAGTTGAGAGTGTTGATTAATGGAAACAAGTGAATTGGCAACAATGGCACCACTAGCAGCAACTGCGGGGACTCGGATGCCCGGAAAAGTGGAATCTCCGCAGCAATAAAGTTGAGGAATCGGAGTAGAATGTCCTGGAATAGTCTTTTCCAGCTTCTATAGCCGGTCCATATGTTCCTCTGTTCCTTTGGAGAAACCATTGATGGGTCAATGGGTACCTACTAACTTCACATCACATTTCTCACGCCTAAATCCAGGACCAAGTGCAAGCTCTACGGCTCTCCACATAACCTGTAAATTTCACCATATATGAGCTAGCAATGCATGATAAAACACAGCTAGTTACGCTTCGTAGTATATGCAACTGCCCCTCAGATCTGTCAGCTTCGAGCTCTTTGTATTCAGCACTTTTACGGTCAAATCCTTTCCACAAATCAAAGGGTTCAGTTCCTGGAAGATAGGCATGCAAGACATGTTTCCCTGGTGGTGCCAAATCAGGACTCAGTACACTTGGCACAGATATCACAACAACATTCTGGTCTGCATCAACTCCTCTATACCAATCATTAACTACTATATGATGAATTCCCAAGTCTTTATGCGTGCACTGGTGAATTTGAAGAATATACTACAGAATTGTGTTACATATAAAAAGAAAACAAAATTGAGGAACTGAAGGATGAAGGATCAAATCCCAAAGGACTTTGTTAGATCACTCACCTTAGCAACAAACCCTAAATGAAGATGCATGAAGGATTCACATTGAGGGGTCATGTTAATCCTGTCCTGATATGACTTTGGAACAAGTTCTTTAGGTAATAGGTGTAGAGTGTCCTACATAGATGCATTACTAACAACGGCCTTTTTAGCTCGGATAAACTGCAGCACACATTTTCTTCAAATGTTAAGAAATAAAAGTTGATCCAGACGACAGTCTGAAGTATGAACTCAAGTTGTATCGAAAAGAATGTACACAGCGCACTTGTCCACTTTTTAGCTTGACCCCAGTGGCTCGACCATTTTCAACAACAATTTCTTCGACATGACTTCGTAGAGAAATCCGTCCACCAAACTTCTCAATCCCCCGAACAAGTGCATCAACAACTGCACCACTTCCATGAAGAGGGAAGAGGGTACTCCAGACAGCAACCTGGCTTATACCACTCAGCAAACATATAAACCTGAAAATTTGGGAAATGTAATTGTAATCTGACACTGCAGTATAAAATCATGTTATATTAATAGGACTTGGTTCAAACATGTAAGCAACAAACCATATTCTAAGCATCATTATAAATACCTCAAATTCTTTAGGACTTGATCAATACAAATATAGTTATCATCTCTGCTGAAAGTATACCATTAGATTTCACCCCAGCAAGCAAGAAAACCAGTAAGTCCACCCAATTACGTATAAAGGGATCTTTCAGTTCTAATGAATCCATGATTTCTGAGAATGGTCTGAGAAGCTTTGTGGTACCAAGCGCTCCCTGAGGTCCCATTTTGACAAAAGATTTCAAGAGAGAGAGCGCATATCTAGCTCCTGCAGTTGATAGAACCCCCAAATCCCCTCGGATAGAAAGTGGAGGCAGTGCCATTGCAGCTGCAGACATCGAAAGAATAGCATCCTGTAGATTTTACAAGAGTACATCAAAATTTTCATACAAGAGCTAACAAAGTGAAGGAGTAGTATGTATAACAATTGGGCCTTTCACAAAAAATTAGGGTCTTGATGAGTAAGTCAGCCAATTTTGTGATCATTACATTCTATATTTATTTCAATGAGTTTGTTAATGGTACTCACTAGAAGCTTTCTCCATTCTTGAACAGCCTTTGCACTTGCATACTTCTCAAGATCCTGGAATGAGGAAAACCAAACATTCCTTGCAATTGACATAATCGTCAATACACACTCAGAAACAGAAGTCAGAACCAGATTCAACGAACCTTGAAAAACTCTGTGGGACCAATGCGCGACAGGAATTCACCTTCAGGGAGGTAAACCATCCATGAATCATAACTGGCACAAGGAATAGTCTCACCCAATGCATCAAGAACCTGAAATAGAGATTATTGCAATCAACAATAACTACTGGATGAGTAAAAGATTTAGAAAAGGAAAGAACAAGGGAAGTTGGTTAGTTACCTGTCCAAGTGGATTAGCCTGAGGGCCTTTGGATTGGAAACCAGAGAACAAAGAGGGGCCGGAGTCAACGTGAAAGCCTTTAACCCAAATGAATGAGCAGCGCCATCAGGTCGATCATGGCTCTCTAAGACAACAACATCTTGCTGGTACCTAGCCAGTAACCCTGCGCAACACAATCCACCAATGCCACTTCCGATGACTACAACATCGGCCTCTGCCTTCTCAAACCCATTTGTGGATGTGGTGGCACTACACACAACTGATTTTCTGACGGCTGCATGGGACTTCTTAACCAGAGGTTGGAGAAACTGTAGAGTGTTTGAGATTGCGGACACTGCCGCCACTTCTGCTGGAGACTACTTTCGTTCAGATAGCTAGATAGATAGTTCTTATAGCTCCTTCATTCACTCACTAGAGACACACTTTAGACGTGTAGAAATCAAGGTGGCCGCGTCAATATTAAGTCCGCTTCAAATCTTAACCATGACACGGAGATGTTATCCCAGTGAGTCGTACTTAAAAATAATGTATATTCTCTAATTAAATAAAATTTTATAATTAATAAAATTTTATTTTAGGACTATAACTATGTTTGTATATATGCCCAGGGTTGATCAATATATTAGAAAATTCCTCAAATATTGTATTCTATTTGACTTGGTATCAAAGCACATCTGGTCCTGGCTATCTGACCTGACCTTAGGCTATCTAACATAACCTGGATTCCGCTACCTGACCTGAATCTAAGTCTTGTTCGACACATCTGTCGAAATCTAACAACCTGAATCTGTTCTTGTTTGCTGACAAAATCATCTTGTCTTGACCTGTTCGAAATATGCTCTGTCTGATTGTGTTTCGTGGTGCTCTGATCAATTGCTTGAATTTGTTTGAAGATCTGCTCTTGTTTGCTTCTGAAGAAATTAACATGGCTTTGGATATTTCACTGTTTGAAAAATCTATTTTCTGTAGGATGAAGAGTCAAGACCACTTGATGGGTAATGTTTCTCTCACTGAGAAACATCAAGGTAAATTTGGTATTGCGTTAAGAGTCTCTAACTTTACTGATGGTGATACATGGATAATTGATTCTGGTGCGTCTGACCATATGACCTTTGATAAGTCTTTGTTTTCAACCATGTCTCCATCTCCCATACCTAAAGTATTTAATGCAAATGGTGTGTCTTTCCCGGTTTTAGGTATAGGGTCAATCCAAGTTACTCCAACCATTGTGTTACATAATGTCCACTATGTTCTTTCTCTATCTCATCACATGTTATCTGTCTCTGGATTAAACTCGCAAAACAAATGCTCTGTAACCTTTTTTTCCTATGTATGCCATCTTTAGGGCAAGCGATAATAGGCAAGGGAGATCTGAGGTGGAGATTGTTCACTTGGATTGCATGTACAGTGGAGAGACAAGAATTTCGTTACCACCAGTAGCCCTGACATTAAGTTCTGATCGAGTGAAAGAAATTTGGTTGTGGCATCGTCGATTAGGTCATCCATCTTTTGGAGTTATGAAGAAATCGATGCCATCTTTGTTCTTGGGAAGAAAAGAGTTAGCGCTCCATTGTGAAACATGTGTGTTTGCTAAAAGTCATAAGTCCAGCTACCCTCCTAGTTCTTAATCTAGTTTAGCACCATTTGAGTTGATCTGTTTTGATGTATAGAGGCCTTCGAAAACTTCAACCTTGAATGAAATGAGGTACTATGTTTTGTTCTTGGTGAATTTACAAGGTTAACACGGGTTGTGTTGCTGGAAAAGAAGGATGTTGTGTTCTCTGCCTTTACTGTTTTTCATAGTCTCATTCAGACGTAGTATGATGCATGTGTAAAAGTATTTCGATCCGACAATGGAGGAGAGTTTATCAATCACTCTTTCCGATAGTATTTTCAACAACGTGGAATGTTCACCAGACTACTTGTCCTCAGACACCGGAGCAGAATGAAGTTTCTGAAAGAAAGAATCGTCATCTCATAGATATGGGAAGAGCTCTCTTACTTAGTGCCAGCGAGCCAAAATATCTTTAGGGAGAAGCTGTATTGTGTGCCTCTCATCTCATCAATCGTCTACCATCTGCATCTATTCAGAATCGGATTTCATTTGAAGTACTGTCTAAACATGTTGCCATCCCGTCTCTTAACAAACTTCCTGCTCATGTCTTTGGTTGTGTGGCATATGTTCATCTTCATAAGAATCAGAGATCTAAGTTGGAGGCTCATGCTATGAAGTGTGTTTTTGTTGGCTATGGTACCCATCAAAAAAGTTATAAGTGTTACCATCCTCCTTCTCAAAGATTTTATGTCACTATGGATGTCACTTTTTGCGAAGGCTTGTGTTATTTCTCTCCTTCGGCAACTCTTCATGAGGAGGAGAAGAATGTGTTCTATGAAGACCAAGTTGGAAAATCAGAAGATTGTATTTTTGTTGCAAGTGTCCCAGCAGAAGCAATTTTTAACCCGTCGAGAAAACTCCTCGACCCATCGAAAATGGTATCCCAGAACAGGCAGAAGGTGGTTTTCGACCTGTTGAAATTGGTATCTTGGATCGGGCAGAGTGCAGCCTTTGACCCGTCAAAAATTTCCAGACAGATAAGACTGTTTTAAGTTCTGAAAGTATTCAACATGTCGAACAAGTGTCCGACATGTTGAAAGGAGGAGAATTAGTCAATGATCAGCCACAAATTATTAAGAATGTACATGCAAGTCCAGGGTCTCCTCCTCCATCAATGATCTCTCCTGACCTGTCATCATCTGAGGTATGTAGTAGTGTTCCTTTGTCTAGTTCTAGTGTTTCTGAAAGGGTCTTACCTACTAGGTCCACTGGTGGTCAACTTCCAAAAAGATATGAACCTCTCTTATCAGCGAAAGCCGTATATCCTATAGCTAATTATATGCCAACCCATAGATTGTCTAAACCCTATGTAGCATTTGTGAATCAATTATCTGCTGTATTTCTTCCTAGTAAAGTGCAGGATGCAATCAAGGAGGAGAAGTGGGCTAAAGCAATGGAAGTTGAGATGGATGCTCTCAACAAGCATGGTACTTGGGACTTAGTACCATTACCACCTGGAAAGAAGACTATTGGGTATAGATGGGTGTATGCTGTGAAGCATAATGTAGATGGATAAGTTGATAGGTATAAGGCAGGGTTGGTTGTCAAAAGATACACCCAGAAATATGCATGGAGTAGATTACGATGAGACATTTGCATCAGTAGCAAAGATTAATTCTATTCGAGTCCTTATGTCATTGGCAGCTAACCTGAACTGGCCCTTACAGTAGTTTGATGTGAAGAATATCTTTCTTCATGGAGATTTGAATAAAGAAATTTACATGGATCTTTCTCGAGGATATGGTATTTCTACGGGTGAGCAAATGGTGTGCAGATTAAAGAAGTCCTTGTATGGATTGAAGCAATCTCCAAGAGTTTGGTTTGGAAAGTTCACATCTTTCATGAAGAAGATTGGGTATAGGCAGAGCAATTCAGATCACACTCTGTTCTTGAAGCATCGACAAAGAAAGTTGAAAACCTTAATTGTTTATGTAGATGACATGGTCGTGACAGGTGATGACTTTAATGAGATCAAGAGATTACAAGCTCAGTTGTCTTCTGAATTTGAGATAAAGGATCTTGGAAACTTGAAGTATTTCTTGGGTATTGAGGTAGCTCGAAACAAGAACTGCATTATGTTGAATCAAAGGAAATATGTTCTAGATCTGTTGACAGAAACTGATATTCTTGACTATAAACCAGTTGATACACCCATTGAGCAAAATCATCGGCTTGCTGAATATCCTGATCAAATTCCTACAGAAAATTCCTGGTACCAGAGGTTAGTTGGAAGATTAATTTACTTGTCACATACTAGACCTGATCTTGTTTATGCTGTTAGTGTGGTAAACCAATATATGCACAATCCTAATGAAGATCATATGAATGCTATGATAAGAATCTTGAGATACTTGAAGCCTGCTCTTGGTAAAGGTCTTGTGTTTCGTAAGAATGGAGAGTTGGAGACTAGTGGGTACACTGATGCAAACTGGGCATGCAACATTACTAACAGGCGTTCCACTTTTGGCTACTTCACATTTGTTGGTGGAAATTTAGTAACTTGGAGGAGCAAGAAGCAGAATGTGGTAGCTCGTTCTAGTGCAGAGGCAGAGTACAGAGGTATGGCTCAAGGGATTTTTGAGTTGTTGTGGTTGAAGTTTTTACTAGTAGACTTGGGTTTTAAGCAGAAATGACACATGCCTCTTTATTGTGACAACACTACGGCCGTTGAAATTGGACATAACTCTATTAAGCATGATCGGACGAAGCACGTACAGCTTGATATACACTTCATCAAGGAGAAGCTAGATGCTCGTATTATATCATTCTTATTTGTTCATTCAGATGAGCAATTAGCTGACATCCTTACCAAAGCTGTTTCGTCCAAAACTTTCAGTGCCTCACTTGACAAGTTGGACATTCAAGACTTGTCTACTCTAACTTGAGGAGAGGTGTTGGAGTGAGTCACACTCCTTGTATATTGAGGAAGTCTATATTCTATAATTAAGTATGATTCTGTAATTGATTAGGTTTCCTTCTAGAACTGTAAATATGCTTGTATATATGCCAAATTTAGGATTGATCAATATATCAGAAAATTCTTTAAATATTGTGTTCTATTTCACTTGCCTCTTACGTACCACTCCCACTTCCTAGCCAAAATTGTGTAAATATTTGCTTTAAAATACTTAAAAGCTTATTTGATGTATTTCACTTGATTAAGATGTAGATACCAAGCCATGTATAGCAATTTTTTGTAATTACAGTACAACTTCCTGAAGACATCCCGGCCAACCATGAACCTAGTCAAGTCATTTACAGTCTTCAACCAAACATTACAAACTTGCACAATGTTACAATGCTCCAAACAAGAGTGAAGACCCCTTTTATATCGTATGAAGGTGTTCAGTCATCAGTCTTCTGCTAGCAGCGAACCAGGGAATCATTCACTCGCCGTTCAAGTGTTCAACGGTGGTGTGAAACATTGCTAAGACTTCCCAAACATCAAGATCAAGCAAATAAGCTATGAGAGAGGAGGCTATAAGGTTGATTCCCAAAATAATATATATATATATATATATAGAAACAAAGATATTCAAATCCGAGCGTCCGTATGGTGGGAATAGTAAGGATTTGATTCTTTTGATCATCTCACATTTAATTTCAACAATTTAAACCATTGATGTTATAGATATCATTTTAAGGAGTATACCTACAAAATTTTAGCCAATTTGGTAATCGTTTGGTCATTCAAAATGGTGAAACATTGCGAACAAATAAAGAGCGTCAGATAAATGTTGATGATATATAAATAGCGAATCAAATGACCAAACGATTTCCTATTGGACTTAAATTTTGTAGGTGACTTAGTTGAAGTAGTATCTATTGCATGGATGGTCTTGACTATCAAGATTTGATGTTTAAATGAGGTAAAACGGAAAAAATCGCACCGTGCGAATGTTCTTAGCTAAAAATGACTGATATACGTCCGCACATGAAAATCTATGTATGTATGTATGTATGTATATGTGTGTGTGTGTGTGTGTATATATATATATATCATTCCCTTCTCCACATGTATACTTTTCTTGCTTTATTTTTAGGTATATGGCATTACACTAACTTTTCGATCATATTTTACCATCTTCACCTTTCATATTTTAGGTCTTAATGTATAGATCATTCTTGTAAATTTTTAGCCAAAATGGTGATCAAGAAAGTATTCAAAACTACGTGCAATTGAAATTTGTAAGTATGAACGGTTCATGTTTAACAGATTTAGTCTGTCCCTTTATTTAATTTAGTTCGATACCTTAACGATTACAATTTTGGCTGAAAATTTATAGGAATGAACTATTCAAAGAAACTTAATAGCTTGATGGCGAAGATGTTAAAATATGATCAAAAAGTTGGTCTCATGTCGTATATCTGAAAATAACCCCAAAAAAGTGTGTCCGAGAGGGAATAGCGTCTTATATATATATGGCATCTGGACTGTAGACACATGAGGATGCATTTGATGTGTCAGTTAGCGGCCTACTGGAAAAAATAAAGGAAACCAGAATGGAGCCGAAGGAGGGTAAAGATCCGGGCAGCGCATTCCCTGAACTCGATGCTAAAAAATCTGATATCCCGAGTCTAGCTAGGAGACTATGATTAATATAGCATCATTCTTCTGCTTATGTAGTCATCTCAGACACGATGTTTCATCGGTTGCATATACAATGCTATGTATGACCGCTCAACACTATTAATTAGGTTAGCTCAGCAGATTACATGGTATTACACCAGAGATTCTCATACTAGTCATTAAAATCAAATTTTCATTTCTAGTTTCTCGTACAAGCCTTTGGCCACAGGACTAACTGATCAAAGCATATAGGAAGTCGATTCAGTGTCCGCTTGCTTCTGCATCATGGATGTGGAACAGAAGCTGGAAGAAAATTCAACTTCAGGCCAACTATAAAAAAAGGGCATAAACAAATGGACTACAATGTGGTTTCCCAATAAATCATGAGATTCATCCATGCAATCACAACAATAAAAGTGATACCCCAACCACGAGTAATGCGTTTAATCTGAACACTAAAAGTGTGTTTTTTTTTAAATAAATAAATCTTAACATTAAAGGAAATAAGCCGCTTATCACCCTCATTTTGTAACAGATAATTCTTGGCTGCTTATATATGAGTAGGAAGAGCTGCCTACATCCAATAAAAACTTGACATGTGTGCATCTTCTTCCTCGATATTTCCAGATCTCTTACCACCTATATTGCTCCCTCTAAACCCAGATTTCTTGATGTTGATAAGATGCTACAACTAGGTTTTTTGTGTGTTAATTCTTCTCCCATGAGATCAGAAGCATTGCTGGGTAATTTCTTCCTTCATCTACAATCTGTAGCATACTAAAATCTGAAATCCATGTATGGCCTGATAGAAATGAGCTCAAAAAGGAAAGAGTTGACCAAAGAGAAGGCACGTGGTGTGCTGTCAATGGATGTTGGAAGCTCTTCTTACCCATGTGTGGGCAGCGAAGAACTATCCTTTTGTAACAATTCATAGAAAGTACATTTGTCCGTTCGGAACATGTTAGAGCATGTGAGTCAAAACGGGTAAGCCTAGACAAAGAATACCATTAGCGCCATAACAGGTTTGGTATATGTAATAGAAATTTTAAGGATGTAATATTTCATATGACCAAGAAGAAAATAGCAAAATAATAACAAAGTGTTGCAGGAGAATAATATGATAACTGAAAACTGTAACTTTTTCATTGATAGAATACCTTCAATATAAGCTAATACATCTGTTACAATAACTGTTCCGATATAACACGGATTCTCTATATCTATCTCATTAATATCCATATCTAAGTAGGACAAGACACACACCAGAAGTAATGAAGAATAAATCTCCTTAAACACTCCCTCTTGTGTCGATGGCCTAAGGAATGACGATAACTTGTTGCCTCGCTAAAAATCTCGCCAAGCAAACAAAAACTTCATGGGTAAAACAAAGATTGGGCTAAGGAAAAAAGAGTACAACGCATCAACTAAAAAAGTTACTATATGTGACGTAGACTCCTCTGATGTCTACAGAAATGTAACTCACCCTGACTGTACACTCAATCATGTAGTTTGTCTCGGTTTGCACGTGATATGGTGGCATAAGAGGAATCAAAGTGCAGGAGGTTTGAGTTGGGTCTGAATCTGAATCTGAATATCAAGGGGACTTTGACAACTATGTCTCGAGATAACTTTGATGAGTTTGTTAGTGCTGCACTCAGAGATGAAGATGTTGAGAGGGAGAGACAGATGCGGTTTCAGACGCGTCGATTTGAAGAGGGTGGACCTAGCCAGGGTGCTTTGAAGAGGTTGAGTTCAGGTATTTCTGGATCAGCATCATCTCTGGTAGTGGACCTTATAAATATCCTATTAGCACTGCTAGGCAGAGTCATAGATAGAGGAGGAGTCTATCGTAGAGGCAGCAGTCGAGTGGGAGTTCCAGTGGATCGAGTTATCCTCGACCTATCTTCAGCACACCAGTTACACCAAGGGATGTCCCATTATGTAATCTTTGTAACAGGCGGCATCATTTCCATGTTATCGGGGTACTACCAACTGTTACTACTGTGGCCAGGTGGCCAGGTGGCTCACTTTGCGAGGGAGTGTCCTCAGCTTGGCACTTTTGGAGGTGTTGCAGATCAGAGTAATGGACGAGATCAGGGTACTACTTATGATGATCGTGCAACACAGTCTTCTGGACAGGGTGGTCAGGAGAATTGTAGCCAACATGGACAACTAGCTGGACAGGATCAGGTTCATCCCATGTCTCTACGTGAGGGCAGAGCTTCCTCAGAGGTTATCAGGGTACTACTTATGATGATCGTGCAACACAGTCTTCTGGACAGGGTGGTCAGGAGAATTGTAGCCAACATGGACAACTAGCTGGACAGGATCGGGTTCATCCCATGTCTCTACGTGAGGGCAGAGCTTCCTCAGAGGTTATCATCGGTACGTTGTACATTTTTGGTCATCCAGTTCTTACTTTACTAGGATCCAGGGGCTGCGCATTCATTCATGTCATATAGATTAGCATCATTGGCTACTATACCTGCATCTCCAGTCCCTAGTTTGTGGCAAGTGTTATATCCATCTGGCGAGGTAGTGTGTGTAGGGTGGGTATATAGAGATTGTGAGATTTTTATTGGAGGATATGGGTTAATCGCGAATTTGATGGTGCTGGATTTTGTGGATTTTGATGTGATTTTGGGCATGGATTTCTTGGAGAACCATTGGGTTGTTCTTGACAGCCATAAGAAGGAGGTTGTTTTCAGGAGCCCAGGCATGTCGGAGATCTTGTTTTGTGTTGAAAAGAATACTTCTTTACCTTGTTTGATTTCAGCAATGAAGGCTGAGCAGATGTTTAGGAAGGGTTGTGTGGCTTACCTAGCATTTTTGATTGATACGAGAATTCGTGAACCAGACATTGGTGATATTATGGTGGTTTGTGAGTATCCAGATGTGTTTTCCGAGGACTTACCCGGTGTTCCTCCAGTTAGAGAGATTGACTTCACTATCGAGTTACTTCCAGGTACTGGACCTATTTCGTAGACACCCTATCATATGGCACCAGCAGAGTTGAGGGAGTTGCAGATTCAATTTCAGGAATTGATTGAGAAAGGCTTCATTTGACCTAGTGTTTCACCTTGGGGTGCTCCAGTGTTATTTGTGAGGAAAAAAGATGGTTCGATGAAGCTATGCATTGACTATCGGAAGTTCAATCAGGTTACGGTGAAGAACAAGTATCCACTTCCACGGATTGATGATTTGTTTGATCAGCTAAAAAGAGCTTCATTCTTTTCGAAGATTGATCTTAGGTCTCGGTACCATCAGCTACGGATTCGGGAGTCCGATGTGGACAAGACGGCGTTTCGATCACGTTATGGGCATTATGAGTTCCTTGTTATGCCATTTGGATTGACCAATGTGCCAGCTGCTTTCATGGACCTGATGAATCGGATTTTCAGGCGTTATCTGGACAAGTTCGTCATTGTGTTCATCAACGACATCCTGATTTATTCCAGGAGTGTGGGGCAACACAAGAAGCATTTGCATGCAGTTTTGCAGACTTTGTGAGACGCTTAGTTATATGCCAAGTTTAGCAAGTGTGAGTTTTGGCTAGACAGTGTAAATTTTTTGGGTCACGTGATATCAGCTGAGAGAGTCAGCGTGGATCCTGATAAGATTGATGCAGTGCTGAATTGCAGCAGACCTACCAACGTGGCAGAGATACGGAGTTTCTTGGGATTAGCAGGCTACTATCGCCGATTCGTACAGGACTTTTCACGGATAGCGACACCACTTACCCGTTTGACAAAGAAAGGAGTCAAGTTTGAATGGTCTGATGCTTGTGAGGAAAGGTACTTGACTTTGAAGGAGAGGTTGACTACTGCACCAGTGTTGACTTTACCTGAAGATAGCGGTGAGTATGTTGTGTACAGTGATGCTTCAAAGTTTGGTCTGGGTTGTGTTTTGATGCAGCATGGAAATGTGGTGGCATATGGTTCTAGACAGTTGAAACCACACGAAGTTAACTATCCTACTCATGATATGGAGTTAGCTGCCGTTGTGTTAGCATTGAAGAGTTGGAGACACTACTTGTACGGAGTACAATTCAAGATTTACACCGATCATAAAAGTCTTACCTACTTGCGTACATAGCCAGATTTGAATATGAGGCAGCGGAGATGGATGGAGCTGATTAATGATTATGACTGCACTTTCGAGTATCATCCAGGAAAGGCTAATGTGGTTGCTGATGCTCTTAGTCAGAAGTATGGTGCTTCTCTCTTCCATGTACGTGTTGCTAGAGTGTCACTTTTGATAGAGTTGCGAGCAATGGGAGCAGAGTTGGAGTGGAATGATGATGGAGCATTGTTAGCCATTTTCCAAGTTCGTCTGGTGTTACTTGATCAAGTTCGTGAAGCTCAAGATTCAGATGCCTATCTGCTGAGCAAGAAGAATTTGATTCAGTATTATGTACGGACAGAGTTTCAGATGAGGAGTGATGGCACTTTGATGTTCAGGGGGAGATTGTGTGTGCCCAGAGATGATGATTTGAAGAAGGAAATACTTGATGAAGCTTATTGTTCCCCATCCGGGTAGTACAAAGATGTTTCGGCTTAAAGCTCATTATTGGTGGCGAAACATGAAGAGGGAAATAACAATGTACGTGAGCAGATGCTTGATTTGTCAGCAAGTGAAGGCAAAACATCAGAAACTTGCAGGCAAACTACAACCTTTGGAGATTCTAGTATGGAAATGGGAGCATATCACTATAGATTTTGTGTATCAGTTACCTCGTACTTCTGGTGATAGTACTGGTATTTAGGTGATTGTGGATCGCCTTACGAAGTCAGCTCATTTCCTTGCACTTCCAGGAAAGCTTCCCGTGAGCAGATTGGCAAAGTTGTAAATGAGGGAGGTTGTGAGATTGCATGGTGTGCCTGTGTCTATAGTTTCTAATCGGGATAGTCAGTTCACTTCAGAGTTTTAGCAGGCATTGCAGAAAGCAATGGAGACTAGACTACACTTCAGCACAACTTTTCATCCTTAGGTAGATGGTCAGTCAGAGAGGACTATTCAGACTCTGGAGGATATGTTGTGATCTTGCGTTTTGCATATTAAAGGGAATTGGGATCAACAACTTCATTTGATTGAGTTTACGTACAATAACAACTATCAGGCTAGCATTGGTATGGCACCTTATGAGGCGTTGTATGACAAACTGTGTCGAACTCCATTGTGTTGGAGTGAAGTTGGTGAGAAATGGCTTCTTGGTCTTGATTTGGTGAAAATTACCACGGAAGATGTTCAGGTTATTCGGGATTGATTGAAGGCTGCACAGGATCGACAAAAGAGTTATGCTGACGTGAGATGGAAGGATCTTGAGTTTGAGGTTGGTGATTGGGTTTTGCTGAAACTTTCTCCTTGGAAAGGTGTTGTTCATTTAGGGAAGCGCGGTAAACTTCGTCCGTGATATATTGGCCCATATGAGATCACGGAGCGAGTCGGTGTTGTGGCATATAGGTTGGCATAACCATCTGAGATGGCCAAGTTACATGATGTGTTCCATGCGTCTATGTTGCGAAAGTACATTTCCGATCCATCTCATGTGTTGACACCGTATCAGCTTCCTATACGGGAGGACATAACCTATATGGAAGAACCAGTTCAGATTCTTGATCGGAAGGTCCTGGAGTTGCGACACAGAGCCATTCCCCTTGTGGAGGTATTATGGCAGAATCATTCTGTTGAAGAGGCTACTTGGGAGACCGAGCAGCACATGCGTGCGCAGTATCCCTACTTCTTCAGTTAGCAGGTATGTAAATTTCGAGGACGAAACTTTTGTTAGAGGGGTAGATTTGTAACGAACCGAACCGTGGAATGTGTACGTATTGATCCGAGCCGTGATTATTGTGATTTAATCGTACTCGTGGGTTTGTTCACGACTAAATTATCGAGCAATAATTTGGTTTGAGTTTCTTCGTGGGAATTGTAGAGGATTTGATTTCGAGTTCGTAAGAGGTTCCGGAGGATTTTTCGGATAATTGGGGAATATAAAATGATTATTTGAATTGTCGTCGAGTTAGTCGTACTTATCCGATTGGGTTTGATGAAAGGACCCAACCCCGATTTAGCTTCCTAAATCGGAATCAAACCCCTTCGAAAACACGAACCAATAAAAACTTTTCGAAATTTTGGCAGAGTTTCGTTACTAGCGTGGAATTACCATTACCTGCACGCGGAAAATACACTTCATCATATGCCACAAAAAGCAAACTGTGGGCACCAATCCCATCCGGATTTCTCAATATATCAACAATAACGTAAAGTAGTAAATATATATGTACTTTACTGAAAATTCGGAGTAAAATCGTATAACATATACAATAGGAAGCTCAGAGCGACTTCTAATACATAATCATATACGCATACCACAGTAGGTAGAACAATAAACCTACTGGATGAAACAAAGTAGCTCGAGCACTATGCCTCCGACCACGACGTGCGACACCAGAGCTTGAACTGCAAACAGGGCACGGAAACTGAAAATCCCAGGGGAAAGACAATAAACACGTTAGAGTGAGTGGACGAAAATAAATGTCTTTCACCAGTTAATATATATTTTATAAAAACATATGCGAGTCCAGGTAAATAGAAATAATAAAGTACACGAGGTAAAACCATAATCCTCCAACGTACTGAGCATGCAAGTATAAATCCCACGGGGTCACTCATGGACACACACCGTGCTAGTACAGTCCGAATCACGAGGTCCTTAGTCCCCGTGACTCTAAGCCAGAAATGGCCTCGGTTCCGGGGAAACGCCCCTCACCGGTCAGGTCGGGATAACGACGTCCCTCCTGGCGGCCTACCATCGGGGATCAGCCGAGAGGCAAGTGTATCGATACAACAACGTAACTAAGACTGTACTCTGTGAAAACCAAATCACAAACAATTCGATGCAAATGCATGAAACAACATATAGTGTATGCATATTCGTATACGTATATCCGTATAAATATAATCGTATAATCGTAAAACACATGCTCATGTAATCCGAAATCTCATACGCATGCTCAAATTCGTAAATCACATAAAAGACTCGCAATAATTCCGTGAAAAGAAATTGTCTACTCACAGACTGGCGTAACGCGTATCGCATTAACCCGTGATCCGGCGAAATGTCCCTCGCCAAACGAACGATCACGAACACCTGAATATTCACAATGTCCAATATTCAAAGTCATAATCCGACAATACAATACAAATCACGAGAAACCGCCGTTCTCGGAAACACGTGATTCAAAGTCGACGAATCGTCGAAAATCCGTATATAACACCTCAATACCTCGCTTTACGTTCGGACGCTCAACTCGAAAAACGAACCTCCCCACTGCGATCGGAGCTCGATTTCGAGTCAAATGACATGCAACTTGTCGAAAGTCAAAAAGTCAACCCGTTGACCGCCGCCCACGGCGGCGCCACCGCCGACCGGAGAATTTCAAGGCGGAGCTGCACCTATTCCACTCAAAATCATGCACTGAGCAACTTCCATAACTGCACCGAAGTCCAATTCAAACTCTAACTCATCCAATTTCACGAAAAACCGAATTGTTTCACAAATTTCATACAAGAATTCTCCCTACACACATCAAATTGAAACTCCGAACCAACATGGTTAGATTCGTGGAGGGAAGAGCTACAAAGCCCAATCAATTTTGTAGTTCAACTCGGCCAAAAATCACAAACCCGAATTACCTCAATTTCCTCCATTTTTCTTGCCGGAATCTCTCCCTCTCCGGTGAGCTAGGCCGTGGGAGGATGCCGGAGCTAGCTTCGGGACAACAAGGCGGAAAGAACGGGACCAGAACTAGGCCGTGAGGTGGCCGGATTCGGCTCTCCGCCGGCGAAGCCGTGGAGGTCACCGCCACCGTCGCACCTCCATGGTCAAATCGAGTCAACATGGTCAAAGAACAATAACTCCAAGTTTGACTTTCCCTTTTAGGCAGGTTGCTATTTAAAGCTTTCCCAAAACGGAAACTCATAATTATCCATTTTAACGAACTTCAAACGCGCGTAACTTTATCGTCGTATATCCGATTCTGATAATTCTCGCGGCCACAAACTCGTCTCGACATATTCTTCCAATATCACCCGAAGTCAAACACATCAGCCAAACGGATAAAAAGTCAACTGTTCAACCAAACACACAATTAAACCGACTAAACAATCACAATCGGAAATAATCACAACTAAATCTTCGTAACTCAAAATCATGCTTCAGAAGTTCCCACAAACTCGAAATTAAATTCTGAACAACTTCCGTGAAGAATCCGAAGCCAAATTCTAGTCCGATAATTTAGTCGCGAACAAACCTGCCATTTAAATCCGTTTCCGACGAATCTTCAAATATTCATAACTAATTCTTCGGTCGTCCAAATAACGATCTGGAACCGCCCACGAACTCGTAATCACACGTACAACGACTCTCGAGAAAAGACCCAGCTTCAATTCTCAGCCAATAAATTAGTCGTTAAGAAGCTTCGACGATTAGAATAACTGTCGGACAGCTGCGACTATGCGATAACTCACGTATACAGCTGATCATACTGTTGATTCTGGTCCGGGTCGTCACAAATCCACCCCCCTTAAAAAAAAATTCGACCTCAAAATTTCCAAGTCTGCCGACTACAAGGTAGGAGCACTGCTTCTGCATATTGCTCAACTTTCCAACGGTAACCTCGACTGAACAACTCTGACAACCGTCTCCACAATAGGAGATAACTCCGTGCTGAAATCCCTGTACCCCCAAATCACAAATCTGAACTGGCTCCACATAATTGCCAAATGTTCCTGCATGAGGAACAAGTAGGGTACACAACACGTAACAAACTTGAAACATAGTTTCGCCACACGAACACAACACACATAAAAGCCAACAATATAGGCGACGCCGAACTATACAGCACAACACACACTCGCCTACGACCGCATCTGGATCAAAACAATATGGCAAATCATAACTCAATCTACACACATCAACACAGCACAAACATCGAACTCAAGTAACTATCATCTTGTTTCCGTTAATCCGACAGTTTGTGGTAGCACATTCCACAAAATTAGAATCAAACGTCAACTCATACTCAAACCAAACTCGCTCCAACACAATGGAGTACAACAACATACCTCAACTCAACATCAAACAACCTCAAAACCATAGTGGTCCACAAACTGGTACTGCAAGCAAACTCAAACCGCTGAAACTGCTGGTCCCGAATCCTCCGGAACTGCAATACCAAGGTCCATAACATGCCCTCCAAGGCCTGAATAATCCTCAAAGATCGCCCACCAATCCGAGGATAAGAACCGGTACTAACTCGTGATTTGGTCCCCAATGCTCGCTGCAAAGCTCACTAACACATAGTCGTAGCTGATTACCTCGATCAGCGAACTGGGACACAGGTACACCGCGGGAATGAACAACCTCCGTCAAACACAATCATGCCAGCCCACCACTGAAATCGTCTCCGAAAGTACAAGGAAACATACTAAATTCATCAAACGGTTCACAAAGGCCTGACAACTAGTTTCACAAACCAAAGTGCATACAAACACACACAATCACAGCAGCAACTGCCACGTCTAACCGGAAATCTCAAATGGCTGACACATCTCGGCACGTCTCTGCCTCCTAGCCATCGCCAGTCGACGAATATGGCATCAGTAACACAAGTTGCTACATTGCTCTTCATGATGCGTCATGAATAATAAACTCGAAGTATCTAACACTTTTCCACGTCACTAACGCCAAACGCGCGCAAGAATCACGAGCCTCAACATCATCACACTCGAACTCAGCTCTCGTAGCCCATAACTCGGCTAACACGGAAACTCGAGCCACACATACACACATGCAACACTGAAGCTCCCGTCTTCCGACTGAAAGTATCAGCAACAACATCCCCAAATGGGTAGTCAAAGTACAATCTCTAGCCTTTCCTGCACAAGCTCAAAAGTACATCCATAGTCGTTAATCGACTCCCTCCATCTACACTGCCTCAAGCCCAAATCTGGCCGAAAATGCAAGTGGATGAAACTCAAGTGATCAGTGCACATCCTACACTGTGCTGCACGCCATAGCAGTAGTATCTCCAACTCTCTGGTGCTAACACAAGAACAGCTACACCCAAATCATATATAGGATACGTAGCTATACAAAGTTCCACTGTCCGTAACCATGAGCCACCGCTCTGCTACACAGTATCAAAGCACAACCAAATCCAAACCTCGATGCATCGCCATAACCCACGAACTCATCACGATCGTCAGGTAAGGCCAAAACCGAAACAATGGTCAACCATCCTGCTGGAGTAAGTAACTCTCCTCGCGTGCATCGTACCACTCGAACTTGGCGCCTTCTTCGTCAATCCGGAAAGTAGGGTAGCAATCCGGGAAAATCCTGCACAAGCCGTCGGTAATAGCCTGCCAAACCCAAGAGACTCCCGATCTCTGGTACCATGGTAGGGCAATTCCCCAAATCAACACGACCTCTATCTGATCAGGATCCACGCCAACTCCCTCGGACAACATCACACAGTCCAAAATTGTCACGCTAATCGGCCAAAACTCATACTGGCCGAACTTCGCAAATAGCTGATCATCTCACAAAGTCCGCGAAACTGCTCACAATTGCTTCAGGTGCTGGTCCACACTCCTGGAATTCATCAGGACGTTGCCAATGAACATGGCCGCAACTCGTCCAGAAACCGACTGAACACATGGTCCATCAAGTCTGTAAGATCTACGGGGCATTGGTCAACCAAACAACGTGACCAAGAACTCCAGATGCTCGCACCGAGATCCGAAAGCCAACATAACCACATCTGCCTCACCGGTCCACAACTGATGGTATCCGGATCCGAAATCAATCTACGAAAAGACTGAAGCTCTCACCAGCTGATCAAACCACTCGTCAATCCGAAGCGGAGGATACTCACTCTCCTCTGAAGCGAATCAGGCTTCCGGTAGTCAATGCACCACTACGTCGAACCATCCAACGTCCGTACAAACAATGCAAGAGCACACCACGCACATACGCGGGGTCGCAAGAAATCTCCTCCAACAACTCCTGGAGTAGAAACAATAGCTCCATCAGCTCTGCTGGCTCCGAACAACAAGATGCCAGTAAAATGAGTCCAGCGCCTGGTACAAGCTCAATGGTGTAGTCAGTCTCCCGAACTGAAGGAACACCTGGTAATTCCTCCGGAACACACCTGGAACCTCTGGAACCATCACAATATCACCAATGACAGACACAGCAACTGTAGTATCCACAACATGCGCTAAGCAAACAACATAACTCGTCTCCACCATCCACTCGACCATCACTACGAAGCAGTATCTCGGGGAAATCTGGTCGTCGAAACACAACCTCATCCTCGAGGCACTCGAACATCGCCAAATGCGTCCACCGTAAGTCCATACTCACAAACACACCGAAACCACAATATCCAGCTATAACAGATCCGCGGCTAACCCATATCCTCCAGCAAAGATCTCACAACCTCCGGATGGATGCAACACTCTCCAAGACCTCAGAAGTAGAGATACAAGTACAATAGCTATGGATATCAAACAACAATAACCTCGGAGAAAAGTCTGTCCTCAAACAAGGTCATGGCACTAACTCCAACATGCCCAAGTAGTCGCCCACGTTATATGCGACTTGCTGAGAAATTCGTCAAAAGGGTACATTGGTCAGACTACAGGAACAACATGAGGATCTCCTCGTAAACTCTGAGCTACCGAACCGCTAGAACAGCTGGCTAAGGCGCTCCCTCGTAACGTGACCCTCCTGGCCACCACAATGGCAACAAGAGTACTCCACGAACACAAGTCACAGCGACACCTGCTGCGAGAATGGATCACCAACGATCACCCGAACTCATGCCACAGGAGCAAGTCCGCTACTCTGCGATCTCCGCCATCGTCAAACGAATCCTCTGCCTGATCTGATGGCCCTCAACAATATCGAAAAGGTCACAGCCTGATGAAGTCACTGATCCCGAAGTGTCGGAACTCAACCTCATCAAAATCTCGACTAAGTCCACTTTCCTCAAACCATCACATCGAATACCGTGTACGTCTTTCCTTCTCAATAGCCTCGCCACTGAGTGCAGCACATTAAGCTTCTCACGGATGTCTCGAGGCACATCAATCAGACTCTCTCTGATACTCAGGTTCAAACTCATCTCGAACCTCGTACATTGTTTCCTCTGAAGCCACATAACTCGTGCAAACAGGAACAAACATATGAACAACGCATCTCTGCCTCAGGTGGGTAAACACCCCACATTCTAATGCTGGGTAGCCTGATAACACCATTACCGTATACACAACACTCTGAATGCAGGCCATGGAGTCGCAACTGGAACTCACACAATAACAGCCCACCAAATACAACAATCTGACTCAGGCAAACATCACTGCCACAATTCTCAGCTCTGAGGCAACATATAAACGCTCATATACACATCCCCAGGCAAACCGTGCCACACAAATCTCTGAGCTCTGAATACTCATCTGAATCCACTGTTCTCTGGCAAATCGCGCGTCGATTGATCCTCAAGAGGATCCACAACCGAAACGACACGGAAAGCACGTCAGGAGGCATCCTAATGAATACAATATCGTTCACAACAAGTGGAACGTAATCATGGAACTTTAAATATTTGAAAGTATACAACACCAGGAATTTGATGATTATCCGTCGGCCGGTCGGGTCACCATTCCAGACATGCTGTACATTCTCAAATATCTTTAGTAAACACGACTACAGAAGTCTACATAACCTATAACCTAATGCTCTGATACCAAGCTGAAAGGACCCAACCCCGATTTAGCTTCTTAAATCGGAATCAAACCCATTCGAAAACACGAACCAACAAAAACTTTTCGAAATTTTGGCAGAGTTTCGTTACTAGCGTGGAATTACCATTACCTGCACGCGGAAAATACACTTCATCCTATGCCACAAAAAGCAAACCGTGGGCACCAATCCCATCCGGATTTCTCAATATATCAACAATAACGTAAAGTAGTAAATATATATGTACTTTACTGAAAATCCGGAGTAAAATCGTATAACATATACAATAGGAAGCTCAGAGCGACTTCTAATACATAATCATATATGCATACCACAGTAGGTAGAACAATAAACCTACTGGATGAAACAAAGTAGCTCGAGCACTATGCCTCCGACCACGAAGTGCGACACCAGAGTCTGAACTGCAAACAGGGCACGGAAACCAAAAAGCCCAGGGGAAAGACAATAAACACGTTAGAGTGAGTGGACGAAAATAAATGTCTTTCACCAGTTAATATATATGTTATAAAAACATATGCGAGTCCAAGTAAATAGAAATAATAAAGTACACGAGGTAAAACCATAATCCTCCAGCGTACTGAGCATGCAAGTATAAATCTCACGGGGTCACTCATGGACACACACCGTGCTAGTACAGTCCGAATCACGAGGTCCTTAGTCCCCGTGACTCTAAGCCAGAAATGGCCTCGGTTCTGGGGAAACGCCCCTCACCGGTCAGGTCGGGATAACGACGTCCCTCCTGGCGGCCTACCATCGGGGATCAGCCGAGAGGCAAGTGTATCGATACAACAACGTAACTGAGACTGTACTCTGTGAAAACCAAATCACAAACAATTCGATGCAAATGCATGAAACAACATATAGTGTATGCATATTCGTATACGTATATCCGTATAAATATAATCGTATAATCGTAAAACACATGCTCATGTAATCCGAAATCTCATACGCATGCTCAAATTCGTAAATCCCATAAAAGACTCGCAATAATTCCGTGAAAAGAAATTGTCCACTCACAGACTGGCGTAACGCGTATCGCGTTAACCCGTGATCCGGCGGAATGTCCCTCGCCAAACGAACGATCACGAACACCTGAATATTCACAATGTCCAATATTCAAAGTCATAATCCGACAATACAATACAAATCACGAGAAACCGCCGTTCTCGGAAACACGTGATTCAAAGTCGACAAATCGTCGAAAATCCGTATATAACACCTCAATACCTCGCTTTACGTTCGGACGCTCAACTCGAAAAACGAACCTCCCCACTGCGATCGGAGCTCGATTTCGAGTCAAATGACATGCAACTTGTCGAAAGTCAAAAAGTCAACCCGTTGACCGTTGACCGCCGTTGACCGCCGCCCACGGCGGCGCCACCGCCGACCGGAGAATTTCAAGGCGGAGCTGCACCTATTCCACTCAAAATCATGCATTGAGCAACTTCCATAACTGCACCGAAGTCCAATTCAAACTCTAACTCATCCAATTTCACGAAAAACCGAATTGTTTCACAAATTTCAAATCAAGAATTCTCCCTACACACATCAAATTGAAACTCCAAACCAACGTGGTTAGATTCGTGGAGGGAAGAGCTACAAAGCCCAATCAATTTTGTAGTTCAACTCGGCCAAAAATCACAAACCCGAATTACCTCAATTTCCTCCATTTTTCTTGCCGGAATCTCTCCCTCTCCGGTGAGCTAGGCCGTGGGAGGAGGCCGGAGCTAGCTTCGGGACAACAAGGCGGAAAGAACAGGACCAGAACTAGGCTGTGAGGTGGCCGGATTCGGCTCGCCGCCGGCGAAGCCGTGGAGGTCACCGCCACCGTCGCACCTCCATGGTCAAATCGAGTCAACACGGTCAAAGAACAATAACTCCAAGTTTGACTTTTCCTTTTAGGCAGGTTGCTATTTAAAGCTTTCCCAAAACGGAAACTCATAATTATCCATTTTAACGAACTTTAAACGCGCGTAACTTTCTCGTCGTATATCCGATTCCGATAATTCTCGCGGCCACAAACTCGTCTCGACATATTCTTCCAATATCACCCAAAGTCAAACACATCGACCAAATGGATAAAAAGTCAACTGTTCAACCAAACACACAATTAAACCGACTAAACAATCCCAATCGGAAATAATCACAACTAAATTTTCGTAACTCAAAATCATGCTCCGGAAGTTCCCACAAACTCGAAATTAAATTCTGAACAACTTCCGTGAAGAATCCGAAGCCAAATTCTCGTCTGATAATTTAGTCGCGAACAAACCTGCCATTTAAATCCGTTTCCGACGAATCTTCAAATATTCATAACTAATTCTTCGGTCGTCCAAATAACGATCCGGAACCGCTCACGAACTCGTAATCACACGTACAACGACTCTCGAGAAGAGACCCAGCTCCAGTTCTCGGCCAATAATTTAGTCGTTAAGAAGTTTCGACGATTAGAATAACTGTCGGACAGCTGCGACTATGCGATAACTCACGTATACAGCTGATCATACTGTTGATTCTGTTCCGGGTTGTCACATTGAGTTATTTGAATCGTGAATTTGGTCGGTTTGACTATAAATATCGAATAGTCGTAAAAGTCGGAAAATCACGCATTTGAACCGAGTTTGACCGAGTTGGACTGAGTTGACTCAGGGTGACCTGTTTTCTCCACCGACCCGGTTTGGTTCCATCATCGGACCCGGCATTTTTGGCCACCTCTGACCATGTTCTTGGTATGGTTGGAAAGCTCTTTTGATTTCTTATTGTTTCATGTATTCATTTGTTGAAATTGGTTGAGATTTGAGGGAGTTCGAGTGGAATCGGGTGGCGTTTTCTGGTAAGTTTTGGTGTTGGGTTAGTGGGGGGTTAGCTTCCCCTGAACCCATTGAAGATTTCTGGGTGGTTTAATTTGTGTAAGGAAGAGTTTTGAGGGTGGCCGTGGTGGTGACCGGAGGGAGAGATCCGGCGAGGCTTTCGGCCAAAATTTTGGCCCGTGTGGTTTGATTTTGCCTTGATGGTAGAAGGGAAAAGTGTTGGGCTTGAGAAGAGAAAGAGTTTGAGTTAAGGGTCTCCGAGGTTTGTCATTGTTGGCGTCGCGCCGCCGGTGCTCAACGGTGGAACTCCGACGAGGGTTGACTTTTTGGGATTTTTGGATATTTTTATACCGTTTTGCTCGTAATCGCGCCCCGATTGTAGTCGTGAGGTTTTTGACTTGATTTGAGTGTGTTAAGTTGGGACGAGGGTTATTTGGGTGTATTTTGAGAATTTTGTTATCTTCGTCGATATTTCGAGCGATACGTCTTTTGAGAACGCAGGGTTCTTGACGTATTAGCTCTGTGTGTTGTGTTTTGGTATGTATTGATCGTATCCTTGCTATTCAGGTGATCGTGATCGAGTGTTTGGCGAGGGATCTTCCGCCGGACCTCAGAGTTAGCTTCGTGCTGTGAGTGGACACTTTATTTTCACAGTTGATTTGTGAGTCCTGATTATGCATTTACGTTATGCATTTCTATTATACAATTTACGATTATGCATTGTATTAGTATGCATTTACAATTATGCACATACAAGTATGCATTTTACGATTATGCATTTTACAATTTTGTATGTGCATGGAAAGTATTTATGATTTGGTTTACACAGAGTACAGTCTCAATTATAGAGGTAGCATCAATGCTTTGGCTTCTCGACTGATCCCCGAGATGCTCCGGGAAGGTTATGACAAACACCTGACCCGATGTCTTTCAGACTTATAATCACGAGGGGGTCTGGGATCCCTTGATTATACTATACTATACGGAAGAGTCCGTGAGTGACCCCGCATGATTTTATGTGTATCTTTATGGATCAGGAAAAATGTACCTGGTTGGGATTTTCATGTGCATTCACTCACATTACTCTTTTATGAGCATATACTTATATGTTGGGAAAGACATATTATTATTTTCGTCCACTCACTCTAACGATTTTATTTGCCTTCTCCTGGGCTTTTCAGTGTCTTTTGCCCAGTTTGCAGTTTGAATTCCGGGGTTGCACGTCAATGGTGGAGGCGTAGAGTTCAGGTCACACTTTAGTTCGAGTAGGTTCTTAGTTCGACCTACTGATTGTATATGATGTATATAGGAGTCGCTCTAAATACTTATATTATGTTTTCAGTTGAGTTTACTCTTGACTGTTTCCTGGATTTCTTGTAAACCTTGTGGTTTATTATTTATATGATGTTGAGAAATCCGGATGGGGAACGGAGCCCCACAGGTTGGCTTTTGTGGAATATTCGAAGTGTGATTCTCTTTGCAGGTTCTAATATTGGATCAAGTATTTCAAAGTAAACTGGCAATTTTTTTAAGGTCATGTTTTCGAAGGGGTTTGATTTCGGTTTAGGCAACTAAATCGGAGTCGGGTCATTTCAGATATACTGTAACCACATCTATAAGCTATATACTCAGTATTTTGGACATTACCAAACTGATAAGGTAACGAAAAGCAATGATGTCCATGACCGAAGAATATATCTCCTCATAATCAATATTAGGGCATTGAGAGAATCCTTACGCCACAAGTTCTTCTCATTTTGCTTCTAAACATAGACTCATTTGTGTCTAACTAGCATACGATTTGATGGTTATATTACTACCATATCGAAAATTTGCCATTTATAAGAGAGTCTAGTTCAACCTAGATTGCAACTTTCCATATCGATCAATTTGCTCTACATAACTGTTAACTATTTACAACAGAGCAATGTTCCACTTCATCGTTGTTAATTACTAAGCGACGGAATAAGTAAACACATCATCAACGAACATGGAAGAACTATCCATAATAATTCTAGCATTTGTTTCACTTTGTGAGATTTTTTTGTTTACTGACATCATCATTGACTCTGAGGCATCTCCTAGTGTTTGTCAATGTCGACTTTTAGATACAATTGCAGTCAGAAACAATCTCATATGTTGATGATGAATGGTTGTGCCTTGATCGTTTGCCTTTTCACCAGCAACTCTTCAGTGGATTTTGATCGACGCTACACCCCCACTATGGGTAGGATAAACACTACATTACCGGGTGTTGCGTTAACTTGCCAAATACTAAGGACTTTCAACCTTGGATTTACAACATGTATAAACGATCTTGTCACTCTCATGATATCAGTAAAGAAGGCACGCCTATAGTCTGCTACTTTCTGAAGATCAAGAATACATTGCACTTTAATCTTAAACTGATATGTGCGGGGATCATGATGAGACATAGTGGGAGTATACCACGTCAATTTCCAACGTTAATTCAGAATGAAACCATTCCTATCTCCCCCTAACGGTGGAAAGTATATCTCATCGTAGTGACTATCTACAAAACTAGGAGTAAAAAGATCTCTTGTCAAAGGTTCTTAATAGCGAACAATTAGTGGAGAATCATACCTAACACAAATGCATAATCGTCGTTAATAACCCATTTTGGTATGCAATGGAACCGTATTAGACACATGTACTGTGCAACTAGAGATGCGTAGATGTGAGATATCAGGCTCATTTCTAGTTACCAACTAGTACGCACTGAGTGATTAGCGGTTTATGGGTATCAAGCGAAGAAGCATAGCTATATGTAATATGGCATATCCCCAAGCAGATACCAGTAAATTAATATACATTACCATAGATCAGGCCACGAGCTTGAACCGCTTCATTTTTGCCTCTGCTAAACTATTCTATGAAAGAACATGGGGGACCAGGATATTCAACAACAATCCCAATCAATATGCAATAGTCAACAAAATATTTCAATGTAAAACTCTCCTGTATAAAACCAATCCAAATGACCGGATGGAATTGTTCTGGTGGTGAGTGCGAAGCGTAATAATATATGCTAACAGTTCAGAAATGCAGCGTAGCATGTGAATAGCAAAGACGTGTGACCGATGCATCGATGCAGCAATCAGAACCATATATAAATAGTCTGCATATCGGTTTGATTTATCCACAAATAGATTCTTGGAATCTATAGAGAAAGAAAGATGTGTCTTCAACAAAAGATTGTCATGCATGTAAACAACATTATAACATTACAGACATAAACAAGCTTTGGAACATGAGCAATGTGCACCAAAGATTACAACATATGAATCTTGTGGGATAACGCACAACGCGTCAGCGATATGTTGTCGGGATGGTGCTGGACTCAACTTGGAGACCGAGCCTAAACTGAGTGGAGTAATCTTAGTTCCCCATCTAAACCGATGGTTTTAAATATTCCCACCTACTTCTTTGCTCTTAAGAACAGATGACCATGAGAATTTCTCAATATGTTAATCATCAAAGTGCAAAATCTGATATGAGGCCAAGTTACGCATAGTAATATAAGTGACTGCATTGAATACAATGATACAAACCGTAGTAAGATATAAACCACTATAAATCCTCATAAACTTCTCCTGGTTGTGCCGTTGGAAGCATTCTACGGAGATTAAACACAAAACTCTCTTCGATTCTCACAATGTTATGTGTAAGTAAGGAACGTTGGCACAAATATGTTGAAATTTGGGAAAGGTTCAGATAGTAACACTCAATCTCGCTATCATATATCAACAAAACGATGTCAATCAAAGTGTCGTTGAATCCAAGACATGGTGAATACTTAAAAATTACGACGGGTGTTACCCATGTTGAGTGCTGATATGGTATGATAATACCTAAATACAACCGATGTATAACAACATCTAATCGATCAAAAATATCGTTGTATTTAAGTTTCATGGCATGACATAAACAGATATAAAACCACATCTAAAAGATCGTTGTATTTTTTCAACATTTGCCAATAAAACCGATGTATAAACACATCTAAAAATACCATATCCGGGTAACATCTTCGACGAGTCGAAGGATTCCTTGACGGGTCGAAGAAGATCCAAAATAAAAGTTAATTTTCCTATACCAATTTTAGATGGGTTGAGTGATATTTTCGACGAGTCGAAATAGTGTCCAGGGCCATACTTTGATGGGTCATGCTAATTTTCAAAGGGTCGAAGAAAACCTAAAACCGATATCAATTTTTTGATATCTATTTTTGACGGGTCAAAATTGGACATAGTCTAAGACAGAAGCAAACATTTGACGGGTCGAGGAAAAATTTTGACATGTCAAAAAATGTAAAAAAACCGATCCAAAGTGGAACATTCGACGAGTCGAGAAAAATCTCGACGGGTCAAAAATGTCTTGAGATCAAAATAATCACTTTTCTCATGTCTCGTCCTTACTATATCATTGTCATATGCCATATACAATTATAAACATCGAACCATACATAAGAATTGTATGAAATTAACATTCTCAGCACTTTCATATACCAAAAGATAGAGAGATTTCATTACTTGCGAACAAGTAAAAATTACATCATAGATGTCTTATTCCAAAACCGACTAAAAAAAAGTCTTACAAACGTGACTAAAACCAAGTCAAAATGGAAACAAAACTTGATTACATAGCAAAGACATGAGCCTAATGCATAGAGTATGCAAAAATAAAAGTCACCAGACTTGCTTTTGTATTGTCTACTATTATAAGATTTGCTTCACCGCAATCTTCTATCTCATAAACTTCAGTAAAGTTAAGTCTCATGTGTCAGATATTTCATGCACTTCTTGTAGGCACATTGAATATCCTTGGGTGCACAACCTTATTTGTACATTTTCTTGGTAGAACCACATCTATAGCAAGATGACAAACACGAAGTAGAAGCAGAATGTGAAAAATTCCCAACATTCCTAGAACCAGAATTGGAATTATTCTTAATTATTGGAGTTGTAATGAATGTTGTCATGGCGAGTCCAAGTCAAATTCTGACTATTCTGTCTTCTACCATGACTATTTCCATGTCCTCCATGTCCACCATGGTTATTGTAAGGCTCGGAACGATCATTCCTCCTATCCCTACATGCCTTCCCACCAGTATTGTACGACTCATAAATATTTTTAATAACGGCTGGCCGACCATTATTGGTGAGTAAAATCTCGCGAATTCGCTCATTTTAACCAGCACACTTGTGGGATCACGGAATGATCTTAGTCGTCCTTGCGCATAATCTATACGGTATTTATGCACAAGGATGCTCATGGAGGTAGAAAATGTGCTTAAAGACTTCTCGATCATAACATGATCAGTCTTCATAATGCCACATACACTCAACTCAGATTGAAGCTCTAACATATCTTGATTACAAGCATAAATATTTGGATAATCCAATAACCAAATGAAATCACATCCTTCTCTCAGTTCATGAAGTTGTGCATTATACACATTATTGAACATGTCTTGTAAAGTCACCCACAAAACTACGGGGTCATTCTTTAGAAAATACTTTTCTTTAGAACTGGATGTATATCCCGTCTCAAAAACATAAGGACTTGATCTTTACGAGCTAGAGTTGGCGGCTCAGTACCAGGTGGTGGTGGTGGTGGTTGGATTATATCTATCAAATTCATACTGAGAAGCGTATTCTCAACGTCTGCCTCCCAACAATAATATTCTGCTTTTTGAGGATCAATGATATCAAATTCAGGTCGTTCCGGCTCAATTGATGTCATCCACAAGCAAGACACGAGATATAATTAGTTTAACGATCGACAAACCACGATCACTAATATCAAGTGTAAGGAATAAGAACGTGATCCATGATGTATGGTTACAAAAATCGATTTATAAACGGTGGTTCAAAACCACACCCAACAACTGTGACAAAACCATCACATATTATCGATTTTCATTTCATTTCATTTCTTTTCTAAACCATGAATCCCCCAGGATTGTCACTTATACTCTATGGATATAAGTCCATAGGAACTAGGGCAAACATACAATATAAACAACTCATATCACAATTATCATCATCTTAGATCTAGGATTTTGCGGTAAGTAAGTTTAATCCTAGATCTATAGATTCAAGGTTTAGAAAAATTGACTTCGAGGGTGTCATGCTTGGTATAAAAACTTCGATGTGAAATAAGTTTGAACAAAGGAAACACGTCCATCAAACTTCCAGCAGATGGAGGATGCCTTCTTCTTTTTGGGCAGACTGACATGTATGCACTCAATAGGCCATAAATTTCCCTAGACTTATCCGAATAGAGATTTTCTGGATTTTTTGGAAACTAGATATCTGGGGCTTTCCGTGCATATAAAGATCATTCTCTGGTTTGTCTTGAGCTGCTCGTAATCCTTTGTCGAAGTTGGTTGTTCTGCATAAGCTCGAGTTAGGCCAGAAAGTCAGGGATTCCGAGAGTATTGGTGGTAATCGGCAGTGAAGGAGGGGCTATCGGTGGTGGAGTTTGTATTTTTGGGGTTAGAGTTTTCTTTCTTTCTTTGGTGGTAATGGCTACCAACCCAGAGAGCGTGCCGATAACGTGTTGCTGGAGAATAATATGATAATTGAAAACTGTAACTCTTTCATTGATAGAATGACTTAAATATATGCTGATACAATCTGTTACAATAATTGTCCCGATATAACAGGGATTCTCTGTATCTATCTAATTAATATCCATATCTAAGTAGGACAAAACACACACCGGAAGTTACGGAGAGTACAGCCAATTAATCCCATAAGGCCCTATCACAAAACCAATAAGGTTTGCAGCATAAATAAGAGTGGATGGTTTTCTTCAACAATAATAAAAAATAAAAAATAAAATAATAGACCAACAGATCTGGATGTAGATTCAAAAACAAGGAAGGAAGATCGATCATAAAATTCAGAAAATAGGGAGTGAAGTTGCCATATGATCAGAAGGCAGGGACACAAAAAAGCAGCTATTCCTTGTTTGTAACACTTGCTAATAGTTCTCGTCTTAAAACATACAAAGCATTACAGTAGAAACCCAAGACCCGGAGTTGCTATAAAACAACCAAAACAACCAACAATTGATCCACAGTAAAACCATAAGAATGTCCAGAAATGGTACAAAGGCAAACTCACCTGAATGAGATCAGAGATACGTCAACTGTTGGATACAGTATAGCATTAGACTCTACGTGTGCAATAAAAGCATTATTGGATGATATTATGTATTATAGACAAATAAGTAAATCCAGAAAAGAGCTAAATATGTTGAAGTTCAAATTACCCAAATATCTCTCAACTTTTTTCTCTATTAAAGTTAGTACCACTCTCTCAGTATATGAACGAGTGGTGCCCAATAAATTTTCTTGTACTATACATTGCAAAGTAAAAGAATAAAGGTAGTCTATTCAGGCACGTTAATCAAATCATGGAATTGAAAATTCTTGTACCATCGACAACTAAGCCGGCATGGCATGGCTGCAAGCAGAAAGAAGTGCAATGAAAGAGGCCTGATCTCGTTTGATGGTAGACATTTCTTGCATTGCCTCAAAACAATCAACAGCTTCATTTCCTTTCTCATGTTGTGCATATGCTAATATCAGGGCATTTAAAGAGACTCCACACTGCAGGAAACCAGAATACATAGTTGTTGTTCAAACAAGTAAAACCTTCAAAACCCGGTCATGTACCGAGTGACACTATCCAAAAGTCAGCTCAGTATGCCTCTTACATCCCTTTGAACATTGTCAAAAGCCTCCCTCCTCATGTCTTTCCACTCCCACCAAACTATCAATCATCACATTGAAATTAAAGTAATCTCGTACTTGTTACAATACATAGTATAAGCAGCTAGAGCTTTAACAACAGAAACTCTCCCCAAAAGACCAATTCTAATCACCAAACATCCCAAATCCCAGACTCATTTATCCTATGCATTTCACAGAGCAAAACCAAAAAGCAATCTCGGGAATTATGGCGTTACAAATAGCAACATCACTCCTCTGAGGCATTTCATCAAACACCTTGTATGCATATTCTGCATGCGCCAGAATAAACATTTGGGTATCCAAATCAAGTAGTATTACAGTGTGTGGAGCATAAATATGTGAGACAGAATTTATGGTCTAAAAATTCTCGTTAACTATTCATTAAACATCAAAACCGTTAGGATTGTGACAAGTGTCTCCACATACTTATGCTCTGTGCACACTAGATGCACTCATTCAAATTCATCGAAAACTCATTCACAGAATTCAAATCTTAAATAAGCTTTCGAGTACAACCATATTAGTGGATTTGGGTACCCGAAATGACATAGCAACAACCAACAGGTTAGGCACCAAAGAAACGACGTCGTTGTCGATGAGTTAGCAGTGGGCTGGACCTATTAATTATATTATGTGAGTCGGGCTTTGATTCAGCCCATTAAGCATAAGAAGTTATAGACTTTTCTACTTCTTTTTATATAGGGAAAATGACTAGGAAGGTCACTCAAGTATGACATGTTCTAAACTTTGCTCACTCATGTATGACAAATATCACTTTGCTCACTATTGAATGACACTTTTACTCAATTTGATCACTCTGAATAGGAGAAATTAGCCATACATGAGTGAGCAAAGCGATATTTGAGTGATCAAAGTGAGTAAACTGTCATTCGATAGTGAGCAAAGTGATATTTGTCATACTTGAGTGAGTAAAGTTTAAAACGTGCCATACTTGAGTGACCTTCATAATCATTTTCCCTTTTATATATATACTTTAAATCTTAAATCTTTAATAACACCACCGCAAAGAAAGAAGGGTTCAATTTTCTACAGAGAGAAATCGATGGCAAAGAAGAAGAAGGAGCAAGAGACAAAGCCATGTAAGAAAGAAGCATGCTTAATTCAAGCTTGTCTCACCAAAAATGGTTTCATGTCTCACAAGTAAGCAACTTACTTCTCTTCGTTCAATTTCTCTCTTTTATTTCATTTTCTTCAATTGTATTGGATTGCGATGGATGGTTGGATCATGGGTTTTACTATTGTTCGTATCTACTAAAATTGGATTCTTATGTCTCCCAATTTGGACCATAATGATTGATAGATGACATAGTCCCAGATTTAAACTTACTTTTGATCCTAAATGAGAAAATTCAATAAACATTATCTCAATTTTCGTTCATTCTAAATATTGACATCTCAAATTTATAAAATATCATAACTATGCCTCAACTTTTGACCCCAACCCCAAGAACCATACATGCTCATTACTTATTTCATCTTACTTCATTCCAAATTGCATAATTTCAATGACATATGAAAACGGTGTAGATTTCACTTTACGTTAGAAAAAGGGAAAATTGAACCGGAAACAACCCTCTTTGAAAGAGCAGCGACGCGCTATAACCAAAAATCCTCTCTTTGATTTCGCTCATCCGGCGGCCCTTGGCCTCGTCGACGGTGGCCTTGGGCTTCCTCGACGATTGGCATGGGGTGCTGGCGGACGGGTTTTGGTCCCCGACCCGGTGATGGGCAATGGAGGTAGGAGCATGCCTTGTTGTAAGATATGGCTGAGCCTGTTTCCTCATAGGTTCGGCAGCGACAATGGGTTAGCAAAATGGAGGGAGTGGGGTAATTCAGTGGGGTTGGGTTTCTCTCAGACCTTTTCAGTCCATGTATTTCCTTCAAGGGTCACCGACGATGCGTGGTACTGCTTTGTGGCTTGGAGTGGGTCGATCGACGGGCTCGATGACTCGGTTACAGTGGATACGGATTTCAAATAGATTGGATGATCAGAGGATGGTTGTTTGTCGTTCTGAGGTGGTTCGACAGGGAAAATGCAGTGAGATTGGCAGAGGCGAGAAGGAAGAAGATGTGACGACCCGGATCAGAATCAGCAGTTTGATCAGCTATATACGTGAGTTACTGCATAGTCGCAGCTGTCCGACAGTTATTCGAATCGCCGAACTTGTTAACGACTAAATTATTGGCCGAGAATTGGAGCTGAGTCTCTTCTCGAAAGTCGTTGTACGTGTGATTATGAGTTCATGGGCGGTTCCGGATCGTTATTTGGACGATCGAGGAATTAGTTATGAATATTTGAAGTTTCGACGAAAACGGATTTTAATGGCAGGTTTGTTTGCGACTAAATTATCGGACGAGAATTTGGTTTCGACTTCTTCACAGAAGTTGTTCAGAATTTAATTTCGAGTTTGTGGGAACTTCCGGAGCATGATTTTGAGTTACGAAGATTTAGTTATGATTATTTCCAATTGTGGACTGTTTAGTCGATTTAAATGTGTGTTGGTTCGAAGGGTTGACTTTTTATCCGATTGGCCGATGTGTTTGACTTCGGGTGATTATGGAAGATTATGTCGAGTCAAATTCGTGGCTGCGAGAATTATCGGAATCGGATATACGACGAGAAAGTTACGCGTGTTTAAAGTTCGTCGAAATGGATAAACATGAAGTTTCCGTTTTGGGAAAGGCTATAAATAGAAACCTGCTATTTTGGGCAAGTGGAAGACCTGCCATTTTGGGGTTTGACCGAGTTGACCGAGTCAACTCGGTGGAGGAGGATTTCACGTCGGCGTATGGTGGTTCCACGGCGGTGATCGATTTCGGCCACCTCTTGGCTCGGGACTTGTCCCATATGGTGCGTCTCGGCCTCCCGAGTCTGTTCCTAGTCACCGTCGACGGTAAGGCTTGCCGGAATGGAGGGAAATTCCGATCAAAAAAGGGAGGAATTTTGGGTGAATCGGGTTCCATTTTTCAGGCCGTATTGAACTACAACTTTGAGTGGGCTTTGAAGCTCTCCTCTCAAGGATTCTAACCATGTAAGTATGGTGTTCTAATTCGATTTATACATGGAGAATTTTGGATTTGAAATTTGTGAGACAATTCGGTTTTACATGAAATTGACCTAGTTAGAGTGAGAATTGGACTTCGGTGCAGTTATGGAAGTTGCTCAGTGGGTGATTTTGAGTGGAATACGGGTTGCTCCGCCGTGAAATTCTTCGGTCGGCGGCGGCGCCGCCGTGGACGGCGGTCAACGGTCAACGGGTTGACTTTTTGACATTCGACAAGTTGCATGTCATTTGACTCGAAATCGCGCTCCGATCGCAGTGGGGAGGTTCGTTTCTCGATTTGAGCATCCAAAAGTAAAGCGAGGTATTGAGGTGTGTTATATGGATTTTCGACGATTCGTCGTATTTGAATTACGTGTTTCCGAGAACGGTGGTTTCTCGTGATTTGTTTTGAAATGTCGAGGTATGATTATGAGATATGGATTTTGTGAATATTCAGGGGTTCGTGATCGTTCTTTTGGCGAGGGACTTTCCGCTGGATCACGGGTTAACGCGATACGCGTTACGCTAGTCTGTGAGTGGACAATTTCTTTTCACGGAAATGTTTGCGAGTCTTTTATTGGATTTATGAACTTGAGCATGCGTATGAGATTTCGTATTTGCATGAGCATATGATTTACGATTATACGATTATACTTATACGGATATACGTATACGAATATACATACACTTATATGCTGTTTCATGCATTTGCATCGAAATGTTTATGATTTGGTTTACACAGAGTACAGTCGTGGTTACGTTGTTGTATCGATACACTTGCCTCTCGGCTGATCCCCGATGGTAGGCCTTATTGCCAGGGGAGGCTGTGACTCCTGACCCGAGGTCTTTACCGGGGGGAGGCAGACCTTTGACCTGAGGCCATTTCTGGCTAGAATCACGTGTGGGCCAGGGACCCCGTGGTTCTGACTGTACTAGCACGGGTGTGTCCATGAGTGACCCCGTGGGATTTCTACTTGCATGCTCAGTACGCTGGAGGATTGTGGTTTTACCTCGTGTACTTATTGTTTTTATTACCTGGACTCGCATATGTTGTTTTAAACATATATATTATTTGGTGAAAGACATTTATTTTCGTCCACTCACTCTAACGGTTTTCATGTCTTTCCCCTGGGCATTTCGGTTTCCGTGCCCAGTTTACAGTTCAGGCTCTGGTGTCGCACGTCGTGGTCGGAGGCATAGTACTCGAGCTACTTTGTTTCATCCAGTAAGTTTATTGTTCTACCTACTGTGGTATGCGTATATGACTATGTATTTTAAGTCGCTCTGAGTTTCCTATTGAATATGTTATACGATTTTACCCGGATTTCAGTAAAGTATATATTATATGTATTGTTTACTTTACTGTTGAGATATTGAGAAATCCGGATGGGATTGGTGCCCACGGCTTGCTTTTTGTGGCATAGGATGAAGTGTATTTTCCGCGTACAGGTAATGGTAATTCCGTGTTAGTAACGAAACTTTGCCCAAATTTCGAAAAGTTTTTATTGGTTCGTGTTTTTGAAGGGGTTTGATCCCGATTTAGGAAGCTAAATCGGGGTTGGGTCCTTTCAGCTTGGTATCAGAGCATTAGGTTATAGGTTCTGTAGATTTCTGTAGTCGTGTTTACTAAGGGTATTAGAGAATGTACAGCATGTCTGGAATGGTGACCCGACCGGCCGGCGGATAATCATCAAATTCCGGGTGTTGTATACTTTCAAATATTTGAAGTTCCATGATTACGTTCCACTTGTTGTGAACGATATTGTATTCATTAGGATGCTTCCTGACGTGCTTTCCGTGTCGTTTCGGTTGCGGATCCTGTTGAGGATCAATCGACGCGCGATTTGCCAGAAAACTGTGGATTCGGATGAGTATTTAGAGTTCAGAGAATTGGGTGGCACGGTTTGCCTGGTTGTGTGTATATGAGCGTCTGTATGTTGCCTCAGAGCTGAGATTGTGGCAGTTGATATTTGCCTGAGTCAGGTTGTTGTGTTTGGTGGACTGATATTGTGTGAGTTCCAGTTGCGACTCCATGGCCTACATTCAGGGTGTTGTGTATACGGTAATGGTTTTAGCCAGCAGCAAGTGTTATGTGGAGTGTTTACCCATCTGAGGCAGAGATGCAGTGTTCATATGTTTGTGCCCGTTGCACGAGTTATGTGGCTTCAGAGGGAGCTGTGTACGAGGTTCGAGATGAGTTTGAACCTGAGTATCAGAGAGAGTTTGAATGATGTGCCTCGAGATATCCGTGAGGAGCTTAGTGTGTTGCACTCAGTGGCGAGGCTATTGTGAGGGAAAAATGTACGTGGTTTTCGATGCGATGGTTTGAGGAAAGTGGACTTAGTCGAGATTTTGATGAGGTTGAGTTCCGACACTTCGGGATCAGTGACATCATCAGACTGTGGCCTTTTCGATTATGTTGAGGATCCTCCGCTGATCCGTTTGACAGTGGCGGAGATCACAGAGTAGTGGACTTGCTCCTGTGGCATGAGTTGGGCGATCGTTAGTGATCCTTTCACGCAGCAGGTGTTGCGGTGATTTGTGTTCGAGGAGTACCCTCAGTTGCTATTTCGGTGGCCAGGTGGGTCACGTTGTGAGGGAGCGCCCTCAGCCAGCTATGTTTGCGGTTCGGTAGCTCAGAGTTTACGAGGAGATCCTCCTGTTGTTCCTGTAGCCTGACCAATGTACCCTTTTGGTGGGTTATTCAGCAAGTCGCATTTGATGTGGGCGGTTAGTTGGACATGTTGGAGTTCGTGCTATGACCTTGTTTGAGGACAGACTTTTCTCCGAGGTTACTATTATTTGATATTCATGGCTATTGTACCTGCATCTCCACTTCCGAGCTGTTGGAGAGTATTGTATCCATCCGAAGGTTGTGAGATCCTTGTTGGAGGATATGGCTTAGCCGCAGATCTGTTATAGCTAGACATTGTGGTTTTGGTGTGCTTGCGAGTATGGACTTACTGACGACGCATTTGGCGATGTTCGAGTACCTCGAGGAGGAGGTTGTGTTTCGACGACCAGATTTTCCCGAGATGCTGATTCTTGGTGATGGTCGAGCGGTTTGTGGAGACGAGTTGTGTTGTTGCTTAGTTTATGATATGGATACTACGGTTGCTGTGCCCGACATTGGCGACATCGATGTGGTTCTTGGGTTTCCAGGTGTGTTTCGGAGAAGTTACCAAGTGTTCCTCCAGTTCAGGAGATTGTCTACACCATTGAGCTTGTACCAGGCGCTGGACTCATTTTATCGATGTTTTGTCGTTTGGAGCCAGCGGAGCTGATGGAGCTACAGTTTCGACTCCAGGAGTTGCTGGAGGAGATTTCAGGAGATTTTATACGACCCCGCGTATTTGCGTGGTGTGCTCTTGCATTGTTTATACGGATGTTGGATGGTTCGATGAGGTGGTGCATTGACTACCAGAAGCTTGATTTGCTTCAGAGGAGAGTGTGTATCCTCCGCTTCGAATTGACGAGTGGTTTGATCAGCTTGCGAGAGCTTCCGTCTTTTCGAGGATTGATTTCGGGACTGGATATTATCAGTTGAGGTTTGATGAGTCAGATGTGGCTATGTTGGCTTTCGGATCTCGGTGCGAGCATCTGGAGTTCTTGGTCACTTCATTGGTTGACCAATGCCTCCGTAGATCGTGTGGACTTGATGGACCAGGTGTTCAGACGGTTTCTGGACGTGGTTGCGACCATGTTCGTCGACAACTTCCTGATGTACTCCAGGAGTTTGGACCAGCACCTGAAGTAATTGTGAGCGGTTTCGCAGATTTTGCGAGACGACCTGGTGGTTACGGAGTTCAGCCAGTGTGAGTTTTGGATGGTTATCATGAAGATTTTGGGCTGTGTGATGTTATCCGAGGGAGTTGGCGTGGATCCTGACCAGTTAGAACCCGTTTTGATTTAGGGATTGCCCTACCATGGTACCAGAGATCTGGGGTCTCTTGGGTTTGGCAGGCTATTACCGACGGCTTGTACAGGATTTTCCCGGATTGCCACTCTACTTTCCGGATTGATGAAGAAGGCGTCAAGTTCGAGTGGTTCGATGCACGCGAGGAGAGTTACTTACTCCTGCAGGATGGTTGACCGTTGCTTCGGTTTTGTCTTTACCTGACGATCGTGATGAGTTCGTGGGTTATGGCGGTGCATCGAGGTTTGGATTTGATTATGTATTGATATTGTGTAGCAGAACGGTGGCTCATGATTTCAGGCAATGGAAACCTTATGTAGCTACGTATCCTATGTATGATTTGGGTGTAGCTGTTCTTGTGTTAGTATCAGAGAGTTGGAGACACTACTGCTATGGCGTGCAGCGCGGTGTAGGACAAGCACTGATCACTTGAGTTGCATCCACTTGCGTTTTCGGCCAGATTTGGGCTGGAGGCAGTGCTTATGGATGAGATCGACTGACGACTATGACTGCACCTTTGAGTTGTTTGGAAAAGGCTAGAGGATGTATTTTGACCATCCGTTTGGGATGATGTTGTTGTTGATGCATTCAGTCGAGAGTCAAGAGTTTTAGTGTTACATATGTGTATGTGTGGCTCGAGTTTCCGTGTTAGCCGAGTGTGGGCTACGAGAGCTGAGTTCGAGTATGATGGTGTTGAGGCTCGTGGTTTTGCGCGAGTTTGACGCTAGTGGTGCGGAGATGTGTCCGACACTTCGAGTTTACTACTCGTGGCGCAACATGGAAGAGCAATGTAGCAGCTTGTGTGTGCAGATACCACATTTGTCGACTGACGATGGCTAGGAGGCAGAGACTTGCCGAGAAGTGTCAGCCATTTGAGATTTCCGGTTATACGTCGTGATTGTTACTGTGATTGTGTGTGTTTGTATGCACTTTGGTTTGTGATACCAGTTGTTGGATCAGTGTGGACCATTTGACGAATTCAGTACGTTTCCTTGTACTTTCAGAGACGATTTCAGTGGCAGACTGGTATAGCTTTGTTTGACGGAGGTTGTCCATCTATGTGATGTACCTGTGTCCCAGTTCGCTGACCGAGAGAATCAGGTACGACTATGTGTTGGCAAGCTTTGCAGCGAGCATTGGGGACCAGATTACGGTTTGGTATCAGTTTTTATCCTCGGATTGGTGGGCGATCTTTGAGGATTATTCAGGCCTTGGAGGGCATGTTGTGGACCTTGGTATTGCAGTTCCAGAGGATTCAGGACCAGCAGTTCCAGTTGTTTGAGATTGCATGCAGTACCAGTTTGTTGACCACTATGAGTTGACGTTATTTGATGTCGATTTGAGGTACGATGTTGTACTCCACTGTGCTGGAGCGAGTTTGGTTTGAGTTTGAGTTGATGTTTGATTTTGATTTTGTGGAATGTGTTACCATAGACTGTCAGATTAGCGGGAATGGGTTGATAATTGCTTGAGTTTGATGTTTGAGTTTGCTTGAGTTGTGATTTGCTATGTTATTTTGATCCGTGTGTGGTCATAGGCGAGTTTGTGCTGTGCCGTATAGTTCGGCATCGCCTATATCGTTGGCCTTTATGTGTGTTGCGTTCCGTGTTGCAGAACTGTGTTTCAGGTTTGTTACGTGTTGTGTACCCTATCTGTTCCTTATGTTGGAACACTTGGCATTTGTGTAAGCCAGTTCAGATTTGAGATTTGTGGGTACAGAGATTTCAGCACGGAGTTATCTCCTATTGTGGAGTCTATTATCAGAGTTGTTCCGTTATCGTTGCTACTGAAAAGTTGTTCAGTTGTGGTTGCCATTTGTGAGTTGAGCAGTATGCAGAGGCAGTGCTTCTACTTTTAGTCGGAAGACTTGGAAATTTCGAGGTCGAAATTTTTCTAAGGGGGGTGGATTTGTGACGACCCGGACCAGAATCAGCAGTTTGATCAGCTATATACGTGAGTTACTGCATAGTCGCAGCTGTCCGACAGTTATTCGAATCGCCGAACTTGTTAACGACTAAATTATTGGCCGAGAATTGGAGCTGAGTCTCTTCTCGAGAGTCGTTGTACGTGTGATTATGAGTTCGTGGGCAGTTCTGGATCGTTATTTGGACGATCGAGGAATTAGTTATGAATATTTGAAGTTTCGACGAAAACGGATTTTAATGGCAGGTTTGTTTGCGACTAAATTATTGGACGAGAATTTGGTTTCGACTTCTTCACAGAAGTTGTTCAGAATTTAATTTCGAGCTTGTGGGAACTTCCGGAGCATGATTTTGAGTTACGAAGATTTAGTTATGATTATTTCCAATTGTGGACTGTTTAGTCGATTTAAATGTGTGTTGGTTCGAAGGGTTGACTTTTTATCCGATTAGCCGATGTGTTTGACTTCGGGTGATTATGGAAGATTATGTCGAGTCAAATCGTGGCTGCGAGAATTATCGGAATCGGATATACGACGAGAAAGTTACGCGTGTTTAAAGTTCGTCGAAATAGATAAACATGAAGTTTCCGTTTTGGGAAAGGCTATAAATAGAAACCTGCTATTTTGGGCAAGTGGAAGACCTGCCATTTTGGGGTTTGACCGAGTTGACCGAGTCAACTCGGTGGAGGAGGATTTCACGTCGGCGTATGGTGGTTCCACGACGGTGATCGATTCCGGCCACCTCTTGGCTCGGGACTTGTCCCATATGGTGCGTCTCGGCCTCCCGAGTCTGTTCCTAGTCACCGTCGACGGCAAGGCTCGCCGGAATGGAGGGAAATTCCGATCAAAAAAGGGAGGAATTTTGGGTGAATCGGGTTCCGTTTTTCAGGCCGTATTGAACTACAACTTTGAGTGGGCTTTGAAGCTCTCCTCTCAAGGATTCTAACCATGTAAGTATGGTGTTCTAATTCGATTTATACATGGAGAATTTTGGATTTGAAATTTGTGAGACAATTCGGTTTTACATGAAATTGACCTAGTTAGAGTGAGAATTGGACTTCGGTGCAGTTATGGAAGTTGCTCAGTGGGTGATTTTGAGTGGAATAGGGGTTGCTCCACCGTGAAATTCTTCGGTCGGCGGCGGCGCCGCCGTGGACGGCGGTCAACGGTCAACGGGTTGACTTTTTGACTTTCGACAAGTTGCATGTCATTTGACTCGAAATCGCGCTCCGATCGCAGTGGGGAGGTTCGTTTCTCGATTTGAGCATCCAAAAGTAAAGCGAGGTATTGAGGTGTGTTATATGGATTTTCGACGATTCGTCGTATTTGTATTACGTGTTTCCGAGAACGGTGGTTTCTCGTGATTTGTTTTGAAATGTCGAGGTATGATTATGAGATATGGATTTTGTGAATATTCAGGGGTTCGTGATCGTTCTTTTGGCGAGGGACTTTCCGCCGTATCACGGGTTAACGCGATACGCGTTACGCTAGTCTGTGAGTGGACAATTTCTTTTCATGGAAATGTTTGCGAGTCTTTTATTGGATTTATGAACTTGAGCATGCGTATGAGATTTCGTATTTGCATGAGCATATGATTTACGATTATACGATTATACTTATACGGATATACGTATACGAATATACATACACTTATATGTTGTTTCATGCATTTGCATCGAAATGTTTATGATTTGGTTTACACAGAGTACAGTCGTGGTTACGTTGTTGTATCGATACACTTGCCTCTCGGCTGATCCCCGATGGTAGGCCTTATTGCCAGGGGAGGCTGTGACTCCTGACCCGAGGTTTTTACCGGGGGGAGGCAGACCTTTGACCTGAAGCCATTTCTGGCTAGAATCACGTGTGGACCAGGGACCCCGTGGTTCTGACTGTACTAGCACGGGTGTGTCCATGAGTGACCCCGTGAGATTTCTACTTGCATGCTCAGTACGCTGGAGGATTGTGGTTTTACCTCGTGTACTTATTGTTTTTATTACCTGGACTCGAATATGTTGTTTTAAACATATATATTATCTGGTGAAAGACATTTATTTTCGTCCACTCACTCTAACGGTTTTCATGTCTTTCCCCTGGGCATTTTGGTTTCCGTGCCCAATTTGCAGTTCAGGCTCTGGTGTCGCACGTCGTGGTCGGAGGCATAGTACTCGAGCTACTTTGTTTCATCCAGTAGGTTTATTGTTCTACCTACTGTGGTATGCGTATATGACTATGTATTAGAAGTCGCTCTGAGTTTCCTATTGAATATGTTATACGATTTTACCGGGATTTTAGTAAAGTATATATTATATGTATTGTTTACTTTACTGTTGAGATATTGAGAAATCCGGATGGGATTGGTGCCCACGGTTTGCTTTTTGTGGCATAGGATGAAGTGTATTTTCCGCGTGCAGGTAATGGTAATTCCACGTTAGTAACGAAACTCTGCCCAAATTTCTTAAAGTTTTTATTGGTTCGTGTTTTCGAAGGGGTTTGATCCCGATTTAGGAAGCTAAATTGGGGTTGGGTCCTTTCAGAAGAGGAGAGGATTGCGACTGCTTATGTGTTGTTGATGGGCTTGGTTGTTTCCTTACTGCTTTGTAGGCTCCAAAAGTGGGCTTGCGTTAAAACCCTATGTCTTGTTTATTTTTATTTTAAGTATTTTCCTTTAGTTTTATTTTATTTTATGTTATTAGTAGTTGCTTTAAAAATAAGCCTCTATCCTTATAAGGAAGGCAGAAGTAGGCTTTATCTCGAATTGTGCACCTTTGGTGCTTTGTTTGGTCTAGGTCTGGACGTTCATGGTTTCATCGCATGGGCGCACCCTCCCAGTGACAGGATGAAATGTAGTGCCAATAGTTTTACTTTTCGGCAACATAGTTGGAAAACTGTTCAGTGAAGTGATGCAACGCCATAGACATGCTATCTTTCTGGTGCTATGTCGCTTTATTGTAAAACAAATGGAGTACCTAATGATGCACTCTTTGCTAAATGGTAAAGTTTATGATACAATGTATTAGTTGAGTCGCCTGATTGTATTTCGGGTGTATCTCTTCGTATGAGATTTAGGCTTTATGTCTCCCCCTTGTATTCAATTATTTTATTAATCGAGGTTTAAGGGTAACCACAATCCCTTACTTAAAAAAAAAACCAAAACAAAACAAAAAAACCGTGTAAAACGAAATAAGTAACGGTATGTATGATTTTTGGGCAGGGATAAAAAATTGGGGTATGGTTATAATATTTTGTAAAGTTGAGGTATGAATATTTAGAAGGAAAACATGTACAAATAGTGTCTAGACTTTCATTGTCAGGACAGTTTAGTACCTGAACTTTTATAGTTAATAGTTTGGTACCTAGACTTTGATTTCGTTGACAATGGGATACCTCCCATCACTTCTCTATCCATATTAATGACGCGGTGCGTTAGTTTGTCGATTTAGCATTAAAAATATCATAATGCCCTTTTATATTTGTTCATGGCTTCAAATTCTTGCCAAGAAACGTGCACAAATTTTGCCACTCTTCCCACTCTTTTACATTCTCTGATTTCTTGATTTTCTTCGTGTTATAAAATCCTAACAATGTATTAATCAGTTGCCTATCAAAACTGATGTGCCACGTCATCGATTAAACATAAAATGGAAAGGAAGTGATGGGAGGTATCCCAATATCAACAAAATCAAAGTCCAGGTACCAAACTATTAACTTTGAAAGTTCAGGTACCAAATTGTCCTGACAATGAAAGTCTAAACACCATTTGTGCATTTTTTCACATTTAAAATGAGCGAAAATTGAGGTATTGTTTGATGAAATTTCTCATCCTAAAATGCATTTTTGGATTTAAGCTGATAAAAGAGTAATAATTTGCAACAAAAAAAACGCACACTCTGAATTTATGTTCTAGTTTTGATTCAATTTGGAAGGCCATTGGCTCTTTGTTAATACAGTTTATCTATGCGTCATGTAATAATAGTGTGTTTGTAATTTGTTATTACTTGTACTTGCAGGTGCTTTAGAGAAATTGAAATGCTGCAATCTTGCTGTGAAAAATGCAACAACATCTCAATGCATTGTGCTTCCGTGTCTGGTCTTCTCAACACTAACCTAAGTAATTAAACGCGGTGCCACCAGCCTTCGTTTCATCATGATTCAATTCGCATAGTGTAGCTCTGCATATGAAATACTGCTGCACATCGGCCATAGAATACTGATCTACATAAAAACAGTATCTGTTTAGATATATGAACGCTAATACTTGGAATGCTAATATATTACGTTATATTCTACCCTTCCTATTTTCCCAGAAAATGTAAGTTTGTTCCATAAAATTTGCTGCTACTCTTCAATATTCTAAACAACCCTCACATTGTAGAAATTGACTTCTAAGTAAACTTTGGAAACTTAAATTTACATTGACAATTAAGATGACTTTGCTTGGCAGCGTTTTAGAAGCAGATTGAATATTTGGATTCCAATAAAGACTTTAGATCTTTCTTTAACTTCTTGCCACTATATTAAGGAGCTGTAACTTACAAAGGAATTCACTGTTAGAGAAAATTTTCTCCTACACCATTTGAACTATGGATTAGTCAAAGGATAAGCAAAATTCTTTAAAATCGCAAGTGCACAGTTTACAAGTTATAGTATAGATATTGAAATCAAATGTTCATCCACGATGATTGATCACTCGACTTCCTAGCCTTTAACCGGTTTAGACCTTAGATTACCTAGTTTTCTAGCATTTGACGTTATCTTAGAAACAAACTAAAACGTGCAATGGAAAGTATCTTACCTAGCTAAATTCTTTGGTAACCTAACTATGCAAGGGGTTGTGTAACTACAATGAGCGATTAATTGATTGAAGGGTTGATAAACTAACTAAATGCAATCATAAAGTAAAACAAAACAAAATCATGTTTGGTCGGCTAGAGATGTCGCCACTAACCAACTCAATGTACTAACAATGTTTAAGTTATGAGTTTTAGTTTTGTTTACATATGATTCTCCAAATCGTGCCCCTCTCGAGTCACATTTGGTTGTCAACCGAAGCTAAGGATCTAGAAGGTTTCCGATCCACCAATATATCGAGTATAAGCCAAACAAAAATTAAGGATCACGGTTTGATTTTTGTGGCATATCTTAATTGTATAACATGCTCAATGAGTTCAATTTGCAAACGCATGTGATGAATGTTTGTGGCTTCCTCTCCTAATTAAGTCTCTATTAGAGGACAATGAAGTAGGTTCTAATAAACTCTCCTAATTCACACCTTTTAGACCATGGATTAGAAGAAGTAACAATTAGCTACCCATTCGAGTCAATGTAAACTTGACCAAAGTGAAAGGACCCAATCCCCGATTTAGCTCCCTAAACCGGAATCAAACCCTTTCGAAAACACGAACCAACAAAAACCAACAAAATTTCGGCAGAGTTTCGTTACTAACGTGGAATTACCATTACTTGCACGCGGAAAAGACACTTCATCTTATGCCACAAAAATCAAACCGTGGGCACCAATCCCATCCGGATTTCTCAATATATCAACAGTAAAGTAAAACAATAAATATATCTACACTTTACTGAAATCCGGAGTAAAATCGTATAATATATACAACAGAATACTCAGAGCGACCTCTAATGTATAATCATATAAGTATACCACAGTAGGTAGAACAATAAACCTACTGGAAGAAACAAGGTAGCTCGAGCACTATGCCTCCGACCACGACGTGCGACATCAAAGTCTGACTGCAAACTGGGCACGGAAACCGAAAAGCCCAGGGGAAAGACATGAAAACTGTTAGAGTGAGTGGACGAAAATAAATGTCTTTCGCCAAATAATATATACGTTATAAAACATATGCGAGTCTAAATGCAAATGCATAAATAAAGGAAATGGTACACGAGGGAGACTCTAACTCCTCACGCGTACATAGCATGCATCGTAAATACACCGCGGAGTCTCTCGTGGACTACCACGCGATAGCACAGTCTGAACCACGGGATCCCAGACCCACACGTGATTCCTAGCCAGAAAGGTCTCGGGTCAGGATATCTGTCCCCCCCCCGGAGCGTACTCGGGGATTAGCCGAGAAGCCAGTGTGTATCGATACAACAACGTAACCGAGACTGTACTCTGTGTAAACCAAATCATAAATCCTTTTCATGCACATGCATAAAACATAATATATATGTATGTATTCTCGTATGTGCATATCCATATATATATATAATCGTAAAACACATGCTCGTAAAACCATAATCAAACTGCATGCTCAAGTTCGTAAATCATATATAAAAGACTCGCAAACAATCCGTGAAAAGAAATGTCCACTCACAGACTAGCGTAACGCAGTTCGCGTTAACCCGTGATCCGGCGGAAAGTCCCTCGCCAAACGAACGATCACGAACCCCTGAATAATCACAAAATCCATTTCTCAAAATCATAACTCGACAATTCAAATCAAATCACGAGAAACCACCGTTCTCGGAAACACGTAATCCGGTTACGACAAACTGTCGGAAATCCGGAAATCACACCTCAATACCTCGCTGTAAGGTTGGATGCTCAATTCGAAAAACGAACCTCCCCACTGCGATCGGGGCGCGATTTCGAGTGAAATGACATGCAACTTGTCGAAAACCTCAAAAAGTCAAAGTTGACCGTTGACCGCCGCCGGCGGCGGCTCCACCACCAACTTGAAAATTTCTCGGCGGAGCAACCCCTATTTCACTCAAAATCAACCACTGAGCAACTTTGTCAACTACAACAAAGGCCAATTCAATCTCTAACTAGCTCAATTTCATGCAAAACCGAATTGTTCCCAAAATTTCAAATCCAAAATTCTCCATGTACAAGATGAATTGGAACACCAAACTTACATGGTAGCTTCATGGTGATAAGGGCTACAAAGCCCACTCCAAATTGTAGCTCGAATCGGCTGAAAACAATGAACCCGAATTCACTCAAAATTTCCTCATTTTTGGCCGGAAATTCCTCCTCCTCCGGCGTCCCACGCCGTGAAAGGAGGCCAGAATCCACAAGAGGGGACCAAGGCGAGTTGATGGCGTCCTCTCCCGAAGCCGGAGATGGCCGGAATCCATACGCCGCCGTGGAGCACGTCGGCCACCGTCGCTTCTCTCCTCCACCGAGTTGACTCGGTCAACTCGGTCAACTCCCATAATGGAAAATGTTGACTTGCCCAAAATAGCAACCTTCTATTTATAGGCCTTCCCAAAATGGAAACTTCGTAATTATCTTTTCGGCAAACTTCAAATACCCGTAACTTTCTCGTCGTAATTCCGATTCCAATAATTCTCGTGGCAACAAACTCGACTCGACATGTTCTTCAATTATCACCCAAAGTCAAACATATCGACCAATTGGATAAAAAGTCAACTGTTCAAACCAACACATATTTAAACCGACTAAACAATCAACAATCGGAAATATTCATAACTTAATCTCCGTAACTCAAAATAATGCTCCGGAAGTTCCCACAAACTCGAAATTAAATTCTCAACAACTTCCGTGAAGAAGCCGAAACCAAATTCTCGATCGGTAATTTAGTCGTTAAGAAATCCACTAATTTAACCCGATTCCGTCGAAACTTCAAATAATCATAACTTATTCCTCGATCGTCCAAATAACAATCCGGAACCGCTCACGAACTCGAAATAACACATACAACGACTCTTGAGAAGAGACCCAGCTCCAATTCTCGGCCAATGATTTAATCGTTAACAAATCTGGCGATTTAAACAACCGTCGGAAATCTGCGATTACGCAGCAACCCATGAATATAGCTGATCACACTGCTGATTCTGGTCCGGGTTGTCACACAAAGCTCTTTGAATCATTTGGACTTCAAAAAGTCTTCGGTCCATACTCAAACCCAATGAAAACCAAACCTTAAGCTTAACTTTTTAAGTTTAAACCTAAGTCATGTTTATATGCTTACCTTTCCACATGTGCTTATCAATCCCAAACATGCAAACACATCACAACACATCACATACATATCAAACCTATGCATAACATGTAATATACTAAAATAAATGCAATTTCATAACTCAAAGCATCATTGTATGTACATTAAATTGGCTAGGGCTTACACCTAGTATTCCAAAAGGCAACTACTCCTTAAACATAATGTAAAACAAGTTTAGATACATAATTAAAGAAATGGAGAAATGTAAAGATAACCCAAGAACTCCCAAGCAAGTTAAGTCATTCTTGGTTTTTAAACTCCATCTTCTAGGTTCCTAAATGCATCCAACTGAAGATAGAGGTGAGAGGAGGAACACCCAAGCAAAGCCCAATGGTTATGGTGGTGGTGAAGTTGGATATGTGGTGGTGGATATGGTGTTTGGCTAGGGTTGGATTGGTGAGGGAGAGGATATTTTAGAGGGTTAGAAGGGATGAACTTGTAACGACCCGAACCGTGGAATGTACACATATTGGTCCGAGCCGTGATTATTGTGAATTAATCGTACTCGTGGGTTTGTTCACGACTAACTTATCGAGCTAGAACTTGGTTTGAGTTCCTTTGCGGGAATTGTAGAGGATTTAATTTCGAGATCGTGAGAATTTTTGGAGAATTTTTCGGATAAGCGAGCAATATTTTATCGAGTTTTGAAGTCGGTTGATGAAAATATATAAAAGTGTTATTTTTATTGTTGATTTAATCGTGACCGTTCGATCTTGATCAGATTTGTTTTGAACCATTGATTTGGGCATGTATGCGTATGGTATATATACCGTATTAATACGAGACAAATTGGGAAAGTTTCTATTTAGGGATTTCTAGCCCGTTGACCGAGTTGACCGTGGGTCAAATTGACCCATTTTGGCTGAAATCTTCTCGCCGGCGGTGTGCTATATTCCGGCATCCTTTGGCCGTACTTCCTTGATGAAAGTTTTTGGGCTCGAGCTCCTTTTTCTTTTGATAGGTGGATCATCGAATTTGGTGGCCGGAGGAGGAAGTTACGAGGTGTTAAAGTTGGGGATTTTCCGGTGAATTTCGCCGACAATGGAGGTGGTGGAGACGGCGGCGATAGGGGTCGACATTATAGAGATTTTGTAGCCCTTGGGATGGTGAGTCTATCCCAAGTGGTCTCGGCCCTTGCCGTGCCCGGTGGTGACCGATCGGAGAAATTGAAATCCGGCGAGGTTTTCGAACTTCACGGTGAGTTTTGGACCTTTTCCGGTTAAAATTAGGCTTAGCTTTGAACTGAAAAGTTGTTGGAAACGTCGAGATCTTCAAATTGATGTATAGGTTAAAGATTTCTAGGCTGGTTGGATTCCGGCGGCCCCACGTGCAGCCGTGCGCGGCAGAGCTCTGGCGATGTGAGATTTTTGACAAGTTTATGTCGTTTCTCTTGTTTTTGCGTGCCGAACACAATGGTGAGGTTTTTGGGTCGAGTTGAGTGTTTTATTTTTGGATGAGGGGTGTTTGGGTATATTTTGAGAATTTTTTTATCCTTGTCGATATTTTGAGCGATACAATTTTCGAGAACTCGAGGTTCTTGACGTATTTGCTCTGTATGTTGGAAGTCATTATTTATTGATCGTATCCCTATTGTTCAGATGATCCTGATCGAGTGTTTGGCGAGGGATCTTCTGCCGGACCTCAGAGTTAGCCTCGTACTGTGAGTGGATTGGTTTTCACTGTCGATTTGCGAGTCTTGATTATATATTTTATATTATGTAGTTTACACGGTATCCAGGAAGGTTATGACAACCACCTTACCTGTGTTTGATGATTTTAGATTCGCATCATGATTTCCTGTATATATTGGTGAAAGACATATTATTATTTTCGTCTACTCACTCTAACGATTTCATTTGCCTTCCACTGGGCTTTTTGGTTTCTTTTGCCTAGTTTGCAGTTTGAATTACGGGGTTGCACGTCAACGGTGGAGGCGTAGAGTTCCAGTCGCACTTTTGTTCGAGTAGGTTCTTAGTTCGACCTACTCATTGTATATGATGTACATAGGAGTCGCTCTGAATACTTATGTTATGTTTTCAATTGAGTTTACTCTTGACTGTTTCCTGGATTTCTTGTAAACCTTGTGGTTTATTATTTATATGATGTTGAGAAATCCGAATGGGGAACGGAGCCCCACGGTTTGGCTTTTGTGGAATATTCGAAGTGTGATTCTCTTTACATGTTCTAATTTTGGCTCACGTATTTCAAAGTATACTCTGGCAAATTTTTTTTTGAAAGGTCACGTTTTTAGAAGGGGTTTAATTTCAGTTTAGGTAACTAAATCAGGGTCGGGTCCTTTCAGTTGGTATCAGAGTATTAGGTTTTAGGTTCTGTAGACTCTTGTAGTTGTGTTAGTAAGGGTATTTGAGAATGTACAGCATATCAGGAGCGATGACCCGACTGGCCAGCGTACAATTATCAATGCTCTAGAGTGTTGTATGCTTTCAAATATTTGAAGTTTCATGATTACATTCCTTGTGTTGTGGGACTTATGTCCTTTCATCTTTAGGATGCCTCCTCGACGTGGAGTCTATGCTAACGGGGCTGGGGATCCTATTGAGGTTCAACATACGCATGACTTGCTTATGCGAGTGTTGCTTTTGGAACAGCGTTTTGACCCTGTGGTCAACGCTAGGACAATTTGAGCAACTATATTTTCTGGCTCCTCTGATCCTGAAATATGTGAAGCTTGGTTAGTCCCGATGGAGCGTGTTTGTGAATGCCTACATTTTACTCCTGAGCAGAGGATTGTTGCTACTGTTGTGTTACTGGAATCAGATGCTTATTTTTGGTGGATTAGCACAGAGAGAGTTCCTATCGATACTCCATGGCCTCTATTCAGAGATTTGTTCATGCGTCAGTATTTCAATCAGGCTTCTTAACAGAGGAAATATGAAGAATTTACCAATCTGAGGGAAGGAAATATGTTAGTGCTTGAGTATCGGGATACGTTCACCCATTTGTCTCGGTTTGCACGTGATATGGTGGCATCAGAAGAAGCAAAGTGCAAGAGGTTTGAGTTGGGTCTGAATCTGAATATCAAGGGGATTTTGACCACTATGCCTCGAGATAACTTTGATGAGTTGTTAGTGCTGCACTCAGAGGTGAAGACATTGAGGGGGAAAGACTGATGCTGTTTCAGATGCGTCCATTTTAAGAGGGTGGATCTAGTTAGGGTGCTTCGAAGAGGTTGAGTTCAGGTATTTATGGATCAGCATCATCTTCTGGTAGTGGACCTCACAGATATCCTACTAGCACTGCTAGGTAGGGTCAAAGATGGAGGAGGACTCGACCACTGAGGCAGAAGTCGAGTGGGAGTTCTAGTGGATTGAGTTATCCGACCTCGACCTATCTTCAGCACACCAGCTTCACCAAGGGGATATTCCATTGTGTAATCTTTGTAATAAGCGACATCATGGTTCATGTTACCGGGGTACTATGAGTTGTTACCATTGTGGCCAAGAGGGTCACTTTGTGAGGGAGTGTCCTCAGCGTGGCACTTTTAGAGGTGTAGCGGATTAGAGTGTTGGTCGAGATCAGGGTACTGCTTCTGGTGATCGTGCAACACAGTCTTCTGTACAGGGTGGTAAGAAGAATCGCAACCAACATGGACGATAAGTTGGACAGGCTCGAGTTCATGCCATGTCTCTACGTGAGGGCAGAGCTTCCCCAGAGGTTATCATCGGTACGTTGTACATTTTTGGTCATCCAGTTCTTACTTTACTAGATCCAGGGGCTACATATTCATTCATATCATATAGATTAGCATCATTGGCTACTGTACCTGTATCTCTAATCTCTAGTTTGTGGCGAGTGTTTTATCCATCTAGCAAGGTAGTGTGTGTCGAGTGGGTGTATCAGGGTTGTGAGATTTTTATTGGAGGTTATGGGTTAGCTGCGGATTTGATGCTACTGGATATTGTGGATTTTGATGTGACTTTGGGCATGGATTTCTTGGAGAACCATTGGGCTATTTTTGACTGTCACAAGAAGGAGGTTGTTTTCAGAAGTCCAGGCATGCTGGAAATCTTGTTTCGTGGTGAATAGAATACTTCTTTGCCTTGTTTGATTTTAGCAATGAAGGCTGAGTAGATTTGAGGAAGGGTTACGTGGCTTACTTAGCACATGTGATTGATACGAGTGTTCGTGTACCGGACATTGGTGATATTGCGGTGGTTTTTGAGTATCCAGATGTGTTTCCCGAGGACTTACCCAGTGTTCCTCCAGTCAGAGAGATTGACTTCACCATCGAGTTACTTCTAGGTACTGGACCTATTTCGCAGACAACCTATCGTATGGCACCAGCAAAGTTGAGGGAGTTGCAGATTCAATTTCAGGAATTGATTGAGAAAGGCTTCATTGGACCTAGTGTTTCACCTTGGGGTGCTCCAGTGTTGTTTGTGAGGAAAAATGATGGTTCGATGAGGCTATGCATTGACTATCGGAAGTTGAATTAGGTTACGGTGAAGAACTTGTATCCACTCCCATGGATTGATGATTTGTTCGATCAGCTGAAAGGAGCTTCAGTCTTCTCGAAGATTGATCTCAGGTCTGGGTACCATCAGTTACGGATTCGGCTGTCCGGTGTGGACAAGGCGGCGTTTCGGTCATGCTATGGGCATTACCAATTCCTTGTTATGCCTTTTTGGGTTGACTAATGCGCCAGCTGCTTTCATGGACTTGATGAATCAGATCTTCAGACGTTATCTGCACAAGTTCAGAAAGAGGTTATGTGTTTCTAGAGATGATAGGTAACATACAGATTTTCTTAATAGATTAAAGTTGTCGGATTATCAGAAAAGTTTGCGCGAATGTCAGTCAAAGTATACTGTGGTAATTGAGTATCCTTCTATATATTGCCATGGAAATGAGTTATGAACAGTTGTTAGCGCAGTTAGTTATGCACATTAGTAAAGATATGAGCGTTATGGTTTATCGTTTGAAAAGTATTATCAAGTCTGGCATATGGTATGACCTATTTTATGCATTGTGGTTATAGACGTATATTCCTAATTCCTTGATGTTAGCGTGCCTCAAAATTTTTCATTGTAGACAGTTTCAATTGCAGTTCAATTAAGGTTGTGGAACCATTGGATGTTCTTAATTGTCAAGAGTAGATTCTCTGGAACAAGAATTTTCTGTTTGTGTCAGCGTTTGTGTTTGTAAAGAAATCATACAGTAAACGTAGTCACGTAGCTGTCAGAACAGTTTGTATGAGCAGTAGCTTCGTTCTCCTAGCCGGTATGCAAATTTTGAGGACAAAATTTTTGTTATGGGGGAAGATTTGTAATGACCCGAACCGTGGAATGTGCATATATTGGTTCGAGCCGTGATTATTGTGAATTAATCGAACTCGTGGGTTTGTTCATGACTAAATTATCGGGCGAGAATTTGGTTTGAGTTCCTTCGCGGGAATTGTAGAGGATTTAATTTCGAGATCGTGGGAATTTTCGGAGAATTTTTTAGATAAGCGAGCAATGTTTTATCGAGTTTTGAAGTCGGTTGGTGAAAATATATAAAAGTGTTATTTTTATTGTTGATTTAATTGTGACCGTCCGATCTTGATCAGATTTGTTATGAACCGTTGATTTGGGCATGTATGTGTACGGTATATATGCGGTATTAATATGAGACAAATTTGGAAAGTTTCCATTTTGGGATTTCTGGCTCGTTGACCGAGTTGACCGTGGGTCAAATTGACCCATTTTTGCTGAAATCTTCTCGCCAGCGGTGTGCTATATTCCGACATCTTTTGGCCGTGCTTCCTTGATGAAAGTTGTTGGGCTCGAGCTCCTCTTTCTTTTGATAGGTGGATCATTGAATTTGGTGGTCGAAGGAGGAAGTTACGACGTGTTAAAGTTGGAGATTTTCCGGCAAATTTCGCCGGCGATGGGGGTCGACCTTGTCGGGGGTTTTGTAACCCTTGGGATGATGACTATCCAAAGTGGTCTCGGCCCTTGCCGTGCCCGATGCTGGCCAATCGGAGAAATTGAATTCCGACGAGGTTTTCGAACTTCATTGTGATTTTTGGACCTTTTCCGGTTAAAATTGGGTTTAGCTTTGAACTGAAAAGTTTTTGGAAATATTGAGATCTTCAAACTGATGTATAGGTCGAACATTTTTGGGCTGGTCGGATTTCTGCGGCCGGCAGCGGCAGCCTCACTTGTCGCTGTGCGCGGCGGATCTAAGGCGATGTGAGATTTTTGGCAAGTTTATGTCGTTTCGCTTGTTTTTTGCCGAACGTAATGGTGAGGTTTTTGAGTTGAGTTGAGTGTTCTAATTTGAGACGAGGGTTGTTTGGGTGTATTTTGGGAATTTTGCTATCCTCGTCGATATTTCGAGCGATACGTCTTTCAAGAACGCGGGGTTCTTGACGTATTAGGTCCGTATGTTGTGATTCTATATGTATTGATTGTATCCCTATTGTTCAGGTGATCATGATTGAGTGTTTGGCGAGGGACCTTCTGCCGGTCCTCAGAGTTAGGCTGTACTGTGAGTGGACACTTTGATTTTCGCTGTCGATTTGCGAGTCTTGATTATACATTTATGTTATGCATTTTACGAGTATGCAATTATGATTATGCATTTACAATTATGTATTTTTACTTGGAGGCACATATATGATTTGTTTTACATGGATTATGAATATATGGATGCATCGATGTAATGGCTTCTAGGTTGATCCCCGAGATGCTCTGGGAAGGTTATGACAAATGCTTGACCCGTGATTATATGTGTGACGACCCGAATCAGAATTAGCACGTTAAACGGCTTAATCCGCGAGTTTACAAGTAATCACAGTTTTTCGTAAATTAATCGAATTGGCGGTTCGGTTCACGACTTAATTATTGGGCCAGAATTTGAGTTGAGTCTCTTCATGAGAATTGTAGTATGTGTGATTTCAAGTTCGTGGGCGGTTTTGAAATCGCGTGATTTTGTCGTGTTTATCCGTTTGAGTTTGAGTTATCCGAAACGTGGATGTGATTCGATTTGGACCGTCCATCGTATAGAGCCGCGATATAAATATTGGAATAGTCGGAAAATTGTCGAAAACACTGTTTTGGGAAGTTTGACCATCGTTGACCAAAAAATTGACCGTTAACCGAGTTGACCGAGGGAGAACCGGACCACCATTTGACTCATCGGTGACTTTTCATTTCCGGCCACCTCCGGCTCCAATTTGGGTATGGTTAGCTTCTCCTATTGATTTCTAATGGTTTAGGACTTTGATTTGTGAAGTTTCGTGAGGTATTGAGGGAGAACGAGGAGCTTGAAGTTGTGGGAATTTGGGGTCGACAGACAGTGGTGCTCCGGCCACGGTGGTGGACGGAGATTAGGAGGGTTTGGCTCGTGGGGCCACGGCGGAGCTTTTGGGTGTGGCCTCCAGGGCCGCCGTGCGCCCTGGCCAGAGTTTCAAAGGGAGAACTGGGTCGCCGACCGGTTTGAGATTTTGTGGTTTTCGAGCTGAATTCCGGCAGTTCATGGCGGAATTGGAGGAGGCCGTAGTTTTGTGATGTGTTGAGCTTCCGCGACCCGTTGACTTTTTGGATTTTGACAAATTTTATGCCGTTTTCCTCGTAATCGCGCCCTGATCATCGCCTTGAGGTTTTCAAGTTGATTTGGATACCGGATTTTAAGTCGAGGGCTTATGTGAAGTATTTGGGGAATTTCGACGATTATTTTGTATCGAGTTATATGTTTCCGGAAATGGTTGGTTTCCGAGGTGTGGTACAGAGTAATGAATTGTGATTTTGATCAATTATATTTTGTGATTGTTTAGGGGATCGAGATCGTACGTTGGGCGAGGGATCTTCCGCTGGATCTTGTGATTAGCGCGTTTGCGCGCTGTGCTATCTGTGAGTGGACTTTTATTTACACTGTTGTAGCGAGTTCTTGATTTCAGTATTTATTTACAGTACGGTATTGAGATTATTTATTGTTTTTGGAGATATTGTTTTATGTTTTATATGGTGATGGCATTTACTTAGCATCGATGCATTGGCTACTCGTCTGATCACCGGTAGTCCAGATCCAGGGTTGAGAGATTCCCCTGATGTGCCTACTACGCTTGAGAGATTCGCCTAGTCTATCACCGTCGGGCTTGAGAGATTCGCCTGACACCTCCATTCATTTTAAGAACTCGCATTGTTTTTATATTATATAAATGGTGAAAGGCATATGATTATTTTCGTCCACTCACTCTAACGATTTTATTTGCCTTTCCCCTGGGCTTTTCGGTTTCCATGCCCAGTTTGCAGTTCGGATTCTGGTGTCTCACGTCGCTGTCGGAGGCTTAGTGTTCGAGCTACCTTTCTTTTTCAGTAGGTTTCTTGTTTTGCCAACTGTTGTATATTTTTGTATATATACACACTAGAGGTCGCTCTGATTACTCTGATGTTATACTTTTATATGTTTTTCCCCCGATTTTTGTAAAGCACAGTTTTGCTTATTACTTTACATTATTGTTATGATATTGAGAAATCCGGGTTGGATTGGTGCCCACAGTTTGGCTTTTGTGGCATAAGATTAAGTGTGTATTCGGGTGTTGGTGGACATGCAGCTCAGAGTTCAGGAGGAGATCCAGGTATCACTTCTGGGGCTCGACCAGTACAGTCTTCTGGACAGGGCGGACAACAGAGTTACCATCAGCGTGGACGACCAGCCGGGTAGGCTTGGGTTCATGCCATGTCATTGCGTGAGGGCAGAACTTCACTGGAGGTTGTTATTGGTACGTTGCATGTTTTTGGCTATCCAGTACTTACTTTGCTAGATCCAAGTGCTACGCATTCATTCATATCATATAGATTATCATCTTTAGCTACTATGCGTGTATCTCCACTTCTGGGGTTATGGAGAGTGTTGTATCAATCCAGAGAGGTTGTGAGTATTGGTTGGGTGTATAGGGATTGTGAGATCTTTGTTGGAGGTTATAGTTTAGCCGCGGATTTGTTATTACTGGATATCGTCGAATTTGATGTGATTTTGGGTATGGACTTCTTGGAGAAACATTGGGCTATGTTCGATTGTCACAAGAAGGAGGTTGTGTTTCGACATCCAGGGTTCCCAAAGATACTGTTTCGCGGTGAGAAGAATACCTCATTGCCATGTGTGATTTCAGCGATGAAGGCCGAGGGGATGATAAAGAAGGGTTGTGTTGCTTACTTAGCCCATGTTATGGATACTACAGCGGCTGTACCAGACATTGGTAATATTGAGGTGGTTTCCAAGTTTCCGGAGGAGTTACCGGGTATTCCTCCAGTTCGGGAAATCGATTTCACCATTGAGCTTTTACCAGGAACTGGACCCATATCACAGGCACCTTATCGTATGGCGCCAGTGGAGTTGAAGGAGCTACAGATTCAACTGCAAGAGTTACTAGAGAAAGGTTTCATACGACCCAGTGTATCACCGTGGGGTGCTCCTGTACTGTTTGTACGGAAGAAGGATGGTTCCATGTGGTTATGTATTGATTACCGAAAGCTGAATCAAGTCACTGTGAAGAACAAGTATTCGTTGCCACGGATCGACGACTTGTTTGATCAGCTCAAGGGAGCTTAAGCCTTTTTGAAGATTGATCTCAGGTCTGGATACCATCAGTTGAGGATCAGAGAGTCAAATGTGGCCACGACAGCTTTCAGATCACGATATGGGTATTATGAGTTTTTGGTTATGCTGTTTGGGTTGACCAATGCCCCCGCAGCTTTTACGAACTTCATGAATCGGGTGTTTAGGCGGTTTCCCGACAAGTTTGTGATCGTGTTCATCGATGACATTCTGATTTACTCCAGGAGTGTGGCCCAGCATAAGAAGCATTTGCGAGCTATTTTGCGGACTTTACGGGACAATCAGTTGTTTGCGAAGTTCAACAAGTGTGAGTTTTGGTTGGATAGCGTGAATTTTTTGGGTCACGTGATATCAGCTGAAGGAGTCAGCGTGGATCCTGATAAGATTGAAGCTGTGTTGAATTGGAGTACACCTACCACCGTACCAGAGATCTGAAGTTTCTTGGGTTTAGCAGGTTATTATCGGCGCTTTGTGCAGGATTTTTCACGGATTGCCACTCCACTTCCCAGATTCACGAAGAAAGGTGTCAAGTTCGAGTGGTCTGATGCATGTGAGGAGAGTTACTTGCTCTTGAAGGAAAAGTTGACTAATGCACCGGTTCTAACTCTACCTGATGACAGTGGAGAGTTTATAGTTTTCAGCGATGCATCGAACTTGGGACTTGGTTGTGTTTTGATGCAGCATGGCAGAGTGGTGGTATACGGTTCCAGGCAGTTGAAACCACATGAAGTCAACTATCCTACCTATGATTTGGAGTTGGCTGCTATTGTATTAGCCTTGAAGAGTTGGAGACATTACCTGTACGGAGCTCAGTGCAAGATATACACGGATCACAAGAATCTCACTTATTTGCGCACGCAGCAAGACTTGAACATGAGACAACGCAGATGGATGGAGTTGATCAATGATTATGATTGCACTTTCGAGTACCATCCAGGGAAGGCTAATGTTGTTGCTGATGCACTAAGTCAGAAATCTGGAGCCTCATTATTTCATGTGTGTGTGGCTAGAGTTTCCATGGTAGCCGAGTTACGGGCTACAGGAGCTGAGTTTGAGTGGGATGATGATGGAGCCTTGTTGGCTAGCTTCCAGGTTCGACCGGTATTGGTTGATCAGGTTCGCGAAGCTCAGGATGCGGATTCCTATCTGTTGGATAAGAAGACCATGATTCGGAATGGTGTACCAATAGAGTTTCAGTTGAGTGATGATGGTACATTGCTATTCAGAGGCAGATTATGTGTACCCAGGGACGAGGGTTTGAAGAAAGAGATTTTAGTCGAAGCTCATTGTTCTGCGTATGCGATGCATCCCGTTGGTACGAAGATGTTTCGTACACTCCGAGCTTATTACTGGTGGCAAAATATGAAGAGGGAGATTGTCGCATATGTGATCAGATGTCTTATTTGTCAGCAGGTTAAAGCAGAGAGGCAAAAGCCTGCAGGAAAGTTACAGCCCTTAGAGATTCCGGTTTGGAAGTGGGAGCACATTACCATGGATTTCGTGTATCAGTTACTGCGTACTTCGGCTGGTAATACTGGTATTTGGGTTATCGTAGATCGATTGACAAAATCCGCTCATTTCCTTGCACTTTCGTGGAAGATTTCAGTGGGGAGATTAGCAAAGCTGTTGTGACGACCCGGACCAGAATCAGCGGTATGATCAGCTGTATACATGAGTGACTGCGTAGCCGCAGATTGACGACAGGGTTTGAACCGCCAGGGATTGTTAACCACTAAATTATTGGCCGAGAATTGGAGCTGGGTTACTTCTCGAGAGTCGTTCTACGTGTGATTTTGAGTTCGTGGGCGGTTCCGGATCGTTATTTGGACGACCGAGGAATTAGTTATGAATATTTGAAGTTCGGATTTAAATGGTGGGCTACTTAACGACTAAATTACCGGACGAGAATTTGGTTTCGGCTTCTTCACGGAAGTTGTTCAGAATTTAATTTCAAGTTCGTGGGAACTTTCGGAGCATGATTTTGAGCTACGATGATTTAGTTGTGATTATTTCCGTTTGTTGATTATTTAGTCGATTTAATGTGTGTTGCTTTGAAGGGTTGACTTTTTATCCGTTTGGCCGATATGTTTGACTTTGGGTGATTATTGAAGAGTACGTCGAGACGAGTTTGTGGCCGCGAGAATTATCGGAATCGGATATACGACGAGAAAGTTACGCGCGTTTCAAGTTTTCCGAAAAGGATAATTACAAGTTTCCATTATGGGAAAGGCTTTAAATAGAGGTTGCTATTTTGGGCAAGTCAGAGACTTTCCATATTGGGTGTTGACCGAGTTGACCGAGTCAACTCGGTGGAGAGAGAGAGAATGGCGACGGAGCCACGGTGCTCCACGGTGGCGCGACGTTTCCGGCCACCCCTTGGCACAGGACTTGATCCACTAGAAGCGCCTTAACCTCCCGAGTCTATCCTCGGTCATCATGCACGGCGGGGCTCGCCGGAGAAGGAGAAATTCCGGCCAAAAGTTTGGAAGATTTTGGGTGATTTCGGGTTCCATGATTTAAGCCGAATTGAGCTGCAACTTTGAGTGGGCTTTGAAGCTCTCCACACCTACAAGCTACCATTTATGGAAGTTGCTCAGTGGGTGATTTTGAGTGGAATAGGGGTTGCTCCGCCATGAAATTTTCCGGTCAGCGGTGGCGCCGCCGTGGGCGGCGGTCAACGGCGGTCAACGGTCAAAGTTTGACTTTTTGGACTTTCGACAAGTTGCATGTCATTTGACTCGAAATCGCACCTCGATCGCAGTGGGGAGGTTCGTTTTTCGATTTGAGCATCCGAACGTAAAGCGAGGTATTGAGGTGTTATATAAGGATTTTCGACGATTCGTCGACTTTGAGTTATGTGTTTCCGAGAATGGTGGTTTCTCGTGATTTGTCTTGTATTGTCGAGATATGAGTTTGAGATATGGATTTTGTGAATATTCAGGTGTTCGTGATCGTTCGTTTGGCGAGGGGCTTTCCGCCGGATCACGGGTTAACGCGATACGCGTTACGCTAGTCTGTGAGTGGACAATTTCTTTTCACGGAAATCTTGCGAGTCTTTTATATGATTTATGAACTTGAGCATGCGTATGAGATTTCGGATTATATGAGCATGTGTCTTACGATTATACGATTATATTTATACGGATATACGTATACGAATATGCATACACTTATATGTTGTTTCATGCATTTGCATCGAATTGTTTGTGATTTGGTTTTCACAGAGTACAGTCTTGGTTACGTTGTTGTATCGATACACTTTGCCTCTCGGCTGATCCCCGATGGTAGGCCACCATGAGGGACGTCGTCATCTCGACCTGACCGGTGATGGGCGTTTCCCCGGAACCGAGGCCATTTCTGGCTTAGAATCACGGGGACCAAGGACCTCGTGATTCGGACTGTACTAGCACAGTGTGTGTCCATGAGTGACCCCGTGAGATTTATACTTGCATGCTCAGTACGCTGGAGGATTATGGTTTTACCTCGTGTACTTGTTATATTTTATTTACCTGGACTCGCATATGTTATTTTAAACATATATATAAACTGGTGAAAGACATTTATTTTCGTCCACTCACTCTAACGTGTTTATTGTCTTTCCCCTGGGCTTTTCGGTTTCCGTGCCCAGTTTGCAGTTCAGACTCTGGTGTCGCACGTCGTGGTCGGAGGCATAGTACTCGAGCTGCCTTGATTCTTCCAGTAGGTTTATTGTTCTACCTACTGTGGTATACGTATATGTTTATGTACTAGAGGTCACTCTGAGTTTTCTGTTGAATATGATTATACGATTTTACCCCGGATTTCAGTAAAGTATATATTATATGTATTGTTTACTTTACTGTTGATATATTGAGAAATCCGGATGGGATTGGTGCCCACGGTTTGCTTTTTGTGGCATAGGATGAAGTGTATTTTCCGCGTGCAGGTAATGGTAATTCCACGCTAGTAACGAAACTCTGCCGAAATTTCAAAAAGTTTTTGTTGGTTCGTGTTTTCGAAGGGGTTTGATTCCGATTTAGAAAGCTAAATCGGGGTTGGGTCCTTTCAGCTTGGTATTAGAGCATTAGGTTGTAGGTTCTGTAGACTTCTGTAGTTTTGTTTACTAAGTATATTTGAGAATGTACAGTATGTCTAGAATGGTGACCCGACCGGCCGGCGGATAATCATCAAATTCCGGGTGTTGTATGCTTTCAAATATTTGAAGTTCCATGATTACGTTCCACTTGTTGTGAACGATATTGTATTCATTAGGATGCCTCCTGACGTGCTTTCCGTGTCTTTTCTGTTGTGGATCCTGTTGTGGATCAATCGACGCGCGATTTGCCAGAGAACTGCGGATTTGGATGAGTATTCTGAGTTCAGAGATTTGTGTGGCACGGTTTTCCTGGGGATGTGTATATGAGCGTCTATATGTTGCCTCAGAGCTGAGATTTGTGGCAGTGATGTGTGCCTGAGTCAGTTTGTTGTATTTGGTGGGCTGATATTGTGTGAGTTCCGGTTGCGACTCCATGGCCTACATTTAGGGTGTTGTGTATACGGTAACGGTTCCATCAGGCTACCCAACATTCGACTGTGAAGTGTTTACCCACCTGAGGTAGAGATGCATTGTTCACATGTTTGTCCTTATTTGCACGAGTTATGTGGCTTCAGACGAAGCAGAGTACGAGGTTCGAGATGAGTTTGAACCTGAGCATCAGAGAGAGTCTGACTGTTATGCCTCGAGATAGCCATGAGGAGCTTAGTGTGTTGCACTCAGCGGTGAGGCTAGTGTGAGGGAAAGATGTACACGGTTTTCGATGCGATGGTTTGAGGAAAGTGGACTTAGTCGAGATTTTGATGAGGTTGAGTTCTGACACTTCGGGATCAGTGACGTCATCAGATTGTGGCCTTTTTGATTGTGTTGAGGGTCATCAGGTCAGGCAGAGAATCCGTTTGGTGATGGCGGAGATCACAGAGTAGCGGACTTGCTCCTATGGTATGAGTTTGGGTGATCGTTAGTGATCCTTTCACGCAGCAAGTGTTGCGGTGACTTGTGTTCATGGAGCACTTTCAGTTGCTGTTTCGGTGGCCAGGAGGGTCACATTACGAGGGAGCGCCCTCAGCCAGCTGTGTTAGTGGTTCGACAGCTCAGAGTTTACGAGGAAATCATGATGCTGTTTCTGGAGTTTGATCAACCCAGAATTTTAGATGAGCCATCCAGAAAGTCACAGTTGACGTGGACGACTAGTTGAGTATGTTGGAATTCGTGCTATGACCTTGTTTGAGGACAGACTTTTCTCCAAGGTTACTGTTGTTTGATATTCATCGCTACTGTACCTGCATCTCCACTTCCGAGGTTTTGGAGAGTGTTGTATCCATCCGGAGGTTGTGAGATCTTTGTTGGAGGTTATGTATTAGCCGCAGATCTGTTATAGTTGGACATTGTGGTTTTAGTGTGATTGTGAGTATGGACTTACTGATGATGCATTTGGCGATGTTCGAGTGCCTCGAGGAGAAGGTTGTGTTTCGACGACCAGATTTTCCTGAGATGCTGATTCTTGGTGATGATCGATCGGTTTGTGGAGACGAGTTGTGTTGTTGCTTAGTTTATGATATGGATACTATGGTTGCTGTGCCCGACATTGGCGACATCGATGTGGTTCCCGGGTTTCCAGGTGTGTTTCGGAGGAGTTACCAGGTATCCCTCCAGTTCGGGAGATTGGCTACACTATTGAGCTTGTATCGGGCGCTGGAATTATTCTATCGGCATCTTGTCGTTCGGAGCCAGCGGAGCTGATGGAGCTACAGTTTGGACTCCAGGAGTTGCTGGAGGAGGTTTCAGGAGATTTCATGTGACCCCGCGTATTTGCGTGGTGTACTCTTGCATTGTTATGCGGATGTTGGATGGTTTGATGTGGTGGTGCATTGACTACCGAAGCCTGATTTGCTTCAGAGGAGAGTGAGTATCCTCCGCTTCGGATTGATGGTTGGTTTGATCAGCTCGCGAGAGCTATAGTCTTGCCGAGGATTGATTTCGGGAATGGATATTATCAGTTGAGGATTGATGAGTCAGATGTGGGTATGTTGGCTTTCGGATCATGGTGCAGGCATTACGAGTTCTTGGTCATGCTGTTGGGTTGACCAATGCCCCGTAGATCGTGTGGACTTGATGGACCAGGTGTTCAGACAGTTTTTGGACGAGTTACGACCATGTTCGTCGGCAATTTCCTGATGTACTTCAGGAGTGTGGGCCAGCACCTGAGACGATTGTGAGTGGTTTTATGGACTTCGCGAGACGATCAGCTGTTGTGAAGTTCAGCCAGTGTGAGTTTTGGTCGATTAGCGTGAAGATGTTAGGCTATGTGATGTTATCCGAGGGAGTTGGCGTAGATCCTGATCAGTTCGAAGCCGTGTTGATTTGGAGTTTGCCCTACTACTGTGCCAGAGATCGGGGGTCTCTTGGGTTTGGCAGGCTTTTACCGACGGCTTTGTGCAGGATATTCCTAAATTGCCACTTCACTTTCCGGATTGACGGAGAAGGCGTCAAGTTCGAGTGGTTCGATGCACGCAAGGAGAGTTACTTACTCCTGCAGGATGGGTGACCGTTGTTTCGGTCTTGATCTTACCTGACGACCGCGACGAGTTCGTGGGTTATGGCGATGCATCGAGGTTTAGATTTGGTTGTGTATTGATGCTGTGTAGCAGAGTGGTGGCTCATGGTTCCAGGCAGTGGAACTTTGTGTAGTTATGTATCCTGTGTGTGATTTGGGTGTAGCTGTTCTTATGTTAGCCTCGGAGAGTTCGAGACACTACGGCTATAGCGTGCAGCGCGGTGTAGGACGAGCACTGATCATTTGAGTTTCATCTACTTGCATTTTCGGCCAGATTTGGGCTTGAGGCAGTGTAGATGGATTGGGTCGACTAACGATTATGATTGTACCTTTGAGCTTGTTCGGGAAAGGCTAGAGGTTGTACTTTGACCATCCGTCTGGCATGTGGTTGTTGATGCATTCAGTCGAGAATCAGGAGCTTCAGTGTTTCATGTGTGTGTGGCTCGAGTTTCTGTGTTAGCCGAGTTAGGGCTACGAGAGCTGAGTTCGAGTGTGATGATGTTGAGGCTCATGGTTTTGCACGCATTTGGCGCTAGTGACGCGGAGAAGTGTCAGATACTTCGAGTTTATTACTCGTGACGCAACATGAAGAGTAATATAGCAGCTTGTATGTACTGATGCCACATTCGTCGACTGGCGATGGCTAGGAGGCAGAGACGTGCCGAGATGTATCAGCCACTTGAGATTTCCGGTTAGACGTGGCGGTTGCTGTTGTGATTGTGTATGTTTGTACGCACTTTGGTTGTGATACCAGTTGTTAGGCTTTTGTGGATCGTTTGATGAACTCAATACAGTTCCTTGTACTTTCGGAGATGATTCCAGTGGTTGGCTGGCATAGCTGTGTCTGACGAAGGTTGTCTATTCATGTGGTGTACCTGTGTTCCAATTCGCTAGTCGAGGTAATCAGCTACGACTGTGTGTTGGCGAGCTTTGCAGCGAGCATTGGGGACCAGATTACGAGTTAGTACCGGTCCTTGTCCTCAGATTGGTGAGTGATCTTCGAGGACTATTCAGACCTTGGAGGGCATATTGTGGACCTCGGTATTGCAGTTCCGGAAGATTTGAGACCAGCAGTTTCGGCTGTTTGAAATTGTATACAGTACAAGTTTGTTGACCACTGTGATATTAATGTTGCTTGATATCGTTTCGAGAGACGATGTTGTACTCCATTGTGCTGGAGCAGGTTTGATTTGAATTGACATTTAATTCTGATTTTTTTTGCGGAATGTGCTACCACAGACTGTCAGATTAGCGGAATGGGGTTTGGTTGATAATTGCATGAGTTCGATGTTTGAGTTGTGTTGTTATGAGTGTGCTGAATTATGATTTGCCATGCTACTTTGATCTGTATGTGGTCATAGGCGAGTTTGTGTTATGCCGTATGGTTCGGCACCGCCTATAGTGTTGGTTTTTATGTGTATTGTGTTCCGGGTGGCGGAACTGTGTTTCACGTTGCGATGTGTTGTGTACCCTATCTATTCCTTATGTAGGAACACTTGGCGCTTGTGTGAAGCCAGTTCAGATTTGTGATTTGTGGGTACAGGGATTTTAGCACGGAGTTATCTCCTATTGTAGGGACGATTACCAGAGTTGTTTAGTTGAGATTGCCGTTGGTGAGTTGCGCAGTATGCCGAGGTAGTGCTCCTACTTTTAGTCGGCAGACTCGGAAATTTCGAGGTCGAAATTTTTCTAAGGGAGGTGGATTTGTGACGACCCGGACCAGAATCAGCAGTATGATCAGCTGTATACATGAGTGACTGCGTAGCCGCAGATTGACGACAGGGTTTGAACCGCCTGGGATTGTTAACGACTAAATTATTGGCCGAGAGTTGGAGCTTGGTCTCTTCTCAAGAGTCGTTCTACGTGTGATTTTGAGTTCGTGGGCGGTTTCGGATCGTTATTTGGACGACCGAGGAATTAGTTATGAATATTTGAAGTTCGGATTTAAATGGTGGGCTACTTAACGACTAAATTACCGGACGAGAATTTGGTTTCGTCTTCTTCACGGAAGTTGTTCAGAATTTAATTTCAAGTTCGTGGGAACTTCCGGAGCATGATTTTGAGCTACGATGATTTAGTTCTGATTCTTTCCGTTTGTTGATTATTTAGTCGATTTAATGTGTGTTGCTTTGAAGGGTTGACTTTTTATCCGTTTGGCCGATATGTTTGACTTTGGGTGATTATTGAAGAGTATGTCGAGATGAGTTTGTGGCCGCGAGAATTATCGGAATCGGATATACGACGAGAAAGTTACGCGCGTTTCAAGTTTGCCGAAAAGGATAATTACAAGTTTCCATTTTGGGAAAGGATATAAATAGAAGTTGCTATTTTGGGCAAGTCAGAGACTTTCCATATTGGGTGTTGACCGAGTTGACCGAGTCAACTCGGTGGAGAGAGAGAGAATGGCGACGGAGCCACGGTGCTCCACGGTGGCGCGACGTTTCCGGCCACCCCTTGGCACGGGACTTGATCCACTAGAAGCGCCTTAACCTCCCGAGTCTATCCTCGGTCATCATGCACGGCGGGGCTTGCCGGAGAAGGAGAAATTCCGGCCAAAATTTTGGAAGATTTTGGGTGATTTCGGGTTCCATGATTTAAGCCGAATTGAGCTGCAACTTTGAGTGGGCTTTGAAGCTCTCCTCACCTACAAGCTACCATTTATGGAAGTTGCTCAGTGGGTAATTTTGAGTGGAATAGGGGTTGCTCCGCCATGAAATTTTCCGGTCAGCGGTGGCGCCACCGTGGGCGGCGGTCAACGGCGGTCAACGGTCAAAGTTTGACTTTTTGGACTTTCGACAAGTTGCATGTCATTTGACTCGAAATCGCGCCCCGCTCGCAGTGGGGAGGTTCATTTTTCGATTTGAGCATCCGAACGTAAAGCGAGGTATTGAGGTGTTATATAAGGATTTTCGACGATTCGTCGACTTTGAGTTATGTGTTTCCGAGAATGGTGGTTTCTCGTGATTTGTCTTGTATTGTCGAGATATGAGTTTGAGATATGGATTTTGTGAATATTCAGGTGTTCGTGATCGTTCGTTTGGCGAGGGGCTTTCCGCCGGATCACGGGTTAACGCGATACGCGTTACGCTAGTCTGTGAGTGGACAATTTCTTTTCACGGAAATCTTGCGAGTCTTTTATATGATTTATGAACTTGAGCATGCGTATTAGATTTTGGATTATATGAGCATGTGTCTTACGATTATACGATTATATTTATACGGATATACGTATACGAATATGCATACACTTATATGTTGTTTCATGCATTTGCATCGAATTGTTTGTGATTTGGTTTTCACAGAGTACAGTCTTGGTTACGTTGTTGTATCGATACACTTTGCCTCTCGGCTGATCCCCGATGGTAGGCCACCAGGAGGGACGTCGTCATCCCGACCTGACTGGTGAGGGGCGTTTCCCCGGAACCGAGGCCATTTCTGGCTTAGAATCACGGGGACCAAGGACCTCGTGATTCGGACTGTACTAGCACGGTGTGTGTCCATGAGTGACCCTGTGGGATTTATACTTGCATGCTCAGTACGCTGGAGGATTATGGTTTTACCTCGTGTACTTGTTATATTTTATTTACCTGGACTCGCATATGTTATTTTAAACATATATATAAACTGGTGAAAGACATTTATTTTCGTCCACTCACTCTAACGTGTTTATTGTCTTTCCCCTGGGTTTTTCGGTTTCCGTGCCCAGTTTGCAGTTCAGACTCTGGTGTCGCACGTCGTGGTCGGAGGCATAGTACTCGAGCTGCCTTGATTCTTCCAGTAGGTTTATTGTTCTACCTACTGTGGTAGACGTATATGTTTATGTACTAGAGGTCGCTCTGAGTTTTCTGTTGAATATGATTATACGATTTTACCCCGGATTTCAGTAAAGTATATATTATATGTATTGTTTACTTTACTGTTGATATATTGAGAAATCCGGATGGGATTGGTGCCCACGGTTTGCTTTTTGTGGCATAGGATGAAGTGTATTTTCCGCATGCAGGTAATGGTAATTCCACGCTAGTAACGAAACTCTGTCGAAATTTCGAAAAGTTTTTGTTGGTTCGTGTTTTCGAAGGGGTTTGATTCCGATTTAGAAAGCTAAATCGGGGTTGGGTCCTTTCAGCTGCATTTGACGGAGATCGTTCGTCTACATGATGTGCTTGTATCTATTATTTCTGACCGAGATAGTCAGTTTACATAAGAGTTCTGGCAGACATTGCAGCGAGCCTTGGGTACCAGATTGCATTTCAGTACAGCTTTTCATCCTCAGACTGATGGGCAGTCTGAGAGGACTATTCAGACTTTCGAGGATATGTTGCGGTGTTGTGTTTTGCAGTTTAGAGGGAATTTGGACCAGCAACTGTATTTGATTGAGTTTGCTTACAACAACAGTTATCAGGCCAATATTGATATGGCACCGTATGAGGCCCTGTACGGGAAGCAGTGCCGCACTCCATTGTGTTGGAGTGAGGTGGGCGAGGGATGACTTATTGGCCCTGATCTGGTGAAGAGCACCATGGAGGATATTCAAATTATCCGGGACATATTGAAGATTGTCCATGATCGCCAGAAAAGTTATGCGGATGTGAGAAGGAAGAGTCTCGAGTTCAAGGTGGGCGATTGAGTCTTCCTGAAACTATCTCCTTGGAGGGGAGTTGTGCGTTTCGGGAAGCGTGGCAAGCTTCGACCACGGTATATCGGTCCGTATGAGATTACCGAGAGGGTTGGTGCCGTGGCTTACAGATTAGAGTTACCTTCTGAGATGGCTCGAGTAAATGATGTTTTCCACGTCTCGATGTTGCGGAAATACATTTTAGATCCATCACATGTGTTAGCACCACATCAGCTTCCTATCCGGGAAGATTTGACATATGTGGAGGAGTCGGTACAGCTTCTCGATCGGCGTGAGCAGGAGTTGAGGCACCTTGTTATATCGCTTGTGAAGATCTTATGGCAGAATCATTTAGTTGAGGAGGCCACCTGCGAGACCGAGCATCGTATGCGGGAGCAGTATCCTCATCTGTTCACCTAGCAGGTACGTAAATTTCGAGGACGAATTTTTTTTAAGGGGGGTAGATTTGGGACGACTCGAATCAGAATTAGCATGTTACTCGGCTAAATCCGTGAGTTTACGAGTAATCACAGTTTTTCGTAAATTAATCGAATTGGCGGTTCGGTTCATGACTTAATTATCGGGCAAGAATTTGAGTTGAGTCTATTCACGAGAATTGTAGTATGCATGATTTCGAGTTCATGGGTGGTTTTGGATAATTGTTTTGATAACCGAGGAATATGTTATGAATATTTGAAATCGCGTAATTTGTCGTGTTTATCTGTTTGAGTTTGAGTTATCCGAAACGTAGATGTGATTCGATTTGGACCATCGATCGTATCGAGCCATGAGTATGAATATCAGAATAGCCGAAAACACTGTTTTGGAAAGTTTGACTTTTGTTGACCAGAAAATTGACCGTTGACCGCGTTGACCGAGGGAGAACCGGACCTACGTTTGACTCGCCGACGACTTTTCATTTCTGGCCACCTCCAGCTCCAATTTGGTATGGTTAGCTTCTCCTCTTGATTTCCTATGGTTTAGGACTTTGATTTGTGAATTTTTGTGAGGTATTGAGGGAGAACGAGGAGCTTGAAGTTGTGGGAATTCGGGGTCGACGGACGGTGGTGCTCCGGCCACGGTGGTGGCCGGAGATTAGGGGGTTTGGCTCGTGGGGCCACGGCGGGGCTTTTGGGTGCGCCCTCGAGGGCCGCCATGCGCCGTGGCCGGAGTTTCAACGGAGAACTAGGTTACCGGCTAGTTTGAGATTTTGTGGTTTTCGAGCTGAATTCCGGTAGTTCACAGCGGATTTGGAGGAGGCCGTAGTTGTGTGATGTGTTAGGCTCGAGGAGGAGAGGAGTTCTGGGTTTTCCTCGCCGGGAAACTTCTCCGGTGACGACGCGGCGGCGGCGGTTAATGGCGGAGCTCCGGCGACCCGTTATCTTTTTGGATTTGGACAAATTTTATGCCGTTTTGCTCGTAATGGCGCCTCGATCATTGCCTTGAGTTTTTCGAGTTGGTTTGGATACCGGATTTTAACTCGAGGGTTTATGTGGAGTATTTGGGGAATTTCGACGATTATTTTGTATCTAGTTATATGTTTCTAAAAATGGTTGGTTTCCGAGGTGTGGTACAGAGTAATGAATTGTGATTTTGATCAATTATATTTTGTGATTGTTCAGGGGATCGAGATCGTACGTTGGGCGAGGGATCTTCCGCCGGATCTCGTGATTAGCGCGTTTGCGCGCTGTGCTATCTGTGAGTGGACTTTTATTTACACTGTCGTAGCGAGTTCTTGATTTCAGTATTTATTTACAGTACGGTATTGAGATTATTTATTGTTTTTGGAGGTATTGTTTTATGTTTTATATGGTGATGGCATTTACTTAGCATTGATGCATTAGCTACTCATCTGATCACCGGTAGTCCAGATCCAGGGTTGAGAGATTCCCCTGATATGCCCACTAGGCTTGAGAGATTCGCCTAGTCTATCATCGTCGGGCTTGAGAGATTCGCCTGACCGTCGGGCTTGAGAGATTCGCTTGACACCTCCATTCATTTTAAGAACACTCATTGTTTTTATATTATATAAATGGTGAAAGGCATATGATTATTTTCTTCCACTCACTCTAACGATTTTATTTTCCTTTCCCCTGGGCTTTTCAGTTTCCGTGCCCAGTTTGCAGTTCGGATTCTGTTGTCTCACGTCGCAGTCAGAGGCTTAGTGTTCGAGCTACCTTTCTTTTTCAGTAGGTTTTTTTTTTGCCTACTGTTGTATATTTTTGTATATATACACACTAGAGGTCGCTCTGATTACTCTGACGTTATACTTTTATATTTTTTTCTCCGGATTTCTGTAAAGCACAGTTTTGCTTATTACTTTACATTATTGTTATGATATTGAGAAATCCGGATGGGATTGGTGCCCACGGTTTGGCTTTTGTGGCATAGTATGAAGTGTGTATTCGGGTGCAGGTTAATGGCAATTCCACGTTATAGTGAAACTCTGCCGAAATTTCTATGGTTTTTGCAAGTTCGTGTTTTCAGAAGGGATTTGATCCCGGTTTGGGAAACTAAATCGGGCTTGGATCCTTTCAATATGGCTCCCAGGAAGGTTATGACAAGCTCCTTACCTGGTTGAGCATGATTATAACTTTGAGGAAAATGTACTCAAGTTATGGCCTCCACATTTTATACGGTATCCAGGAAGGTTATGACAACCACCTTACCTGTGTTTGGTGATTTTAGACTCGCATCATGATTTCATGTATATATTGGTGAAAGGCATATTATTATTTTTGTCCACTGACTCTAACGATTTCATTTGTGTTCCACTGCGCTTTTCGGTTTCTTTTGCCCAGTTGAGTTTACTCCTAAATGTTTTCTGAATTTCTTATAAACCTTGTGGTTTATTATATATATGATGTTGAGAAATCCGGTTGGGGAACGAAGCCCCATGGTTTGGCTTTTGTGGAATATTCGATGTGTGATTCTCTTTGCAGGTTCTAATTTTGGCTCACGTATTTCAAAGTAAACTCTGACAATTTTTTTTTGAAAGGTCACGTTTTTAGAAGGGGTTTGATTCCAGCTAAGGCAACTAAATCGGGGTCGGATCCTTTCAGAACTAGAGAGAGAAAAAGATGGGTAGACAAAAGGAGAGAGATATGGGTAGAGAAAGAATGTGTGTTAAATATGGGGTCAGAATTAGTTATGTGATGTGCGGAGCTAAGATACTTTTGTAATGTGTGGAGAAAAATGCAAGTCTAAACTTTTGGAAGATATTTTCAGATTGGAAATTCAAAAAGAAGATGAGAAACATGATCTAATGTTTGGGCATTAAATGTAGTCTAAAGTGTGATGCATATTGACATGTGCAAGTCATGTACCTTTATCTCCCTTTGATTGCTTCTAGCATTTGATTTGAACATCTTCCATGACTTGACTTTCGCCCTTAACCGGCATTGACCTCAGGATTGACTAATTTTCGTCTTTTTCCCGATTTGGCTCCATCCTCTTCAAAGGCTCTGAAAATGTGCTCGAATTCTCCATGAAGTAATAAACTATAATTTTTAAGAGTGTTTCCATGCTAACTCCCAGTTTTGTAGCATAAAAAGGAAACGTTGTAAGAATGATGATTTATTAGTAGAAAACTAGCAATAAGCCTAAGTTAGGGGCATAATTAACACAAAATCATGGTTGTAAGAAATACCTCACAGTTCAGCTTTGGTTGTTCTATATCAAACATGAAACAAACAACTCTAAGCTATGACTCAAACACACAAAACAAAGGAAACACACAAACAAACAAAGATCACTACAAGAAAACATCACTTAGACCACGGAAACAGAATTGTTCCGTGGTCCAAGTGACACCTGGACGACGGAAATGACTCCGTCGTCCAAGTACCACCTGGACGACGGAGAATACCATCTCCGTCGTCCAGGTGGTCAGCTGGACCACGGAGTCTTCTCCGTCCTCCAGGTGGTCACCTGGACGACGGAGATTGTATTTTCCGTCGTCCAGGGGATAACCTGGACCTCGGAGTCTTCTCCGTCGTCCAGGTAATCACCTGGACGACGGAGATGGTATTCTCCGTCGTCCAGGTGATTACCTGGACAACGGACCGACACGCCGTCGTCCGAGTATACGAAACGTGCTTCCACTTAGACGACGTACCGACACCTCCGTCGTCTAAGTGAAGCATTATATAAGCTGATCGAATTCATTCCTGGCCTCGATCTATTCATTCCATTTGAAGAAGAATTGAAGGAGAAGGGATAAGGAGAAGCTAGGGAGCTAGCTAGCTAGAAGCTAGCTAGGTAGGCCGAGAAGAATCAGGATCGATAAGGGATCTCCGCTGACTAGCTAGTTAGCTTAATTAACGTACAAATATCGAGAAGGCCAGCAGGTACGTATACGTACGCAGTTAAAATTTGCTTAATTAATTAATTAATATATATTTAGTGAAAACGTACGTACATATATACATGCAAGGATGTTAGTTGATGTTAGCTATATATATATATGTACAGATCGATTAAATTACGTACGTACGTAATTGATGGATCGATGTAGATCGAGTACGTACGTATAATTAAGCGTAAATTAATTGACAAATATATATATATATGTAATAATTAATTAATTATAATATTTTGTAGCAGTATGGACAAGAGTTGGATGAAGTTGAAGAATAGATGTGATGTCCGGTATATGGATGGAATTAGCGAATTTGTGAATTTTGCGATAGAACATGGTCAGGGAAAGAAACGTTTCAGGTGTCCGTGTCAGAAATGTCTTAATTGTCAGTATGCGGAGGTTATTGTTATGGTGCAACACCTGTACGAAAATGGTATGATGTGGAGTTACACTACATGGAGCGAGCATGGTGAAGCAGTAGAGTTCAGCGCAGCAGACTTCAGCTCAGGGTACAGTTACCATGGTGCCTCATCCAGCGGCAGTGGTGCCGGACCCCCAGCTTGCAACCCAACTGCAGATTTGGTCCATGATGCGTTTCCGGGATGTAGTCATGGTGGACACCAACACCAAGACGGAGGTTACAGTACTACTTATGAGCATGATGACACATTCCCCGCAGCTAGCTTGGCCACTGACACCAGTGAGATGGAAAAGTACAACCGGATACTACTTGAAGCGCAGACCCCGGTGTTCCCTGGATGTCGAGAGAATGTGTTGCAATATGTGATGGAGCAAATGAAGATAAAAGTGAAGCACAAAATGTTAGTGAGTGCTTTTGACGAAATTCAAGAGCAAATATGTAAGTTGCTTCCTGATGATCACAATCTTCCTAAATCTCATTATAAGGTTAGAAATATCCTGAGCAGCCTCGGCCTAAAGTACAGGATAATTGACGCATGTCCGAATGATTGTGTGCTATTTTACAAAGAGTATAAAGAGTTGGACTATTATCCCGTATGTGGCCAGTGCAGATTCCAGTTGAATAGGAAGAGTTCGAAAAAGAGAATTCCTGTGAAATTTGTTCGATATTTTCCCTTGATTCCCAGATTGCAGCGCCTGTACATGTCTCTACAGACAGCAGAGGCGATGCGATGGTACGCAGAAAAGCGAATAGATGACGATGTCCTGCGACACGCCGCGGATGGGGAGGGTTTCAAACATTTCGACAGAGAATTTGGAGACTTTGCTTCAGAGGTTAGAAATGTTAGACTCGGCCTATCTACAGACGGATTCAATCCTTGGGGAAGTAATAGCTCCGCCGTCAGCACTTGGCCAGTTATTCTGATGCCGTACAACTTGCCTCCGTGGATGTGCATGAACAAGGAATTTAATTTCCTTACCGTATTAATTCCAGGTCCTAAATCTCCATCGAAGTGCTTAGATGTCTACCTCAGACCTTTGATCGACGAGCTGAAACTGTTGTGGGAAAATGGAGTCCCAACTTATGACAAATTCATTGACACGATGTTCACGATGAGGGCTGCCGTAATGTGGACGATCAGCGATTTTCCAGCTTATGGGATGTTGGCAGCCTGCAGGACAAAAGGATATAATGGATGTCCTATATGTTTGGACGACGTGAACTCTAGTTGGCACGCGGGGAAGGTGTGTTACTTGGGTCACCGTAGATGGCTTCCTCACGACCACCCGTGGCGACAGGATGAAGCTCATTTCGACGGTACGGTAGAGAACAATCCTAAACCCCGTAGTTGGTCGGGCGAAGAGATTTTAGAGAGGTTGAGCTATTTCGACTTTGGTGTGTTGAGCAATGACGCGGATGTAAAGAAATGCAATCCAATTCCTCCACATGATCTGAGCTATTGGGATCACAAGAGTATATTCTTTGAACTCCCTTACTGGTCGAAGTTGAAGCTGAGGAACAACTTGGACACGATGCACATAGAAAAGAATGTGTGCGACAGCGTGGTGGGAACAATTCTCGGTATTAAGTTCAAGACTAAAGATACTCCCAAAGCGCGCAAAGATTTGGAATCAATGAATCTACGTCGTCCCTTGTGGTTGAGGAGGGATAGGAAAGGAGTGTACAACAAGATGCCAGATGCACCTTACACAGTGAAGCCGATTCTTAGACGTTCTGTATTTCACTGGTTTAAGGGCGTTCGTTATCCGGCTACGTATGCAGCTGCTATAACTGGAGCAGTGGACGAGGTGCAACACAAATTTGTTGGTCTAAAGACACATGACTATCACGTTATGCTGCAACGTCTGATTCCAGTGGTAATTCGACCATACTTGCCTCGGGACGTCGTAGAACCAATAGTGGCATTGTGCAGGTGGTGGCAGAGGTTATGCGCCAGAGAATTAAAGAAGTCAGATGTGGTGGAATTGCAACAACAAATTGTGCACATCATTTGCAAACTAGAGAGGATTTTCCCCCATGCTTTCTTTGACATCATGATTCACCTAATGATCCACCTGCCCGAGCAGGTGCTTATTTCTGGTCCGGTCCAGTACACTTGGATGTATCCTCAAGAAAGGTACGTACAACTAATTAATTAATTTGTTCCACTGGAGATTATATATATATACTAGCCAGCTAGCTATATGTACTTATGTAATGTGTACGTTTGATTTTGTAGACAGCTTGGACAGTATAAGTCATTCGTCAAAAACAGGTCGGCCCCGGATGGCTCCATAGCAGAGACATACCTAATGCATGAGTGTGTTACTTACTGCAACAGGTACCTCAAAGATCCACCCCCTCCCACTGCTTCCGATCGCAGTGCCCGCATCAATCTTTCTGTCGTCGCCAATGTCGTCCGACCGTTTAGAGGAGTATTAAAGGAATCGTTAACACGGGAAGAACTTATTGAGGCACATTGGGTAGTGTTGCGAGACTGTGATGAAGTTGAGCCGTACATGATGTCATACAGGGAGAGGCTTCAGGCGTTAAATCAAAACAAGAGTTCGGCGTGGATTGAGAAAATGGTTAAGAAGAAGTTTCCTGATTATTTCTTCCAATGGGTACGTACGTACGACTCGGTATTAATTATTTAAATACATATCGCTCATGTTTGTAGAAAGTAAACCCTTATATTAATTTGCCCTTTTTCGCAGATGATTGATCTGCAAAAATCTGATAACCACGGAGGGTGGTGGTCATGGCCAAAGCACTTGCTAGCAGGGAAGCCGGTTAAACACTATATTTATCCCGGATGTTTTGTGAACGGTGTAAAGTTCCATTCATTGGCCCGAGACAAAGGAAGAAGAACACAAAACAGTGGGGTAGCGGTTGGGAAAGACAATGATCTATATTACGGGGCTATTGTATACGTGGTTCAGCTATGTTACGGGAATGATGTCAACGTTTTCCTATTCAAGTGCAGATGGTTCAAGCGTACAAAGGAAGACCTGGGACTATTATCAGTCGATACAAACTCGCACTGGTATGAGGATGAGCCTTTCGCTCTCGCCACCTTAGTTCGGCAGGTGTTCTATCTCGACGATCCGAAAGCCGGTGAAGGGTGGAAAATAGTGAACCATATCTCTCACCGAGGAATATGGAATACAGAGACAATTGAAGGGACACCAGCGACGACTGAAGATGCTGCTGAACCAGAAAGAGACATTCCTACCTATCAAGAGCCTAATATTTCTATGGTCCGCTCCGATATAATGGACCTGGTTCAAGATGGTGAACGGTTACCCATGCCTGATGGTTGTACAGATCTAACTGAAGATGAGATTATCGATGAGGTAGATGAAGAAGACGAGCAGGAAGAGGACGCGGACGAGGACTCAGGTTATTCATCGGACGATGTTGAGTACGATGACGAGGATGAGCCGTCGTCTAACGGGGATGAGGACGATGATGATTATGACGAAGAGTACGGTCATACGACGAGGGAGATTAATTGGTAATTAATTACTGTAATTATTGTAATATATATATATATATATGATCGATGCCGGTTTACGGTAAGAAATTAATCTGAATTATATATCCTGGCCAACGTAGAAATTATTAAATATTGGCGCCAAATCTCAATCTCATATAAAACGTACCCTAGCTAAATCCTTGACCCTAAATCTAGCAGTTCGATCGGATCGATCGATAAATTTTTTAATTATATTTTTGAATCAGAATATAATTAAACGGACACGTACACAAATGACCGGGGACGACCTAAACCGTAATCCCTAAGGCCATAACCCCTGAAATCGGGGTCTATGCAACTGGACGACAGATAATGGTCATTATCCGTCGTCCAGGTACACACTAGGACGACAGAGAACACTGTTTCCGTCGTCCAAGTTCAGAAACCCTAAACCCTAAACAGTAAGGCCCTAACCCCTGAATTCAGGGTCTATACACCTGGACGACGGAGAACGTCATTCTCCGTCGTCCAGGTATAAACCTGGACGACGGAAACGCTCATATCCGTCGTCCAGGTGCAGATATCGTAATTTTTTCTAAGACAACGACCCTCTAGACCTTCTTCCAATGCATATTCTTTTCATCAAGACTTTAGAGTAAACAATTCTTGGTGTGTGAGCTTCGACGGTTCGAAAATCGGAGTTGCGAAATGCCTTGTATCCACGTTTCCGGTTTGTGAAATTATCGGTTTTGCGGTTGACTGTGCCGATCAAACCCTTCCCGAACTTATTATTTTATGGTCCTTTGAAGACAATTATATATTATGTTACGAAGAACATATCCAACGGTTGTTTTGTCGAAATTCAATTTCGTTAATACTCTGCTGCAAATGAGCGTCTACTCATGAACACTGAAGTCGTAAAGATTAGTCGATACTTAACATGTTTCAATACGTAAAATTAATCGGCGGTTCAAATTTAACTGTTCATATATACGATGCGTTCATCGATATTGTACGACTATTTCACTCGCATGACAGATCGCTAAATTCCTAGCGAATTATTTTTTAAATTTTTTTTACGTAATATGAACCTGGACGACGGAGAATGACCATCTCCGTCGTCCAGGTTCAAAAATCATGGCGGTTCAAATTTTTTTTTGTTTAATTTTTTCATGTAATTTTCACTTGGACGACGGAAACTTACCATCTCCGTCGTCCAAGTCCAAAATTATGGCGGTTCAATTTACCGCTTCCGTTCTTGAGACCGCTTGAATTTTCACTTAGACGACGGAGAATTCATTCTCCGTCGTCTAAGTCCAATTCCATGGCGGTTCAAAACGTCCCGCCCCTTAATTACGCGCCGTTTCAAAATTTTGAAACCGCCACCTGGACGACGGAGAATAGTGTTTCCGTCGTCCAAGTGCACTTAGACGACGGAGAATAGTGCTCCGTCGTCTAAGTGAAACTCTATAAATACAGTACGGCTCAGCTTCTTTTCCTCATCCCTTACAATTCTCTCCATCTCTCCTCACCTCTCTCTCTCAATCTCATTCCGGCGATATTCTCCTCCGGCGACGACGCTCTGACGATACAACTCCGGCGTGGTTCGATTCCTCCTCTCCGACGACACAACTCCGGCGAAATTCCCGAAAACTCCGATTCGGTAAATTTCTATTTTTCCCTTATTTAAATAATTTTCATTTTATTAATTAATTAAATTCTAAATATAATTAATTAGTAGAAATTAATTTAGTAATTAGTTTTAAATATTTAATAAATGATTAATTGTTGTTATTAATTAATTAAATCATAATTATTGTTATTTAATACTAATTAAATGAATAATTGTAAATTTGTTGTTATTAATTAAATAAATAAATAATTATTGTTATTAATTAATTAAATGGTTAATTATTGCATGCTAAATGGAAAATAAATTATTGCATGTAATTACGTGTATTTTTTAGTAAATTAATTAGTAGTACGTGTTCGATTTAAATTTAGTACATAGGCTTGGTGTAATTAAGTCGCACTCTTTAGAATAGATGGCGCCTCTTTTCCTTGCTTATCTCCTTAACCCCTCGTGATGTGTGGATTTCATCACCGCACACCATAACCTAAGTGAAGTTATGGACACGAGGTTGAGGGCGGAGTTTGCAAAGGACTTGAGGGAGTGTAAATTTTCAAAAAATTGGCCGAATGTCGGACATGGTGTCTAGAAACGGGTTATGACTGGTGACAGGATTTGGACTAAGAAAGACTTTTGTCGAAATTAGTCCTGCCTCTCGCGTTATCTCTATCCCTAACTAGCCATGTTTTTCGATTTAACCAAGGCTGATTAATTGAAAATTTACACTTTATCGCGCGGGTCGCACGTCCATTAAACGACCGAAAATGCCAAGATAGTGTACTCTATTTAAATCTTAAACGTACTTAATTAATTAGCGTAAATTTTTAAGTTGTATTATTATGGTAAGTAGGTATTTTAACCCCGTACTCTTAGGTTTAAATGGCTCCGCCAAAGACGACATCCGGCAAGAAGAAAGCCCAACAAGAGGCAGAAGATGCCATGCTCCGCCGCTTGGCGGACCAAGTCGGTTGGGAATTACCACCGGAGGGCAACGACGCTCTCAATCCGGACGGATCATCTGGTCCGTCCGTAGCGCCATCTGGGGAAATTCCCGCTCCCCCATTCATCTCGAGCGGTGATGACGTCGACCCCTTCCAATCTCCGACGCCCGGTACCCATTCAACGGGAAGTACTCAGGCGTCCTCGACCGCCGAATCAATCATGTACAGCGCCCGCCGTAGGCAAAGGAGGGCCCCCACTGACCCGGAACCGAAAACGACTCGGGGTCTCGTTAAAGGGGGCAAAGCGGAGCGTATTTGCAAGGCGACCGGTAAAAAGATCGACTTGCCGTACGACGAATTCACCGGTGGCCCTCCCACAGCTCAGCTAGCAAGTCTCTCGGCGCATGGGACAGGGTCAATCATCCGTAACCGGGTTCGTATCACTGCCCCTACTTGGAAGGAGGCGCCGGATCATGAGAAGGCGAAAGTCTTCAAAGATCTTTTTCGGTACGTAATACGTTCAATTTAGTTATTATATAATATTGTTAATCTCGGCCTAAAATTTCATAATATATACGATTATAATTTTCTATTTATTTTTGATAGGAACAATTTGACGTGGATCCGACACCGGCTATGTTGAGGAATATCAATCAAACCGCCAACTCCATCTACAAAGATTGGAAGTACAGGCTCCATAAGTACTTCAAAGATGTCGGTCCCGTGCCTCCCCCGGTAGAGCTGCAAGGGGAGAGAGAAGATGAGTGGGAGTGGTTGTGTAACCACTTTGCCGATGAACAATTTAAGGTATTAATTTATTTTTTTTATTTAAATTAAGATAATTGAATTATTTAAATTGTAGTTATTCATTTTTTAATGATTTAATTATGTTGTGTAACAGAAATTCTCCGGTGTCAACAAAGCCAACCGGGGGAAGAAGGAGAAACACCATACTACCAGCGCCAAGCAGTTCATTTAAATTGCCAAGGAGCACAAGGATAAGGGTTCCAAACACCCTTATCTTGATGCAAGCGTAAGCGCGTACGTGACGCCAGGGCTCGATAATGAAGCGAGTCAATGCGGCGTAAGTGATATATATATATGTGCTTTTAATTATAGTAATTATTATTTAAATATGATTTCATTATAATAAATTAATTATTCTTTTGTAGGCAAGGGCGATAGAGCGTGCGCATGAAGAGTTGGCCAACACTCAGCTTGCGTTCCCAGATGTGCCGCCGGAAGACCTGCCTCCTCTATCCTTAGAGAGCCAAATTGCAATCGCGGATGAGGTCTACGGTCGTAGAGCTGGCAAGGAGGTTAGGCACTTTAGGCCTAGGGTGGTACGAGATTTGTCGACGACCTCCGGCTCATCATCTACGGGAGGTTCGAGGCAGCGGAGAAGGAGTCAGGCTGCGGCCGTCGAAGCAGCCATTCAAGAGGCTCGACTGGCACGAGAGGAGAATGAGTCAATGCGGCAAAGACTTGACGAACAACAAGCACAAATAGCCCAACTCATCGCCCTCATGGAACAAAATCGAGAAGTATGTCAACCTCCTCCGAACCCACACCCCGACGACAACGACCCGGCTGGAGGCGGAGGACTCGGCGGCGCATCTGCTCCTCCAGTGTATTAGCTAGCTAGTAGTATATTATCTCGTTTCTTTCCGCATTCCGAACAATATTTTAATTTATAATTTATGGGTTTTTTCGTATGTACAAATTAATTTACTTTGATTATTTAATAATTAAGTTATTAATTAATATTCAAAATTTAGTTTATTTATTTAATTTTAGCATTTTTCATTATTTAAATTAAAATAATAATAAATTAAATTAATAATATTTAATTTCAATTTATTTTTAAAAAAAAATTAAATATTCACTTGGACGACGGAGATTATGTTCTCCGTCGTCCAGGTGCAGAACCCTAAACCTAACCCTAAACCCCTAACCCCTAAACCCTAAACCCTGTCGTTCTCCGTCGTCCAGGTGAACACCTGGACCACGGAGATTGTTAGCTTCTCCGTGGCCCATGTATGCACCTGGACGACGGATTACTATTTATTCGTCGTCCAGGTAAACACCTGGGCCACGGACAAACGAGCAATGTCCGTGGCCCAGGTGTTCACCTGGACGACAGAGACTTGGAGTTTCCGTCGTCCAGGTGGCTACCTGGGCCACGGATAATGTCCGAGGTCCAAGTGAACTTGGATGACGGATCACTAAATCTCCGTCGTCCAGGTGCTTGGACGACAGCACTTGGAGCACGGACCTTGGACGACGGAGTTTCCGTCGTCTAAGTACTTAGATGACGGAAAACTGCACCTAGACGACGGAAATGGTCCGTGGTCTAGGTGCAATTTTCTTGTAGTGGATATGTAAGTGTCCCGAAGCAATGATCGATTTCGCTCGAAGATATATGGCTAAGTGGATTGGACTTCTCTTAAGCAACAACTAGAATATTAAACCAATGCATAGTTAATAAGCCAAAGTGAACATGCCAAGCCAAATGTATTAAATCGAGATGTATTCAAACAAACATGGTTTCTAACTATCAAACTCATTAGATATCACTCCATTCACACAAATGTTTGAGGGTTAGTGTTTGCATTCAAATATCGAATTAATCACATGTTTTTCACATGCTTGATTTTCAACCAATACTCAATACGCCAAAAACTGACATAGACAATACCTCTTTGACAATAGCTATGATTATGGCCATTGTCTCAAAAAATTAAACAACACCCAGAAAACAAATATTGTGTGTATGCACTACCACATAACTTCTCATTGCCGACGACTTAGAGAAACAAAGGCCGACGATTGTTGAAGTTGTCGGCAATAGTACTATTGCCGACGCTTTATAGCCTACAGGGGTATAGCAGACGACTTCGTAAAAATCGTCAGCTATAGTCCTGTAGGCTATAAAGCGTTGACAAAGAGTATTGCCGACGACTTCAAAAATCGTCGGCCTTTGTTTCTCTAAGTCGTCGGCAATGAGAAATTATGTGGTAGTGATGTCTCATATAGACAATGGTTATAAGTTGACTGTTGTAATGATTCTAGTCAAATAATTGTCATTTTTTCTTTTCTGTTGTCTATTTATGGGACTTTAGACAATAGACTTGTTTTTGGATGTTTTATGATATTTTACTCTAGACAATGGTTATTAGTAGTTATTTTTGTATTGAGTGAATGCATTCAGATAATTTTTTTTTTTTCATTGTGCCATTTCAGACAATAGTTTATTTTGTCCATTATCTGAATTACTTTTATGCAATTTTGGATTTTAGGTCAATTGTCTACGTAGGAGATCTTTTAATGAGCGCGAGATTTGTTTGAGGTTTTCTTCCCAACACTTGATCTCAGCCCTCCATTTTTTTAAAAAAACCCTAGCCTTTATGTAGTTTCCTCTCTTATTTCTCTTACCTTCTCTCTCTTTCTCTCTCTCTCTATACAGATAAGTATGGAGGTAAGACCTTTTAATTCGTATCAAAATGGACGGTTTGGGATTTTGGTCACTAGTTTAGAGTTCTTATTTGACTTTGATTTGGTTACCTAACTATCTTGAAATGAATCACAGACCGCGTACAAAAGAAAAAGAAGAAGTGGATCGAATTATATATCTGTCAAAACTAATTAAGGAATGTCTGGTGAAATACATGAGCTTACTGTAATGTATAACTTGTTGGCGAGTAGAGGTTTTTGCTTTGGGTAGTGTGCCATCCAGTTACAGGTAACACCAGCTTCCTTTATATCTTTTTTTTTGTATGTAATGATTTTCGGCATCCTTTGTAATTGTTTGTATTAAGCATGAAAGCTAGGTAAAAAAAAACAATTTTACATACTGATTCATGTTAAACCAAGCATTTAATTAAAAACTTAATCAAACACAAATACAATTAAAACCCTTATTTGTTGATGTAGCATTGGTGAGTAGGGATCGTTCTTAACCGGGGATTGAGGGTGCATGCATAACTATGCTAAGGTTGTTTAGGGGGGTGCAAGATTGTTGGTTTTAAGTTTCCTACGAAATAAAACAAGAAGATGGTTAGATACATATCAAGAAATCACAAGTTCTAACATGTTTAAACTCATAGACAAGCAAACAATCAAGAATACATAATCCTAACATGCATCTAGCCGAAAATAAGTTCCTTAATCTATTATTTACATGTTGATCATCACATCTAGTTACCTAGCCGATTATCCCATCTTTGTTTAAGTCCTACGAAATTTCTAGGTTAATTAAAACACATACACATGCTTACATCGAATTAGAGAGCAACCAAATCATCTAGTTAACTTCCTAACTCAATTTTATCTTGATTAATTCGGTGGAACATGCTAGGGTGAACCAAATCATCTAGTGTCATCCTAAACAAGTTTCAGAGCATTAAGAACTTAGTAAGCAAGCATACATGTTCGAATCCAATCTACAAACACATGGAAGAACTCAAAACAAGTCAGAAATAATCATCTTTACACTAAAACATTAGTCTTTTATTACAAAGTCTCGAAAAACCAATATAAACCGGAAATAAAAACAAAGAGGCCATGTTACACTTTTTGCTCCGAGGTAGTCTCTCTCCGCAAGCTCTAAGCGCACTTCCCTTTGTTGGTGATGGTGAACGCAAGATTCCAAGGCCAAATCTAGCACAAGTAGGCTCATGGGTAAAGGAAGGATTATTTGGAAGGTGGTGGAGATGTTATTTCGGTTTAGGGAGAGGCTTATATTAACTAAGCATGAGAGGAGATATTAAAACACTTGATAAACAAAAATCTAACTCGATATATACTCAAATAACTCGAATCACATCACCTGATATGTAGTTGACGCTCTACCCACGTGTGAATAAGGCATTCATCCACGTCAAACCACACATGCAAGATGAATATATAAATTGTAAAATTATATATTTATTCGGACTTAATTAATAAATGTAAAATTTACGTAATGAAAATACGATTTAACTCACACTCAGTGCATTATGCACTTGCATCTTCACGTAGAGAGGCACAGATTCCCAATCTGGCCACAGCATTGGGACCTTGTCCCCCACGACGGCCCCGGCCATGCTGGCATACTTTCGCGTGGTGTCAAATGTCTCGATCACCTCACCATGCTCATTGGCCCTAATGAGCATTTTCCTTCCCCCGGTGGCCTGCTCAAGATTCTTCCCGGTGCAGGGGCCTCTAGTCTTTCGTTTTCCAGTGCCATTAACGAAATTGCCTAATAATACAATGTCAACAAATTGATATCATTGGGCAGCTTCCTCCTCTCCTCGCGCAGCTAGCAACATTTGTGTGCGAGCAGTCATCAGTGGGCCGCTGATGAAGCTTGACTACTCCTCCCTCCACTGGATCTAGGCCCTCTCCGTTTGATGCCTCCAACCCAATTTGCCGCAAAACCTCCTGCACATCCAACAATTAGTCCTGGATTCGGTTGTATGAAAATTAAGGATGAAGCCGTTTGGAACCGGAACCGTTTCGAACCGGAATCGGAACCGTTTTAAACCGGAACCGTTTGGTTCCGGTTCCGGTTCTACCGGTTATCGGTTACAAACGGTTCCGGTTCCAAATGGTTCCGGTTCAAAACGGGTTACGGTTCCGATTCCAAACGGTTCCGGTTCCTGTTTTTCATAGAACCGAATCCAGGACTAATTGTTGGAATCGATAACTGTTTGGAACCGGAACCTTTCGGTTCTAGTTCTGGTTCTAGCGGTTATTGGTTCCGGTTCCAAACGGTTCCGGTTCCAAACGGTTCTAGTGGTTATGATTTCGTACATTAAATTAAATTGCATCATATCATATCGATCATTACGAATATAATTATCAAAATATCAATTAATTTTTACCCAAATGCTTATTTAACCAATTAATTAAGTTAACAAATATACCTTAAATTATCAACTATATCAATTAATTCAAATCACCTTAATTTACCCAACACCTTAAATTACCTTAAATTACCTATATCAATGAATCCAGATCACCTTAATTTGTCCATGCAACACCTTAAACATACAATATAATTATCAACTATATATATCAATTAATCCAATTAAATCACCTTAAATTACCTAAATATTTTCCACATATATACATACATACACTTGCCTAATAATTATCAAAAATTAAAACATCACCCAAAACTTAATTAATCAAGTTAATTAAAATGCATATATATATATACATAATTATAAAAATCAAAAATTGAGAGAGAGAGAGAGAGAGAGAGAGAGAGAGAGAGAGAGAGAGAGAGAGAGAGGGAGCTAGGGAGCTAGAACCTGTCATCCTCGAGCTCGGATTCCAGCGGCGGAGGTAGGGGGAGGAGGTAGAGGTGGAGGGGAGGAGGAGAGGAGGAGGGGATGAGAGGTAGCTAGGGGAGATTTGGGGTTTTTGGGTTTAGGTAATTTTGTGTGGAGAGGGGAGAGGGGAGGAGGGGAGGGGAGAGGGGAGGAGAGATTTGAGGAGAGGAAGAGAGGTTTGAGGAGAGGGCGGCGAGGTGAGGAAGAGATGGGGTTTTAGGGTTTTCAAGGATCGAAGCTCGTGAAGAAATGAGGGAGGGGTCGAGTTGCCTCCTGGAAATCAACAAAGTATTGCTGGAGAGTTACTTATCAACTCGTCGGCAATACTTTTACCAACGAGTTGATAACTCGTGGGTAATACTATTACCAACGAGTTATCAACTCGTTGGTAATGATAGTGATTCCCGGCCAAGAATTTCCGGCAAGTATTAATTCATAAATAACACCGATCGTTATGACGTTGGCATGGCCAAATTTTTATAATTTCCGACTATAAATACGACTATATATAATTTCCGACTATAATTTACGACTATAATTTCCGACTATAATGTACAACTATAATTTACGACTATAATTTACGACTATAATTTACGACTATAATTTCCGACTATAATGTACGACTATAATTTACGACTATAATTTCCGACTATAATTTCCGACTATAATTTCCTATAATTTCCGACTATAATTTACGACAAGAATTTCCGGCAAGCTAGTATTAATTCATAAATAACACCAATCAATATGACTTTGGCATGGCCAAATTTTTATAATTTCCGACTAGAAATACGTACATGCACGTTTATATAACAAATTAACATACATGCACGTTTATTTATACTAAAATACGTACATCATTAACGTACTAAGGATGATAATCGTAATCATCTTCATCACTTGAGTCTGACTCGGTTTCATAGGTAACATCTGGCAATATGTGCCGCTCCTCGTCATCTGAATTAGCGTCAACTTCATTTGGATTAACATCGAGAAGTTCTGCTCCAGTAATTTGAACCACACTCCCAGATCTCACATTATTAAGACCAATCGTAGATGATTCTGGAATGTCAAAAGCATTCGGCTCTTGGTATGCAGTAACTTCTTTATCATCTGCGGTCTCACCAAGTGTGGCAGCACTGTATATGTTTCTATGAGCAACATGGTTAACAACCTTCCACGGGACTTTGTTCAGAAGATCGTCAAGGTAAAACACTTGTTTTACTGATGTGGCAAGAACGAAAGGGTCTTCTTTATACCAGCTTGTAGCAGTATTCACAGAAAATATTCCGTACTGATCGGTCCTTGTGTTCTCCGGGCTAGTATCAAACCATCTACACTTGAACAAGTGCACTTTCATGCGGTTCCCATAAATTAGTTCAACAAATGAATGAAGGACACCATAATAGTCAACGCCATCCTGCCCACTATGGACCATCACCCTACAATTCTGTGTTTTCAGTCGGTCGTCTCGATTTTCACATATAAATTTCACGCCATTAACTTGACACATCGAGTAAACTTTTGAAGCTACCGGTTTCATCGCCAAGACCCTCAATTCGTTTGACCACTATGGGCAACCATCATTTGCTACATGGTTCATCTGAAAACGATAAGAAACCACACAAGAAATTATGAACATAGAAAAAGAAAACCACGTACACACATGCTATATAAGGATATAAACAATATATATATACACATATACCCTTACCCATTGACCAAAGTAGTTTGCAAACGTCCTGTTGTGGTAATCAACATTTCCGGCAATAGCAGGGCAGTGAAGATGATAGTTTTTCCAATATTGTACTTCTGGACAGTTAATCAGTACCGACCAGTGGCAATGGCTACCTCATTTCCATCCAACTTGTATGACTTTGGCAAGCTTCCATGTACTACTACGTCATTGGAGATGATAGAAAGGTTGAACTGGGGTTCATCTATCAGCATCTGTTGTTGGGGGTCCTCCAGCGCTCCCAAATACAAGTTGGTGTACGTTACACACTCGTGCGCAATATATGCTTCAGCGATACACCCTTCAGGTGCATATTTATTCTTCACATAGTCCTTGTAGGCTCCCAATTGTCTAAAAGTTAACAAGTTGTGATGACCCAAAACAGAATCAGCAGTTAAGCCGCATAGTCACAGAGTTACGACACTGTTGAATCGCTAAGCTTCTTAACGACTTAATTATTGGCCGAGAATTGGAGCTGGGTCTCTTCTCGAGAGTCGTTGTACGTGTGATTACGAGTTCGTGGGCGATTCCGGATCGTTATTTGGACGACCGAGAAATTAGTTATGAATATTTGAAGTTTCGACGGAAATGGATTAATATGGCGAGCTACTTAGCGACTAAATTATCAGACGAGAATTTGGTTTCGGCTTCTTCACGGAAGTTGTTCAGAATTTAATTTCGAGTTCGTAGGAACTTCCGAAGCATGATTTTGAGTTACGAAGATTTAGTTGTGATTATTTCTGATTGTGATTGTTTAGTCGATTTAATGTGTGTTGGTTTGAATGGTTGACTTTTTATCCGTTTGGCCGACGTGTTTGACTTTGGGTGATTATTGAAGATTATGTTGAATCGAGTTCGTGGCCGCGAGATTTATTGGAATCGGAATTACGACGAGAAAGTTACGCGTGTTTTAAGTTCGTCGAAATGGATAAGTATGAGTTTCCTTATTGGGAAAGTATATATATATATGGCAGTTTCCCCTTTGGGAAAGTCAAGACTTCAATTAATGGTGGTTGACCAGTTTGACTCTGTTTGACCGATCTGAAATGGAGGAGGTGCGACGGCGGTTCGGCCTCGCCGGCGGCAAGTGTGATCCGGCCACCTCACGGCTTGATTCCTACCCCGTTCACTTCGTCTTGCTGTCACGAATCTATCCCCCGCCTTATTTTCCGGCGTGGCTCACGGAGGAGAGAGAATTTCCGGCGAGAAAATGGAGGAATTTTGGGTGATTCGGGTTACTCGATTTTGGCCGATTCGAACTACAATTTGAAGTGGGCTTTGAAGCTCTCCTCTCAAGGATTCTAACCATGTAAGTATGAAGCTTTAATTCGATTTGTGGAAGGAGAATTTTGGGTTTGAATTTTGTGTACCAATTCGGTTTTGCTTGAAATTGGATGTGTTAGAGTGAGAATTGGCCTTCGTTGCAGTTGACAAAGTTGCTCAGTGGACGATTTTGAGTGGAATAGGGGTTGCTCCGCCGTGAAATTCTCCGGTCAGCGGTGGCGCCGCCGTGGGCGGCGGTCAACGGTCAAAGTTTGACTTTTTGGACTTTCGACAAGTTGCATGTCATTTGACTCGAAATCGCACCCCGATCGCAGTGGGGAGGTTCGTTTCTCGATTTGAGCATCCGAATGTAAAGTGAGGTATCGAGGTGTTATATTTGGAATTTCGACGATTTGTCGACTTCGAATTATATGTTTCTGAGAACAGTGGTTTCTTGTGATTTGATTTGTATTGTCGAGTTATGACTTTGAGAAATGGATTTTGTGAATATTCAGGTGTTCGTGATCGTTCTTTTGGCGAGGAACATTCCGCCGGATCTCGGGTTAACGCGTATCGCGCTACGCCAGTTTGTGAGTGGACATTTATTTTCACGGATTGATTGCGAGTCTTTTATTTATGATTTACGAACTTGAGCATGCAGATTGATTATGATTTTACGAGCATGTGTTTTACGATTATGCAGATACGAATATACGTATACGAGTATACATGTATATATATTATGTTTTAAGCATGTGTATAGAAAAGATTTATGATTTGGTTTACACAGAGTACAGTCTCAGTATATGTTGTGGTATCGATACACATTGGCTTCTCGGCTGATCCCCGAGTACGCTCCGGGAAGGACAGATATCCTGACCCGAGGCCTTTCTGGCTAGGAATCACGTGTGGGTCTGGGATCCCGTGATTCAGACTGTGCTATCGCGTGGTAGTCCATGAGTGATTCCGCGATTTTTATGTTGCATGCTCCGTACGCGTGAGGAGTTAGAGTCTCCCTCGTGTACTCGGACGCGTGAGGAGTTAGAGTCTCCCTCGTGTACCATTTGATTTTATGTGCGTTAGACTCACATATGTTTTTATATGTATATATTACTTGGTGAAAGACATTTATTTTCGTCCACTCACTCTGACGTGTTTATTGTCTTTCCCCTGGGCTTTTCGGTTTCCGTGCCCAGTTTGCAGTTCAGGCTTTGATGTCGCACGTCGTGGTCGGAGGCATAGTGCTCGAGCTACTTTGTTTCATCCAGTAGGTTTATTGTTCCACCTATTGTGGTATGCGTATATGATTATGTATTAGAAGTCTCTCTGAGCTTCCTGTTGTATATGCTATACGATTTTACTCCGGATTTTCAGTAAAGTACATATATATTTACTACTTTACGTTATTGTTGATATATTGAGAAATCCGGATGGGATTGGTGCCCACGGTTTGCTTTTTGTGGCATAGGATGAAGTGTATTTTCCGCGTGCAGGTAATGGTAATTCCAAGCTAGTAACGAAACTCTGCCCAAATTTCGAAAAGTTTTTGTTGGTTCGTGTTTTCGAAGGGGTTTGATTCCGATTTAGGAAGCTAAATCGGGGTTGGGTCCTTTCAGCTTGGTATCAGAGCATTAGGTTTGTAGACTTCTGTAGTTGTGTTTACTAAGGATATTTGAGAATGTACAGTATGTCTAGAATGGTGACCCGACCGGCCGGCGGATAATCATCAAATTCCGGGTGTTGTATGCTTTCAAATATTTGAAGTTCCATGATTACGTTCCACTTGTTGTGAACGATGTTTTATTCATTAGGATGCCTCCTTGACGTGCTTTCCGTGTCGTTTCGATTGTGGATCCTATTGAGGATCATTCGACGCGCAATTTGCCAGTGAACTGCGGGTTTGGATGCGCATTCAGAGTTCAGAGAATTGTATGGCACGGTTTGCCTGGTGGTTTGTGTATGAGCGTCTATATGTTGCCTCAGAACAGAGAATTGTGGCAGTGATGGTTGCCTGATTCTGATCATTGTGTTTGGTGGACTGGTACTGTGTGAGTTTCGGTTGCGACTCCATGGCCTACATTCAGGCGGTTGTTTATACGATAATGGTTTATCAGGCTACCCAGCATTTGAATGTGGAGTGTTTACCCACCTGAAGCAGAGATGCATTGTTTTTATGTTGTTACGGTTTGCACGAGTTATGTGGTTTCAGAGGAAGCAGTGCACGAAGTTCGAGATGAGTTTGAACCTGAGTATCAGAGAGAGTCTGATTGTTGTGCCTCGAGACATCCGTGAGGAGCTTAGTGTGTTGCACTCAGTGGCGAAGCTGTCGAGAAGGAAAGTTGTACGCGGTTTTCGATGTGATGGTTTGGGGAAAGTGGACTTAGTCGAGATTTTGATGAGGTTGAGTTCCGACACTTCGGGATCAGTGACTTCATCAGGCTGTGATCTTTCCGATATTGTTGAGGGCCGTCAGATTAGGCAGAGGATCCGTTTGACGATGGCGGAGATCACAGAGTAGCGGATTTGCTCCTGTGGCATGAGTTTGAGTGATCGTTAGTGATCCTTTCACGCAGCAGGTGTTGCGGTGACGTGTGTTTGTAGAGTATTCTCAGTTGCTGTTTCGGTGGCCAGGAGGGTCACGTTACGAGGGAGCGCCCTCAACCAGCTGTTATAGTGGTTCGACAGCTTAGAGTTCACGAGGAAATCATGATGCTGTTTCTGGAGCTTGATCGACCCAGATTTCTAGACGAGCCATTCTGAAAGTCGCAATTGACGTCGGCGACTAGTTGGGCATGTTGGAGTTCGTGCTATGACCTTGTTTGAGGACAGACTTTTCTCCGAGGTTACTGTTGTTTGACGTTCATGGCTATTGTACCTGCATCTCCACTTCCGAGGTCTTGGAGAGTGTTGCATCCATCCGGAGGTTGTGAGATCCTTGTTGGAGGTTATGTGTTAGCCGCGGACCTGTTATAGTTAGACATCGTGGTTTTGATGTGACTATATGTATAGACTTATGACGACGCATTTGGCTGTGTTCGAGTGCCTCGAGAAGGAGGTTGTGTTTCGACGACCAGACTTTTCCCGAGATACTGCTTCGTGGTGATGGTCGAGCGGATGGTGGAGACGAGTTGTGTGATTTGCTTAGCTCATGTTGTGGATACGACGGTTGCTGTGTTCGACATTGGTGACATTGAGGTAGTTCCCGAGTTTCCAGGTGTGTTTCAGAGGAGTTACCAGGTGTTCCTCCAGTTCGGGAGACCGACTACCTATTGAGCTGGTACCAAGCGCTGGACTCATTTTACCGGCATCTTGTCGTTCGGTGCTAGCGGAGCTGATGAAGCTGTAGTTTCGACTCCAGGAGTTGCTGGAGGAGGTTTCAGGAGATTTCATGCGACCCCGTGTATTTGCGTAGTGTGCTCTTGCATTAGTTGTGCGACTGTTTGTATGGTTCGACGAGGTGGTGCGTTGACTACCGGAAGCCTGATTCGCTTCAGAGGAAAGTGTGTATCCTCCACTTCGGATTGAGGATTGGTTTGATCTACTCGCAAGAGCTCCAGTCTTTTCGAAGATTGATTTCGGGTCCGGATACCATCAGTTGAGGTTTGATGAGTCAGTTGTGGCTATGTTAGTTTTCAGATCATGGTGCAGGCATTACGAGTTTTTGGTCACGATGTTTGGTTGACCAATGCCCCGTAGATCGTGTGGACTTGATGGAGAAGGTGTTCAGTCGGTTTCTAGACGAGTTTGCGGTCATGTTCGTTGGCAGTATCCTGATTCACTCCAGGAGTGTGGACCAGCACCTGAGGTAATTGTGAGTGGTTTTGCGGACTTCGCAAGACGATCAGTTGTTTGCGAAGTTCAGCCAGTATGAGTTTTGGTTGATTAGTGTGAAGATTTTAGGCTGTCTAATGTTATCCGAGGGAGTTGACGTGGATCCTGACCAGTTAGAAGCCGTGTTGATTTGGGGATTGCCCTACCATTGTACCAGAGATCAGAGATCTCTTGGGTTTAGCAGGCTATTACCGACGATTTGTATAGGATTTTCCCGGATTGCCACTCTACCTTCCGGATTGACGAAGAAGGCGTCAAGTTTGAGTGGTTCGATGCACGCTAGGAGAGTTACTTACTCCTGCAGGATGGTTGACCGTTGCTTCGGTTTTGACCTCACCTGACGACCGCGATGAGTTCGTGGGTTATGGCGATGCATCGAGGTATAGATTTGGTTATGTTTTGATGTTGTGTAGCAGAGCGGTGGCTCATGGTTTCAGGCATTGGAGACTTTATGTAGCTACGTATCCTGTGTATGATTTGGGTGTAGCTGTCCTTGTGTTTGCACCAGAGAGTTGGAGATACTACTGCTATGGTGTGGAGCGCAGTGTGGGATGTGCACTGATCATTTGAGTTTCCTCCACTTCCATTTTCGGCCAGATTTGGGCTTGAGGCAGTGTAGATGGATGGGGTCGACTCATGACCATGGTTGTACCTTTGAGTTGTCCGGAAAAGTTAGTGGTTGTACTTAGACCATCCGTTTGGGATGATGTTATTGTTTATGCATTCAGTTGAGAGTTGGGAGTTTCAGTGTTTCATGTAGGTGTGGTTCGAGTTTCCGTGTTAGCCGAGTGTGGGCTACGAGAGCTGAGTTCGAGTATGATGGTGTTGAGGCTCATGGTTTTGCGCGCGTTTGGCGCTAGTAACGCGGAGAAGTGTCAGATACTTCGAGTTTATTACTCGTAACGCAACATGAAGAGTAATGTAGCAGCTTGAGTGTGCAAATGCCACATTCGTCGACTGGTGATGGCTAGGAGGCAGAGACGTGCCGAGATGTGTCAGCCATTTGAGATTTCCGGTTAGACGTGGCGATTACTGCTGTGTTTGTGTGTGTTTGTACTCATTTTGGTTTGTGGTACCGTTTTTTAACCATCTACGTGGTGTACCTATGTCCCAGTTCGCTGATCGAGACAATTAGCTACAACTGTGTGTTGGCGAGCTTTGCAACGAGCATTGGGGACCAGATTACGAGTTAGTGCCAGTTCTTATCCTCGGATTGGCGAGTGATCTTCGAGGATTATTCAGGCCTTGGAGGGCATATTGTGAACCTCGGTATTGCAGTTCCAGAGGATTTAGGACCAGCAGTTTCAGCTGTTCGAGATTGCATGCAGTACCAGTTTGTAGACCACTATGGTTTTGATGTTGCGTGACGTCGTTTTGAGACTGTCGGATGAGCAGAAATGGATTGATTATTGTCCGAGCTCGATGTTTGAGCTGTGCTGATATGAATATGTGAGTTTATTGATGTGTGTGAACTGAGTTGTGAATTGACACGTTGTTTTGATTTGTATGTGGCCGTAGGCGAGATTTTGTTGTGCCGTATAGTTCGGCATCGCCTATAGTGTTGGTTTTTATGTGTGTTGTGTTCTGTGTGGCGGAATTGTGTTTCAGGTTGCGATGTGTTGTGTACCCTATCTGTTCCTTATGTAGGAACACTTGGCGATTGTGTGAGCCAGTTCAGAATTGTGATTTGAGGGTACCTGGATTCCAGCACGGAGTTATCTCCTATTGTGGAGTTTGTGATCAGAGTTGTTCAGTCGACCTTACTACTAAACAGTTGAGCAGTATGCAGAGACAGTGCTCCTACTTTTAGTCGGCAGACTCGGAAATTTCGAGGTCAAATTTTTTTTTAAGGGGGGTGGATTTGTGACGACCCGAAACAGAATCAGCAGTTAAGCCGCATAGTCACAGAGTTACGACAGTGTTGAATCGCCAAGCTTCTTAACGACTTAATTATTGGCCGAGAATTGGAGCTGGGTCTCTTCTCGAGAGTCGTTGTACGTGTGATTACGAGTTCGTGGGCGATTCCGGATCGTTATTTGGACGACCGAGGAATTAGTTATGAATATTTGAAGTTTCGACGGAAATGGATTAATATGGCGAGCTACTTAGCGACTAAATTATCGGACGAGAATTTGGTTTCGGCTTCTTCACAGAAGTTGTTCATAATTTAATTTCGAGTTCGTAGGAACTTCCGGAGCATGATTTTGAGTTACGAAGATTTAGTTGTGATTATTTCCGATTGTGATTGTTTAGTCGATTTAATGTGTGTTGGTTTGAATGGTTGACTTTTTATCCGTTTGGCCGACGTGTTTGACTTTGGGTGATTATTGAAGATCATGTTGAATCGAGTTCATGGCCGCGAGATTTATTGGAATAGGAATTACGACGAGAAAGTTACGCGTGTTTTAAGTTCGTCGAAATGGATAAGTATGAGTTTCCTTATTGGGAAAGTATATATATGGCAGTTACCCCTTTGGGAAAGTCAAGACTTCAATTAATGGTGGTTGACCAGTTTGACTCTGTTTGACCGATTTGAAATGGAGGAGGTGCGACGGAGGTTCGGCCTCGCCGGCGGCAAGCGTGAGGAGTTAGAGTCTCCCTCGTTTACTCGGACGCGTGAGGAGTTAGAGTCTCCCTCGTGTACCATTTGATTTTATGTGCGTTAGACTCGCATATGTTTTTATACGTATATATTACTTGGTGAAAGACATTTATTTTCGTCCACTCACTCTAACGTGTTTATTGTCTTTCCCCTGGGGTTTTCGGTTTCCGTGCCCAGTTTGCAGTTCAAGCTTTGATGTCGCACGTCGTGGTCGGAGGCATAGTGCTCGAGCTACTTTGTTTCATCCAGTAGGTTTATTGTTCCACCTACTGTGGTATGCGTAGATGATTATGTATTAGAAGTCGCTCTGAGCTTCCTGTTGTATATGCTATACGATTTTACTCCGGATTTTCAGTAAAGTACATATATATTTACTACTTTACGTTATTGTTGATATATTGAGAAATCCGGATGGGATTGGTGCCCACGGTTTGCTTTTTGTGGCATAGGATGAAGTGTATTTTCCGCGTGCAGGTAATGGTAATTCCACGCTAGTAACGAAACTCTGCCCAAATTTCGAAAAGTTTTTGTTGGTTCGTGTTTTCGAAGGGGTTTGATTCCGATTTAGGAAGGTAAATCGGGGTTGGGTCCTTTCACAAGTGCATATTATGATACTTAAAAAATAAGAATTTACATATAAAAATACAGGCAAACCAAATGTATGAATCATTTGTACCTTTCCATGGGATACATCCAAGTGTAGTGTACGGGACCGGTAAGCAACAATTGTTCGGGAAGATGGATCATCAGGTGAGGCATGATGTCGAAAAAATTTGGGGGAAATATCCTCTCAAGCTTGCACATGATAAAAATGATGTCATCTTACATCTCCCTGAGATCTGATTTTTTAACATCCCTGGTGCATAACTTCTTAAAGAATCTTGACAAGGCCACCAACAGCTCCACCACCTCTTTGGGCAGGTACCTGTGACGACCCGAATCAGAATTTGATGCATGTATGTGTGGTTTGCCGATTTGATTCGCGACTATATTTTTGGTTGAGAATTTGGGTTGAGTGTCTTCACGGAAATTATAGAGTACGTGATTTCGAGCTCGGGGGCGGTTCCGGAAGATTTTTCCGATAACCGAGGAATATTTTATGATTATTTGAAGTTTTGGGTTCCGACGAGTTTATCCGAATCGTGATGGTTATCCATTTCGAATCGTCTATCGATCGAGGGACAAGTATAAATATCGATAAGTCGAGAAATAGTCGTGAATTAGTCGAAAACTTCATTCTGGACTTTGACTAACGTTGACTTACCTTGACTTTCCAAAATTGGAAAGCTGACCCGTTGACCCGAGGGGGAGAAGTTTCCCGATTTGGTTGACCATCCGGCGACCTGTTTTCCGGCCACCTCCGACATCGTTGAGGGTATGAATAGCTTCCTTGCATGATTTTAAGTTGATTTGTGTTTGGATTTATGAGAATTGATAAGGTTTTGTGGGAGTTCGAATCGGGTTTTGTTATCGGGTTTCGCCGGTGACGGTTCGTGGGTTTCCGGTGAGCCTCGGTGGTCGGGGTGTGAGGGTTTCGTTTCCCCTTGACTCAGGGAGGTTTCCCCTGTATTTTGATTGGCCTGAATTTGAGTTTTCCGGTGAACCCGATTGGGTTGCCGGAGTTAGGTTTTCGTTCGGTTCGAGCAGAAATTGAGGTGGTTCTGAATTGAATTGGGCTTAGTGATAGAAGAGAAACTGATTCAGCTCATCGAGACCTTGAATTCTTGAGCTTTTCGCCGTAGGATTCCACCGTTGACGGTGCACCGCCGCCGGCGGCGGCGGTCAACGGCGGCGCTCCGGCGAGGAAAAGTCAACTTTTCAGATTTCGACAATTTTAATGTCATTTTTCTCGTAATCACGCCCTGGTTATCGTACAGAGGTTTTTGGGTCGATTTGATTAGCCGATTTTCAGTCGAGATTTCGAGTGGGGAATTCGGGATTTCCGTAATTCATTTTGTACCGCATTTCACATTTCCGGGAACGGTTGGTTTCCGTGCATCAGTATAGTGTTGAGAACTATGTTTTTGATCAGTTTTGTTTTTGTGAATATTCAGGAGATCGAGATCGTGATCTGGATCGTGATCGTGCTTCAGGCGAGGGATCTTCCGCCGGACCACGAGTTTAGCGCGAGTGCGCATTTCACGAGTCTGTGAGTGGACATTTATTTTCACGGATTGATTGCGAGTCTTTTATTTATGATTTACGAACTGGAGCATGCGGATTGATTATGATTTTACGAGCATGTGTTTTACGATTATGCATATACGAATATACGTATACGAATATATTCATACGTACATATTATGTTTTAAGCATGTGCATAGAAAAGATTTATGATTTGGTTTACACAGAGTACAGTCTCAGTATATGTTGTGGTATCGATACACATTGGCTTCTCGGCTGATCCCCGAGTACTCTCCGGGAAGGACAGATATCCTGACCCGAGCCCTTTCTAGCTAGAATCACGTGTGGGTCTGGGATCCCGTGATTCAGACTGTGCTATCGCGTGGAAGCCCGCGAGAGTCTCCGCGATATGTTTTACTTTGCATGCTCTGTACGTGAGTGGTAGCCAGAGTCTCCTCACGTATTATTTGATTTTCGTGCATTTGACTCGCATATGATTTTATATGTATATAAATTACCTGGTGAAAGACATTTATTTCCGTCCACTCACTCTAACGTGTTTATTGTCTTTCCCCTGGGCTTTTCGGTTTCCGTGCCCAGTTGCAGTTCAGGTTTGGTGTTTTCACGTCGCGGTTTGGAGGCTAGTGATCAGAGTTACCTGTGCTTTCCAGTAGGTTCTTGTTCCGCCTACTGATGTGTATATTGTATATATTTTACTTTAGAGGTCGCTCTGGTACATTCTGATACTTGTTTATATGGATTTTCTCGGATATACATATATACATAATACAGTTTGTTTACTGTTATTGATTATATTGATGTTGAAAAATCCGGATGGGATTGGTGCCCACGGTTTGGCTTTTGTGGCATAGGACGAAATGTTAATTTCTGGGTGCAGGTTATGGTAATTCCACACTAGTAACGAAACTCTGCCGAAATGTTGAAAACATTTTTGTTGGTTTGTATTTTCGAAAGGGTTTAGTTCCGGTTTAGGTAACTGAATCGGGATTGGGTCCTTTCAGCTTGGTATCAGAGCATTAGGTTGTCAGATTCTGTAGACTCTTATTGTTGTGACGCTTAGGGTATTTGAGTTGATACAGCATGACTGGAGTGATGACCCGACTGGCCAGCGGTACTCATCAATACTTCGGGTGTTGTGTGTCCTCAAATATCTGCGGTTTCATGATTACGTTCTTTCTGCTTGTACCTAATGCTTGTCTTGTATCAGTAGGATGCCTCCTCGACGTGGTCCCCGTGTTGACCGAGATGATGATCCTGATGAGGATCGCCGAACGCGCGACTTGCTGATGCGAGTGCTGCGTTTGGAAGAACGTTTTGACCCTGTGGTCAAGGCTCGTACAGCTGGTGCTACTGTGTTTTCGGGTTCAGTTGATCCAGAGATATGCAAGGCATGGTTGGTTCAGATTGAACGTGTTTGTGAGCATCTGCAGTTTACTCCTGAGCAGATGTCAGTAGCCGCAGTTGGTTTACTTGAGGGTGATGCATACTTTTGGTGGGTTAGCACCTACAGAGTTCCTGTGGATACTCCGTGGACATTGTTCCGTGATCTGTTTATGCGGAGGTATTTTAATCAGGCTACCCAGCAGCGCAAGTACGAGGAGTTTACGAACTTGAGGCAGGGCAGTTTGTCTGTACTTGAGTATCGGGATCGGTTTACCCGTTTGTCTCGTTTTGCGTGGGATATGGTGGCTACTGAGGAAGCCAAGTGTCGCATGTTTGAGCTGGGATTGAATTTGAACATCAAGGCGACGCTGACTACGATGCCTCGGAACAACTTTGATGAGTTTGTCAGTGCTGCACTACGAGGTGAGGACATTGAGTAGGAGAGACAACAGAGGTACCAGCCGAGACGATTTGAGGAGGGTGGACCGAGTCAGGGGCCTTTGAAGAGGTTGAGTTCTGATACTTCCAGTTCAGCTTCGTCCTCAGGCGGTGGATCATATCGGCCACCAGCTAGTGTACCGAGACGGAGATCGTTATGGAGGAGAGATCGTCTACAGCGACCACATGCTAGTGGGGATTCCAGTGGATCCAGTCATCCTCGACAACTTTTCGCACACCTGCTACACCGAGGGAGGCTCCGTTGTGCAATTTGTGCAATAGGTATCATGTTGGTTTGTGTCAGCGAGGCACCCTCAACTGTTATCATTGTGGCCAGGTGGGTCACTATGCGAGGGCGTGTCCTCAGTTGTATGGTGGTGTTGCTCAGGCAGCTCAGAGTTCTGGAGTTGAGCGAGGTGCCACTACAGGAGCACGACCGGCACAGTTTGCAGGCCAGGGTAGACAGCAGGGACAACCCCAGCGAGGACGACCAGCCGGACAGGCGAGGGTTCATGCTATGACTCTACGTGAGGGCAGAGCATCACCGGAGGTCGTTATTGGTACGTTACATGTTTTTGGTATTCCTGTACTTGCATTGTTAGATCCGGCCGCTACACATTCATTCATATCATTTAGACTGTCATCATTGGCTACGGTACCTGCATCTCCACTTCCGGGGTTGTGGAGAGTGTTGTATCCGTTAGGTGAGGTTGTGAGCATCGGTTGGGTTTACCGGGATTGTGAGGTATTTGTTGATTGCCATGGTTTAGCCGCAGATCTGTTACTGCTTGATATTATGGATTTTGATCTGATCTTGGGTATGGACTTCCTAGAGTCGCACTGGACCATGTTTGATTGCCACAGGAAGGAGGTTGAGTTTCGACGACCAGGGTTACCCGAGATACTGTTTCGAGGTGAGAAGAACACTTCACTTCCGTGTTTGATTTCCGCAATGAGGGCGGATCGGTTGATGAAGAAGGGTTGTGTTGCTTACTTAGCCCATGTTGTGGATACTACAGCTGCAGTGCCGGACCCTTGTAGTATTGAGGTTGTGTCTGAGTTTCCGGATGTGTTTCCAACGGAGTTACCTGGTATACCCCCTGTGCGGGAGATTGATTTTACCATTGAGTTGTTGCCGGGTACTGGATCGATTTCCCAGACACCATACCGGATGGCGCCTGTGGAGTTGAAGGAGTTGCAGATTCAGCTCCAGGAGTTACTAGAGAATGGATTCATTCGACCGAGTGTTTCTCCGTGGAGTGCTCCAGTGTTGTTTGTGCTGAAGAAGGATGGGTCCATGCGTTTGTGCATTAACTATCGGAAGCTGAATCAGATTACAGTAAGGAACAAGTATCCGTTGCCACGGATTGATGACTTGTTCGATCAGTTGAAGGGAGCAGCAGTCTTTTTGAAGATTGATCTTCGATCCTGATATCACCAGTTGAGGATCCGAGACTCTGACGTAGCTATGACAGCATTCAGGACGCGGTATGGGCACTATGAGTTTTTGGTTATGCCATTTGGGTTGACCAATGCCCCCGCAGCTTTCATGGATTTGATGAATTGGGTGTTTCGACGATTCCTGGACAAGTTCGTGATTGTATTTATTGACGATATCCTGATTTATTCGAGGAATGTGGGTCAGCACAAGAAGCACTTGCGAGCTGTATTGCGGACTTTGCGGGACCATCAGTTGTTCACGAAGTTCAGCAAGTGTGAGTTCTGGTTAGATAGTGTGAAGTTTCTAGGCCACGTGATTTCGGCCGAGGGAGTTAATATTGATCCTGACAAGATCGAGGCCGTACTGAATTGGAGTCAACCCACTACTGTGCCGGAGATCCGGAGTTTCTTGGGGTTAGCAGGCTATTACCGACGGTTTGTTTAGGATTTCTCCCGGATTGCTACACCACTGACCAGATTGACGAAGAAAGGCGTCAAGTTTGAGTGGTCTGATGCGTGCGAGGAGAGTTATTTGCTCCTGAAGGAGAGATTGACTACCGCACTGGTTCTGACATTGCCAGACGGCAGTGGTGAGTTTGTTGTGTACAGCGATGCGTCGAAGTTGGGCCTTGGCTGTGTGTTGATGCAGCATGGTAGAGTTGTGGCATATGGTTCCAGACAGCTGAAACCGCACGAGGTTAACTATCCGACACATGATTTGGAGTTAGCCGCTATCGTTTTAGCGTTGAAGAGTTGGAGACATTATCTGTATGGTGCTCAGTGTAAGATTTTCACTAACCACAAGAGTCTCACCTACTTGCGGACACAGCCGGATTTGAACATGAGGCAGCGCCGATGGATGGAGTTGATCAACGATTATGATTGCACTTTCGAGTACCATCCAGGGAAGGCCAATGTTGTGGTAGATGCACTTAGCCGGAAATCTGGAGCCTCGTTGTTTCACATGTGTGTGGCCAGAGTATCGATGTTAGCCGAGCTTCGAGCTACGGGTGCTATGTTTGGGTATGATGATGATGGAGCTTTGTTGGCCAGTTTCCAGGTTCGACCCGTATTGGTTGATCAGGTACGGGAGGCACAAGATTCAGATCCTTATTTGCTGGGCAAGAAGACCATGATTCGGAATGGTGTGCCTACAGAGTTCCGATTGAGCGACGACGGTACGTTGTTGTTCAGAGGCAGGCTATGTATACCCAGAGACGAGGACTTGAAGAAGAAGATTCTGGATGAAGCCCACAGTTCAGGGTATGCAATGCATCCCGGAGGTACGAAGATGTTTCGTACACTTCGAGCGTACTATTGGTGGCGCAACATGAAGTGGGAGATTGCCGCGTACGTGAGTCAGTGTTTGATCTGTCAGCAGGTGAAGGCGGAGAGGCAGAAACCTGCAGGGAAATAACAGCCACTTGAGATTCCAGTTTGGAAGTGGGAGCATATCACGATGGATTTCGTCTATCAGTTGCCGCGTACTTCTGCGGGCAACACATGCATTTGGGTTATTGTTGACCGATTGACGAAATCCGCACACTTTCTTGCACTTCCAGGGAAGATTTCAGTGGGTAGATTGGCCAAATTGTACTTATCGGAGATTGTTCGCTTGCATGGTGTGCCTGTGTCCATTGTTTCTGACCGAGATAGTCAGTTCACTTCTGAGTTTTGGCAGGCTTTACAGCGAGCGTTGGGCACGAGGTTGCGATTTAGTACAGCTTTTCATCCTCAGACTGACGGGCAGTCCGAGCGGACCATTCAGACTCTTGAGGATATGCTGAGATCGTGTGTGTTGTAGTTTCGTGGAAACTGGGATCAGCAGTTACACTTGATTGAGTTCGCCTACAACAACAACAACTATCAGGCCAGTATTGAGATGGCACCATACAAGGCTCTGTACGGGAAGCAGTGTCGCACTCCGTTGTGTTGGAGTGAGGTGGGCGAGCGTTGGCTTATTGGTCCAGATTTGGTGAAAACCACGATGGAGGACATACAGGTTATCCGGGATCGATTGAAGATCTCCCAGGATCGGCAGAAGAGTTATGCAGATGTGAGAAGGAAGAGTTTAGAGTTTGAGGTTGGTGATTGGGTCTTCTTGAAACTATCTCCGTGGAGGGGAGTTGTGCGTTTCGGGAAGTGTGGCAAGCTTCAACCAAGGTACATTGGTCCATATGAGATTAAGGAGAGGGTTGGAGCTGTTGCTTACAGACTTGAGTTACCGACTGAGATGGCTCGTGTGCATGATGTCTTCCATGTTTCGATGTTGCGGAAATACATCTCAGATCCTTCACATGTGTTAGCCCCACAGCAGTTGCCGATCAGGGAGGATTTATCGTATGTTGAGGAACCAGTGCAGATTCTTGATCGTCGTGAGCAGGAATTGAGGCATCGTGTGATTCCGCTGGTGAAGGTCTTGTGGCAGAACCACTCAGTTGAGGAGGCCACCTGGGAGACCGAGCAGCGTATGCAGGAGCAGTATCCTAATCTGTTCACATGACAGGTACGTAAATTTCGAGGTCGAAATTTCTCTAAGGGGGGTAGATTTGAGACGACCCGAATCAGAATTTGATGCATGTTTGGCTCGATTCTCGAGATTGAGTTTAGTCGCAGTTTTACGTCGTATGTGTGGTTTGCCGATTTGATTCGCGACTATGTTTTCGGTTGAGAATTTTGGTTGAGTGTCTTCACGGAAATTGTAGAGTACGTGATTTCGAGCCCGTGGGTGGTTCCGGAAGATTTTTCCGATAACCAAGGAATATTTTATGATTATTTGAAGTTTTGGGTTCCGACGAGTTTATCCGAATCGTGATGGTTATCCATTTCGAATCGTCTATCGATCGAGGGACGAGTATAAATATCGATAAGTCGAGAAATAGTCGTGAATTAGTCGAAAACTTCATTCTGGACTTTGACTAACGTTGACTTACCTTGACTTTCCAAAATTGGAAAGCTGACCCGTTGACCCGAGGGGGAGAAGTTTCCCGATTTGGTTGACCATCCGGCGACCTGTTTTCCGGCCACCTCCGACATCGTTGAGGGTATGAATAGCTTCCTTGCATGATTTTAAGTTGATTTGTGTTTGGATTTATGAGAATTGATAAGGTTTTGTGGGAGTTCGAATCGGGTTTTGTTATCGGGTTTCGCCGGTGACGGTTCGTGGGTTTCCGGTGAGCCTCGGTGGTCGGGGTGTGAGGGTTTCGTTTCCCCTTGACTCAGGGAGGTTTCCCCTATATTTTGATTGGCCTGAATTTGAGTTTTCCGGTGAACCCGATTGGGTCGCCGGAGTTAGGTTTTCGTACGGTTCGAGCAGAAATTGAGGTGGTTCTGAATTGAATTAGGCTTAGTGATAGAAGAGAAACTGATTCATCTCATCGAGACCTTGAATTCTTGAGCTTTTCGCCGTAGGATTCCACCGTTGACGGCGCGCCGCCGCCGGCGATGGCGGTCAACGGTGGTCAACGGCGGCGCTCCGGCGAGGAAAAGTCAACTTTTCAGATTTCGACAATTTTAATGTCATTTTTCTCGTAATCACGCCCTGGTTATCGTACAGAGGTTTTTGGGTCGATTTGATTAGCCGGTTTTCAGTCGAGATTTCGAGTGGGGAATTCGGGATTTCCGTAATTCATTTTGTACCGCATTTCACATTTCCGGGAACGGTTGGTTTCCGTGCATCAGTATAGTGTTGAGAACTATGTTTTTGATCAGTTTTGTTTTTGTGAATATTCAGGAGATCGAGATCGTGATCTGGATCGTGATCGTGCTTCAGGCGAGGGATGTTCCGCCGGACCACGAGTTTAGCGCGAGTGCGCATTTCACGAGTCTGTGAATGGACATTTATTTTCACGGATTGATTGCGAGTCTTTTATTTATGATTTACGAACTGGAGCATGCTGATTGATTATGATTTTACGAGCATGTGTTTTACGATTATGCATATACGAATATATTCATACGTACATATTATGTTTTAAGCATGTGCATAGAAAAGATTTATGATTTGGTTTACACAGAGTACAGTCTCAGTATATGTTGTGGTATCGATACACATTGGCTTCTCCGCTGATCCCCGAGTACGCTCCGGGAAGGACAGATATCCTGACCCGAGGCCTTTCTGGCTAGAATCACGTGTGGGTCTGGGATCCCGTGATTCAGACTGTGCTATCGCGTGGAAGCCCGCGAGAGTCTCCGCGATATGTTTTACTTTACATGCTCTGTACGTGAGTGGTAGCCAGAGTCTCCTCACGTATTATTTGATTTTTGTGCATTTGACTCGCATATGATTTTATATGTATATAAATTACCTGGTGAAAGACATTTATTTCCATCCACTCACTCTAACGTGTTTATTGTCTTTCCCCTAGGCTTTTCGGTTTCCGTGCCCAGTTGCAGTTCAGGTTTGGTGTTTTCACGTCGTGGTTTGGAGGCTAGTGATCAGAGTTACCTGTGCTTTCCAGTAGGTTCTTGTTCCGCCTACTGATGTGTATATTGTATATATTTTACTTTAGAGGTCGCTCTGGTACATTCTGATACTTGTTTATACGGATTTTCTCGGATATACATATATACATAATACAGTTGGTTTACTGTTATTGATTATATTTATGTTGAGAAATCCGGATGGGATTGGTGCCCACGGTTTGGCTTTTGTGGCATAGGTCAAAGTGTTAATTTCTGGGTGCAGGTTATGGTAATTCCACGCTAGTAACGAAACTCTGCCGAAATTTTGAAAAAAATTTTGTTGGTTCGTATTTTCGAAAGGGTTTGGTTCCGGTTTAGGTAACTGAATCGGGATTGGGTCCTTTCAGTACCCTCGAATGAAAATAGGGAAAAGGCGTTGAAGCAGTACATAGCAGTCATGACTCTTTAATCCGTACATCTTATTGTCCCGGAAGTTAACACACCTGCTTATATTTCCTGCATAGCCATAAGCAACAATTATATTTCTTGCATATAACCATATATAAGTAAAAATTATACTAATTTCCTGCATAGCCATAAGAATATATACCTGACATTACTCAGCCACCCAAAAATTTCATGCTTATGCTTTGGCTTCACTGTGTAAGGAGCTTGGGACATTTTTTTCTTACCATCTCTTAACCACAAATGTTTCCACAGTCCCATAGCTTTCAGATCAATGCGTGCCTTATGGATGTCTTTTGTTTTCCCCTCCAAATTAAGAACTGTGTCCACCACACTTTCACATACATTCTTCTCTATGTGCATGACATCTAGGTAGTGTCTGATAGGCAACCTGGGCCAATAGGGGAGTTCACAGAATATGCTCTTGTGTGTCCAAAACTTATACCTTTCGGGCTTGTCAGGAATTGACGCCACTATCTCAGGATGATTGCTCCGCTGGCCAAAATCATATTCATTCAACACTTCCAAAATTTCATCCCCTGTCTATTGCCTGGGTCCCACACCTGTTTCCACAGTCCCATCAAAAGCGTCTTGATCCCGCCTAAATGGGTGATCATATGGAAGCCAACAACGATGACGCATCTGAACAATTTTACTGCAATGAGGACTGCAACAATCAACTGACATGCACTCTGAACAAGCCCTGTAACCCCTGGTAATGTTGCCAGACAACATACCGCGGGCAGGAAAATCACTAATGGTGCCAACAAGCATGACATGCATCTGGAACATCTCATTTTTGAACCTGATACTCACCATTATTAAGTACTAAATTAACACTTAACACTCAACAACAATGAGCCAATTAAAACCCTTTTTAGTAGATGTAGCATTGGTAAATAGGGATCGTTCTTAACCGGGGATTGAGGGTGCATGCATAACTATGCTAGGTTTGTTTATGGGGGTGCGAGATTTGGTTTGTTTAACTAATGACCTACGAAATTTAAACCTAATTCTACTATGTACACGTGATCATCACATCATGTCTACCTCCACCATTTTCATGCTTCACTTACCCAGTATCAACGAAATTCTTACCTTTCAACCTGTAATTTATACACATGCTTTTAAGAGTGCGACGAAGAGCGGCTACACCTTAATTTATCTAAGATTCATACAAAACATGCTAGGGAGGAACGAAGAGCGTATCACCCAACACATTAAGAAGCTTTAAGCATACAAGCATGCATACAAGCAAAGACCAAAAACTAAGAACACATGGAAGATAACATAAGTAAGTAAAAACGTATAGCCTTTATTAAACAAATCACAAGTCATAAACCGAATTATTTACAAGACAAAAGATGAGATAGAAGGTTTATGGTTACACTTTTGGAGTCTGTGAAGAGCACTAACAACGCCTCGAGTGGATGGATTCTCAAGAACAAGACGAAGAGCGCCGATTATTCTTGATCCGTGAGAAGGGAGCTTCGGCCTTGGAGGGGATTAGGATTAGGACGACTTGGGAGGTGTTTTGGGCAGAGCTTTGGTGTCTATGATGTGTGATAATGAAACCCTAGTCGAGCCCTCATTTATATAGGCCAAGCAAAGCCTAGTTCGACTCCTTTTAGAAGTCTAACTACTCCACCCGGGTAACCTAATCCTTCTCCACTAAAATAGGAATTTGTCTCGTTCTAGAACTCCAAATCGCTTGATTCCAGTTGCGTTGGAAACTAGACTTCTATATATTTCCATCCATATGCTAATCGCGTCTAGATTCATCCGGATCTGTTCACAGTGGCCTTTTGAAGTGGGCTGATCTGCACAGGCAGATTTCCTGATTTCTAGCTTTTGATCCATTTTCTTCTTTTGGGCTTCTTTGTGGGTGAATCTTGACATGATCTTGGACATTCTTGGACACATGAGCATGGTCTTGACCCATCTTAGTGATCTTTGATCCATTCTTTATAAATCGTGGCCCATTCTTCTTCATCTTTCCTCCTCATTTTAGGAACTTCCTCCTTAGTAGGTTTTGAGCTCATTTCTGCCTCCTTTACGGATTCCTCCTTTATTTCTACCTACAAACATAAAGTAAGTTAAAAAAATATTTACTAAGCACAAAACAAAGTTAAATATAGAGAGAAAGACATTAATAATCAAGCATAAAATGCGTAGATCAAATTCCCCCACACTTAAACTTTACTAGTCCCTAGCAAATACAAATCAAAGCAACGGACTCGATAAAAGAAAAATAAAGGGAAAAAAAATAACAATGGGAAAAACGTCACACTTATATGTACAAAACACTTAGAAGTCTCAATGTTTCAAAGCCGCAAATTTTCATGTTATCATGTTTGAAAACGTAAGAGATACTAAGTAAAACAACACTATGCCCTTAGTCAAAATTTGTCTCAGAAATTTCTTAATGTATATGGCAATGGAATTACATAACTTCAAATGATAACCAAGATATGATTCATGCAATGAACAAGTAAGACGTGGTGTAAACAATGGTGATGTTAAAGTTGTGCATGTTTCGAATAAAGTTCAAATCAACTCACATGGATGCACTCATCATATTTTCTCTCAAAAATGGATAGAAATAATTGAAAACCTCATGAATGAAATACTTGCAAAAATGAACCAAACCATATGCTTACTCATGCAACTTACTCAACAGATTAACTGCTACTCATCTTAAGGATCAAAAAGGACTTTCGAAGGGTTGTAATGGGGCAAGGCTAAGGCATTCGAAAATTTAGATAAGTGGTGGTTAAAAACGTTCCAAAGACTTAGTCGAAATATCACAAACTTTGTAAAACCAGACTCCTTCATCTTTTCCACGCCTCCATGGTCAATCTTCTATAAACAAGGGCCAAATTTCATTTTGTTGGACCCTAACTTCATTCTAAACTCCCATTGAGCTTTGTGAACAGGACAAAGACCATATTTCTTTATTTTTTTGGGCCTTCAATTCGTAGCATACTCCAAATTCACAAGTATAGGGGACATTAATCCAAACTTTTACAAAACAGAACACATTGCCATGAGAGATCACAATTTTTTTTTCTTTTCATTCTCTTGAATTCCTTTGGCAATAACACACTTTTTAAGCTATTTGGACAAGTCTATCCCCATACACACATTATACCAATCAAGGAGCATCACCAAAAATCTCCATCTTCGGCTCTTGTCGACATTACTTCACACTAAGTCTGCAGAACATAGGGTAAAGAAGTCCTACACTAGGAAAAGTGTTTAGGTATTACGGGTGACGAAAGAAAGCTTAATGTGGGCTCAAATGGTTTATCTAAGGGTGTCGCAACTCATGCGCACATAAGGGACTCATGGCAATTTGGCTAGTGGTGGTAAACCTAAGTGCCTCTTATCATATCCAAAATCAGAGTATATGTCAACTATAAGCTTTGCAAATTCGACATGAGTAACTTCTAGTAATCTCTAGTTCATTAAAATCTATGGCAAGTAACCAAATGATGCACATGCATAGTTTTGAGACTAATATGCATAAAATTCACTCAAAAGAAATGTATAGGCTCAAAACTCACGTTTAGGGTTCATATGACTTAAACTTATTCTCACATGCGAAATCTGTACCATGTTTAACTATCCATATCTACTACATGTCATGACACTCAAAATAACTCAATTAACACAAGAAATCATGAATGCAGTGCCATATGTATGTTCAAATTCAGTCCATTTTCATCATCGACTAACTAAGGGCATCCTAAGACTCTTTAAAACACTAAGTTAAACAAAAAGACTCAAAATACACTAAGTATGACTCAAATGTTTTTTTTTTTTTAGGGCATCATCCGCCGGAAAGTTCCATTGTCCGCCCAATTTTTCAATTTTATGACTCAATAAAGTTGTAAACCCCTTCCCCCACACTTAAACTCTACATTGTCCTCAATGTACCAAAGTAAAGTATAGAATCAAGTATGAAAGAGAGATCTACGAAAATTCTATCTAAGAAAATTAAAAAGCAACGACAAAAATTAAAAAGAGAGGGAAGAGAATGCAAATCTGGTTTGTAGACTCCTCCATTGGGTTGCCTCCCAACAAGCGCTTGTTTTTTAAAGTCTTACAGCCTAGACGTGATGCTTCAATTTTGCTCTAAGAATGGCCTGAATTTTGAGGGCATCTCCTCCACGTTTAGGTCCTTCAATTTAGGGGTAGCCATCCATAATTACCGCGTCGGTTTTGTTCATCTAAACAACCTCCTTCTCTTACGTTTGCCTCCTTGTTGTGCATAACTTTTTCATATTTTGGCACTTGTTTGATGCACTCAAGGGCATAAGAAATTTCTCCAAGTTGGACTCGTCAGACCTACCTGAAAACAGTTCACGAGCAAACGTAGAATTAGCAACAACCAAATTTGAAGGAATAGGGTCATTACCTTTTGTTGGGGCAAGTTGTTCAAACGAATGTGCCATTGTGGCCCTAGGTGCCACATTTTCAACCGAAGATGTGGTTGAACCTCTCTCAAAAAGAATGTGCACAAGTTAGTAAATTCATGTTACAAGTTAGAAATCGCAGAAAATGAGCACAGCTGGAAGAACAATTTATATAGAATTATTAGCATGTCAAAATGCAACAAAATTTTACGAGCAAGAACTAGACACATATATACAATATTCCGTAAATTTGCAGATTTTTCCGACACCTGCAGCTATGTCAAACAATTTTCACAAAACAGAAGAATGATAAGTCTCGAAAATTTTATGAACAAGTATATGTGATTAATCCTTTACAAGTTTATATGCACAAACACACAATTTCGACATAGTATTATGTCCAAGCATGTCCAAATTGAGTGCGCCTAAGATTTAAAGAGAGTACACGAAATTGGCCTTTAGATCTTTCAATGGACGTGCGACCCGCGCGATAAAGTATGCATTCTCAGTCAATCGGCCTTTGATCAATCGAAAAACATGGCCAGTAGGGATAGAGATAACGCGAGAGGTAGGATTAATTTCGAGAAAACACCCCGAGGCTACCGTGATCAAGGGATATTACTCCAATGATGTTTCTCTTTCTTAGATCCAAAACCTGTCACCAGTCATAACCCAACTAGACACCATGTCCGACGTTCAGCCAAAATTTCAAGAATGACACACTCCCTCAAGTCCATAGTAGACTCCGCCCACAACCTTGTATCTCGAATGAAATACAAAAGGTTAAGGAGATAAACTAGAAAAAGAGGCGCCATCTATTCCAAAGAGTGAGACTTAATCAACCAGCTCATGTACTCAATGTAAATCGAAGACTTCCCTTAACGTTTAATTGGCTGCAAAAACAACAATATGAACAAGTGTTAGTATAAATCTCGAAAATTTACAAGTATATATGAACAAAATTTCACAACTTTACAAAAAACACATGCAATTCCAGATTCTGCCAAACATGAGCACAGCAGCTTGTCGAATTTTTTTAGAATTATTGATTCGGTCGACTGGGCTGAAATTTTTCAGGCACCAACTAGACACAAAACCAAACATTCCTGCAAAAGTTCAGATGTTTTTGAGTCCTCTAGCTATGTCAAATAATTTGCACAAAACTGGGCAGTGCACAGCTCCGAAAAACAGAAAACTATTAACATAATGTACAAGCATAATCACACAATTCTTTTCAATCCCCGGCAGCGGCGCCAAAATTGATACTCACCATTATTAAGTACTAAATTAACACTTAACACTCAATAACAATGAGTCAATTAAAACCCTTTTTAGTAGATGTAGCATTGGTAAATAGGGATCGTTCTTAACCGGGGATTGAGAGTGCATGCATAACTATGCTAGGTTTGTTTATGGGGGTGCGAGATTTGGTTTGTTTAACTAATGACCTACGAAATTTAAACCTAATTCTACTATGTACACGTGATCATCACATCATGTCTACCTCCACCATTTTCATGCTTCACTTACCCAGTATCAACGAAATTCTTACCTTTCAACCTGTAATTTATACACATGCTTTTAAGAGTGCGACGAAGAGCGGCTACACCTTAATTTATCTAAGATTCATACAAAACATGCTAGGGAGGAACGAAGAGCGTATCACCCAACACATTAAGAAGCTTTAAGCATACAAGCATGCATACAAGCAAAGACCAAAAACTAAGAACACATGGAAGATAACATAAGTAAGTAAAAACGTATAGCCTTTATTAAACAAATCACAAGTCATAAACCGAATTATTTACAAGACAAAAGATGAGATAGAAGGTTTATGGTTACACTTTTGGAGTCTGTGAAGAGCACTAACAACGCCTCGAGTGGATGGATTCTCAAGAACAAGACGAAGAGCGCCGATTATTCTTGATCCGTGAGGAGGGAGCTTCGGCCTTGGAGGGGATTAGGCTTAGGACGACTTGGGAGGTGTTTTAGGCAGAGCTTTGGTGTCTATGATATGTGATAATGAAACCCTAGTCGAGCCCTCATTTATATAGGCCAAGCAAAGCCTATTCGACTCCTTTTAGAAGTCTAACTACTCCACCCGGGTAACCTGACCATTCTCCACTAAAATAGGAATTTCTCTCGTTCTAGGACTCCAAATCGCTTGATTTCCGTTGCGTTGGAAACTAGACTTCCATATCTTTCCAACCATATACTAATCGCGTCTAGATTCATCCGGATCTGTTCACAGTGGCCTTTTGAATTGGGCTGATCTGCACAGGAAGATTTCCTGATTTCTAGCTTTTGATCCATTTTCTTCTTTTGGGCTTCTTTGTGGGTGAATCTTGACATGATCTTGGACATTCTTGGACACATGAGCATGGTCTTGACCCATCTTAGTGATCTTTGATCCATTCTTTATAAATCGTGGCCCATTCTTCTTCATCTTTCCTCTTCATTTTAGGAACTTCCTCCTTAGTAGGTTTTGAGCTCATTTCTGCCTCCTTTACGGATTCCTCCTTTATTTCTACCTACAAACATAAAGTAAGTTAAAAACATATTTACTAAGCACAAAACAAAGTTAAATATAGAGAGAAAGACATTAATAATCAAGCATAAAATGCGTAGATCAGAACCTATCGTAAGTGGGGTGGCCACACTCACTCAGGTACTTAACCTCCTCAATCAAAGGCCTCAAATACACATCGAGACACTTTCCTGGATAACCCGGGCCCGGAATTAACAGAGTCAGCATATTGTATTCCTTCTTCATGCACATCCATAGTGGAAGGTTGTACGGTACCAAAATAACTGGCCATATACTGTATTGAAGACTCATGTTGCCAAAAGGGTTGAATCCGTCAGATGAGAGCCGTAGCCAAACATTTCGGATCGCTGCTGCAAAATGATCAAACTCCCTGACCATGTGCTTCCAAGCCTCTCCGTCGGAAGGGTGTATAAAGGTGTCATCGTCAGGAAAATTCCTCTCAGCCCACCATCTCATAGCTTCGGCCGTGAAAGCACACATGAACAACCGCTCCAGCCTATCAATAAGCGGGAAATATCGAAGTATCTTCACAACTTTCTTTTTACCTGCAAGAGTCAACTTATACCTTTCTGTAAAACATACCGGGCAGGCTTCAAGGTCTTCAAGATCTTTTCCCCAGAAGAGAATACAATCATATCTGTATGCATGGATTTTGATGAAGGAAAACCCAAGATCTTTCAGGATATGTCGCACCTTATGATGAGTGGTAGGAAGACGATGACCGGGTGGCAGTAGCGAAGCAGTCCACTTCAGCCAAGAATCAACAGCTTTGACAGACATTTAGTTCTCTATTTTGAGTTGCATCACTCCCATGACACTTTCAAGAACAGTCTTACTACAACCGTCGTACAAGGGAGTCTGTTGCAATGCAATCAGGTTGTTGTACTTGTCCATACCGCTTGTGTTGACATGAGCTCCAGGTAATGGCTCGACTGGCTCAATATGGGGGAAACCCTGCACGACGGGAGGGACATTTGGTGCTTGATCAGCAAATACACTGCTCTCATGAGGAAACATATCATTAATTAACATCGATGTTGGATCATAGGATGGACTGGCCCTCTCAGCAAAATGTCCATGATCATAGGATGGACTGGCCCTCTCACCAAATTGTCCATAATCATGCGGACCCGCTAACGATGTTTCACCGTGATAAATCCAACAAGTGTACTTATCCCAAAACCCGTATTTACTCAGGTGCTTCTGGACTTTATCAATGGAAAAACGAAATCGATCGTTGCGACACTTACATTCTTTACACGGGCAATAATGAAGTGTAGTGTCTCCACAATTAGCCTTCACAAAATCCACAAAACTCCTAATTCCATGGTGATATCTCACATCCCATCTTTCGAGGCTCATCTAACTCATGTCCATCCTGAAAATTCTAACATTACGTACTATAAATATATATATACACATTCATTACTAATTAATTAATAAATCATCATTAATTACATTCGAATTCATCCGATTAATTAACAAAAGTTGACCCATGCATGCATATAAATTAAAATATATATATATCAACAATTCACAATTACAAATTAACATACTTGAATATATATATAGACATATTAACAATTAATATTCACAAAATAATTTTATATACATACATATATATATACACAAATTAACATATTTTCATCGAAATAATCTCAAATCAACTCAAAATCAACAGTCAATCACTCGAAATCAACAATATATCCACTCTATTTGCATATCGATCAACCCAATAATCGATATGTCAACTCTAAATCAACACATGCATGCATATATACATCGATCTATTTAAATCGATCAACACACATATATATACATACGTATATACGTATACCTATATATAGCTACGTACGTATATAGCTTCCCGAGCGGGTTTTCGACACCTTTTGACAATACCCAAGGATTTCAGAGCGTTTTCCTTCTTTCGATTTCACCGGATTTTTCTATATCCAAATGAATGAGCTGTTGTGATCTGGATCTGATATAAGAGGTATTGCCGGCGATTCATTAAATCGCCGGCAATGGAGTTATTCCTGGTGAAATTCTGGCCAAAAATCGCCGGAAATTATGGAAACTTATTGCCGGCGACTTTCTCCGTCGCCGGCAATAATTTTTCACCATTACCGGCGATATTTGGCCAGGAATATCGTCAGCAATGGTGGAGAGATTATTACCGGCGACCGAGAAGGTCGCTGGCAATAATTTGGACTTTTTCCGACGAGTTTTGGAACTCATTGCCGGCGATAGTCCATATCGCCGGCAATGCTCATTATTGCAGACTTGCTCCGTCGCTGGCCTTTTTTTTTCACTTCTCGCCGGCAATAGTGCAAAGTGTGGTAGTGCGAGCTTCCCTTTATATCGGAGAAGGGTAGGGTTTTTCCTACTAAAACAAGACCTTCCATATTAAAATCAGGGAAATTTGACCAGCTGTAGTAAAATGAGTTTTCCCGGAGTTCCAAATCTTGAAAAATTCCGTTTCTTGTTTCATTGGAAAGCTTATTCAAAGGGCTATAAAATCCATATAAGGAACGTCATATTAGGAATTGAATTGGATTTACTACGAATTTTAGAAATTAAGTAACCTGGCTGCCATGTTTTCTTCTTCTTCAAGGAAAAGAAAATCTTCATATCTTCAAATCTTGCATTCCTTATTCCCTAATAATTCTAGGCCGAATCTACCATATTCTTGCACATATTTTAGACCTCAAATCAGGTCTGAAAATTCATATAATATCTCCCGAAATTCGTCAATTATATGCTTCATATATTCCACCATATTTGCTCTTTTCTGGGTCGCGCAGGAGAAATGTCTTCATCTTTTTGTCCACCTTTCACCTTAGCCCACTTTTAGCTCCGAAACGCCTCATTTATTTCTACCTAAAAACATAAAGTATTTACTAAGCATAAAACAAAGTTAAATGTAAAGAAAAAGACATTAAGAATCAAGCATAAAATACGTAGATCACATACTATCTTAATTATAGGGCTTGTAAATCTGTTAGGTTTCTTGTGGAAATAGAGGAGAAAACTTGTTAGTCTTAGCTGAAGGTTTAGTGAACAAGTATGTCCCATATGTCGCATGAGCCTGAATGTATATTTTTTCACTATAAGAAATTGCCTACCTTGATACTACCTGTTATCTTTTATACTATCTATAAACCTTCTAACTGTTCTACCCAAATCTAAATAAAATTTTATCAGTGTACTAAAACTTTGCTCTATGCTTTGGCTCTCACAGTTTTTATTTCCATATTGGAACAACAACCCAAATATGGGGATGCTTTGGACATTCTTTCTAGTAACCTGAGATCTCTTTTACTGGTTGAAGTGGATAAGCTACGTATACATGTACTCTCTGAACCTTTCATTTTTTAAATATATTGATAAGCTTGTATTTGCATCAATGCTTATTTACTGATGTAAACTTATTAATATAAAAATGCTCGCTTACCATGGTCGTGAACTATAGTTTCTTTGAAATCATTTGTTTCAAAAGAGATTTCACAGTGGAAAAGAAACATAGGAGAAATATGGATAGTTTTGAGGAAGGCCACAAAAAATAATACATTACCCATGAATTGAATTTCAATGCTATTCTACACAGGAGAACTATTTTGTAAAGCATTTTGATGATTTGCTGGAATATATAGTGATTATTGTAAATTTTTAAAGCATCATTTCACATGTATGATTGTAATGCATTCCTTCACATGTTTTCTTCTCATCAACTTGTCTACTTTCATTTTAAGTTGACAGGGGAGACTTCTTGCTCGGGCTGGTGATTATGCTCATGATGCTGCCATTATATTTCAAAAAATTCTAGAGTTATGGTATGTTTCGGAATTTCTCATAGGACCTCTAGAATATTCAATATAGGACCATAGTTTCTGCCTGTGTTCAATTATGGCCTACCTGGAGTGTGTTGATAGTGTGCTGACCATATAGTAGTGTTTTAAGCTTTCTGTACCTCTTTGTATGCTCCATTGTTACACCATAGTCGTTCGTTTCATTCAGTATTGTATACATTCTTTGTCATTGGCCATAGATGATACACTTCACCACATTTACCGACATAAGTTACTACATTTGTAGGTGTTGCTGATTACTGACATTTTGTACTTCATGAGTACGGTGAATTTGAATATTTATTTATTTACTAGATGGAAGTGATTCAATTATTGATCTTCCTATGTAGACCCTTGTTGTATCTAATAATTTTCTTTCAGAATTCGAACTCAATAACCTCAACTATTGATATTGTTTCTTCAATTTGGCAGTTATGATAATTGGGAATGTTTCCTCTACATTATCTAAGCTTACTGTACTTCTTGGCCTCCTGTTATTGATGGTATCCTTCCAGGAGTTATGACATAAAGGAGTTTTTCACTACTACAAAAAGTGATTTATACAATGTTAATCACGCAACGAGTATAAAAAATGAGTTGTGTGATAGTGAAAAATAGATACCTACATCATACATTGGTTTGTTCGCACCAACGTTGTGTGTTAGAAATGAAAAACTATATCATACAACAAAAATGTACATTTTCGTGGTATGATCATGATAAAATGAGTGATATTTTCCCTCTATTTCTGAAGTCAAAACATATAGTAAACATGCATGATTCTTTTGAGCACGTCAAACAATAGTAATTCGCATGATTGTTGTATGTGTTTTCAAATTGAGCTCCAAAAATTGGCATATTTGAGTTTCATTCCAAGTTTGTACCATCACACAACGATTATAAAAAACTCACGTTGTATGAAAAAAATGTTGGCTGCAACTATTGGATCCCTTTTTTTTCCCTAATTTTTTCATGTTGACACAACGGTGCATAAAATACATCGTTGTACGTACCAACACATGTGGGCGACAACAATGGATGCCATTTTGTTTCTCCCCAAAATTCATCATTTTTAGACAACAAAAATATATTACTGCATTGTATGAAGAAAATCTTGGTGACAACAATTGGATGTCATTCCCCCCCCCCTCCCCAAAATTCATCATTTTCACACAACGAAAACATATTACTGTGTTGTATGAAGAAAATTTTGGTGGCAACAATTGGATGCCATATTGGTTCTGTCCAAAATTTATCATTTTCATACAACGAAAACATATCACTGCGTCATATGAAGAAAATTTTGGCGGCAACAATTGGATGCCATTTTGGTTCCCCTCCAGTCAAAATATTCACACAATTTACAACATATAAAATTTTGTTGTATGATGCAAACTTTAGAGAAGAGTCGAAACTATCACACAACAAAGACTGGTGCATCGTTGTGTGAAGTCTAATACACTATTTTTTAAGAGTTTGGGTTTGGGTTTGAGGTTTGGGTTTGGGGAATTAGGATTTAGAGTATTTTTGTTTTTTTTAAAGGGAGGATTTAGGGTTTTGTTGATATGAATAAAAAAAAATTGTTAAATGTTAGAGTAATTTTAACTTATGTAAGTTTGTAAATATTTATAAGTAAAAAGTAGAGTTGACGGTCCATATTTGATTAGGTAAGATGGTGAGATTACATTGAATAATCTATATATGAAAATACTTATATACCCTTTTGGTATATTTTGCTCCTTTTCCTATGGGAAGAATAGCTAAATAATTATTTTTGTCAAGTTTTTTTACATTATGAGATAGAAATGAATCCCACGAGATTGTGTGTACAAGGTTTGGTTTCAAATTATTTTGTATGGAGTGGAAAATTACGTTTTAATCGTAAGGGAACTGTGGCCATAATTATTAGACACACGGATCGATGGCTTATTGAAGTCAAAAAATTCTTAATTTTTTATAGTGTGCATAGATTATTTTGATAGTCGCATCTAACAGTTGGTTTTGTAAATTTATTATTAATTCATGATTAAGTATCACAAAGATTTATATTTCTATATAACCAATAAACAAAGTCAACACACTAGTTTCCACGTAGTGAATTTAATCAATACGAGAAATTAAAATGCTCTAGCGAGAAATGTCATTATACATGTGTGTTCACCTTGTACTAATAGGCAACTTTGGAAAAAATTTGCTCCATCGATGTCATTTTAGGTGCGGATCAATGAAGTCAAACAATATTTGTTAAATATTTATATACTATTTTTTATATTTTGCTCATTTTCCTATGAGAGGAGTAGCTAAATTTTTTTTTGCGAAGTTTTTTTACATTATGAGATAGAAATGAATCCCACAAGATTGTGTGTACAAGGTTTGGTCTCAAATTATTTTATACGGAGTGGGAAATTACGTTTTAGTCATAACGGCACTATGGCCATAATTGTTGGACACACAGATCGAGGGCTTATTGAAGTCAAATTTTTTTTTAATTTTTTACATTGTGCTTAGATTATTTTGATTGTCGCATCTAACTGTTGGTTCTCTAAATTTATTATTAATTCATGATTGAGTAGCAGAATGGTTTATATTTTAATATATTCAATAAACAAAGTCAACAACAGTTGTTGTCACGTAATACGAGAAATCAAAATACTTTAACGAGAAATATCGTTATACACGTTTGTTCACCTTATAGTAATAAGCAAATTTGGAAGAAAAAAAGCTCAATCAGTGTCCTTTCAGGTTCTGGTCAATGAAATTAAACAATATTTGTTAAAGAATTTTATGCCCTTTTTTATATTTCGCTCATTTTCCTATGGGAGGAGTAGCTAAATATTTTTTTTTTTCAAGTTGTTTCACAAAGTGGTAAATAGTATTTGAGTCGTTACGACATTAGGGTCGCAACGGTTCATTGCATCGCTGAAAGTCAAATAATTAAAGTCAAAGAAATCACAATCTTTTAATAGCGTGCTTATATTATGTTACTCGTTACATCCAATGATTGGTTATACAAAATAATAATTTTTTCCGATTTAATTTTACAAAATTTACATTTCGACTTAACAATTTTTTGGATAGACTTGAACATTTGGTCACAAAAATAGAAAACCCTAGCTAAACTTACACACTTTATCTCTCTCTCTCTCTCTCTCTCACTCTCTCTCTCAGAAAATAGTAGAAGAAGCTCGACCACGCTCCCACCCTTCCTGACCTAGCGTCGCCGCCGCATCGGCCCCATCTGCCTCCATCGCCTGGACTCTACTTTTCATCGGCTTTGCCGCGTCCCCAATGTCATGACTGACTCCATGTGTCACGACTCTGCGAGCTCAACCTCAGTCTTTGACTACCACACATTGGTCTGCCTCCTCCGAGCATATCTCGGCCTCCCCCTCCATCGTGATTGTGACGATAACCTTGGCCTCCACCTCCATTTTCGCTTGCTCTCCCATTTTTTCCTTCAATCTCGTCAAAATCCTCGAGCTCTACCACAAAATCTGCGCTGAGCTTGTTTCGACGTCTCTTCTCCCACTCACTCCCTCGATCTCATCGATATTCGTCTTAACAAGTCATCGTTGCATTATTTTCACACGACGAGCTTGGCCTCGGTTCACCCTCGTTCTCGACCCTAACAATTGGATCGGTGTCACTGCGAGCATCTGGTTGAACTAGACCTCGACCCTACTCCGCCTTTGATTTACTTATCAGGCTCAGCCTCGCTGTCGCTCCGCTACTAGTTGGAATGTGGAGCTAATAAGGGTTGGACTATCAATGTGAACTACACTATATGGCCTCATGACAAGTACTTGTACAATGGAGATTGGCTCTGTAAGCACTTTCTATCTCTACAATACTTGTGCAGATCTAAGTTGTTATTCAATACTTGAAGTTTAGATCTTTGGCTTAATTAGTGATTTCGATTAAAGTTGAGTGAAAGATTTGAAAATGCCATGGCGGGTTGAGCTTCAAATGTGCTTCTTTGATTTCGATTTTAAGAGAAACTGACATCATAATATGTGACCTTTAACTATTGGATGCCATCATATTGGACCAAGTTTTATTACTCTAGTTTCTGAGTTTTGTTTTCATATTGGGTATTGGTCAGTTAAGTTTAGAAGGAGGTTTGTTTGTTGATATGTTGTGGGTAGTTATGTATAGGTCATGGTGGTTTTGGTAGATTCAGAGGTGGAAGGAGTGACAGAGGTAGAGGTGTGGTTATGGTGGATTCAGAGGTTAAAGGAGTGATGGAGGTAGAGATGCACATAGCGGTGATCATGGATTCGGTGATACAAGCAGTGGCTTTAATAAGCCGAGTGGAGGGTTACATGAGTGTTGTACTTGTTAAGGTAAGGAAAATTATCTTATGACCAAAAACATGGTTCCCGGAGAGGTTGTGTTTTATGAGTAGAGGATATTTGTGCAAGTTTTTTGTTGATTTGATTTTGAATGTTGTCGTTGTTAATTTGTCTTGTTATGTGTATTGTGGTCATGGTGGTCTTGGTGGTCTCGATGATATCTGCTTTGTAAGTTCCAGTTCTATGTTTTGGTGCGTATAACTCAATATATGTGACGACCCGAAACAAAATTAGTACAGTAATCGGCTTAATCCACGAGTTTACGCGTAATTACAGTTTTCCGTAAATGAATTGATTTGCCGGTTTTGATCACGACTTAAATATCGGGCGAGAATTTGAGTTGAGTCTCTTCTCGAGAGTTGTTGTACGCGTGATTTCGAGTTCGTGGGCGGTTTCGGATAATTATTTTGACGATTGAGGAATATATTATGAATATTTGAAATCGCAGAATTCCGTTGTGTTTATCCGTTCGTATTTGAGTTATCCGAAGCTTGGATGTGTTCCGTTTTGGACCATTGATCGTATCGAGTCGTGAGTATAAATATTGGAAATAGATGAAAAATTGTCGAAAACACTGTTCTGGAAGTTTGACTGGCGTTGACCAGCTTTAGGTGCGTTGACCCGCGTTGACTAGAGGAGAAAAACTTCACCACCGTTTGACTCGCCGGCGACCTTCCGTTTCCGGCCACCTCCGGCTCCGATTTTGGTATATTTCGATTCCTCTCTTGATTTGCAACTGTTTGGAACTTGGAATTGTGAAAATTGATTTTAATTTGAGGGAGAACGAACGGTTTCAAATTGGGGAAAATCTTGCCAGAGTCGGGTTCGACGGGGGGTGGCGTTTCGGCGACTTTCCGAGGGGGGTTTTTTTTGTGGAAAATGTTGGGTTTGAGGTAGGTATGTGGCCCCTTGAGGTTGGGAGGCCGGGATGGCCTCACGGTGACGGATTTTGTCAGAGAAGATTTTTCCGGCCGGTTTGGGGTTTTGATATTTCGAGCTGATTTCCGGCCATGGTGGTGGCTGGATGGTGGTGACCCCTTTGGGAAAGTTGCTTGGCTTGAGGAGGAGAACAGTTTGGGAGCTTGGCCGCCGGGAAATCTCAGCGGTCAACGATGGAGCTCCGGCGACCGGTTGACTTTTTGAAATTTGTCGAGTTATATGTCGATTTGCTCGTATTCGCGCCCCGATCATCGCCTTGAGGTTTTCGAGTTGATTTTGAAGCCGGATTTTTAGTCGAAGGTTTGTGTGGAGGTTTCAGGAGTTTACGGCGATTATTTTGTATTAGTTATATGTTTCCGGGAACGGTTGGTTTCCGAGGTGTGGTACAGTGTGATGAACTATGATTTTGATCAGTTATATTTTCTGATTATTCAGGGGATTGAGATCGTACGTTGGGCGAGGGATCTTCCGCCGGATCTCGTGATTAGCGCGAGTGCGCGCTGTGCTCACCTGTGAGTGGACTTTTCTATTTTCATTGTCGTAGCGAGTTCGTGATTTCCGTATTTGTTTATATACGATGTTAAGATTATTTATTGCTTTTAGAGGTATTATTTTATATTTTATATGGTGATGGCATTTATTTAGCATCGATGCATTGGCTACTCAGTTGATCACCGGTAGTCAGATCCAGGGATGAGAGATTCCCCTGATGTGCCCGCTAGGCTTGAGAGATTCGCCTAGCCTATCACCGTCGGGTTTGAGAGATTCGCATGATCGTCGGGCTTAAGAGATTCCCCTGGCACCTCCATTTATTTTCCGAACTCGCTTTGCATTGCTTTATGATATATGTAAATGGTGAAAGACATATGTTTATTTTCATCCACTCACTCTAACGATTTTATTGCCTTTCCCCTGGGCTTTTCGATTTTTGTGCCCAGTTTGCAGTTCGGATTCTAGTGTCACGTCGCGGTTGGAGGCTTAGCGTTCGAGCTATCTTTCTTTTCCAGTAGGTTTCTTGTTTTGCCTACTGTTGTATATTTTTGTATACATATATATACTAGAGGTCGCTCTGATACACTACTGATATATTTTTATATGTTTTTCCCCGGATTTCTGTAAAGTACAGTTTTGATTACTGCTTTACGTTATTGTTATGATATTGAGAAATCCGGATGGGATTGGTGCACACGGTTTGGCTTTTGTGGCATAGGATGAAGTGTTATTTTCCAGGTTCAGGTTAATGGAAATTCCGCATTAGTAACGAAACTCTGCTGAAATTGTTATGATTTTGGAAAGTTCGTGTTTTCAGAAGGGGTTTGATTCCGGTTTAGGAAACTAAATCGGGGTTGGGTCCTTTTAGCTTGGTATCAGAGCATTAGGTTGACTGATTTTGTAGACTCTTGTAGTTGTGACACTTGGGGTATTTGAGTGTGTAAAACATGTCTGGAGCGCCCGACTGGCCAGCTGTTACTCATCAATGCTTCGAGTGTTGTGTATTCTCAAATATCTGAGGTCTCATGATCACGTTCCTTGTGCTTGTACCTAATGCTTGTCTTGTATCAGTAGGATGCCTCCTCGATGTGGTCCCCGTGCGAATCGGGATGTGGATCCTGAGGAGGATCGTCAGACGCACGACTTGCTGATGCGAGTGTTGCGTTTGGAGGAGCGTTTTGACCCTGTGGTCAAAGCTCGTACTACTGGTGCGACTGTCTTTTCGGGTTCAACTGATCCTGAGATTTGTGAGGCATGGTTGGTTCAGGTTGAACGCGTTTGTGAGCGTCTGCGTTTTACCCCTGAGTAGATGACAGTGGTAGCAGTTGGTTTACTTGAGTCAGATGCATACTTCTGGTGGATTAGCACCAATAGAGTATCGGTTGATACTCCGTGGACTTTGTTTCGATATTTGTTTATCCGGAGATACTTCAACCAGGCTACACAGTAGCGGAAATATGAGGACTTCACGAATTTGAGGCAGGGCAGTATGTCTGTGCTTGAGTACCGGGACAGATTTACCCGCTTATCTCGATTTGCTCGTGACATGGTTGCTACTAAGGAAGCCAAGTGCCGCAGATTTGAGCTAGGTGTGAACTTGAGCGTCAAGAGGACTCTGACTACGATGCCTCGGAACAACTTTGATGAGTTTGTCAGTGCCGCACTTCGAGGCAAGGATATCGAGAAGGAAAGGCAGATGAGATACCAGTTTCGATGATTTGAGGAGGGTGGACCGAGTTAGGGACCTTCCAAGAGGCTGAGTTCTGATACTTCCGGTTCGGCATCATCCTCGGGCAGTGGACCATATCAACCACCAGCTGGTGCACTTAGGCAGAGGCAGAGATGGAGGAGAGATCGACCGCAGTGACCACAGTCTAGTAGGGGTTCTAGCGGTTCCAGTTATCCTCGGCGTACCGGTGGCACTTTTGCCGTACCGAGAGAGTACCCATTGTGTAGTCTCTGCAGCAGGCATCATGTTGGTCCATGTCAGCGAGGCCCTGTCGTTTGTTATCATTGTGGCCAGGAGGGTCACTATGCGAGATAGTGTTTTCAGCTTGCTGGTGCTGATGGACAGGCGGCCCAGAGTTTCGGAGGAGAGCGAGGTACCACTTCTGGGGATCGACCAGTACAGTTTTCTGGCCAGGGTAGACAGCAGGGACACCCTTAGCGTGGATGACCAGCCGGGCAGGCAAGGGTTCATGCCATGACGTTGCGTGAGGGCAGAGCTTCACTGGAGGTTGTTATCGGTACGTTGCATGTCTTTGGTTATCCAGTACTTACATTGCTAGATCGAGATGCTACGCATTCATTCATGTCATATAGACTATCATCTTTAGATACTGTACATGCGTCTCCACTTCCGGGGTTGTGGAGAGTGTTGTATCCTTCCGGTGAGGTTGTGAGTATTAGCTGGGTGTATAGAGATTGTGAGATTTTTATTAGAGGTCATGGTTTAGACGCGGATTTGTTATTACTGGATATCGTCGATTTTGATGTGATTTTGGGTATGGACTTGTTGGAGACACATTGGGCTATGTTCGATTGTCACAAGAAGGAGGTTGTGTTTCGACGACCAGGTTTACCCAAGATACTATTTCGCAGTGAGAAGAATACTTCATTGCCATGTGTGATTTTAGCGATGAAGGCGGATCAGATGATGAAGAAGGGTTGTGTTGCCTACTTAGCTCATTTTGTGGATACTACGGCTGCTGTGTCGGATATTGGTGACATTGGGGTGGTTTCCGAGTTTCCATATGTGTTTCCGGAGGATTTACCGGGTATTCCTCCAGTTCGGGAGATCGATTTCACCATTGATCTATTACCGGACACTGGACCCATATCACAGGCACCTTATCATATGGCACCAGCGGAGTTGAAAGAGCTACAGATTCAACTTCAAGAGTTGCTGGAGAAGGGTTTCATATGACCCAGTGTATCGCCGTGGGGTGCTCCTGTACTGTTTATGCGGAAGAAGGATGGTTCCATGCGGTTGTGCATCGATTACCGGAAGCTGAATCAGGTTACTGTGAAGAACAAGTATCCGTTGTCGCGGATTGACGACTTGTTTGATCAGCTCAAGGGAGCTTCAGTCTTTTCGAAGATTGATCTCTAGTCCGGATATCATTAGTTGAGGATCCGTGAGTCAGATGTGGCCAGGACAGCTTTCAGATTGCGGTACGGGCATTACGAGTTCTTGGTTATGCCGTTTGGGTTGACCAATGCCCCCGCAGCTTTTATGGACTTGATGAACCGGGTGTTCAGACGGTTTCTGGACAAGTTTGTGATCGTGTTCATCAACGACATCCTGATTTACTCCAGGAGTGTGGGCCAGCACAAGAAGCATTTACGAGCTGTTTTGCGGACTTTGCGGGATAATCAGTTGTTTGCGAAGTTCAGCCAGTGTGAGTTTTGGTTGGATAGCATGAAGTTTCTGGGTCACGTAATATCAGCTGAGGGAGTCAGCGTAGATCCTAATAAGATAGAAGCCGTGTTGAATTGGAGTAGACCTACCACTGTACCAGAGATCAGGAGTTTCTTGGGTTTGGCAGGCTACTATCGGCGCTTTGTGCAGGATTTTTCTCGGATTGCTACTCCACTTACCAGATTGACGAAGAAAGGCGTCAAGTTCGAGTGGTCCGATGCATGTGAGGAGAGTTACTTGCTCCTGGAGGAAAAGTTGACTACTGCACCGGTTTTGACCCTACCTGACGATAGTGGAGAGTTCGTGGTTTACAGCGATGCATCGAAGTTGGGACTTGGTTGTGTTCTGATGCAACATAGCAGAGTTGTGGCCTACGATTCCAGGCAGCTGAAACCACATGAGGTCAACTATCCGACGCATGATTTGGAGTTGGCTGCTATTGTATTAGCGTTGATGAGTTGGAGACATTATTTGTACGGAGCTCAGTGCAAGATATACACCGATAATAAGAGTCTCACTTATTTGCGCATGCAGCCAGACTTGAACATGAGGCAGCGCAGATGGATGGAGTTGATCAACGACTATGATTGCACTTTCGAGTACCATCCAGGGAAGGCTAATGTTATGGCTCGGGTTTCCATGTTAGCCGAGCTATGGGCTACAGGAGCTGAGTTCGAGTGGGACGATGATGAAGCTTTGTTGGCTAGCTTCCAAGTTCAACCGGTGTTGGTTGATTAGGTTTGGGAAGCTCAGGATGCGGATTCCTACCTGTTGGAAAAGAATACCATGATTCGGAATGGTGTGCCAACAGAGTTTCGGTTGAGCAATGATGGTACGTTGCTGTTCAGAGGTAGATTGTGCGTGCCCAGAGACGAGAGTTTGAAGAAAGAGATTTTACACGAAACTCATTGTTCTGCTTATGCGTTGCATCCCAGTGGTACGAAGATGTTTCGTACACTTCGAGCTTATTACTGGTGGCGCAATATGAAGCGGGAGATTGTCGTGTATGTGAACAGATGTTTGATTTGTCAGCAGGTTAAACCGGAGAGGCAGAAGCCTGCGGGAAAGTTACAGCCCTTGAAAATTCCTGTTTGGAAGTGGGAGAAAATTACCATGGATTTCGTGTATCAGTTACAGCCTACTTCGGCCGGTAATACTGGTATTTGGGTGATCGTAGATCGATTGACAAAATCCACTCATTTTCTTGCACTTCCGGGGAAGATTTCAGTGGGCAGATTGGCAAAGCTGTATTTGTCGGAGATTGTTTGTCTGCACGGTGTGCTTGTATCTATTGTTTCTGACCGACACAGTCAGTTTACTTCAGAGTTCATGCAGGCATTGCAGCTAGCCATGAGCACTAGATTGCATTTCAATACAGCTTTTCATCCTCAGACTGACGGGCAGTCTGAGCGGACTATACAGACTCTTGAGGATATGTTGCGGTCTTATGTTTTGCTGTTTCGAGGAAATTGGGACCAGCAACTACATTTGATCGAGTTTGCTTACAACAATAGTTATCAGGCCAGTATCGAGATGGCATCGTATGAGGCCCTATACGGGAGGCATTGTCGCACTCCATTGTGTTGGAGTGAGGTGGGCGAGCGATGGCTTATTGGCCCTGATCTGGTGAAGAGCACCATGGAAGACATTCAGATTATCCGGGACAGATTGAAGATTGCCCAGGATCGCCAGAAGAGTTATGCGGACGTCAGAAGAAAGAGTCTCGAGTTCGATGTGGGCGATTGGGTCTTCCTGAAACTATCTCCGTGGAAGGGAGTTGTGCGTTTCGGGAAGCGTGGCAAGCTTCGACCATGGTACATTGGTCCGTATGAGATTACCGAGAGGGTTGGTGCCGTGGCTTACAGACTTGAGTTGTCATCCGAGATGGCTCGTGTACACGATGTTTTCCATGTTTCGAGGTTGCAGAAGTATATCCCAGATCCATCACATGTGTTAGCGCCACATCAGCTACCTATCCGAGAGGATTTGACATATGTTGAGGAGCCGGTACAGATTCTCGATCGGCGTGAGTAGGAGTTGAGGCACCGTGTTATACCGCTGGTGAAGGTCTTGTGGCAGAATCACTCGGTTGAGGAGGCCACCTGGGAGACTGAGCAGCGTATGCGGGAGCAGTATCCTCATCTGTTCACCTGATAGGTACGTAAATTTCGAGATTGAAATTATTTAAGAGGGGTATCTTTGTGACGATCCGAAACAAAATTAGTACAACAAAATGCCATGTGGAATGCCATGCGCGTGATGAATGCCAAGCTCACACTTTGTCGTTAGTGAATTGGCATGTTTCATTATACAACAATTTCTAAGCAAAAATTATTGTAGGAGTTTTCTCACATAATAGTTAAATACCCGTCGTCTGATGATATCATTCACACAACATGTAGTAACACAACGGTTTTCAACCATTGTTCGCAATGGTTTTCAACCGTTGTTTGCAACGATTTTTCCCAGTTGTGTGAAGCATCCTGTATAGTGGTATTTCAAAGTCGGAGATGATTGTTCCAAGACGAACTACTTGTTTCTTGGAGATTTTGTCGACAAATCAACGGAGATTAGAATGTATGGGGATTGATGCATATGACACTTTGTATGTTTTGTCACATGTATGTTTGTGAATATTTATAGATATCGATTATGAATAACAAATAGATATTTGCTTTATGTGAATGTTTTAGAATGGTGTAGATTTTGGCATGTAAATGATAGATGACATTCATAAGATGTTTTATGACAAAAAACTATTGACCATAGCAATAATATATGCAACACCATTTTGCATATAGTGTATTGTTTGAAAGTACAATTTAACAACCAAAATGGTTTAATAGATATTTGTTTGATAAAACTTGAAATAATATTACAAGATAACTGTTTGTTGACTAAAAAAATGACATACAACAGAATTTTGAAATAAAAGTATTTTCTTAATTTTACTCAGACAATGGTTTTTATCGAAATAAAAGTATTGTCTCATATATTCTCAGACAATGGTTCTTATTGCCAATAATGTGTTGACTAGTTTTTCTTTGTACAATAGTTTACAAACCATTGTTTGATATGTCTTCTCTACTCAGCTCAATAAACAATAACCCAGATCTATATTAGGCAATGGGCAAAAATTATTGTGTGAAGCCCTTTTTGACGTAGTGACTCCAACAATTTCACACACGAGAACTTCAAATCAAGATGACTTTTATTAGGTTGTAATAAAGCTTAAAGAAAGGGGGCTCATGAAAGAAAGGATAGGATAATCGAAGAATAAGCAACCTAGCATGCAATTCACATGTTGAAATCCCTTACAAACTCATCTAGGTGCTACTAGTTTCTCTTTTTCAAACAAAACTACTTCCCATGACACTTATTCTTTATGTACAACTCAAACTCTTTTTAAGAAACTCTTGTCTATTTTCTAATTTTCTCTTTTTTTTTGGGTATTTTCCTTCTTTTTTTTGTCTTATCTTTTTTAACATTAAACACAACATATATGAATATTACAACAACCTCTTCCACCTCACACTTAAACTTTTGATATTCTTCACAACAAGCATAACATTATAATCACATCTTAATAGGAATTCATTATCGCTTGCTAGTTTGCAGAGTTAGAGGGCAGGATAAGTGTTTAAGTTATGTACAATTTTTTGTTGCTCAAGAAATAAAAGGCTAATAACTGAAAGGCTTAAATTGGCATCATTACGTTCAATAGGCAATTTTGCCATGGTGGTAATCCTAATGCCTCTATTACTTTTGAAAACAAATCATGATTTGGAAAACGCTTTGCATGATTTAAAGCCAGTTCAAAATCACACAATGATTAATCAATGTCACACATGAAGAAAAAGGTGCATTATATAGCTATGCACGCACAATTAGACTCAAAATCTCACATAGGGCACGTATAGTTTCAAAAACATGTTAATAATTTTTTTTCTTAGGTGAAAGAATTCTGCATGGCATAATATCTTTTCAAAACCTATTAATCATGCATTGTTTTCTTTATTCCAATATGCCCAAATCATGTCATCCACTAGTCATTAGATTGGGAGTTGTTATTAAGACTCAAACACACTAAAATCACATATTTTTGCATTACATTTCTCAATTTTTATGAATTTTTAGGATAAGGAGCGATAACGACTTAGCCACTTACCTCACACTTTAAAATATAATTGTTCTCAATTTGCATCAAGCCACATAGTAACCAAAAGTGTACAAGAGATAATAAAGGCATCATCAAACCACATTTTATTCAACTAACACATGTTTTTCTTGGCATAACAATTAACACACAATCACATTTAAAGAGCTATATAGTCTCTAAGGATTAATAAAGCTATTAGAGTCATATCAACCATTTTGGGGGGATGCATACTAATCACATTTCAAAGGAAAACAACATTGTAATCAAGCAAATGTCATGAGGGAACTTCACGCTTAGAACTTGAAACACCTTAGCAGGGAATAATCAAAAGCTTAGATAGACATTATGTTCAAAGCATCAAGAATCGCATCATGCAGCACACAAGATCATCAAAAGCTATCAATGACTCTAAACAATACATTGATAATGAATAGGGTGCCATACCAATCGCATCATGTAGAAGTCGTAGAACGCCTCATAAGGTGCCATACCAATGCTAGCCTGATAGTTGTTGTTGTACGCAAACTCAATCAAATGAAGTTGTTGATCCCAATTCTCTTTGAACTGTAAAACACAAGATCGCAACATATCCTCCAAAGTTTAAATAGTCCTCTTCAACTGAGCATCTGTCTGAGGATGAAAAGTTATGTTGAAGTGTAGTCTAGTCCCCATTGCCTTCTACAACGCCCGCCAAAATTCGAAAGTGAACTGACTATCCCCATCAGAAACTATAGACATGGACACACCATGCAATCTCATAACCTCTTTCAAATACAGCTTCACCAATCTGCTCACATGAAGCTTTCCTGGAAGTGCTAGGAAATGAGCTAACTTCGTAAGGCGATCCACAATCACTCAAATACCAGTACTACCACTAGAAGTACAAGGTAACTGATACACAAAATCCATAGTGATATGCTCCTATTTCCACACTGGAATCTTCAAAAGTTGTAGTTTACCTACCAGTTTCTGACGTTTTACCTTCACTTGTTGACAAATCAGGCATCTGCTCACGTACATTGCTATTTCCCTCTTCATGTTTCGCCACCAATAATGAGCTTTAAGTGTCTGAAACATCTTTGTACTACCCGGATGCATAGCATATGCGGAACAATAGGCTTCATCGAGTATTTTCTTATTCAAATCTTCATCTCTGGGTACACATAATCTCCCCCTCAACATCAAAGTTCCATCACTCCTCATCTGAAACTCGGTCGGTACACTATTCTGAATCAAATTCTTCTTGCTTAAAAGATAGGCATCTGAATCTTGAGCTTCACGAACTTGATCAAGTAATACCTGACGGACTTGGAAACTGGATAACAATGCTCCATCTTCATTCCACTCCAATTCAGCTCCCGTTGCTCGTAACTCTGTCAAAAGTGACACTCTAGCAACACGTACATGGGAGAGAGAAGCACCATGCTTCCGACTAAGAGCATTAACAACCACATTAGCTTTCCCTGGATGATACTCGAAAGTGCAGTCGTAATCATTAATTAGCTTCATCCATCTCCTTTGCCTCATATTCAAATTTGGTTGTGTAAGCAAGTAGGTAAGACATTTGTGATCGGTGAAAATCTTCCACTGTGCTCCGTATAAGTAGTGTCTCCAACTCTTCAATGCTAACACAATGGCAGCTAACACCAAATCATGACTAGGATAGTTAACTTCATGTGGTTTCAACTGTCTCGAACCATATGCCACCACATTTCCATGCTGTATCAAGACACAACCTAGGCCTAGCTTCGAAGCATCACTGTACACCACAAACTCTCCTCTAGCATCAGGTAAAGTCAGCACCAGTGCAGTAGTTAACCTTTCCTTCAAAGTCAAGTAGCTTTCCTCGCATGCATCAGAGCATTCAAACTTGACTCCTTTCTTTGTCAAACGGGTAAGCGGTGTCACTATCCGTGAAAAGTCCTACACGAATAGGCAGTAGTAACCTACTAAGCCCAAGAAACTCCGTATCTCTGCCACGTTGGTAGGTCTGCTTCAATTCAGCACTGCAACAATCATATTAGGTTCCACGCTGACTCTCTCAGCTGATATCACGTGACCCAAAAACTTTACACTGTCTAGCCAAAATTCACATTTGCAGAACTTGGCGTATAACTGAGCATCTCGTAAAGTCTGCAAAACTTCATGTAAATCCTTCTTCTGCTGCTCCACACTCTTGGAATAGATCAGGATGTCGTCGATGAACACAATGACAAACTTGTCCAGATAACATCTGAAAATCCGATTCATCAGGTCCATGAAAGCAGCTGGCGCGTTGGTCAACCCAAACGGCATAACAAGCAACTCATAGTGCTCCTAACGTGACCGAAATGCCGTCTTGTCCACATCGGACTCCCGAATCCGCAGCTGATGTTATCCAGACCTGAGATCAATCTTCGAGAAAACTAAAGCTCCCTTCAGCTGATCGAACAAATCGTTAATCCGTGGGAGTGGATACTTGTTCTTCACCGTAACCTGATTCAACTTTTGATAATCAATGCATAGCCTCATCGAACCATCCTTCTTCCTCACAAAAACACTGGTGCACCCCAGGGTGAACCACTAGGTCGAATGAAGCCTTTCTCAATCAATTCCTGAAGTTGAATCTGCAACTCCCTCAACTCTATTGGTGCCATACGATAGGGTGTCTGCGATATAGGTCCAGTACCTAGAAGTAACTCGATGGTGAAGTCAATTTCCTTGACTGGAGGAACACCAAGTAAGTCCTCGGGAAACACATCTGGATACTCGCAAACCACCGTAATATCACCAATGTCTGGCACACGAACACTCATATCAATCATATGTGCAAGGTAAGTCTCACAACCCTTCCTCATCATCCGATCAGCCTTCATTGCTGAAATCAAACAAGGCAAAGTAGTATTCTTTTCACCCCGAAACAAGATTTCTGGCATGCCTGGACTCCTAAAAACAACCTCCTTCTTGTTACAGTCAAGAACAGCCCAATGGTTCTCCAAGAAATCCATGCCCAAAATCAAGTCAAAATCCACAATATCCAGTTGCATCAAATCCGCGGCTAACCCATAACATCCAATAGAAATCTCACAATCTCTATATACCCACCCGACATACACTACCTCGCTAGATGGATATAACACTCGCCACATACTAGAGAGTGGAGATGCAGGTATAGTAGCCAATGATGCTAATATATATGACATGAATGAATGCGTAGCCCCTGGATCTAGTAAAGTGGGAACTGGATGACCAAAAATGTACAACGTACCGATATCGATGATAACCTCTGGAGAAGCTCTGCCCTCACGTTGAGACATGGCATGAACTCGAGCCTGTTCAGCTGGTCGTCCATGTTGGTTGCGATTTTGTTGACCACCCTGTCCAAAAGACTGTGTTGCACGATCACCGGAAGCAGTACTCTGATCTCGACCAGTACTCTGATCCGCAACACCTATAAAAGTGCCAAGCTGAGGACACTCTCTCACAAAATGACCCTCTTGGCCACAATGGTAACAACTCATAGTACCCGATAACATGAACCATGAAGTCACCTATTACAAAGATTACATAATGGAACATCCCTCGGTGCAGCTGGTGTGCCAAAGGAAGGTTGAAGATAACTCGATCCACTGGAACTCTCACTCGAATGCTGCCTCTGTGGTCGACTCCTCCTCCATCTATGACTCTTCCTAGCAGTGCTGGTAGGATATCTGTAAGGTCAACTACCCGAAGATGATGTCGATCCAGAAGTACCTTAACTCAGCCTCTTCGAAGCACCCTGACTAGGTCCACCCTCTTCAAATAGACGCGTCTGAAACCGCATCTATCTCTTCCTCTCGATATCCTCACCTCTGAGTGCAGCAGTAACAAACTCATCAAAGTTATCTCGAGGCATAGTGGTCAAAGTCCCCTTGATATCTAGATTTAGACCCAAACCTCCTGCACTTGGCTTCCTCTGATGCCACCATATCACGTGCAAATCGAGACAAATAAGTGAACTTATCCCGATACTCAAGCACTGACATATTCCCCTGCTTCAGATTGCTGAAATCCTTATATTTCCACTGTTGAGTAGCTGGATTGAAATACCGACGCATGAACATCAGCCAAGGAGTATCAATAGAAACTATGTCTGTACCAACCCACCAAAAGTAGGCATCTGACTCAAGCACACCTACTGCAGCTACAGTTTTCTGTTCAGGAGTAAAATGCAGACGCTCACAAACACGCTCAACCTGAACCACCCAAGCCTCACATACATCAGGATCAAGGGAACCAGAGCAAACAGTTGCTCCATATGACGACCCGGACCAGAATTGGTATAGTAATTGGCTTAATCTGTAAGTTTCACGAGTAATTGAGGTTTATCGTAATTAATCGGATATGCGACTTAGTTCACGACTTAATTTTTGGGCACGAATTTGATTTGGGTCTGTTCGTGGAAAATGTAGAGAATTTGATTTCGAGTTCGTGGGAGCTTTCCGAGGATTTTTCGAATAATCGAGGAATAAAAAAAGAATATTTGAAATTATCACTGAGTTAGTCGTGTTTATCCGTTTGAGTTTGAGTTATCCAAATTGTGGATAGAGTTGATTCGAGACGTATAAATAGCCGAATAGTCGTAAAGTTATCGAAAAGTTTGAAAATGGGCTATTTTGATCGAGTTGACTAGAGCTGGGCCGAGTTGACCAAGTCAACCGTATTGACTCAGTGAGTCATGGACTCGTCGTCGAGGAATACGGCACGGTTGCCGAATTTTAAGGTATGGATTTGAAGATTGTTGTTTGGGCTTTCGATTGATGTATATATGGTGTGTTTTGGTGGCGGTTTGGTTGGTTAATTTTAAACGTGAAGTTGGCCGGAATTGGGTTTAATGGTGGAGGGTTTTCCGGTGGTTTTCCGATGGGGATTTTGGGTGGAAATGGTTGGGTTCGAGCTTGTGATGAAACCCCTTGTAGATGGGAGGCCGAGGTGGCCTCACGGTGGAAAATTTCGCCAGAGAAATTTTTCGGCCGGTATGAACTTTGGTGGCTTTCGAGCTGATTTCCGGCCACGGTGGTGGTTGGACGGTGATGATCTTTTGGAAAAAAAGGCTAGGCTTGAGGAGAGGAAGATTTTGGAGTCTTAGTCGCCGGGAAATCTCTCCAGTGACCGGCGTCGGTCAAGCACGGAGCTCCGGCGACCCGTTGACTTTTTGGATTTTGTCAAGTTTTATGCCGTTTTGCTCGTAATCGCATTCCGATCGTCGTCTTGAGGTTTTCGAGTTGATTTGAGTAGTGGATTTTAAGTCGAGGGTTTATGTGGAGTATTTTGGGATTTTCGGCGATTCTTTTGTTATCCGAGTTATATATCTCCAGAAATGGTTGGTTTCCGAGGTGTGGGTCAGAGTATTGAACTGTGATTTTGATCAGTGATATTTTGTGATTATTCAGGGGATCGAGATTGTACGCTTGGCGAGTGATCTTCTGCCAGATCTCGGGATTAGCGCGTTGCGCGCTGTGCTTGTCTGTGAGTGGACACTTTTCTTTTCACTGATTGGTTGCGAGTCTTTATATTATGTTTTACGTGCATGAGCATGCATATGCGATTATGATTCATTCGAGCATGTGATTTACGATTATTCATATACGAATATGCATCGACGAATATGCTTATATAATTACGTATTACGAATATGCATTCACATTATGCTTTATACATTTCCATGAAACTATTTATGATTTGGTTTACACAGAGTACAGTCTTAGTATATGTGGTTGTATCGATACACTTGCATCCCGGCTGATCCCCGAGGATGTTTACCGGGGGAGGCTGTGACACCTGACCCGAGGCCTTTACTAGGGGGGGGGGCAGACCTCTGACCTGAAGCCTTTTTGGCTTGAATCACCTGTGGGTTTTGGATCCCGTGTTTCGGACTGTACTAGTGCGGATGTGTCCATGAGTGACCCCGCGAGATTTTCGATGCATGCTCTGTACGCGTGAGGAGTTAAAGTCTCCCTCGTATACCATATTATTCTCATGCATTTTGACTCGCATATGTTTTTATAACATATATTATTCGGCGAAAGACATTTATTTTTGTCCACTCACTCTAACGGTTTATATGTCTTTCCCTGGGCTTTTGTTTTTCATGCCCAATTTGCAGTTCGGATTCTGGTGTCACACGTCGCAGTCGGAGGCTTAGTATTCGAGCTACTTTTCCTTCTAAATAGGTTTCTTGTTTAGCCTACCACTGTATATTTATGTATATATATACATACTAGAGGTCGCTCTGATGTTTTTATTTTCTTATGATTTTCCAGGACTTCTATAAAGTTACAGTTGTGTTTATTACTTTATATTATGATATGATTTTGGTCCTTCCGGATGGGATTGGTGCCCACGGTTTGGCTTTTGTTGCTTAGGATGAAGAGTGTTTTCGGGTGCAGGTTAATGGTAACTTCGCGATATAGTGAAACTCTGCCAAAATTTCTATGGTTTTTGAAAGTTCGTGTTTTCAGAAGGGGTTCGATTCCGGTTTAGGAAACTAAATTAGGGTTGGGTCCTTTCAGCTTGGTATCAGAGCATTAGGTTTCAGGTTCTCTAGACTTCTGTAGTTGTGATACTATGGGTATTTGAGAATGTACAGCATGTCTGGAGCGATGACCCGACTGGCCAGCGGTTACTCATCAATGCTTCGGGTGTTGTATGTTTTCAAATGTCTGAAGCTTCATGATTACGTTCCTTGTGCCTTGTGACTAATGCTTTTCTCTTATCATTAGGATGCCTCCTAGACGTGGTTCTCGTGTTAATAGGGATGTGGATCCTGATGAGGATCGCCAGACGAATGACTTGCTTATGCGAGTATTGTGTTTGGAGGAGCGTTTTAACCCTGTGGTCAAAGCTCGAAGTACTGGAGCGACTGTTTTCTCGGGTTCAGCTGACCCAAAGATATGTGAGGCTTGGTTGGTTCAGGTTGAACGAGTTTGTGAGCGTCTGCGTTTCAGTCCTGAGCAGATGACAGTGGCAGCAATTGGTTTACTTGAGTCTAATGCATACTTCTAGTGGGTTAGCACCGATAGAGTTCTGGTTGATACTCCGTGGACATTGTTCAGGGATTTGTTTATGCGAAGGTATTTCAACCAGGCTACACGGCAGCGGAAGTATGAGAAGTTCACCAACTTGAGATAGGGTAGAATGTCAGTACTTGAGTACCAGGAAAGATTTACTCGCTTATCTCGATTTGCTCGTGACATGGTGGCCTCAGAGGAAGCCAAGTGCCGGAGATTTGAGTTGGACTTAAACCTGAACATCAAGGGAACATTGACTACGATGCCTCGGAACAACTTTGATGAGTTTGTGAGTGCTGCACTCCGGGGTGAGGACATAGAGAAAGAAAGGCAGATGAGATTCCGGTCTCCACGATTTGAGAAGGGTGGACCGAGTCAGGGACCTTCCAAGAGGCTGAGTTCAGGCACTTCCGGATCGGCATCATCATCTGGCAGTGGACCATATAGACCACCAGTTAGTACAGCTAGACAGAGACAGAGATGGAGGAGGGATCGACCACAGAGACCACAGTCCAATGGGAGTTATAGCGGATCCAGCTATCCTTGACGTACCGGTGGTACTTTTGCTGTACCGAGGGAGTATCCATTGTGCAACTTCTGCAACATGCATCATTATGGTCCTTGTCAGCGAGACACTACCATATGTTATCGTTGTGGCCAGGAGGGTCACTTTGCGAGGGAATGTTTCCAGCCTGCTGGTGTTGGTGGACAGGCAGCTCAGAGTTCAGGAGGAGATCGAGGTACTGCTTCTGGGGCTCGACCAGTACAGTCTTCTGGTCAGGGCAGACAGCAAAGTCACCATCAGCATGGACGACCAGCTGCACAGGCCGGGGTTCATGCTATGTCATTGCGTGAGGGCAGAGCATCACCAGAGGTTGTTATTAGTACGTTGCATGTTTTTGGCTATCCAGTACTTACTTTGCTAGATCTTGGTGCTACGCATTCATTCATATCATATAGATTGTCATCTTTAGCTACTATGCCTACATCTCCACTTCCGGGGTTGTGGAGGGTGTTGTATCCATCCGGTGAGGTTGTGAGTATTGGTTGGGTATATAGGGATTGTGAGATCTTTGTGGGAGGTTATGGTTTAGCCGTGGATTTGTTATTGTTGGATATCGTCGATTTTGATGTGATTTTAGGTATGAACTTCTTGGAGACACATTGGGCTATGTTCGACTGTCACAAGAAGGAGGTTGTGTTTCGATGTCCAAGTTTTCCAGAGATATTATTTCGCGGTGAGAAGAATACTTTATTTCCATGTGTGATTTCTGCGGTGAAGGCCGAGCGGATGATGAAGAAGGGTTGTGTTGCATATTTAGCTCATGTTGTGGATACAACGTCTGCTGTACCAGACATTGGTGATATTGAGGTTGTTTATGAGTTTCCAGAGGTATTTCCAGAGAAGTTACCAGGTGTTCCTCCAGTTCGAGAAATTGACTTCACCATTGAGCTTTTACTAGGTACTGGACCTATATCACAGGTACCTTATCGTATGGCTAACACGAAGTTGAAGGAGCTACAGATTCAACTTCAAGAGTTGTTAGAGAAAGGTTTCATATGACCCAGTGTATCACTGTTGGATGCTCCTGTACTGTTTGTGAGGAAGAAGGATGGTTCCATGAACTTGTATATTGATTACCAGAAGCTGAATCAGGTCGCTGTAAAGAACAAGTATTCGTTGCCGCGGATTGATGATTTGTTTGATCAGCTCAAGGGAGCTTCAGTCTTTTCGAAGATTGATCTCAGGTCTGGATACCATCAATTGAGGATCAGAGAATCAGATGTAGCCAGGACAGCTTTCAGATCACGGTACATGCATTATGAGTTCTTGGTTATGCCGTTTGGGTTGACTAATGCCCTTGCAGCTTTCATGGATTTGATGAACAGAGTGTTCAGGCGATTTCTGGACAAGTTTGTGATCGTGTTCATCGACGACATTCTGATTTACTCCAGGAGTGTGGGCCAGCACAAGAAACATTTGCGAGTTGTTTTGCAAAATTTGCGAGATAATCAGCTGTTTGCGAAGTTCAGCAAATGTGAGTTTTGGTTGAATAGCGTGAAGTTTTTGGGTCACGTGATATCTGCTGAGGGAGTCAGCGTGGATCCTGACAAGATTGAAGCCGTGTTGAATTGGAGTAAACATACCACCGTACCAGAGATCAGGAGTTTCTTGGGTTTGGCAGGTTACTATCGACGCTTTGTGCAGAATTTCTCACGGATTGCCGCTCCACTTACCAGATTGACGAAGAAATGCTTCAAGTTCAAGTGGTCTGATGCATGTGAGGAGAGTTACTTGCTCTTGAAGGAGAAGTTGACTACTGCACCGGTTTTGACTCTAGCTGACGACAGTGGAGAATTTGTGGTTTACAGCGACGCATCGAACTTGGGACTTGGTTGTGTTTTGATACAGCATGACAGAGTGGTGGCTTACGGTTCCAGGCAATTGAAACCATATGAAGTCAATTATCCTACGCATGATTTGGAGTTGGCTGCCATTGTATTAGCCTTGAAGAGTTGGAGACACTACCTGTATGGAGCTCAGTGCAAGATATACACAGACCACAAGAGTCACTTATTTGCGCATGCAGCCAGACTTGAATATGAGACAGCGCAGATGGATGAAGTTGATCAATGACTATGATTGCACCTTTGAGTATCATCCAGGGAAGGCTAATGTTGTTGCTGATGCACTCAGTCGGAAATCTGGAGCCTCATTGTTTTATGTGTGTGTGGCTAGAGTTTCCATGTTAGTAGAGTTACGAGCTACAGGAGCTGAGTTAGAGTGGGATGATGATGGAGCCTTGTTGGCTAGCTTCCAGGTTCGACCGGTACTGGTTGATTAGTTTCGGGAAGCTCAGGATGCAGATTCTTATCTGTTAGACAAGAAGACCATGATTCGGAATGGTGTGTCAATAGAGTTCCAGTTGAGTGATGATGGTACATTGCTATTTAGAGGTAGATTTTGTGTACCCAGAGACGAGGGTTTGAAGAAAGAGATTTTAGACGAAGCCTATTGTTCTACTTACGCGATGCATCCAGGCGGTACAAAGATGTTTTGTACACTTCGAGCCTATTATTGGTGGAAAAATTTGAAGAGGGAGATCGCAGCATATGTGAGCAGATGCCTCATTTGCCAGCAAGTGAAGGCAGAAAGGCAAAAACCTGCGGGAAAGCTACAACCGTTGGAGATTCCGGTTTGGAAGTGGAAGCACATTACTATGGATTTCTTATATTAGTCACCACGTACTTTTGCTGGTAACACGGGTATTTGGGTTATTGTAGACCGTTTAAAGAAATCAGCTCATTTTCTTGCACTTCCAGGGAAGATTTCAGTGGGCAGATTGGCAAAGCTGTATTTGGCCGAGATTGTTCGATTGCATGGTGTGCCTGTATCCATTATTTCTGACCAAGACAGTCAGTTTACTTCAGAGTTCTTGCAGGCATTGCAGCGAGCTTTGGGGACCAGATTGCATTTTAGTACAGCTTTCCGGTTTGGGGCAGTCTGAACGAACTATTCAGACCCTCGAGGATATGTTGTGGTCCTACGTATTGCAGCTTAGAGGGAATTGGGATCAACAACTACATTTGATCGAGTTTGCTTACAACAACAGTTATCAGGCCAGTATTGATATGGCACCGTATGAGGCTCTGTACGGGAATTAGTGCCGTACTCCATTATATTGGAGTGAGGTGGGTGAGCGATGGCTTATTGGTCCTGATCTGGTGAAGAGCATCACCGAGGACATTCAGATTATCAGGGAGAGACTGAAGATTGCCCAAGACCGACAGAAAAGCTATGCAGATGTGAGAAGAAAGAGTCTTGAATTCGAGGTGGGCGATTGGGTCTTTTTGAAACTGTCTCCTTGGAGGGGAGTTGTGCGTTTTGGGAAACGTGGCAAGCTTCGACCATGGTATATTGGTCCATTCGAGATCATAGAGAGAGTTGGTGCAGTGGCTTACAGGTTAGAGTTGCCTTCCGAGATGGCTTGAGTACACAATGTTTTCCATATCTCAATGTTGCGAAAATACATTCCAGATCCATCACATGTTTTAGCGCCATATCAGCTTCCAATCCGGGAAGATTTGACATATGTGGAGGAGCCAGTACAGATTCTCGATCGGCGTGAGCAGGAGTTGAGGCACAGAGTTATTCCGCTTGTGAAGGTTTTATGGCAGAATCATTCAGTTGAGGAAGCCACTAGGGAGACCGAGCAGCATATGCGGGAGCAGTATCCTCACCTCTTCACTTAGCAGATACGTAAATTTCGAGGTCGAATGTGACGACTCGAATCAGAATTGGCATGTTAATCGGTATAATCCGTGAGTTTATGAGTAATCACAGTTAATCGTAAATTAATCGAATTGGCGGTTCGGTTCACGACTTAATTATCGGGCAAAAATTTGAGTTGAGTCTCTTCACGAAGATTGTAGTACGCGTGATTTATAATTCGTGGGTAGTTTCAAATAATTGTTTCGATAACCGAGGAATATGTTATGAATATTTGAAATTGTGTAATTTCGTCGTGTTTATCCGTTTGAGTTTGGGTTATCCGAAACAAGATTGTGATTCATTTTGGACCGTCGATCGTATGGAGCCGCGAGTATAAATATCGGAATAGTCGAAAAATTGTTGAAAAACACTGTTTTGAGAAGTTTAACCACCGTTGACCAAGAAATTAGCGTTGACCCGCGTTGACCGAGGGAAGAAAAACACCGCCGACTGACCACCGATCGACCTTCCGTTTCCGACCAACTCCTGCCTTGATTTTGGTATGTTTCGCTTCTCCTTGAAATTTGCAAGTGTTTAGAACTTGGTTTGGATTGAATTGGTCACGGATTGAGGGAGAACGAAGAGCTTGAACTCACCGGAATCGGGTTCAATAGTGGGGTGTTTTTCAGCCTGTTTGCCGGAGAAGTTTTCCGGCCGGTTTGAAATTTTGAACTGTCGAGCTGATTTTCAACCACGGTGGTGGCTGGATGGTGGTGACTCTTTGGGGAAAGAGACTTGGCTTGAGGAGGAGATCATTTTGGGGTCTTGTTCGCCGGGAAATTCTTCCAGATGACGGCGCGGCTGCGGCGGCGGCGGCGGTCAACGGTGGAGTCCGGCGACCCGTTGACTTTTTGGATTTTGATGAGTTTTATGCCGTTTTGCTCGTCTTGATGTTTTCGAGTTGATTTGGATACCGGATTTTTAATCGAGGGTTTATGTGGAGAATTTTGAGATTTTCGTCGATTATTTTGTATCCGAGTATATGTTTCCAGAAATGGTTGGTTCCGAGGTGTGGTACAGAGTAATGATTTGTGATTTTGATCAGTTATATTTTGTGATTATTCAGGGGATCGAGATCGTACGTTGGGTGAGGGATCTTCCGCTTGATCTCGTTATTAGCGCTTTTGTGCACTGTGCTATCTGTGAGTGGACTTTTATTTACACTGTCGTAGCGAGTTCTTGATTTCAGTATTTATTTTCAGTACGATGTTGAGATTATTTATTGTTTTTGGAGGTATTGTTTTATATTTTATATGGTGATGGCATTTACTTAGCATCGATGCATTGGCTACTCGGCTGATCACCAGTAGTCCAGATCCAGGGTTGAGAGATTCCTCTGAGGTGCCCACTAGGCTTGAGAAATTCGCCTAGTCTATCACCGTCGTGCTTGAGAGATTCGCTTGACACCTCCATTCATTTTATGAACTCGCTTTGTTTTATGATATATAAATGGTGAAAGGCATATGATTATTTTCGTCCACTCACTCCAATGATTTTATTTCCCTTTTCCCTGGGCTTTTCGGTTTCTGTGCCCAGTTTGCTACTCGGATTCTGGTGTCTTACGTCGCAGTCGGAGGCTTAGTGTTCGAGCTACCTTTCTTTTTCAGTAGGTTTCTTGTTTTGCCTACTGTTGTATATTTTTGTGTATACACACTAGAGATTGCTCTGATTACTCTGTCGTTATACTTTGATATGTTTTCTTCCCTGGATTTCTGTAAAGTACAGTGTTACTTATTACTTTACATTATTGTTATGCTATTGAGATATCCGGATGGGATTGGTGCCCATGGTTTGGCTTTTGTGGCATAGGATGAAGTGTGTTTTCGGGTACAGGTTAATGGCAATTCCACGTTATAGCGAAACTCTGCCGAAATTTTTGAAGTTTTTGCAAGTTCGTGTTTTCAGAAGGGGTTTGATTCCGGTTTAGGAAACTAACTCGGGGTTGGGTCGTTTCATCGAAATTTTTGTAAGGGGAGTAGATTTGTGACGACCCGGACAGGAATTGGTATAGTAATTGGCTTAATCTGTGAGTTTCACGAGTAATTGAGGTTTATCGTAATTAATCAGATATGCGACTTAGTTCACGACTTAATTTTTGGGCACGAATTTGATTTGGGTCTGTTCGTGGAAAATGTAGAGAATTTGATTTCGAGTTCGTGGGAGCTTTCCGAGGATTTTTCGGATAATCGAGGAATAAAAAAAGAATATTTGAAATTATCGCCGAGTTAGTCGTGTTTATCCTTTTGAGTTTGAGTTATCCGAATTGTGGATAGAGTTGATTCGCGACGTATAAATAGCCGAATAGTCGCAAAGTTATCGAAAATTTTGAAAATGGGTTGTTTTGACCGAGTTGACCAAAGCTGGGCCGAGTTAACCGTGTTGACTCAGTGAGTCACGGACTCACCATCGAGGTGGCTGCCGGAATACGGCACGGTTGCCGGATTTTAAGGTATGGATTTGAAGCTTGTTGTTTGGGCTTTCGATTAATGTATATATGGTGTGTTTTGGTGGCGGTTTGGTTGGCTAATTTTGAACGTGAAGTTGGCCGAAATCTGGTTTAATGGTGGTGGGTTTTCTAGCGGTTTTCTGATGAGGATTTTGGGTGGAAATGGTTGGGTTCGAGCTTGCGATGAAACCCCTTGAAGATGGGAGGCCGAGGTGGCCTCACGGTGGAAAATTTCACCGGAGAAATTTTCTGGCCGGTTTGAACTTTGGTCGCTTTCGAGCTGATTTCTGGCCGTTTTGCTCGTAATCGCACCCCGATCGTCGTCTTGAGGTTTTCGAGTTGATTTGAGTAGCGGATTTTAGGTCGAGGGTTTATGTGGAGTATTTTGCGATTTTCGGCGATTCTTTTGTTATCCAAGTTATATATCTCCAGAAATTGTTGGTTTCCGAGGTGTGGGTCAGAGAATTGAACTGTGATTTTAGTCAGTCATATTTTGTGATTATTCAGGGGATCGAGATCGTACGCTTGGCGAGGGATCTTCTGCCTGATCTCTGGATTAGCGCGTTGCACGCTTTGCTTGTCTGTGAGTGGACACTTTTCTTTTCACTGATTGGTTGTGAGTCTCTATATTACATTTTACGAGCATGAGCATGCATATGCGATTATGATTCATTCGAGCATGTGATTTACGATTATTCATATACGAATATGCATCGACGAATATGCTTATATAATTACGTATTACGAATATGCATTCACATCATGCTTTATACATTTGCATGAAACTATTTATGATTTGGTTTACACAGAGTACAGTCTTAGTATATGTGGTTGTATCGATATACTTGCATCCCAGCTGATCCCCGATGATGGTTACCGGGAGAGGGTCTGACCCCTGAGCCGAGGCCTTTACCGGGGGGGGCAGACCTCTAACCTGAGGCCTTTCTGGCTTGAATCACGTGTGAGTTTGGGATCCCGTGATTCGGACTGTACTAGCGCAGATGTGTCCATGAGTGACCCAGCGAGATTTTCGATGCATGCTCTGTACGCGTGAAGAGTTAAAGTCTCCCTCGTATACCATATTATTCTCATGCATTTTGACTCGCATATGTTTTTATAACATATATTATTCGGCGAAAGACATTTATTTTTGTCCACTCACTCTAACAGTTTATGTCTTTCCCTGGGCTCATTGTTTTCAATGCCTAGTTTGCAGTTCAGATTCTGGTGTCGCACATCACAGTCGGAAGCTTATTATTCGAGCTACTTTTCTTTCTCAGTAGGTTTCTTGTTTAGCCTACTGCTGTATATTTATGTATATATATACATACTAGAGGTCGCTCTGAATACTCTGATGTTTATATTTTCTTATGATTTTCCCAGACTTCTATAAAGTTACAGTTGTGCTTATTAGTTTATATTATGATATGATTTTGAGAAATCCGGATGGGATTGGTGCCCACGGTTTGGCTTTTATGGCTTAGGATGAAGTGTGTTTTCTGGTGCCGGTTAATGGTAACTTCGCGATATAGTGAAACTCTGCCGAAATTTCTATGGTTTTTGAAAGTTCGTGTTTTCAGATAGGGTTTGATTCCGGTTTGGGAAACTAAATCGGGGTTGGGTCTTTTCACTCCCGTTTTCCCAACCTTAGCCATTAGGTCAATACGTTCCTCCAAATGCAATACTCGCATAAGCAAGTCACGCGTACATTGATCCTCATCAGGATCCCCAGTTCGTTCAGCACGAACTCCACGACAAGGAAGCATCCTAAGGATGAAAGTTATTAGTCACAAGACAGAAATGATGTAATCATGGAACTTCAAACGTTTGAAAGCATACAACATTCTAGAGCATTGATGATTTTCCGCCGGTCGGTCGGGTCATCGCTCCCGAAATTTTGTACATTCTCAAATGTCCTTAGTAGCACAACTACAAGAGTCTACAGAACCTGAAACCTAATGCTCTGATACCAACTGAAAGGACCCGACTCCGATTTAGTTTCCTAAATCGAAATCAAACCCCTTCGAAAACATGACCTTAAAAATTTTTTGCCAGAGTTTACTTTGAAGTACGTGAACCATTATCAGAACCTACAAAGAAACACACTTCGAATATGCCACAAAAGCCAAACTGTGGGGCTCCGTTCCCCATCCGGATTTCTCAACAACATAAATATAATAAACCAAAAGGTTTACAAGAAATCCCGAAACATTCAAGAGTAAACTCCACTGAAAAAACGATATAAGTATTCAGAGCGACGCTTATATACATGACATACATCTAGTAGGTTGAACAAGGAACCTACAGAAACTGAAGAGTGATCCGAACTCTATGCCTCCACCGTCAACTTGCAACACTGGAACCCAAACTGCAAACTGGGCAAAGGAAATCGAAAATCCCAGAGAAAGACAAATAAAATCGTTAGAGTAAGTGGTCAAAAATAATAATATGTCTTCCACCAATATAAACATAAAATCATGATGCGAGTCTAAAATCATCAATCACAGGTAAGGTGGTTGTCATAACCTTCCTAGATACCGTATAAAATGTAAAGGCCGTAACTCGAGTACATTTTCCTCAGATTTACAATCCTGCTCAACCAAGGTAAAGGGTTTGTCATAACTTTCCTGGGAGCCATATAATCACGGGTCAGGCGTTTGTCATAACCCCTACGGAGCATCTCGGGGATCAGCCGAGAAGCCATGCATCGATGCATCCATATATCCATAATCCATGTAAAACAAATCATGCATGTTTCTCCAAGTAAAATACATAACTGTATACGTATAACTGTAAATGCATAATCATAATTGCATACTCGTAAAATGCATAACATAAAATGCATAACCAAGACTCGCATATCGACAGTGAAAATAAAGTGTCCACTCACAGTACGAGGCTAACTTTGTGATCCGGCGGAAGATCCCTCGCCAAACACTCGATCCCAATCACCTGAATAACAGGGATACGATCAATATATATTGAAACACCACATACGGAGCTAATACGTCGAGAACCCCACGTTCTCGAAAGACGTATCGCTCGAAATATCGACGAGAATAAAAAAATTCGCAAAATATACACAATTAACCCCCATCCCAAAATAGAGCACGTAAATCAACCCAAAAACCTCACGACTACGATCGGTACTTGATTACATGCAAAACAGTATTAAAATCTCCAAAATCCGAAAAGTCAACCCTCACCGGAGCTCCGCCGCCACCGAGGTGTCAACGGTGACCAACTTCGGCAGAAAAAGCCCAGAACTTCTCTTCTCCTCAAGCCCAACAACTTCCTCTTCTACCATCAAGGCCAATTCCCAACCATACCGGCCAGAATTGAGGCCGAAACCTCGTCGGATTTCTCCTCTCCGGTCACCACCACTGCGACCACCAAAACTCACCCATACTCAAATCAAACCACCCAGAACTCATCTAGGGGATGAGGGGAACCTAACCCCCATCATTTGCGACATCACAACTCGCCGAAGCACCGCCCCCGACAACGGCGAAATCCCGAAACTTCAACACACTAAAACTACCTCAATTCTCAACCAATTCTCACAAAATCAAGCTTGAATCAATAGCGAATCATGAGAGGATTCTAACCATACCAGAATTCTGGCCAGAGGTGGCCGGAATTTTCGGGTCGGACGGCGAACCTGAAACGGGACACGGTGGTTCTCGGTCAACGCGGTTAACAATGGTCAACGCAGGTCAAACAGCCCAAATGCAACTTTTCGAAAATTTTACGACTATTCCGATATTTATACGCGTGACCAAAACGATCAACGGTCCAAAACGAATCGAATCAAAACGGATAAACACGACTAAATCCAACGATCGAAAATATTCATAACTTATTCCTAGCCTTATATCTTGAAATAATCCTCCGGAAACTTCCACGAGCTCAAAATCATGTACACTACAACTCTTGTGAAGGGAGCCATACCAAATTCTCGCTCGATAATTTAGTCGTAAATGAATCCGCCATATCGACCAATTTACGATAAACTGCGACTAATCGTGAAACTCACAAATCAAGCCAACTAACATATAATTTTCGGTTCGGGTCGTTACAACCCATTACTCCTAGATCACAAATTCAAGCACAATTTGACTAATTAACACTAAACAAAGGCCAATCCCCAAAATTTGGAAATTGGGGTTCATGTATATTTCAACTCGGTCAATTTCATCAATTTCTTGTATATAGAAGTTTGAATATGAAAGGACCCAACCCCGATTTAGCTCCCTAAATCGGAATCAAACCCCTTCGAAAACACGAACCAACAAAAACCGTAGAAATTTTGGCAGAGTTTCCTTACTAACATTGAATTACCATTACCTGCACGCGGAAAATACACTTCATCCTATGCCACAAAAAGCAAACCGTGGGCACCAATCCCATCCGGATTTCTCAATATATCAACAGTAAAGTAAATTAATAAATATATCTATACTTTACTGAAATTCGGTGTAAAATCATATAACATATACAATAGGACGCTCAGAGCAACTTCTAATACATAATCATATACGCATACCACAGTAGGTAGAACAATAAACCTACTGGATGAAACAAAGTATCTCGAGCACTATGCATCCGACCACGACGTGCGACACCAGAGCCTGAACTGCAAACTGGGCACGGAAACTGAAAAGCCCAGGGGAAAGACAATAAACACGTTAGAGTGAGTGGACGAAAATAAATGTCTTTCACCAGGTCATATATATGTTTAAAATAACATTTGCAAGTCCAGGTAAATAAAAACAATAAGTACACGAGGTAAAACCATAATCCTCTAGCGTACTAAGCATGCAAATAAAAATCCCACGGGGTCACTCATGGACACACACCATGCTAGTACAGTCAGAATCACGGGATCCCAGACCCACACGTGATTCTAGCCAGAAATGGCCTCGGATCCGGGGATACGCCCCTCACCGGTCTGGTTGGGGAAATGCCCCTCCAGGCGGCCTACCATCGGGGATCAACTGAGAGGCAAAGTGTATCGATACAACAACGTAACCACGACTGTACTCTGTGTAAACAAAATCATAAACAGCTCGATGCAAATGCATGAAACAATATATAAGTGTATGCTTATTCGTATACGTATATCTGTATAGGTATAATGGTATAATCTTAAAACACATGCTCATGTGATCCGTAATCTCAATACGCATGCTCAAGTTCGAAAATCATATAAAAGACTCGCAAGAATTCCGTGAAAAGAAATTGTCCACTCACAGACTAGCGTAACGCGATATGCGTTAACCCGTGATCCGGCGGAAAGTCCCTCGCCAAACGAACGATCATGAACACCTGAATATTCACAAAATCCAATACTCAAAGTCATAACTCGACAATACAAGACAAATCACGAGAACCCACCGTTCTCGGAAACACATAACTCAAAGTCAACGAATCGTCGAAAATCCGATATTCACACCTCGATACCTCGCTGTACTTTCAGATGCTCAAATCGAGAAACGAACCTCCCCACTGCGATCGGGGCGCGATTTCGAGTCAAATGACATGCAACTTGTCGAAAGTCTAAAAAAAAAGTCAAACTTTGACCGTTGACCGCCGTCCACGGTGGCGCCGCCGCCGACCGGAGAATTTCACGGCGGAGCAACCCCTATTCCACTCAAAATCGTCCATTGAGCAACTTTGTCAACTACAACAAAGGCCAATTCTCACTCTAACCATGTCAATTTCAAGCAAAACCGAATTTGTTCACAAATTTCAATTCCAAAATTCTCCATACACAAGATGAATTAGAACTCCAAACTTACATGGTAGCTTGCTAGTGATGAGAACTTCAAAGCCCACTCAAAATTGTAGCTCAATTCTTCCTAAAAAGTGGAACCCGATTTCACAAATTTTCCTTGAATTTTGGCCGGATTTTCCTTCCATTTCCGGCGAGCCTCGCCTTGAACGGTGGTCGGGGAAGGGACGAGGAGGCTGAGGCGCTTCGAACGGGACCAACCCCGTCCCACGGGGTGGCAGGAATCCTTCGCCACCGTGGAGTCACCGTCGAGCACCGTGGAGAACTTCCTCTCTCCACCGAGTTGACTCGGTCAACTCGGTCAAACCTCAAAATGGTAAATCTTTTACTTGCCCAAATTAGCAGGTTTCTATTTATAGCCTTTCCCAAAATGGAAACTTGTAATTATCCTTTTCGACGAACTTCAAACGCGCGTAACTTTCTCGTCGTAATTCCGATTCCGATAAATCTCGCGGCCACGAACTCATCTCGACATGTTCTTAAATAATCACCCAAAGTCAAACATATCGGCCAATCGGATAAAAAGTCAACTGTTCCAACCAACATATAATTAAATCAACCAAACAATCAACAAACGGCAATATTCGCAACTAAATCTTCGTAACTCAAAATCATACTCCGGAAGTTCCCACAAACTCAAAATTAAATTCTGAACAACTTCCGTGAAGGATCCGAAGCCAAATTCTTGCCCGATAATTTAGTCGTTAAGTAGCTCGCCATAATAATCCGTTTTCGTCGAAACTTCAAATATTCATAACTAATTCCTCGGTCGTCCAAATAACGATCCGGAACCGCCCACGAACTCGAAATCACACGTACAACGACTCTCGAGAAGAGACCCAGCTCCAATTCTCGGCCAATGATTTAGTCGTTAACAACTCTGGTGATTCCAATATCTGTCGAAAATCCGCGACTACGCTGTAACTCACGAATCAAGCTGATTATACTTCTGATTCTGGTCCAGGTCGTCACAGAATAAAACAACCCATCCATCAAAATCAAAGGAAATAGGTCTAAGCTAAAAAAAATCACACACGAACACAACAAATTCTTAAAAATCTTCAAATTTGAAAAAGAAGAGAGGAAGAACAGTACCTTAAGAAAATGACTCAAAACCTCTCTAATAACCAAAAAAACACCGCAAGGTGATTCCGAGCCCGAAATTGAGTAACAAATTCGAAGGTCTTGGAAGATTTCAAGAGAAATTCTCTTGAAAGATGAAGAGAGAGAGAGAGAGAGAGAGAGAGAGAGAGAGAGAGAGACGAAGAGAAGTGAAGAGAGATTGGTTTAATTGTCAGACACAGGTCAACCTTAGCCCAGACCAACCTTCGACAGGTCGAAGCAATTTCTTGACCTGTCAAAGAGATCACTTTGATCCTTTTGGAGGCCTTCTTCGATGGGTCGAGAGATTCCGAACAAGAAATATCGATGGGTCGAAGAGATGCTACTATCTCAATTTTGTGAATTTCCTGACGCATCGAAAAGGGAGAACTATCATTCTTTGATGCGTAGAAAATTTCCAGAAAAGTGACTTTCAAACATACACCAATTCTCACATGAAATTGTCACACAACATACAAACTTTTCTACCAAAAATCACACAAACACAAAGCTAAAACAAATACACAAACACATCAAAATCACACCTAAAATCAAACACACACACACACACACATATAATCTGTACACCACAATCAATCCATACACAATGTATCTCTCTATCACACGAATTCAAGAAAAAATATGAAATCAAACTAAAGAGAAACAACAACAAAAAGGAGGTTAGAGATGCTCCCCCATGAGAACCGAAACTTAGCCATAGTCACCAACAATCACCAACTTGCAAAACCGAAGTCATTCCTTCCATGCAATTCCTGACCACTTCGTTAGGATTGTTCCAATGCAAGGACCTCCCGGTTGGGTCCTTAAAATGATGGAACTCTACATTTCACTTCGTATTTGGCTCGAAAATATAAATTTGTGTATTATGAAGCTTGAAAGTTCTCTCGTTATTCAAATTCATCAAATGGATGACTCCATGAAGATGTAACTCAAGCAACTTGTATTGTGCACTTCTCACCGAATGAAGACTCTTCAAAGTAACTTTGCTCCCAACTACTAGTTTTAGCTTCTCAAGCTTGTCTAGCTTAAATTTCTTCTTCTTTTTTCAGCTCTTTTCCTTCTCCAGCTTCCTTTCACCTTCATCATCATTGGCTTTGCTTTCCACAATATCAACACTATAGACTTGTGTGCTGGAATTGGTGGAAAATTGTTACATAACTTAAAAAATTTTGCCTTCTGGTCCTTCATTGCTTATGGTCTTCCTTTAGCATTGGCTGGAGGAAAAGGTAAGAACTCAAGTTCATCCAGTTTCACATTGGTCTCGGTTTAGGGCTTGACATCATCATGCTTCCGTTTGGCTTTATTCTTGACTCTCGGAGGTATACAAGGCACACACGGTATGTCTAGATCCTGCTCCTCATCACACAATCGCTCTCCACCAGCGGTGCATCACCATAATTATCATATCTTCTTTCGGTATCCAAGACCGCACTGACTACTTGGCTTTGATACTTGAGATACTTTTTGGTGTAACATAGGAATTCATTCATCCTTTCGCCATGTTCAACTTGATGTGCCTTTATAAATTGACTTAATTGTTCCTCCATCTTCCAGAGTGCACATTGGTTCTCATTCCAAATCTTCTTATTCTCTTTCATTAAGCTCTTGAAGATATCCAAGTACATCTTCTTGTCCTCCGCTCATTGAGCATCCAATTTTCTTTGAAGAAACATCTCATGTAGTTAAAATAGCTTGGTCATTAACTCCTCCAAGTTAGACTTTTCCCTTCGAGGTGGAGGTGCTTGTTGCATTGGAGTTTGTTGTGGTATTGGAGCAAAATATGCTTATGGTTGGTAAGAGTTGCCTCCAATAGCATTAACATACTCTCCACTAGTCCTTGAAACTTCAGTAGCTCCATGGTTAAAATCTTGACCATTTGCTTGACCATAATGGTTGGCTTGTCTTGGCTTATCCTATGAGCAAATAGGATTGGTACGCCAACCCAGATTATTATAACATCTTGTCCTAAGAAGTTCCTTTAAAATATTTGATTAAGCTTAATCGAGAAAGATGGTTAGTGTTTACCGTAAGTAATTATTAAAGGCACTTGGATAGGATATTTATTGGTTGTGTTTTTCGATAAATTTTGCTAAGGAAAGTTACAGAGTTTGTCATGACAAGTTTGCAGCCATGTCAAGTGTTGAAATCGAAGTTACGATGAAGAAATTATTGTCATTAGTAGTTTTATAAAATTTACGATTTCAATTAGTCATGAGTATAAATACTAATTTTACGAAAATGGAAAGTTAACAACCTTCCATTTCGGTCAGACACCTCTTTCTCTCTTCTCCCATGCATATCTCTCTCTCTTTCTACCTGATGCTTCCGCAGCTTCAAAATTGTCGCCAGCAGAGCATCCAAAAAAATAGCTGACCCATGAGTCAAAACAAGCGTCTCAACCTCCTTTTCCTCATCCCAAACAACCCTATCTCCACCCTTCAATGATTAAACCAAAATTTCAAGTTTTATGGTTGGGATATTGAAAACCCTAGAAATTAGGGCTCGATCTATTCTCGGCCAAATTAACTAGCAAGATACACTGGACTTTGAAGCCTTCCTTACCACGAAGCTTTACATACCAAGAACACGTTCTAATTTATTCGGAGCTAGAAGAACCGAAGGATTGAAGTTTTTGAAGAATTTTAGGAATCTGATGTGAAAGGTAAAATTGGATGATTTCTAGGTTGATTTGGGTGTTGTTGTAGTTGAGAAAGTTGTTGTTAGGTTGATTTTGAATAGGTTAAGCTTCGATTTTCCGAAAAAATAAGCGGTGCCACTACCGGCAGTGATTCATGGCAACACGTCCGACATAGAATTTTTTGTGTAAATTTTATACCATTTTGCTCGTAATTATGTACCGATTGTAACAAAGAGGTTATTGAACTGATTTGGACATAGTTGATTAAGACTGTGATTAATTGGATATTAACTAAATGATTTTACAATAGAAATGAATGGTTGAGGTTAACGTCCATTCAACATCGTGTTGCGTAATATTCTCAGAATGTGTTACGACATTAAAGATTTAGAAATGAATTACATTAGAGCTTGTCAAAAGTTTGAAAAGCACGATATTCGAGAATGCGATGTTCTCGACGGTTATGCTCATTAGGTGAACGAACCTAGTTATTCGATATGACTTTCGACTATTAGTTATTAATTAATAATCGTTATTTTAGGACTACGTATTAACAGCTAGTGACAAACATATAGGTGTGCGAACAAACAGGCTTTGGCCAGGTGGAAATCACGTCATATTACTATAAGTGAACTTCTTTTTTTACTGTAGTTTAGCGAGTCACTACAGTTTTACTTTAATTTCAGATTTCAGTTTTCTTTGGAGGTGTTATATATAGTATATAGTTTTATCAGTTGTGCATTCATACATTGGTTACTATGTTGATCCCCGAGTGGCTCCAGGGAAGGATCTACGCTTCCCCCTGGTATTCATGTCGTCTTTGTGTAAGGAGTAACAGGATGACTTTAGGTGGCTAGAGGTCAAAGAACCCTAGTCACCACCTCCACTTGCATAAGATACTCGAGAAGGGTTAGGAGTCCCCCTCGACATATCCTTATGTCTTCTTGTCCTTTCGACCGCTTAGTTATATTTCATTTTCTAGTTCAGTTATTTTCGTCTACTCACTCTGATGTTTCTCTATGTTTCCCTGGGCCCTTCGTGTTAAATTACTCAGCTTACAGGTTAATCAGCTAAAGTCGTGGCCGTCCAAGATATGAGGCATGAAAGTTTGTTAATTTCATTTTCATAGTTTAGATTATTAGTACAGGTTTTGTGTTACTCGTATTCGAGTTACTTGTATCGAATCTTCGGTGCAAGTTATCCTAATACGAGTCCTGCAAAATTCACCTTAGATTACGCGTTTATTTGGGGAGGGTCCTGACATGACTTTTTTGTGTATGATTTAACATATAATTGCACTCCTCAATAGTCTCCGGATGGTCGCCTTGATGTGGGAAACTTGGAACCTTGTGTATCACACTCTTATAAATCATGTGAGGTGCCATACGTGTCTCTGCAGTTTGATTAACATAGCCTCTATTCATCGCTAACATAACATGACAAGTGAGAAGATGTCCCATAAAGATTGGTAAGGTTTGAAGTAAACTAGATTTGATCTCAAAGGATTCGCCTGCTAACGATTGAGAGCAAAGCACATTCCCTAAAAGGTCTAGCCTCAATACGTCCTCGTCCATGATGAGTTCTTCCTTAAAAAGAGGATTCAAAGGCATGTAACCTAAAAACACACTAACTAAACAACCGAAATTAGAAATGCAAATCGATACGTAGCAAAGTAGCCATCATGTGCAATAGAGGCCCCAAGCACTCCTGGATGTAGGCATTTGTGATACCATATACTGATTTGCGACTCAAAAATGACACAAACTAAACTAGATTTGATCTCAAGAACATAGATAAATTGAAGCAATTGAACAAGCAATGCTGCAAGCAATTTTCAAAATTCTACAGATTCTCAATGCGTCAAACAATTTCTTCGATTCGTCGAATGATATACCTTGTAATGTCAACATGCAAGGATTTGACAGGTCAAATGTTTCCTTCGAACTGTTAAAGCAAATGTCCTGAAATGTTTTCAAAGCTGAAAACTACACAAGTTCCCTACTCCAATCAATCCACCAAAGCATTCTGGAGACCAAAGACAATGCAAATAAGTTCCTAAACGGTAAAAGCAAACAAAAACACAAAACAAAAATAAAGTCACACAAAATGTCTGGATTCTTCCTCAATCAAAGGCTAAAACGAAGCCAAGAAATCAAGATAGAGCTCAATCCCCAGCAACGGCGCCAAAAACTTGTTAGAGAAAATTTTCCCCTACACCGTTTGAACTATGGCTTAGTCAAAGGATAAGTAAAACTCTCTAAAACTGAAAGTGCATGGTGCACAAGTTATAGTATAGATATTAAAATTGAGTGTCGAACCCACGAGGATTAATCACTCGACTTCCTAGACTTTTAATGGTTTAGACCCTAGATTACCTAGTTATCTAGATATTTGACGTCACCTTAGAAGAAAACTAAAATGTGCAATGGAAAGGTATATTAACTAGCTAAGTTCTTAAGTAACCTAAATATGTAAGGGGTGGTGTAACTACAATGAGCTATTAAACGATTAAAGGGTTGATTAACTAACTAAATGCAATAACAAAGTAAAACAAAAAAAAGCAATGTAAATGTAAATGCTTGGCCGGCTAGAGATGTCGCCACTAACCAACTCAATTTACTAACAATGTTTAAGTTATGAGTTTTAGTTTGGTTTACATGTAATTTTCCAAATCATGCCCCTCTTGAGTCACTTTTGGTGGTGAACTGAAGCTCCTAGACCATTAAAGATCTAGAAGGTTTCCGGTTTACCGATCGAGTATAAGGTAAAACCGAAATTAAGATGTGAATCAAGAACAAATCATATCCTAATTGTATAACATGCCCAATCAGTTCAATTTGCAAACACATGTGATGAATGTGAGTGGCTTCCCCTCCTAAGTCCCTATTATAAGACATAGAAGTAGGTTCAAATAAAATCTCCTAATTCACACCTTTTAGAACATGGATTAGAAGAAGTAATGATTAGCTACAATGCCCTTTCGAGTCAATGTAAGTTTAACCGAAGCTCCTTGAGTCATTTGGACTTTAAGAAGGTTTTGGTCCATGCTCCAGCCCAATGAAAACCAAAATTTAAGCTTAACTTTTTAAGTTTGAACCTAAGTCATGTTTACATCCTTATCTTTCCTTAGGTGAGTGATTAGTTCACTTAGGTTTCATTTTTAGTTTTTCTAAACATACCTCAACTTAGTCATGGCTAAGACATGTAAATGAAAACTTTGAATTAAGCCCAAACATGCAAACACATCACATAATTATCAAACTCATTCATGACATGCATGTAATACACTAAAATAAATCGAATTTCATAACTCAAAGCATCATTGTATGTACATCACTAAGCATAATGTAAATCAACTTTAGATACATAATTGAAGAAATAGAGAGATGTAGAGATAACCCAAAAACTCCCAAGCAAGCTAAGTCATCCTTGGTCTTCAAACTCGATCTTCTAGGTTCCCAAATGCATCCACCTTGAGGTAGAGGTGAGAGGAGGAACACCAAAGCAAAACCCAATGGTTATAGTGGTGGTGAGATTGGATTTGTGGTGGTGGAGATGGTGTTTGGCTAGGCTTAGATGGATGAGGGAGAGGATATTTTAAAGGGTTTGAAGGGATGAACTAGAGAGAGAAAGAGATGGGTAGAGAGAAGGTAGAGAGAGAATGTGTGTGTCAAAAATGCGGTTAGAATTAGTTATGTGATGTGTGGAGCTAAGATGTTTTTGTAATGTGTGGAGAGAAAGGCAAGTCTGAAATTTTGGGCTTTTGGAATATATTTTCAGATATGAAATTGAAAAGAAAGATGAGAAACATGCACAAAAATTTGGGTTTTAATGTGGTCCAAAGTGTGACTCACATTGACATGTGCAAGTCATGTGCCATCACCTTCTTTTCATTTCTTCTAGCATTTGATTTGAACATCTTCCATGACTTGACTTCTGCCCTTGACCGGCATTAACCTCGTCGTTGACCGGCTGGAGTTGACTGTTGACTGAGTTTCATCTTTTTCTCTATTTTGCTCCTTCCTCTTCAAGGGCTCCGGAAATGTACTTGGCTTTTCCAAGAAGTGATCGATTATCATCTTTAAGAGCATTTCCATGGCAACTCTCACTTTCTTAGCATAAAAGGGAAACTTTGTGAGAATGATGATTTATTATTAGAAAACTAGCAATAAGCCTAAGTTAGAGGCATAATCAGCATGAAATTATGGTCCTAACATTCGCCGATTAATGGTCTAGTTTAAAGAACCCCCCAAAAGTAACCTACACTATTACATTTCAATCTGGTACCTGACAAACATAGCTAAACGGACCTAGGTGTAGAATAAGGACTAAAAAAATCAGGGGCTCACACCTTATTTAGCTATGCACCCAAAACTATATTAAAGACATTTGACTTTCCTCCACTTGTATCTTCATGAGTGCTGCCGGATCTATAGCCACCTTCTTCTATGGGGACTCCAACTTGTGTGCCCCATTGGTTCCTGTATTTTCCCCCTTCACTAGAGGGGGCATCTCCTCCCAAACTAACAGCTTCAGGGAAGATGCCTCATTTGCATAGGGGGGGAGTGTGTCCCCTAGGACAACTACAAAGAACAACATCGATTCGATCAGACATAAGAAACCATAGCCTTCGAGGTGTCCCTTTTACCTGAGAAGGTATCATAGGGCATACCCATTGGCCGTGAAATATTGCAATTAAGCGAGTCAGTAACCTACATAGACCAAACAAAGTCAGTGGACTCCCCCCCCCCCCCCAAAAAAAATAGAGGGTTGTCTTGCATGTAGGAAACATGACCCATGAACCTTATCAGAGGTTCCTGCATAGTCGACACATGGTTAACATGCATCCCTCAAGGGTCAAGCCAGTCTCGGAAGTAGCCATCTCCTTCACTGGTGGGACTCTCACCGCAACAATTTAAACCTGCAAATCGGCTAAATACTCGAAACAAAGTGCATTGGCTTAAGATCACTATCAATTTTCCCTTCTTGGTGTTCTGTCAAACATCACAGATTGTAAATGTGTATTGATAGATTGAGATGTCTATTAATCAAGAAACCCGATCAAATTGAGTAAGAAACATGTTAAAAATTTATGAGCTCCATCATGAAAAGTTTGAAAACAAATCAGATGTTATAACTTCAGTAAATGTTTTTTTAGTATAATCGGTAGTCTATTGATAAAGTTAGTAATTATGATGTAACTTATATGAACTTCTGGGATTCGAAGCTATTTTAATAAGCAATCCAAATAGAGTAAACTCCTTCAATCATGTTTGAACTCAGTTGCCTAGGGCAACTAAGTACCCGAACTTTCAAAGTTATCAATGTGATGTCTGGACTTTAATTTTGCTATAAAACTAGAGTCTCTGTCTAAATTCCGTTAATTGTTCGTTAAGAAAGTGATGTGGCAAGCCCAAGATAAAAAAAAATAAGGTTAATGTTGTCATTTTGTCTCAACAGTCTAGCATACATAATTTAGACAACCAAAGAATTCATCTGAGCACCCAAAAATTCACCTACGCACCCAAAAAATTGATATGGGCACCCAGAGGTTTTCTTCTTCCCATAAAATTGATAGCTGCACCCAAATTTTTTCTTTGTGCACACAGAGGTCTTCTTCTTCTTCTTTCTCTATGATCATCTCTCCCATTATCAAGCTCTCCAAAACCCATCAGTTGGCAGTATGAGTTGGCTGGGCAGAGGGACTGGGTTATTGTCATTAGTACATACATACTCACAAACGGATCGACCATTTGGGTTATGTCCCTATATAACTCCCTCCGGCTTCGACCTCATCTCTCGACCAACATGTGGCGGCAACAACTTCTCCTCGTTGCCAAACAAGTCATTGACAATATTGTCGGAGCTCTAGAGGAGCATTGCTTCAGAATCTTACTAGGCTTGGACCGCAGCTTGGGCAGCCGACAAGATACATAAGGTAGAGTTTTCCAATGGGGCAATGGTGAAGGATTTGAGAGCCGGGAGTGGCAGCCACCGTTGGATCATCGCTGGAGACTTCTCTCTGACATGTCATATGGAACACGAGTTGGGGGAGTTAAGCTTTGGTTTTTTTTTCGATTTATTGGCTTTTGGGGTTTGTGTTGTGAATGGGGAAAAGGAAAGGTGGTAGTTGATGGTCACGGTGGTGGTGGTAGAGGTAGATAAGGATGCTACAGATGTTGAGCTGACAGTTACTCATCACATCCATGCATCTTTCCTCAGTGAACTTCGCCTTTAGCCGTCACATGTGGTGGCTTAGAGCTCAATTATCGATTCAGAGAGGGCTGTACAGTGCGGAATTGATGGTTGATAGGAGCCCCAAACTCTCCTAGTGCCTTTAGGAAATCTTGTTAGTATGTTATGATGTTAATCAAGCTTAGTAGTTTTGTGACCGTTCCATTGTATTCGTTGGTGTTCATGTCTCAGTGACTGGCATGTCGTTGTGGTCCTATTTTGGTTCTTGCTGGCTTATATGCCCAAGATTATACTGAGCTCATTATCAAATGAAATATCAACTTTTATTTCTCTCTCTTTTATGCTCAATTGTATCCTCTTGTATAAACTAAATACCCTAGCCGCAACAAAGGGTCTGAGGGTTATATTATCTGGTATCTAGAGCTTCGACGATGGTGGGATCTCGCTCAAGAGCTTCAAGCACTGCTAGTGATGAGCTTAATCCATTGGAGGCTCTATTTTAGGCTTGTCGTGAAGAACACAATTCTCAAATGGGTGTGTTAAAGGCTTCTATGTCTCAGTTAATGGAGGAGATGCATATGTTACGTGCAGAGAAGGAAGCTCTAGTGTTGGATCCATCAGATCCACCTCCTCCACTACCTGCTCATTCTGATAATTTGGCCTTTACATTTTCACCTCATGGAAAAGGTAATGATGGCTTCCATGTATAGATCTACATCTATCCCGCCTAGATAGTAGCTCTTTGGAATACAGTATGGTAACATCGACATTTCTCAAATCCCTTTATTTTCTCAGTACTTAAGTAGATTTCCCACACATGAGAGTTTACAACAGTGTCTCTCTACGATGCTAAGTAATGGATCTATGTATGATATGGGAAATATTGGTAGCTTGAAACATACTACATAAAGACTCCTCCAAGTTCAGGACAGGAGTATAGACCCTAGGGTTTTGTTGGACCCTTGTTGGTTTGCTCAACTGATGAACAATTGTGAGCAAAACAACTTCCAAGCTCCAATACCTCGTTTCAATGTAGGCAGGAGCCCTCTTGGTTTGGTCATGCCTTCACAAACCTCATCTAACATGATGAATCAATGTATGCCCACTTATTCCACATATAGTCCATCTTTTACCACCATTAGCCAAATACCCACCCAAACCACCTTGCCTTTCACCACTCAAACCTACCGCCACACAAAACAAACGCTTCAGTACCAACAACATCTCAGGCCTATAGGGGTGGTAGCTCCTCCTATACCACCTAATCATCCTCAAAGTGATCCTAACTTGCCAACACTTAAACAAATCATATTGGAGTTTCCTATCATTAATGGGGAAGACTCCTTGGGATGAGTGAGTAAAGCAGAACAATATTTTCAGCTTTTTCAAGTACCTGAAGATCAGAAAGTAGGCACTATTGCTTTGCACCTGAATGAAGTGGCTCACAATTTGTGGCATATATTCCTACAAGACAAACCTGCCTCTTCGGCAGCCTTGAGAGAATTGATGTTGCATCAATTATGTGGCAAGGACAGGTTGCATTATCAAGCTGAGTTGGTAAAAATGAGCCAAGAGGGTACTGTTAGGGAGACAGATAAATTTGCCAACATATGTGTCAAAGCCCCTGGATTCTCTCCAGAATTGAGACTTGCTTGTTTCCTTAGAGGGCTTAAACAAAAACTGAGAGCTAAAGTGGAGATGCTTAAGCCCCAAAGTTTGATTGATGCATTTGAGCTGGCACAAACTTGTGAAACAAAGCAGACAAATGAGGAGCCACAAGAAAACTATTTCACCAACCCACAAATTTTCTCAAAATCCTAACCAAAACCAATCGTATAGGCCAACCCCTAATGTTAAACTTCAACCCTCACCTCAATTATCCAAATCTTCTCATTCTATTCCTACACCACTAGCCAAACCAAATGCACCTCAAGGCAAAACCTAGAAACAAGAGGAGTTCAGAGACATAATGAACAGTAGCAGGAGTCTTGGTATTGCCCAAAAAAATTACTATAGAGGCCATAACTGTAGAAATAGACAAGCCAAAGCCATGAGCAGTAAAGGCTTCATGATCAGACAAGAGATGGATGATCAGAATGAAGTAGTGACACATTTATCTTTTGTGATCTATTGACTGGGGATAATGTAGAGTATGAGGATCCAGAACCTTCTATAATCAATCAACATTCTATGAGTGAGTGTTAGGACCATAATTGTGCTCCAATTATGTGCCTAACTTTATGCTTAAAGCTTGCTTTCTTGGAATAAAACATCATTTTTAATACGTTTCCTTGTTATGCTAGGAAATGGAGAATTTGCAAGGAAACAAGCTAAAAAATGGAGACCAATCACTTTTTGAAGAAGCCAAGCAAGTTTCCTAAGTATTTGGAGAAGAAAGAGCAAAATCAGGAAGAAGACAACAAGTCAACCGTCGGTCAACGACCAACTCCGAAAAGTCTTCATCGTTCAATGTCATGGTCAAGGTGTGATGGCCCAAGACTTCAAGGCCCAAGCCCACAAGCCCACATGGGAAGATATTTTGGTAGAGACATGCATGTGTCACTCACATGCTTAGGGTGAGTCATCTGAGGACCACCAATTAAAACCTACAATTGTGGATCAAGTCTAAGCTTCATTTTGAATTAAATTGCACCCAAAATGTATCTCTCAAGGCTATAGGGTGGAGCTCTCCACTATACCCACACAACACACTTCATTTTCAAATTTTCCATAGTTTTAGTCTCTCTCTTAAGCCTCCATCTATATCTATACCCAATAGCCATCTTCTCCACCTCTCAAACACCCATTAGCACCACCAAAAGTATTTAAAATCTCCATCACCACCACCGTACTTTCATCTACACAATCTTCTCCTAAGCCTAAGGTGGGTGACTCAAGTTCTTGGAGAATAGGAGTATATTTGGAGAAAGAAGGGAAGGAGAGCTTGGAGCTTTTGGGACTCTTTGGTTATCTCTTCACCTATTTGTCTCTAATTTATGTATCTATACTCTCTTAAATATGGGTAGTGAGTAGTTATCTTTCGAAAGGTTAAGGCTTAGCCCTAGCCAATTTGATGTACATACAACTACGTTTTGAGTTATGTATTTGAATTTGGTCTAGTTTATTGCATGTTGTGAATGAGTTTGATAACTTGTGATGTGATTTTGGTATGTTTACATGTTTGGGCTTGATTCAATGTTTTCATACTCATGTCTTAGTCATGACTAAGTTGAGATGTGTTTAATGAAGCTATAAATGAACTTAAGTGAATTAGTCACACACCTAAGGAAGATAAGCATGTAAACATGACTTAGGTATACACTTAAAAGGATGGACTTAAAGTTTGGTTTTCATTAGGCTTGAGCATAGACCGAAGCCTTCTTGAAGTCCAAATGACTCAAGGAGCTTTGGTAAAGATTACATTAACTCGAAAGGGCTTTGTAGCTAATCGTTACTTCTTCTAATTCATGTTCTAAAAGGTGTGGATTAAGAAAGTCATTGGAACATACTTTCATGTCCTATAATAGGGACTTAGGAAGGAAAGTCATCCACACTCATCATAAGTGATCACATATTGAACTCATTAGGCATGTGGTATGATTAGGATACGATTCATAATTAAGTTATGTTCTAATTTCGGTTTTCTTTATACTTGAATGTTGGACCAGAACACTTCTAGTGCCCAAATGGCCTAGGAGATTCAGTTCACAACCAATGGTGACTCCAAAAGATCACGAATTGGACAAATGCATATGAATCTGACTAAACTCATAACTTGGACATTGTTTATACATTGAGTTGGCTAGTGGTGATATCTCTAGCCGACCAAATATTTCCTTTATTTTGTTTTACTTTATCTTTTCACTTCATTTAGTTAGTTAATCAACCAATCAACTTTGTTTAATAACTCACTGTAACTCTATCATCCCTGACAATGCCAAGTCTCCAAAGAATTTGGTAGTGTGAGATACACTTCCATATTTTCTTTTGGTTTTAGTGTCAATTTTTGACCCGTCGAAAATTGCCTGACTTACATACCCGGGGACTTTCTTTAGATCCATCAAAATTATTTGACATAGCTAGAAGTCTAGGAAAATTATGAAATTTCGAGGGAGTGTTTATTTATGTGTCTTAATTATTCACATAAAATTTCAGCTCATTCCGACTTGTGATTAATTCTGTGTAAATTATGCAACCTATGCTTCGATCCATCGAAAGTGTGTTGTACTAAGGTTGTTTTACTTCAATTCTACTTCTTTTTCCCTTGATTATCTATATCCTTGTGGAGCATATCTAAATATTGTCTTACTTTTATGCATTGTAGTTAGTGTGTTTCTAGATTTAGTGAACTTAATTTTCGCTACACCCTAGATTCTTAAGACTTTATTTGGCGATTCCGGTATATTGGATCACGCATGCTTTTACCTCAGTTCACCTTGGTGTCCATAGCACAGTTAATGTCACTGCGCCATGTACCGGAATCTCATTCTAACTCTTAGAGTGCTCATTGATGTTTCCTTGAGGGGGGTGTCAAAGAAGCACCATGGAAGGCCCTCAAGGCTTTGAGTACTTTAAGAATTAGGGCATAATATCTATTGGTTGCTTAGTGTGATTTTAGGTGTCATGCCTTCGAATCCTCTTTTCAAGGAAGAACTCATCATGGACGAGGACGTCATTGAAGCAAGACCTTTGAAGGATAGTGCTTTACCAACTTTGTTGAAGCATACCAGTTGCATTGTTCTTCAACCTTTAGCGGGCGAATCCTTTAAGATCAAGTCTAGTTTTCTCTAAACCTTACCAATCTTCATGGGACATCTACATTCCGATCCCTATTCTCAGTTGTTGGAATTTGAGGAAGCATGTACAAGGTTCAACATCCGGAACAGGAAACCGGGACAATTGAAGCTTCGGGCATTTCCTTTGAGTTTGAGGGATAAGGAAAAGATATGGTTCAACAAGTTGCTCCTAACTCTATTTACTAATGGGAGGCGATGCAAAGCAAGCTTGCTCCTAACAAGTTGAAGATGGGATCCATTTGGGAAGCTAGAAATTAACACAAATATTGAGCTTGGCATGAGTTTATTGTAGGTCAAAAATCTAGGCAATCAACTCTGGAGATTTTCGACCAGTCTAAAATTTTCACTGAAATTTTTCGACCGGTAAAAGATAATAACCTGCCCGAATTATGGCACATTTTCAACCAGTCGAAATTTCTAGTTCATTTTTTTTGACCGGTCGAGACCTATCTTGCCTCCATTGAGTTTTGATGACCAAGCTCATGGGCTTCGATGGCATACTCCTTTGAGCTTCCCCATGACACCATTTGCAATCTGAATGCGCCACTTGCCAGTTCTTACTTCACTCATGCAACCTTTGGATGGCGAGGCCTAACTTGGCCTTTGTTGGTTTACATACTCTTGCACTTGGATCTAGGAGTCGATCGTTAAAGTGTTTGAACACACACTATCCTTACTCTTTCTTTATCCCTTTGCAAGACACGTCTTTATTAAATGATGCTTAGTGTCTAATCGAGTCGTGTTTGCATATGGTAAGCGTAATATGATGCATGTTATGATGCTCTTTACTTTGAACTAAATGCCTTCATAAGTTGTCCGATTATTCCATGCTAGTGTGTTCAAGTTCTAAGTGTGAGGTCCCCTAGTACTACATGTTAGACTACATTATCCTTTGAAATGTAATTAGTATGCATGCCCCCATCGTGGTTGATAGGACTTTAATAGCTTTATTACTTCTTAGAGACTATATGACCCTTAGTGTGAATGCATGCTAGTTACTATTAAAAGGACCCAACCCCGATTTAGTTTCCTAAACCAGAATCGGATCCCTTTTGAAAACACGAACCAACAAAAACCATCAAAATTTCGGCAGAGTTTCATTACTAGCGCGGAATTGCCATTAACTTTGACCCGGAAAATACATTTCATCCTACGCCAAAAAAACCAAACCGTGGGCACCAATCTCATCCGGATTTCTCAATATCATAACAATAAAGTAAAGAAGTAATCACAACTGTACTTTACAGAAAATCCAGGAAAAAACACGTAAAAACATATATCAGTCACATATCAAACCGACCTCTAGTGTATATACACAAAATATACAACAGTAGGCAAAACAAGAAACCTATTGAAAAAGAAAGCTAGCTCGAATGACTAGCCTCCGACCGCGACGTGAGACACCGGAATTCGAACCGCAAACTGGGCACGGAAACCGAAAAGCCCAGGGGAAAGGAAAATAAAATCGTTAGAGTGAGTGGACGAAAATAAACATATGCCTTTCACCATTTACATATACATAAAACAATGCAAAGCGAGTTCGAAAAATATATGGAGGTGCCAGGCGAATATCTCAAGCCCGACGGTCAAGCGAATCTCTCAAGCCCGACGGTGATAGGCTAGGGGAATCTCTCAACCCTAGCGGCACAACAGGGGAATCTCTCAAACCTGCCCAGAGGAATATCTCAACTCTGGGTCTAACTACTGGTGATCAGCCGAGTACCCAAAGCATCGATGCAAGTAATGCCATCAACATATAAAATATAAAATAATACCTCCAAAAACAATAAATAATCTCAACATCGTATATAAACAAATACGGAAATTACAAACTCGCAACAACAGTGAAAATAGAAAAGTCCACTCACAGGTGAGCACAGCGCGCACTCGCGCTAATCACGAGATTCGGCGGAAGATCTCTCGCCCAAAGTACAATCTCAATCCCCTGAATAATCATAAAATATAATTGATCAAAATCACAGTTCAACACACTTTACCACACCTCGGAAACCAACCGTTCCCGAAAACATATAATGCGGTACAAAATAATCAACAAAATCTCCCGAAATCTCCACACAAACCATTGACTAAAAATCCGGTATCCAAATCAACTCGAAAACCTTAAGGCTATGATCGGGGCGCGAATACGAGCAAAACGACATTAAAATCATCAAATTCTAAAAAGTCAATGGGTCACCGGAGCTCCGCCGTTGACCGTCGCCGCCGCCGGTGGCGCGCCGTCAACCGGAGAGATTTTCCGGCGGCCAAGCTCCCAAACTGATCTCCTCAACAAGCCCAACATCTTTCCCAACTTAGGCTACCTCCAATTTCGGCCCAAATTGCCAGAAATCAGCTCGAAAACCATGGGATTCCTCCACCGCCGGCAACCCCTGATCTCCACCGATCTCCGTCCACGGCGCACGGCGGCCCTCGAGACCACTCCTAAAGGCTCGCCGTGGCCCCACGGTCGAAATATACCAAAGTCCAAGCCGGAGGTCGCCGGCGAGTCAAGCGGCGGTGAAGTTTTTCCTCCTCGGTCAACGCGGGTCAATGCACCAGAAATGGTCAACGCCGGTCAAACTTCCAACAATACTTTTTCGAAAAATTTTCAACTATTTCCGATATATATACTCGTGATTCGAAACGATCGACAGTCCAAAACAAATCACATCCACGTTTCGGATAAACTCGATACGAACAGATAAACTAGACGAAATTCCGCAATTTCAAATATTCATAACATATTCCTCGATCTTTAAAATAATAATCTGAAATCGCCCTTGAACTCGAAATCACGCGCACAACAACTCTCGAGAAGAGACTCAACTCAAATGCTCGCCCGATAATTAAGTCGTGATCAAAACCAGCAATTCAATCAATTTACGGAAAACTGTGATTACGCGCTAACTAGTGAATTAAGCCGATTACTCTACTGATTCTATTCCGAGTCGTCACAAATCTACCCCCCTTAAAAATAATTTGACCTCGAAATTTACGTACCTGTCAGGTGAACAGATGAGGATACTGCTCCCGCATACGCTGCTCAGTCTCCCAAGTGGCCTCCTCAACCGAGTGATTCTGCCACAAGACCTTCACCAGCGGTATAACACGGTGCCTCAACTCCTGCTCACGCCGATCGAGAATTTGTACCGGCTCCTCCACATATGTCAAATCCTCTCGGATAGGTAACTGATGTGGTGCTAACACATGTGATGGATCTGAAAAATACTACCGCAACATCGAAACATAGAAAACATCGTGTACACGAGCCATCTCGGACGGCAACTCAAGTCTATATGCCACGGCACCAACCGTCTCGGTGATCTCATACGGACCAATGTACCATGGTCGAAGCTTGCCACGCTTCCAGAAACGCAAAACTCCCCTCCACGGAGATAGCTTCAGGAAGACCCAATCGCCTACATCAAACTTGAGACTCTTTCTTCTCATGTCCGCATAACTCTTCTGGCGATCCTGGGCAATCTTCAATCTATCATGGATAATCTGAATGCCCTCCATGGTGCACTTTACCAGATCAGGGCCAATAAGCTATCGCTCGCCCACCTCACTCCAACACAACGGAGTGCGGCATTGCCTCCCGTATAGAGCCTCATACGGTGCCATCTCAATACTGGCCTGATAAGTGTTGTTGTAAGCAATCTCAATCAAATGCAGTTGCTGGTCCCAATTTCCACGAAACTGCAACACACAAGACCGCAACATATCCTCGAGAGTCTGTATAGTCCACTCAGACTACCCATCAGTCTGAGGATGAAAAGCTGTACTGAAATGCAATCTAGTGCCCATGGCTCGCTGCAATGCCTGCCAGAACTCGGAAGTAAACTGACTGCCTCGATCAGAAACAATAGATACAGGCACACCGTGCAGACGAACGATCTCCGACAAATACAGCTTTGCCAATCTGCCCACTGAAATCTTCCCCTAAAGTGCAAGAAAATGAGCGAATTTCGTCAATCGATCCACGATAATCCAAATACCAGTATTACCCGCCGAAGTACGCGGCAACTGATACACGAAATCCATGGTAATGTGCTCCCACTTCCAAACTAGAATCTCCAGGGGCTGCAACTTTCCCGCAGGCTTCTGCCTCTCCGCTTTAACCTACTGACAAATCAAACATCTGCTCACATATACGGCTATCTCCCGCTTCATATTGCGCCACCAGTAATACACTTGAAGTGTACGAAACATCTTCGTACCACCGGGATGCATCGCATACGCCGAACAATGAGCTTCGTCTAAAATCTCTTTCTTCAGACTCTCGTCCCTGGGTATGCACAATCTGCCTCTGAAAAGTAACGTACCATCATCACTCAACCGAAACTCTGTTGGCACACTATTCTGTATCATGGTCTTCTTGTCCAACAGGTAGGAATCCGTATCCTGAGCTTCCCGCACCTGATCAACCAACACTGGTCGAACCTGGAAGCTGGCCAATAAAGCTCCATCATCGTCCCACTCGAACTCGGCTCCCGTAGCCCAAAGCTCGGCTAACTTAGAAACCCTGGCCACACACACATGAAACAATAAAGCTCCGGATTTCAGACTGAGTGCATCGGTAACGACATTAGCCTTCCCTGGATGGTACTCAAAAGTGCAATCATAGTCGTTGATCAACTCCATCCATCTACGCTACCTCATGTTCAAGTCTGGCTGCGTGAACAAGTAAGTGAGACTCTTGTGATCGGTGTATATCTTGCACTGAGCTCCGTACAAGTAGTGTCTCCAACTCTTCAATGCTAACATAGTAGCAGCCAACTCCAAATCATGGGTAGGATAGTTGACTTCATGTGGTTTCAGCTGTATGGAACCGTAGGCCACAACTCTACCATGCTGCATCAGTACACAACTAAGTCCCAACTTCGACACATCAATGTAAACCACGAACTCTCTACTATCGTCAGGTAGGGTCAAAACCGCTGCAGTAGTTAACTTTTCCTTTAGGAGCAAGTAACTCTCCTCACATGCATCGGACCACTCGAACTTGACGCCCTTCTTCGTCAATCTGATAAGTGGCGTGGCAATCCGAGAAAAATCATGCATAAAGCTCCGATAGTAGCCTGCCAAACCCAAGAAACTCCTGATCTATAGTACGATGGTAAGTCTACTCCAATTCAACACGGCCTTGATCTTGTCAGGATCCACGCTGACTCCCTCAGTTGATATCACGTGGCCAGAAACTTCACGTTGTCCAACCAAAACTCGCACTTGCTGAACTTCGCAAACAACTGATTATCCCGTAAAGTCCATTAAACCGCTCGCAAATGCTTCTTGTGCTGGCCCACACTCCTGGAATAAATGAGGATGTCATCGATGAACACGATCACAAACTTGTCCAGAAACCGTCTGAACACCCGGTTCATCAAATCCATAAAGACTGCGGGGGCGATGGTCAACCCAAACGGCATAACCAAGAACTCGTAATTGCCCATACCGCGATCTGAAAGCTATCCTGGCCACATCTGACTCTCGGATCCTTAACTGATGATATCCGGACCTGAGATCAATCTTCGAAAAGACTGAAGCTCCTTTGAGCTGATCAAACAAGTCATCAATCCGTGGCAACGGATACTTGTTCTTCACGATGACCTGATTCAACTTTCGATAATTGATGCACAAACACATGGATTCGTCATTCTTCCGCACAAACAGTACCGGAGCACCCCGCGGTGATACACTGGGTCGTATGAAACCCTTCTCCAGCTACTCCCGAAGTTGAATCTGTAACTTTTTCAACTCCGCTGGCGCCATACGATAAGGTACTTGTGATATGGGTCCAATGCCCAGTAACAGCTCAGTGGTGAAATCGATCTCCTAAACTAATGGAATACCTGGTAACTCCTCCGGAAACACATCTGGAAACTCGGAAACAACCTCAATATCACCAATTTCCGGCAGAGCAACCGTAGTATCCACAACATGAGCTAAGTAAGCAACACAACCCTTCTTCATCATCCGGTCAGCCTTCATCGCTGAAATCAAGCATGGCAATGAAGTATTCTTCTTGCCGCGAAACAGTATCTCGAGGAAGCCTGGTCGTCGAAACACAACCTCCTTCTTGTGACAATCGAACATAGCCCAATGTGTCTCCAAGAAGTCCATACCCAAAATCACGTCAAAATCGACGATGTCCAGCAACAACAAGTCCGCAACTACACCATGACCTTCAATAAAAATCTCACAATCTCTGTACACCCAGCCAATACTCACAACCTCACCGGACGGATATAACACTCTCCACAACCCTGGAAGTGAAGACGCAGGTACAGTAGCTAAAGATGAGAGTCTATATGACATAAATGAATGCATAGCACCTGGATCTAACAATGTAAGTACTGGATAACCGAAAACATGCAACGTACCGATAACAACCTTCGGTGAAGCTATGGCCTCGCGCAACGTCATGGCATGAACCCTAGCCCGCCCGGCTGGTCGTCCACGCTGAGGGTGACCCTGCTGTCTACCCTAGCTAGAAGACTATACTGGTCGAGTCCCAGAAGTGGTACCTCACTCTCCTCCGGAACTCTGGGCCGCCTGTCCACCAGCACCATCAAGCTGGAAACACTCTCTCGCATAGTGACCCTCCTGGCCACAACAATAACAAACGACAGGGCCTCGCTGACATGGACCAACATGATGCCTGTTGTAGAGACTACACAATGGGTACTCCCTCGGTGTGGCAAAAGTGCCACCGGTACGCTGAGGATAACTGGAACCGCTAGAACCCCCACTAGACTGTGGTTGCTGCGGTCGTTCTCTCCTCCATCTCTGCCTCTATCTCGGTGCACTAGCTGGTGGTCTATATGGTCCACTGCCCGAGGATGATGCCAATCTGGAAGTATAAGAACTCAGCCTCTTGGAAGGTCCTTGACTCGGTCCACAATCCTCAAATTGTCGAGACTGGGATCTCATCTGCCTTTCCTTCTTGATATCCTCACCTCGGAGTGATGCACTGACAAACTGAAAGGACCCAACCCCGATTTAGTTTCCTAAACCGGAATCAAACCCCTTCTGAAAACACGAACCAACAAAAACCATAAAAATTTCGGCAGAGTAACACTACTAAAGCGGAATTGCCATTAACCTGCACCCGGAAAATACATTTTATCATATGCCACAAAAATCAAACCGTGGGCACCAATCCCATCCGGATTTCTCAATACCATAACAGTAATGTAAAGTAATAATTATAACTATACTTTGCAGAAATCCGGGGAAAACCGTATAAAAACATGACATAAGAATACTCAGAGCGACTTCTAATATAGATATACAAATAGTAGGCCAAACTAAGAACCTACCATAAAAGAAACATCGCTCAAATACTATGCCTCCGACCACGACGTGCGACACCAGAATCTGAACTGCAAACTGGACACGGAAACCGAAAAACCCAGGGGAAAGACATGAAAACTGTTAGAATGGGTGGACGAAAATAAATGTCTTTCGCCGAACAATATATGTTATAAAAACATATGCGAGTCTAAATGCATAAAAATCAAATGGTAAACGAGAGAGACTCTAACTCCTCATGCGTACAGAGCATGCATCATAAATACTGCGGGGTCACTCATGGAATCCCTCGCGCTAATACAGTCTGAATCACGGGATCCCAGACCCACACGTGATTCCAAGCCAGAAAGGCCTCGGGTCAGGATATCTGTCCCCCCCCGGAGCGTACTCGGGGATCAGCCGAGAAGCCATGTGTATCGATACAACCCTGTTCACTGAGACTGTACTCTGTGCAAACCAAATCATAAATCATTTCCATGCACATGCATAAAACTTAATATATATATATATATATATATATATGTATATATGTTCATAGATGCATATTCGTAAATGCATAATCGTAAAACACATGCTCATTTAAATTATGGTTATAACTGCTTGCTCATGTTCGTAAAACGTATATAAAAGACTCGCAATCAATCCGTGAAAAGAAATGTCCACTCACAGACAAGCGTAACGCGATACGCATTAATCTCATGATCCAGCGGAAGATCCCTCGCCAAACGAACGATCACAAACCCCTGAATAATCATAAAATCCACTGCTCAAATTCATAACTCGACAACTCAAATCATATCATGAGAAACAACCGTTCCCGGAAACATATAATTCATTAACGACAAAATTGTCGAAAATCCAGTAATCAAACCACAAAACCTCGCTATAATTTCCAATGCTCAATTCGAAAAACAAACCACACCACTACGATCGGGGCGTGATTCCGAGCAAAACGACATACAACTCGTCGAAAACCCCAAAGAGTCAACTTTGACCGGAGGACCGCCGTTGACCACCGCCGGCGGTGGCGGCGCCACCCAACCTTGAAATTCTCCAGCGAACCAAAACCTATTCCACTCGAAATCATCCAACAAACAACTTCCATAACTACACCAAAGATCAATTTTGACTCTAACTAGTCCAATTTCAAGCAAAACCGAATCCTCACACAAACTTTAATCGATCGATTCTCCATGTACAAGAAGAATTGGAGCACCATACCTACATGGGTAGATTCGTGGTGATGAGGGCTTCAAAGCCCAGTGCTTTAAACAGCTCAATTTGGCCGGAAAAGGAACGACCAAAAACCCCCCATTTTCTTCAAAGTTCAACCGGAAATTTCCCCCTCCTCCGGCGTCCTCGCCATGAATAGTGGCCGAAAAGCTAAAGGGGAAGTCAAGACGAGTAGAAAGAGTCCAAACTCGAGGCCGGAGGTGGCCGGACGGCCGCCCACCGCCGGCGAGCCTCCTCCACCGTCGCACTCCATCCCCTCCCCCGCGTTGACTCAGTCAACAACAATAAATGCCAGGTTTGACTTTCCCAAAACAGCAACCCAGTTTAAATACTTTCCCTTTTCGGAAACTACCATAATTAACTTTTCGACAAACTTCGAACACACGTTACATTTGTATCATAATTCCGTTTTCAACAATTCTCGCGTCAACAAACTTATCTCGACTAGTTCTTCAATTTCCACCCGAAGTCAAACACATCGACCAATCCGATAAAAAGTCAACGGTTCAATCCATCACAAGCTTATCCGATTAAATGATCAACGGTCGAAAATATTCATAACTTATTCCTCGTAACTCGGAAAAATCCTCCGGAAGTTCCCACAAGCTCGAAATTAAATTCTCTACAACTTTCACGAAGGATCCCAAATCAGATTCTCGCCCGATAATTTAGTCGCTAAGAAAGCCGCCATATTAGCAGATTATGTCGAAATCACGACAAATCACGAAACTCACAAATCAAGTCGATAATCATTCCATTTACGGTTCGGGTCGATCAACAATCCAAAACGGATCACAATCGTAATTCAGATAGACTCGAATACGAACGGATAAACTCGACGATATTCTGAAATTTCAAATATTCATATTATATTCCTCGGTCGTCGAAATAATAATTCGGAACCGCCCACAAACTCGAAATCACGCGTACAACAACTCTTGAGAAGAGACTCAACTCAAATTTTCGGCCAATAATTAAGTCGTGATCAAAGCCGACGACTCAATCAATTATCGGAAATCTGCGATTACACGCTAACTCACGAATTAAGCTGATTATACTACTGATTCTGTTCCGGGTCGTCACAAATCTACCTCCCTTAAAAAAATTTCGACCTCAAAATTTCCAAGTCTGCCGACTAAAAAAATAGGAACACTGCCTCTACATACGGTACAACTCCCCAGTGGCAACCTCAACTGAACAACTCTGTCAATGGAAGATGTCTCAGTGCTATAATCACTGTACCCTCAAATCCCGAATCTGAACTGGCTCCACACAACACCCAGTCTTCCTGCATAAGGAACTGATAGGGTATAAAACACGCAACAAATCTGAAAGGTAATTCCACCACACGGAACACGCACACAGAAAAGCCAACGCTATAGGTGATGCCGAACTATACAGCACAACACAAATTCACCCCATGATCACATCCGGATCAAAACAACGTGGTAACACACAACCCAACCTGTTCACATCAACATAACTGCACTGTCGAACTCGAGCAATTATCAATCGGTTCTCGCTAATCCGAAGGTCTGTGGTAGCACATTCCACTAAATCAGGATCAAATGTCAGCTCAAATCAAACTCGCTCCAGCACAATGGAGTACAACATCGTTCCTCAAAATGACATCATGCAACGTCATATTCATAGTGGTCAACAAACTGGTACTGCATGCAATCTCGAACAGTTGAAACTGATGGTCCCAAATCCCTCGGAACTGCAATACACAAGACCACAACATGCCCTCCAAGGTCTGAATAGTCCTCAAAGATTGCCCACCAATCTGAGGATAAGAAACGGTACTAACCTGTAATCTAGTCCCCAAGCTCACTGCAATGCTTGCCAACAGTCTGTTGTAACTGATTATCTCGATCAGCAATCTGGAACACAGGCGCACCACAAAAATGGACAATCTCCACCAAACATAGCTATGCCAGCCTGCCACTAAAATCTTTTCCGGAAGTACGAGGAAAAGAACTGAGTTCATCAAATGGTCCACAATGACCTGACAATTGGTACCACAAACCGAAGTGCGTACTGGCATACAAAATCCACAGTGACAAGCTCCAACTTCTAATCAGAAATCTCCAATGGCTGTAACTTCCTGGCAAGTCTCTGCCTCACTGCCATCGCCTGCGGACAAATGTGGCATCTGCACACACAAGCTGCTACATTCTTCTACGAGTTGCGTCACGAGTAATAAACTCGAAGTATTTGATACATCGTACCACTAGTGCATAACGTACGCAAAACAATGAGCTTCAACACTATCACACTCGAACTCAACTCTCGTAGCTCGCAACTCGGCTAACACAAAAACTCAAACCATACACATGTGAAACAATGAAGCTCCCGGTTTCTGACTGAATGCATCAGTAACAACATCCCAGACGGATAGTCAAAGTATAATTACTAGCCTTTCTCAGATAAACTTAAATGTGCAGCCATAGTCGTTAATCGATCTCATCCATCTACGTTGCCTCAAGTTCAAATCTGGCCGAAAACGCAAGTAGATGAAACCCAAGTGATCAGTGTACATCCTACACTGCGCGGCATGCCATAGCAATAGTGTCTCTAACTCTCTGATGCTAACTAAAGGACAGCTACTCCCAAATCATACATAGGATATGCAACTACATAAAGTTTCCATTGCCTGAAACCATGAGCCACCGCTCTGCTATGCTGCATCAAAACATAACCAAATCCAAAACTCGATGTCTCGTCACAACCCACGAACTCACCACGATCGTCAGGTAGAATCAAAACCGAAGCAATGGTCAACCATCCTTCAGGAGTAAGTAACTCTCCTCGCGTGCATTGGACCACTCGAACTTGGCACCTTCTTCGTCAACCTGGAAAGTGGAGTGGCAATCCGAGAAAAAATCATGTACAAAGCACCAACAATAGCCTGCCAAACTCGAGAAACTCCTGATCTTAGGTACAATGGTAGGTCAACTCCAAATCAACTCAGCTTCTATCTGGTCATGATCTACGCCGACTCCCCCGACAACATCACATGGCCCAAAATCTACACGCCAATCAACCAAAACTCACACTTACTGAACTTCACAAATAGCTTATCATCAAGCAAAATTCGCAAAACTGCTCGCAATTGCTTCAGGTGCTGGCCCACACTCCTGGAGTAAATCAGGATATTTCCACCGAACACAACTGCAAACTTGTCCAGAAACCGTCTGAACACCTGTTCCATCAAGTCCATAAGAGCTACGAGGGCATTGGTCAACCCAAACGGCATGACCAAGAACTCATGATGCCCGCACCACGATCCGAAAGTTGTCCTGGCCACATTTGATTCTCTGATCCACAACTGATGGTATCCGGACCCGACATCGATCTTCGAAAAGACTGAAACTCTCGTGAGCTAATCAAACCAATCGTCAATCCGAAGCGGAGGATACTTGCTCTCCTCTGAAGCCTGATTCAGCTTCCGGTAGTCAATGCACCACCTCGTCGAACCATCCTATAATCGCACAAATAATGCAAGAGCACACCACGCAGATACGCTAGGTCGCATGAAATCTCCTCCAGCAACTCCTGAAGTTGAACCTGTAGCTCCATCAGCTCCGCTGGCACCGAACGACAAGATGTTGGTGATATGAGTCCAGCGCCCGGTAAAAGCTCAATGGTGTAATCGGTCTCCCGAACTGGAGAAATACCTAGTAACTCCTCCGGAACACACCTGGAAACTCAGGAACCACCTCAATGTCGCCAATGTCGGGCAAGCAACCGTAGTATCCACAACATGAGCTAAGCAAACAACACAACCCGTTTCCACCATCCGCTCAACCATCACCGCTGAAATCACACATGGCGATAAAATATTCTTCTCACTGCGAAACAATATCTCGGGGTACCCTGGTCGTCGAAACACAACCTCCTTCTTGTGACAATCGAACATAGTCCAATATGTCACCAAGAAGTCCATACCCATAATCACATCTAAATCGACGATATCCAGCAATAACATATCCGCAGCTAACTCATAATCTCCATCAAAGATCTCACAGCCTCTCCGGATGGATACACACTCTCCATAACTCCGGAAGTGGAGATGCAGGTACAATAGCCATGGATATTAGGCAACAGTAATCACAGAGAAACTCCGTCCTCACACAGGGTCATGGCATGAACTCTGGCATGCCCAACTAGCCTTTCACGTCGATTGCAACTTTGCTAATTGACTCGTCTAGAAGTCTGCGTTGGTCAAACTCCAGAAATATCATCATGACCTCCTCGTGATCTCCGAGCTGTCAAACACTAAAACAGCTGGCCGAGTACGCTCCCTCATAGTGTGATCCTCCTGGCCACCACAATAGTAACTGAGAGTGCTCCACGAGCACAAGTCACAGCGACGCCAGCTGTGAGGAAGGATCACCAACGATCACCCAAACTCATGCCACAAGAACAAGTCTGCTACTCTGTGATCTCCACCACCACCAAACAGATCTTCTGCTTCATTCGAATGACCCTCAACAAAATCGAAAAGGCCACAGCCTGATGAAGTCACTGATCCCGAGGTGCCTGAACTCAACCTCACCAAAGTATCTCGACTAAGTCCACTTTCCTCAAACCAACACATCGGAAACCGCGTATAACCTTTCCTTCTCAATATCCTCACCTCTGAGTGCAGCACACTAAGCTCCTCAGGGTTGTTTCGAAGCATAACAGTCAAAATCCCTCTGATGTTCAGGCTCAAACTCATGTCGAATCTCGTGCACTGCTTCCTCTGAAGCCACATAACACGTGCAAACGGAAGCAAACATATGAACAATACATCTCTGCCTCAGGTGGGTAAACACTCCATATTCCATTGTTAGGTAGCCTGATCGAATCACTACCGTATAAACAATACCCCGAATGTAGGCCATGGAGTCACAACAGGAACTCACACAATACCAGCCCACCAAACACAATGATTTGACTCAGACAAAACATCAACTACCACAATTCTCTGCTCTGAGGCAACATGTAGACACCCATACACGCACAACCAGGCAATCCATGCCACACAATTCTCTGAATTCAAAATGCTCATCCAAACCCACAATTCACTGTCAAATCATAGGTCGATTGATCCTCAACAGGATCCACAACCGTACCGACACGGAAAACACGTCAAAGAGGCATCCTAATGAATAAAACATCGTTTGCAACAAGTAGAATGTAATCATGGAACTTCAAATAATTGAAAGCATACAACACCCGGAATATTGATGAGTATCCGCCGGCCGGTCGGGTCACCACTCCAGACATGCTATACATTCTCAAATATCCTAGGTAAACACAACTACAGAAGTCTACAGAACCTAAAACCTAATGCTCTGATACCAAGCTGAAAGGACCCAACCCCGATTTAGTTTCCTAAATCGGAATCAAACCCCTTCGGAAAACCATAAAAATTTCGGCAGAGTAACGCTACTAACGCAGAATTGCCATTAACCTGCACCCGGAAAATACACTTTATCCTATGCCACAAAAATCAAACCGTGGGCACCAATCCCATCCGGATTTCTCAATATCATAACAGTAATGTAAAGTAATAATTATAACTATACTTTGCAGAAATCCGGGGAAAACCGTATAAAAACATGACATAAGAATACTCAGAGCGACTTCTAATATAGATATACAAATAGTAGGCCAAACTAAGAACCTACCATAAAAGAAACATCGCTCGAATACTATGCCTCCGACCACGACGTGCGACACCAAAATCTGAACTGCAAACTGGGCATGGAAACCGAAAAGCCCAGGGGAAAGACATGAAAACTGTTAGAGTGAGTGGACAAAAATAAATGTCTTTCGCCGAACAATATATGTTATAAAAACATATGCGAGTCTAAATGCATAAAAATCAAATGGTACACGAGAGAGACTCTAACTCCTCATGCGTACAGAGCATGCATCATAAATACCGCGGGGTCACTCATGGAATCCCTCGCGCTAGTACAGTCTGAATCACGGGATCCCAGACTCACACGTGATTCCAAGCCAGAAAGGCCTCGGGTCAGGATATATGTCCCCCCCCCCTGATCTACGCAGTTTATGCTTGATTATTAATGTCTTTCTCTCTATATTTAGCTTTGTTTTGTGCTTAGTAAATATGTTTTTAACTTACTTTATGTTTGTAGGTAGAAATAAATGAGGAAATAATAAAGGAGGCGATTTAGAGTGAAAAGCGTGCTAAGGAGGAAGTTCCTAATTCCGGAGGAGAAATGGTCCGAGAAATGGTCTTCAAAATGGTTACTAAAATGCTTTCTCACATGGTGTCAAGAATTGAAGACCAAATGCCAAATGAAATGGATGCCAAAATGGTGGACAAAAAGTCAAAGACATTTCTCCTGCGCAATCCAGTAATGAGCAAAAATGGCGGAATATATGGAGCATAAATGATGGTCGAATGAGAAGGATATTCCATGAAGATTTATACCTGATTTGAGAGTCAAAATATGTGCAAATATATGGTATATTCGGCCAAGGAAGATTGGGGAATAAGGAATGCAAGATTTGAAGTTATGAAGATTTCCTTTTCCTTGAAGAAGAAGAAAACAGGGCAGCCAGGTCACTTAAATTCTAAAATCCGTAGTAAATCCAATTCAATTCCAAATATGGCGTTCTTTATATGGATTTTATATCCCTTTGAATAAGCTTTCTAATGAAACAAGAATAAGAATTTTCCAAGATCTGAAACTCCGGGAAAACGCGTTTGAAGACAGACTGTCAGATTTACCCGGGTACATAAGGAAAGTCTTGTTTTGGTAGAAAAAGACCTAATCTTCTTCTATAAATTGGGGAGCTCGACTCATTCATCATCATCACACATTCTAGGAGCCAAATCTCTGTCCAAACACTACCTCCTCTCACACTACCTCTTCTCCTTAGCCGAAACACCACCATCACCACCTCAAAAACATCCCTCCTTCACCCATAAGTGTTCTTACGCTAGATTTGGCTTTGAACACTTGTGTCCTCCCTCACGCCAACAAGGGGCTGCTATACTTGGAGCTTGCGGAGAGAGATTACTTCGGAGCAAAAAGTGTAACATGACATCTTTGTATCAAATTTCGGTTATGTATTGGTTTTCTTTACTTTTTGTAGAAAGACAACATGTTTTAGTGTAAAGATGATTGTTTTGGATTTTTATGAGTTCTTCCATGTGTTCTTAGTATGAATTCGAATATGTATGCTAGCTTACTATGATCTTAATGCTTTGAAACTTGTTTAGGATGACACTAGATGATTTGGTTCACCCTAGCATGTTCCACCGAATTAATCAAGATAAAATTGAGTTATGAAGTTAACTAGATGATTTGGTTGCTCTCTAATTCGATGTAAGCATGTGTTTGTGTTTTAATTTGTGCTATGAATTTTGTAGAACTTGTTTAAAGAAGAAGTAATTGGCTTAGGTAATTAGTATGTGATGATCACTTGTAAATAACTAGTTTAGGTTTTTTCGGCAATGATGCATGTTTAGGGTTTCTAGGGTTCTTGATTGTTTGCTTGTCTATGAGTGAAGCATGTTAGAGTCCTAGGGTTTCTCTATGTGTATGATTGCCATGTTTTTGTCTTTAATTTTGTAGGTATTAAACAAACAAATCTCGCACCCCCATTTAAACTTAGCATAGTTATGCATGCACCCTCAATCCCCGGTTAAGAACGATCCCTACTTATCAATGCTACATCTACAAAGAAGGGTTTTAATTGTATTCGTGTTTGATTAAGTGTTTAATTAAATGCTTGAAAAGATGTGAATCAATTTTGGCGCCGTTGCCGGGGATTGTAAAGAATTGTGTGATTATGCTTGTAAATACGTTTATAGTTTCTGTTTTCCAGAACTGTGCACTGCCCGGTTTTGTGTAAATTATTTGACATAGCTAGAGGACTCACAAAAATCTGAAATTTTGCAAGAATGTTTGGTTATGTGTCTAGTTTGTGGCTGAAAAAGTTCAGCCCAGTCGACCGAGCCAATAATTCTCAAATAATTCGACAAGCTGCTGTGTTCATGTTTGCCAGAATCTGGAATTGCATGTGTTCTTGTGAATATGTGAAATTGTACATTAAACCTACGAAATTTTTGTTCATATTTATACTAACACTTGTTCATATTGTATCTTTTGCAGCCATGTAACGTTAAAGGAAGCTTGGATTTGCATTAAGTACATGAGCTTGGTTGATTAAGTCGCACTCATTGTTGAATAGATGGCGCCTCTTTTCCATGTTTATCTTCTTAACCCCTCGTGATGTATGGATTTTACCACCATACACCATAACCTAAGTGCAGTTATGGACATGAGGTTGAGGGCGGAGTCTACATTGGACTTGAGGGAGTTGTACATTTTCGAAAGTTTGGTTGAATGTCGGACATGGTGTCTAGAAAAGGGTTATGACTGGTGACAGGATTTGGATCTAAGAAAGACTTGCAACATTGGAGTATATACCAAAGACTCGGTTGGTGGATGAATACTTATCGTTGAGTAAGAAATTCTCAACGCAATGGTGTCTAGAAGGTGACGGTTTCTATGACAGGTTTTGGATCCGAGATATCAAATCGGTCCTACCTCTCATGGTCTCTCTCGCTAACTGGCCATTTCGTTGAGTTTGCCGAAAGAAGATAAGGACTAAGTCTACTTGCCATAGTCGGTTAGCCTCGGGTTGCTTTGTCGAAATTAGTCCTGCCTCTCACGTTATCTCTATCCCCAACTAGCCATGTTTATCGATTGAACCAAGACCAATCGATTGAAAGTGTACACTTTATCGCGCGGGTCGCACGTCCTTTGAACGACCTAAAGATCAAGCGAATGTACTCTCTTCAAATCTAAAGCACAACTCAATGAACCATACATGTACATAACCAACGAAATACTTGTACATTGCCAACGAAATTGTAAAGGCTTAACCACCCTGCATTTGTAGCTTACATAACCCTCTGGCGGCTTTGTGACGTGTGGATTTCATCAACACACACCCTAACCTAAGTGAAGTTAGGGGCATGAGGCCAAGAGAGTGGTCACGTTTGCATCATGGAATTAGCACGTAACTCTTGTGTTTTCTGCAGGATCTAACATTTTCTCTTATGCATTCATTCCATCTTTCACTTAGGACTCTTGCTTGATGCGCTTTGAATGAAAGTTTGAATGAATTCTTGCATGAATTTCGTGGATTATGGTGTGCTTGCATCTTTTGAGTGCCAAATATGTATATGACGTTTTTAGTGACTTGCGTTCATTTTAGGATGACACTAGATGATTTGGTTCACCCTAGCATGTTCCACCAAATTAATCAAGATAAAATTGAGTTAGGAAGTGAACTAGATGATTTGGTTGCTCTCTAATTCGATATAAGCATGTGTATGTGTTTTAATTTGTGCTATGAATTTTGTAGAACTTGTTTAAAGAAGAAGTAATCGGCTTAGGTAATTAGTATGTGATGATCACTTGTAAATAACTAGTTTAGGTTTTTTCGGCAATGATGCATGTTTAGGGTTTCTAGGGTTCTTGATTGTTTGCTTGTCTATGAGTGAAGTATGTTAGAGTCCTAGGGTTTCTCTATGTGTATGATTGCCACGTTTTTGTCTTTAATTTTGTAGGTATTAAACAAACAAATCTCGCACCCCCATTTAAACTTAGCATAGTTATGCATGCACTCTCAATCCCCGGTTAAGAACAATCCCTACTTATCAATGCTACAACTACAAAGAAGGGTTTTAATTGTATTCGTGTTTGATTAAGTGTTTAATTAAATGCTTGAAAAGATGTGAATCACCCCCCCCCCCGGAGCGTACTCGGGGATCAGCCGAGAAGCCATGTGTATCGATACAACCCTGTTCACTGAGACTGTACTCTGTGTAAACCAAATCATAAATTCTTTCCATGCACATGCATAAAACTTAATATATAAGTATATATGTTCACAGTTGCATATTCGTAAATGCATAATCGTAAAACACATGCTCATTAAATTATGGTCATAACTGCATGCTCATGTTCGTAAAACGTATAGAAAAGACTCGTAATCAATTCGTGAAAAGAAATGTCTACTCACAGACGAGCGTAACGCGATACACGTTAATCCCGTGATCCGGCGGAAGATCCCTCGCCAAACGAATGATCACGAACCCCTAAATAATCATAAAATCCACTGCTCAAATTCATAACTCGACAACTCAAATCATATCACGAGAAACAACCGTTCCCGGAAACATATAATTCATTAACGACGAAATTGTCGAAAATCCGATAATCAAACCACAAAACCTCGCTATAATTTCCGATGCTCAATTCGAAAAACAAACCTCACCACTGCGATCGGGACGCGATTCCGAGCAAAACGACATACAACTCGTCGAAAACCCCAAAAGTCAACTTTAACCGGAGGACCGCCGTTGACCAGCGCCCGCGGCGGCGGCGCCACCCAACCTTGAAATTCTCCGGCGAACCAAAACCTATTTCACTCAAAATCATCCAACAAACAACTTCCATAACTACACCAAAGATCAATTTTGACTCTAACTAGTTCAATTTCAAGCAAAACCGAATCCTCACACAAACTTTAATCGATCGATTCTCCATGTACAAGAAGAATTGGAGCACCATACCTACATGGGTAGATTCGTGGTGATAAGAGCTTCAAAGCCCAGTGCTTTAAACAGCTCAATTTGGCCGGAAAAGGAACGACCAAAACCCCCCATTTTCTTCAAAGTTCAACCGGAAATTTCCCCCTCCTCTGGCGTCCTCGCCGTGAATGGTGGCCAGAAAGCTAAAGCGGAAGTCAAGACGAGTAGAAAGAGTCCAAGCTCGAGGCCGGAGGTGGCCGGACGGCCGCCCACCGCCGGCGAGCCTCTTCCACCGTCTCACTCCATCCCCTCCCCCGCGTTGACTCAGTCAACAACAATAAATGCCAGGTTTGACTTTCCCAAAACAGCAACCCAATTTAAATACTTTCCCTTTTCGGAAACTACCATAATCAACTTTTTGACAAACTTCGAACACACGTAACTTTCGTATCATAATTCCGTTTTCAACAATTCTCGCGTCAACAAACTCATCTCGACTAGTTCTTCAATTTCCACCCGAAGTCAAACACATCGACCAATCCGATAAAAAGTCAATGGTTCAATTCATCACAAGCTTATCCGATTAAATGATCAACGGTCGAAAATATTCATAACTTATTCCTCGTAACTCGGAAAAATCCTCCGGAAGTTCCCACAAGCTCGAAATTAAATTCTCTACAACTTTCACGAATGATCCCAAATCAGATTCTCGCCCGATAATTTAGTTACTAAGAAAGCCGCCATATTAGCATATTATGTCGAAATCATGACAAATCACGAAACTCACAAATCAAGTCGATAATCATTCCATTTACGGTTCGGGTCGATCAACGGTCCAAAACGAATCACAATCGCAATTCGAATAGACTCGAATACGAACGGATAAACTCGACTATATTCCAAAATTTCAAATATTCATATTATATTTCTCGGTCGTCGAAATAATAATCTGGAACCGCCCACGAACTCAAAATCACGCCTACAACAACTCTCGAGAAGAGACTCAACTCAAATTCTCGGCCAATAATTAAGTCGTGATCAAAGCCGACGACTCAATCAATTATCAGAAATTTGCGATTACACGCTAACTCACGAATTAAGCTGATTATACTACTGATTCTGTTATGGGTCGTCACACAAACTCATCAAAGTTGTTCTGAGGCATCGTAGTCAGAGTACCCTTGATGTTCAAGTTCAAACCCAGCTCAAATCTGCGGCACTTGGCTTCCTCACTAGCTACCATGTCACGAGTAAACTGACATAAGCGGGTAAATCTGTCCGAGTACTCAAGCACAGACATACAGCCCTGCCTTAAATTCATGAACTCCTCATACTTCCGCTGCTATGTAGCCTGGTTGAAGTATCTCCGCATAAACAAATCTCGTAACAAAGTCCACGGAGTATCAACCGGAACTCTATCGGTGCTAACCCACCAGAAGTATGCCTCTGACTCAAGTAAACCGACTACTGCCGCTGTCATCTGCTCAGGGGTAAAACGCAGACGCTCACATACACGTTCAACCTGAATCAACCATGCCTAACAAATCTCTGGATCAGCTGAACCCAAAAAGACAGTCGCACCAGCAGTACGAGCTTTGACCACAGGGTCAAAACGCTCCTCCAAATGCAACACTCGTATCAGCAAGTCGTGCGTCTGGCGATCATCATCAGGATCCACATCCCGATTCACACGGAGACCATGTCGAGGAGGCATCCTACTGATACAAGACAAGCATTAGGTATAAGCACAAGGAACGTAATCATGGGACCTCAGATATTTGAACATATACAACACCTGAAACATTGATGGGTACTGCTGGCCAGTCGGGTCATCGCTCCAGACATGCTGTACATACTCAAATACCCTAAGTGTCACAACTACAAGAGTCTACAGAATCTGACAACCTAATGCTCTGATACCAAGCTGAAAAGACCCAACCCCGATTTAGTTTCCAAAACCGGAATCAAACCTCTTCTGAAAAGACGAACCAACAAAAACCATCAAAAATTCGGCAGAGTTTCATTACTAGCGTGGAATTTCCATTAACCTGCACCCGAAAAATACACTTCATCCTATGCCACAAAAACTAAACCGTGGGCACCAATCCCATCCGGATTTCTTAATATCATAACAATAAAGTAAAGCAGTAATCACAACTGTACTTTACAGAAAATCTAGGAAAAATCACATAAATACATATATCAGTCACGTATCATAGCGACCTCTAGTGTATATACACAAAATATACAACAGTAGGCAAAACAAGAAACCTACTGGAAAAGAAAGGTAGCTCGAACGACTGGTATCCGACCGCGACGTGAGATATCAGAATCCGAACTGCAAACTGGGCACGGAAACCGAAAATTCCAGGGGAAAGGCAAATAAAATCATTAGAGTGAGTGGACGAAAATAAACATATGGCTTTCACCATTTACATATACATAAAACAATGCAAAGCAAGTTCGAAAAATATATGGAGGTGCCAGGCAAATCTCTCAAGCCCGACGGTGATAGGCTAGGGGAATCTCTCAACCCTAGCGGCACAACAGGGGAATCTCTCAACCCTGCCCAAAGGAATCTCTCAACTCTGGGTCTGACTACTGGTGATCAGCCAAGTAGCCAAAGCATCGATGCAAGTAATGTCATCACCATATAAAATATAAAATAATACCTCCAAAAATAATAAATAATCTCAACATCGTATATAAACAAATACGGAAATCACGAACTCGCAACAACAGTAAAAATAGAAAAGTCCACTCACAGGTAAGCACAACGCGCACTCGCGCTAATCACGAGATCCGGCGGAATATCCCTCGCCCAAAGCACGATCTCGATCCCCTGAATAATCATAAAATATAACTGATCAAAATCACAGTTCAACACACTGTACCACACCTCGGAAACCAACCGTTCCCGGAAACATATAACGCGGTACAAAATAATCGCAAAATCTCCCGAAATCTCCGCACAAACCCTTGACTAAAAATCCGGTATCCAAAACTAGTCGAAAACCTTAAGGCGATGATCGGGGCGCGAATACGAGCAAAACGACATTAAAATCATCAAATTCTAAAACGTCAACGGGTCGCCGGAGCTTCGCCGTTGACCGCAGCCGCCGGTGCGCTGTCAACCGAAGAGATTTTCCGGCGGCCAAGCTCCCAAACTGATCTCCTCAACAAGCCCAACATCTTTCCCAACTTAGGCTACCTTCAATTCAGGCCAAATTTCCTGAAATCAGCTCGAAAACCACGGGATTCCTCTACCGCCGGCAGCCACTGATCTCTACCGATCTCCGTCCACGGCGCACGGCGGCCCTCAAGACCACTCCCAAAGGCTCCGCCGTGGCCCCATGGTCAAAACCCCCCAAATCCCCGGCTACCACCGTGACCGGAGCGCCACCGTCGAACCTCCCCGAAACCGGTCGGAAAATCCCAAATTTCAACTCAAAGTTTCTCCCTCAAATTGACACCAAATCAAGCAATTCCAAGTGCTAAACAATAGGAAATCATGAGAGGAATCGAAATATACCAAAGTCCAAGCAGGAGGTGGCCGGAAAATGAAGGTCGCCGGCGAGTCAAGCGGCGGTGATGTTTTTCCTCCTCGGTCAACGCGGGTCAACGCACCAGAAATGGTCAACGCCGGTCAAACTTCCAACAGTACTTTTTCGACAATTTTTTGACTATTTCCGATATTTCTACTCGCGGCTCAGAACGATCGACGGTCCAAAACGGATCACATCCACGTTTCGGATAAACTCGATACGAACAGATAAACTCGACGAAATTCTGCGATTTCAAATATTCATAACATATTCCTCGATCGTCGAAATAATAATCCGAAACCGCCCTCGAACTCAAAATCACGCACACAACAACTGTTGAGAAATGACTCAACTCAAATTCTCACCCGATAATTAAGTCGTGATCAAAACCGGCAATTCAATCAATTTACAGAAAACTACGATTACGCTCTAACTCGTGAATTAAGCCGATTACTCTACTGATTCTATCCGGGTCGTCACAACTATGCCTAGAAAAACATCTGTTAGGTGAATAATCTTGTGAAATGATGACGTCTTGCTATCTTGTGTACACTTTTGTTTACTACGTGCCTTTCTGGAAATTGAGGATAATTTGATTCTAAGTGTGAAGTAGGCGGCTAAGTTATTTTCACTCCTTATCCTAAAATTCATAAAAACTTGAAAAATTTGAGATAATGTAACACAAAAATATGTGTGTTTTGTGTATGTTTTATGTCCCAATAACCACTCCCAATGATGAGATTGAATTAATGGCTAATAGATTGCATTATTTTGAGCATGTTTGAAAAGAGAAAACGATGTATGTTTAATCGGTTTGAAAAGTGCATATGTCATTCAAAATGCATTCACATGAGAAAAAGAAGGATTGGCATATTTTTTAGCTATATATTTCCCCATGTGAGATTTTGAGCCTTATTATGCATGCATAGCTACATTATGCACTTATTCTTTCATGTGTGATATCAATCAATTATTGTGTAATCTAGAACTTGTTTTAAACCATGTAAAGCGTTTTCCAAATCATAAGTTATTTTGAAAATGATAGAGGCATTAGGATGATCACCACTTTGGCAAAATTGTGTTTGAACCATATGATGCATACATCCTTAGTAAGCCAATTTGAGCCTTATATTACTTGGCATTTCATTTCGTGAGCACCACAAAATCATACCTAGCTTAAACACTTATCTTACCCCTAACTCGGCAATTTAGCAAGCAATGATGAATTCCTATTGGGATGTGCTTAAAAGTGTGTGCTTGTTGTGAGAAATGTCAAAAGGATAACTGTGAGGTGGAAGAGGTTGTTGTGATGTTCAATTTTTTTGTGTTTTGTTCATATAGAAAAGAAAAAAAATTGAGAAAAGAGTACCAAAGAAAAGAAAAGGAGAAAAATAGAAAGAGAAAAAAGTTCCACAAAACGATTGTAGTGTACATAGAGAATAAGTGTTTTGGGAAATGGTTTGTGTGAAGAAAAAGAAAAATTAGTAACACCTAGAGTTATGTTTGGAACTTCAACATGTGAGTTGCTTGCTAAGTTGCTTGATTCTTGAATTTCTATACCCTTCTTTCATTAAACCCCCTTTCCTTAAGCCCTGTTACAACCCGAATAAAAATTCTCTTGATTTGAATGCTTATGTTTTTGGATTGTTGGACCATGTGGTTGAAAAGAAAGCTTATGGAAAACATGTGATTGATACGATTTTTGAGTGCAAACACTAACCCTCAAACATGTTAATTTGAATACAACTCATTATGATGCATTTGGCTTAGCATATAGCATGATTATTTCGACTTGTTACATGTGCATTGGTTTCATGTTTTTAAAAGAGTTTCTCAAGAGTAGATCAATCCATTTAGCCAAGGTTCTTTAAGGGAATTCAAACATCCATTTGGGACACTTACATACTTGTGTGTATTTATGCTTTGAGTCTAGCTTAGCTTATTTCTTTTCTTCTTAGTTTGCTTCAGGACAAGCAAAGTTTGAGTGTGAGATAGTTTGTTATGACCATAATTGTGTTCCAATTATATGCCTAACCTTATGCTTAAAGCTTACCTTCTTGGAATAAAGCATCGTTTTTAATATGTTTCCTTGTTATGCTAGGAAATGGAGAGTTTGCGAGGAAACGAGCTAAAAGATAGAGATTAATATCACTTTTTGAAGAAGACAAGCAAGTTTCCTAAGCATTCGGAGGAGGAGCAAAACCGGGAAGAAGACAAAAAGTTAACTTTCGGTCAATGGTCAACTCCGACGGTCAACCGTGAACTCCAACAAGTCTTCATCGGTCAATGTCAGGGTCAAGGTGTGATGGTCCAAGACTTTAAGGCCCAAGCCCACATGGGAAGATATTTTGGTAGAGACATACATGTGCCACTCACATGCTTAGCGTGAGTCATCTTAGGACAACCAATTAAAGTCTAAAATTGTGGATCATGTCTAAACTTCATTTTGAATTAATTTGCACCCAAAATATCTCTCTCGAGGCTATAAAATCGAGCTCCCCACTACACCTACACATAACTCACTTTATTTTCAAATTTTCCATAGTTTTAGTCTCTCTCTTAGGCCTCCATCTATATCTATACCCAATAGCCATCTCCTCTACCTCTCAAACACCCATTAGCATTACCAAAAGGCTTGAAAACCTCAATCGCCACCACCATACTTTCATCTACACCATCTTCTCCTAAGCCTAAGGTGTGTGACTCAAGTTCTTAGAGTATAGGAGCATATTTGGAGCAAGAAGGGAAGGAGAGCTTGAAGAGCTTGGAGATTTTGGGACTCTTTGATTATCTCTTCTCCTATTTGTCTCTAATTTATGTATATATACTCTATCTTAGCTATGGGTAGTGAGTAGTTGTCTTTTGGAAGGTTAAGGCTTAGCCCTAGCCAATTTGATGTACATGCAACTATGTTTTGAGTTATGGATTTGAATTTTGTTTAGTTTATTACATGTTATGAATGAGTGTGATAACTTGTGATGTGATTATGGTATGTTTGCATGTTTGGGCTTGATTCAATATTTTCACACTCATGTCTTAGTCATGACTAAGTTGAGATGTGTTTAATGAAGCTAAAACTAAACTTAAGTGAATTAGTCACTCACTTAAGCAAGATAAGCTTGTAAACATGACTTAGGTCTACACTTAAAAGGATGGGCTTAAGGTTTGGTTTTCATTGAGCTTGAACATAGACCGAAGCCTTTTTGAAGTCCAAAAATGACTCAAGAAGCTTCAGTCAAGCTTACATTGACTCGAAAGGGCTTTGTAGCTAATCGTTACTTCTTCTAATTCATGTTCTAAAAGGTGTGGATTAGGAAAGTCAAACATACTTTCACGTCCTCTAATAGGGACTTAGGAAGGAAAGTCATCCTCATTGATCATAAGTGATCACATATTGAATTCATTAGACATGTGGTATGATTAGGATACGATTCGTAATTGAGTTGCATTCTAGTTTTGGTTTGTTTTATACTTGAATGTTGGACCATAACACTTATAGTGCCCTAACGTCCTAGGAGATTCGGTTCACAACCAATGGTGACTCCAAAAGATCACGAATTGGACAAACGCATGTGAATCGGGCTAAACTCATAACTTGAACATTGTTTATACATTGAGTTGGCTAGTGGCGATATCTTTAGCCGACCAAAAACTTCCTTTGTTTTGTTTTACTTTATGTTTTCACTTCATATTGTTAGTTAATCAACCAATCAACTTTGTTTAATCACTCACCGTAACTCTATCATCCCTTGGAATGCCAAGTCTCCAAAGGATTTGGTAGTGTGAGATACACTTACATCTTTTCTTTTAGTTTTAGTATCAAGCTAGTGTCTAGTTATCCGTAGTCTTTGTGCTTTCTATTCTGAATTAAGGAGTTATAGTGCTTAATTCTCATGGGTTTGACACTCAACTACCTTTATAAATACTATAATTTGCCCGTATACTTGTGGGTGAAGATCACTCTTTATGCTTATGAGTTGGTCCATAATTTTCAATAAGTTTTAGAGGGGTATAAATCTTCGACAGTAAGCTAGACATGGCTGAAACTCTACAAGTTAAAGGGATGGTACATGGCATAAATGCACACATTATGATAGATTATGGTGCTACATATTGCTTTGTCCACCCTCATTTGCTTTGTCATTACAAGGGCATCATTAAAAAGTCTAAGCCTTTAAGGGTGAGAGTAGCCAGTAGGGAGATACTCAAAACTCAAGGATTTCTCTCTAATTTGAAAGTGATCATTTGGAGACACGAGATAACTACTTACTTCTATGTGTTGGAAGTTTTGGGATGTGAAATGGTGTTGGGCACATCTTGGCTCATAACACTAGGCAACTTTGCAATGAATTTTGAAAAACTGTAATGAAGTTTATGCTTAATGGCACTAACTACTACTTCCATGGCATTGACTGTTTTGAGTGTAAAGTAGTTTCAGGTGAACAAATGAGTAAGCTTCTTATGAAAGAGAATGAACTTGTGCTTTTGGAGATAAGACATACCAATGCAAAACCTAAGCATGTGTTTATACACCCCAATATTCATCAATTGGTTGAAGATTACCAGGAACTATTTGAACCACCAACTGCTTTGCCTCCTAGAACAAGCCATAATCACAAAATTCCCCTTATACCTGGATCTCTACTAGATAATGTGAGAGGCTATAGATATACACACTTTTAGAATGAGGAAATAGAGAAGCAAGTGAGACAAATGTTGAAAGAGGGAACCATTCAACTTAGTCAGAGTGAATTCTCTTCACATGTTCTATTATTCAAGAAGAAATATGGCACTACTAGGATGTGTGTTGACTATAGATATCTGAATACAATCACTATTAAGGACATGTACCCTATTTTATTGGTGGATGAACTCATGGATAAAGTTGGAGGCTCTTCTTACTTTACTAAGCCGAACCTCATAGCTGGTTATCACCATATCAGAATGAGGGATGAAGATGTTCCTAAAATAGCCTTTAGAACTCATGATTGCCATTATGAGTTTCTTGTAATACCCTTTGGCCTCTCTAATGCTCTTTCCACCTTTCAATCTCTCATGAATGAGACTTTCAGAGATATGCTGCTTAAACATGTGTTAGTATTTTTTGAGGATATTCTGGTCTATATCAGGACATGGGAGGATCATGTCAAACACTTGAAGTTGGTTTTTGATAGACTCAGTTAACATAATTTTAAAGTAAAGAAGTCCAAGTGTGTTTTTGGAGTTGACCATGTTGAGTACTTGGGGCACATTATCTCAGCAAAGGGTGTAGCAGTGGATCCAAAGACAATTGAAAGTATCACATTGTGGAAAAAACATAAAACCATCAAGGGCCTCAGAGGTTTCCTAGGCCTATCAAGATACTACAAAAATTTTGTCAAGAGTTTTGGCATAATTTCCAAACCTCTAACCAAGATGTTGCAGAAAATTGTGGAGTCAGAGAGAGCATTTGAGGTCTTGAAGAAAGCTATGATCACCACACATTTCTTGGAATCACATGACTTAACCAAGGAATTTTCTGTGGAACATTATGCTTTAGATGAACGTCTGAGAGCTATTTTATCTCAGGAAAAATATCCCATTGCTTTTCTAAGCAAAGCTCTGGCCCTTAAACACAGGGCTTACTCCATATATGGTAAGGAAATGATGGCAGCTATCTTTGATGTCCAGCATTAGAGGCCCTATTTGTTAGGACAACACTTCACCATCATTACAGATCATATGAGCATCCAGCATTTCTTGGACCAAAAAATCACCAGTTTTACTTAACAAAAATGGCTTATGAAGTTGTTAGGCTATAACTACACTATGAAAATCAGAGCTGGTAACACTAACATTGTGCCAAATGACTTATCAAGGAAGGGAGAATTGAATGTGATCTCTGGAGTCTCTAGTCCAGTAGCTAACACTACAAGAAAACAACACTTAGACCACGGAAACGTAATTGTTCCGTGGTCCAAGTGACACTTGGACGACGGAGACTTCTCCGTCGTCCAAGTAACACCTGGACGACTGAGATTGTATTCTCCGTCGTCCAGGTGATCAACTGGAGGACGGAGAAGACTCCGAGGTCCAGGTTATCACCTGGACGACGGAGAATACAATCTCCGTCATCTAGGTGGACACCTGGACCTCGGAGTCTTCTCCGTCCTCCAGGTGATCACCTGGACGACGGAGAATACAATCTCCGTCCTCCAGGTGGACACCTGGACCTCGGAGTCTTCTCCATCCTCCAGGTGATCACCTGGACAACGGACCGACACGCCGTGGTCCGAGTAACTTCCACTTAGACGACGTACCGACACCTCCGTCGTCTAAGTGAAGCATTATATAAGCCCGATGCCAAACTCTCTTCATTCCATCTGATCCTCAATTAATTCATTCCATTCGAAGAAGAATTAAAGGAGAAGGAGAATGAGAAGGGAGAAGGCCGAGAAGGATCAGGATCAGGGATCTCCGCTGACTTGCTAGCTAGCTTAATTAACTGATATCGAGAAGGCCAGCAGGTACGTACGCAGTTAAAATTTGCTTAATATATATTTAGTGAAAACGTACGTACATACATGCATGGATGTTAGCTATATATACAGACTAAATTACGTATGTACGTAATTGATGGATCGATGTAGATCGAGTACGTATAATTAAGCGTAAATTAATGGACTAATATATATATATGTAATAATTAATTAATTATAATATTTTGTAGCAGTATGGACAAGAGTTGGATGAAGTTGAAGAATAGATGTGATGTCCGGTATATGGATGAAATTAGCGAATTTGTGAATTTTGCGATAGAACATGGTCAGGGAAAGAAGCGTTTCAGGTGTCCGTGCTAGAAATGTCTTAATTGTCAGTATGCGGAGGTTAATGTTATGGTGCAACACCTGTACGAAAATTGTATCATGTGGAGTTACACTACCTGGAGTGAGCATGGTGAAGCAGTAGAGTTCAGCGCAGCAGACTTCAGCTCAGGGTACAGTTACCATGGTGCCTCATCCAGCGACAGTGGTGCCGGACCCCTAGCTTGCAACCCAACTGCAGATTTGGTCCATGATGCGTTTCCGGGATGTAGTCATGGTGGACACCAACACCAAGACGGAGGTTACAGTACCACTAATGAGCATGATGACACATTCCCCGCTGCTAGCGTGGCCACTGACACAAGTGAGATGGACAAGTACAACCAGATGCTACTTGAAGCGTAGACCCCGGTGCTCCCTGGATGTCGAGAGAATGTGTTGCAATATGTGATGGAGCAAATGAAGATAAAAGTGAAGCACAAAATGTCAGTGAGTGCTTTTGACGAAATTCAGGAGCAAATATGTAAGTTGCTTCCTGATGATCACAATCTTCCTAAATCTCATTATAAGGTTAGAAATATCTTGAGCAGCCTCGGCCTAAAGTACAGGATAATTGACGCATGTCCGAATGATTGTGCGCTATTTTACAAAGAGTATAAAGATTTGGACTATTGTCCTGTATGTGGCCAGTGCAGATTCCAGGTGAATAGGAAGAGTTCGAAAAAGAGAATTCCTGTGAAAGTTGTTCGATATTTTCCCTTGATTCCCAGATTGCAGCGCCTGTACATGTCTCTACACACAGCAGAGGCGATGCGATGGGACGCAGAAAAGCGAATAGATGACGATGTCCTGCGACACGCCGCAGATGGGGAGGATTTCAAACATTTCGACAGAGAATTTGGAGACTTTGCTTCAGAGGTTAGAAATGTTAGACTCGGCCTATCTACAGACGGATTCAATCCTTGGGAAGTAATAGCTCCGCCGTCAGCACTTGGCCAGTTATTCTGATGCCGTACAACTTGCCTCCGTGGATGTGCATGAACAAGGAATTTAATTTCCTTACTGTACTAATTCCAGGTCCTAAATTTCCAGGGAAGTGCTTAGATGTCTACCTCAGACCTTTGATCGACGAGCTGAAACTGTTGTGGCAAAATGGAGTCCCAACTTATGACAAATTCACGGACACGATGTTCACGATGAGGGCTGCCGTAATGTGGACGATCAACGATTTTCCAGCGTATGGGATGTTGGCAGCCTGCAGGACAAAAGGATATAATGGATGTCCTATATGTTTGGACAACGTGAATTCTAGTTGGCACGCGGGGAAGGTGTGTTACTTGGGTCACCGTAGATGGCTTCCTCACGACCACCCGTGGCGACAGGATGAATCTCATTTCAACGGGACGGTAGAGAACAATCCTAAACCCCGTAGTTGGTCGGGCGAAGAGATTTTAGAGAGGTTGAGCTATTTCGACTTTGGTGTGTTGAGCAATGACGCGGATGTAAAGAAATGCAATCCAATTCCTCCACATGATCTGAGCTTTTGGGATCACAAGAGTATATTCTTTGAACTCCCTTACTGGTCGAAGTTGAAGCTGAGGAACAACTTGGACGCGATGCACATAAAAAAGAATGTGTGCGACAGCGTGGTGGGAACAATTCTCGGTATTAAGTTCAAGACTAAAGATACTCCCAAAGCGCGCAAAGATTTGGAATCAATGAATCTACGTCGTCCCTTGTGGTTGAGGAGGGATAAGAAAGGAGTGTACAACAAGATGCCAGCTGCACCTTACACAGTGAAGCCGACGCTTAGACGTTCTGTATTTCACTGGTTTAAGGGCGTTCGTTATCCGGCTACGTATGCAGCTACTATAACTGGAGCAGTGGATGAGGTGCAACACAAGTTTGTTGGTCTAAAGACACATGACTATCACGTTATGCTGCAACGTTTGATTCCAGTGGTAATTCGACCATACTTGCCTCGGGACGTCGTAGAACCAATAGTGGCATTGTGCAAGTGGTGGCAGAGGTTATGCGCCAGAGAATTAAAGAAGTCAGATGTGGTGGAATTGCAACAACAAATTGTGCACATCATTTGCAAACTAGAGAGGATTTTTCCCCCTGCTTTCTTTGACATCATGATACACCTAATGATCCACCTGCCCGAGCAGGTGCTCATTTCTGGTCCGGTCCAATACACTTGGATGTATCCTCAAGAAAGGTACGTACAACTAATTAATTTGTTCCATTGGAGATTACTAGCTAGCTATATGTACTTATTCTTATTGTACGTTTGATTTTGTAGACAGCTTGGACAGTATAAGTCATTCGTCAAAAACAGGTCGGCCCCGGATGGCTCCATAGCAGAGACATACCTAATGCATGAGTGTGTTACTTACTGCAACAGGTACCTCAAAGATCCACCACCTCCCACTGCCTCCGATCCCAGTGCCCGCATCAATCTTTCTGTCGTTACCAATGTCGTCCGACCGTTTAGAGGAGTATTAAAGGAATCGTTAACACGGGAAGAACTTATTGAGGCACATTGGGTAGTGTTGCGAGACTGTGACGAAGTTGAGCCGTACATGATGTCATACAGGGAGAGGCTTCAGGCGTTAAATCAAAACAAGAGTTCGGCGTGGATTGAGAAAATGGTTAAGAAGAAGTTTCCCGATTATTTCTTCCAATGGGTACGTACGTACGTCTCGGTATTTAATTAGTAATTTATATACATATCGATCATGTTTGTAGAAATTAAACCCTTATATTAATTTGCCCTTTTTTGCAGATGATTGATCTGCAAAAATCTGAAAACCACGGGGGGTGGTGGTCATGGCCAAAGCACTTGCTAGCAGGGAAGCCGATTAAACACTATATTTATCCCGGATGTTTTGTGAACGGTGTAAAGTTCCATTCATTGGCCCGAGACGAAGGAAGAAGAACACAAAACAGTGGGGTAGCAGTTGGGAAAGACAATGATCTATATTACGGGGCTATTGTATATGTGGTTCAGCTATGTTACGGGAATGATGTCAACGTTTTCCTATTCAAGTGCAGATGGTTCAAGCGTACAAAGGAAGACCTGGGACTATTATCAGTCGATACAAACTCAAGCTGGTATGAGGATGAGCCTTTCGCTCTCGCCACCTTAGTTCGGCAGGTGTTCTATCTCGACGATCCGAAAGCCGGTGAAGGGTGGAAAATAGTGAACCATATCTCTCATCGAGGAATATGGAATACAGAGACAATTGAAGGGACACCGGCGACGACTGAAGATGCTGCTGAACCAGAAAGAGTCATTCCTGCCTATCAAGAGCCTAATATTTCTGTCATCCGCTCTGATATAATGGACCTGGTTCAAGATGGTGAACGGTTACCCATGCCTTATGGTTGTACAGATCTAACTGAAGATGAGATTATTGATGCCATTAATGAAGAAGATGAAGAAGACGAGCAGGATGAGGACGCGGACGAGGACTCAGGTTATTCGTCGGACGATGTTGAGTACGATGAGGAGGATGAGCAATCGGATAACGGGGATGAGGACGATGACGATTATGACGAAGAGTACGGTCATACGACGAGGATTATTAATTGGTAATTAATTATTGTAATTATTGTAATATATGATCGATGCATCATCGATAAAAAATTAATATAAATTAATATTATAAGGAGGAGAATGTATATATGTACGTATATATATTAATTAATTAATTACATGCGTCCATGCTCGATCAGATATATCGGATCGACCGACGTACGTAAACTAAAGTAAATTAATTGATTAATCCGAATTATATATCCTGGACAACGGAGAAATTAATTGCAGGTTGTCGCCTTTTGGGTATTTTGGCTAGCTATCTCCCTAAATCCTCGACCCTAAATCTAGCAAATCAGATCGATCGATCATTTTTTTAATTTTTTTTTTGATTCAAAATAATTGAACGGACGCACAAATGACCCTAGACGACCTAAACCCTAAACCCTAAGGCCCTAACCCCTGAATTCAGGGTTTTTACACCTGGACAACAGAGATGGTCATTCTCCGTCGTCCAGGTACACACTAGGACGATGGAGATGGTCATTTTCCGTCGTCCAAGTTCACAAACCCTAAACCCTAAACAGTTAGGCCCTAACCCCTGAACTCAGGGTCTATACACCTGGACGACGGAGATGAGATGTTCCGTCATCGAGGTTAGTACCTGGACGACGGATAATATCATATCCGTCGTCCAGGTTATTACCTGGACGACGGAAAAGCTCATATCCGTCGTCCAGGTGCAGATATCGTAATTTTTTCTAAGACAACGACCATCTAAACCTTCTTCCAATGCATATTCTTTTCGTCAAGACTTTAGAGTAAACAATTCTTTGTGTGTGAGCTTCGACGGTTCGAAAATCGGAGTTGCGAAATGCCTTGTATCCACCTTTCCGGTTTGTGAAATTCTCGGTTTTGCGGTTGACTGTGCCGATGAAACCCTTCCCGAACTTATTATTTTATGGTCCTTTGAAGACAATTATATATTATGTTACGACGAACATATCCAACGGTTGTTTTGTCCAAATTCAATTTCGTTAATACTCTGCTGCAAATGAGATTGGGTTTAGTCGATACTTAATAACTTTCAAAACGAAAAATTATTCGTCGGTTCAAATTTAACTGTTCATATATACGATGCGTTCATCGATATTGGACGACTATTTCACTCGAATGACAGATCGCTAAATTCCAAGCGAATTAATTTTAAAATTTTTTTTAACGTAAATTGAACCTGGACGACGGAGAATGACAAGATCCGTCGTCCAGGTTCAATTTACCATGGCGGTTCGATTTTTTTTTTATTTTTTTTTTCAATGAATATTTCACTTGGACGACGGAGATGTCGTTCTCCGTCGTCCAAGTCGAAAATCATGGCGGTTCGATTTACCGCCTCAATTTTCGGCGCCGCTTGAATTTCCACTTAGACGACGGAGAATCAATTCTCCGTCGTCTAAGTCCAAATTTATGGCGGGTGAAACGTCCCGCCCATTAATTACACGCCGCTTCGAAAAAATTTAACCCTTCACTTAGACGACGGAAAACACTGTTTCCGTCGTCCAAGTGCACTTAGACGACGGAAATTAGTGCTCCGTCGTCTAAGTGAAAGCCTATAAATAAAACAGCACCCCCCCCCCCTTTTCTCATTCCATCTCCTCTCCTCTCCTCCTCTCCTCTCCTCTCCTCTCCTCCGGCGAGTTTTCTCCTCCGGCAACGCTCCGACGACAATTTTTCAGGCGTGGTTCTTCCTCTCCGACAACTCAACTCCGGCTATATTCCCGATTACTCCGGTGAGGTAAATTTCTATTTTTTACCTTATTAAAATTATTTTCATTTAATTAATTAATTTCTAAATATAATTTATTAATTAGTTTTAAATATTTCATTATTGTAATTATAATAAATTTTAGTGGTTAATTATTGTAATTAATATTTAATTAAATGCATAACTGTAATTAGTTGATAATTAATTAAATGAATAAATTTATTATTGTAAATATTTATTATTAGTTGATAATTAAATGAATAAATTTATTATTGTTATTAGTTCATAATTAATTAGTTGATAAATAATAATTTATTATTGTCTTTATTTATTGTTTTACTTGATTGATAATTACGTGTATTTTCTAGTAAATTGCATGGTAGTACGTCTTCGATTTAAATTTAGTACATAGGCTTGGTTTATTAAGTCGCACTCTTTGGAATAGATGGCGCCTCTTTTCCTAGCTTATCTCCTTAACCCCTCGTGATGGATTTCATCACCGCACACCATAACCTAAGTGAAGTTATGGACACGAGGTTGAGGGCGGAGTTTGCAAAGGACTTGAGGGAGTGTAAATTTTTGAAAAATTGGCCGAATGTCGGACATGGTGTCTAGAAACGGGTTATGACTGGTGACAGGTTTTGGATCTAAGAAAGACGACACCAATAGGTGTTTTGTCGAAATTAGTCATGCCTCTCGCGTTATCTCTATCCCTAACTGGCCATGTTTTTCGATTTAACCAAGGCTGATGAATTGAAAATTTACACTTTATCGCGCGGGTCGCACGTCCATTGAACGACCGAAAAAGCCAAGCTAGTGTACTCTATTTAAATTTTAACCGTACTTAATTAGCGTAAATTATGCACTTGTAATTATTATGGTAAGTAGGTATTTTAACAACGTACTCCTAGGTTTAAATGGCTCCATCCGGCAAGAGGAAAGCCCAACAGGAGGCAGAAGATGCCATGCTCCGAATGTTGACGGACCAAGTCGGTTGGGTTCAACAGGAGGGAAACGACGCCCTCAATCCGGATCCTTCATCTGGTTCGGAGGCGGCGCCTCTTGGGGAAATTCCCTCTGCCCCATTTATCTCCGGCGGTGATGACGTCGACCCTTTTTCAACTCCGACGCCCGGTACCGGTTCAACGGCAAGTACTCAGGCGTCCTCGACCGCTGAATCTATCATGTACAGCGCCTGCCGTAAGCAAAGGAGGGCCCCCACTGACCCGGAACCGAAAAGGACTCGGGGTCTCGTTAAAGGGGGAAAAGCGGAGAAAATTTGCAAGGCGACCGGGAAAAAGATCGACTTGCCCTACGACGAATTCACCGGTGGCCCTCCCACAGCTCAGCTAGCAAGTCTCTCGGCGCATAGCATAGGGTCAATCGTCCGTAGCCGGGTTTGTCTCACTGCCCCTACTTGGAAGGAGGCGCCGGATAATGAGAAGGCGAAAGTCTTTAAAGATCTTTCGGTACGTAATACGTCCAATTTTAGTTATTATATAATATTTTTAATATTAGTTATAATTTCATAATATATACGATTATAATTTTCTATTTATTTTTGATAGGAACAATTTGCGGTGGATCCGACACCAGCGATGTTGAGGCATATCAACCAAACCGCCAACTCCATCTACAAAGATTGGAAGTACAGGCTCCATCAGTACTTCCAAACTTACGGTCCCTCGCCTCCCCCCGTAGAGCTGCGTGGGGATAGAGAAGATGAGTGGCAGTGGTTGTGTAACCATTTTGCCGATGACGAATTTAAGGTGTTAATTTACTTTTTTTATTTCAATTAAGATAATTGAATTATTTAAATTTTAGTTATTAATGTTTTAATGATTTAATTATGTTGTGTAACAGAAATCCTCCGGTGTCAACAAAGCCAACCGGGGGAAGAAGGACAAACACCATACTACCGGCGCCAAGCAGTTCATTCAAATAGCCAAGGAGCACAAGGATAAGGGCTCCAAACACCCTTATCTTGATGCAAGCATAAGCGCGTACGTGACGCCTGGGCTCGATAATGAAGCGAGTCAATGCGGCGTAAGTGATATATATATATATATATATATATGTGCTTTTAATTATAGTAATTATTATTTAAATATTATTTCATTATAATAAATTAATTATGTGCTTGTAGGCAAGGGTGATAGAGCGTGCGCAGGAAGAGTTGGCTAACACTCAGCTTGCATTCCCAGATGTGCCGCCGGAAGACCTGCCTCCTCTATCCTTAGAGAGCCAAATTACAATCGCGGATGAGGTCTACGGTCGTAGAGCTGGCAAGGAGGTTAGGCACTTCGGGCCTAAGGTGGTACGAGATTTGTTGACAACCTCCGACTCAACATCTACGGGAGGTTCGGGCCAGCGGAGAAGGACTACGGCTGCGGCCGTCGAAGCAGCCATTCAAGAGGCTCGACTGGCACGAGAGGAGAATCAATCCATGCGGCAAAGACTTGACGAACAACAAGCACAAATAGCCCAACTCATCGCCCTCATGCAACAATCTCGAGAAATATGTCAACCTCCTCCGAACCCATACCGCGACGACGTCGACCCGGCTGGAGGCGGGGGATGCAGCGGTGCATCTGCTCCTCCAGTGTGTTAATTAGCTTGTAATTTTTTAATTATCTCGTTTCTTTCCGCATTCCGAACAATATTTTTATTTTTATGGGTTTTTTGAATGTGTATGTACAAATTAATTTTAATTATTTAATAATTAAGTAATATTAAATTAATTAGTTTATTTAATTAATTTTATTAATTTTCATTATTTAAATTCAATTAATAATAAATTAAATTAATAATATTTAATACAATTTATTTTTTTATAAATTAAAAAACACTTGGACGACGGAGATTAAGTTCTCCGTCGTCCAAGTGTTTACATGGGCCACGGAGAACGTAACAATCTCCGTGGCCCATGTAAACACTTGGACGACGGAGAACTTAATCTCCGTCGTCCAGGTGATTACCTAGGCCACGTAGCTTGTCCGCGGTCCAAGTGAACTTGATCAACGGAGACCTTAATCTCCGTCGTCCAAGTTCCTGGACGACAGCACTTGGAGCACGTACCTTGGACGACGGAGATTCCGTCGTCTAAGAACTTAGACGACGGAAAAACTCACTTAAACGACGGAAACTCTCCGTCGTCTAAGTGCTATTTTCTTGTAGTGTAATTAGTTACTGAAATGCAATAGGATGTCAAGGATAATGCTAAAGCCTAACAGATATTTATGAAACTATAGCAAGGCAAAAAAAGTGCAAAATTTTAGCATGCAAAATCAACAACTCTTATATAAAGGGAGAATGTGTATACCAAACAGCAAGGGATGGAGATCAAGGCTATTGAAAGAGAGTCGTGGAGGACTTTTGGGAGGCCATTCTGGATTTTTAAGGTCATGCAAAAGGCTAACTAGATCATTCATGCGGCCCAGTAAAAAGGTTTGTGGCTGAGTGTGACACATGTCAAAGAACTCACTATAAAGTCGTTTCCCTTCTTGGATTGTTATTACCTTTGGAGATTCCTCAAGGAGCATGGAAGATCATATCTTTGGATTTCATAGATGGACTCTCAAATGATCATGGCATGTCTGTTATATGGAAGATAGTGGACAGATTCACTAAATTTGAGTACTTTATGTCTCTCAAACACCCTTACACCGCCAAGTCTCTAGCTGAATTGTTTGTGAAGGAGATCATGAGGCTCAATGGAGTTCCAAAATCTATTGTGTCTGATAGAGACCTCACCTTTTTAAGTAAGTTCTGGGAATAGTTCTTTAAGCTCCAAGACACTATACTGAACAAGAGCTCAGCTTACCACCCAGAATCAAATGGTCAAACAGAAAATCTCAACAGGACACTTGAGCAGTATTTGAGGTGTGTCAACACTGAAAAAGAAAAGAGTTTGATGTATTTGCTGCCATGGGCAATTTCATTTATCATTCTGTAATAAAAAATGACCACCTCCTAAGACACTATCTTATTCACCACAATCTTGTGATGTCCATGATGTAGACCAAGCATTACAGGACAGGGATGAATCGTTAGGAAGGCTCAAAAATAATTTGGAACAGGCTAAAGCTAGGATGAAAGGCTATACAATCAAGCACAAAATTGAGGGTTTTTAAGGTGAGAGATTTGGTCTACTTAAGGCTTCAAGCTAGGACCCAGCACTCAGTGGAGTGCATAAGCAACAACAAGTTAGCACCAAGGTACTTTTTCGATCCCCTTCAAAATGATTTCTAAGATCAATCAAGTAGCCTACAAACTAGAGTTACCTAATCATGCAAAGGTACACCCAGTTTTTCATGCTTCATTGCTCAAAAAGAAGTTGGGAGACTCAATCACAGCTCAAGCTCATTTACCTCCAGCTCTAGACCCCTTAAACCCTAGGTGGTACCCAGCTCATATTCTAGCAAGAGGAATTTTCAAAAAAGACAATGTTGCAGTCACCAAATGGCTTATTCAGTGCGTTGGTGCCTCTAGTGAAGATGCTACATGGGTTGAAGCCTCTAAGCTTACGCAAAATTATCCTGATTTTGATGCAGGAGAGTAGTTTTTTTTTTAAGTAGGGTGGGATTATGGGAGCCCCAGACTCTCCTAGTGCCTTTAGGAAAGCTTGTTAGTATGTTATGATGTTAATCAAGCTTAGTAGTTTTGAGATTGTTTAGTTGTATCTTTTGGTGTTCATGTCTCAGTGACTGACACGCGGTTGTGGTCCAATTTTAGTTCTTGTTGGCTTATATGCCCAGAATTGTACTGAGCTCATTATCAAATGAAATATCGACTTTTATTTCTCTCTCTATTTTATGCTCAATTGTATCCTCTTGCGTAAACACGAAAAATGCATAAATTGAAAGGACCCAACCCCGATTTAGCTTCCTAAATCGGAATCAAACCCCTTCGAAAACACGAACCAACAAAAACTTTTCGAAATTTGGGCAGAGTTTCGTTACTAGCGTGGAATTACCATTACCTGCACGCGGAAAATACACTTCATCCTATGCCACAAAAAGCAAACCGTGGGCACCAATCCCATCCGGATTTCTCAATATATCAACAATAACGTAAAGTAGTAAATATATATGTACTTTACTGAAAATCCGGAGTAAAATCGTATAACATATACAATAGGAAGTTCAGAGCGACTTCTAATACATAATCGTATACGCATACCACAGTAGGTAGAACAATAAACCTACTGGATGAAACAAGATTGCTCGAGCACTATGCCTCCGACCACGACGTGCGACACCAGAGCCTGAACTGCAAACTGGGCACGGAAACCGAAAAGCCCAGGGGAAAGACATGAAAACTGTTAGAGTGAGTGGACGAAAATAAATGTCTTTCACCGAGTAATATATGTTATAAAAACATATGCGAGTCGAAATATAAATAAATCAAATCAAATAGTTTACGAGGAGACGCTGACTCCAACTCGTAAACAGAGCATGCATAGAAAGTCTCACGGGGTCACTCATGGACACGTCCGTGCTAGTACAGTCGGAATCACGGAGTCCCTGACTACCACGTGATTCATAGCCAGAAAGGCCTCGGTTCCAGGGTACTGCCCCTCGCCGGTCAGGTAGGGGTACTGCCCCTCCTGGTGGCCTACCATCGAGGATCAGCCGAGAGGCAAGTGTATCGATACAACAACGTAACTGAGACTGTACTCTGTGTAAACCAAATCATAAACAGTTCGATGCAAATGTATGAAACAACATATAAGTGTATGTATACTCGTATACGTATATTCGTATAAGTATAACCGTATAATCGTAAAACACATGCTCATAATAAACATAATCTCGTATGAAATATCATGCTCGTAAAACCATAATCATGCTGCATGCTCAAGTTCATAAAACGTATATAAAGGACTCGCAATAATTCCGTGAAAATAAACTGTCCACTCACAGTCTGGCGTAACGCGTATCGCGTTAACCCGTGATCTGGCAGAAAGTTCCTCGCCAAAAGAACGATCACGAACACCTGAATATTCACAAAATCCATATCTCAAAATCATATCTTGACAATACAAGACAAATCACGAGAAACCACCGTTGTCGGAAACACATAACTCAATGTCGACGAACTGTCAAAAATCCGTATATAACACCTCAATACCTCGCTTTACTTTCGAATGCTCAAATCGAAAAACGAACCTCCCCACTGCGATCGGGGCACGATTTCGAGTCAAATGACATGCAACTTGTCGAAAGTCCAAAAAGTCAAACCTGTTGACCGTTGACCGCCGTCCACGGCGGCGCCGCCACCGGACGTGAAATTTCACGGCGGAGCTGCACCTATTCCACTCAAAATCGTCCACTGAGCAACTTTGTCAACTGCACCAAAGGCCAATTCAACCTCTAACCTGTCCAATTTCATGAAAAACCGAAAGTCCACACAATTTTCAAATCAAGAATTCTCCCTACACACATCAAATTGAAACTCCAAACCAACGTGGTTAGATTCGTGGAGGGAAGAGCTACAAAACCCAGTCAATTTTGTAATTCAACTCGGCTGAAATTGATGAACCCGATTACCTCAAAAATCTCCATTTTTCTTACCGGAATTTCATCCTCCTCCGTGAGCCACGCCGTGCGTGGTGGCCGAGGGTAGGCTCGGGAGGCCGAGGCGCGTCGAAAGAGATCCATGCCGTGGTCTATGGTGGTCGGACGGAGTTCTACCGCCGGCGAACCGTACGGCGTCGGTCACCCCTCCACAGCTCGGTCAACAAGTCAAACCAAGTCAACAAATTAATTTCAGGTTTGACTTTCCCAAAGGGGAAAGTCCACTATTTAAAGCTTTCCCAAAATGGAACTCATACTTATCATTTCCGACAAACTTCAAACGCGCGTAACTTTCTTGTCGTAATTTCGATTCCGATAATTCTCGCGGCCACAAACTCGTCTCGACATACTCTTCAATAATCACCCAAAGTCAAACAAATCAGCCAACGGATAAAAAGTCAATCCTTTGAACCAACACACATTTAAATCGACTAAATAACCAACAATCGGAAATAATCACAACTAAATATTCGTAACTTAGAATCATGATTCGGAAGTTCCCACGAACTCGAAATTAAATTCTGAACAACTTCCGTGAAGAAGCCAAAGCCAAATTCTCGACTGGTAATTAAGTCGCGAACAAACCTGCCATTTAAATCCGTTTCCGTCGAAACTTCAAATATTCATAACTAATTCCTCGGTCGTCCAAATAACGATCCGGAACCGCCCATGAACTCGTAATCACACGTACAACAACTCTCGAGAAGAGACCCAGCTCCAATTCTCGGCCAATAATTAAGTCGTTAAGAAGCTTCGGCGATTAAAACGACTGTCGCAACTCTGCGACTACGTGCAAGCTCATCAATCAAGCTGATTCCACTGCTAATTCTGGTCCGGGTCGTCACATAAATGCCCTAAGTTTATAGCAAAATTAAAGCTCAGACATTACATTGATAACTTTGAAAGTTTGACTACTTAGACCGTGTTCGTTAATGTTTTTCAAATCAGTTTTTAGAAAATAAATTTGTAAAATGTAAATAAGAGATTAAATTCACTATGTTCGTATTCTAAGCTTATGTTCAGTATAAAAATTTTGAAACTGAAAACATATTGACTTCTCGAAAGTCGAAAGTCGAAAGTCGAAACTCATAATCATTGCCCATCAATCCTTTCATACCTAGATTACTAGATGTGAATAGATGAAGAACAAAACTTCTACAATTGAGAAGAAAGACGACAATCTCTCAATTGTTATTATATGATATCAATTAAACTTACATGCAATTCTTTCATTTTGTAATCTATTGAAGAAAGAGATACACATTAGTTGAAGTAGAAAGAGTCTTGAATTGGTAGAAATCCCTCTCCTCGAAACATTATTGATGGGCCCTCGAAAAGAGACGTTTGAACAAATGAAATCAGACAAACTTCCAATGTTTCTTAATTTCATCCACTAACCAACACAACCATTCCCTCGTTCCTTGTGGATTTGGTGATTTAGGTGGTTTGGGTAGACGGAAAGAGATTGTATATGGACTCTAATTGCATATTTAGTTGTTAATCTTCAGGTACAAATGTCTTGAAGTGATAAAATAGTCATCAGTCGACTTCGGAAGTTTGAGGGCGAGCCACAAGTGAAGAGAGCTGCAATGCTTCATCCTATCTCTAACCTGTTTTATTTTTATGCTGCGTAGTGACTCGCGAAAACAACAAGAAAACATCTCTAGCTTGTTTTCCATTTTTTCTAAAAGTAAAGTCTTAGGTTCTTTCTCTAGATCGTGTTTTACCTGTTTACTCGGACGGCTTCGCCGAACACATCCGCGATGATTCTATTTTTGTAAAACAAATTTTTTTTTTATAAGAAAAACAAAAAACATTGTACAAAATAGTATTGTAAAACAACATCAAACGGGCCTTTAGTTACCCGGAACAACTAAATTCAACGCTGTTGAAGCAATTTACTCATCCAAATATGCTCGGGTTCCTATTTTTTCCAGAAATCCCCAGACAGATAGATCGTTTGTACAGGCAAAATACACGAACTCACCAAACATCAGATTTTTGCATCAAAAATGTCTAATTTGCCTCAAAGATACAATTGTCGACTATTGTCTCTTTTTTTCTCATTAAACAATTCACCAATATTCATCATTCCAGCAGTGGGAGAAAAATAATACAAGAGTAATCCCTTCAACTGTAAAGCCCCAACCAGCCAAAAAAAGGGGGGCGTGGTGTCTTACCGAACTTCTAATTGATTCAAAAATAAATGGAGTACGTGTTCGATCGATACGATGCTCCATAAAATACAGGTTCGAATTAGCAAGGTGCCCGGAGATAGGAATGCATGTCTGTTGGAAAGTTACATCATGATCTCAAACTATCCTGCCACCTTAGAGGGATGCCTTCAGCACCATCCATTCCATCCTCCTCTGCATGCTTAGATAATCGCAAAGAGGACATTGGTGTTGTCATACCTGTGCCAGATTGATAACATTATTGAAATCACAAGTTCAGAATACATGAATGAATTAGGGGCTTTTTATGCACGGTCAAAACCCACACAATACCCCTCGAATACTGAACAAAGATGATAAAGAACAAATACCGTCAGCCATATCCTTTGTTCTGTGAAGAAGAAAAGTTCCGCTGAGTATAGTCACAAAGCCACAGATTTCCGTGATAACTTGTGTTGGACTCTGTCTATCCCAATCCTGAGAGTACAAAATACAGATTAAGCATTATACACATGATATGTGGAGAGTAGTGGGTGGAATTAGTACTGCAACTTAGGGTCTAAGACAACCCATTACCCGGAAGAAATATTAATAATATCAAGGTAAAAGGAGATCTGGGTTCGTAACAAACAAAGATGAATTAATCTGAAGAGAGAACAAAAGAAAGAGTAGAGATGATATCAAGGAAGAAAAGAACCAGAGTAAATTAATTGTCATTTATAGTCATTCTGGACATACATATTCCCTCCCTCTCTGACCTTTCTACATATTAAATAACAGAGAAACAAAAGCATTATAGAAGGATCTCTAAGTTTTGATTATCACCTCACAAGAACATGCACACGGAAGAAAGTTTATTGTTCTGTAATCTTATCCCCAATACTAAGCATGAAGTAATTTGAACAATCATGGAGAAGAGAGCACATTCAACGATTTTTGTTTATAAAAACAGAAGAGAAGTTTATTGTTAGAGCGTTACCTTAAACATGATCACGCTAGCCACAATAGTTAGTGTTGTGAACATAACATAGTATATTGGAGATACCACAGCAGTGTTGAATGTATCAAGTGCCTGCAATAGAAGGGAGCTATTATCTTAATAAAATCAAGGACATAGTAGAAAACGATAAGCATCAGGTCAACTGGTAATTTTCAAAAAGCATAAAAAGACGTGAGAAACAGGTACCAAGAATCCCCTTGTTAAACCCCATATATCTATATATATATATATACATACACACACACACACACACACAGCACCCTTCCACTAATGTATACCTTTTTTTGGTCATTTTCAGGTATAGAGCATGTCACCAACTTTTTGATCAGATTTTACCATCTCCACCGTTCAGATCTTAAATCCTAATGTGTAGATCAACCCTGTAAAAATTCAGCCAAAATAGTGATCATTAAGATATTCAAAACTACAATCGAAGTTTATAAGTATGAACAGTTCAAGTTTGACAGATTTGGCTCGTCCCTTGATTTGGCCTAATTTGATACCTTAACGATTACCTTTTTGGCTGAAAATTTACAACAATGATCTACTCATATAGAGGATTTACGCCTCATAATTGGACGGTAGAAATGATAAAATATGATTAAAAAGTTTGTGTAATGTTATATACCTGAAAATGACCCAAAAAATGTAACCTTAGTGGAATGGCCCTTTATAGATAGATAGATAGATAGAGAGGACCCTTCTACTCAGGTATCCTTTTTTTTTCCATTTTCAGGTATAGGGCATTACACTAACTTTTCGATCACATTTTAACATCTAATTATTAGGACTATATGAGTAAATTATTCTTATAAATTTTCAATTAAAGTACAGATCATTAAAGTATTGAACTAGATAAAATCAAGGGACAGACCAAATCTGTCAAACTTAAACCGTTCATACTTATAAATTTCAATTGCAATTTTGAATACCTTGATGATAATCAATTTAGCTAAAAATTTGCAAAAATGATCTACTCATTAAAAACTAAAATTTGAACAATGGAGAGGTCAAAATATAATCTAAAAGTTAGTGTAATGCCCTATACCTAAAAATAGACAAAAAAAGGGATAACCGAGAAGAAAGAGGCTGAGATATATACATACATATATATATATATCAGTTGCGGACGTCCACACCAAGCCGATCCATACGGACTCCAGATTTTGTCTAACGTTCCGGCCACCAAATCTCATCTCCACCGTTCAGAATATATATATATATATATATATATTAACCCTGTAAAATTTCATCTAATTTGGTGATCATTTGAGTCCTCAAAATAGTGATTTACACGAACAGTTCGGGTTTACTGATTTTTGTCCGTTTGTTTAAATCGTGATTTTGAGGACCCAAATGATCACCAAATTGGATGAAATTTTACAGGGTTAATCTATACATATATATCTATATTTTGAACGATGGAGATGGGATTTGGTAACCGAAACACCGGCCAAAAGCCAGAATCCGTAAGGATCAGCTTGGTGCGGACATCCGCAGCTGAAGCTCTTTCTCTCTCTCTCTCTCTCTCTCTCTCTCTCTCTTTATATATATATATATATATTATTGTTCTATAATGCGATACGAATAGTCAATACTAGAAAAAGAAATGTACCACCATCTGTAGAGACGATGTCAAAATCCATCGTGATTTCAATATTTTCCTCATTCTAGGTTCCTAAAGAATCTGCTAGAATTTCAATATTTGAGGCCCACCACATATATATATACACTAATACACAGTTAAATATCTTCATCTATAATGAAATGAAAATAAACCCAAATATGATGTATATCAACTCAAAAACTATGGATAGTAGACATACTAACTGCAATGAGAAAGCAGCAAAGTGCTTTACAATATCAAATAGAAAACAAAAATGGCACTACTCAAAAATCTATTGCAATTGAGAATGATATCAATGAAAGTGAGACTTCCATAGCAGCATCGCCCAGAGAACATAGAATCAGTAGCTCTTGTTAACTAATCTGTGGTGTAAAATCAAAGACATGAAGAGGTCGGAAAAATGATGGTTTATTTCTCTATGATACAGATTCTGACCACAGGATTCAATTATTCCATGAGGTTAAAGGACTATCCATGTTTGAAGGACTGTCCATGTTTGTGGATATCAATGCCAAAGTTTTACCTGTCTCATGCATTGTATAGTTTCAAAATCAAACACTTTTTTTTGTTATTTTCCAAATCCATGAGTTAAGTGCCAACCATAATCAACTATTTACCAAAAGTTTTCCCCATTCATCCACATTACAGTTTCAACACCAGGCATTTCCTTTCTTTTGTTATTTCCCAAATCTTATTTTCCCATAATCGATTATATGCCAAAACTGTTTGCCTCCTCATCCGCATTATAGTTTTAACGTCAAACATTATTTTTCTGATATTTCCTAAATCCTTGAGTTAAGTGCTCAGCAGCTAAGCTGGATTCAGCCTCCTTAAACAGCTTCCAAAAAAATTCTAATGACACCATTGGGATTAATGAAGGAAAACACATCTCTGCAGCCTAGCAGAGTTTATTTAAAGAGGTAGAAATAACCAGAAAACTGTTCTTCCAAGAAGTTTTCTCCTATTGACCACATTCCAGATATTCACAAAAACTCCAATTCACAAACTTTCTCAGTGTCCAGACATATTGGCACAACATATCCAATTTTTTTCCTAGCTTTAATGATTTATGAAAGATCAAATGTAACGAACTACACTCAACTCTTACAAGATGGTATTTACTCAGATTGACATTTAAATTTAGAGGCTCTTAGAGCAACTTTAGTACAACAAAGCATCTGACCATGAGGACAATAATCAATTACATGACTCCACCCAATACCTCTACTGTTCACTTAATAAACCTAAATGCAACATAAAAGCAAAAAGAAAAATAATGGCTTTATTTAGTTGGAAATTTTTTTGCCTATGTTGTTGCAAACAGAAAATGGTGCAAACGACTAATCTAAAAGTGTTGAATGATTGGGTTCGCTCCAAACTCAAGCATGGCTTAGTTTCATTTACAGATAAAATCTACAAAAGCCTTTAATCCGGAAAAACAAAAACAAAAAACAAAAACTGAGGCAAAGCGAAACAAGCCTAAAAGAAACAAAAACAAAAAAATTGGTGTTTGGGAAAAGACTTGTGTTATACTCATTTTCTGCTTTATCACTTGATTGGATCTCCTTTACGATAACTAATCATTCCACCCAGCCTCCAACTGAAATGGAAACCGTACACAAATGCATTATACAGACACAACAACTGAAGTGTGTTAAGTTTTGAGATATCCACCAACTGTTTCATGGATTACTTTGAGGAGAAGTTTAAGATATAACATGTTAAGATTTAACTCAAAGAGCGGGCGCTAGTTTTTGGCTATAGAAAAAAAAATATAGAATTTATAAAAAGAAAAGGAAAGAAAAAACAAGTCATTACCTTGTTCAAATAATTCATTTGGGTGAGCACACAAGTAATTACAACCAAAGTGAAGACCCAAGTTTGGGGATAGACTAGTTGATTCATTCCAGATAGAGTCAACTTCAGAGCAATTCCAAGCGCTTTAACACTCATGACCTGTGAAATGACACTCTTAGATAAATATAAATAATTAAATATAAAAATAAATCTAGAATAACAGATACAAAGCAAGGATAATTGTAAAGATACTCAGAAGTCTGATAGCAACACATACCGACAAGGAGCCTACAAGCGAACAAACTCCAATGTAAACCATTATGTGTGTCTGGCCATATTGAGGGATAAATTGAAATATAAGTATAAACACAGCGGTTATGACAAGAGCAGCATAAAACAGAAAACCTGACAGAAAACCAAGAATTATTATGACTATTTTCCTTCATTGTATCCTATCCAAGGCAAGAAATAGTGAGAGAAATACAAGTCATCGTCAGTTGAGTAACATTAGTTACCAGGTTCCATGGCAAGATCCCAAACTTCTGTAACGGATTCGATTTGACGTTCTTGAGGAGCATGTAAAACAATTGTTGTCGAACCTACAACACATAAAGCACAACCAAGAACGCCAAAGATATGTAGCCTCTCCCTTAAAATTATATGTGCAAGAACAGCACTGCAAGGTGGCATAGCACTAAAGGGGTCAGCACTAAATCCCATGAGTTAAACATAAATAGATTATTTTTTTTTCTCTATCATGCCTGATAATTATGCTGAGGGCGCCAAGAGGAGTTACTAGTATAGCCGGTGCAAATGCGTAAGCTGCAAAATTAGCCACTTCTCCAACAATCACTGCAAGAGTAGTAATATGAATGTTCAACTAGACACCAGACACTACAATTGGAGTTTACACAAAGACATTGTAACTCACTTGTTATCATGCCGACCCACCAAAGCGGCTCATATAGATACGAATATCCTCCAACTCCTGTGGAACAAAGAGAAACGAGAATGGCTGAGTAATTAATTAAGGGAAGTAACATTATGAAATTGAAGTAGAAATGGAGGGGAATTGAGACCTGCTCTGATGCCAGAAGCCCCAGCTTTCTTCAGTCCTTTCTTTTTGACTATGAAGCTAGCGCCGATGAATAAGCTTGATGAAATAGCAAGAATCAAACCCTTGATGTTGTCAGAGGACATGCCTCTGTACGAGTCTCTCCAGCTGCTAAGCCCCATGGCTGAGGGGAGAGACACCGAGAGAAACCCTAAAGCCTAAACCTGCTTTCTTCTTCCTTTCGCTCACAGAAGACGCTTGGACTGTAACAACATTACTAGTGCGCTATTTGTAGAGAGAAGAGAGATAGAGAGTAAGAGAGAGATTTGGATGTCGGCGGTGGGTTAGATCGGAAATGGAAGATGAGCGATCTGGGGGGTTAGTGTGGTGGGGATTGAGTTTTGGGTTTTCATTTCAGCAAGAGAAGAGATTTGATTTTAACAATTTTAACCTGGTGGATGTACTGGTGTTGGTGTACCATTTTAACGACTTCACTCCGACCAAGCTTGATGATGAGATTGATTCGAGAGTGCTACACTCCACCTTCCATTCTTTTTCTCTTTTTTCTTCTCTCTTTCCATCCGTTCTTATTTATTTTGGATTATTTCCTCTTTTGGAAATGCTCTATTCTATTCTATTCAGATATTTTAAAAATCAACTATATATCTAGACATATAAGTAATTTTTTTACTGTTTATTGGGCTCTAAAAGTGGGCTTGGGATAAAATTCAAGGCCTGGTATATTTTTATTTCAGTAATGTTATGTTCAATTTTTTTTCTTTTCTGTTTTTAGTTTGTTTAAAAATAGCCAATACAAGTTTGTGGTAAGCATATGTGGGCTTCGTCCTGGAATGTGCACATTTGGTATCTTGTTTGTTTTAAGTAGGTTTTGTTTCGTCGAGTGTGCACCATCCTAGTGACAGGATGAGATGTAGTGCCGAAGGAAAATCCGTTCGGCAGCATAGTGGGAAAGGTGGTCAAGTGAATCGATGCATCACCATGTGCGTGTTATCTTTCTGCGTCTATGTTGCCGTAATTGTAAAGTAAATAGAGTAACCTGTGTTGCACTGTTTGCTAAATGGTGCGGTTAAGGATACAATGTTTCAGTTGAGTCGCCGGATAATATTTCAGGTGTTTTTGTTCTTGTGGGGTTTAGACTTTATGCCCCCCCTGTATTCTACCATTTTATTAATTGAAGTTCAAGGGTAACTGCAAGCCCTTATTTCAAAAATATATATATATAAGTAGATTATTAGTGCGAATAAGATGAAATGAAATCAATCAATGAATGTACCAAATGTATCAAATTTGGTTTCATATTCATGATTGATTAATCATGATTAGGAACTCTTAATGTGTTTGAAAGGAGAAATAATTGAAGAAATTTAAACAAATACTACAAATTCACAATACTTTTTTTAAATCTCTCCGTTTGCATAGCTTCTCGAGAATTTTATAATTTATTTTTTTTATTCGAGAAAATTTGAGATTTAAATTCTCTTATTCAATTCCTCCAAAATGAAGTGTCATTTTACAATTTTCTCGAATTACTTATAAATGATTGAATTCCTTGTTATTTAAAAAAAAATATGAATAAATCTAAACGCTAAAATTCATAAATGAAGACATTTAATATTATGAAATTATTATTTCTATTTGTAAATTTCGATGAGAATTTTGATTTGTTAGAAAGTACTCATCAAGTTCTCATTATAGAAGACTTCAATGAAATTTTTTTTTTATTTATTTATAGTTTCTCAATATATTATGCTCTCGTGCAAACATAATCAAAGAATCAAAGGCACATATTATTTATAATTTATTTTTTTCTCTCTCCTTTTCTCTCACATGAGAGAGAAACCCTAGAGGCAGCTCGATCATCTTCAGTTAATCTCATCCGATGGCTACCCAGGTCAGGGTTGATCTCACGACCACATCTCTGTCACGAGTTTTTCTGTCGGACTGGATGTCAAGGCCAGAGTGGCTTTTGGTGGCGAGGTCGGTAGTGCAATAAATTTTGTAACAGCTTCAACATCATTCGGCATTCGTCGATTTTTGGCTTATTTGAAAGGACCCAACCCCGATTTAGTTTCCTAAACCGGAATCAAACCCTTTCTGAAAACACGAACCAACAAAAACCATCAAAATTTCGGCAGAATAACGCTACTAATGCGAAATTTCCATTACTTGCACCCGGAAAATAACACTTCATCCTATGCCACAAAAATCAAACCGTGGGCACCAATCCCATCCGGATTTCTCAATATCATAACAGTATTGTAAAGTAATCAATAAAACTATACTTTACAAAAATCCGGAGAAAATCGTATGAAAATCTAATATCAGAATGCTCAGAGCGACCTCTAGTGTATAATTATATAAATATACCACAGCAGGTAGAAAAAGAAACCTACTGGAAGAAACAAGGTAGCTCGAACACTATGCCTCTGACTACGACGTGCGACACCAGAATCCGAACTGCAAACTGGGCACAAAAACTGAAAAGCCCAGGGGAAAGGCAAATAAAAACGTTAGAGTGAGTGGACGAAAATAAATATATGCCTTTCATCAATTTCATATACAATAAACAAGTATAGCGAGTTCGGAAAACATATATGGAGGTTGCCAGGCGAATCTTTCAAGCCCGACGGTCAAGCGAATCGCTTAAGCCCGACGGTGATAGGCCAGGGGAATCTCTCAACCCCAGCGGCATACAGGGGAATCTCTCAACCCTGCCCAGAGGAATCTCTCAACTCTGGTCCATGCCAAAGGAATCTCTCAACTCTGGCGGACTACCGGTGATCAGCTGAGTAGCCGAAACATCGATGCAAGTAATGCCATCACCATAAAAATATAAAATAATACCTCCAAAAGTAATAAATAATCTCAACATCGTATATAAATAAATACGGAAAATCACGAACTCGCAACGACAGTGAAAATATAAAAATGTCCACTCACAGGTGAGCGTAACGCGATACGCGTTAATCCCGTGATCCGGCGGAAAATCTCTCGCCAAACGAACGATCACGAACCCCTGGATAATCATAAAATCTACCGCTCAAAATCATAACTCGAAACCTCAAATCATATCACGAGAAACAACCATTCCCGGAAACTTATAATTCAATAACGACGGAATCGTGAAAATCCGATAATTACACCACAAAACCTCGCTATAATTTCTGATGCTCAATTCGAAAAACAAACCTCACCACTGCGATTGGGGCGCGATTCCGAGTGAAACGACATATAATTCGTCGAAAAACACGTCGGACGAAAAGTCGCTGCTGCCGCCGGCCGCCGGAAAATCCAACCTGCCCAGAAAATTTCATGCTACACATGGTTTTGAAGATCTCGACGATTCCAACAACTTTCCAGTTATAAGTTAAGGCCAATTTTGATAGGAAAAACCTCCAAAAATCATCTCAAAGTTTCAAACCCTTACCGAAATTTCAAATCGACAGATCTCCTTCCTCCGGCCACGGCAACCCTCAAGACTACTTGGAATAGCTTCCTTAGCTTGAGGCTAACAAAATCCCCCAAACCCCGAGCTCCAAAACCACCGGAAAAGCCACCTCCGATTCCGTCAAAAATTCGCTGAAAAACCTCCAATTTCGCCGCCGCCTTTCTTCCTCCTCCGGCCACCATAGGAGGGGATCCAACTACCAATCCGAAGAGCAGCCCAAGCCCATCAAATTTCGTGAAGAAACCTTGCCCAAATATGGCCGGAATCGGCCTCAATTCCGGCGAACCAATTCGGCCTCCCAAACGGGTCGACCCACCCGTGGTCAACACGGTCAACACCCACTTTCCATTTCTGGAAACTTTCCCAAATCAGAATGTATCGTTTCCATATTTATACCGTACGCGTATCGAACCCCAAACGGATATATACGACAATATTCGATGGACGAAAATATTCACAACTTATTACTCGTAACTTGAAAAAATCCTCCGGAAGTTCCCACGAGTTCAAAATTAAATTCTCTACAACTTCCGCGAAGGATCCCAAATCAAATTCTCACCCGATAATTTAGTCGCTAACGAAGCCGCCATATTAACAGATTACATCGAAATCACGACAAATCGCGAAACTCGCAAATCAAGTCGATAATCATTCCATTTACGGTTCGGGTCAATCAACAGTCCAAAACAGATCACAATCACAATTCGGATAGACTCGAACACGAACGGATAAACTCGACAATATTTCGAAATTTAAAATATTCATATCATATTCCTCGGTCGTCGAAATAATAATCCGGAACCGCCCACGAACTCAAAATCACGCGTACAACAACTCTCGAGAAGAGACTCAACTCAAATTCTCGGCCAATAATTAAGTCGTGATCAAGTCTGGCGATTCAATCAATTATCGAAGAACTGCGATTACGCGCTAACTCATGAATTAAGCTGATTACACTACTGATTCTGTTCCGGGTCATCACATTATTAGCCAACAATGATTCTAAGTGATTGTTGTTTGTGCGGGTTTCTAGTTTGGTGTTTGTGGAAACAAGAATTTTTGGATTCGAACTTGGAATCAATGATATGAAGCCAAGTAATGATAGATCGAAGCTTAAGAGCAAGAGAATAAGAACTTCGAAGTTGGACCTTCAAAGTGTATTTCGAGGTTTAATGTTCAACCTCAGAAGTGTTACTCAAGGTTCCAAACCTGGCCTTCGGAGGTCGAGATGAGTTTCAAAATTCCATGTTCGTGGCCAGGATGAAATCCATCTTGTGGAATCGATATATTGTAAGGCCCAGGTCCAGATTTGAGGGCCCAAAGAAAAGAGTAAGGATTGGATTGGATTGGATCTAAGAGGCCAGTAACCCACGTAGCCTTAAAATAGGGGCATTAAACGTGGAGTGGGGTGCAAGCCTGGAAATGTGCCACCAAAATAGGGGTTAGTTGAAGTTTGAGGCCGAGAATTAAGGATCTGGAAAAGAGCTTCAAGATTCGAGGTTTGAGGTTCGAGGTTCGAGGTCAAGTTGGCAGTTTCTATTCTGACGGATAAAGAACACTATAAATAGTGGATGTGAAGTTTGGCATGCAAGAATAGGAGTAAGGCCTAAGAATATGACTGACTGTTGACGATCGAGGATCGAGGATCGAAGATCTGCATCGAAAAGCTGATTTGGTCAGCAGACTTATTCGAAGGGATAAGTCATGCGAGTAGTGGCACGAAAATAAGAGAATATGGCTTCTATGAACATGGGACTTGGTGGGCAAGCTTCGCTATATTGTTGTGGGAAGCTAAGCACTATAAATACCAGGTAGTAGAGTAAGATTAAAGTGGGATGAAATTCCTTATAAACTTGCATTGAACTATGTCTGACTTGAGGTCGGAGTTGTTTTTGAAGGCACCCCCCCCCTTTTTTGTTCCTACATGTTGAAGATCTTCGTCAAAAGCGTCATCATTAAGGTTCGTTTTGTTCGTTGGAATTGTCTTATGGAAGCTGGAAGAATCTACTACATTTTTTGTGCTCGTATAGTGTTTTTTGACAGGTGTTTGTGATCCGCTTGCACGGTTGCGTGTTGCGATGATATGGTTTTGGATGGTGGTTGGCATGGAAAGGGGTCTAGACAACGCTAGAATGGTAGGTGGATAGAGTCAAAGAGAACAAAAAGATGGGAATTTTCTGATATATTGATCTATCCCGAATTGAGACATATATATAAAGTTACATCCAATCCCAAAAGGAATTTAATTACATGTATTAATTACAGGATATATAATCCCTAATAGTCCTATGAGTATAACTCACTCTAACACTCCCCTTAAGTTGGTGCATACAAGTCTTGAATGCCGAACTTGTCAAGTGAGTCACTAAAGACCTTAAAATATGTTTTGTAAGAATGTCAGCTAGTTGCTCCTCTGAATGAACTGAAAATGAAACAACTCATAAATACCACAAGCTATACCTCGATAATAAGCTTATGCACTTGAACGGGACACCACCTTCAACTTCTTGGTTTTCCAAGTAATTAACCAAATTGCCACCAACAAAAGTAAAGTAGCCAAAAGAAGAACACATCTCAGTAATGCAACCAGCCTAATCTGCATCTATATATCCACTAATTAACCACCAAATTTCTATTCTTGCGAAATACAAGTCTCTTACCAGGAGAAAACTTCAAATACTGTTAGATTCGCATTACATCGTCCATATGTGCTTCATTAGAATTGTGCTCATAATGCTAACAACATTAAAAAGATCGGGTCTAGTGTGAGATAAATAGATCAAACCGCCAACTAACCTCTGATATTGTGATTTGTTTATGGAAACATGATCTGGATATCCTGCTCTGCGAAGATTCTGCTTAATAGGTGTGTTAATCAGTTTGCAATCATGCATACCAATTTCTACCAACAAATCTAGGACATATTTCCTCTGACTAAATATAATGTAGCCTTTGCTCCGGGAAACCTCAATTCCCAAGAAATACTTCAAGTTTCCAAGGTCCTTCATCTCAAATTCTGAAGAAAATTAAACTTTGCAACTTCTTGATATTTTTCAAAGTCATCTCCTATCACAACCATGTCATCTACCTAAATGATCAAAGCAGTGACTTTACCTTGCCTATATTTTAGAAACAGAGGGTGGAATGAATTGCTATGGCTAAATCCAATCTTCTTCATGAACATTGTAAACCTACCAAACCAAGCTCTTAGAGATTGTTTTAATCCATACAAAGACTTCTTTAGTTTACACACCATCTTCTCATTAGTAGAAATACCATATCCAAGTGGTAGATCAATGTAAATTTTTTCAGTCAAATTTCTATGAAGACAGGTATTCTTTACATCAAACTATTATATTGGCCAATCCAAATTAGCTGCTAGAGATATAAGAGCTCAAATAATAGCAATCTTTGCCACTAGTGCGAAAGTCTCATCATAATCCACTCCATACTTCTGAGTATACCCTTTTGCAACCAACCTCCCCGTGTACATGTCAGTTGATCCATCTACAACTAACCGTCTTCCTTTTTGGTGGTAAATGCATCAAATCCCAAGTAACATTCTTGCTCAAAGCACCAATCTCTACCTTCATTGCCTTGGCCCACTTTTCTTCCTTTATTCCATCCTGCACTGTAATATCCCAAACTTTCGTATAATTACTTGTATTTTGTGATAATTTGAGTTCAATTTAGAGAGCGCGATAAATAATATTTACCGCTAGTAAATGTTGCGAGAATTATAGTTGACTTTTTAACTAATTATTTATGTCGGTTGACTTCATAAGGAAGTCATAGGATTCATTGAGACGAGTTCCTCGATGCGTGGAATACCGTAATCAAAGTTACGACGTAAAAGTTATGATCAACAAAAGTGTCATGATTTACGGAAACAAAAGTACAAGACTATAAATAGAGATTTTCAGATTTAGAAAGAGAGAATTTCCATTTTTGATAGTTGACCGAGCTCTGGCGACGAGAATCACCGCTCAGTAGTCGACCGTCGATGCAACGATTTTCGGTCACTAAATTGGAAGATCTTGGTATCAAAATGATTGGCTCGATCCCCTCTCTATTTCCCTTATAGTCTCCACCGTATATTTTTTCAGAGAAAGCCAAAATTTTGATAAGATGTACGGTGAAAACCAAGGTTTTGGGGTCGACGATTTTCCAACTGATTTAGTCGTCGATGGAGGTATGATTTGAACCCTTGTAATGTGTGGATTGTATTGGGTTGTGAAATTAAGCGTTTGCAGGTTGTTTTTCCGAGATTCGAGTTAATTTCAGTTCAGAAATCAACGTTGAATGACGGTTGACGGCGATGATTGGTGGTGAGATTAGAGGGGTTTGGCAGCCTTCCTTGCCCTGAGTCGATTACACCCAACCTCGAGCCTCATGGTGGCTCGACAATGGTGCGACGTCACTATGAAACTTTTGGTGGTTTTTGGCCAGTGGATTCAAAATTAGGTTTAGCTATAGTTGTAAGAATTTTTGGGCTTGATGAGAGGAAGAGATTGAGGTATCAACCTCTGCCGCCATCTGGCTGAAAAAAATATTTCGGAACTAGTCGTGTTAAATATCGTTAGAATCATAATGACACCACGAGCATAATTGTGAGGTTTAATTTGTGCTTAGACATCATCAACCCAGTGGGTGGGCGGTGGTAGCACATTGGGTCACATGTCGCTATTAGTGGCGGTATGGTCGACAGAGGAATTTCTTATGTTTTATGTCATTACGACCGTATCATTGTAATGGGTTAATCGGAAAGAGTATTCGACTCAATTTGATATAGTTTAAACCAAGTCGATTATTTACAGGATATATATAAATATTTAATTGATTTAATGATATTCTAGTATGGACGGGTCGTCACAAATGGTATCAGAGCGCGGTTCAACACTCGGACCAAGTTCTTATTCAGTACTGTATATTCTAAATTGTTTTGCATAGTGTGAATAAATTGTATTGAGATTTGAATCGATGATTGTGTTCTTATTGAATACTGATTACTAACAACAATGATTTATTTTTGATTTTGTCGGTAAACTTGTAAATTTATACCTCCAAGATCGTTGTGAGGACGAAGGATTTCGATGGTTGAAGCAGAGTCAGAGAAAAAAAAGAAAATTAAAGGTGTCGAATCAAAATAAATATTTTTCTTCAAAAATCAGGTACAACTTTTTGACGTACGTGGAAATACGTGTATAGTTTATCGAGAGTTATGGATACAAATTCAAATAAGATTATGATCTTGAATATCTATGTTGTGCTGCAAAGAATAGAAATTGAGAAAATATGAATTGAATATGTTAGAAATGGTTCTCAGAAATTGTGTGTCGATAGGAGGATCTTTGTAGTTGCACTACAAGAAAAGGCAACTTAGACGACAAAACAGTGAAGGTTTCATCATTTAAGTAGAATTTAGAGGACGTCAATAAACTGTGTCGTTTTAAACAGTTTTTCATCGTCTAAGTGTGAATTAGACGACGGAAATGAGTCTTTGTCATCCAAGTGAGGGGTGAGACGACGCATAGATACATCATCGTCTATGTGACTACTTAGACGACGCAGTGTCGGTACATCGTCTCATCCCTCGCCTGGACGACAAAAACTACACACAATCCGTCATCTAAGTCGTCTATGTAGTCACTTAGATGACAAATACTCATTTTCGTCGTCTAAGTAAACACAATTATATATTGTGCCAGATTCTTTTCCTCTTCGCTCGCTCATTCTCATTTTAATTTTTATTCTCATTCTCATTCTCTCTCGATCAGACTCTCCTCACATGTACAACTAGCACTATATATATATATATATATATATATATATATCTATCTCCGGCTCCGACCATCGATTCGCCATATATCGGTGAAGGCTAGGTACGTATGTAGTTAATTTTCGACAATCTTAACGTTTATATATATAATTAATTGTACGTTTGATTGATTGCATTGTTAGTACGTACGTCTAATATTTAGAAATAAGTTTGGTAATTTATTGATATATATATATTAGTTAATTAACTAGTATGCATGGATGTTTAAAATTTGGTTAATATTTAGTCAAAACGTACATGCATGTTAGATATATTAAAGTAATTGATGTATAGTATATTCATTGTTAATTAATAAAGATAATTAATAAATATGTTAATTAATTATACGTTAATAAGGTAGTTGAAAATTTGTGTATATATATAATAGTTTAATAATTACTTAAAAATATGTATATATAATAGTTGAATAATATGATAATTATTAAATTTCGTAGAAGTATAGACAAGAGTTGGATAAAGCTGCGGAATAGAACTGATGTTCGGTATATGGATGGAATCAGAGAATTTGTGAATTTTGCGATGGAACATGGTCAGGGAAAGAAGCGTTTCAGGTGTCCGTGCGAAAAATATATTAACTATCAGTATGTGGAGGTTAATGTTATGATGCAACACCTGTACGAAAATGGTATAATGTGGAGTTACACTACATGGAGCGAGCATGGTGAAGTAGTAGACTTCAGCTCAGGGTACAGTTACTATGGTGCCTTATCCAACGGTAGTGGTGTTAGCCCCCCTGCTTGAAACTCAACTATAGATTTGGTCCATGATGCATTTTCGGATTTAGTCATGGTGGACCCCAACACCAAGAGGGAGGTTACAATACCACTCATGGGCAATGATGACATATTCTCTGCTGCTAGTTTGGCCACTTACACCATTGAGATGGATAAGTACAACACAATGTTACTTGAAGCCCAGACCCCGGTATACTCTGGATGTTGAGAGAATGTGTTGTAATATGTGATGAAGCAAATGGAGATAAAAGTGAAAAACAAAATGTCAGCCAGTGCTTTTGACAAAATTCAGGACCAAATATATAAGTTGCTTCCTAATGATCACAATCTTCTTAAATCCCACTATAAGGTTAGAAATATCTTAAGTAGCCTCGGCCTAAAGTACCGGATAATTGACGCATGTCCAAATGATTGTGTGCTATTTTACAAATAGTATACAAATTTAGACTATTGTCCCATATGTGGCCAGTGCATATATGAGCAGAATAAAAAGAGTTCGAAAAAGAAAATCCATGTGAAGGTTCTTCGATATTTTCCATTGATTCCCAGATTGCAACGTCTGTACATATTTCTATACACAGCAAAGGCAATGCGATGATACGCAGAAAAGTGAATAGATGATGATGTGTTGAGACATGCCATGGATGGGGAGGTTTTTAAACATTTCGACAGCGAATTTGGAGACTTTGCAGCAGAGGTTCGAAATGTTGTACTCGAACTATCTATAGACAGATTCAATCCTTAATAGCTCTATCGTCAGCACTTGGCCAATTTTTCTAATGTCGTACAACCTGCCTCCGTGGATGTGCATGAATAAGGAATTTAATTTCCTTACTCGGCTAATTCAAGGTCCTAAATCTCCAGGAAAGTGCTTAGATCTCTATCTCAGACCTTAGATCGACGAGTTGAAACTATTATGGGAAAATTGAATCCCAACTTATGGCAAATTCACTGACACAATGTTCATGATGAGGTCAGCCGTAATGTGGATGATCAGTGATTTTCCAGCGTATGGGATGTTGGCAGCCTGCAGGACGAAAGGATACAATGGATGTCCTATATGTTTGGACGACGTAAACTCTAATTGGCATGCAGGGAAGGTGTGTTACCTGGGTCACCGTAGATGGCTTCCTGACAATCACTCGTGGTGACAGGATGAAGCTCATTTCGACGGGACGGTAGAGAATAATCCTGAACCCCGTAGTTGATCTGGCGAAGAGATTTTAGAGAGGTTGAGCTATTTCACTTTGGTGTGTTGACCAATGACAAAGATGTACAGAAACGCAATCCAATACCTCCACATGATCTCAACTATTGGCATCACAAGAGTATATTCTTTGAACTCCCTTACTGGTCGAAGTTGAAGCTGAGGAACAACTAGGATGCGATGCACATAGAAAAGAATGTGTGCGACAGTGTGGTGGAAAAAATTCTCGGTATCAAGTTCAAGACTAAAGATACTCCCAAAGAGCGCAAAGATTTGGAATATATGAGTCTACATCGTCCCTTGTGGTTGAGGATGGATAGAAGAGGAGTGTACAACAAGATGCCAGCTGCACCTTACATAGTGGAGCCAACACCTAGAGGTTTTGCATTCCACTGGTTTAAGAGCATATTCATTATCTGACTACGTATGCAACTACTATAATTAGAGCAGTGGACGAGGTGCAACACAAGTTTGTTAGTCTAAAGACACATGACTATCACGTTATGTTGTAACGTCTGATTCCAGTGGTAATTTGGCCATATTTACCTCATGACGTCGTAGAACCAATAGTGGCATTGTGCAAATGGTGGCAGAGGTTATGCGCCAGAGAGTTAAAGAAGTCAGATTTGGTGGAACTTCAACAACAAATTATGCACATCAATTGTAAACTAGAGAGGATTTTTCCCCTGCTTTATTTGACATCATGATTCACCTAATGATCCACCTACCCGAGCAGGTGCTCATTTCTGATCCGGTCCAGTACACTTAGATGTATCCTCAAGAAAGGTACGTACAACTAATTAATTATACAAGTTTTTCGATCCATTATTTGTTCAAGTCGAGATTACTAGCTATATGTACATATTCTACAATTAATTAATTGAACGTTTGATTTTGTAGACAGCTTGGACAGTATAAATGATTCGTGAAAAATAAGTCATCCCCGGATGGCTCCATAGCAGAGACATACCTAATGCATGAGTGTGTTACTTACTGCAATAGGTACCTCAAGGATCTACCACCTCATACCGCCTTCGATCCCAGTGCTCACAACAATCTTTCTGTCGTCACAAATGTCATACGACTGTTTAGAGGAGTATTAAAGGAATCGTTAACACGAGAAGAACTTATTGAGGCGCATTGGGTAGTGTTGCGAGACTATGATGAAGTTGAGCCTTACATGATTGCGTACAAGGAGAAGCTTCAAACGTTAAATCCGGACAAGAGTTCGGCTTGGTTTGAAAATGTGGTTAAGAAGAAGTTCTCCGATTATATCTTTCAATGGGTACGTATGTTTATTTATTTAACTTATATACATGTTTGTAGAAATTAATTTTATATATATATATATTCTTCCCATTTTCACAAATGATTGATCTACAAAAATTCGATAACCACGGGGGTGGTAGTCCTGGCCAAAACACTTGCTAGTAGAGAAGCCGATTAGACACTATATTTACCCGGATGTTTTGTGAACGGTGTAAAATTTCATTCATTGACTCGATATGAAGGAAAAAGAATACAGAACAGTGGGGTAGCGGTTGAGAAAGACAATGATATATATTATGGGGCTCTTGTATGTTCGTTCAGTTATGTTATGGGAATGATGTCAACATTTTCTTATTCAAGTGCAAATGGTTCAAGCATACAAAGGAAGACCTGGGCTTTTTATCAGTCGATACAAACTCAAGCTGGTATGAGGATGAGCCTTTTGTTATTGCCACCTTAATTAGGCAGGTGTTCTATCTTGATGATCCGAAAACTGGTGAAGGGTGGAAAATAGTAAACCATATCTCTCATTGATGTGAAGAATGCCTTTCTTCATGGAGATCTGACTAAAGAAATCTACATGGATATTCCTCCAAGATATTGTACTTCTATAGGTGAGAAGGCGGTGTGCAAGTTGAAGAAGTCTTTGTATGGAGTGAAACAATTTCCAAGTGCTTGGCTTGGAAGATTCACAGCTTTTAATGAAGAAGATTGGATATCAGCAAAGCAATTCAGACCATACTTTGTTTCTGAAACACCAACAGGGTAAGATAACTGCTTTGATCATTTATGTGGATGACATAGTTATGACAGGAGATGACTTTGGTGAAATCAAGATATTATAAGTTCAGTTATCTTCTGAGTTTGAGATGAAGTACCGTGGGAACTTGAAGTATTTCTTAGGTATTGAGATAACCTGGAACAAGAACTGTATTATGTTGAGTCAAACAAAATATATTCTAGATCTGTTTGCAGAGATTGGTATGCTTGAATGTAAACCGGTGGATACACCCATTGAACATAATCATCGTATTGCAGAGTATATTGATCAAGTACCTACAGAAAAGTCTCGATATCATAGATTAGTTAGGGCATTAATTTACTTATCTCATACTAGACTTGATCTTTCTTATGTTGTTAGCGATGTGAGCAAATATGCACAATCCCAGTAAGGCTCACATGGATGTTGTGATAAGAATCTTGAGATAGTTCTACACCTGGTAAAGGTCATGTGATTCATAAGCATAAAGGTCTAGGTGCTAGTGGGTACACTGATGCAAACTGGGCTGGTAACATTACTGACAGACGTTCTACTTCTGGTTACTTCATGTTTGTTAGTGGAAATTTGGTTACTCGGAGGAGCAAGAAGCAGAATGTGGTGGTCTATTCTAGTACAGAAGGTGAGTATGGAGGTATGGCTCATGGTGTTTGTGAGCTATTTTGGTTGAAGTATTTGTCAAAGGATTTGGGTTTTCAGTAGAAACAACCAATCCCTCTATATTGTGATAACAAGGTGATGGTTGACATTGCGCATAATCATGTTCAATATGATCAGACAAATGTGGAGATTGACAAACACTTCATCAAGGAAAAACTAGATGCTCGTATGATCTCATTTCCATTTGTTCATTTAGAGAAACAGATTGCTGATATCCTTACCAAAGTTGTTTCATCCAAGACATTCAGTAATTCACTTAACAAGTTGGACATTCAAAACTTGTATACACCAACTGTGTATAACTGTAAAATATATTTCTGTAGTAATTTGAAGTGATTATCTATGCTTTCTAGTTGTTATCCCATATTTGAGCTTTCGGGTATCTTATAACGCATATTTATGTTTTACAATTTCTACTGCAAATGAATTATTTTACTGATATTTGTGTAATATTTATGATCTAAAATTTAACTAAACCTTTATTAAAATTTTCTTTTATATAAGAATAAAATATGTTCGACTGAACAATATGACTCAACAATATGACCGCTGTATAGCTTGTGAAATACGTAAAACTTAAACTAAGAGCTCAGCGGTGATGGCATTGGTTGAGCCACCATATCTGGTACAAATTTGAACTCTCTCCGAGAAAAGTTTTGTGAGAAGAAGAAGAAGAAGAAGAAGAAGAAGAGACGCCTCCTCCCCCGAAACGCCGTCGTCGCATTCCTTCATTCCCTCACGGCGGCTCTCTCCCCAATGTGGGTCCCATCTTTCCAGGTGCGGATCTGACTCCTTGCATTTGTGTACACTAGTAAATAAGTAATTTAATCTGTCAAAATAGCTATAGCTATAGCTCTGACTCTATCAGATCTTCAGATCAGATCTTCGTTCATGTTAGGGACGTAGGTTGTTTAAATTTCCATGGAAGCTGGATTTGATTGACCAAACAAACAAAAACAATGGAGGCTTACAGTGGAAATTCCCCAAAACTGAGATTAGATCATGCCAAAAAACAATCGGAAGAAGCAGAAACAGAGCCCCATTTGTCGGTATTGGAGGATTCTGGCAGCCACAATCATCATAGGTTCCATTCCATGAATGCACTAGAAATCTTGAGGGAAACCGTGCGAATTCTGCGCTACAATTCCTGGGGTTTTTTGGCAATAGCTACCTTGCTGATTTGCCCCGTGTCTTCCGCGGTGCTTTTGTCAAATTTGCTAGTTGATCATTCACTTGTAAAAAGACTGACCGTTAGGCTGTTACTAGTTACGAAAGCTAGTGGACTCCCCTTGAGGCCTTTTATCAGTCATTCGTGCAAGAAGTTTTCCGAGATGGTCATCTCCTCCACTATCTGCTTTCCTTTGTACATCACATTCTCCTTGTTGTCAAAAGCTGCGCTCATTTACTCTGTTTATTGGAGCTATTCCCTCAGGAAGTTTGATGCCTCCAAGTTTTATGTAGTTTTGAGGAAAATATGGAGGCGGCTTGTTTCGACCCATGTGTGGATGTGTATGGTGGTAGTTGGTTGCCTCGCCTTGTTTTTGATTGTTCTTCTTGCTGTGTGCAATGCTTGTTCGATATTTAGGGTGTCACCTCAGCTTACCATGTATGCCGCAATGGTGGTTGGGCTTATCTTCTCGGTTGTTTTTGCCAATGCTATTATTATTTGCAACATTGCAATTGTGATTTGTGTTTTGTAGGATGTATCGGGACCAGAGGCATTGATTCAGTCTGAGGCTTTAATCAGGGGCCAGACTCAGGTCGGCCTGCTTATATTTCTTGGATCCACAATTGGAATGGCTTTTGTTGAGGGAGTGTTTGAACATAGGGTGAAGATGTTGAGCTACGGTGACGGGTCTTCTCGCATATGGGAAGGGCCCCTTTTGGTGGTTATGTATTCGTTTGTGGTACTTATTGACTCTATGATGAGTGCTGTTTTCTACTTCAGTTGCAGATCTTTTAGGATGGAAACATCAGTAGAAGGTGAGTCTCATTCAATTTTGGAAACAATAAACTCTTCAGCTGAATCGGTTGGTATTCAATGACACTGGAAGCGCCATGAGCAAAATACTTTTGATTAATAATGTTGAAGACGGTAACTCCTGGTCGTGGTGACCAAGGCTTATACAGTATAAAGTTGTGCTTTGTGGACCTCCCATTTAAGGTTTCATGGAAGGGTGAAACCTCAACTTCCTCTTCCATCTCTTGATACTTCATTTGGTGCAAAAGTTGTATTTCTGAGAGATATAGAAGCAAGCTTGCAGAGTCAAAGGAAGGTATCTGAAGGTTTCACATTGCAAAAATGGTGAGGAAATGTTACTTCATGAAGAATAGTCATTAGTCAATAATGATAGAAACATACTTATCTGGTATACTTTACAAGTCAACTGTCATTATACATTACTTCTAATTATTCATCTCTATTTGTAAACTGCTACATAAACCATACTCATATTTTGAATCAGATATGGATGTTCTGGCCAAAAAGGGCACGGATAATTAATGGACTGATATACCAATATTATTTTACAAGAGCTTAATCAGATTGTAAATTGGGTCTTCTAGTTTATGAGAAGACAAGTTTACGTATCAGTATGGTTTGGTTGTTGCTTATGAAGTGGATTCATTCCTGTTCAAGGATGGAGAAAATGCAGTTAAGTTTACATCACTACACTACACACCTTCACTGTTATGATTAATAGTGAATCCATTATAACAGATCACAAGCCAAGAAGCATTTTTTTTTTGTTTTTTTTAATCCAGTTTAACCGATTACAACCCAACTTGCATTTATATCTTGAGCCAAATATATCAGAAAACATATCAGGCTCTTAACTTAATGAGAGGCAATCAGACGAATTTAGACCAAACAGTGACGTATTATTGGGATGAAGCATAATTGGAACCCGGTTCAAAGCCCATAACCATTAAACGGTTAGGAAAACCAAGCCTAGAAAGTGAACAATCAAGCCAAACCTTGTTGAAAGAAGGAAGAGACGTATCCTCTACCAACGTTCAGTTGCAGTGATCATTGATCCCTTCTTTGCGCCAGCCGCCATTACCAAACTAACATCCCCATTACTGAGATTTAAACCCGTCGCCTCTCCCGTCCATGATGCCCTCCTCACGCTTCTATAGCACGACACCGACAACGCCGATCGTGAACAAAATCGACGCCGTAACATCATGGAATCCTGACCAATGCCCAATCGCCTCCATAAACGCTCGTCTAACACTTACAACACATACAGTACAACACGGCAAGACCTGCCACCAATCCATCGTTGTGCCTCATCTGACAGAAACACCACTCCCTTCCGACGCACCCATTGGTGTCAACAAAGCCAACGGCTGCCACTGAGGCAGTGGCCAACCGACAAGGCTAGATAATGATACTACTTAAAAACCGAAATATAAATATAGGCTTTGTTGTTCAGCAAGGCACACCCGTGTGTGCTCACTGTTAAATGCCGACGCAATACCAGCTAGAACCTGATGTAAACAGAGCAGTGCTACTATCTTGATTCATGTCCCCTAGGATTCTTTTCACTGAAGAAAAAAGGTATGCTTCAATGTGTTCACAAAATGTGAGTTATAAATTACTACACTAGCTGTATACATATATGTATTCATCAGTAATATATGTGCTATACTACTTAAATTACATACATGAAATCTACAACTAATCACGAGACTACTATCTTACGTCCTGATTTTCTGGCCTGGGTGGTTCAGCGTAAGCTTGTCCTTGGTCTCTCACATCTCTGAACATGGAAAGAAACGAGTTGAGGCCTTCAGATGAAGCTCATCCTAATATCCATAGCAAAAGTGAACTGAAAGAATTCATAGCTGCAGGGTTCGGACCATTCTCTGCTTGATTCATGTTGGCTTGGCCTGGAACCTGGAGAGGATTTCGCACACTCTCTGGGTTGTCATTGCCTGTTCCATCTGAAACCACTGCTGCATTGGATCCAGATCTTATGCCAGGCCCAGAGGCCAGGTCAGAGTTAACTAGACCAGGATTTCTTGTGTTTAGTCTTGTGATATGTAAAGTTGAGGCAAGGAACGTGGAGGAAGTAATGTGGAAGTCGGGATGCTGTTGAAGTTGTGATCGTCGATTTTGAATAAACCTTTGTAGAGTTGGTACCTGCAAGGAAAAGTGACATGAGTATAGCACCAATCGATTGTCAGACTACTAAGGTAACAAATATTTCTTTGACGGCTGTAAGACCAAAGTCTGTCTGCCAGAAATGATTTTATTTCTATCCTGGAGAGTTCTAACAGCGAGAGTTTGATGGAGCTATCCTCCAGTATACAGGTTGAGCAACTTTAGCGGTTCTTCCATTTATCAATATATATATATATATATATTCCTTTCAACAGACCATTTTTTACAAGTATTTCTTCCAAAAGCAGAATAAAGAAAAAAAAACATAAAATGAAGTTTATATTGAGATATGCCAAGACATGCAAAAGCATAATAAATTACAAAAGGGTACCTCAAACCGGTTCCAGAAGTATAAAATAAGATGCTGCATAAATGCTGCGGCTGTTGAAAGAGCCAAATATGAAAAACCTGCAACAGTTTTCACACTCAAATTCTTCATCAAAAAGTAATCAATTCCCGTGTTACAGTAAAACTGACAACAATAATGGACATACCATAAGCATAAGAGAAGAAATATATGTGAAAAACCAGAAAGTAGAGCAGAAAGAAGCGGGGAAAGAACTTCATCGATATAGGCGTGCGAACACTGAAAAAAAGAACTAAAATTAGGTCACAATGTCACAAAAAATTTGAAACGTAAGTGCAATGTACAGATAATCTAATATGAGAAGTTTTCCCAATTCAGAACATATGTGCACAGCGCTATCTCAACCAGCTAATCACAGTATCAAAGCCACTAATCACATTCTGAATCCCACTAAGGTTCTACAAAATGTGTCAGTTAAATCCTACTTCAGTCTCAAGTACATCCAGTAGAAGAGTTCAGGTTGTTTAATCCACATATATTGGACCTGCCAATCAAACTCAACAGCCTACAAACCAATATTTGGGCAAACTTTGAGAAATCACAAAGATGTCTGACCCCAGTATCTGAATTTAACTATGACCTGACAAAAAAAGAAAAACTAGAAATATGGGATACAACTCTTAATTCAGCCAGCCCATAGAATTGAACTAAAGAAACTAATCAGTGGTGACTACTTGAGTAAAGCTTTCAATGTGCAATCTTTCCAAGTGGAGTATACCATCAAACCATGAGAGAGAATACCTGATCAGGGTAAATAATTCGCTCAACCAGACAAGAATTAGAACCATGAAGGCCAACAGTTGATCGTCATAGAACTCGAACAGAAAGAACAATATGCCGATCATAATCTGCAGAATCAAGTTTATGCCATTTGAAAGTGAAGCATTTATCAAAAAACTTGCATTAAATACCTAGGTTCTACCAATAAAGGCAAAATGAAAGTATGTACTCTTACCGGCACAAACACAAGTGATTCAATCACATGCACAAAAATCAACTGAAATGTTGGAAGCTGGTGACGAGCATGGTGTTGAAGCTGCACTGGAATAATTTTGACAACTGTAAGATCAGACTATAGGGACAGGATAGGAGGATGCATAACGCAATTAATAATGCTAATTTCTCACTTCTATGATATACTCATCAATCAAGGAGAGCACTTCATTAGAGTTATTTTTTAAATCGCACTAAATATCAAGTTTATATTGAAGTCTATTCTCATACTTAATTTCATTGGCTTAAAAAAGACATGCTGCGTGTCTGGGTCGTCGTAGGTGGTAGTAGCATCATAATATCCATAAACATATATATATTACAATTAATAAATAACAAACCTGTAAACTTCAGCATGCGAGTCTGGGTCTCTCTCAAAGTAAATGACACAGACATAGTGGTTGTAAAGAACACAAACAGCGACATCATAAGAACACCACACTTTGTCACGAGGTAGTCTGGTGGAGCCCAAATAAAACATAACAATATATTAGCGATAGTCGCATACAAACCTCATTGCCTGAGAAACAACACAGAAAAGTAAGAGATAGTCGCATACAAACCTCCAAACTTTCCAGGACCTTCTGGTGGTTTGTGTGCAAAACTAAGATTAAAGAACTCCTTTGTTTGAAAATTATAAAGATAACCTGTAAGTTCCACAATAAGCTTCGTTACATATCATGAATAAAAATAAAAATCGGAAATATATGACACACAAACCAAAATCAAGTAGCAGATTGTGCAAATAATCCCAGTTAGGATGAGAACGATGCAATGACTATACCAATTCTTCAGTTTCTTAATCGGTATTTTGCTACAGTTCTACAGTTAACTATTGGATAACTTTGGTTATCATTAATCGTCTGATAAAAAATAGCTAACAAGTATAGTAGGTTTTTTCTTTTTGAGGACTGAAGATAAGGATACACATACAGGACATTATCATAAGCACATGTTTCAATTATCAACAACATTAAAAGTTTAAAGAAATAATCCCCAGTGGCCAATTCTTACGAAGACACGGCACACCTAATGGTTGACCGAATTTGACCTTCAATAGCATTTTGTTTTTTCATTTTTAAATGGGTTATGAATCTGACTGCAAAATTTCCTATCTTCAATTTAATATCTCAAAGCTCAATAAGAGGAAACACAATACATACTCGATGGACCATATAAGCAACCCCGATCCAAATCCTCTCTTCCAAATACTCTAACTTGTTTAAGAGATAGAACAAACTAAGAATTATGAAGAATAAAAATGGTTATTACCTTGACCAGGAGAAGTCAACAAACTGTTTATCAAAATGGTATCATACCCAACAAAGCTGTTAATGAGTAACTGCTGCCACCTGGTAATTTTGGAAAGTACATTAAACAATTTAGATACAGGTGGTATACAACTTCACATAAAAACTAGAGAAAACACTCAAATAGTATATGCATTACTCCTAGTTTTACTCCTTAACACACATTACGGTCTTCATACAATACATGTATCTTCCTATCCATGCAGAACAGCAAAAATGCAAAAGTGCAACTGATCAAATTTAACTGATTGAGAAGGTAGTGCAGATGACAGTAGCAGATGATAATTACATTATCAAAGGAAACAGCAAAATGCACAAAAAGGTGACTAAACAGACAGAGCACCAATTCACATTCCAGTTTACAATCTACAACTACTTGTGTCGCATCAATTTGGAATTATGAACAACAGATTCCACATAGATTCCGAGCTAAACCACTATAAATGAACTATAAAACAATTCAGTTACAAAAATGGACTATAAACTCTGTGTCATTCATAAAACAATTCAGTTAAAAAAAGAAGAAAACCAGCACGATATAGTTTCTCTAGGACATTTTACCTGTTTCCAAAACAGGAATGTCGAGCTGATATGCTAATGTTTACAGTACGAATATTATGCTGAGCCCTTGCACTTTCAGGTAGTAGAAAATATCCCTGTAAACAACGTTTGTCAAACAACTCAACATTTGAAAAGAAATCGGCAGATACACCATTGCCGGTATCATTATGGATTCAGTAACCATTACCTATGCAGTCTACCCTGAAGAAAGATAAAGAGATAAAATGAAATAAACGAAAAAAGGGTAGATACCTTTTCCATAGTGTATAAATATGTTGGTTCAAAAGTTTTGCTTCTGTTCTCAAGCCACTGCACTGAGACATATCCCAAGCAAGTCATCAGTAACAATGACATACAGTTATGATAAGAGTATAGACAAGTTATAACATTACAAAGCAAGTGGTCAAGTTCCCTGCATACATTACACTATAATATCTTATCCAACAACCAGAATGAATAAACAAAATAGACACAATTCATGTAACCAAGGTTTTAAAAGTCAAAGGCTTACCCAAGGCTCTAGTTTAAAAGGCTAGGCCTAAGGCATAAAATGTGTATGCCTTTTCGACTTTTTCTAGTATAGCATATTTCAGAATATATTTCACTTATCCGTCTTATGCCTTTTAGTAGTGTTAAAAATGCTTTAATAAGTTTAATTAAACCACAGGAAAGGATTAGCTGACATTCCTTAGTTTCATTTGCTTTCTTTCTTCCAATGCCTTCTGTTTCTGAAAGTATAAAGCATTTAAAATTTCCCAACTTAAGGCCTCGTTTAGTTCAGGATTTGGGCAGAAACAAAAGGAAAATCAGCCATTTAATTAATGTGAAATCTTGTTCATTGAATTCAAAGGGACAGTAAATACTTTCCGGAGAGAAGGGAAATTAGAGGGGGGAAGTAGTTTGCCCCATACCCCCTAGGGCTTTACTTTCCCTTCCTACTTTCCTGCAATTACTGCATATGAATGACTATTTTCTGGTGTTACCATATACAATAAAGGAAATGGGATGAAATCTTTTTAAAATTCATTGCCACGGGAGAGGGAAGGGAAGAGACATGGATTATGTTCTTTCCGGTGACTAAACAAGGCCTAAGAATATTATTGCAATTGAACAGTGAAGATATAAGTATCTACATTATCCTTTCCTTCACTGCTATTTGGGATGAACAATGGAGTCACCCGCAACTTTTTATGAAAGATTAGCAATAATAAAATTTTATAGAACACATCAATTTTCTTCTGCCTAAAAGAAAGGAGACAGAAGTGAACTCCTCTTTCTCAGATTAATTATTTTTAAATAAAAATATATATAAATATGGAACAAAAGAATTTGTACAGAGCACTCCTAATAGTTGAATTATGATAGTTAGATTAACTTCCAATCCAGTACATTTGAATAGTTGTAATATTGTAACAGTAGATATACAGTTACAGTGAAAACCTACTTCAGCTATCATTTTCATTTTTCTTTTGTTCCTTCATTCTTCCTCTTTTTTAGGATAAGAAATAATAACTGAGTAGGTTTCCCATCAGATAAACCGAAAAGAAAGTTGACGTGCACAAAAAACCAATCCAGAGTACAAAGACATTATAAACAGGGAAGTCAATAAAAAAAATCCAACCGAAATAAATAAAAGAAGCTAAAAAATTATCAACTACCTTAAGTACATGTTTTCTTGATAAGTTGAATTATTATTTTTAGTTCTGTTTTCTTTACAAAGAAATCCAAATGAAAAACAAACTGGCAAATTCAATTACTGAACAAATGAGCTAATTTTGTCTTCTATAACATAATGACACAACATATATAGCTAAAAGGATAGTGCGTGACCTGCATATGAGTTAAGCCTGTCCAGTCGAAGTAGATGCATCCACTTTGGAACATCAAGATCTAAATGTATACCTGCAATGTTCTGCAAATTAAAATAAAAAAAAGACATATAAGAAAAAGAGAATTTAAACTATGAAATGAAAATCTAACAATGTTTACAAATTCAAACTAGCGATTTTTCTGAATCCATCAAAACAACAAAAAGTATAGAACAAAAGATCGAGTAAAAAATCTGAGCAGCAGCTAGTCAATATAAACAGAGTTAAATACTAATTATCAAAAACTCAAACAAAGCATTATCCATTTCACAGACTGACAGAGTGAAAACTTATACTCCCAAATTCCACGAGTTCAACGATACCTCAATTAATCATGTTTCCAAGGAGGCTAATTTGGTAGCTGATAAGCTGGCATAAACAAGACAAACAGTCCACCAAAACTGTGCATATCCTACTGTATACATGTGATTTCACACAATGTATTTGAAGAATAAAAAATTAAATCAAGCATCAAGTAATAAAAGCAGTGCACTAGAAAGGACGACCATATAGCTACATATTATCAGTGATATTACATAATCAGTATAGTTTTCATACTGCAGGAAATGATACTTGTAACCGTACATTTCAGTTACTAGTTTCCATTTTCTTACTCACCCACAAACTTCCACCGATTTGTGTTGCAATCTTCCGTAGAAATGACAAACGCCTGTGCCATTTTTTGCTAAAATGAACAAGTGCTGCTTTAAAGGTCTCTTTTGCAGACGAGGGAAAACTACTCCGTGACTCCTCCACTTCAGTTTCGATAATTGCATCATCAACTTTTGGCATAGTGCTATCTGCTTGATGATCCAGAATCTCAGTATCAGACTTAAATGTCGATTTACTCCTCCTTGCACTGGAGCCAATCCCATTTAACCAAAATTTTGCAGCAAAAGATGTCAACCCATCTCCATCTACATTAGAGAATTCTAATTTCTCCATTGTGCCCGGGACATTGTTGGTGAATTCTGAATCATTCTGAGACCACAAGCCTGCACTTGTTATCTGAATAACATGAATGATATAAGTCACTGTTTTAGAGATGATATCTTTGACAGTGTAAACCTCAAAAAAAAAAAATACATAAATAATTTAAATTAAATACATGTTTCAACTCCTGCACTATATTCGCCATAAAATAATTACCTCAAAAAATACAATACAGAAATTTGTAAGTGAACAAGAACGGCAAGTACCTTAACGTGAATGATTTGTGCACCTGCTGATTCAACTCCAGGGAGCTCACTTGAACAGCCAGGCTTCAAATTCAAGTAAATATTTGCAATTAAAACCCTAATTGATTGTTAGAATTGATAAGTGAATGAAAGAGAGGGCGCACCTGTTGAACGTAATTTGCGTGCATAACAACGAGAATACAGAAGAGAGTGATTGCGATGAAAAGGTATATGTACTCGAGAGCGGCTCTCACTTTGGGAGTCAGGATCTGCGAGAACCGCTCCTGTACTCGTATGAAGGTCTGCTCCGGATCCATCCTTAATTTCCTTCTTCTGATTCTTCTTCTTCTTCGGCTTCTCTAATGATAATGATGATGATTCTCTATCTAAAGAGACACAGAAGGAATTGGAAACGCCATGCCATCATGGCTCAACTGACGGGCTTTTTATTTAGTTTTACCCCGCGTGCTTTGACTGTTTGCTTGGCGTCTCATGCTTGTTACAAACTGACTGAACCCACCCACGCACCACCGGGCGGGCCCTAAGAATTTGGAACATATATTTATAATATTTAACAAAGTAGAAAAAAAAACTTCAATAGATTTTACATCAAAAATGAGTAGATGATCGAATATAATTTGATTAAAATATTTTTTTTTAAATTACTACATTAAGAGGTTGTCGAATAAAAATTATTTAATTACAACTCGTCGTGTTTCTAAACTAAATATTTTTCGATTGATACTACAATAACTTATATACGGATATATTAGCATTTTGTTAAACAAAAATTCTAAGATCATCTCCAACAATGAAGGTTCTATACTTTATAATAGAACCTTGTAAAATCACTATTCACTATAAGACCTTTTCATCTCTAACAATGAAGGTTCTATACCTCATAATAAGACTCATCTTCTTCTCTCCAACCATGGGTCTTATACCTTATACCTTAAAACTTATAATCTCTATTATATATTTATTTTAATATTAAAATATACATATTGTATTCTATAATAATTTTTCAAACTATTTTAATTTAAAATAAGCTATTATTGAATTTTTTAATTAAAAATTATTAATTAGGGCCATGTGACTTTATCCCTATTTCGGATGTGATTTTATTGGCCACGTGTCGATCCGTATGAGCATAATCAGATTGCCGTAGATATGACATCTAACCGATAATTGAGATGTGATTTTCGGTGTCACGTGTCATAATATGATTGGTCGTCGGGATTGTACCGTCTATCTAATCTGCCACATGTCGATCACTGAACCATCTCCATTTTCTTTATAAACGGAGCTCTCATTCCTTCATCCTCACCAATTCACAAACACTCCTCCTCCATAATCAAAATTGTGGTTTCTAAGTTTTGTACTCATACTTTGAGTTTGTTTCAGCTATGCTCAATAGGTTCAGGAAACTACTGAAGAAGGATGAAGAAGATAGTGGCTCGAGAAATCACGAGGATGATCTTATGATGACTTCAGCTGCCTCACACTTGCAGATGATGAATGAAGAAAACTCACAGTGGGGTGGTTCTTCTGAAGGTCGAGCGTATATTGAAAGAGATCGAGAAGCTATGGATCGGCGATTGAAGGATCTATACTTCAATCCTGTGTGTAGGTTTGATGGAAACCATTTTCGTAGGCGATACCGAATGCGACCTGAGCTGTTCGAAGGAATGATGCGTGATGTGGCCAACTACGATCCATATTTTGTTCAGACACTGGATGCTTCCGGTAGAGTCGACTTCTCAACTGAACAGAAGCTAACATGTGCTATGAGGATGCTCGCTTACGGTTTGCCAGCCAACTTGTGTGATGAGTTCCTTGATGTGGCAGAATCCATTGCTCTCGAGATTTTAGATCACTTTACAAAAGCTATCTGGAATATTTATCACAAGAAGTATCTTCGTCGACCAGAGAGAGCAGATCTGATAAGGTTACTAAAAAAACCTGACGATCGTGGATTTCCGGGTATGGTAGGGAGCCTTGATTGTATGCACTGGCAATGGAAAAACTGTCCTACTGCTTGGCACGGGCAATATCAAGGTTACAAAGGTAAACCTACTATTATCTTAGAGGTCGTGGCTTCATATGATACATGGATATAGCATGCATATTTTGGACTTCCAGGATCTCTGAATGATTTAAATGTCCTGGGGATGTCTCCCTTGTTCGATGAGGTTTGCCAAGGTAAAGCTTCTCGGGTGAAATACAAGGTGGGTGAAAATACGTACCATCAAGCATATTACCTGGTGGATGGCATCTACCCCAACTGGGGGACTTTAATCAAAGCAATTCCAAATCCTACCACGCCAGAGACAAAACATTTTACGAAGATGTAAGAGGCTTATAGAAAAGACGTGGAGAGAGCATTTAGTATTTTGCAAGCACGTTTTGCAATCGTGAGGGGGCCTGCTCGCCTTTGGGGTAGAGAGAGTCTCCAGTACATCATGATGACATGCATAATCTTGCACAACATGATAGTTGAGGATGAGTACGAGGAGGATGAGCCTTTTGACATTGATGAAATCTCAACTCGTCCGAGGCGCGCAGAGGTATATGATAGGGCAGATAATGATCAGAAAGTACACCGCAATCCTCGACGAGTGCGAGAATATATGCAATGTTACGACGACACTAGATGTCCAGTGATCCATGATTCACTAAGAGACAATCTAGTGAGGTATGGTTGGAACAAACACTTGGAAAGTGTGACGACTCGATAAAGAGTCGGTAGAGTAATCAGTACGATTCACGAGATTATGCGTAATCGCGATTAATCGATAACTGTGTGGTTTGCTGGTTTCGTTTACGACTAAATTATTAGCCGAGAATTTGAGTTGAGTTTCTTCTCGAGAGTTGTTGTGCACGTGATTTCGAGCTCGTGGGCGGTTCCGGATGATTTTTCCGATAACCGAGGAATATAATATGATTATTTGAAGTTTCGGTTTATCGACGAGTTTATCCGTTTGTTTCGTATTTATCCGAATCGTAATGGTTATCCGTTTTGGACCGTTGATCGTCCCGAGGCGCGAGTATAAATATCGGAAATAGTCGAAAACACTGTTTGAGGCATTGACCGAGCGTTGAATTTCACTATTGGGCCGTTGACCGTTGACCCGTGAAGGAGAAATCGACCCGTTTGAATTTCGTCGGCCGACTCGGATTTTCCGGCCACCTCCGGCCACGTTTGGGGTATAATTCTTCTCCCCTTGAGTTCTTGAGTTGTTTGGTAGTTGGAATTGTGAAAATTGGTTGTGATTTGGGTGGTTTCGAATCGGGTTATGTTGTCGGATTTCCCCGGTGACGGGGGGTGGTCCTCCGGCGAGCTACGGTGGCGGGGGTGAGAGGGTTTCGACTCCCCTTGCCCCAGTGATGCTTCCTAGGTGTTTAGTTTTGGACGAGGTGGAGGTTCCGGTGGAACCCGTGGTGGTTGCCGGAGTTGTACTCCATTTGGTTTTGAGCTGTTTTCTACTTAATTTAGTGAGAATTGAGGTTTGTGATAGTTTGATAAATGGTTGGGCTTGAGGAGAGCTTGAGAACTGGGTCTTCCTCGCCGTGGAATTCCTCCGTTGACGGCGCGCCGCCGCCGCCGGCGCTCCGGCGAGAACGTTGACTTTTTGGTTTTCGATGAATTTAGTGTCATTTTTCTCGTAATCGCACCCCGATCGTCGCCTTGAGGTTTTCGAATTGATTTGGGTATCGGATTTTCAGTCGAGGGTTTCGAGTGGAGATTTCGGGAATTCAGTCGATTATTTTGTACAGTATTTTATGTTTTCGGGAATGGTTGGTTTCCATGGTGAAGTACAGTGTTGCGAGCTATGATTTTGATCAGATATATTTTATGATTATTCAGGGGATCGAGATCGTGCTTCGGGCGAGGGATCTTCCGCCTGGCCACGAGATTAGCGCGAGTGCGCGTTTTGCTCACCTGTGAGTGGACAATTTCTTTTCACTGATAATCGCGAGTCTTTATACACATTTTATGAGAATGAGCATGCATACGAGATTACGATTTATATGAGCATGTGTTAGACGATTATGCTTATACCATTATACATTACGTATATGCATTTATATATTGCTTTATGCATTTGCATCAAACTATTTATGATTTGGTTTACACAAAGTACAATCTCAGTATATGTTGTTGTATCGATACACTCGCATCCCGGCTGATCCCCGAGGATGTGTACCGGGGGAGGTTGTGACCCCTGACCCGAGGTCTTTACCCAGGGGGGGGGGAGGCAGACCTCTGAACTTCACAAATGGCTGATCATCTCGCGAAGTCCGAAAAACCGCTCACAATCGTTTCAGGTACTGGTCCCGGAGTACATCAGCACATTGCCAACGAACATGACCGCAAACTTGTCCAGAAACCGTCTGAACACCTGGTCCATCAAGTTCACACGATCTACGGGGGCATTGGTCAACCAAACAGCGTGACCAAAAACTCCTGATGCCCGCACTGAGATCTGAAAGCCAACAAAGCCACATTTGACTCACCGAACCACAACTGATGGTATCCGGATCCGAAATAAGTCTTCGAAAAGAGTGAAACTCTCGCAAGCTGATCAAACCAATCGTCAATCCGAAGCGGAGGATACTCACTTTCCTCTGAAGTAAATCAGGCTTCCGGTAGTCAATACACCACTTCGTCAAACCATACAACATCCGTGCAAACAATGCAAGAGCACACCACGCAAATACGCGGGGTCGCATGAAATCTCTTGAAACCTCCTCCAGCAACTCCTGAAGTCGAACCTGTAGCTCCATCAGCTCCGCTGGCTCCGAACGACAAAGTGCCGGTAAAATGAGTCCAGCGCCTGGTACAAGCTCAATGGTGTAGTCAGTCTCCCGAACTGGAGGAAAACCTGGTAACTCCTCCGGAATACACCTGGAAACTCGGGAACCACCTCAATGTCTCCAATGTCGGGCACAGCAACCGTAGTATCCACAACATGAGCTAATCAAACAACATCACCCGTCTCCATCATCCGCTCGACCATCACCGCGAAACAGCATCTCGGAGAAATCTGGTCGTCGAAACACAACCTCCTTCTCGAGGCACTCGAACACAGCCAAATTGCATCGTCAGTAAATCCATACTCATAGTCACATCAAAACCACGATGTCCAGCTATAACAGATCCGCGGCTAAGCCATATCTTCCAACAAGGATCTCGCAACCTCCGGATGGATACAACACTCTCCAAAACCTCAGAAGTGGAGATGCAGATACAATAGCCATGGATATCAAACAACAATAACCTCGGAGAAATGTCTGTCCTCAAACAAGGTCATGACACGAACACGAACTCCAACACGCCCAACTAGCCGCCCACGTCAATTGTGACTTGCAGAATGGCTCGTCTAGAAATCTGGGTTGATCAAGCTCCAGAAACAGCATCATGATTTCCTCATAAATTCTGAGCTGTTGAACCGCTAACACAGCTGGCTGAGGGCACTCCCTCGTAACGTGACCCTCCTGGCCACCGAAACAGCATCTGAGGGTGCTCCACGAACACAAATCACCGCAACACCTACTGCGTGAAAGGATCACCAACGATCACTCGAACTCATACCACAAGAGCAAGTCCGCTACACTGTGATCTCCGCCATCGCCAAATGGATCCTCTGCTTGATCTGATGACCCTCAACATAATCGATAAGGCCGCAGCCTGACAAAGTCACTGATCTCGAGATGCCTGAACTCAACCTCATCAAAACATCTCGACTAAATCCACTTCCTCAAACCATCACATCGAAAACCACGTACACCTTTCCTTCTCAATAGCCTCGCCACTGAGTGCAGCACACTAAGCTCCTCACGGCAATCTCGAGGCATATCATTCAGACTCTCTCTGGTGCTCAGGTTCAAACTCATCTCGAACCTCGTGCACTACTTCCTCTGAAGCCACATAACACGTGCAAACGGAAACAAACATATGAACAATGCATCTCTGCCTCATGTGGGTAAACACTCCTCGTTCGATTTCTGGGTAGTCTGATAAAACCATTACCGTATAAACAACACCCTGAATGTAGGCCATGGAGTCGCAACCCGAACTCACACAATAATAGCCCACCAAATACAACAATCTGATTCAGGCAAACATCAACTGCCACAATTCTCTGCCCTGAGGCAACATGTAGATGCTTATACACACACAACCAGGCAAACCGTGCCACACAATTCTCTGAACTCTGAATGTTCATCCAAATCCACAATTCACTGGCAAATCACGCGTCGATTGATCCTCAATAGGATCCACAACCGAAACGACACAGAAAGCACGTCAGGAGGCATCCTAATGAATAAAATATCGTTCACAACAAGTGGAACGTAATCATGGAACTTTAAATATTTGAAAGCATACAACACCCGGAATATTGATGATTATCCGCCGGCCGGTCGGGTCACCATTCCAGACATGTTGTACATTCTCAAATATCCTTAGTAAACACGACTACAGAAGTCTACAGAACCTATAACCTAATGCTCTGATACCAAATTGAAAGGACCCAACTCCGATTTAGCTCCCTAAACCGGAATCGAACCCCCTCGAAAACACGAACCAACAAAAACCGTAGAAATTTTGGCAGAGTTTCGTTCTAACGTGGAATTACCATTACCTGCACGCGGAAAATACACTTCATCCTATGCCACAAAAAGCAAACCGTGGGCACCAATCCCATCCGGATTTCTCAATATATCAACAGTAAAGTAAAACAATAAATATAATAGTACTTTACTGAAATCCGGAGTAAAATCGTATAGCATAAACAACAGATTACTCAGAGTGACCTCTAATGTATAAACATATAAGTATACCACAGTAGGTAGAACAATAAACATACTGGAAGAAAACAAGGTAGCTCGAGCACTATGCCTCCGACCATGACGTGCGACACCAGAGCCTGAACAGCAAACTGGGCACGGAAATCGAAAAGTCCAGGGGAAAGACATGAAAATCGTTAGAGTGAGTGGACGAAAATAAATGTCTTTCACCAGTTGATATATATATATATATATATATATATTTAAAATAACATATGCGAGTCCAGGTAAATAAAATAACAAGTACACGAGGTAAAACTCATACTTCTCCAGTGTACCGAGTATGCAAGTAAAAATCCCACGGGGTCACTCATGGACACCTCCGTGCTAGTACAGTCCGAATCACGGGATCCCAGACCCACACGTGATTCTAAGCAAGAAATGGCCTCGGTTATGGGGAAACGCCCCTCACCGGTCAGGTCGGGGATACGCCCCTCCTGGCGGCCCTCCATCGAGGATCAGCCGATGAGGTAAGTGTATCGATACAACAACGTAACTGAGACTGTACTCTGTGTAAATCAAATCATAAACAGTTCGATGCAAATGCATGAAACAACATATAAGTGTATGTATATTCGTATACGTATATCCGTATATGTATAATCGTATATTCGTAAAAACACATGCCCATGTAATCCGTAATCTCAATACGCATGCTCAAGTTCATAAATCATATAAAAGACTCGCAAGAATTCCGTGAAAAGAAATTGTCCACTCACAGACTAGCGTAACGCGATACGCGTTAACCCGTGATCCGACGGAAAGTCCATCGCCAAACGAACGATCACGAACCCCTGAATATTCACAAAATCCATTTCTCAAGATCATAACTCGACAATACAAGACAAATCACGAGAAACCACCGTTCTCGGAAACACGTAATTCAAAGTCGACGAATCGTCGAAAATCCAATATTCACACCTCAATACCTCGTTATACTTTCGGAAGCTCAAATCGAGAAACGAACCTCCCCACTGCGATCGGGGTGCGATTTCGAGTGAAATGACATGCAACTTGTCGAAAATCCCAAAAAGTCAAACTTTGACCCGTTGACCGCCGCCCATGGCGGCGCCACCTCCAACTTGAAAATTTTCCGGCGGAGCAACCCCTATTCCATGCAAAACCACCCACTGAGCAACTTTGTCAACTGCAACAAAGGCCAATTCTCACTCTAACCATGTCAATTTCATGAAAAACCGAATGTTCACACAAATTTCAAACCCAAAATTCTCCATTCACAAATCAAATTAGGACTCCATACTTACATGGTAGCTTGTAGGTGAGGAGAGCTTCAAAGCCCACTAAAAATCGCAGCTCAATTCGGCCAAAATCAAGCAACCTCGAATTCACCAACTTTTCCTCCATTTTTGGCCGGATTTTCCTTCTTTTCCGGCGACCCACGCCACGAACGGTGGCCGGCACCACAAGGGAAGGCCGAGGCGCACCCAACGGACCCTTCCCCAAGCCTTGGGGTGGCCGAACGGTGAACCACCGCCGGCGAGCCACGGACGTCGCGCCACCACCTTCACCTTCAACATTGACCGGTCAACCCATTTAATTCACAGCTTTGACTTTCCCTTTTAGGCAACTCCAATATTTATACTTCATTAAATACTTTCCCAAAACGGAAACTTCATAATTATCCATTTCGACGAACTTCAAATACCCGTAACTTTCTCGTCGTACTTCCGATCCCGATAATTCTCGTGGCCACAAATTCGTCTCGACATATTCTTTAATTATCACCCGAAGTCAAACACAACGACCAATAGGACAAAAAAGTCAACTGTTCAACCCAACGCATATTTAAACCGACTAATAATCAACAATCGGAAATATTCATAACTTAATCTTCGTAACTCAAAATAATGCTCCGGAAGTTCCCACGAGCTCGAAATTAAATTCTCAACAACTTTCATGAAGAAGCCGAAACAAAATTCTCGTCCGGTAATTTATTCGTTAAGTAGCCCACCATTTAAATCTGAACTTCAAATATTCATAATTAATTCCTCGATCGTCCAAATAACGATCTGGAACCGCCCACGAACTCGAAATCACATGTACTACGACTCTCGAGAAGAGACCCAGCTCCAATTCTTGGCCAATAATTAAGTCGTTAACGAGCCTGGCGATTCAATCAACTGTCGACAATCTGCGACTATGCGATAACTCACGTATACAGCTGATCATACTGCTGATTCTGGTCCGGGTCGTCACACTGACTTCCATGTGATTCTTAGCCAGAAAGGCCTCGGTTCTGGGGTACTGCCCCTCGCCGGTCAGGTCGGGGTACTGCCCCTCCTGGTGGGCCTACCATCGGGTATCAGCCGAGAGGCAAGTGTATCGATACCACAACGTAACTGAGACTGTACTCTGTGTAAATCAAATCATAAATAGTTTGATGCAAATGCATGAAACAATATATATATATGCATATACGTACTATATACTGGTATAGGCATAATCGTATAACACATGCTTGTAATAAACATAATCTCGTATGAAATCTCATGCTCGTAAAACCATAATCATACTGCATGCTCAAGTTCGTAAAACGCATATAAAAGACTCGCAATCAATCCGTGAAAAGAAATTGTCCACTCACAGACTAGCGTAACGCAGTTCGCGTTAACCCGTGATCCGGCGGAAAGTCTCTCGCCAAAAGAATGATCACGAACCCCTGAATATTCACAAAGTCCATTACTCAAAGTCATAACTCGACAATTCAAAATAAATCACGAGAAACCACCGTTCTCAGAAACACGTAATCCGATTACGACAAACTGTCAAAAATCCGGAAATCACACCTCAATACCTCACTGTAAGTTCAGATGCTCAACTCGAAAAACGAACCTCCCCACTGCGATCGGGGCGCGATTTCGAGTGAAATGACATGCAACTTGTCGAAAACCCCAAAAAGTCAAACTGTTGACCGTTGACCGCCGCCGTTGACCACTACCGGCGGCAGCGCCACCACCCGAACTGAAAATTCCTCGGCGGAGCAACCTCTATTCCACTCAAAATCATCCACTGAGCAACTTTCACAACTGCAACAAATGCCAATTCACACTCTAACTAGTCCAATTTCGTGATAAACCGAATTGTCCCCAAAATTTCAAATCCAAAATTCTCCAAGCACAAATCGAATTAGAACTCCATACTTACATGGTTTGAATCATGGAGATGAGGGCTACAAAACCCAGTCCTTGTTTGAGCTCAACTCGGCCGAAATTGAAAACCACCATTAACCCCAAAAATCCCAAACTTTGGTCCATGGTTTCTCTCTCCACCGTGAGCCACGCTGGAAAAAGAGGCCGGGGATGAGTTCGGGAGGCCGAGGCGAAGTGAACGGGACAAGCCCCGTGGCCTAAGGTGGCCGGACGGCGAGCCACCGCCATGGCCGCCGGTCTCCGTCGCGCACCTCTTCCTCAGCTCGCGTTGACCGAGTTAACCGGTCAACATAGTAAATGAAATGTTGACTTGCCTGAAATAGCAACCTTCTATTTATAGGCCTTCCATTTTTGGAAACTTTCAAACACCCTTTTCGGTAAACTTCGAATATCCGTAATTTTCTCGTCGTAATTCCGATTCCATTAATTCTCGCGACAACAAACTCGACTCGACGTATTTTTCAATTATCACCCGAAGTCAAACACATCGACCAATCAGATAAAAAGTCAACTGTTCAACCCAAACACATACATTAACCAACTAAATAATCAACAATCGGAAATATTCACAACAAAATCTTCGTAACTCAGAAAAATACTCTGGAAGTTACCACAAGCTCGAAATTAAATGCTCAACAACTTCCGTGAAGAAGCCGAAACCAAATTCTCGTCCGGTAATTTAGTCGCTAAGAGCATCACTATTTAAATCCGATTACGTCGAAACTTCAAATATTCATAATTTATTCCTCGGTCGTCCAAATAACGATCCGGAACCGCCCACGAACTCGAAATCACACGTACAACGACTCTCGAGAAGAGACCCAGCTCCAATTCTTGGCCAATAATTTAGTCGTTATCAAGTCCGGCAATTCAAACAACTGTTGTAACTCTGCGACTACGCGCAAGCTCGTAGATCAAGCTGATTCCACTGCTGATTTTGTTCTGGGTCGTCACATAGAAAGAGGAAGGGAGGAGGTGCTGCCCATATTACTGAACAAATTAATAAGCTTTGTGAGGCCATTGGCAATAAGAATGTTGAACTGGATCCTACTAGTATTAAGAATGTGATGAGTGTGGTCACCTCATTACCGGGAGCTGGAACAAGAACCCCTCTATGGTATTTTGCTACTCGTTTGTTTCTCAACAAAGAGAAGAGAGAGATGTTTTGTACTATGGATGATCCCGAAGATAAGTTGGCGTGGCTACAGTTTGAAATGTCGGAGAAAGACATCTAGAAGTTAGGAGAGATAGAGAGAGTTGTTGTTTTTGTTATGTGTAATGACTATTGTGTTTTCTTAAGACTATCTTGTATGGATGTTATGAGTTAATTTGGAATTGATAGCTTCTAAAGCTTTAGTTTGGTTTAGTCACTGTACTCAGTGTTATTATAGGCTGAACTGTATGGAGTTTGTGCATACATTGTTTGGCTTTTCTGATTTAGTTTTGTTTATTTTATACACATTGTTGAAAGTCTAATTTGCTGTTTCTCTGAAGTTTGCCACTTTTATTTTTTTTATTTTCAACTTGTGTGTTATGTTGTCTAATCTGTGTTCTTTTCCTAACTTATATGAACAGAAGCTATCTTGAATATTAATTAGTTGGTGTAATAACTTGGTTTTACACTATGGACACTCGAGCATCGGATGAAACAGAAGAGCTGAAACGTGATGCTGGAGTATTAGGCGTGTGTCTTTTGGCTCAACACTATTTTGATACCTATGTTCACAAGACACCGTGCATGACATCCACGCAAACGGGAAATAAATGGTTGATGGAAGTTCTAAGAGGACATGAAAGTCGTTGTTATCATATGTTCAGAATGGATAAGGAGGTTTTTGGTAGATTATCTAATGACAAGCCTTAGATGTCATTTGTCTCCAAAGATACAATCAGTAGGATCTTGAAACCAACAGATCCAGAATTCAGAAGTATTCCTCCAAAGATTCTAAATGATAGGAGATACATGCCTCATTTTAAGGTGTGTAAAGAATCTTACACTAATACTTTAATGTATAGTTGTTTGTATTTGATTGCATCTTCGTTTGTCTAGTGTAATATTTTCATATTGAATGTAGGATTGCATTGGTGCCATTGATGGTGTCCACATTGAAGCTTCAATTCCTCCTCACAAGCAAGTGCCATATATTGGAAGGAAAGGAATACCGACACAAAATGTGATGGCTGTTTGTGACTTTGATATGCAATTTATATTTGCATGTGCTGGATGGGAAGGATCTGCTCATGATACTAGTGTTTTCCTATCGGTATTACGAGACAACGCCATGAATTTTCCAAAACCTCCACAAGGTAATTGCTCTTACTCGCTTTTGTTTGTTAATTCGACTAACATATAATACGTCTTTGTACTGTTTATATCTGATTTATTATGATTGTCAACATTATATAGGTAAATATTATCTTGTAGACTCTGGGTACCCTGAAAGGACCCAACCCCGATTTAGCTCCCTAAGTCGGAATCAAACCCTTTTGAAAACACGAGCCAACAAAAACCGTAAAAATTTCGGCAGAGTTTCGTTACTAACGTGGAATTACCATTACCTGCACGCGGAAAATACACTTCATCCTATGCCACAAAAATCAAACCGTGGGCACCAATCCCATCCAGATTTCTCAATATATCAACAGTAAAGTAAAACAATAAATATATATATACTTTACTGAAATCTGGAGTAAAATCGTATAACATATGCAACAGAATACTCAGAGCGACCTCTAATGTATAATCATATAAATATACCACAGTAGGTAGAACAATAAACCTACTGGAAGAAATGAGGTAGCTCGAGCACTATGCCTCCGACCACGACGTGCGACATCAGAGTCCGAACTGCAAACTGGGCACGGAAACCGAAAAGCTCAGGGGAAAGACATGAAAACTATTAGAGTGAGTGGACGAAAATTAATGTCTTTCACCAAGTAATATATGTTATAAAAACATATGCGAGTCGAAATATAAATAAATCAAATAGTATACAAGGAGACGCTGACTCCAACTCGTAAACAGAGCATGCATGGAAAATCTCACGGGGTCACTCATGGACACGTCCGTGCTAGTACAGTCGGAATCATGGAGTCCCTGACTTCCACGTGATCCATAGCCAGAAAGGCCTCGGTTCCGGGGTACTGCCCCTCGCCGGTCAGGTAGGGGTACTGCCCCTCCTGGTGGGCCTACCATCGGGGATCAGCCGAGAGGCAAGTGTATCGATACAACAACGTAACTGAGACTGTACTCTGTGTAAACCAAATGATAAACAGTTCGATGCAAATGCATGAAACAATATATATAAGTGTATATACGTACTATATACTGGTATATGCATATTCGTATAACACATGCTCGTAATAAATATAATCTCGTATGAAATCTCATGCTCGTAAAACCATAATCATACTGCATGCTCAAATCGTAAAACGTATATAAAAGACTCGCAATCAATCCGTGAAAATAAATTGTCCACTCACAGACTAGCGTAACGCAGTTCGCGTTAACCCGTGATCCGGCGGAAAGTTCCTCGCCATAAGAATGATCACGAACCCCCTGAATAATCACAAAGTCCATTACTCAAAATCATAACTCAACAATTCAAAACAAATCACGAGAAACCACCGTTCTCGGAAACACGTAATCCGATTACGACAAACTTTCGGAAATCCGGAAATCACACCTCAATACCTCGCTGTAAGTTCGGATGCTCAATTCGAGAAACGAACCTCCCCACTGCGATCGGGGCGCGATTTCGAGTGAAATGACATGCAACTTGTCGAAACTCCAAAAAGTCAAACTTTGACCGTTGACCGCCGTCCACGGTGGCGCCGCCACCAACCTAAAAATTTTTCGGCGGAGCAACCCCTATTCCACTCAAAATCATCCACTGAGCAACTTTGTCAACTGCATCGAAGGCCAATTCAAACTCTAACTAGCTCAATTTCACGAAAAACCGAATGTTCACACAAATTTCAAATCCAAAATTCTCCATCCACAAGCAAAATTAGATCACCAAACTTACATGATAGCTTGTAAGTGAGGAGGGCTACAAAACCCAGTCCAAATCGCAGCTCAATTCGGCCGGAAAAGTTGAACCAGATTACCCCCAAAATCCTTCCATTTTTGGCCGGAAATTCCTCCTCCTCCGGCGTCCCATGCTGTGAGAGGAGGCCGGAATCCACAAGAGGCAGCTAGGCCGAGTCGAACGAGCCAAGGCCTGTGCCCGGAGGTGGCCGGAATACTCCACGTCGCCGGTGAGCCGTGGCCACCGTCGTGAGATCTCCTCCTCCAAGTTTGACTCGGTCAAACAATAATTGCAAGGTTGACTTTCCCAAAGGGGAAACCCCCCAATAAATACTCATTTAACACTTTCCCAATTTGGAAACTTCCAAAATACATTTTGCGACAAACTTTAAACTCCCGTAACTTCCGCGTCGTAATTCCGTTTTCGATAATTCTCGCGGCAATAAACTCGACTCGACATATTCTTCCAATATCACCCGAAGTCAAACACATCAACCAATCGGATAAAAAGTCAACTGTTCAACCCAAACACATACATTAACCAACTAAATAATCAACAATCGGAAATATTCACAACTTGATCTTCGTAACTCAGAATAATGCTCCGGAAGTTCCCACGAGCTCGAAATTAAATTCTCAACAACTTTCGTGAAGAAGCCGAAACCAAATTCTCGTTCAGTAATTTAGTCGCTAAGAGCATCACCATTTAAATCCGAACTTCAAATATTCATAACTTATTCCTCGGTCGTCCAAATAATGATCCGGAACCGCCCACGAACTCAAAATCACACGTAGAACGACTCTCGAGAAGAGACTCAGCTCCAATTCTCGGCCAATAATTTAGTCGTTAACAAGTCTGGCGATTCAAATGACTGTCGGAAACCTGCGATAATACTCGAACTCGTAGATTAATCTGATTCCTCATACTGATTCTATTCTGGGTCGTCACAAATCCACCCCCCTTAAAAAAAATTTCGACCTCGAAATTTCCGAGTCTGCCAACTACAAGGTAGGAGCGCTGCCTCTGCATACTGCTCAACTTTCCAGTGACAACGTCAACTGAACAACTCCGACAACAGACTCCACAATAAGAGATAGCTCCGTGCTGATATCCCTGTACCCTCAAATCTCGAATCTGAACTGGCTCACACAATCGCCAAGTGTTCCTGCATAAGGAACAGATAGGGTACACACACGTAACAAACCTAAAACATAGTTCCACCACACGGAACACAACACACACAAAAGCCAACAATATAGGCGATGCCGAACCATACGGCATAACACAAACTCGCCTACGACCGCATCTGGATCAAAACAATATGGCAAATCACAACTCAGTTACACACATCAACATAACTCACACACTCATATCAACATAGATCAAACAACGGACTCGGGCAATTATCAACCTCATTCCGCTAATCTGACAGTCTGTGGTGGCATATTCCACAAAATCAGAATCAAACATCAACTCAAACTCAAACCAAACCAAACTCTCTCTCCAGCACAATGGAGTACAACATCGTCCTCAAAACGACATCATGCAACATCAAAACCATAGTGGTCCACAAACTGGTACTGCATGCAATCTCGAACAATTGAAATTGCTGGTCCCAAGTCCTCCGGGACTGCAATACCGAGGTCCACAATATGCCCTCCAAGGTCTGAATAGCCCTCAAAGATCGCCCACCAATCTGAGGATAAGAACGGGTACTAACTCGTAATCTGGTCCCCAAAGATCGCTGCAAAGCTCGCTAACACTTTGTTGTACCTGATTGTCTCGATCAGCGAACTGGAACAAAGGTGTACCACGTGAATGGCCAACCTCCGTTAAACACAGCTATGCCAGCCTGCCACTGAAATCTTTCCCGAAAAGTATAAGGAAACGTACTGAGTTCATCAAATGGTCCACAATGGCCTGACAACTGGTACCACAAATCGAAGTACATACAGGCACACAAATCCACAGCGATAAACGCCACGTCTAACCGGAAATCTCAAATGGCCGTAACTCTCTAGCAAATCTCTGCCTCGCTGCCATCGCCTGTCGACAAATGTGGCATCTGCATACACAAGCTGCAACTTTCTTCTACAGGTTGCGTCACGAGTAGTAAACTCAAAGTATCAGACACATCTCCGTACTACTAGCACCAAACGCGCGCAAAACATTGAGCTTCAACATCATCACACTCGAACTCAGCTCCCGTAGCTCGCAACTCGGCTAACACGGAAACTCGAGCCACACACACACATGAAACACTGAAGCTTCTGACTCTCGACTGAATGCATCAGTAACGACATCCCAGATGGATAGTCAAAGTGCAACCACTAATCTTTCTCGAACAAACTAAAAGGTACAGCCATAGTCGTGAGTCGACCCCATCCATCTACACTGCCTCAAGCCCAAATCTGGCCGAAAATGCAAGTGGATGAAACTCAAGTGATCAGTGTACGTCCTACACTGTGTTGCACACCATAGCAGTAGTGTCTCCAACTCTCTGATGCTAACACAAGAACAGCTACACCCAATACCATACACAGGATACGTAGCTACATAAAGTTTCCACTGCCTGAATCATGAGTCACCGCTCTGCTACACAGCATCACAACATAACTAAATCCAAATCTTGATGCATCGCCATAAACCACGAACTCACCACGATCATCAGGTAAGGTCAAAACTGAAGCAACGGTCAACCATCCTACAAGAGTAAGTAACTCTCCTTGCGTGCTTCGAACCACTCGAACTTGACGCCTTCTTCGTCAATCCTGAAAGTAGAGTGGCAATCCGGAAAAATCCTGCACAAGCCGTCGATCATAGCCTGCCAAACCCAAGAGACCTCCAATCTCTGGTACAATAGTAGGGCAATCCCCAAATCAACACGGCTTCTAACTGGTCAGGATCCACGCCAACTCCCACGGCTGACATTACACAGTCCAAAATCTTCACGCTAATCGACCAAAGCCCACACTGGCTGAACTTCGCAAATAGCTGATCATCTCGCGAAGTCCGCAAAACTGCTCACAATTGCTTCAGGTGCTGGCCCACACTCCTGGAGTAAATCAGGATGTTGCCAATGAACATGACCGCTAACTCGTCCAGAAACCGTCTGAACACCTGGTCCATCAAGTCCACACGATCTATGGGGCATTGGTCAACCAAACAGCGTGACCAAAAACTCCTGATGTCCGCATCGAGATCCGAAAGCTGTCCAAACCACATCTGACTCATCAAACCTCAACTGATGGTATCCGGATCCGAAATCAATCTTCGAAAAGACTGAAGTTCTCGCAAGCTGATCAACCACTCGTCAATCCGAAGCGGAGGATACTCACTCTCCTCTGAAGCGAATCAAGCTTCAGTAGTCAATGCACCACCTCATCGAACCATCCAACATCCGTACACACAATGCAAAAGCACACCACGCAAATACGCGGGGTGGCACGAAATCTCCTGAAACCTCCTCCAGCAACTCCTGGAGTCGAAACTGTAGCTCCATCAGCTCCACTGGCTCCGAACGACAAAATGCCAGTAAAATGAGTCCAGCGCCCGGTACAAGCTCAATGGTGTAGTCGGTCTCCCGAACTGGAGGAACACCTGGTAACTCCTCCAAAACACACCTGGAGACTCGGGAACCACCTCAACATCACCAATAATGGGCACAACAACCGTAGTATCCACAACATGAGCAAAGCAAACAACACAACTCATCTCCACCATCCGCTCGACCATCACTGCGAAATAGTATCTCGGGGAAACCTGGTCGTCGAAACACAATCTCCTTTTCGAGGTACTCGAACACAACCAAAATGTGTCGCAAACAGTCCATACTCATAGTCACATCAAAACCACGATATCAAGCTATAACAGATCCACAGCTAGCCCATAACTTCCAACAAGGATCTCGCAACCTCCGGATGGATACAATACTTTCCAAAACCTCAGAAGTGGAGATGCAGGTACAATAGCCATGGATATCAAATAACAGTAACCTCGGAGAAAAGTCTGTCCTCAAACAAGGTCATGGCACGAACTCCAACATGCCCAATTAGCCGCCCACAACACTCGCGACTTGCTGACTAACTCGTCCAGAAGGCTGCGTTGGTCACACTCCAGAAATAGCATCATGACCTCCTCGTGAACTCTGAGCTGTCGAACTGCTAACACAGCTGGCTGAGGGCGCTCCCCCGTAACATGACCCTCCTGGCCACCACAATGCCAACTGAAAGTGCTCCACGAACACAAGTTACAGCGACACCTGCTATGAGGAAGGATCACCAACGATCGCCCACACTCATGCCACAAGAACAAATCCACTACTCCGTGATCTCCACCATTACCAAACGGATCCTCTGCTTGATCTGATGACCCACAACTTAATCGATAAGACCACAGCCTGATGAAGTCAATGATCCCGAAGTGTCGGAACTCAACCTCATCAAAATCTCGACTAAGTCCACTTTCCTCAAACCATCACATCGAAAACCGCGTACACCTTCCCTTCTCGATTCCCTCGCCTGTGAGTGCAGCACACTAAACTCCTCACGGTTATCTTGAGGCACATCAATCAGACTCCCTCTGATGCTCAGGTTCAAACTCGTCTCGAACCTCGTGCACCGCTTCCTCTGAAGCCACATAACTCGTGCAACCAGAAACAAACATATGGACAATGCATCTCTGCCTCAGATGGGTAAACACTCCCCATTCGAATGCTGGGTAGGCTGATAAAACCTTTACCATATAAACAACACCCTGAATGTAGGCCATGGAGTCGCAACAGGAACTCACACAATATCAGCCCACCAAATACAAGGATCTGACTCAGGCAAAAACATCAACTGCCACAAATCTCAGCTCTGAGGCAACATGTAGACGCTCATACACACACAACCAGGCAAACCGTGCCACACAATCTTTGAACTCAGAATACTCATCCAAATCCACAGTTCTCTGGCAAATCACGCGTCGATTGATCCTCAATAGGATCCACAACCGTACCGACACGGAAAACACATCAAGGAGGCATCCTAATGAATAAAACATCGTTCACAACAAGTGGAACGTAATCATGGAACTTCAAATATTTGAAAGTATACAACACCCGGAATATTGATGAGTATCCGCCGGCCGGTCGGGTCACCATTCCAGACATACTGTACATTCTCAAATATCCTTAGTAAACACGACTACAGAAGTCTACAGAACCTATAACCTAATGCTCTGATACCAAGCTGAAAGGACCCAACCCCGATTTAGCTCCCCAAGTCGGAATCAAACCCTTTCGAAAACACGAACCAACAAAAACCGTAAAAATTTCGGCAGAGTTTCGTTACTAACGTGGAATTACCATTACCTGCACGCGGAAAATACACTTCATCTTATGCCACAAAAATCAAACCGTGGGCACCAATCCCATCCAGATTTCTCAATATATCAACAGTAAAGTAAAACAATAAATATGTCTATACTTTACTGAAATCCGGAGTAAAATCATATAACATATACAACAGAATACTCAGAGCGACCTCTAATGTATAATCATATAAATATACCACAGTAGGTAGAACAATAAACCTACTGGAAGAAATGAGGTAGCTCGAGCACTATGCCTCCGACCACGACGTGCGACATCAGAGTCCGAACTGCAAACTGGGCACGGAAACCGAAAAGCCCAGGGGAAAGACATAAAAACTGTTAGAGTGAGTGGACGAAAATTAATGTCTTTCACCAAGTAATATATGTTATAAAAACATATGCGAGTCGAAATATAAATAAATCAAATAGTATACGAGGAGACGCTGACTCCAACTCGTAAACAGAGCATGCATGGAAAATCTCACGGGGTCACTCATGGACACGTCCGTGCTAGTACAGTCGGAATCATGGAGTCCCTGACTTCCACGTGATCCATAGCCAGAAAGGCCTCGGTTCCGGGGTACTGCCCCTCGCCGGTCAGGTAGGGGTACTGCCCCTCCTGGTGGGCCTACCATCGGGGATCAGCCGAGAGGCAAGTGTATCGATACAACAACGTAACTGAGACTGTACTCTGTGTAAACCAAATCATAAACAGTTCAATGCAAATGCATGAAACAATATATATAAGTGTATATACGTACTATATACTGGTATATGCATATTCGTATAACACATGCTCGTAATAAACATAATCTCGTATGAAATCTCATGCTCGTAAAACCATAATCATACTGCATGCTCAAATCGTAAAACGTATATAAAAGACTCGCAATCAATCCGTTAAAATAAATTGTCCACTCACAGACTAGCGTAACGCAGTTCGCGTTAACCCGTGATCTGGCGGAAAGTTCCTCGCCAAAAGAACGATCACGAACCCCCTGAATAATCACAAAGTCCATTACTCAAAATCATAACTCAACAATTCAAAACAAATCACGAGAAACCACCATTCTCGGAAACACGTAATCCGATTACGACAAACTGTCGGAAATCCGGAAATCACACCTCAATACCTCGCTGTAAGTTCGGATGCTCAATTCGAGAAATGAACCTCCCCACTGCGATCGGGGCACGATTTCGAGTGAAATGACATGCAACTTGTCGAAAACTCCAAAAAGTCAAACTTTGACCGTTGATCGCTGCGTTGACCGCCGTCCACGGTGGTGCCGCCACCAACCTGAAAATTTTTCGGCGGAGAAACCCCTATTCCACTCAAAATCATCCACTGAGCAACTTTGTCAACTGCATCGAAGGCCAATTCAAATTCTAACTAGCTCAATTTCACGAAAAACCGAATGTTCACACAAATTTCAAATCCAAAATTCTCCATCCACAAGCAAAATTAGATCACCAAACTTACATGGTAGCTTGTAGGCGAGGAGGGCTACAAAACCCAGTCCAAATCGCAGCTCAATTCAGCCGGAAAAGTTGAACCCGATTACCCCCAAAATCCTTCCATTTTTGGCCGGAAATTCCTCCTCCTCCGGCGTCCCATGCTGTGAGAGGAGGCCGGAATCCACAAGAGGCAGCTAGGCCGAGTCGAACGAGCCAAGGCCCGTGCCCGGAGGTGGCCGGAATACTCCACGTCGCCGGTGATCCGTGGCCACCGTCGTGAGATCTCCTCCTCCAAGTTTGACTCGGTCAAACAATAATTGCAAGGTTGACTTTCCCAAAGGGGAAACCCCCCAATAAATACTCATTTAACACTTTCCCAATTTGGAAATTTCCAAAATACATTTTGCGACAAACTTTAAACTCCCGTAACTTCCGCGTCGTAATTCCGTTTTCGAAAATTCTCGCGGCAATAAACTCGACTCGACATATTCTTCCAATATCACCCGAAGTCAAACACATCGACCAATCGAATAAAAAGTCAACTGTTCAACCCAAACACATACATTAACCAACTAAATAATCAACAATCGGAAATATTCACAACTTGATCTTCGTAACTCAGAATAATGCTCCGGAAGTTCCCACGAGCTCGGAATTAAATTCTCAACAACTTCTATGAAGAAGCCAAAACCAAATTCTCGTCCGATAATTTAGTCGCTAAGAGCATCACCATTTAAATCTGAACTTCAAATATTCATAACTTATTCCTCGGTCGTCCAAATAATGATCCGGAACCGCCCACGAACTCGAAATCACACGTAGAACGACTCTCGAGAAGAGACTCAGCTCTAATTCTTGGCCAATAATTTAGTCGTTAACAAGTCCGGCGATTCAAACGACTGTCGGAAACCTGCGATAATACGCGAACTCGTAGATTAATCTGATTCCTCATACTGATTTTATTCTGGGTTGTCACAACCCACAGATGAATGGTTATTTAGGACCATACAAAGGTGCAAAAGCTCATCATCAACAATATCGAAGGAGGCAACCGACTAATTCTGAAGAGTTATTTAACCAGAGACACTCTTCCCTTAGAAGTGTTATCGAGCGCACTTTTGGAGTTTGGAAGAAGAAGTGGAAGGTTTTGAAGCACATGTCAAGTTTTTCATTCGACAAGCAAGTGGCGATTGTGATTGCGACTATGGCCCTTCACAACTATGTAAGGAGACATTCTCGTCTTGATAAACATTTTGTTAACATTGGAGAAGGATCAGGTGACAATGCAAATTGTGAGGATGATGCAGAAGAAGAAGGATCTCCAATTACTGAAGGTCTAGAAGCACGACAAATGGAAATAGTGAGGAACAACATAGCGCAAAGTCTAATGAGTAGCCGAAATGTTTGATTATGGCCTAATCAAACATTTTCGGTAGATTTCTATTTGTCGAGACGGTTGAGTTATGTAGTTAAAGCCTAATCTTAGTTTAACATTTAAATCGGAGGCGAGTCTTTTCATTTGGTATCCGTCATGATATCAAGAATGTATGTGAGATGATTGATATTTTTACAATCGTTATTATTTTTATTATTGTAGGTAATATTTAATTAAAATAAAATCAAAAACAAAAAAAATAAAAAATAAAGTACTTGTGACTTTTATTTTTAGATTTACCAAACACTTCTATTTTTAAAAGTCATTTGAAAAAAAGTATTTACCAAACACCCCCTCATTTTCTATTAAGAAGCTTATTTGAATAGGAAAAAAAGTTAACTTTTCTTTTAAGAAAAGCATTACCAAACATAGCCAAGGGGGCTTCACTTTCTTTTTCTTAGAACATTCAACACATAGGGTTGAGAAGTATATTTCGCTTGCTAACCAAGTTTGTTCAACACTCTTTCTTTTGTCATCCCACACTCTTTAATTTCGCTCTTTCCAAATGAACCACAGAAAGACCATAAGCAACACAAAATCTTCACCATACAAAAGCTTACTGCACTAAGTTAAGAATTATGTAAAAATCAGACCCCGAGGACTAGGAAGCTTGCTCTTCAACCTTGGGAAGAAGGAGAGTACCTCCACCACATATGGACAGTATCGTGACACGTGAAAAATATCTTCTTCACATAGAACACAACCATTATTGGCATCCACCTTATGAGTGTGAAGTTGTTAGATAGTTGGCAAAACACCACAACATGTTCTCCATGCATGAAGTTTTTTCTTACCTAGTATACTGGAATGCCAAACATTGGACCACACTGACTCCGTGTACTATGAACAGAGCTAGAGTCATTATCGTGAAGCATATCTGAGGCCACCAAATAAGTTGACCTTGTAGTAAAATGGCCCGACTTCTCATGGTGCCAAACTAAAAGGTCAACAATACCTTGGAGACCAAAAGGAATACTCAAAATCAACTCTTTATCCTCCTCTGAAAACCATTAATTTAAAAGAGACATATTCCAACCTCGACTAGGAATAATCAAATCACTAACCTTACTTGAAGAAGGAGTTGAACAAAGTCGAGGCTCAAAAGGAAAGGGCCTGGGAATCCACAGATAGTAATGAACAAGAATTGTGGACCCTATACTTACTTGAAAGCGCAACCCACGCTTCAATACTGACAGCATTGTAGCGATGCCCCGCCAACAAGCACACATTGCTCCATAAAGCTCAACTTCCACGAAGGAACAATTAGGAAAGTATCTTGTGTTATACAACTTACCAAGAAGAGATCAGGTTTGCAGATTAATCACCATCCCAAATTATTATGAGCATATAGATCACGAAAACCCATCCCACCATTTTCCTTCACCATAACTAACTTATCCCAGGCTAACCAATGTATTTTCTGGTTGTTCAGGCTACTTCCCCACCAGAACTGAGCACATTATTACTGTAAAGAATCCCAACCAAATTGAGGAAGGAGTAAACAACTCATAGAATATGAGGTGATCAAAAGGTTTCTTGCAGAAGTCTTATTCAAGAGCATAGAAAGGAACACAATGAGAATTAATGGAGAAAAAGAAAATATGAATCGTGTTATTAACTCCTTGCTTAATACATTCTAACATTCTGTTTATATACAGAATGAGTTTACTAGAAATAGAAAACTATAAATAACAAATTGTTATAAACCGTTTATCATAAATGGTTCATAATGATTAATGAATATAAACCTCAAAAGTTTGAATGGTTCCAGAATCATATTAATGATTAATGAATGTGGATGATCCACTTAGATCATGGCTCCGCACTCTGAAGAAGCTGAAGCTCCTGCGAAAGCTAAAACTCCAAGTGAGGAAATTCTTGAATCCCTTTTTCTTTGCGGAACCACCTTCACTTGCTTGGGAGTTGACCATTTCTTCCGATGCGGTAAGATTCTATATGACCACGTCGAGTCGTAGTGACTTTCTTCTCAAGAATGCAATCTTCCGTCAATGGGTCTTCTCTCTTAAACCACAAATCATCAAGTGAGGGGAGTCGAAAATCCTGAACATCTTCGTCATCATCTAATAATGATGGTTCAAAAGGTTTTAAATACTCAACATTTATTATTGAATACATTTGCATATAGGGTGGCAGCTTAAGTCGAAAAGCATTTTCTTCAAAATTTTCTAAAATCTTGAATGGCCCATGTCGAATTGGCTTTAAATTCTTTCCTACACCATGTAACCTTTCCTTGCTGAGCTTTAACCAAATCAGATCACCTACTTTGAAGTCATGCTAGAGCCTATGTCTATCATGAGGTGCTTTGTGTCGTTGTTATGACTTGTGTAATTGCTTCTCAACTTCTTTATGGATCTTTGAAATGTTCTCAAAGAGTCATTGTGCTTTTAGTCGATCATCATTTTCTCTATGTTGGTTGTCACCAACTGAGAAAGCCATATCAAATGGACTCGAAGGTAGGTAGCCCAAACAAACTTAGAAAGGTGACTTCAAAGTGGAACTATGAATTGCCATATTAAAAGCAAATTGTAAATATGATACACTTGTATCCCAAGTACGAGGATGCTTGGAGTTATATCCTCTCAATAAATGTACCATTGTTTGATTTATTACTTCTGTTTGTCCATCTGTTTGAGGATGAAATGCAGTACTATGTTTAAGCTTTTTGTCCATCAATCCCCACAATGACTTCCAAAAGTGACCTAGAAATCTGCTATCTCAATCTGAAATGATAGAACTAGGTGATCAACGCATTTTATGCTAGATTCTTAATGCATTTCTCTCTACATTTTACTTTGTTTTGACCTTAGTATTCTCAGTTCTTACTTACTTTATTGTTTTTAGGTTTTGAATAAAAGAGTACAATAAAGGAGGTGATTTGGAGGATAAAATGAGCAAAGTGGAGAAGTTTCCTAAATCAACTAGGAATGACGTAGAAAAATATGGATCCGAAATAGTCTTCTCAAGTTACTAAAATGACGCAAGGCAAAATGAAGACATTTCAAATGGTGGATCGAAAATCAGCAAGCATTTTGGGCAAAATCAAGCAAGGAGATATTACCGAATAGATGGAGGATCAAAGGTATCAAGTATATCTCAAAAGTGCCTTATTTGAAGATCAAAATATCCTAGAATATATGGTAGGTTCGGCCAAAATGACTTGGAGCTCAAGAAATACAAGATATGGAAAGATATTTCCCTACTCCTAGTAGGAAGAGGAAGATATGTCTGCCAGCTCATCAATCTTCAACGGATTACAGAATCTACAATTCAACTCCAAATATAGTGATCATATATGTCTTCTTCAAGCCCTCGAGCTGATATTTCCAACGAATCCAAAATCACAATTTTCTGAGCTCTAGAACTCCCGGAAAAGACGTTTCAAGACAGGATGTCAATTCTACCCGGGTACACTAGGAAAACCTAGTTTGGAGAGGAAAGTTGGAATTCTTCACCTATAAATACAAGATCTAGGCCTCATTCTCAAGCATCACTCATCTTAGAAGGCAATAGCTCTACAAACATTATTCTCCTCTACCAAAGTTCGAAGGTTGTCAAGGATCCACCATACTCCACCACCAAAAAGCTTCCTACCTCCACCGAGTAGACTATAGGGCAAATTCCCTTAGATATTCACCATCTCCATTGAAGGACGGCTGCATTAAAGGCGTAGGAAAAATTCCCGAGCTTAAAGTGTAACTCTAATCTTTCTACTTATCCTTGTAAACGTTTGTATTTTGGTTTTGAATAACAGTGCTTTGTTTACAGTTTTGAAATATTATGTGTAACTTGTTTCGAGTCTTAGGATTTAGTCGAACATGTTAGTCTTAATGCATCAATTTAGGCTAAGGCAAATTTCTTGTCAAGTTGATAGGCGTGTCATAGGGCAAATTCCCGAAGCACAATAAATGATCATACCTGTAATTGGCTAAAGACTTAGATAATTAATAGGGAGCATATAATATGACTTAAGTGTAAGACGTTGGTGAATAAGATGGGTCGGTCACTTGTAAATATATAACTTAGGTTTATTTTCGGTCTAGTAAACATTTTTAGGGTTCTTTGTTCTTGCTTGTTTTCTACTTGTCTATGAGTGAAGCATGTTAGAACCTAGGATTTCTCTATGCATTTACTAACCATTTTCTGTCTTTAATTTCGTAGGAATTAGATAACAACCTCTTAAAATCCCCCTATTAACCATAGCGTAGTCATGCATGCACCCTCAATCCCCGGTTAAGAGCGATACCCTACTTATCAATGCTACATCTACAAAAAAAGGTTTTAATTGCTTATGCGTTTTTGTTGAGTGTTAAGTGTTTATTTAGTACTTAGTAAAATACGTGTATCAATTTTGGCGCCGTTGCCGGGGATTGTAAAGTAAGTGTGTGATTTCATTTGTACATGTGTGAAATTGTGTGAATATTACAAAAACATGTAAATAACTTTGAAATTTTTATACTTGTTTATAATTCTATACGTAACCAATACTTGTTCATACTAACAAATCTGTTTTTGCAGCCATGTAGATAATTACCATGTTAAAGGTGTCTCAAATTGAAGGAGTGGATCGGTTTGGTTCATTAGGTCGCACTCATTGGAATATATGACGCATATTTTCCATGCTTATCTCCTTAACCCCTCATGATGTGTGGATTTCATCACCGCACACCATAACCTAAGTGAAGTTATGGACATGAGGTTGATGGCGGAGTTTGCTATGGACTTGAGGGAGTGTAAATTTTTGAAAGATTGGCTGAATGTCGGACATGGTGTCTAGACCGGGTTATGATTGGTGACAGGTTTTGGATCTAAGAAAGACTTGCATCAATGGAGTATATACCATTGGCCCGGTGAGCCTCGGGGTGTTATGTCGAAATTAGTCCTACCTCTCGCGTTATCTCTATCCCTAACTGGCCATGTTTTTCGATTGAACCAATGCCGATTAATTGAGAGTTTATACTTTATCGCACGGGTCGCACGTCCAATGAACGATCGAAATATCAAATCTGTTCATTTCCTTTGAAGAGAGACGAAAAACCCAATAAACAAAATACTTGTGCATATTACTATACATATTTCGTGTGTTTTGTATATACTTATACTTATATACTCATAAACTTGTAAAGGATTAACCACTTGGATTTGTGGATTGCATTAACCTTCTGGCGGCTTTGTGATGTGTGGATTTCATCACCACACACCCTAACCTAACTGAAGTTAGGGGCATGAGGCCAAAAGAAAGGTCACGTTTGCATCATTTATTTAGCACGTAACTTTGTATGTTTTCTGCAGGTTCTAACGTTTTCTCTTATGCATTCACGTCATTTCTCACTTAGGCTCATGTTTAATGCATTTGAATGACGATTTAAGTGTTTTGAGCATGAATTTGAATGAAACGTGGTGTGCTTGCATTACTCTACTTGTATATATATGTTTCTAAGTCTGTGCCTTGTAAATATGCCTAACTTTGTAGAAAATGTGTAAATTGAGTCCTAACTTATCTATGCATTCATTCTAGGGTGTATAAAGCCTTGCATTCACGTTTACAATTCTTGAAGTGTTTTAACTTCGTGTTTTTACAAGCTTTCGTGTGTTTGTACCTTGTTCTTCTTTATGTGATTCGTTTTCTTGTGTTTTGATGTGTTTAGTGTGTTTTCGTGTGTTTTTCTTGTGTTTTTACAATTTTGGTTAGTATCTTGCATTCCTTGTGTATTCTTTTGATACTAACACTTGATCTTTGAGAAGTTTTCAAGGGCTAATCTTGAATGTCCAGCTCCCATCCAACTCCTAAGATCAATCTTCAAGCACTCACGGTCCGTTCTCAAACTATCCCAAGGGACCAAGATTTCGAGCAGCCTCTCATTGAGTATTTGGACTCTCCACACTCATCCCATCACTCCACCGACCTTTCACAAGAAGAAGAGCAAGAAATGGCACGTAACAACCCTCCTAACCCTCTCAACGTCAACCACAATGAGAGGCGATCTCTTCGCCAACGTACTTGCTCCACGAAATGGAGTAGTGGTCCTTCTTGCATTGCATTTCCGGAACCCCAAGCGGATAAGAAGGACATTAAGTTGAAGAGTGGCTTCCTACACCGTTTACCAATCTTCCATGGGCTGTCAAACGAAGATCCCAACATGCATCTCAAGCAATTTCAGTTCATTTGCATGAGTATAAAGCCTTCGAATGCCGATGAAGAACTTTTCAAACTCAAAGCTTTTCCCTTTACGTTGACGGATAGAGCTCAAACTTGGCTGTTGGAACTACCGCCTAATCACATCACGACATGGAAGCAACTTGCGGACCTGTTCTTGGCTAAGTACTTTCTGGCCTCAAAGATCATTGTTTTAAGGAAGAAGATTACGAGAATTACACAAGCATTGGATGAGTCTTTTGGCCAATATTATGATCGATTTAAAGTCTTATGTGCCACCTGCCCTTCCCATGGTTTTTTCGAGACAAACCTCATGAACTACTTCTATGATGGTTTGAAGCCAATTGATAGAGAGTTTCTTGATGCCGCTGCAACTGGAGCATTCATGGATCTAGATGAGACGGAAGCTCGTACCTTGTTGGAAAACCGAGCCAATAATGATGCTCAGTATGGGATGGCTCCATGAAGACAAGTAAATAAAGCTAGTTCAATGCAAGTTAAGGACGAGAAGTATGACAAGCTAGCATCTATGCTAGAGCAAGTGCTTGAACTCGAGACGAAAAGAGCCAAGGCAAACTTAGGACCTGTTTGTGGCATTTGGAATATGTAAGGGCACTACAAAGATGAATGTCCTAACATGAAGGAGCAAGGCAATGGAGATCCGGAGCAAGTTAATGCAATTGGAGGATATCAAGGAGGCCAACGTTACAATAATTACAACAATAACAATTTTGGCAACCGAGATTATCCGGGTTTCAAGTGGAGTAGCAATGAGGGATGTTTAAACCCTCCGACACCTCAATAAGGCTACCAACATGCTCCCTTTCAACCAAGGCAGCCAATGCAACAAGCTCCCATTCCAACGATGCAACCTATTCAACAATCTCCTCTAGTCCAACAACAATTTACAAATCCGGACTATGACAAGATGTTCACTCAATTGTCCGCTTCAACACAAGTTCTGTTGGAAGGACAAGCAAAACAAAAGGAGACGATGAATCTACATGGCCGAGACATCACGGAAATCAAAAAACAAATGGGCCAACTCGTGGACTTTATGGGTCAATTATGTGAATCCGGCCATCTCCCTCCTCAATCTCAACCACCAAATCGGTAACACAACATGAGGAACTTCACGTCTAGGCTGTAAGACGTTAAAAAACAAGCGCTCGTTGGGAGGCAACCCAATTGAGGAATCATCAAGGATTTGTTCTCTCCTCCCTTATCTTTTTAATTTCATTGTTTATTTACTTTCCTTGGCTAAAATTTTCGTGGGTCTTTCTCTTCATACTTAGTTCTATGTTTCCTTTAAATACATTGAGGACAATGTAGAGTTTAAGTATGGGGGAGCGGTTTACAACTTTATTTGAGTCTTAAAATCATAAAACCGGGCGGACAATGGAACTTTCCGGCGGATGATGCCCTAAAAAAAATAAATTATTTTGTGTCTTTCTATTTAACTTAGGGTTTTTAAAGAGTATTTTTCATTTTTTAGGATGCCCTTAGTTAGTCTATGATGAAAATGGACCGAAAAGGAATACATATGACGTTGAATAAGCACCAAACTGATTTCTTGTGTTAAGTGAGATATTTTGATTGTTATGACATGTAGTGGATATGGTATGCTTAAACATAGTATAGATTTTGCATGTTAGAATGAGTTTTAAATCATACAAACCTTAAGAGTGAGTTTTTGAGCCTACATTATTCCCTTTGAGAGTGAATTTCGTGCATATGGTTTTCAAGAACAAAACATGCTTCATCTAATTACTTGCCATAGATTTTAATGAACTAGAGATTACTAGAACTTACTCATGAAGATTTACAACGCTTTTAAGTTGATATATGCTCTGATTTTGGATATGATTAAAGGCAAATTAGGTTACCACCACTTAAACCAAAAAGCCATGTGTCCCATTGTGCGCACGAGCTGAGACACCCTTAGAGTACCCCTTTGTGCCTACGTTTAGCCTTTTCTTTCATTTACCACTTACATATCTAAACACTTAGCCTAGTGTAGAGTTTCCAACCCTTGTTTTCAAAGACTTGGTGAAGAGATTTCGAAGCTAGCACAAGAAGTGGCGGAAAAGTTATGAAAGAATACAAAAAGAGGGAAGACTTGTCCAAATGCTTGAAGAAAAAAAGAAAGTGAGATTGCCGAAAAGAAAAAAAATAAAATTCGAGAGCATGAAAAGAAAAAGAAAGAAAAAAAATAGTTAAGCTCTCCGGCAAATGTTCTAAGTGTAAAAGTTTGGACAAGTGAAGTTTAGAATGAACTTAGGGCCCAAAAAGATGAAATTTGGCCCCCGATTATGAAGTTTGACACAAGAAGAAGTATAGAAAGGATGAGCCACGAAATTTGAGAATTCTAGGCTCTAGACTAAGTCTTTGGAATGTTTTTAACCACCACTTATCTAAATTTCGAATGCCTTAGCCTTAGCCCCATTACAACCTTTCTAAAGACCTTTATGATCCTTAAGATGAGTAGCCTTCGATTGGTTGAGTAAGTTACATGAGTAGGCATATGGTTTGGTTCATTTGTGCAAGTAATTATGAGGTTTTCGATTCAATTTATACATTTTGAGTGAACCCCTTTCATGAGTGAAAATATGATGAGTGCATCCATGTGAGCTTGATTTAACCTTATTCGAAACATGCATAGCTTTAAATTCACCATTGTTTTCTCCAAGTCCTACTTGTTCATAACATGATCATATTTCTCTTATCTCTTGAAATTTTTGAACTTTTCACTATGAAATCTTGTGACTCAATCGCCATATACTTAAAAGAAATTTCTGAGACAAATTTAGTTAAGGGCTTAGAAGTGTTTCAAAATCTGAGTATTTTATTAGACTTTTCCCAACATGGAGACTAGCTCCAACGTTGGTTTTGTGTGCTTTCTTATTTCTAGTCTTTCTTTTATTTAGTTTTTTTTGCTAGGGACTAGCAAAGTCCAAGTGTGGGGGAATTTGATCAACGCATTTTATGCTAGATTCTTAACGCATTTCTCTCTACATTTTACTTTTTTTTGACCTTAATGTTCTCAGTTCTTACTTACTTTATTATTTTTAGGTTTTGAATAAAAGAGTACAATAAATGAGGTGATTTGGAGCATAAAATGAACTAAGTGGAGAAGTTTCCTAAATCAACTAGGAATGACATAGAAAAATATGGATATGAAATGGTCTTCTCAAGTTACTAAAATGACACAATGCAAAATGAAGATATTTCAAATGGTGGATTGAAAATCAACAAGCATTTTGGGCAAAATCAAGCAAGGAGATATTACCGAATAGATGGAGGATCAAAGGTATCAAGTATATCTCAAAAGTGCCTTATTTGAAGATCAAAATATCCTACAATATATTGTAGGTTCGGCCAAAATGACTTGGAGCTCAAGAAATACAAGATATGGAAAGATCAAGATTTCCCTACTCCTAGTAGGAAGAGGAAGATATGCCTGCCAGCTCATCAATCTTCAACGGATCACAGAATCTGCAATTCAACTCCAAATATAGTGATTATATATGTCTTTATCAAGCCCTCGAGCTGATCTTTTCAACGAATCCAAAATCACAATTTCTGAACTCTAGAATTCCTGGAAAAGACGTTTCAAGACAGGCTATCAATTCTACCCGGGTACACTAGGAAAACCTAGTTTGGAGAGGAAAGTTGGAATTCTTCACCTATAAATACAAGAGCTAGGCCTCATTACTAGTTGCAGTCCAGCAATGAGAACTTCGTATTCTGCCTCATTATTTGTTGCTTTGAATTTGAATCTGAGTGCGTACTCTGCTCGTACGCCCGCTGGCCTGATAAGGATGATTCTGGCCCCACTAGTGTTCTTGGTGCACGATCCTTCCACGTAGAGGTTCCGTGGTAATTCGAGTTTTGGGGGTTCTTCCTCGGGTATGTCTGTGCTAACAGATGGCATGCCGTTGAGGGTAGGCTGTGTTGTATCCTCGGCCTCAGTGTACTCGGCTATAAAGTCTGCGACAGCCTGGCCCTTTATGACTGTTCTGGGGGTATAATAGATGTTGTATTTGCTCAGCTCGACGATCCACTTTGCTAAACAGCTACAGTGATCAGGCGATTGCAATACTTGTCGTAATGGAACGTTTGTGAGGACATGGGTGCTGTGGGCCTGGAAGTACGGCCTGAGTCACCTTGCTGCCGTTATGAGTGCGAGTGCCACATTCTCGATTGTTGGGTAATGGGCCTCGGGTGGTGTCATGCCCTTTTCGGCAAAGAAAACTAGCAATTCCGAATTTGTTTCCCTCCGAACCAGGGCGGAACTAACGGCCGTTAGAGAAGCAGATAGGTATAGATATAAGGTTTCTCCCTTCACGGGCCTGGATAGGAGAGGGATTGAGGCCAGGTATTGCTTGATGGATGTGAATGCAACTTCACAATTTGTTTTCCAAATGATGTTTCGTTTGTTTGTTTTTTAGAGGGCCTTGAAGAATGGAACGCACTTGTCGGAGTAGCGAGAGATGAAGTGATTAAGAGATGCTAGTTTTCTCGTTAGGCTTTGGAGTTCGGCCTTGGTTGTGGAGGGTTGCATGTCTAGTATTGCTTTGACCTTCGTCGTTGAGGCCTCAATGCCCCCCGTTGCTGATGATGTATTCGAGAAACTTGCTTATTGTTACGTTGAATGTGCCCTTAGCCAGGTTCAATTGCATGTCGTTCTTGATCAGGAGTGAAAGGACCCAACCCCGATTTAGCTCCCTAAACCGGAGTTAAATCCGTCCGAAAACACGAACCAACAAAAACCGTAGAAATTTGGCAGAGTTTCGTTACTAACGTTGAATTACCATTACCTGCACGCGGAAAATACACTTTATCCTATGCCACAAAAAGCAAACCGTGGGCACCAATCCCATCCAGATTTCTCAATATATCAACAGTAAAGTAAATTAGTAAATATATATGCACTTTACTGAAATCCGGTGTAAAATCGTATAACATAAACAACAGATTTCTCAGAGCGACCTCTAATGTATAAACATATAAGTATACCACAGTAGGTAGAACAATAAACCTATTGGAAGAAACAAGGTAGCTCGAGCACTATGCCTCCGACCACGACGTGCGACACCAGAGCCTGAACTGCAAACTGGGCACGGAAACCGAAAAGCCCAGGGGAAAGACATGAAAACTGTTAGAGTGAGTGGACGAAAATAAATGTCTCTCACCAAGTAATATATGTTATAAAAACATATGCGAGTCGAAATATAAATAAATTAAATCAAATCGCATACGAGGAGACGCTGACTCCAACTCGTAAACAGAGCATGCACGGAAAATCTCACAGTCAGAACCACGGGGTCCCTAGCCCACACGTGATTCTAGCCGGTAAACATCCTCGGGGATCAGCCGGGATGCAGTGTATCGATACAACATCACAAACTACGACTGTACTCAATGAAAACCAAATCATAAACAGTTCAATGCAAATGCATGAAACAACATATAAGTGTATGTATATTCGTATACGTATATTCGTATATGTATAATCGTAATACACATGCTCATGTAATCCGAAATCTCAATACGCATGCTCAAGCTCGTAAATCATATAAAAGACTCGCAAGAATTCCGTGAAAAGAAATTGTCCACTCACAGACTAGCGTAACGCGATACGCGTTAACCCGTGATCCGGCGGAAAGTCCCTCGCCAAAAGAACGATCACGAACCCCTGAATATTTACAATAACCATTTCTCAAAATCATAACTCGACAATACAAGACAAATCACTAGAAACCATCGTTCTCGGAAACACATAATCCGAATACGACGAATCGTCGAAAATCCGATATGTACATCTCAATACCTCGCTATACTTTCGGACGCTCAACTCGAAAAACGAACCTCCCCACTGCGATCGGGGTGCGATTTCGAGTCAAATGACATGCAACTTGTCGAAAATTCCAAAAAGTCAAAGTTGACTGCCGTTGACCACAGCCCACGGCGGCGCCGCCACTGACCGGAAAATTTCACGGCGGAGCTACCCCTACTCCACTCAAAATCATCCACTGAGCAACTTTGTCAACTGCAACAAAGGCCAATTCAATCTCTAACGCATCCAATTTCACGAAAAATCGAATGTACACACAAATTTCAAATCCAAAATTCTCCATCCACAAATCGAATTAGAACTCCATACTTACATGGTTAGAATCCTTAAGAGGAGAGCTACAAAACCCAGTCAATTTTGTAGTTCAATTCGGCCAAAAACCATGAACCCGAAATCATCAAAATTTCCCCATTTTCTAGCCGGAAATCCGAGCTTCTCCAGCGAGCCACGCCGTGGAGGGTGATCGGAGACGTACTCGGGAGGCCGAGGCGAGGCTGAAGGGCTAAGTCCCATGGCCTAGGGTGGCCGGAAACGTTGCGCCACCATGGACGCCGTCGGTCACCGTCGAGAGCTCACCTCCCCCTCGGTCAAACAGTCAAACAAGGTCAACCCATTTAATTCAGTCAATGACTTTCCCAAAGGGGAAACTGCTATTTATAGACTTTCCCAATTTGGAAACTCATAATTATCCATTTCGACGAACTTCAAATACCCGTAACTTTCTCGTCGTGATTCCGATTCCGATAATTCTCGCGGCCACAAACTTGTCTCGACATGTTCTTCAATTATCACCCGAAGTCAAACACATCGACCAATCAGATAAAAAGTCAACGGTTCACACCAACACATATTAAATCGACAAAATAACCAACAATCGGAAATAATCACAACTTAATCTTCGTAACTCAGAATAATGCTCCGAAAGTTCCCACAAGCTCGAAATTAAATTCTGAACAACTTCCGTGAAGAAGCCAAAACCAAATTCTCGACCGGTAATTTAGTCGTTAAGAAGATCGCCATTATAATCCAATTCCGTCGAAACTTCAAATATTCATAATTAATTCCTCGGTCATCCAAATAACGATCCGGAACCGCCCACGAACTCGAAATCATATGTACTACAACTCTCGAGAAGAGACTCAGCTCAAATTCTTGGCCAATAATTAAGTCGTTAACGAGCCTGGCGATTCAATCAACTGTCGGCAATCTGCGACTATACGATAACTCACGTATACAGCTGATCATATTGCTGATTCTGGTCTGGGTCGTCACAAGGAGCCCGAGTACAGTTCATAGGTGTGCGGGGTGGTCCATTGCCTTGGTGCTTTTGACCAGTATGTCATCAATGTAGACCTCGACGATTTTGCCCGTTATCCCATCAAATATAATGTGCATCAATCTGTGGTAGGTGGAGCCTGCGTTCTTGAGGCCGAATGGCATGACAACATAATAGTATAGCCCCTTGTCCGTTGTGAAGCAAGTGGCCTCCTGGTCTTCATGATTCATTAGAATTTGGTTATACCCTGAATATGCATCCATCATGGATAACAATTCGTGTCCGACGGTGGCGTCCACTAGCTGATCGATCCTGGGCAACGAAAAACTGTATTTTGGTCATGCCTTGTTCAGATTGCTATAATCTACGCATATGCGCCAAGATCTGTTGGGCTTCTTGACCATGACGGTGTTAGAAATCCATTTTGGATAGTCGACCTTTCGGATGAAACTGATTCTCTGCAGTCTGTCTACCTCTGCATGGATAGCCGTGTATCGTTCCTGGTCATACGCCCGTCGTTTCTACTTCACTGGTTTCACGATTGGGTTGATACTGAGTTTGTGGGAGATGATGCTTGGGGCGATTCCGGGCATGTCAGCATAAGACCATGCTGAAAGGACCCAACCCCGATTTAGTTTCCTAAACCGGAATCAGACCCCTTCTGAAAACACGAACCAACAAAGACAATAAAAATTTCGGCAGAGTAACGCTACTAATGCGGAATTGCCATTAACCTGCACCCTGAAAATACACTTCATCCTATGCCACAAAAGCCAAACCGTGGGCACCAATCCCATCCGGATTTCTCAATATCATATCAATAACATAAAGCAGTAAACATGACTGTACTTTATAGAAAATCTGGGAAAAATCACATAAAAACATATATCAGTAGCGTATCAGAGCGTCCTCTAGTGTACATATACAAAATATATATACAATAGTAGGCAAAACAAGAAACCTACTGGAAAAGAAAGGTGGCTCGAACACTAAGCCTCCGACAGCGACGTGCAACACCAGAATCTGGACTGCAAACTGGGCACGGAAACCGAAAAGCCCAGGGGAAAGACATAAAATCGTTAGAGTGAGTGGACGAAAATTAATGTCTTTCGCCAAATAATATATGTTATAAAAACATATGCGAGTCTAAATAAATGAATATGACATAGTACACGAAGGAGACTCTAATTCCTCACGCGTACGGAGCATGCAACGTAAAACTCTGCGGGGTCACTCATGGACTCGTCCGCGCTAGTACAGTCAGAATCGCGGGATCCCTGACCCACATGTGATTCTAGCAATAAAGGCCTCAGGTCAAAGGTCTGCTCCCCCCCCCCCCGGTAAAGGCCTCGAGTCAGGGGTCACAACCTCCCCCGGTAAACATCCTCGGGGATCTGCCGGGATGCAAGTGTATCGATATAACAATATATATTGTGACTGTACTCTATGTAAACCAAATCATAAATAGTTTTATGCAAGTATATAAAGTATAACACATGCTCATACAAATCATAATCTTAAATGTAAACTCATGCTCGTAAAACATGTATTAAAGACTCGCGACTAATCAGTGAAAAGAAATTGTCCATTCACTCACTCACTCACGCTAATCACGTGGTCCGGCAGAAGATCCCTCGCCCGAAGCACGATGTCGATCCCCTGAATAATCACAAAATATATTTGATCAAAATCACAATTCACAACACTGTACCACACCTCGGAAACCAATCGTTCCCGGAAACGTATAACTGTTACAAAAATAATCAACAAAATTCTCGAAATCTCCACTAAAAACCCTCGACTAAAAATCCGATACCCAAATCAACTCGAAAATCTCAAGGTGACAATCGGGGCGCGAATACGAGCGAAACGACATATAACTCCACACATTTCCAAAAAAGTCAACGGTCGCCGGAGCTATGCCGTTTACCGCCGGCGGCGCGCCGTCAACCAGAGAGATTTTCCGGCGGCCAAGCTCCCACAAGGTTCTCCTCAACGAGCCCAACAACTTTCTCAACTGAGTCAACCATCAATTCCGGCGAGGTTGGCCGAAAAATAGCTCGAAACTTCAAAAAGCATAACCGGCCGAAAAAACTTCCCGGCTCGATTCTGGTGCCGTCGCACCACCTCAACCCTCCAAATCAAAGGGGAAATGATCACAATCCAAAAACCAACAAAAGCCACCAAGAATTCACACCGGAAAGTCGCCGGAGCTCCGCCCCTAAGCAAGGCCGATTCCGGCAAAATTCCAAAAACTTCATCTCCTCCGTTCTCACTCATTCCGGCATCAAATCCAGTAATTCCAAGTTCTAATCAATAGCATATCAAGCAAGGATTAGAAATATACCAATATCTCGGCCAGAGGTGGCTAGAATCGCGAAATCCGATGGCGACAGCTCAAAGCCCGCGGTGGTTCTCCAGTCAATGCGAAAAGTCAACGGTCAACACTGGTCAACGCCGGTCAAACTTCCCGAACAGTGTTTTCGACAATTTTTCGACTATTTTTTCTATTTATACTCGCGACTCAGGACGATCGACGGTCCAAAACGGATAACATTCACGATTCGGATAAACTCGATACGAACGGGTAAACTCAACGAGATTTCACAACTTCAAATATTCATATTATATTCCTCGGTCATCAAAATAATCATCCGGAACCGCCTACGAACTCAAAATTACGTGTACAATAACTCTCGAGAAGAGACTCAACTCAAATTCTCGGCCGATAATTAAGTCGTAATCAAAACCGGTAAATTAATCAATTATCGGAAAACTGTGATTACGCGCTAACTCGTGAATTAAGCCAATTATACTACTGATTCTGTTCCGGGTCGTCACACATGCGAACACCTGCTGGCAGTCCAATAGGATTTGAACCAGTCGGGCTGCTATGTCAAGTTCTAGCTGTGCACCGATGCGGATCTTGCGGCCCGGGTGTTCGCTGGACAGGTGTATCGTGTGTAGCCTTTCTCGCTCCGTGGCGAGCCAGATAGTGTTCAGTCCATCTCGTGGGTTATCAGGTTGTTGTTCTTTGGGAGAGTCATATGCCATCGCGAGTACCTCCAATCGTGTGCTGTCTTCGTCCGGTAGTGCAATCTTTTCCACGAAATCGTACCCCCTGACCGTGCTGATTCCGTAGTCTGTAGGGAATTTTTCCTGGAGCATATGGCTTGCGATAATCAGCATTAGCTTCCATATGCTTGGTCATCCAAGGATCATGTTGTAGGACGTGCGAATGTCTACGATGACGAAGTCCTTTCTGACCTCGTTCTGGGGGGTTCCCGGCGTCCCAATGTCGAATCGCATATAGTCGCTGCCTAGAGGGTAGGTGGTTTCGCCTGAGAAGCTGGCAATGCTCTCATGGTCCTGTGTCATCTTGCATCTCAGGCGTTTGAGCCCTTCGTATGCCTCCCAGAAGATGATGTTGACGGAGGCCCTGTTGTCGATGAGGATACACTTGACCAGATATCGATCCACCATTCCATCAATGACGAATAAGAGTGTGTTGTTCCGGTTGCCTTCTTCTTCATTGTAAGAGAAAGTGATTGGAGGCCAGTCCTTCCTGCCTACCTTTGGCGGAATTTTGGGGTGTACTGCGAATACGTCCTTTGGGCAGGGTTCTACTCGTTCGCGTGGGCACTCGGGCTTCTGCTTCCCTCCCGAGATGTTGTTAATGGTAGCCCTCATTCGTATGTTTGCGATCTATCGTTCGGCGTTCTGTTTTTGGAATATTAGCGTTCCGTCCGTGTGTAGCCGTTTGATTTCCTTTGCCAAGATTTCGCAGTCATTGGTGTTGTGGGTGTTCGAATCATGGTACATGCACCACGTTCCCCTGTTATTCTGCATGGGGGCGATACCGGGCGCCATCGACATTGGTGGGCGGATCTTGCATTTATTTTGCTTGAGCACCTCCTTGTTCGTGGCCTGGGTAATCGAGAAGATCGTGTGCCGCTGGTGGGGATCTCTGGGTGGTGGTGGGTTCTATCGGGGTTTGGACCTTGTGCCTCGTATACATGGGTTTCTATTAGTGCCTTTTGGACGATCAGGTCGATGACCTCGTCATACCCGAGGTGGTCCTTTCTGAAAAACTTCTCCAGGAACGGGGTTTCCGTCAGGTTTTCCAGTAACGCCATTTGTCACGTTCTTTTCGAGGTTCTTACACGTGTTCACAAGGCCTCTCTATCGATTGATGAAGCTGGATAGGTTTTCGTTGTCCCTCTGACGGATCTTCAGGAGCGTGCTGGTGGTGTTTTACTTGCCCTGCAGCCGGTACTGTTTAAGGAAGAAGTCAGTTAGCTCGTCGAACGAGTGGATGGATCCTGTGGGCACCTCGCAGAACCTTTTTCGTGCTTCTTCTTCAGTGTTTCTTAGAACAGGAAAGAGAGGGTCGCGTTCAAATACCAAGTACCTGCGGTGGCGGATTGATATTCGTCGATGTGTGTTCGTGGGTCTCTCTTCCCGTTGAACCTGCTAATCTTGACAGTTTTAGAATACCGGTCCCTGCTCTGTGCTATGATATCGTCCGACAATGGACTTACGCGGGGAGTGTACATCCCTTTTGGCCCAATATGCGTGCTTTTCTTGAGTGATGTGATTTCGGCCTCCATTTCTTCCATCCGTTGGAGTATGGTATCCTTGATTATCACAACTGGTTCTTCGTCATCGTATTCTTGTATTCTTTCTGGCGGTGGAGGTGGTCCCGGAAGTTAGTTGTTTCGCAGTCCCTATGGTAGGTTGATTCTGATGACCTGCCTGCCTGCCCTTGGTTCCTCTGTCGGTCTCAGCTCATTGCGTGGGGTCTCCTGGCTTCAAATGAACGCGTCAAGTCTTTCCTCCAATCGCTGTCGGGCTTAGCGTTCCTGATCTCTTTTAGTTCTTGCCGTTTGAAGTTCCTTCACGAGGTGGGCTGCCGCCTACTCCTCCATTAAGTCGTTGATGCTGCTAATCGTGTTTACTGGTGTGTCTCTTATCTTCCGGCTTTCGGGTGTGATGTGGTCTGTCGTCATTTATGTTGCCGGGTTTGGTTTTTGGGTTTTTTTTTTGCGGGTTTGTATGTGGTTTACGATTGCTCGCTTCCCACAGAAGACGCCAATTGTTTCTCCCGAATTCTGTGAGGGACTTTTAGTAAAAGATCGGATAGAGCTATTTCGGGTGATCTGGACTATCGCGCATATGTCGTCCTTTACATGCTGTTAAGAATAATACACCAAACAAGCGTTAAGAGTCTTGACGGGGTGTTCCCGTCTTTGACTCGCCGACGCTCTAGTTAGAATGTATGAAGTGTAACAGTAGTATTGGTAGAGTAACGGGCGTACCTTGTATTTATCATAAATGCGTTGCTTATATTGCTGTTTGAGTATGGAGTCTTTTTTTGTTCTTCGATGTGGGATCCTGTTTTTGTACATACCTGTCCTGGTACCTTCCATTTTTCATTCTGAACGCGTAGACGTTTGAATGGTGTTGTTTCGTTGTTTAAAGTTGAAGCCTGCAATGCTGTCTTACGTTTGGTCTAAGCTATGTTATCCCGTTTGTAGTGATTACGTGTGCGGTAATTTTGATACGGGATTACACACTGATACGACCAAAACATGCATCAAATAAACACTTAACACATAATTCAACCATATGCAATTTAAACCTTTTTTGTGTAGATGTAGCATTGATAAGTAGGGTATCGTTCTAAACCGGGGATTGAAGGGTGCATGCAATATTTGTGTATAGAAAGGGGGTATAAGAGAGTTGTTTAATTATCTAAATTTCTATCTAATTACTACCTAAACCATCGAAACATATAGCAAGAAATCCTAAGAATCTAATATGCATTGACTCATAGACAAGGAAACACATCAAAAGAACCCAAATACCCTTACCATATTTTCGACAAAAACAAACCTAAATTAATTATTTACATGTGATCATCCCATCCCACATACTTTGCAATTACACAAATAATCTCATTTAATTACCTACGAAATCTACAGGTTTTAATTCCGGATTATATGCCATGACTTTGAATTAAAGTGTAACTAAGCGTCTAAACACTTTAATCTCGACTCCATTGATTTAGGGTAAAAAGTGATTGACTAAGTGTTTCATCTTTAGACCCAACCAAAGCATTAAGAATGACACACAACATGCAATCAAGACTCAAAACTCATAAACACATGGAAGATAAATTAAACTCAAAAATAGTATAAAACCAAAATAAACATGTATTCTTCACAAACAAAATAAAACAAATACAAGGAGAGTTACGGAGCAAAGGTTCCATGTTTACACTTTTGATTTCCGGTAAGCCCTGCAAAATCTCGAGTGGATGGAGCCTAAGGTGGAATTTACACACCTTCTAAAGGGACTAAGCGTATTTAGAAGGAATGTGATGGAAATTTTAGGGTGGTAGTGGTGTAACTTCGGCCTAGCACTTGGAGAACTTCGTGGTGGAGCTTCTTTTTGTATTTTGGTAGCAAGAGGACATACAATAGGTGATGATCCACTTTGAGGCCGAGCTCCCCTTTATATAGGAGAAGGGTAGGTTGTTTTCTACCATAACAAGAAGTCCACATTAATTTCGGCGAAATCTGACCTCCTGTAGAAAAATGTGATTTTCTGGAGTTATACATATCCGAATTGCATGATTCTTGCGGCATTAGAAAGATCTTTCCGAGGGCTATAAAATATCTTCCTTAATCACCTCAATCGGAGTTGATACACGATTTTTACAGCCTATCGAAGTCTGCTATCCTGTATCTTCAGATTTCCTTCCTTTTTGAATATTAGGAATCCCAATTTCTTCAAATCTTGGGTTTCTTGCTCTCCAATTCTTCTTGCCCAAAAATACCATTAAATTTCACATATTTTGGGCTTCAAATCATATCCATATATATCATCTTGGAATATTTTTCACAAATTTGGCCCAATGGTCCTTTATTGATTCGGCAAGGATGTGCTTTCTAGGACCGCGTAGGAAAAATGTCTTCTTCTTTATCATTTTCATATATTCTTCTTCAAGATCCAAGGAATTTCAGCAACATTTCTTCACGTGATTTTACATGGTTGTAGGCTCCTTTACTCCGTCTCTTTTGGTCAATACCTGAAATTAACAAAATAAGTTAAAACTAATAAAACTAAGCAATTATCAAAGTAAAAATTTAGAGAAAATATATTAATTAATACGCCTAAAATGCGTAGATCACACACTAACACTAAGTATTGTATTTTTCCCATAGAACAACCTCATATCTCGACAAACATTCGAGTCGATGCTATGGGTCGAAAACTAGACACTACTGTCACTTAATTCGCATAGTGCCACTCAATAGACCTGATAGAAAATGTGTAGGACTACTCCGGTTGCCATCATAAAACTGAGAAACAACACATTTGATCAATATCTTCTTGTTCTCTACGCACGCGTGGGAACAGAAAACTGAAGCATGAATGAAGACACGTTGCATACAACCATGGTGGTGAAGTATCCGACACGTATGAAAGGACCTGACCCCGATTTAGTTTCCTAAACCAGCATCAGACCCATTTTGAAAACATGAACATTTGACCCCGATTTAGTTTCTTAAACCAGAATCAGACCCCTTCTGAAAACATGAACTTTTAAAAATCATAAATTTTTTGGTAGAGTTACTCTATATCGCGTAGTTACCATTAACCTGCAGTGGAAAACACACTTCTCCAATAGCCATAAAAGTCAAACCGTGGGCACCAATCCCATCCGGATTTCTCAAAAACATATCATAACGTAAAGCAATAAACAAAACTGTAGCTTTACAGAAATCCGGAAAAATCATGTGAAAATATAAACATAATAGTACTCAGAGCGACCTCTAGTATATACATATATACACAACAGTATGCCAAACTAGAAACCTACTGAGAAAGGAAAAGTGGCTCGAATACTAAGCCTCCAACCTTGACGTGAGACACCTGAATCCAAACTGCAAACTGGGCATTGAAAGCAAAGAGCCCAGGGAAAGACATATAAGCTGTTAGAGTGAGTGGACAAAAATAAATGTCTTTCGCCGAATACATATATATGCTGATAAAACATATGCGAGTCTAAATACATAAAAATCATATAGTATACGAGGGAGACTCTATCTCCTCACGCGTACAGAGTATGCATCGAAAATCCCACGGGGTCACGCATGGACACATCCGCGCTAGTATAGTCTGAAACACGGGATCCCTGATCCTGACGTGATTCCAGCCAGAAAGGCCTCGAGTCAGGGTATCTGCTCCCCCCCCCCCCCCCCGGTAAAGATCTCGGGTCAGGGTAACAGTCCTCCCAGGTAAACATCATCGGGGATCAGCTGAGATGCTAAGTGTATCGATACAACTACTACTGAGACTGTACTCTGTGTAAACCAAATCATAAAGGTTTCCATGCAAATGTATAAAGCGTAATGTAAAAGCATACTCGTAATGTATAATTATAAAAGCATATTCGCAAATGCATAATCATAAAACAGATGCTCGTATAATTCATAATCAGAACGGCATGCTCATGCTCGTAAAACATATATAAAAGACTCACAACCAACAGTGAAAAGAAATGTCCACTCACAGACAAGCACAACGCAAAATCGCGCTAACTCTGAGGTCCGGTAGAAGATCCCTCGCTAAACTCTCGATCCCGATCACCTGAATAACAGGGATATGATCAATACATACTGAAGTATGACATACGGGGCTATACATCGAGAACCCGCGTTCTCGAAAGACATATCACTCGAAATATCGATGAGGATAATCCACCTCACCAAAAAACCGCCGCGCATGGCGGCGCGTGGGGCCGCCGCCGCCGGCGGCCTCCGGAATTTCTACCAACCCAGAAAATGTCGACCAACACATCAGTTTGAAGATCTCGACATTTCCAACAACTTTGTAGTTCAAAGGTAAACCCAATTTAACCGGAAAAGGTCCAAAACTCACCGTGAAATTCGAAAATCTCGCCGAAATTTCATTTCTCCGATCGGCCACCAATGGGCACAATAAGGGCTGAAACCACATGGAATAAACTCACCTCTCCATGGGCTACAAAACCCCCATAACCTCAAGCCTCATCGCCGCAGTTTTCGTCGACTCCGTCGCCGGCGAAATTCACCAGAATTCCCCAAACTTTAACAAGCCATAACTTCTTCATCTGGTAACCAAAATGAGTGATCCACCTATCAAAAGAAAGAGGAGCTCAAGCCCAACAACTTTCATGAAGGAACCAGGGGCCAAAAGATGTCGGAATAAGGTACATAGAAGCCGTGAAAGTCACGGCCCAAAATGGGTCAGTTTTGACCCGTGGGTCAAAGCAGGTCAAACCAGATTTCCAAAAATAAAAAGTTTCCCAATTTGTTTCGTATTTATACCGTATACATATCGTACACCTACCATCCCCAAATCAACAGCTATAATTTAATCTGATCCAAATCGAACGGTCACGATTAAATCCACATTCACCACCTGACTTCAAAACTCGATAAAACATTGCTCACTTATCCGAAAAATTCTCCGAAAATTCCCACAAGCTCGAAATCAAAAACTCTACAATTCCTGCGAAGGAACTCAAACCAAATTCTTGCCTAATAATTTAGTCGTTAACAAACCCATGAGTACGATTAATTTACAATAATCATGGCTCGGACTAATATGTGCACATTCCACGGTTCGGATCGTTACAAATCTACCCCCTAACAAAAATTTCGTCCTCGAAATTTATATACCGACTAGGAGAACGAAGCTACTACTCATACAAACTGTTCTGGCTGCTACGTGACTACTTTTACTGTATGATTTCTGTACAAACACAAACGCTGACACTAACAGAAAATTCCTGTTTCAGAGATTGTACTCTCGACAATTAAGAACATCCAACGGTTCCACAACCTGAACTGAATTGCAGTTGAAATTGTCGACAACGGAAATTTCTGAGGCACGCGCGCTAACAACTGTTCATAACTCATTTCCATGGCAATAGCTAGAATAATACTCAATTACCACAGTGTACTCTGACTAACATACGTGCAATCTTTTCTGATAATCCGACAACTTTAATCTATTAAGAAAAATCTGCATGTTATCTGTCATCTCTGGCAACACATAACCTCTTTCTGAACACCAAAATGCCATTACTCCTCATCTGAAACTCTGTCGGTACACTATTCTGAATCAAATTCTTTTGCTCAAAAAATAGGCATCTGAATCTTGAGCTTCACGAACTTGATCAAGCAACACCGGATGAACTTGGAAGCTGGCTAACAATGCTCCACCGTCATTCCACTCCAACTATACTCCCGTTGCTCGCAACTCTGTCAAAAGTGACATTCTTGCAACATGAACATGAAAAAGAGAAGTACCATGCTTCCGACTAAGAGCATCAGCAACCATATTAGCTTTCCCTGGATGATACTCGAAAGTGCAGTCATAATCGTTAATCAGCTTCATCCATTTCCGCTGCCTCATGTTCAAATCTGGCTGTGTACGCAAGTAGGTAAGACTTTTGTGATCGGTGTAGATCTTGCACTGCGTTCCGTACAAGTAGTGTCTCGAACTCTCCAATGCTAACACAATGGCAGCTAACTCCAGATCATGAGTAGGATAGTTAACTTCGTGTGGTTTCAACTGTCTCGAACCATGTGCTACCACATTTCCATGCTGCATCAAAACACAACCCAGACCTAACTTCGAAGCATCACTGTATACCACATACTCACCGCTATCGTCAGGTAAAGTCAACACTGGTACAGTAGTCAACCTTCCTTCAAAATTAAGAAACTTTCCTAACAAGCATCAAACTATTCGAAATTGACTTCTTTCTTCGTCAAACGGGTAAGTGGTGTCACAATCCGTGAAAAGTCCTGTACAAATCAGCGATAGTAGTCTGCTAAGCCTAAGAAACTCCGTATCTCTACCACATTGGTAGGTCAGCTCCAATTCAGTACTGCATCAATCTTATCAGGATCTACGCTGACTCCCACAGCTAATATCACGTGACCCAGAAACTTTACACTATCTAGCCAAAATTCACATTTACTGAACTTGGCGTACAACTGATCGTTTCGTAAAGTCTGCAAAATGGCATGCAAGTGCTTCTTGTGCTGCCCCACACTCCTGGGATAGATCAGGTTGTCGTCGATGAACACAATGACAAACTTGTCCAGATAACGTCTGAAAATCTGATTCATCAGGTCCATGAAAGCAGCTGGCGCATTGGTCAACCCAAACGGCATAACAAGGAACTCATAGTGCCCATAACGTGACCGAAACGCCTTCTTGTCCACATCGGACTCCCGAATCCGTAGCTGATGGTATCCAGACCTGAGATCAATCTTCATGAGAACTGAAGCTCCTTTCAGCTGATCGAACAAATCATCAATCCGTGGGAGTGGATACTTGTTTTTCACCGTAACCTAATTCAACTTTCGATAGTCAATGCATAACCTCTTCGAACCATCCTTCTTCCTCACAAACAACACCGGAGCACCCCAAGGTGAAACACTGGGTCAAATGAAACCTTTCTCAATCAATTCCTAAAGCTGAATATACAACTCCCTCAACTCTGCGGGTGCCATAGGATAGGGTGTCTGCGAAATAGGTCCGGTACCTGGAAGTAACTAGATGGTGAAGTCAATCTCCCTGACTGAAGGAACACCGGGTACGTCCTCGAGAAACACATCTGGATACTCACAAACCACCGTAATATCACCAATTTCTGGCACACGAATACTCGTATTAATCACATGTGCTAAGTAAGCCACACGACCCGTCCTCATCATCTGCTCAGCCTTAATTGGTGAAATCAAACAACGCAAAGAACTATTCTTTTCACCTCGAAACAAGATTTTCGGCATGCTTGGACTCCTGAAAACAACCTCTTTCTTGTGACAGTCAAGAACAGCCTAATGGTTCTCCAAGAAATTCATGCCCAAAATCACGTCAAAATCCACAATATCCAGCAACATCAATGTGACGACCCGGACCAGAATCAGCAGTATGATCAGCTGTATACGTGAGTTACTGCGTAGTCGGAGATTGCCGACTGATGTTTGAACTGCCAGAATTTCTTAACGACTAAATTATTGGCCGAGAATTGGAGCTGGGTCTCTTCTCGAGAGTTTTTCTATATGTGATTACGATTTCGTGGGCGGTTCCGGATCGTTATTTGGACGATCGAGGAATTAATTATGAATATTTGAAGTGTAGATTTAAATGGTGGGCTACTTAACGACTAAATTATCGGACGGGAATTTGGTTTCGGCTTCTTCACGGGAGTTGTTCAGAATTTAATTTCGAGTTCGTGGGAACTTCCGGAGCATGATTTTGAGTTACGAAGAATTAGTTGCGAATTTTGCCGATTGTTGATTGTTTGGTTGATTTATTTATGTGTTTGGGTTGAAGGGTTGACTTTTTATCGGTTTGGTCGATGTGTTTGACTTTGGGTGATAATTGAAGAGTACATTGAGTCGAGTTTGTGGCCGCAAGAATTATCGGAATCGGAGTTACGACGCGAGAGTTATGAATATTCGAAGTTTGTCGCAACTAATTGGGGAAGTTTCCTTTTTGGGAAGGGCTATATATAGCAGGTTGCCGAAAAGGGAAAGTCAAGATGGTCATTAATATGGTTGACCGAGTTGACTGAGTCAACTCGGTGGTGAAGGTGGTGTGCGACGTACTCGGCGGTCCACGGCGGTGGTTGGCCGTCCGGCCACCTCCGGCCATGACTCCGGTCCCATTCTCTTTGGCTCGGCCTCCCGAGTTCATCCTTGGCCACCATGCACGGCGTGGCCCATGGTGGAGAGAGAAAGCTTGAACCAAAGTTTGAAGATTTTGGGTTTAATGGTGGTTTGTGATTCAAGCCGAATTGAGCTGCAACTTTGAGTGGGCTTTGAAGCTCTCATCCCCTTGATGCTCCCCTGTAAGTTTCGTGTTTCAATTCGATGTGTACATGGAGAATTTTGGAGTTGAAGTTTTGGTACCAATTCGGGTTTCCATGAAATTGAGCTAGTTAGAGTTTGAATTGGACTCTGTTGCAGTTATGAAAGTTGCTCAGTGGGTGATTTTGCATGGAATAGGTGTTCCTCCGCCGGAAAATCTTCAAGTTGGCGGCGGCGCCACCGTTGACGGCGGTCAACGCGGCGGTCAACGGTCAACGGCGGTCAAACTTTGACTTTTTGGGATTTTCGACAAGTTGCATGTCATTTCACTCGAAATCGCGCCCCGATCGCAGTGGGGAGGTTTGTTTTTCGAGTTGAGCGTCTGAAATTACAGTGAGGTATTGTGGTATGATTTCCGGATTTCCGACAGTTTGTCGTGATCGGATTACGTGTTTCCGAGAACGATGGTTTCTCGAGATTTGTTTTGAATTGCCGAATTATGTTTTTGATAATTGGATATTGTGATTATTCAGGTGTCCGTGATCGTTTGATTGGCGATGGATTTGCCGCCGGATCACGGGTTAACGCGAACTGCGTTACGCAAGCGTGTGAGTGGACAAGTTTCTATTTTCACTGTTGATTTGCGAGTTCGTGGATTTTATTGATTTCCGTATTTAAATTATACGATGATTGAGATATATGTTATTTTCGGAGGTGTTGTTATGTGTTTATGGGTGATGGCATTTATAGCATCGATGCTACCAGAGTTGAGAGATTCCTCTGGCCCAGAGTTGAGAGATTCCTCTGAAGCAGGGTTGAGAGATTCCCCTGAGTGCCGCCGGGGTTGAGAGATTCCCCTGGCCTTTCACCGTCAGGTTTGAGCGATTCACCTGACGTCGGGCTTGAGAGATTCGCCCGACAACCTCCATATATATATGTGTTGTGTTGTTGTGTTTTCCAAACTCGCACTGCTTTATATTGAGTATATGTATAAACTGGTGAAAGGCATATGTTATTTTCGTCCACTCACTCTAACGTTTTTATTTGCCTTTCCCCTGGGCTTTTCGGTTTCCGTGCCCAGTTTGCAGTTCGGACTCTGGAGTCGCACGTCGTGGTCGGAGGCATAGTACTCGAGCGGTCTTATTTCTTCCAGTAGGTTTATTGTTCTACCTACTGTGGTATACTTATATGGTTATGTATTAGAGGTCGCTCTGAGTTCTCTGATGAATATGTTATACGATTTTAAACCCGGATTTCAGTAAAGTACTATTATATGTATTGTTTACTTTACTGTTGAGATATTGAGAAATCCGGATGGGATTGGTGCCCACGGTTTGCTTTTTGTGGCATAGGATGAAGTGTATTTTCCGCGTGCAGGTTATGGTAATTCCACGCTAGTAACGAAACTCTGCCCAAATTTTGAAAGTTTTTGTTGGTTCGTGTTTTCGATAGGGTTTGATTCCGGTTTAGGCAACTAAACCGGGGTTGGGTCCTTTCAATCAAATCCGCGGCTAACCCATAACCTCCAATAAAAATCTCACAATCTCTATATACCCACTCGACATACACTACCTCGCCAGATGGATACAACACTCGCCATAAACTAGGGAGTGGATATACAGATACAATAGCCAATGATGCTAATATATGTGACATGAATGAATGTGTAGCCCCTGAATCTAGTAAAGTAAGAACTGGATGACCAAAAATGTACAACGTACCGATGATAACCTCAAGAGAAGCTTGGACCTCATGTAGAGACATGGCATGAACTCGAGCATGTCCTGCTGGTCATCCACGTAGGTTGCGATTCTACTGACCACATTGTCCAGAAGGCTGTGTTACACGATTACCAGAAGCAGCACCCTGATCTCGTATAGTACCCTGATCCGCAACACCACCAAAAGCGCTAAGCTGAGGACACTCCCTCGCAAAGTGACCCACCTGGCCACAACGGTAACAACTGGTAGTACCCCGATAACATGAACCATGATGTCGCCTGTTGTAAATATTACATAATGGAATATCCCTTGGTGCAGCTGGTGTGCTGAAGATAGGTCGAGGATAACTCGATCCACTGGAACTCCCACTCAACTGCTGCTTCTGTGGTCGACTCCTCTTCCATCTTTGACTCTGCCTAGCCGTACTAGCAAGATGTCTATAAGGTCCACTGCCAGATGATGATGCCGATCTGGAAGTTCCTGAACTCAGCCTCTTGGAAGGTCCCTGACTCGGTCCACCTTCCTCAAACCGTCGAGACTGGAATCGCATCTGCCTCTCCCTCTCTATGTCCTCACCTCGGAGTGCAGCACTCACAAACTCATCAAAGTTGTCTCAAGGCATCGTAGTCAATGTTCCCTTGATATTCAGGTTCAAGCCTAACTCAAATCTCCTGCACTTAGCTTCCTCTGATGTCACCATATCACGTGCAAACCGAGACAAACAAGTGAACTTATCCCGATACTCAAGCACTAACATATTCCCTTGCTTCAGATTAGTAAACTCTTCATATTTCCTTTATTGAGTAGCCTGATTAAAATACCTACGCATGAACAAATCTCTGAATAGAGGCCATGAAGTATCAATAGGAACTCTGTCTATACCAACCCACAAAAAGTAGGCATCTGACTCAAGCAAACCCACTGCTGCTATGGTTTTCTGTTAAGGAGAAAAATGCAGGCGCTCACAAACATACTCTATCGGGACTAACCAAGCTTCACATATTTCAGGATCAGAGGAGCCAGAAAGATAGTTGCTCCAGCTGTCCTAGCGTTGACCACAGGATCAAAATGCTGCTCCAAACGCAACACTCACATGAGCAAGTCATGCATACGTTGATCCTCAATAGGTTTCCTAGCTCAGTTAACACAGACTCCATGTCGAGGAGACATCCTAAAGATAAAAGGACATAAGTCCCACAACACAAGGAATGTAATCACGAAACTTCAAATATTTGAAAGCATACAACACTCTAGAGCATTGATGATTATCCGCTGCAGTCGGGTCATCGCTCCTGATATGCAGTACATTCTCAAATACCCTTAGTAACACAACTACAAGAGTCTATAGAACCTAAAACCTAATGCTCTGATACCAAGCTGAAAAGACTCGACCCCGATTTAGTTTCCTAAACCAGCATCAGACCCCTTCTGAAAACATGAACTTTTAAAAATCATAAATTTTTTGGCAGAGTTACTCTATATCGCGTAGTTACCATTAACCTGCAGCGGAAAACACACTTCTCCAATAGCCACAAAATCTAAACCGTGGGCACCAATCCCATCCGGATTTCTCAAAAACATATCATAACATAAAGCAATAAACAAAACTGTAGCTTTACAGAAATCCGGGAAAATCATGTGAAAATATACACATAATAGTACTCAGAGCGACCTCTAGTATATACATATATACACAACAGTAGGCCAAACTAGAAAGCTACTGAGAAAGGAAAAGTGGCTCGAATACTAAGCCTCCAACCTTGACGTGCGACACCTGAATCCAAACTGCAAATTAGGCATTGAAAACAAAGAGTCCAGGGAAAGACATATAAGCTATTAGAGTGAGTGGACAAAAATAAACGTCTTTCGCCGAATACTATATATGCTGATAAAACATATGCGAGTCTAAATGCATAAAAATCATATGGTATACGAGGGAGACTCTAACTCCTCACGCGTACAGAGCATGCATCGAAAATCCTGCGGGGTCACACATGGACACATCCGCGCTAGTACAGTCTGAATCACGGGATCCCTGATCCTCATGTGATTCCAGCCAGAAAGGCCTCGAGTCAGGGTATCTGCTCCCCCCCCCCTCCGGTAAAGACCTCGGGTCGGGTCAGGGTAACAGTCCTCCCAGGTAAACATCCTCGGGGATCAGCCGAGATGCTAAATGTATCGATACAACTACTACTGAGACTGTACTCTGTGTAAACCAAATCATAAAGGTTTCCATGCAAATGTATAAAGCGTAATGTAAAAGCATACTCGTAATGCATAATTATAAAATCATATTCACAAATGCATAATCATAAAACACATGCTCGTATAATTAATAATTATAACTGCATGCTTATGCTCGTAAAACATATATAAAAGACTCGCAACCAACAGTGAAAAGAAATGTCCACTCACAGACAAGCACAACGCAAAAATGGGCTAACTCTGAGGTCCGGTGGAAGATAACTCGCCAAACTCTCGATCTCGATCACCTGAATAACAGGTATACAATCAATACATATTGAAGCATGACATACGGAATTGATACATCGAGAACCCGCGTTTTCGAAAAACGTATCACTCGAAATATCGACGAGGATAACAAAATTCTCAAAATATACCCAATAAACCCTCATCCCAAAATTGAGTACCCAAATCAACTCAAAAACCTAACCATTGCGTTCAGCACGCGAAAAAAAACGAAACGACATAAAACTTGCCAAAAATCCACCTCGCCAAAAAACCACCGCCGCCGGGCGTCGAAATTTCTACCAACCCAGAAAATGTCGACAAACACATCAGTTTGAAGATTTCGACATTTCCAACAACTTTGTAGTTCAAAGCTAAGCCCAATTTTAACCGAAAATGGTCCAAAACTCACCGTGAAGTTCTAAAACCTCGCCGGAATTCCATTTCTCCGATCGGCCACAACCAAGCACGGCAAGGGTTGAAACCACTTGGAATAGAATTACCTCTCCATGGGCTACAAAACCACCATAACGTCAAGCCTCATCGCCGCCTCTGTCGTCGGCAAAATTCACCGGAATTCCCCAATCTTTAACAAGCCATAACTTTTGTCATCCTGTAACCAAAATGAGTGATCCACCTATCAAAAGAAAGAGGAGTTCAAGCCCAACAACTTTCATGAAGAAACCATGGCCAAAAGATGCCAGAATATGGCAGATCGAAGCCGAGAAAGTCACGGCCCAAAACGGGTCAGTTTTGACCCGTGGGTCAATGCGGGTCAAACCAGATTCCCAAAAATAGAAAGTTTCCCAATTTGTTTCATATTTATACCATATACATACCGTACACCTACCATCCTCAAATCAACGGCTATAATTCAATCTGATCCAAATCGAACGATCACGATTAAATCCACATTCACCAACCGACTTCAAAACTCGATAAAACATTGCTCACTTATTCAAAAAATTCCCCGAAAATTCCCATGAGCTCGAAATCAAATCCTCTACAATTCCCGCGAAGGAACTCAAACCAAATTCTTGCCCGATAATGTAGTTATTAACAAACCCACGAGTACAATTAATTCACAATAATCACGGTTCGGACCAATATGTGCACATTCCACGGTTCGGGTCGTTACAACGTACCATCGTAGAATGGTCGCAAGAAAGAGGTAGGTAGTGAATACAAGAAGTTCACCATACTACTTAAAACAACAGGAGGAAGCAGGTCCAATATTTGACTCTACAGTCCCCTACAATCCTAATGTTGGCATTTGTCTCCTCACTGAACTTGCATTCCCTAGGAACTCAATTATTTCTAATCATTTCTTCACATTCTGCTTAACGTGGAGAAATACTTGAACACTTCACAAATCTGATCGAGGTCGGCGCATGCAAGGCATAGTGACTAGGGTACACTGACTCATAGGCTGAAGTTCGTACTTACTCACGTATTTAGTGACATTCAACACTGTGAGTATTCGATGGGAATACTCAAAAATTGATATGACGGAAACATGCATCAAATAAACACTTAACACATAATTCAACCATATACAATTTAAAACCCTATAGATGTAGTATTTTGAGCAAGTAGGGATCGTTCTAACCGGGGATTGAAGGGTGCATGCAATTCTTGTGTAGTAAAAGGGGGTATAAAGAGTTGTTTTTAATTACCTAATTTATTTACTAGAAACGTCTCAAACATAGCACATAATCCTATGACTCTAACATGCATTGACTCATAGACAAGCAAACACATATGAGACCCAAAAACACATACCACGTTTGAAACAAAAAGAAAACCTAATTAATTATATACAAGTGATCAACTTAATCCATATTCTAACTCATTTATTAACACAGGAAAATAACAACACTACCGAAATCCCATAACCCTAAATTTCGATTAAACATGCATAATTCATATTTTGTGCTAGGCATCCCCTAAACACCATTGATCTAGACTAGGAATCCCCTAAATCAAAACCAAAGCATTAAGAACCAATTAACTTCATGCAAATTGAAATCTAGAATAAGGAACACATGGAAAAGTTATTGAAATTTACGTATGTAATAAAACCGAAATACAATCATCCAAAACACACAAACAAGTTTCATGAACAAAAAGAGACTACGGAGTAAAGAGGTCATTGTTACACTTTTATATCTTCGGAATCCCCTATGGATACTCAAGAGAACTAGACTTCTTTGGTGGATGACGTTCGGAATCCCCTATGCGTCAGTGGAAGAAGAGATGCGGCGGTTTGATGGCGTAGTTGGCTTCTTGAGGATGTCGGCTTAATTTGTGGGGAGGAGGAGAGTATTTGGCAGAGCATAGGCTATAGAATAAGTGATCATTTGTTTTGAGGCCGAGCCTCTTGTATTTATAGGCTCACAAGAATCATTCTCCTCCTTGAATAAGGTTTTCCTTCTATTTTCGGGCAGATCTGGCAGTCTGTAAATATTTGCACTTTCCCGGAGTTGTAGATATCCGAATTGCGTGATTCTTGCGGCATTGGAAAGATCTTTCCGAGAGCTATAAAATATCTTCATTAATCACCTCAATCGGAGTTTATATGAAATTTCTGCAGCTTGTCGAAGTTGACCCATCTGCACAGGCAGATTCTGCTTTCCTTATTCTTCATGATTTCCTTCTTCTTTTGACTTTGGGAAACCTTTTCTTACCAAAACTTGATCTCCACGAAATTGGCTGATTGGATCTTCATATTTGGGCTATCAAAATGGTCTTCTAATTAATTGGACCCATTTTCATTTGTTCTTCTTCAAGATCCTTCCGGAAGCTTTCAAATCCTAGTCAACATAGGAAAAGTTTTCCTAGTCAACCAATGATTTCTTTTTCTCTTCAATTTTTCTTCTTTCTTCCATTATTTATTGCGTTTTGCGTGCTTGTAGACTCCTTTACTCCGTCTCTTTTGGTCAACACCTGAAATTAACAAAATAAGTTAAAACTAATAAAACTAAGCAATTATCAAAGTAAAAATGTAGAGAAAACACATTAATTAATACGCCTAAAATGCGTAGATCAAATCCCCCACACTTAAACTTTGCTAGTCCCTTAGCAAATACTAAATTAAACTAAGACTCAAAATTTTTCAACAAAAATACTACTAAGCCCTTTAACAAATGAATTTCGAAAATTTCATGAAAAATCACAAAATTAAAGCACAAGGAATTCAAGAGTTAATAAAGACATTCTCATGCATGAACAAGTAAGACTTAGATGAAAACAATGGTGATTTATAAGCTATGCATGCTTCGAAAAAGTTTAAATCAATCTCACATGGATGCACTCATCATGTTTTCACTCATGAAAAGAGGTTCACTCAAATGTATATGTATTGCATCGAAATACCTCATAATTACTTGCACAAATGAACCAAACCATATGCTTACTCATGTAACTTACTCAACCAATTGAAGGCTACTCATCTTAAGGATCATAAAAGACTTTAGAAAGGTTGTAATGGGGCTAAGGCTAAGGCATTCGAAATTTAGATAAGTGGTGGTGTAAAAACGTTCCAAAGACTTAGTTTAGCACTTAGAATTCTTCAAATTCGTGGCTCATCCTTTCTACACTTCTTCTTGTGTCAAACTTCAAGATCGGGGGCCAATTTTCATCTTTTTGGGCCCTAACTTCATTCTAAATTTCACTTGTCCAAACTTTTACACTTAGAACTTTTGCCGGAGAGCTTTTATACATTTTTTTTTCTTTTCTTTTCTTTTCTTTTGCTCTCGATTTTTTCTTCTCTCTTTTTTTATATTTTTTTGTATTCATCTTTTGGACAAGTCTTCCCTTCTTTGTATTCTTTCATCACTTTTTTTTTTTCGCCACTTCTTTTATGCTAGCTTCGAAACTTCTTCACCAAGTCTTTGAACAAGGGTAGGAACTCTACACTAGGCTAAGTGTTTAGATATGTATGTGGTAAATGAAAGAAAAGGCTTAATGTAGGCACAAAGGGGTAATCTAAGGGTGTCGCAACTCGTGCGCACAAAAGGACACAAGGCCATTTGGTTTAAGTGGTGGTAACCTAATTTGCCTTTAATCATATCCAAAATCAGAGCATATATCAACTTAAAAGCGTTGTAAATCTACATGAGTAAGTTCTAGTAATCTCTAGTTCATTAAAATCTATGGCAAGTAATTAGATGAAGCATGTTTTGTTTTTGAAAACCATATGCACGAAATTCACTCTCAAATGAAATAATGTAGGCTCAAAAACTCACTTTTAGGTTTGTATGATCTAAACTTATTCTAGCATGCGAATTCTGTACCAAGTTTTACAATCTATATCTACTACATGTTAATGCAATCAAAACATCTCTATCAACAAAAGAATTCCATAGTTTAATAATATGAAAGCCATGAACTCGAAATTGTCTCAGAAAAATATCATCATCGACGAGTTAAGGGCATCCTAAGACTCTGAAAAACACTAAAATACACTCAAAAACTACCTAAAATTTTTGAAAACTAAAAACCCACGAAATTTAAAAAAAATTAGGGCATCATCCGCCGGAAATCCTTTGTCCGCCCAATTTTACAATTTATGACTCAAAGAAAGTTGTAAACCCCTCCCCCACACTTAAATCCTACATTGTCCTCAATGTAACAAAGTAAAAGCATAGAATCAAAGCATGGAGAATGAATTCACCAAAAATAACTAACTAATTAACACACTAATTAATAAAGAGGAAGGGAAAAGAAAGCAAATCTGTATGTCGATCCTCCATTGGGTTGCCTCCCAACAAGCGCTTGTTTTTTATTGTCTTACAGCCTAGACATGATGCTTCATTTATGCTCTTGGAACAGCCTGATCTTGAAGGTGCATCTCCTCCATTTGTTCTTTCCACTTTGCAGCTTAATGTTCTGACCTCCGTGTCTTTAAACTAGAATTCCGAACGATTTAGAGCTCAGAAATTCGGGATCTTTATATGACTGAAAACTAGACGTCTCGAGCTTTCCATTCATATAAAGAACTCGTGCCAACTCCAAACGAGCTGAAAGTTATGACTTTTCAAAGTTGACTGTTCTGTTTTGGACAGAAGCTGCGAATTATGAAAACACTTGGAGCACGTTCCTCCTTCGTATCCTTCAAAACTCAACAAACATAAAATCCAATGCAAATGCATGATATGCATTAAATGTATGATGAATATGATGCAAGATGATGCAATTATTTAATGCATGAATGAATGAATGATATGCAAAAATTATATATACATAGCTAAGTTAGAATTGTTTCACACTTCGGAATCACAAGATTGAACATGTTCAAACAGTTTACGAAATTTTTAGCATACATGTCCCAAATTGATTTCGCCAAAAATTTATAAGGATTACAAGGCATTGATTTTTCAGTCTTTCCAAGGACGTGCGACCCGTGCGATAAAGTATGAATTCTCAATTGTTCAGCCTTGGTTCAATCGAAAAACATGGCCAGTTGGGGATAGAGATAACGCGAGAGGCAGGACTAATTTCGACAATACACCCCGAGGCTAACCGGGCCAATGGTATATACTCTATTGGTGTAAGTCTTTCTTAGATCCAGAACCTGTCACCAGTCATAACCCGTTTCTAGACACCATGTCCGACATTCAGCCAAACTTTCAAGAATTCACACTCCCTCATAGTTCTTGTAGACTCCGCCCTCAACCTTATGTGTAAAACATAAGGGGTTAAGGAGATAAACAAGAAAAAGAGGCACCATCTATTCCAAGGAGTGAGACCTAATTAATCAAGTATGTAATCAATGTAAATCTAAGACTATCCTTTAACATGCTTAACAATTATTAGATATATATATAAAAGCACCGATTAATATTTACAAAAATTAAAATTTACACTAACATTTATTCACACGTATTTATTTACGAAAAATTAAATCAATTAGGGCACATATACAAGGCATCGAAACTTTTTAAGTGAAATTAGCATATATACTTCAAAAATTCTTGAAAAAGAAAATGGTTAGTAATATGCACAAGTATAAATTTACATATATACACACAAAAATCACAAACAATTAACAATCCCCGGCAACGGCGCCAAAAATTGATATGACGGAAACATGCATCAAATAAACACTTAACACATAATTCAACCATATACAATTTAAAACCCTATAGATGTAGTATTTTGAGCAAGTAGGGATCGTTCTAACCGGGGATTGAAGGGTGCATGCAATTCTTGTGTAGTAAAAGGGGGTATAAAGAGTTGTTTTTAATTACCTAATTTATTTACTAGAAACGTCTCAAACATAGCACATAATCCTATGACTCTAACATGCATTGACTCATAGACAAGCAAACACATATGAGACCCAAAAACACATACCACGTTTGAAACAAAAAGAAAACCTAATTAATTATATACAAGTGATCAACTTAATCCATATTCTAACTCATTTATTAACACAGGCAAATAACAACACTACCGAAATCCCATAACCCTAAATTTCGATTAAACATGCATAATTCATATTTTGTGCTAGGCATCCCCTAAACACCATTGATCTAGACTAGGAATCCCCTAAATCAAAACCAAAGCATTAAGAACCAATTAACTTCATGCAAATTGAAATCTAGAATAAGGAACACATGGAAAAGTTATTGAAATTTACGTATGTAATAAAACCGAAATACAATCATCCAAAACACACAAACAAGTTTCATGAACAAAAAGAGACTACGGAGTAAAGAGGTCATTGTTACACTTTTATATCTTCGGAATCCCCTATGGATACTCAAGAGAACTAGACTTCTTTGGTGGATGACGTTCGGAATCCCCTATGCGTCAGTGGAAGAAGAGATGCGGCGGTTTGATGGCGTAGTTGGCTTCTTGAGGATGTCGGCTTAATTTGTGGGGAGGAGGAGAGTATTTGGCAGAGCATAGGCTATAGAATAAGTGATCATTTGTTTTGAGGCCGAGCCTCTTGTATTTATAGGCTCACAAGAATCATTCTCCTCCTTGAATAAGGTTTTCCTTCTATTTTCGGGCAGATCTGGCAGTCTGTAAATATTTGCACTTTCCCGGAGTTGTAGATATCCGAATTGCGTGATTCTTGCGGCATTGGAAAGATCTTTCCGAGAGCTATAAAATATCTTCATTAATCACCTCAATCGGAGTTGATATGAAATTTCTGCAGCTTGTCGAAGTTGACCCATCTGCACAGGCAGATTCTGCTTTCCTTATTCTTCATGATTTCCTTCTTCTTTTGACTTTGGGAAACCTTTTCTTACCAAAACTTGATCTCCACGAAATTGGCTGATTGGATCTTCATATTTGGGCTATCAAAATGGTCTTCTAATTAATTGGACCCATTTTCATTTGTTCTTCTTCAAGATCCTTCCGGAAGCTTTCAAATCCTAGTCAACATAGGAAAAGTTTTCCTAGTCAACCAATGATTTCTTTTTCTCTTCAATTTTTCTTCTTTCTTCCATTATTTATTGCGTTTTGCGTGCTTGTAGACTCCTTTACTCCGTCTCTTTTGGTCAACACCTGAAATTAACAAAATAAGTTAAAACTAATAAAACTAAGCAATTATCAAAGTAAAAATGTAGAGAAAACACATTAATTAATACGCCTAAAATGCGTAGATCAATACCGTACACCTACCATCCTCAAATCAACGGCTATAATTCAATCTGATCCAAATCGAACGATCACGATTAAATCCACATTCACCAACCGACTTCAAAACTCGATAAAACATTGCTCACTTATTCAAAAAATTCCCCGAAAATTCCCATGAGCTCGAAATCAAATCCTCTACAATTCCCGCGAAGGAACTCAAACCAAATTCTTGCCCGATAATGTAGTTATTAACAAACCCACGAGTACAATTAATTCACAATAATCACGGTTCGGACCAATATGTGCACATTCCACGGTTCGGGTCGTTACAACGTACCATCGTAGAATGGTCGCAAGAAAGAGGTAGGTAGTGAATACAAGAAGTTCACCATACTACTTAAAACAACAGGAGGAAGCAGGTCCAATATTTGACTCTACAGTCCCCTACAATCCTAATGTTGGCATTTGTCTCCTCACTGAACTTGCATTCCCTAGGAACTCAATTATTTCTAATCATTTCTTCACATTCTGCTTAACGTGGAGAAATACTTGAACACTTCACAAATCTGATCGAGGTCGGCGCATGCAAGGCATAGTGACTAGGGTACACTGACTCATAGGCTGAAGTTCGTACTTACTCACGTATTTAGTGACATTCAACACTGTGAGTATTCGATGGGAATTTGCTATAGTCAGGCCATCACTCTAGAGGTATTGATTATAATCAAACACGACAACGAAAGAAACCAAGTATAGTCTACAAAACCTATAACCTAATGCTCCGATACCAATTGAAAGGACCCGATCCTGATTTAGTTGTCTAAACCAGAATTAAGCCCTAACGACTCTACTAACCTTAGTTAATACTCACTAATTGACATCCAATATGGAGATCCAAAACTCAAAATTCACGAAATAAAGAAATTTCCCACATTTAGGTTCACTATAAAAATATACAAGATATACAACTGTTTTTGACATCAGAGCATCTAGACAAATTAAACTGAGTATGTAAAGTAAAATACTAACTCACAGGATCAACCCATCCCACATAAAAATGATGCGAGTCTAAAAATATACAAGCCCGGGTCAGGTGTTTGTCCTAACCCTTCTGGATACTATGTAACATGTGGAGGCAGTAACTTGAGTACATTTTCCTCAAAGTTACAAGAATGCCCAGGTCAAGTGTTTTTCCTAACCCTCCTGGAATCACAGGTCAAAAGTTTGTCTTATCCCTCTGGAGCATCTCGGAGATCAGCCGAGAAGGTAGTGCATCGATGCATCAACTGTGACTATGCTCTATGTAAAAGAAATCATATGTGCCTCCATGCAAATGCATAATCGTAAATGTATAAGCGCAAAAGGCATAATCGTAAAGTTCATAATCCTAAATGCACAATCATAGACTCTCAAATCAAGTGAAAATAAAGTGTCCACTTACAATATTATGCCGTGATTTCCATCAAGCCGAAGCCTGCTAGTCGGCGTTATATACATCTGTCACTAGTTGCTAATATATCATCCTGAGACAACAATTAATATTTAACAACTAATCATTGAGGATAATATCGAATAACTAAGCTCGTTCATCTAACGAGTAAAATCATCTAGAACATCACATTCTCGAATATCGTACCTTCCAAACATATGACAATCTTTAATCTAATTTTAAATTCTAAAGCTTTAATCCTTTTTAAAGTCACAATACAAATCTCGAACGTTATGCAACCCGATGTCTAATCAACGTTCGACTCAATCGTTTATTAATAGATTAATCACACGACTTAATCAACTATGTCCAAATAAATTCAATAACCTCTTCATTACAATCAGTACGCAATTACGAGCAAAATGGTATAAAATTTACATTTAAATGGTAACAGAAGTTTGGGGTAGCTGTTTGTTGTTGTTCGTTTACTGTGTTTAGATGTCTAACCTTGTTCTATTTTCTTGTTTTGTTTCCAGGTCTATATCCATTGGCTTTTGGTATTATGGATGCGGAAGGTGACAAGAATTAGAGGTGGTTTCTAGAGAGGCTGAGAGAAGAGATATATAAGCTATCAATTAATCATGATTCTAATACTTGTAGAAAAATCACATTCCTCTTTGATCGCTATATCGAAATAATGAGTTCTCTTCATGAGGTTTTCCCTAATCATGCGCAAGGATACTAATTTAGGCACTTACTGGCAAACATGAAAGGCTTGTATAGGGGGGCCTTCATAAAGACTAGGATATGTACTCTCTTCGTGCAATATGCATATGTAAGAATTCAAAGACAATATGAGCCCATACTTGCAAAATTAAGGGCGGAAGGTGGGGCTGATATTTAGTATCTCGACCTTTTTACATAATTGTCAATATTTACAGATATTTCCGAATTTGATTTAGTAGGGTGTGGTAGATGATTTTACAATAGATAAATGATAAGAGGTTAACTAATTAAATGGGTTGATTATATCAGTTGACTTTAGATGGGTGACGACCCGAACCAGAATTAGTATTGTAATCGGCTTAATCCACGAGTTTACACGTAATTACAGTTTTCCGTAAATGAATCAAATTGGCGGTTTTGATCATGACTTAATTATCGGACGAGAATTTGAGTTCAGTCTCTTCACGAGAGTTTTTGTACGCGTGATTTCAAGTTCGTGGGCTGTTCCGGATAATTATTTCGACGACCGAGGAATATGTTATGAATATTTGAAATCGCGGAATTTCGTCGTGTTAATCCATTCGTATTTAAGTTATCCAAAAAGTGGATGTGATCTGTTTTGGACCGTCGATCGTATCGAGCTGCGAGTATAAATATCGAGAATAGTCAAAAAATTGTCGAAAAGCACTGTTTGGAAGTTTGACCGGCGTTGACCAGTCTTACATGCGTTGACCAGCATTGACCAAAAGAGAAAACCGGCCACTGTTTGACTCGCCAGCGACCATTCGTTTCTGGCCACCTCCGGCTCCGATTTGGGTATGAATCGATTCCTCTCTTGATTTGTAACTGTTTAGCACTTGGAATTTTGAAAATTGGTTTCGATTTGAGGGAAAACGCTGTGTTTGACATTTGTGATTTTCCGGCCGGAATCGGGATCGACAGGGGGTGGCGCTCCGGCGACTTTCCCAGGGGGGGTTTTTAGTGGAAAATGTTGGGTATGAAGTAGGATGGAGACCCATTGTGGTTGGGAAGCCGAGACAGCCTCACGGCGGTGGATTTTGCCTTCATAAAGTTTTTCCGGCCGGTTTGGGTTTCGTGGCTTTCGAGCTGTTTTTCAACCATGGTGGTGGCTAGATGGTAGTGACCCCTTTGGGAAAGATGCTTGGCTTGAGGAGGAGAACATTTTGGGTCCTTGGTCACCGGGAAATTCCTCCGGTTGACGGCGCCGCCACCGGCGGTCAACGGCAGAGCTCCGGCGACCCGTTGACTTTTTGGTTTTCGACGAGTTTTATGTCGTTTTACTCGTAATCGCGCCCCGATCAACGCCTTGAGGTTTTCGAGTTGATTTGGATACCGGATTTTTAGTCGAGGGCTTATGTGGAGAGTTTGGAGAATTTTGACGATTATTTTGTATCGAGTTCTATGTTTCCGGAAATGGTTGGTTTCCGAGGTGTGGTACAGTGTGATGAATTTTGATTTTGATCAGTTATATTTTGTGATTATTCAGGGGATTGAGATCGTACGTTGGGTGAGGGATCTTCCGCCGGATCTCGTGATTAGCGCGTGTGCGCGCTGTATTCATCTGTGAGTGGACCTTTTTATTTTCACTGTCGTAGCGAGTTCTTGATTTCCGTATTTATATACGATACGATGTTGAGATTATTTATTGCTTTTGGACGTATTATTTTATATTTTATATGGTGATGGCATTACTTAGCATCGATGCATTGGCTACTCGGCTGATCACCGGTAGTCAGATCTAGGGTTGAGAGATTCCTCTGATGTGCCCACTAGGCTTGAGAGATTCGCCTAGTCTATCACTGCCGGGCTTGAGAGATTCGCCTGACACCTCCATTTATTTTCCAAACTCACTTTGTTTTATGATATATATAAATGGTGAAAGGCATAAGTTTATTTTCATCCACTCACTCTAACGATTTTATTTGCCTTTCCCCTGAGCTTTTCGGTTTCTGTGCCCAGTTTGCAGTTCGAATTCTGGTATCTCATGTCGCTGTTAGAGGCTTAGTGTTCGAGCTACCTTTCTTTTCCAGTAGGTTTCTTGTTTTGCCTACTGTTGTATATTTTTGTATATATACACTAGAGTCGCTCTGATACGTTACTGATATGTTTTCTTATGATTTTCCTCGGATTTCTGTAAAGTACAGTTTTTGATTACTGCTTTATGTTATTGTTATGATATGAAGAAATCCGGATGGGATTGGTGCCCACGATTTGGCTTTTGTAGCATAGGATGAAGTGTGTTTTCGGGTGCAGGTTAATGGCAATTCCGCGTTAGTAACGAAACTCTGCCGAAATTTTTGTGGTTTTTGCAAGTTCGTGTTTTCAGAAGGGGTTTGATTCTGGTTTAGGAAACTAAATCGGGGTTGGGTCATTTCAGCCTGGTATCAGAGCATTAGGTTTCAGGTTCTGTAGACTTCTGTAGTTGTGACACTAAGGGTATTTGAGTATGTACAGCATGTTTGGAGCGATGACCCGACTGGCCAGCAGTTACTCATCAATGCTTCAGGTGTTGTGTGTTCTCAAACGTCTGAAATCTCATGATTACGTTCTTAGTGATTGTGGCTAATGCTTGTCTTGTATCAGTAGGATGCCTCCTCAACGTGGTCCCCGTGTTAATCGGGATGTGGATCCTAATGAGGATCGCCAGACGCATGACTTGTTAATGCGAGTGTTGCGTTTGGAGGAGCATTTTGACCCTGTGGTCAAAGCTCGTACTGCTGGAGTGACTGTCTTTTTGGGTTCAGCTGATCCAGAGATTTGTGAGGCATGGTTGGTTCAGGTGGAACGAGTTTGTGAACGTCTGTGTTTTACCCCTGAGCAGATGACAGTGGCAGCAGTCGATTTACTTGAGTCAGATGCATACTTCTGGTGGGTTAGCACCGATAGAGTTCTGGTTGATACTCCGTGGAGTTTGTTTGGAGATTTGTTTATGCGGAGATACTTCAACCAGGCTACACAGCAGCGGAAGTATGAGAAGTTCACTAATTTGAGACAGGGCAGTTTGTCTATGCTTGAGTACCGGGACAGATTTACCCGCTTATCTCGGTTTGCTCGTGACATGGTGGTTACAGAGGAAGCCAAGTGTCGTAGATTTGGGCTGGGTTTGAACTTGAACATCAAAGGGACACTGACTACGATGCCTCGGAACAACTTTGATGAGTTTGTGAGTACAGCACTTCGAGGAGAGGATATCGAGAAGGAAAGGCAGATGATATTCCAGTCTCGACGATTTGAGGAGGGTGGACTGAGTCAGGGACCTTCCAAGAGGTTGAGTTCTGATACTTCCAGATCGGCATCATCATCTGGCAGTGGACCATATAGACCACCTAGTGGTGCACCTAGACAGAGGCAGAGATGGAGGAGGGATCGACCGCAGCGACTACAGTATAGTGGGGATTCTAGTGGTTCTAGTTATCCTCGTTGTACCGGTGGCACTTTTGCTGTACCGAGGGAGTACCCATTATGTAGTTTCTGCAGTAGACATCATGTTGGTCCATGTCAACGAGGCCCTGTCGTTTGTTATCGTTGTGGCTAGGAGGTTCACTATGCGAGGGAATGTTTGCAACTTGCTGGTGCCGGTGGAGAGGCAGCCCAGAGTTCCAGAGGAAAGCGAGGTACCACTTCTGGGGCTCGACCAGTACAGTCTTCTAGCCAGGGCGGACAACAGGGTCACCCTCAGCATGGACGACCAGCCGGGCAGGCCAGGGTTTATGCCATGACATTGCGCGAGGGCAGAGCTTCACCGGAGGCTGTTATCGATACGTTGCGTGTCTTTGGTTATCCAGTACTTACTTTGCTAGATCCAGGTGCTACGCATTCATTCATGTCATATAGACTATCATCTTTAGCTACTATACCTGCATCTCCACTTTCGGGGTTATGGAGAGTGTTGTATCCGTCCGGTGAGGTTGTGAGTATTGGCTGGGTGTATAGGGATTGTGAGATTTTTATTGGAGGTCATGGTTTAGCCGCGGATTTGTTATTGCTGCATATCATTGACTTTGATGTGATTTTGGGTATGGATTTCTTGGAGACACATTGGGCTATGTTTGATTGTCACAAGAAGGACGTTGTGTTTCGACAACCAGGTTTCCCCAAGATACTGTTTCGCGGTGAAAAGAATACTTCATTACCATGTATGATTTCAGCGATGAAGGCCAAGCAGATGATGAAGAAGGGTTGTGTTGCCTACTTAGCTCATGTTGTGAATACTACGGCTGCTGCGCCGGACATTGGTGATATTGAGGTGGTTTCCAAGTTTCCAGATGTGTTTCTGGAGGAGTTACCAGGTATTCCTCTAGTTCGGGAGATCGATTTCACCATTGAGCTATTACCAGGCACTGGACCCATATCTCAGGCACCTTACCGTATGACGCCAGCAGAATTGAAAGAGCTACAGATTCAACTTCAGGAGTTGCTGGAGAAGGGTTTCATACGACCCAGTGTATCGCCGTGGGGTGCTCCTGTATTATTTGTGTGGAAGAAGGATGGTTCCATGCGGTTGTACATTGATTACCGGGAGCTGAATCAGGTCACTGTGAAGAAACAAGTATCCGTTGCCGCTGATTGACGACTTGTTTGATCAACTTAAGGGAGCTTTAGTCTTTTCGAAGATTGATCTCAGGTTTGGATATCATCAGTTGAGGATCAGAGAGTCAGATGTGGCCAGGATAGCTTTCAGATCACGGTACGGGTATTATGAGTTTGGGTTGACCAATGCCCCAACAGCTTTTATGGACTTGATGAAACGGGTGTTTAGGCGGTTTCTGGACAAGTTTGTGATCGTGTTCAACGACGACATCCTGATTTATTCCAAGAGTGTGGGCCAGCAAAAGAAGCATTTGTGAGTGGTTTTGCGGACTTTGCGAGATAATTAGTTGTTTGCAAAGTTCAGCAAGTGTGAGTTTTGGTTAGATAGCGTGAAGTTTTTGTGTCACGTGATATCAGCTGAGGGAATCAGAGTAGATCCTGACAAGATCAAAGCCGTGTTAAATTGGAGTAGACGTACCACCGTACCAGAGATCAGAATTTTCTTGGGTTTGGCAGGTTACTATCGGCATCTTGTGCAGGACTTTTCACGGATTGCCACTCCACTTACCAGATTGACGAAGAAAGGCATCAAGTTCGAGTGGTCTGATGCATGTGAGGAGAGTTACTTGCTCCTGAAGGAAAGGTTTTGACCTGATAATAGTGGAGAGTTCGTGGTTTATAGCAATGCATCAAAGTTGGGACTTGGTTGTGTTCTGATGAAGTATGGCAGAGTGGTAGCCCACGGTTTCAAGCAGCTGAAACCACACGAAGTCAACTATCCTACCCATGATTTGGAGTTGGCTGCTATTGTATTAGCGTTGAAGAGTTGGAGACACTACTTGTACGGAGCTCAGTGCAAGATATACACCGATCACAAGAGTCTCACTTATTTGCGCACGCAGCCAGACTTGAACATGAGGTAGCACAGATGGATGGAGTTGATTAACGACTATGATTGCACTTTCGAGTACCATCCAGGGAAGGCTAATGTCGTTGTTGAAGCACTCAGTCGAAAATCTGGAGCTTCGTTGTTTCATGTGTATGTGGCCAGAGTTTCCATGTTAGCCGAGCTTCAGGCTACGGGAGCTGAGTTCGAGTGGGATGATGATGGAGCTTTGTTGTCTAGCTTCCAGGTTTGACCGGTGTTGGTTGATCAGGTTCGGGAAGCTCAGGATGCGGATTCCTACCTGTTGGACAAAAAGATCATGATTTGGAATGGTGTGCCAACAGAGTTTCAGTTGAGTAATGATGGTACGTTGTTATTCAGAAGCAGATTATGTGTACCCAAGGACGAGAGTTTGAAGAAAGAGATTTTAGACGAAGCCCATTGTTCAGCGTATGCGATGCATCCCGGCGGTACAAAGATGTTTCGTACACTTCGAGCTTATTACTGGTGGCGCAATATGAAGCGGGAGATTGCCGCATATGTGAGCAGATGTTTGATTTGTCAGCAGGTCAAAGCGGAGAGGCAAAAGCCTGCGGGAAAGTTGCAGCCCCTGGAGATTCCGGTTTGGAAGTGGGAGCAGATTACCATGGATTTTGTGTATCAGTTACCGCATACTTTAGCTGGTAATACTGGTATTTAGGTTATCGTAGATCGATTGACAAAATCCGCTCATTTTCTTGCACTTCCGGGGAAGATTTCAGTGAGTAGATTAGCAAAGCTGTATTTGTCAGAGATTGTTCGACTGCACGGTGTGCCTGTATCTATTGTTTCTGACGGAGACAGTCAGTTTACCTTAGAGTTTTTGCAGGCATTGCAGCGAGCCATGGGTACTAGATTGCATTTCAGTACAGCTTTTCATCCTCAGACTGATGGGCAGTCTGAGAGGACTATTCAGACTCTCGAGGATATGTTGCGGTCTTGTGTTTTATAGTTTCGAGGAAATTGGGACCAGCAACTACATTTGATTGAGTTTGCTTACAACAACAGCTATCAGGCCCGTATTGAGATGGCATCGTATGAGGCCCTATACGAGAGGCAGTGCCACACTCCATTGTGTTGGAGTGAGGTGGGCGAGCGATGGCTTATTGGCCCTGATCTGGTGAAGAGCACCATGGAGGACATTCAGATTATTCGAGACAGATTGAAGATTGCCCAGGATCGCCAGAAGAGTTATGCGGACGTGAGAAGAAAGAGTCTCGAGTTCGATGTGGGCGATTGGGTCTTCCTGAAACTATCTCCGTGGAGGGGAGTTATGCATTTTGGGAAGAGTGGCAAGCTTCGACCACGGTACATTGGTTCGTATGAGATTACCGAGAGGGTTGGTGTCGTGGCTTACAAACTTGAGTTGCCATCCGAGATGACTCGTTTACACGATGTTTTCCATGTTTCGATGTTGCGGAAGTATATTCCAGATCCATCACATGTGTTAGCACCACATCAGCTACCTATCCGAGAGGATTTCACATATGTGGAGGAGCCGGTACAGATTCTTGATCGGCGTGAGCAGGAATTGAGGCACCGTATTATACTACTGGTGAAGGTCTTATGGCAGAATCACTCGGTTAAGGAGGCCACCTAGGAGACTGAGCAGCGTATGCGGGAGCAGTATCCTCATCTGTTCACCTAGCAGGTACGTAAATTTTGAGGTCGAAATTTTTTTAAGGGGGGTTTATAAGTATGAACGGTTCAGATTTGACATATTTGGTCCGTCCCTTGATTTAATCTAGTTCGATACCTTAACGATCACCATTTTAGCTAAAAATTTAAATGAATGATCTACTCATCTAGACCTAATAATTGGACGGTGGAGATGTTAAAATGTGATCGAAAAGTTTGTGTAATGTCCTATACCTGAGAATAACAAAAAATAGGTATACCTTAGTGGAAGAACTCTCTAGGAATACTTTAGTGGAAGGGCGCTCTCTCTCTCTCTCTCTCTCTCTATCTCTCTCTCTCTCTCTCTCTCTCTCTCTCTCTCTCTCTCTCTCTCTCTCTCTCTCTCTCTCTCTCTCTCTATATATATATATATATATATACACACTCCTTATCCAGAGCGGAGTTTCGCTTTGAAAACATGGAGCGAAGTTTCAATTTTCACAAGATTGACAGGGTTGCTCGACGAATGAAACCACTTATTGTTTAAATTACTATTAGGCGATCATCTTTTCAAAAAACCAGCCCAATCTTAAATGTTTTGACTATTTGATTACTACATCAAAATTTTAGGCTATATCGGATGAACTCTACTCATCAAAAGTTGAATGTGGTGATCAAATGGCTAACTCATCTCTGATTGAGCTGATTTTTTGCAAACGTGATCCTCTAATGATCCTCTAAAGGATGATTTATTTCAATGATCAAATAATTTATTTCAATCTTGTGAAAATCGAAACTTCGCTCCATTTTTTTGAAAGCAGAGCTCCGCTCTAGATAGGATATGTGTATATATATATATACTTGAAAATGTACACACCCTATGGGTGTGCTATTACTTTGCAGTTTTTTTTGTTTATGAAATGATTAATGAAATTTCAACTTTTGATTTTCACAGGGAGGAACAGTTATATATATTTTTGAAGTTTTATGCAAAGAGAAAAAAGAGGAGAGTGGGAGAAAAAATTTGAAGACTTTTTTTTAAATATGATTATATTTAGTTAATTACTAAAAGACCCCTGAACAATTAAGTTTCACTATCATGAAAAGGCTATTTTGGGAAGAATCGGTGAAAGTGGGGAAACAACCCCTCTTCCCTTAATAATAGTATAGATATGTTATAGCTATAGACCTTTTCCTAATGCTATGGTCTGTAGTTTTCTATTTAACATAACAAATCAGGTAGACCATGATCCTTAACTACAGACCTTTTTCTTTGATATATTCTATTCATGCTATCATTTTTTGTTCCTCTGCATTGCTATGTTCAATTCTTTCCTTAATTATGCATTCTAGATGTGAGTCATGACTTGTATGTTATGATATATCTCACTTTTGTTAATTTAATCTTATACAAGATTTATATATGTTCCTTGTCCATATACAGCTGAGATACTTGCATAAAAATTGACAACATGCATGTATGATTAAAGCCGGGATCTTAAGTTATCTACCTTGATTGTAGATAATTGTACAACAAATGATGCAATTATTAATGTTGTTATGGGGCAGATTTCCTCTACTTCAATGATGTTGGATGGAAGATTTTTTCATATGCGATGTTCAACTCATATTCTCAATTTAGCAGTGAGGGATGGACTAGGGGTGATTAAAACTAGCATTGCAACCATACGTTCTAGTGTTTAGTTTTGGACAGCAAGCGGAAAAAGAGAAGAAACATATGAAGAGGTTATGCATCAATTGAAAATACAACAAACCAAGAAGCTGGAACTTGACTGTCCAACAAGATGGAACACAACATATAACATGCTAAACACAACAATACAATAGAAAAGTATAGGCAAAAGTGTTTAAGGTAGAATGCAATACTTTCATTCACTCCCAAATTGGGTTTATATACAGCTTTACAGATATATTCCTAATAGGTAGAGAATATCTATATAAAAAATGAATCATTTCTAATTACATTAGGAATATAATATATCTACAAGTTTAATACTTGTCACCACTCCCCCTCAAGTTAGTAATTTATCCAATTATTTACTAAAGGCTTCATGTGACAACTCTTTAGTAAGAACATCACCTAAATATTTCTCAGACGTCACAAATAGAAACTGACTAATTTTCTTGTCAAGGTTATCCCTTATGAAATGTCTATCAACCTTCACATGCTTGGTTCTATCATGTTGTAATAGATTTTGAGCAATCTCAATAGCAGTTGTATTATCACAATGCAAATCCATAGACTTCTGAAGCTTGAAACCCAATTCTTTAAGCACATTCTTGATCCACAGCAATTCACACACTTCATTTGTCATTCCATGGTATTCAGCTTCTGCACTAGAATAGGAAACATATTCTATTTTTTATGGCGCCAAGTTACCGAACTCCCACCAATAAAAATAAAGTATCCAGAAGTAGATTTGTATGATCACCAACCCAGTCTGCATTAGGGTAGTGTGAAACACACATCTCACTATTGTAGCCTGAAACACATAACTCACTTTATTTGGCAAATAACAATCATTTACCAAGTGTTCCCTTTAGATATATAAGAATACGTAAGACAACACTCATGTTCTATATTTTCGGATTATGCATGAACTGACTCACCATACTACCAGTATATGCAATATCAAGTCTAGTATGGGATAAATAATTAAGTCTCCTAACAAAATGTTGATACATGCCCTTGTTTGCTGGAACCTGACCTGGAAGAAGCTCCAACATGTGGTTTTGCTCAAGAGGAGTAGCAACAGGCTTGCAATCTAACAATCATGTCTCAGCAAGAAGATGTAGAACATATTTTCTTTCAATTCCCAATAAGTATTTCAAGTCACCTAGATCTTTCATATCAAACTCATGTGACAACTGTTTCTGGAGACTCGTCATCTCGCATGGATCATCTCCATTAACAACCATATCATCAGACACACAATCAAGCCAGTAATCTTACCATCCTTGCGTTTGACAAACAAGGTATGATCAGAGTTGCATGGGCAATACCCAAATTTCTTCATTGCCTTTGAGAAGCGCCTAAACCAAACCCTAGGTGATTGCTTCAAACCATGTAGAGACGTCTTCAGATGACACACCTTTCCCTCATTACCTGGTTTGCAACTGATTCTTGGTGGAGTATCCATATATACTTCTTCATCTAAGTCACAATTCAGGAAAGCGTTCTTCGCATCAAACTGGCATAGAGGCCAATCATAACAAGCTGCAGGGGAAATAAGAATCCTTACAGTATTAATCTTAGCAATAGGTGCAAAAGTCTCCTAGTAGTATACTCTATATTTATGAGTATAACCCTTGGCAACCAACCTAGCCTTATAGTGATCAATGCTTCCATCACCTTTAAGTTTCACAATAACCACCCAACGACATCCAATAGTTTTCTTACCAGGTGGCATAGGAACTATGTCTCAAGTTTAATTCTTCTGCAAGGCTTCTAACTCCTCATTCATAACTTGCTTCCATTTTGGAACTGCCAAAGCATCCTGTACATTGCTAGGAATAGATACAGAAGATAATTGACTAACAAAAAGTTCATGAGACTCAGACAACTTATGGTGGGAAATATAGTTAGTAATAGAGTATTTGGCTTTGACATATATACTAGGTCCATATTGTTGTTTGAGAATTCCCTTCATAATTCGTGTGGATTTATGTACCTCAGTGGAGCACTTTGAACGGAGATCTCATTTGAAGATGTAGAAAAGGGAGTAGGTTCTTCATTAAAATCTCGATGTTGCGTAATTGGTAATTCTTCTCTAGCAGCTTCGACTGCAAAATTTTCGACAAGTTGAGACATATCACTCGACAGAAGAAAAGTAACCTTTTGTCCCTTTGATGCACTATTTTCGACGAGTCGAGAGGAGTCACTGACACGTCGAAGGTAACCTTTTGTCCTTCTAGTGCACGATATTTAACGGGTCGAGAGGAGTCACTCAACATGTCGAACAAAGGTACAAGAGCCGTTTAAGAACTTCCTAATCCACCAAATTGTGTCTCCAAATGCTCTAGCTCTTCAAATTCTGGCAAATTTAGAGTATTTCCTTCGCATACTCTCTCCCTCTGAAAGGAAGACTCTGAAACTCCCCCATGAGTAATAAGGTTCAGATTCCTAAAAGAGACATCAATGGAGACATGGGTCTTCTTGGTGAAAGGATCATAATTAACATCGATAACCTTTCTGAAAGTCACCATAACCAATGAAGACACACTTCATAGAACAAAGATCAAGTTTACCCCAGAGAAGCATGTGAATATAGACATATACAGTGCAACCAAACACTCTAAGCTGAAGATTAGAAAGGGAATGGACATTCAGCAACTCTTGTAACTTCTGGTATGGCCTCTGGAACTCAATGACACACGGTTAATCACATAAGCAACAGAAGTAACAACTGCACCCCAATAAAACCGAGACACATTCATGTCATACAATGAAGCACGAACAACCTCCAATAATTGTCTATTCATGTGTTTTGTCAAACCATTCTGTTAAGGTTTGGTAACGAATCTCATGAGAGGCCAAGTTTGGTACCAATTCATGCGTTCTGCCAAGTCATTCAGCTTATGGTTGTTATATTACTCTGATCGAATTGATCTATTTTGCAGACTCTTCATTCATGTAATGCAGGTTTCTTCTTCTTTTTTTCCAGGTAGCTGGTCGGGTTCGGATATGCAAGACCTAACGGGTTCGGATTGGGTCAAAACCCGAACTTGGACTGTCAGTTCAGGTACCCAGAACCCACCAGATCCGACCCGTTGCCATCCGTAAGGGACGGACTTCAGTTCAGTGCCTTGGAGATTACCGCCGTCAAAATTGAGATTGATGCGCTGCAGCAATTGAAACTTCAGCTACCGAGAAACAAGCTCTTCAAGATTAATTGAATGACACGAAGAAAGCTGTTGAAGCTGCAGAGAAGGAAGAGCTTCAGAAAATCTAAAAGAAGAGGAAGCAGAAAAGGACATATTGCTTTTTGAAAATATAGTTCTGCATGCAGAATTATTAGAAATGAGGAAGGTTGCTATGAATGCTATCGAGAAGCGGCATTCAACATTAGAAGACTTGTATGAAACAACAACACCAAAAGCAACAACCATTAACTCGCTAACGAGGATGACAAGTGAGCAAAAGGGAGTAGAAGCTGGTGCCTTTCTAACATCTGGACAATAGAGAGATGAAAAAACATTTGTTAAAAAATCATGTTGAATTCTTATTGTTGGTGTTGCGTAATGTTTTTATTTGGTACTGAATTCTTATTGTCAATGATGGTATTCTTTTGATTATCTATTTATTGTTGACGAAATCCGCATCAGGTCTCCTACTTTTTAAGCTCTGAAGTATGAATAACTGTTGCTAATTGTTGAGGTCTATGTGGGTCATTTTGGTAAGTTGTGGCAATGTGGGTTAGCTTGTGCAAGTAAGTGTTAGAGGTCTCACTCTTAAGGGGTAACAAAAAGATTTGAAATAACTGTCGGTAGCTGTTTGGGTTCACTGTTAGTAACTGTGAATTCACTGCATATAACTCTTAAACTGTCATTAGCTGTCTTTTTGAAAACCACTTATTTGTTCTCTGGTGCGTGGTGTATCAAGAAGCGTGAAAGCTTCCCGATCAAAGAACATCAACCTTAGAATTTTATCATCTTCAAACATGAAATTAACAGTGACGATTTTTTTTTCTTCATCTTGTATCTTGCCCTCTGGAGAAACATTAGGCACTTCTGCTGAAGACCCGGTTATCTATTCCTACAGCTGGTCTTGGTTCTGCAGAATCCTGTTTCAGGGGGTCTTTCCCAACTGGCTTGCTAGTTTCTGAACTGCTCAGTTTATTTGCCTCTGTTCCAAAACGTTTCTTTTCAATGTCACCTTTGTAGCCTTTTGCTCGGCCACTGGCTGTATCCTTCTTTGACTCGACCGCAATTCCCTTCACAGTTTCTTCAAGTTTATCTAATCTCTCTCTAACCTCCAAAATCTGGGGATCCGTAGTTGCTTCTTTCTCTTTAGTAGCATTTAGTTCTATTTCTTCTGCTGTCTTCTTTTTCTGCTCTAGTTCCTGAGATGAAAATTTGGCAAGGACAGAGAAACAGATCAAAGGCAACCAAGGAGTAGCTAGGAACCAGATGGCAAGAATCATAATGATATGGAAAGCTCAATCTTGCCTAAGAGTTTGGCTGTACAATTAAGATACCCTTTTAATAAAGAACCCAACAAATTTACAAAACAGCTGGCTACATTATCTGATGTTATGTATAGGTATACATCCCTTAATAAGCTTCCAGAACAACAACATATATGCCAATTCAAACGTGTAGTTATCAATTCTGCATACACATAGATGCTACTTAAGATCTAGAGAGATCTAAGAGAAAGTTATATAATGAGAACTATATATAGTCCCCTTCAGTCTTGAACACCAATATTAAGACTAATCCTAAGACAGTTTGGAATAACTTTGCTCTCTTACCCTTATTTCCTCGGCTCTAAAGCACATATGTTTTCTTAATTTTTCTACTTTCCATAGCTCTCCAGTATCATATTCTCACATACCCCTGCTCTGTCCTACACCATCAATCAAATCAAATATATGCTTACAAACATGACATCAGATTTCTGAGTTTAAACATACCTTTTCTGCCATCAGATTTGATCACTGGATGGAAGGATCCGTGATACATGAGTATCAACTTTTGAGGGCAAACCAGATTTTTCTTAAAAACAAGGGTCAGCATTTGGTAGGAAAACTCAAGTTACATATTTATGATGGTGGTAAGCTCTTGCAAACACTTATAATTATGTAGCACAGATATATGTCAGTACTCTGGACAATGCCTCCTCGTCTTCCCAAAAACCCATCACAAGTCTCTGGTTGTTAAACATACAAAGCCATAGTAAAAGGCACACTAGTTGGCTTAGAATGCCTTTAAAGGGGGACTAAGGAATGCTCTATTTTAGAATACGATATCAGCAATTAAGTTCAATACATAAAAGATTACTTACTGCTTCCATTATTCTCATATCATAGTGAGCATATTGAGCCACCAGATACACAGCTGTCACATGAAAAGAAGTTTTCAGATAGTAACTTCAGACCATGGGGAGACACCAAATTATGAAATATCGTATTCAATGAGGCATGTCACTTACATACCCAAGGAAGGCAAACATGCAAAGAATAGTTGTACCAGATGGAAATCAAGCCTGAGAGAGAGGTAAAGAAATGTCTCAGCAACTGAGAGGAATAAATCAATATGATATTCACAGTGACAATAATGACTCTTTGGCGAATAACCTGGAGAAAACAAGACATGTTACAGAATACTAGTAGAGAGACAATTGAATAATTTCCGTGAGAGAGTGTACGAAAATCCCTATCTCGATATTTATGTATTTTCATTGTGGACTTTGAATCTTTTAACAAAGTATGAAAGTTCTAAACCCAAATAAATTAAAATGTACAGAACACACAAGCTCTTAATGTTTGCCCACATAACAATAAGCTTTCAAAACTAGTATGACCAATCCTTGAACAACTTCAATGTAAAACAACACCATCCATCCTCAACAGTGACTGGTGTAAAATTCAATCACTTGAAGCCAACCCTATCAATATTATCATTGAAAGCTTAGCCATCGCCTTGCTCCCTTTAGGTGCAACTAAGCTTTTATTTCCATATTCTCCAACTCTTAAAAGTCTAGATATGGATGAAAAATGTGTTTGACAAATGCCAAAATGTACAGAAATCCTGACCAACCAATGAAAGAAGGAATAAAGAGCAATACCCAAATTTCTTTTTCTTGGGTGGGTCAGTAAAGAGCATTTTCGCCGCAGTCGAGAAGTTCATATTGTCAAGCTTCTTCAATGATTCATCGTAGGCATTCAGACTACTGTTACCCTGGGGAGCATTGGTGTTTGTATTGGTGGCTTTGGAGCAAAATAGTCTCCTTTGTTGTATGGGTTTAAAGCATTTCTGGACTGAGATCCAGGTCTCTTGGCTACAAAAAGTCGCTTTCAATCTCCGGCTCCAGTGATACATTTTAGAGAGGCAACTAACAACTTGAGTTATTCAATATCTCGAAGAAGATGCTTACTCTGAAAATCCATTCCTAATCAGAGATCGAATACACAGCAAAATTAAACCGAATTAATGCAGCAATAAATCTCATTGCTCACCCAGGAAAACAACTAAAGAGTATCATTTCTGAATAAAGTAAATCATTTACTGAATAAATTAACAATTGAGGGTACCAAATCCAAAGATTAAGCAATTTTCTCCACTAGGTTGAAAGATTGAATATAAACAAAACAAGGATCCAGAAAACCCGTTATCAAAACCAACAAATCCGAGAAAGCCCTACCAAAATAGGCCTACAATTCAGGAAACATATGAGAATTACTGTGAATTCGGTTTCTCAGTACTGAAATATCATTCTTCAGTACTGTTACTGTACATATTATCTACTAGTTCAATCGACAGTTTGACACTGTTTAATCGAGCATCAGTGGGGGAAAGCACTCAAATGTCAACATCTGATAACAAGTGTTGATAATTACATATATAATATAGCTCAGTGAAGCGTAGTCCATGTCTAATCGAGCATTCTACATAACTTCCTCTATTTGATTGTAGCTGTGTTCACTATTCAGTACTGTTGAATTTGATTGGCCGAAGTGAATCTATACATATAGAAAGAGCACAAGTATAAACCCAGATTATTATGAACATTGAAAAAACCAATGAAACTAGATATCAGAGTTGTAAACTAAAGAAAGCCTAAACCCAGATTAAAATAAAAGATAAGAAGAGGAAATGGAATACCTTTTAAGGAAATTGTGTTCGACGGCGACGGGGACGGCCAGAGTGAGTGAGGCGGAGAGGGAGGAAATAAAATTGTGCTTTGCCAAACCTCCCTCCTTTCAGTCTTTTTATTTATTTATTTATATATAAAAGATATTTAACAAATTTTGAAATTTACACTTAATCAACCTGGTTTCTGTGATCGCATCCAGGCTCTCTCAGCGTTAGCAGCGGAGGCCATGGCAGGTGTTAACCTTCTTCAATCTCTTCCTCCTATCCCAGTCATTGCCTCATCGGATTCCTCCCTTTTGATTGACTCTCTTAAAGGTTCTTGGAGCTCTTCTGATTGGAGGATTCGTAATGTCCTTTCTCAAGTCCGGTACCTTGTTTCAACCCGGCAAATCAGCTGGCTTTGGTGCAGCAGGAAAGCTATTAGTCACTCACCGCCTGGCCTCGTTAGCTTACAGAGGAAAGTGCAACTCGGATTGGTTAACCAACCCCCCTTCCTCTCGGTATTTACAAAAAATTCGTAATCATCATTAATCGCGTAATGAAACACATATCGTCCAATATTTGTCCCAAAATCTTACCGAAAATTGAAACATTAAAATATTTAATAATAATAATGCATCCTATTTTTTTTTATCTCTGCATAATATTTGGTGAATAGTGCATGCACATTCTCAAAATAAGATGAGCGTTATAATAGGATGAACAAACAGGTGCATATTAAAGTATTTACAACATCTTTTATATAATTTTTTATTTTTAAAGGAAAAACTATATTCCCAAAACGAAGTCGACTAAAATCTCTATTTTGTTATGGTTAAACCATACTTTTCATTAAGAAAATTTTGTCGAAGTTGTACATACATCATCGATAAAAATCAGTGCACGTTAATTCGAAAACTAAACACTTACAGAAATAAGTACTACTCTTTAGATACCTATAAGCTCGACATATGTGAAGCTTATATTCAAGAAAAACTAGATAAGATCCAAACTATATGAAATGACCTAAAGCTTAAGCGCAAAATTGTGGTATGCTAAACTAAATCCTCGCGTGTATGTATATGGAGATTACTAGTAAGATCATTTTGAACACCTAGACAAAACAAGGCCTACATGCACAACCCTGTGCCTAAAACAACCAAAAGTAGCTCATAAAGAGAGACCCAAACCAGCTCAATCAACTCCAGCCAATAGGAGAAACCCAGCAAGCACCACCACATGTTGCAACAAAAATCACCACTGGACCTCGTCTCCAAGCTATCAACCATTGGGCATCGCCGAATCCTGCCCAGTGTCGCATACAAACCAGTAAAAACTCGTCAGATCCCTTTCCAGCCAAACCTGCAAGCCAATTCAAAACTTCAACCCATAGACAACTCTGGCGACTCGAAACCCATCTTGCAGCAAAGCCAACAACATCAGCAAAGTCAAAAGACCCATATGGTGTCAAGTCGCCCAACGGGCAAATGAAGAAGTTTGGGAAAAAAACTTCATTCGTCGCTGGGTTGCAAGAAGAAAAAGTGGGAAAGAAGGACTCACCCTAAATGACTAAAATCTCTATTATAAGAGCATATGCACCGGTGCTCTGATGGCACGAGCAGAGAGGAGGGAGTGGGCCTTGCAGCAGCGACCCCTCGTTGACCGAGCTAAAAAGCAACTGGACGAGCAGAGATTGCTCGCTCGAGAGCATGAGCAGAGGGGAGAAGCAACTGCTCGTGCTGTACCGCTGCAGATGCTCTAAAAGAGCAATTGAGCAAAAACACAAGATTTCTAAATTATTTTGGCCTCAATTCTAACTCCAGCTCATCTATTATATTCTTCAAAATTAAATACTTATTTATATAATTTAATGAGTCTTAGAAATATTTATTAAATCAAATCAATAAAATTTTATTTTTTGAAAGGGAAACGTGAGACGCCAGTTCTCATTGATAAAATAAGATGAGGACAGATAATAACATGTGACTACTCTTAGGGCGAACGTCAGAAGCCAAGAAGCCGCAGTATAGACTAGCTACACAACAAAGTTGTCTACCTAACCCAAATAATCATACCAACAATAAGCTTAAAAACAATATAACCAAGTAATCAGTAACAATGACGTAGTGCGAAATGAGACAATAAATAATACATATCCTACTCGAACTTATTTTTGTACGAAATTAAAATCCTTTGCAGATATCTGCGGTCCAAGGAACACGACTCAGTAGACAATCTCCCGGATTCCATATCAAACAGATAAAAAATCGGGTTGATCTTAACCCATTCACTCCCTAAGCCCAACTAGCATTAGGGTTGAACTTTAAACAACAACTCAACTTGGGCCATGCCGGGGTTTCTACGGTGCTCCGAAACACCAAAATTCTCAAGTATCTCATGCCTTTCACGTGATCCATCATTAGTTAAATATAGTTGTTTAATTATGGATGAACCAGTGAAGCCGGTAACAAATGAACATCACAAATCTTCAAAAACTCACTTTCCTCCTCTCCAGTTTCGCTCTCACCCTTCCCTCACCCTGAGAAATCAAAAAAATTAACAAACCCTAGCTGAAATCCCTTTAAAATCAGACCCAATACCCTTTAATTAAACCCCACCATCTCAATTACTCTATGTCTTAGTTCATGGACTTAAGGTTCTTTTTGTGATGGTATTGTACTATTTGCTGCTATTGGGTTTCACAAGGGGGATGAAGAATAAAAGAACTAAACAAAAGGAGAGAGAGGACATCGCCGGAGAAGAAAGAAAATAGGCATATGTCAATTTGGAACACAGTGACGATATATCGGTATCACCGTTTTGGCGACTAAGTGTTAGCAACGAGGAACTTCGTAATTTCTGAATAACAAATTTAATTCTCACATTTGCTTTATTTATGTTTGAATTTACCACACTAACACTCATAGATGTACTAGATATTGATTCACTATTTACATGGGTAATAAGGTAATATCGTAAACAACTTTAATTCCATATTTATTTTTGATTTATATAGGAATTTACCATAACAACCCCTATAGATATACTAGGTGTTTCATTGTTCAGAATGGCAATAAGGTAATATGACAAAATAATTTTATCAACCTTATTATTTTCGATTATTATCTATTATATCTACTATGTTATAAAGGACAAAATTTAGTTTACCCCCCCTTAATTTTGGGTCAGACATCATGTTAGTCTCTTTTGTTTCAAAGTTGAATGTTTTACCCTTAATCTTTTTAACTTAAATCAATCTTACCCCTCCTTTAGTTTTCCATCCAATTTGACCGTTAAGTGATAATATAACAATTGCCACCTCAGTAAGTGGGTCTCATTACATGAAATAAATTCATATTTTATTTTTTTAATTAATTTTATTTCATTTCTAATCTTTAATTTTCATTTTCATCTTCTCATTTTTATTTTTGTCTTTTATCTTTATTTTTTTTCATTTTGATATCTCATAAAAAGAAGAAAAATATAAAAAATAATTAAAAAAAGACGAGATTGCAATTAGTCGCTAGATTGCGAGCAAGAAAAAAAAATAAGATCACAATTATTAATTAGAAATAATTGCCCACTTGTCTTTTTTTCATCTCTCATAATTGTAATCTCGTCTTTTTTCAAATATTATTTATATTTTTAATTCTTTACATGAGAGATCAAAATGAAAAAATAAAGATGAAAGACAAAAATAAAAATGAGACGATCCAAATGAAAATGAAAGATTAGAAATGAAACAAAATTAATTTAAAATAATAATAAAATATTAAAATAAAAATTTATTTTTAGTAATGGGATCCACTTGTTGACGTGACAATTGTTATGCCACCACATAACAGCCAAGTTGGATAGAAAACTAATATAATGGTAATATTGCTTTGAATTAGAAAGATTAAAAGTAAAACATTCAAGTTTGAAATAAAATAGATTAACATGATGTCTGACCAAAGTTAAAGGGGGTAAACTAAATTTTGTCTATATATATAACTTCTTTTATTTTTCTTTTTGTATCAAAAGAAAAAACTTCTTTTTATCCTTTTCTCATTTTAATTATTATTTAGGATAGTCAACAATAAGAACAATAAGAATATGAGATGATAAAATGTGACGATACACGAAGAATATGACTAGTATGACAAAACACAACAAGATACGATGACAATCTCGGCCTCCATCGTAAGCCGAAATAATTTAGAAAATGACCAAGAGAATGACCATACGCCGAGCCCATTTTGTCTTTTAGCCACCGTCCTTAATGATCCCATCAACCTGAGCCCACATTATGGTCCTCGTCGCCACACCTCCATCATATCTTAAAAGTCATCATCGGTCTCCACCACCATTGACAACTAATGGTAATAACATGGCCCTTCTCTGTAGCTCGATGCCGATTGGAAAAATTTTGATTTTAGATAGGAGTGGGCACAAATTTTGTAAATTTTGAACTCAACCCGATTATACTCTTGAACCTGACCCTTGATATTTATTTGTCGAGAACTGGTTCTCGACAAACAAATCCCAGGGATTTGCTACCGCTCAATGAAAGAGAGGAAAGCTCTCTCAAGCCCCTTTAAGTAGGTTTGTTGATCTCAACTTAGTTGACCGTAAATACTCAAACGTAGAATATTCTAACATATGTCAATATATTTAGAAGTGAGAAAAAAGTGATTTTATTCATTTTTTTAGAGGAAGACGTAAGATTTTATTTAATAGGAAATTAAGTACATAATGGTTCGATGCTCTCCTTTAGCACATCGAGAAAAACACGTTGCCAAGCTACAGCTAACTGCTTGTGTAAAGGTAATTGGCCAAGAGCACGAGGAACCATTAGCTTCCCTATAAACATATTTAATCTTAGAACCTGGCAGCTGCCTCATCAAAGCCACAATGTCATTGATAATACTGCTCTCACTAGACTCGTCTTCCTGATCTTGCTCAATGTAATTCACCAACAGTTGACAATCTAATTCAATAATCACAGATTAAGATTAAAAAAATGGACAGCCTGTTCATAAGCTTTCCTAAGAGCCACGGCCTCCCCTAAGAAAGGAGAAGAAACATGTCGTACTAAGTCACAAACACCTTCCAAAATAGTACCCGAAGTGTCTCTCCAAACTACTCCTGACCACCAAAGTTAGATAATGCATTCCATGCTTCATCACAGTTAATTTTAAGCCATACGAAACTTGGTTTTGACCACTGATGAGAAGTACGCACTCTTGACACTTTCGTAGTCTGCAAACTCAGATAAACTTGCCGAGAACAAACTGCTTGCTGAAAAACTCTATCTACTGTGAGAAATTTTTGGGACCAAACTCTCTGATTTCTCTCCTTCCAAACTGACCAGAGCAAAAAACATAACCATGCTCCATTTTCTATGGAAAGGCTTGCAAAACAATGATGCAACCAAGTATAGACGTCGGTGAACTCTAAGCGGGAGAAGTGTTCACCAAAAATAGGTGTCAAGGCCACAATTTCTTTAACAAACTCACAATCACGACTCACATGGGTAATGGTTTCCTCTGCTCCCTCATAAAGAACACAGAGACTAGGAATATTTAGCTTGTTTTTAAGCATATTCATAGTTGGGAGGATATCTTTGCATGCCTTCCACATATCAACTTTCACTTTAGTTTGGACCAGCAGTTTCCACAGTGAAGACCACACCGGAGTAATAACAGCAGAGCCAGATGTCCCTGCTGTTGTATGTTAGGTCCATAATTGTATTCTTAGTATACCCCTAACTTCATGCTTATGACGTTTTCTATTCTTGTTAGGAAATTATGGTTTAATTCGGAAATGCATTAAAGAACGGAAATTATAGACTTATTAGAGAAGGTGTAGGTTGCGGGGTCATGAGAGAAGATGGAGCAACTTTGTCTAGAAGATGAAAAATGGTCGCCAGACACTTGCTGAAATATTCCAAGATTCCGATGGTCAATGTCGGTCAACGGAGGTCCATGTCGGTCAAGGTCTTGGTCAACAGTTCAACCACACATGGAAAATATTTGGAGCCAAATGCAAATGAAATTCATATGAGATCGTAGTAGTAGATGTAACAACCCGAACTTTGAGTTATATGATTATCGACACGACATGTGATTATCGCGAGCTGATTGTACATATGTGGTTTGTTAACGACTAATTTATCGGGCAAGAATTTAGTTTGAGTTCCTTCGCGAAAATGGTAGAGGATTTGATTTCGAGCTCGTAGGAGGTTTCGGAAGATTTTTCAGATAATCAAGGAATATAAAATGAATATTTGAAATTGTCGTCGAGTTAGTCGTACTTATCCGATTGAGTTAGAGTTATCCGAATCTTTGGTTTGGTTGGTTCGCGACGTTTAAATATCGAATAGTTGTAAAAAGTCAGAAAATCACGCATTTGAGTCGTTTGACCAGTTTGACCAACTTTGACCCGTGTTGACCGAGCTTCACCGTGACCCGCGAGCTTGTTGTCATCTGATCCGGATTTTTTGGCCACCTCAGGACAAAAGCTTGGTATGGTTAGCTTCCTCTTGTGATTTCCTATTGATTTGAACTTGGTTTGAGTGGAATTGGTGGAGATTTGAGGGTGACCGAACTCGGTGAAGTTCTTGGAACTTGCCGGATTCAGGTGGTGGTTTCCGGCCAGTTTTGAGGACGATGGGGTTGGGGGTTTTGCTCCCGTCAACTCATAGATGTTTTTGGGTTAAGATATTTTAGGATTGAGTGGCATTTGGAGCTCGCCGGAATCTCACCGGAATCTCACGGTGGTGGTTGGATGATGTTATGACTTTGAGGAAAAGTGTTGAGCTTGAGAAGAGGAAGATTTTGAGGTATGGGTCGCCGAAGTTGGTCACCGTTGGCGCCGCGCCGCCGCCACCGGCGGCAGTCAACGTTGGAGCTCCGGCGAAGGTTGACTATTTGAGATTTTTTGAGATTTTATACCGTTTTACTCGTAATCGCGCCCCGATCGTAGTCGTGAGGTTTTTGAGTTGATTTGGGTATTGTAGTGTGTGACGAGGGTTGTTTGGGTGTATTTTGGGAATTTTGTTATCCTCGTCGATATTTCGAGTGATACGTCTTTCGAGAACGCGGAGTTTTTGACGTATTAGCTCTGTATGTTGTGTTTCAATATGTATTGATCGTATCCCTGTTATTCAGGTGATTGTTATCGAGTGTTTGGCGAGGGATCTTCCACCGGACCTTAGAGTTAGCTTTGTACTGTGAGTGGACATTTTATTTTCACAGTTGATTTGCGAGTCTTGATTATTGCATTTACGTTATGCACTTTATGATTATGCACGTACGAGTATGCATTTTATGATTATGCACTTTACGATTATGCATGTGCGTGGAAAATATTTATGATTTGGTTTACATAGAGTATAGTCTCAGATATAGAGGTAGCATCGATGATTTGGCTCCTCGGCTGATCCCCGAGATGCTCCGGGGGGGGGGGGGACAAATATCCTGACCCGAGGTCTTTTAGACTTAAAATCACGAGGGGGTATGGGATCCCGTGATTAGACTGTACTATACGGAGGAGTCCGTGAGTGAGCCCGCATGATTTTAAGTGCATCTTTTTATGATCAGGGAAAATGTATCTGGTTGGGATTTTCATGTGTATTGACTCGCATTATGCTTTTAGGAGCATATATACTTATATGTTGGGAAAGACATATTATTATTTTCGTCCACTCACTCAAACGATTTCATTTGCCTTCCCCTGGGATTTTCGGTTTATTTTGCCCAGTTTGTAGTTTGGGTTCCAGGGTTGCACGTGTACGGTGGAGGCGTAGAGTTCAAGTCACACTTCAGTTCGTGTAGGTTCTCAGTTCGACCTACTAGTTGTATATGATGTGTATAGGCGTCGCTGTGAATACTTATGTTATGTTTTCAGTTGAGTTTACTCCTGAATGTTCTTTTCTGGATTTCTTGTAAACCTTGTAGTTGGTTATATATGATGTTGAGAAATCCGAATAGGGAACGGAGCCTCACAATTTAGCTTTTGTGGAATATTCGAAGTGTGATTCTCTTTGCGGGTTCTAATATTGGCTTACGTATTTCAAAATAAACTCTGGCAAAATTTTTTTAAGGTCATGTTTTCGAGGGGGTTTGATTTCAGTTTAGACAATTAAATCACAGTCGGGTCCTTTCAGAAGAAGCCAACGCCTTAGGAGGATTTCAGAATAACTAAGGCACCCCTTGGTTCAATAACTATGGAAACTACAATCAGGGGTTCAGAAATAACCATCCTGGCTTTCAGTGGAGGAACAATGATGGATTCTTAAACCCTCTTGCACCTCAACCATTTCAACAACAATAATTGAATCAGCAAAGGGTTCCTACTGCCAACAATGGCCCAGCTCAATCTATTCTTATCAATCCAGATTATGACAAGATGTTGTCTCAACTTTCAACGTCAGCAAAAGTTTTGTTGAATACATAGGCCCAACAAAAGAATGACATTGCTAAATTGAAGAAGAAGATGGGCCAAGTTGTTGAATTCATAGGCCAAATTAAGGGAGGAACCAAAAAGTTGCCAACTTAGTCTGTTCCAAATCCAGGAGGTGATTTTAGAACAACAAACGTAGTAGCTACTCGGAGTGTAAAACAGTTCAATAAGTATTACAAGAAGAAGCCAACATCACACAACATTCATCTGGATGGCGTTGAGCAGTCATTCAACGACGGCTACCCCCAAAATTGAAGGATCTAGGGAGTTTCTCTATTCCCTGCTTTATTGGTGCTAGATCTTTCAACAATGTGTTGCTGGATTTAGGAACTTCCATCAATGTCATGCCTTACACTTTGTATCAAGCTCTTGGTCTTCTTGCGTTGAAGAAAGATGATGTGATCATCCAGTGAAAGGACCCAACCCCGATTTAGTTTTTCCTAAACCGGAATCAAACCCCTTCTAAAAACACGAACTTTCGAAAACCATGAAAATTTCGGCAGAGTTTCGCTACTACGTGGAATTGCCATTAACCTGCACCCAAAAACATAATTCAACCTATGCCACAAAAATCAAACCATAGGCACCAATCCCATCCGGATTTCTCAATATCATAACAATAATGTAAAGTAATAAGTAAAACTGTACTTTACAGAAATCTGGGAAAATCATATGAAAATATAAACATATTCAGTATTCAGAGCGACCTGTAGTATGTACATACAAATAGTAGGCCAAACTAAGAACCTACCATAAAAGAATCATAGCTCGAATACTAAGCCTCCGACTGTGATGTGCGACACCAGAATCCGAACTGCAAACTGGGCACGGAAACCGAAAAGCCTAGGGGAAAGGAAAATAAAATCGTTAGAGTGAGTGGACGAAAATAATCATATGTCTTTCACCAAATATATATCGTAAAACAAAGCAAAGCGAGTTCATAAAATGAATGGAGGTGCCAGGCGAATCTCTCAAGCCCGATGGTGATAGACTAGGTGAATTTCTCAAGCCTAGTGGCACATCAGGGGAATCTCTCAACCCTGGATCTGGACTACCGGTGATAAGCCGAGTAGCCAATGCATCGATGCTAAGTAAATGCTATCACCATATAAAATATAAAATAATACCTCCAAAAAAATAGTAAATAATCTCAACATCATATCGTAAATAAATACAGAAATCAAGAACTCGCTACGACAGTGAAAATAAAAAGTTCCACTCACAGATGAGCATAACGCAATACATGTTAATCCAGTGATCCGGTGGAAAATCCCTCGCCAAATGAACGATCATGATCCCCTGAACAATCATAAATTCCACTGCTCAAAATCATAATTGAAAACCTTGAATCACATCTCGAGAACCAACCATTCTCGGAAACGTATAACTCAATATCGACGAAATCGTCAAAAATGTAATAAACACACCATAAAACCTCGCTATAATTTCCGATGCTCAATTCAAAATATAAACCTCACCACTGCGATCGGAGCGCGATTCCGAGCAAAACGACATAAAACTTGTCGAAAAACACCTCGGTCGGAAAATCACTACCTTCGGGAAATGTAATCGGCCCAGAAAAATTTGACCTACACATGGATTTGAAGATTTCGAAATTTCCAACAACTTTCTAGTTCAAAGTTAAGGCCAATTTTGACCGGAAAAGGTCCAAAACTCACCTTGAAACACAAAACCCTCGCCGGAATTTCATCACCTCCGATCTCCATCCTCCGGCCACGACAAGTCTTGAAACCACTTCTAAAAGCTTCCTCTCTCCAAGGCTAACAAAACCTTTAACAAGTCGACCTCCAATTCGGCCGCCTCCGCCGCCACCAATGTCGTCAAAACTCGCCGGAATACCACCAAAATTCTCAAACTTTGACAAGCCATAACTTCTTCATCCGACAACCAAATTGAACGAATGACCTATCCAAAGAAAGAGGAGCTCAAGCCCAACAACTTTCATGAAGACATCACGGCCAAAAGACGCCGTAAAAAGTCCCGACGACAGCGACGAAATCTCGGCCCGAAATAGGTCATTTCGACCCACGGGTCAAACTGGTCAACGGGCCAGATTTCCCAAAATGGATAGTTTCCAAAATCGTCACGTATTTGCCCGTATTTATACCGTACACATATCGAAACCCAAACGGATAAATACGACAAAATCCAACGGCCGAAAATATTCATAACTTATTCCTCGTATCTCGAAATATTCCTTTGGAAGTTCCCATGAGCTCAAAATTAAATTCTCTACAACTTTCGTGAAGGATCTCAAATCAAATTCTTGTCTGATAATTTAGTCGTTAATGAGGCCGCCATATTAACCAATTACGACAAAATAGCGACTAATCGCGAAACTCGCAAATCAAGTCGATAAACATTCCATTTTCGGTTCGGGTTGTCACATCCAGTTAGCCGATCGTTTTGAGACTTATCCAAGAGGATATGTAGAAGATGTTCTTGTACATGTTAATCAGCTTATCTTCCCAGCTGATTTCTATGTTGTGGATATTGAGGATAATGACTTCAACACCATGCCTATGTTACTAGGATGTCCTTTCATGTGGACTGCAAGAACGAAGATTGATATGTTTAGTGGTACATTCAACATGGAATTCGATGGAAATGTCATTGAGTTTAACATTTTCAATGCTATGAGACACGCTTCAGCTAGTGTCAGTTCGTGCTTTTCTATGGATATTGTTAACTCTTTGGTATAAGCACACTTGGACACAAGAATGGAGGACACGTTAAACTTAGTACTTCAAGGAGGAGCGGGGTGGACTCGACTCGGGGTTGATGCCCATTTTGATGAACTATGTCTCGAAATAAAGCCTATAACTTGTGAGGTTCTAGCTCTCTTAGATGCATCTCAGCTTGATCTCAGACACTCTCCTCCTTTGCCAATCAATTTTGGAGAAAACAAGATGCTGCCTTCAATTGTTTAAGCACCGAAATTAGAGCTGAAAGTTTTACCTGAACATTTGAAGTATGCTTATTTTGGGGAAGATGAAACATTGCCAGTAATCATCACTGCAACGTTGGACGCTGATGAGGAACAAAGAATTGTGGAAGTTTTGAAGAAACACAAGACAACTATAGGTTGGATACTCGTTGATATCAAAGCAATCAATTTGGCAACCTGTATTCACCAGATTTTACTTGAAGATGGTGCCAAGCCTAGCAAGGAGGCTCAACGCAGACTCCATCCTCCTATGATGAAAGTTGTTAAAAAGTATGTAATCAAGCTTTATGATTGTGGCGTGACTTATCCTATCTCAGACAGTCATTGGGTGTCTCCAATACAAGTCGTTTCAAGGAAGTGTTGAATTACAGTTGTGAAAATTGAAGACAATGAGTTAGTGTCTTAGAGAACTATCACTGAACATCGAGTTTGTATCGACTACAGGAAGCTAAATGCCACCACCAAGAACGATTACTATCCTTTGCCATTCATTCATCAAATGCTTGAACGGTTGGCTGGCCACGCTTATTACTGCTTTCTTGTTGGATATTCCGGGTATAATCAGATCAATATAGCCAAAGAAGACTAAGAGAAGACCACATTCACAGGTCCATTTGGGACTTTTTCTTACAGGAGAATGCCCTTTGGATTATGTAACGCACCAGACACCTTTCAAAGATGTATGTTGGCCATCTTTTTAGATTACATAGAGAAGATTGTTGAAGTATTCATGGATGACTTCAACATCTTTGGAGATAGTTTTGACGCATTCCTTAGCAACTTGGAGCTGATTTTGTAATGATGCGTGGAAACTAAGATGGTGCTGAATTGGGAGAAGTGTCACTTCATAGTAACGTAAGGCATTATTCTAGGATATATCATATCTGCCAGAGGGATCGAAGTTGACAAAGCTAAAGTGGATCTTGTTCGAAATTTACCATCTCCAACAAGTGTGGGGGATGTTCGTTCTTTTCTTGGACATGCAAGATTCTACAGACACTTCCTCAAAGACTTTTCTCATATTGCTAGACCTCTGTGCCATTTATTACAAAAGGAGATACCATTCTCGTTTAATGATGAATGCCAACGTGTCTTTGACAAGTTGAAGGAGCTTTTGACTTCAACTCCTATCCTGTGTGCCCCAGATTGGTCCTTACCCTTTGAGCTTATGTGTGACGCCTCTGATTATGAAGTTGGAGCTATTTAAGGGCAGTCCAAGGACAATAAGCCATACACCATATACTATGTCTCTCAGACTTTGGATGAAGCTCAGATGAATTATATAACAACCAAGAAGGAGTTACTTGCTGCTTGCTGTGGTATTTACCTTGGGACAAATTTCGATCATACCTTCTTCAAGCTAAGGTAATTGTTTACACGGATCATGCAACATTAAAGTATTGATGTAAAGCCAAGGCTTATTCGATGGGTTCTACTTCTCGAAGAGTTTGATATTTAGGTTCGAGACAAGAAAGAAGTAGAGAACGTTGTGCTAGATAATCTTTCATGAATTATTCATGATCAGAAGAAGCTCATGAACATCAAGGAGAACTTTCCAGATGAACAATTTTTCAGAATTCAGACAAGTTCACAGGAATTACCTTGGTATGCAAACATTGTCAACTATCTTGTTACAAGGGAATTTCTGGCCGACATGCCTAAAGCCAAACATGATCATTTGAAGTATGTGAAACAGAAATATGTGTGGGACGAGCTTGATTTGTGGAAAATGGTGCTGATGCATTAATTAGAAGGTGTGTTTCAGATAGCGAGCATTGATCGATTCTTGAGTTCTGTCATATGGAGGTCACTTTGGTTTGAAAAAGACATCTTTAAAGGTGCTAGAATCAAGGTTCTTTTGGCCAACATTGTTCAAGGATGCTACAGAACTTTTTGCTTCACAAGATAGATGCCAACACAGTGGAAATTTGGGACCAAGAGATCAGTTGCCGATGAACTATGTACTTAATGTCGAAATCTTTGATGTTTGGGGGATTGACTTCATAGGACCCTTCCCTACCTCCAACAACTTCATCTACATCTTACTTGCAGTGGAGTATGTCTCGATATGGGTTGAAGCTAAAGCTACACGCACCAATGATTCAAAGGTTGTTGCAGATTTCCTTCGTTCTAACATCTTTTGAAGGTTTAGTGTGCCTCGTGTACAAATTAGTGATGGAGGGAGTTACTTTTGCAACAAGACAGTGGATGCATTGATGAAGAAATATGGTGTCACTCAAAAGGTTTCAACATCATATCATCCACAAACCAATGGCTTAGCTAAAGTTTTCAACCGAGAGATCAAGAAGATTCTGGAAAGAACTGTGGCACCTAACAGAAAAGACTAGAGTCAACGTTTAGAAGACGCTTTATGGGCCTACAGAACTGCTTACAAGATGCCTAATGAAATGCCACTTTACCGACTAGTTTATGGAAAAGCAGTAGAGGTGGAGCATAGGGCATATTGGGCAGTAAAGAAGTTCAACGTCGTCTATGATGAGGCATGTCTCCATAAAAAAATTGCAGCTGGATAAACTTGAAGAAATCAGAAACAAAGCTTATGAGAGTTATTGGATCTATACTGAAAAGACTAAGGCATTTCATGACAAGATGATCAAGAACAAGTTGTTTGAAGTTGGACAAAAAGTACTACTTTTCCATTATCGACTTAAGCATTTTCCTGGCAAAGTACGATTGAGATGGGTTGGCCCATTCATTGTAATGATGATATATACTCATGGAGCCATCCAGATTCAGGCACTAGACACAGGGAAAGAATTCAAAGTGAATGGTCACAGATTGAAGCCATACTATGATGCTTTCAAGGACCCCAACGTGGAGGAGATGCACCTTCAAGTTCCTTCAGTTCCAAGTACTTAAAAATGGCATCATGTCTAGGCTGTAAGACATTAGAAAACAAGTTTATTTGAGGACATTGTAGGATTTAAGTGGGGGATGGGTTTACACTTTATTTGTGTCATAAATTGTAAAATTGGGCGGACAATAGAAATTTTGGCGGATGATGCTGTATAAAAAAAATATTAGATTTTCAATTATAGTTAGTGTAATAGATGAATACTTGTCTTTTAAGTAAGAGTATCCTATGTGATTTGTGTCTAGAAGGGGATGGTTTCTAAGACAGATTTTAGATGTGAGAAAAGATAAGCTCGTAAATCACTTCTACCTCTCTTGGTCTCTCTCGCCAACTGGCCATTTCAGTAAGGTTGTCCAAAGAAGACAATGACTAAATCTACATTTGTTTGAGTCTTTTGAGTCTTAGGATGCCCTTATTAACTCGTCTATGATGAATCTTTTTCTAACACAAATAGAGTTCATGGCTTTCATATCACTAATTATTGGAATTCTTTTGTTAATAAAGATGTTTTGATTACATTGACATGTAGCAGATATAGATAGGAAAACTTGGTACAAAATTCACACGCTAGAATAAGTTTGAATCATATGAATCTATTTGAGTTTTTGAGCTAAAATTGTGCATCCTTAGCTTTGGAGTGAATTTCGACATGTTTAGATTTTTAGTCTCAAAATTATATATGCCTCATATGATTGTTTGCCATAGTTTTTAATGAAATAGAGAATGCTAGAACTTGCTCACGTTGATTTGCAAAGCTTATAGTCAATACATACTCTGATTTCGGATGTGATTAAAGGCACTTCAGGTTTACCACCACTTTTTCTAAATAGCCATGTGTCCCTTATGTGCGCACGAGTTGCGACCCCATTAGATAGCCCTTTTGATCCCACATTAAGCCTTTCTTTCATTACCATATATACCTAAACACTTAGCCTAGTATAGAATATCCTTGCCCTTATTTCAAAGACTTGGTGAGAATTTTTTTAGAGAGCTAGAAAAAGATAAGAAGAAAAAAATAGTTGTGAAGCTCTCCGGCAATATGTTGTTAGTGTTTAAGTTTAGACAAATGTTTCTCATACTTGTGGATTTGGAGGTTACTACAAATAGAAGGCCTAATAGTGAAGAAATATGATCTTTGTCTTGTTCGCAAAGCTCAAAGGGAAGTTTAAAATGAAGCTCGGGTGTAACATGACAACATTCGGCCATTGTTCTTAGAAGTTTGACATTTTTGGCGTTGGAAGAGGAAGTGATGCAAAAAATTAAGGAAGTTGTGGAACTTAGACTAAGTCTTTGGGATGTTCTTAAACACCACTTATCCAAATTTTGAATACCTTAGCCTTAGCCCCATTACAACCCTTTGAAAGTCCTTTATGATCTTTAAGATGAGTAGCATTTGATATGTGGAGTTAATCACATGAGTAAGCATATGGTTTGAGTTCATTTATGCAAGTAATTAGTTCCATTCATAAGGATATCATTGATTCCTATATATATATCACTAGTGAAAATCCTTTTTCATGAGTGAAAAGATGATGAGTGCATCTATGTGATGTGATTTTAAACTTCTCTTATTTGCAGACTGCCAGATTTACCCGGGTAGAGTAGGAAAACCTTGTTTTATGAAGAGAACTCTTTTGTAGTGCCTATATAAGCACATCTCGACCTCCTCATTAGGTATCACTTATTGTACAGCCTAAGATCTGCAAAAATCTCCTCTTCTTCCCACAAATCAAGCCTTCATCCTCAAGAGTGCCGACCACACCTCCACACCTTCATCACCATTGACATATAGGGGATCCCGAGCGTCCTCCATCAAAGATATCTAGTTCTCTTGAGCATCCACATGGGATTCCGAAGATACAAAAGTGTAATAATGATCTCTTTACTCTGTAGTCCTTTTTTGTGTTTGAACCTTGTTTGTGTGTTTTGGATGATTATATTTTGTTATTATTACTTATTTGAATTTCAATAACTATCCATGTGTTCTAGTATTCGAACTTTTGATATGCATGTGTATTTGGTTCTTAATGCTTTGATTTTAGATATAGGTGGTCCCGAGACTAGGTCAAAAGGTGTATAGGGGATCCCGAGCACAAAATATGATAATATGCATGTTTAATCGGAAATTAGGGATATCGGATTTCAATAAGAGTTGATATTTGCATTTTTTAATAATTGTTCTAGGTAAAGGATTAAGTTGATCACTACTGAATAGTAATTAGGCATGATTTAGAGTTTTTGGGTCTTTTTGTGTGTTTGCTTGTTTACGAGTCGATGCATGCTAGAGTCCTAGAATTCTTGTTATGTTTATGACGTATTTAGGTAGTAATTAGATAGAAAACTTAGTTAAATATTATCCAATTGGACACCTCCCATAATTTACACAATAATTTCAAGCTCCCTTCAATCCCCGATTTAGAACGATACCCTACTTATCAATGTAACATCTACACAAAAAAGGTTTAAATTGAATGCGTTAGATTATGTATTAAGTTGTTAATTTGATGCTTATTTTAGTGTTATCAATTTTTGGCGCCGTTACCGGGGATTGAGAATTGTTTGTGATTTGGATGTGTATATATGTGAATTACTTGTTTAAATTGTTCTCATACTAGTAAATTTTACTAAGAACTTTTGTGTAGTTAATTTTCTTGCCAATTTCGTTGCTTATACATGTTAATATTACATAGAATTTTCAATACTTGTCAATATGTCCCATAATTTTCGTTGCTTACATGTGAATATGTGTTATTTGGATTTTAATTTTTGTAAATATTAACAGGTGTTTGTATATATATATCCAATAATTGTTAAGCACGTTAAAGGAAAGTCTTAGATTTACATTGAGTACAGATGCTTGGTTGATACTCAAGTACAAGATATCTCTGCCGACATTGAGGGCTTCCCTTTTATTGAGCCAGTCCAGCAATTACCCAGAGCTGTCAACACTGCCGGGAATAATGAAGATCAAAGTGGAGAACAAATTGAGTGTCAAGGAGTTGATGCTTATCTGGAGTTGACAACATCGGCGCTGCCCCTGGTCATCGCTTGCCTACCACTCATCGTAATGTGCAACATATCCTGAAACATCTTGGTCTTACCTACATCAAAATCTATGAATGCAGATATGATTGCGTTCTCTTCTAGGGTGAAGATGCTGAAGGAAATGATCTTGAAAACCTTGATGCATGTCCGATATGTCACACCGATAGGTATAAGTTGACTACTGCAGGGAATAAGAAAGCTGTAAAGGTACTTCGGTATTTCCCGCTGATTGATAGGCTGGAACGGTTGTTCATGTCTGCACACACGGCCAAAGCTATGAAATGGCACGCGGAGAGGGATTTACTTAACGATGATACCCTCATACATTCTGTAGACGAAGAGGCTTGGAAGCACATGGTTAGGGAGTTTTCTCATTTTGCATCAGAGGTCCGAAATGTTTGGCTCGGGCTCTCATCTGACTGATTCAACCCTTTTGGCAACATGATTCTTCAATACAGTATATGGCCAGTTATTTTGGTATTGTAAAACCTTCCTTCATGGATGTGAATGAAGAAGAAATACAATATGCTGACTTTGTTAGTTCCAGGGCCGGGTTATCCAGGAAAGTGTCTCGATGTGTATATGAGACCCTTGATTGAGAAGCTTAAGTACCTGAGTAACGTTGGTCATCCTACTTATGACAAGTATAAAAACGAGATGTTTCAGATGCATGCCATGCTTGTTGGCACCATCAGTGATTTTCCTGCTCGCAAAATGTTGTCAGGCAATGTTACCAGGGGATATAAGGCATGTCTAGAGTGCAAGACTGTTGATTGTGGTAGCTCTCATTGCAGGAAGATTGTCCAGATGCGTCACCCTTGTTGGTTTCCACATGATCACCCATTTCGGAAGGATAAGGAGGCATTTGATGGGACTATAGAAACAAATGTGCAACCCAAGAGATGGACGGGGGATGAAATTTTGGAAGTGCTGAATGAATACGATTTTGGGCAGCGCAGCAATCATCCTGATGTAGTGGCAACAATACCTCCCATACCCGACCAGTATAAATTCTGGATGCACAAAAGCATATTCTGGGAACTTCCATACTAGTCCAAGTTGCCCATCAGGCACTACCTAGATGTCATACATATTGAGAAGAATGTCTGTGAATGTGTGGTAGGCACTGTGCTGAATTAGGAGGGGAAAACTAAAGATGTGGCTAGTAAATCTGCATCTGAAGGGTGTATAACTGAAACATATCTTGCGCATGAGTGCGTAACATATACCAAGATGTAATTGGGAGCGTTGGAGCACCCTCGACAACATATGTCACTAGATGAACCCCAGTTCAATATTTCTATCCTCTCGAATGAAGTTGAAGTATATATATGGACAGTTGCCAAAGTCGTACAAGTTGGAACCGTATTAGCCAATCATTGCCCACTCGTGGGTATTGATAAATTGTCCAGAAGTTCAATACTGGAAAAACATCCATCTAAACTGCCATGTGGTTGCCGTTGATCTTTAGTACCACCATAGGGAGTTTGCAAACTATTTAGGCAGCTGGGTACATTTTTCAAATTGATTTACTTCTATATATTCATAAATCAATGAGAATGTTATGAGTTAATGGTTGCTGTTTTTATCTTCAGATGAACCATGTACAATGTGATGGTGACCCACACTGGTCACACGAATTGAGGCTTTTGGCGATGAAACCGATAACTTCAAGAGTGTATCTGATGTGTAAGGTCAATGACATGCAATTTATATGTCAACATAGAGACGACAGATGGAGAACACATAATTCTGGGGTAGTAGTGCATGGTGGGCAGAATAACATTGACTATTAAGATGTTCTCCATTCAGTGGTTGAACTAATTTATGGGGAGGGCCTGACCGTCCACTTGTTTAAGTGTAGATGATTTGATACTAACTTGAGAACACAAGGACCAATAATTATTGTCTTTTTTTGGTGAATACTGCTACAAGCTGGTATGAGGATGACCCTTTTGTTTTTGCCACATCGGAAAAACAAGTGTTTTATTTAGATGATCTTATGCACAAAAGGGCATGGAAAGTAGTCAACCATGTTGTTCCTAGAAACATATACAGTGCTACTACACTTAGTGAGACCGTAGATATTGAAGAAGTGACTGCATACCAAGAGCTGAACGCAATTGGTATTCCTGAATCTTCTACAATTTGCCTGAATAATGTGAGACCCGGTAGTGTGGTTTGACTTCCACGGGTGGATGTAAATCTTATTGATGTTAATCCAAACAAATACAACGAAGACTTCGGTAACGAGGAGCGGCACATATTACCAGAAATTAACTCCGACACCGATCCAGACTCAAGTGATGATTATGATTATGAGCCTTAGTTAAACATGAATGTTTGTTAATTAATTAAATGTGTAGGTTGATCATGATGTTTTTAAAATGAATGCTTCATTTATGTTATACTATTAATTAAACAGGTGTTACTGCGAAACAAGTGATTTTTGCCGATGAGGCCTACGTTTTAACTTGTTTTACATACTACACCCGATGACTTGCATAAAAGTCATCGGGTATAGTGAAACAAAAACATAGCCGACGACATGAATGAAGTTGTCGGCTAAGGCATAGCCGACGATATTCATTAAGTCGTCGGCTATGGTTCAACATTATAACCCAAAAACCCCAGCCCGAGACCTCACTTCTTCAGCCTCTCCTCCTTTAAAACTCTCCTCCTCTCCCCCAAATCCCCCCAACCCCCGAAATCCCTCCTAGGACGTCCCAAATAACTAGAAATGCCCCCAAATCGGTCTGAATCTCTCCAAAATAGGTTCTTCCTCTCTCTCTCTCTCTTTCTCTCTCTCTCTCTCTCATTTTCCTCCTAAATTTTAGGGTTTTTTCTTTATTTAGGGATTTTAGTTTGATATGTGTTGTTTTATGTGAATGTGTATGAGTTTTGATTATGGGTTATGGATTTTGTGATTAGGTTATTAGATTGGGTTATTGAAAAAGTTGTGTATGGAATTAGTGATTGAGTTATTTAATTTGTGTATGGAATTTGTGATTGGGTTAATTGAATTTGTGAATTTTATGAAATTTATGATATATGGAATATGTGATTATTTTGAGGGAATATTATGTGAATTGTATGTGATTTTTGTGAATATATGAAATATTTGATTTATGTATGTATGAATTTTGTGATTTATGTATGAATTTGTGAATTTTGTGATTTATGTATGAATTGGTGAATTTTGTGATTTCTGTATGAATTTTGTGCTTTATGTTTTAATTTTGTGAATTTTGCGATTTTATGTTTTATGCTTTATGCTTTATGCTTTATGCTTTATGTAGGAATAGGAATATATTAAACTTTCACTAGGACCTTGCTCATAAATGGGAATAGTAATTTTATTGATTGATAGTGTAAATATACAAAGGACGGATACAAAGGAAGGTTACAAGAGATTACAACAAAGGATAATAGAGAGAGAAAGTAGAGAGAAAGTAGAGCTATCCCAGAAGGGAAACTAAAACTTATGAGACTCCGAGAGAGAGGTCTCCTTAAAAAGACTCTAAAAGTTTTGCAACCGGATACCAGAGGCTTCAACTTTTCAAAAAATAAACAAAAGGCCTAAACAAAGTGGCCGACAAAGACAAAAAAGGAAAGAGCCTAAACAATGTGGCCGACAAAAACAAAAGGAAAGAACCCATTTTCTGGTGCCATGCTGGGTGCTCATTGGGCCCCATCGAACACATGGAAACACAGAAGGAAAAAGATCTTACAATTAATAGGATTAAAAGAAAATATCCCTAAGGAAGGTGGCGTGAACTTTCACTTGTTATCCACATTGGCTTTGCTCTTTTTTTCCCTAGAGCTTTGAGGCATCTCATCTTTTAGAGAATTCAAAAAATCTTTGGAAGTGTCTGCAAAGGGGACTTGGCCCAAATATTCTTCTATACACTACCACAATAAACACTATAACCGACGAGATCTGTAAAACTATAATCGACGAGATACTATAACCGACGAGATCTGTAAAACTATAACCGACGAGATAAAAATCTCGTCGGTTATAGTGGAAAAAATATTTTTTTTAATTTTTTTTTTTAAAAATAAAAAATCTCGTCGGTTATAGTACTATAACCGACGATAATGGCTAAAAATCTCGTCGGTTATACTATTACCGACCCCCTTTAACCAACGGACTATATCCGACAACCCTTAAACATCGTCGGTTATAGTCCGTTGGTTAAAAGGGGTCGGTAATAGTATAACCGACGAGATTTTTAGCCATTATCATCGGTTATAGTACTATAACCGACGAGATTTTTTATTTTTTTAAAAAAAAAATTTAAAAAAAATATTTTTTCCTCTATAACCGACGAGATTTTTATCTCGTCGGTTATAGTTTTACAGATCTCGTCGGTTATAGTGTTTATTGTGGTAGTGATATCTCTATTTTCTTGGGTGAAGTTTCCCATCTTCTGTTTCACCAACGTCTTCTTCTGCTTCATCTTCATCCATCAAAGATGCTGGAGTTGAGGAGGCTTTGGAAGAAGTTTCTTTGAATAAAACTGCTACGTTGTCATCAATTCGGGATGACAGTTGCTGTAATAATTTTTCCTTAAGCTCAGTAGAAGAAGCCAAAGGAAATGCGGCTTTTAAATCTGCCAAGGAGGGAATTACAAAATCCCTTCTGGTGTTTTCTTGAGGAGAATATTCCTTTTCTACCTTTTCAAAGGCAGCAATACATTCCTTGATTTTGATTAAGGAAGGATTATAATCGAATTTTGACCACCATTTATAATGGAATTGGCGATTAAGGGATAAAACCCCTATTTCTATATGACAGACTGATCAAGTCCATTGCCAAATCCAAGGGAGGCTGAATCTTGCAATAAAGTGGAAAAGGTTAATTCCACTGATAACCCTGATTCCACTATTCTTAGGGTTCTTCATAATATATTCTTCATAAGCTGTTGAGAGCCATTTGGGAAGGAAGTCTTCTCCTGGACCCATAGTATGGAACCAGTTGTAGAACCAGAAAGGAAGCTTCTGCTTAATAATGGAAGGGTCAATTCTTATAAACCATGTGTGCTTTTTCGCTTTATTTTGATAATAAAAAGTCTTGCTCCAAGCTTCAATATAATCCCAGCAATTATAATTGTCCTGAATAAATTTTAAATCTATTGATTTATTAGGATTTAGACCCCACTTTGATATATGAATAATGCGTTGAATAAACACATTGCTGAAGGAAATATCTTGAGTGTGCTTGTTCTGGTTCATATGATGGAATTTTACTAAACCAGTCTCCATGAGAATACATTCATAATATCTTCTATTTTTCTTCCCTAACATAGGAAAATTGGCTTCTGGCTCAAAGTATCTTCGTGCCAAAGTATTAGGAGAGTTAAAATATCTCTCATCTCCTTTATGGAGAATAATAATTTGTTCTTCTAAACATTTCTTTAATCCTGGAAGAACAGGTTCCTTAAGAGCTGCTGAAAAGCTCTCTTGGGTTTTACCAGAGGATAAATAATCTGTTGTATCAGCAGGCTCACTCCTTCTAGATTGAGAAGGGGGAGGAGAGTTTGAATAACTTTGATTGGAAAAGCTGCCAGGGAAACCGCTGCTGCTTTCTCCTCTGCCTTTACCTCTGCCGGTGGAAGAATATCTTCCTTCTCTAGAGCCTCGACTGAACTGGCTCATTTGTTACCTATAATAATTCCCTGGTCAAAAAATCAGGGAGAGAGATAGTTTCTCCTTTAATAAACTCAATTTTAAAATCAAATATAGATAATATAGACTGCCATCTTGCAAATATTTGTTTAGAAGCTAAATTTTTAACGTCTTTTTCAAGAACATCTTTAGCTGCTTTACAGTAATAAGAATTCTTGATTTAATAAATCATCTTGGAATTTTGAAATATAATTGACAATAGCCAGAATTTCCTTTTTTATAGTGGAGTAGTTTTTCTGGGCATCATTCCACTTTCTAGAAGTATATCTGGACAATATTTTCTTTTCTGAATTAGGAAACTTTTGTTTTAGAATTCGTCCATAACCTATGTCTAAAGTATCTATCTCAACAATTTTAAAAATGGTTGGTGAGACAAGAGCTAGACATGGGAGGCTTTTTACTTTAGACTTAATAAGTCTAACTGCTTTGGTATGGATCTCTCCCCATGGAGGAGGATTCTTCCTCAGTCTTTCATAAAGAGGAGAGCTGTCAGCAGACAGATTTTGATAATATTCTGCAATATAATTCAAGCTTCCTAGAAAACGTTGGAGCTGAGTTTTATCCCTGAGTTCATCTGGAAATTTTTTTGCGAATTGAATGGCTCGCTCAATGGGGATAATTCTTCCTTGTTCTATTTCTTGTCCAAGGAATCGGATTTTTGTCTAGAAAATAGACATCTTTTTAGCAGATACTACTAGACCAACTTTTTTAATAAGATTGATAAATATATTCAGATGCTTGAAGTGTTGGTCAAGCGATTGGGAGAAGATAAGAATATCATCTATGTAAACAATAGAGAAAGAAGAATAAGGTGTGAAAATATCATTCATAATATTTTGGAATTCTGAAGGAGCGTTTTTAAGCCCAAAAGGCATTACGTTCCATTCATAATGTCCGAAAGGGACAGTAAAAGCTGTCTTGTACCTGTCACTTTCCGCAATCTGGATTTGCCAGTATCCAGATTTTAAATCGAATTTTGAAAAGATAGAGGCTGACTGGAGCCTAGATAATAAATCTTTTTTATTAGGTAATGGATACCTAATCCATTTTAGAACTTTATTTAAAGGTTTATAATTGATTACTATTCTAGGAGTTCCTCTTTCTATTTCAGCACTTTTATTAACATAAAAGGTTGTACAGCTCCAAGGGGAGTAGGATTTCCGGATAAGTTTTCTTTCTAGAAGAGAATTAATTTATTCTTTACAATATTCAATTAGCCCAGCATTCATTTGGGCTGGCCTGGCTTTGGTAGGAATATTTTGTTCCTTAAAGTCAGGTTCATAAGGGAGGGTGATAATATGCTTTTTCCTTTCCCAGAAAGCATTAGGAAGATCATTGCATATTTTCCTTTTGATAATATCAGATAAAGATTTAATCTGATTTTGTCGAGAATTAATTTGAGTCATAATACTCATAACTTTTAGATCGGATTGGATAAAATTTATCTGATTTTCTTTGAAAATAAGAGTGTTTTTGATCATATCAATTTGACGAGTTTGAGGCTGAGTAATGAAGCCAAAAACTATCTTTTGACCTTCAATCTCACAAATTATACCTTCACTTGTCTTTGTAAAGGGTTCCAAAAGACTAAGGAAAGGAGTCCCCAATATAATTTGTTGTGTCAGGCCTTTGACCATAACAAAAGGGGTTTTGAAACACATGCCTAAATTACAAACATAGGCATTGGATAATTTATACCTGATTTTTAGTTTTGAACCGTCAGCAGTATTTAACGACTGTGATGATTTATCATAATAATGCGTGGGGATCACCCCTTCACTGATACAATTTAGATCTGCTCCACTGTCGATGAGTGTGACGACCCGAACCAGAATCAGTAAGAATATTCGGCACGATTCACGAGATTATGCTAAGTCGCAGTTTTACGATAAATGTGTGGTTTGTCGATTCTATTCGCGACTATATTTTTGGCTTAGAATTTGAGTTGGGTGTCTTCACGGAAGTTGTAGAGTACATGATTTCGAGCTCGAGGGCGGTTCCGGAAGATTTTTCCGATAATCAAGGAATATAATATGATTATTTGAAATTTCAGTTTTCGACGAGTTTATCCGATTGTTTCGTGTTTATCCCAATCATTTCGAATATTCATTTTGGACCGTCGATTGACCCGAGGCGCGAGTATAAATATTGGGAATAGTCGTAAAATAGTCGAAAATCACTATTTGGCGTTGACCAGCGTTGAATTTCCAAAAATAGCAAGTTTGACCGTTGACCTGAGGGAAGACTTTCCCGTTTCGGCTTCGCCGTCCGACGACCGTTTTCCGGCCACCTCCGACCTTGTGGAAGGTATGGTTCGCTTCCTTGTGTGATTTTGAGTTGAATGGTGTTTAAATTTGAGGAAATTGATGGCGTTTGGTTGAGACCCGAATCGGGTTGTAATGCCGGAGTTCGCCGGAGTTGGGAGGTGGTGCTCCGACGAGTTTTGAGGGTGGTGATGATGGGGTTTCTACTCCTCTAGCCTAGGTTAAGCTTCCTAGGAGGTTTATTTTGGGATTTGAAGTGGTTTTGGGGGCAACCGGTTTGGTCACCGGAGTTGGTAATTCCGATTTTTTTCGTGGTGATTTGGCTTAGTTCCGGTGAGTTTTGGACTTCGTGGTAGAAGAGGAATGGGTTAGGCTTGGAATGATCTTGAATTCTGGAGAGTTTCGCCGTGAAATTCCACCGTTGACGGCGCGCCGGCGGCAGCGGCGGTGGTCAACGGCGGAGCTCCGGCGAGAAGTTGACTTTTTGGATTTTGATGAAATTAATGTCGTTTTTCTCGTAATCGCGCCCTGATTATCGTCTAGAGGTTTTCGGATCGATTTGAGTAGCCGATTTTCAGTCGAGGGTTTCGAGTGGAGATTTCGGGAATTCCATTAATTATTTTGTACTGCATTGTATTTTTCCGGGAACCGTTGGTTTCCGTGGTTCAGTACAGAGTTGTGAACTGTGATTTTGATCAGTTATGTTTTGTGAATATTCAGGAGATCGAGATCGGGATCATGATCGTGCTTCAGGCGAGGAATCTTCCGCCGGACCACGAGATTAGCGCGAGTGTGCGTTACGCTAGTCTGTGAGTGGACAATTTATTTTCACGGATTGATTGCGAGTCTTTTATATACGTTTTACGAACTTGAGCATGCAACATGATTATGGTTTTACGAGCATGAGATTTCATACGAGATTTTGGTTTACATGAGCATGTGTTATACGATTATGCCTATACTAGTATATATATTACGTATATACACTTATATGTTGTTATGTGTCCACGTGTGGCCCCGTGAGATTTTTATGCATGCTCTGTACGCGTGAGGAGTTAGAGTCTCCCTCGGGTTTATATGTACGCGTGAGGAGTTAGAGTCTCCCTCGTGTACCATTTCTTTATTTATCCATTCGACTCGCATATGTTTTTATAACATATATTTTATTTGGCGAAAGACATTTATTTTCGTCCACTCACTCTAACGTGTTTTATGTCTTTCCCCTGGGCTTTTCGGTTTCCGTGCCCAGTTTGCAGTTCAGGTTTTGGTGTTTCTCGTCGCGGTTTGGAGGCTAGTGATCTGAGCTACCTGTGTTTTCCAGTAGGTTCTTGTTTCGCCTACTGATGTGTATATTGTATATATTTACAGTAGAGGTCGCTCCGATACATTCTGATACGTGTTTATACGGATTTTCACGGATATACTATATATAGTACAGTATGTTTACTGTTTATTGTTTATATTATGATGTTGAGAAATCCGGATGGGATTGGTGCCCACGGTTTGGTTTTTGTGGCATAGGACGAAGTGTTATTTTCAGGGTGTAGGTTTATGCAATTCCACGTTAGTAACGAAACTCTGCCGGAATTTTGAAAAAGTGTTTGTTGGTTCGTATTTTCAGAAGGGGTTCGATTCCGGTTTAGGTAACTGAATTGGGGTTGTGTCCTTTCAATGAGAGCGATCCCTTTTAAGACATAGTCTTTGTCTATGACAATAGTAACATTAGAATACCATTTCTGGTATGTTACTTGGTTAATGATGTTGAGGAATTTCTCTTCATCCAGAATAGATGATTCTCCTTGGTCAGGAATAACCTTGCTAATAATTTCTCTAAGAAACTTGGTTTCTATTTTTAAATTATTTATTTCTGCTCTTAAATCAGAAATAGAAATTTCTCTGTCTTTGATAATATTTACCTCCATTTTTATGGAGTTAATTTCTTCGTGTAAGTCAGAAATACATAATTTCTTGGAAGAATGAGTTTTTAACCCATCAAAAACTTCTTTCAAGGAGTATGATTCCTTTGGAATATAAGGAGAATCTCTAGGTTTATTTTCCTTTTTAATTATTTCTAAATAATGTTCGATCATATTTTTCTTAGTTTCAGGATCTTGAATCCCATTGATCAAGTCAAGAATAGATCTTTCTTGGGATGTAAGCACGTTTATGCTTAACCCATTCATCTCAAGAATAGCTTTGTAATAGTTTGCATTACAACCACATTCTGATGATAAAGATTCAGATTCAGAATCAGAACTGTCAGAGTTTTGATCAACAATATTGACCTGATCTTCTGACTCATTGTCAGAAGGGTTTAAAAGAATTGCTAACAGTTGCTTTTTTATACCTTCATCAGAAATTTCATTAATCTTCTTTTTGGTCCAGCATCTATTAGCATAGTGGCCTGTTTTTCCACATTTTCTGCAAATAATATTGGAAGAATTCTGAGAATAATTCTTCTTATAATATGGTTTTGAATTTCGCTTTTCTTTTCCTGAGGAGGAGAAGATTTCTTGATAAAGCGTTTATTTTTCTTAAAATAAGATTTTGAGTCCGATCCCTTATGCTTATGTTTATTCGGAATTTGGAGATCAAAACCAAATTGGTCACAGAATTCACCAATTTCTTTTTTGCCTGTTAAATGTTGGCATTTTAATTGAGCTTTTAATTTAATATCATTGCAAAGGGATAACCCTTTAGCAACGCACTCACTGATGAGTTGTCCATAAGTATATTCATAATAAGGAATGGAGTTTCCTCCATGTTTTCTTAAAATACGGTCTTTGACCTTCTGGGTAAAGAGAGTAGGAATGCCTGCTATGAACTTCTCTTTCCAGAAGTCAGCATTGGCATCTGTCCTGATCATAACTTTGGACAAGAATACATCCTTATACCACCTAAACTATGTTAAGGTAGGACATTTTAGGTTGACTAATAAGTGCTTGTTTCTTTCAAAGGATACTGGGTTAGATCCAATGAAAGCTAATAGAATGGAAGTAAGCAGTGTATAAACTGCATTAGGAATAGGGGTTTCAGTATATATAATACTGTCATGACCTTGTTCATCTTTCATGGTCATTGGAGTTTGAATAATTTTTGTTGCATTTAATATTAATTGCTGTTGTTCTGGGGAAATAATATTATCCTACCAACCACGAAGTTGGCCAGCAAATCCTGCAACAATGTATTCCGCAATCTGCTTATCTGTATTATGAGCAGATATACAAACAGTTGAATACATAGTCATTCTGTGAAGTAACGTGAGTATCTGGTATTCAGATAGTCCGTCAATATTCCATTCATAGATGGTCCTAGCACTGACTCTGGCTGTAATATTTGAATTTTCTTCTTCGAATAATAAGTCCTGAGGAGTAGGACGAGTATAATAATGTCTGGTTGAAGCAGTGGGAATTGATTTTCTGCCAAAAGCAGTGCTTCTTCCAAAAATATTTTGATTTATACTAGGAGTCTGATCTTTTTTAAGGTCATCTCCTAGTGCAAGAATTTTCTTTTCAAATTCATTAATATCTGATTCATTATCAGAATCAGAGAATGTTTCTGAGATAGTAGCTATTTGAGCTTTCTTCTCATTAGATTTATGATTACCAAGTTGTAGAGATTCTAACTGCTGGGTTAGAATGGAAACAATATCAATATCCTTTTTGTTAGGCATAATGATATTGATACTTGATTTTAGAATAAAAGGTTCTACTACCTTTGGAGTAGAATTAATAATAGATGAAGATAATATGGGCTTAGTATCCTTTAATACTGGAGGTGGTGTAATTTTTTCTAATCTCTCCTCCATTCTCCCAAGTTGGGAGCACATAGTTTGTAGAGTCAGATTTGTATAACTATGTTGTCTTTCATGACTGAAAGCAACTGACTCAATAATGGCTTCGCCTGCTTTTATCTTCAGATGCTCTGAAGGTGGATGAATAGAGGTAATAATATTACCTTTTGCTGTAGTCCAATCATTTTCTAAGGACTTGAGCATATTCAAACAGGGAGAATTGTGGTTAATAGCATAATCTAAAAACCAAATAGGAAAAGATATAGCTTTCTCCTGGGCCACAATAGTGCCATAATAAAGATTTTTATAATTTTGTTGTTCTTCTTTCTTGAAAGTAAAGAAGAACCATTTTCTAAACTGTTTATATTTTTCTTGCATGGAATCTTTACTGCAAGCTTGACGATCATAAGTAAATAGAATAGAAATGAAATTTATTGACGTAATGTCATTAAATTCTGATAATGTTTCAGGTTCCTCATTGTATATCCCTTGAGGAATCTGTTGAGACTTTGTACACACTCCATCAAAGACTAAATTAGGAGTTTTTGTGCCTGATGAAGAGGCTTTCATAGTTTGGTTTGGAGTATAAAACCTCTGAGATTGAATATTCTCACTTTTTTTTGATGTAATATAAGAGAGACTATCATCCGAGAATGACAATCTAGTTGATCTTCTATTGTTATCAAATTTAATAATAACATCTCCATCATCATACTATAGAATTTCTTCTACCTTTTTATTTTCTATAGGTTTGGGTGGAGTGGCGGATTCAAGCATCCATTCATCAGGAGTCTTAATATTCTGCCATTGAATAGTTAGGGGAATAAACACATCTGATTTTAACAGATTAGTCTCAATTAAGACTGTTTTTCCCTTTGTATCATAATTTTTTTCCTTTGGGCTTAGGGTATTCATTGCTTTATAATATACCATATATGTAATATTTAGTGGCTCAGATCCTTCTTTTAGATTATAGCCACTGGTTTTAACATTTAATGTTAAAACATCCAGAATATTTCTGTCTGTCAAAGAGACACAGAAATTAGGAAAGCAGTTAAAATAAACTGGGCCATTGCATAGGCTTGTTTGAATGATTCCTAATAAGGAGTCATTAAAATTTAGGTGCCTGCAATCTCTTAAGGCAACCAATAATGAGGTATTTAAGCCTTCTCTGGAAAGTGGTCGAATAGCCACTTGAACCATACCCAGATGAAAATATCTGTATTTATCTTTATATCTCCTGATTTCTTCAGGCTGAAACAATTGAATAGTTTCATGTTCTTTCCCAATAGGAATAGTTTGTTCAATTGTTTTGATGGTCATAGCCATATTTAAATTGAACATATTCATTGAATATATCATTGAAGGTTTAACCTTCGGGAGGCTCCAACTATGAAGCTGATTCTCAATATTAGAGAGTTTAATATCCTCCTCATTTTTGATATGATTAATAATAGTTTGAGGAATATAATTCCTTGATGAAGACGAAGTTTTAGAAGATGTTCTTGATAATTTTGATAGCATCTTTACTAAAACATAATATTTATAATGAGCAAGAACAACTATTAAGAAAGTATAAAATACGTAGCCTTATACGGCTGTCAACCACTTACGAAGACTTACCCTGTACGACTTCTTTCGCGCAATTGGGGCTTCAAGGCGACTTGGATGCCGTGCGATAAGGTTCCGGCTCTGATACCAACTTATGAAGAATATATTATGAAGAACCCTAAGAATAGTGGAATCGTACAAAATCGCAAAATTCATGTATGAATTGGTGAATTTTGTGATTTATGTATGAATTGGTGAATTTTGTGATTTCTGTATGAATTTGTGAATTTTGTGATTTATGTATGAATTTTTTGCTTTATGTTTTAATTTTGTGAATTTTGCGATTTATGTAAGAATTTTGTGATTTATGTATGGTTTAATTTAAATAGGGTTTAATTAATTAGGGTTTAATTTAATTAGGATTTAAATAATTAGGGATTATGATTTGGTTAAGTCGGAAGAGTTCGAAGGGCTCTAACAAAGAAACCGGGTCTAGCGGCGATAGTTCCTCGTCCGCCTCTATAAGTAACACTTATAGCGGCCCGAGAACCTCTCGACACCTTCAACTGCTTCAACAGCCGCAAACATGATGTAGGTGTCCGCCGACCCACCTGCACGAGGCCGCTCTTGAACGAAGGCACCCCTCCTTCGCCGCAGTCGGCCGCCTATACAGATCCCGTACTTTTAGGTGTCCGTATGCCTCCCATCTTCTGGCCAATGACGCGTACTCCGTCGCCCCAGCCGTCGGCCTCTAATGCAGGTCCTTCAAATAGTTCCACTATGGGACACGTGGTGGTCCGTCGCCGCACCTCTTCATGGCCGATACGATACAATCCATACCTGTGCTCGATGATCAGGGAGTGCCCATTCCAGGACAGATTGGTTACACTATCTCGGAAGAGGCATACTTCTATATGCCGTTTGATACACCTCTGTATTGTGCGAGGGTATCAAATACATCGACGTCTGAATCAGGTAAGTATTACGAAACTTAGTATTTAGTTTGAAACACATTAATATTAGCGCATATATCGCTTAAGTGGTTATGTTGAAATTTTTTTCCCTTCGGTTAGCCGAAGCCAACGCTTGAGGCAATGCAAAAAAGACAATTAGAGGCACGGTCAGCGGTAAGCTACTTGATAAGGCGGTCAAGGACAGTGGGAAAGTGGTCATCCATACAAACTAATTCGAATGGAAACGTGATAGTGGGAAAGAATACGCGGAAGTACCGGCATGGTAGGAAGTATAATACGGGACAGAGTGCCCGTTCTATGGGGAGAGTGGTCATTCGTGCCACAATGTGTAAAGCATTGTGTGAACAATGCATTGTCGATAAGTTAATTATATATTCATTATGTATAATTATCCTTTATATATTCATTATGTATGTCTACCATTTATATATTTATTTATATATACATTGCAGTTGTAGTTTATTGTACCGGAGGAGCTCAAATGCAAGTAGGCATTTGAAGTGCAAGGAAGAAGGTGATGAGATATGGAGTTAAATTTTAGACATTTTGTTGATCATGTATTGTCAATTTATAACATATACCTCCCATATATAGGTACAAGGAATGGAAAAGTGAGGTCAAACGGCATTAATATTAGCGCATATATCGCTTAAGTGGTTATGTTGAAATTTTTTTCCCTTCGGTTAGCCGAAGCCAACGCTTGAGGCAATGCAAAAAAGACAATTAGAGGCACGGTCAGCGGTAAGCTACTTGATAAGGCGGTCAAGGACAGTGGGAAAGTGGTCATCCATACAAACTAATTCGAATGGAAACGTGATAGTGGGAAAGAATACGCGGAAGTACCGGCATGGTAGGAAGTATAATACGGGACAGAGTGCCCGTTCTATGGGGAGAGTGGTCATTCGTGCCACAATGTGTAAAGCACTGTGTGAACAATGCATTGTCGATAAGTTAATTATATATTCATTATGTATAATTATCCTTTATATATTCATTATGTATGTCTACCATTTATATATTTATTTATATATACATTGCAGTTGTAGTTTATTGTACCGGAGGAGCTCAAATGCAAGTAGGCATTTGAAGTGCAAGGAAGAAGGTGATGAGATATGGAGTTAAATTTTAGACATTTTGTTGATCATGTATTGTCAATTTATAACATATACCTCCCATATATAGGTACAAGGAATGGAAAAGTGAGGTCAAACGGCATTGGAAGAAGCACGACAACCTCCGTGGGGGTACTTCTATGGAGTTTATGTATAGGGAGTACGAGTGGCAATGACTCGTAGTCCACTTCAACACCCCAAAGTTCGAGGTATTCAACACTCCGTTTGTGCTTACTTGTATCGTATTTGGCAAAAATAGTTTCCTGATTAATTTTATTTTCACATATGTTCATCAAATACGGCAATTTTTGCAATAAACGCGGTGAAACAGGGAAAAAACACGAAGAACCATCATCGCGGTTCGAGATCCTTTGCAAGTTGGATGGAGGAGGCTGCCCAAACACCTTGAAGTCCTCCCTTTGGAGTAAATGTTACAGAAAGTGTACCCTTAGTGCTTCGAAGATATTGTAAGTCTTATGCCCTTATAACTTAATTAAAATATTTGCTTATATATCTCTAAATTTTTTTACGTATGTTTACTAGTCCAATTTTTTTTTCCTTGTCAATTAGGCGAGAGTGCAAGAAGTGACTCCGGAGGTGTTGACTAAGATCATGAGAGAGCAATGGCCTGAGACCCAGGACGCGAACCTTCCCCAGTGTGACGACCCGGAACAGAATCAGAAGTGTTATCAGCTTAATTCGTGAGTTAGCGCGTAATCGCAGATTTCCGGTAATTGATCGAATCGCCAGACTTGATCATGACTTAATTATTGGCCAAGAATTTGAGTTGAGGCTCTTCTCGAGAGTTTTTGTACGCGTGATTTCGAGTTCTTGGCCGGTTTCGGATTATTATTTTGACGACCGAGGAATATAATATGAATATTTGAAATTTCAGAATATTATCGAGTTAATACGTTCGTGTTCGAGTCTATCCGAATTGTGATTGTGATCTGTTTTGGACCATTGATTGACCCGAACCGTAAATGGAATGGTTATTGACTTGATTTGCGAGTTTCGCGATTTGTCGTGATTTCGACATAATCTGTTAATATGGAGGCCTTGTTAGAGACTAAATTATCGGGCGAGAGTTAGATTTGGGATTCTTTGTGGAAGTTGTAGAGAATTTAATTTCGAACTCGTGGGAACTTCCGGAGGATTATTCCGAGTTACGAGGATTATGTTATGAATATTTTTGGCCGTTGATCGTTTAATCGGATAAGCTTGTGATGAATTGATTCGTTGACTTTTTATCGGATTGGTCGAAGTTTTTGACTTCGGGTGGAAATTGAAGAACTGGTCGAGATAAGTTTGTTGATGCGAGAATTGTTGAAAACAGAATTACGATACGGAAGTTACGTTTATTCGAAGTTTGTCGTAAAATTAATTATGGTAGTTTCCGAAAAGGGAAAGTATTTAAGTGGGTTTCCTCTTTTGGAAAGTCAAACTGTGTATTTATGTGTGTTGACCGAGTCAACTCGGGGAAGAGATAGAGGTGCGATGGTGGTGACGGCTCGTCGGCGGTGGGTTGCCGTCCGGCCACTTCAGACCTCGGCCTAGGACTCCTTCAACTCATCTTGACGTCCCCGTGGTGTTTCCGGCCACCATCGACGGCGAGGATGTCGGAGGAGGAGGAATTTCTGGTTGAAAATTGGAGAAAAATGGGGGTTTTTGGTTGACACTTTTCCGGCCAAATTGAGAGGCATGAAGCACTGGGCTTTAAAGCCCTCATCACGACGAATCTATCTATGTAGGTATGGTGTTCCAATTCTTCTTGTACATGGAGATCGATCGATTGAAAAGTTTGTGAGAATTCGGTTTTGCATGAAATTGGACTAGTTAGAGTCAAAATTGATCTTTGGTGTAGTTATGGAAGTTGTTTGTTGGATGATTTTGAGTGGAATAGGTGTTGATCCGCCGGAAAATTTCATGGTTGGGTTGCGCCGCCGGCGGTGGTCAACGGCGGTGCTCCGGTCAAAGTTGACTTTTTGGGGTTTTCGACGAGTTATATGTCGTTTCACTCGGAATCGCGCCCTGATCGCAGTGGTGAGGTTTGTTTTTTGAATTGAGCATCAGAAATTATAGCGAGATTTTGTGGTGTGATTATCGGATTTTCACGATTTCGTCGTTATTGGATTATATGTTTCTTAGAACGGTCTCGTGATATGATTTGAGTTGTCGAGTTATGAATTTGAGTAATGGATTTTATGATTATTCAGGGATTCGTGATCGTTCGTTTGGCGAGGGATTTTCCGTCGGATCACGGGATTAACGCGAATCGCGTTACGCTTACCTGTGAGTGGACATTTTTATATTTTCACAGTTGTTGCGAGTTCGTGATTTTTCGTGATTTTCCATATTTATTTATATATGATATTGAGATTATTTATTATTTTCGGAGGTATTATTTTATATTTTATGGTGATGGCATTACTGCATCGATGCTTCAGCTACTCGGCTGATCACCGGTAGTCTGCCAGAGTTGAGAGATTCCTCTGGACCAGAGTTGAGAGATTCCTCTGGGCAGGGTTGAGAGATTCCCCTGTTATGCCGCCAGGGTTGAGAGATTCCCCTGGCCTATCACCGTCGGGCTTGAGAGATTCGCCTGGCAACCTCCATATATGTTTTCCGAACTCGCTATACTTGTTTATTGTATATGAAACTGGTGAAAGGCATATGTTTATTTTCGTCCACTCACCCTAACATTTTTATTTGCCTTTCCCCTGGGCTTTTCAGTTTCCGTGCCCAGTTTGCAGTTCGGACTCTGGTGTCGTGGTCGGAGGCATAGTGTTCGAGCTACCTTGTTTCTTCCAGTAGGTTTCTTGTTCTGCCTGCTGTGGTATAATTATATAATTTTACACTAGAGGTCGCTCTGAACATTCTGATGTTATATTTTATACGATTTTCCTCGGATTTCTGTAAAGTATAGTTTTATTGATTACTTTACATTACTGTTGTGATATTGAGAAATCTGGATGGGATTGGTGCCCACGGTTTGATTTTTGTGGCATAGGATGAAGTGTTATTTTCCGGGTGCAGGTAATGGCAATTCCGCGTTAGTAGCGTTACTCTGCCGAAATTTTTATTTTTGTTGGTTCGGGTTTTCAGAAGGGGTTTGATTCCGGTTTAGGAAACTAAATCGGGGTTGGGTCCTTTCAGCTTGGTATCAGAGCATTAGGTTTTAGGTTCTGTAGACTTCTGTAGTCGTGTTTACTAAGGATATTTGAGAATGTACAGCATGTCTGGAGTGATGACCCGACCGACCGGCGGATATTCATCAATGCTCCGGGTGTTATATGCTTTCAAATATTTAAAGTTCCATGATTACGTTCTACTTGTTGCGAACAATGTCTTATTCATTAGGATGCCTCCTTGACGTGCTTTCCGTGTCGGTATAGTTGTGGATCCTATTGAGAATCAATCGATGCGCGACTTGACAGAGAGTGTGGGTTTGGATGAGCAATTTGAATTCAGAAATTTGTGTGGCATGGTTTGCCTGGTTGTGTGTGTATGGGCGTCTACATGTTGCTTCAAAGCAGAGAATTGTGGTAGCTGATGTTTTGCCCGAGTCAGATCGTTGCATTTAGTGGGCTGGTATTGTGTGAGTTCCGGTTGCGACTCCATGGCCTACATTCGGGATATTTTTTATACGGTAATGATTCAATCAGGCTACCTAACAACGAAATGTGGAGTGTTTACCCACCTGAGGCAGGGATGTATCGTTCACATGTTTGTTTCCGTTTGGACGTGTTATGTGGCTTCAGAGGAAGCAATGCACGAGGTTCAAGATGAGTTTGAACCTGAATATCAGAGTGATTTTGACTGTTATGCTTCGAGATAACCATGATTAGTTTGATGTGCTGCACTCAGAGGCAAGGATATTGAGAAGGAAAGGTATATGCGGTTTCCAATATGTTGGTTTGAGGAAAGTGGACTTAGTTGAGATATTTGATGAGGTTGAGTTTAGGCACTTCAGAATCAGTGACTTTATCAGGCTGTGGCCTTTTCAATTATGTTGTGGGTCATCTGAATAAGGCAGAAGATCCGTTTGGTGGTGGTGGAGATCACAGAGTAGTGGACTTGTTCCGTGGCAGGAGTTTGGGTGATCGCTGGTGATCCTTCCACACAGCAGGCGTCACTGTGATTTGTGTCCGTGGGGTACTCTCTGATGCTATTGTGGTGGCCAGGAGGGTCATGTTGCGACGGAGCGTCCTCAGCCAGCTGTTTTAGTGATTCGGCAGCTCAGGGTTCACGAGGAGGTTGTGATGCTATTTCTGGAGTTTGACCAACGTAGCCTTTTAGACGAGTCAATCTGAATGTCGCAATCGACGTGGGCGGCTAGTAGGGCATATCAGAGTTTGTGCCACGACCTTGTATGAGGACAGAGTTTCTTTGAGATTACTGTCGCTTGACATCCATGGCTATTGTATCTGCATATCCACTTCCGAGGTTTTGGAGAGTGTTGCATCCATCCGGAGGTTGCGAGATCTTTGTTGGAGGATATGGGTTAGCCGCGGATCTGTTATAGCTGAATATCGTTGATTTTGGTGTGATTATGAGTATGGACTTTTGACGACACATTGAGCTACGTTCGTTTGTCACAAGAAGGAGGATGTGTTTTGATGACCAGGCTTTCCCCGAGATACTGTTACGCGGTGAGAAGAATACTTTATTGCCATGTGTGATTTCAACAATGATGGTTGAGTGGATAGATAAAAAGGGTTGTGTTGTTTACTTAGCTCATGTTGTGGATACTATGACTGCTGTGCCAGACATTGGTGGTATTGAGGTGGTTCCAGAGGTTCCAGGTGTGTTCCGTAGGAGTTACCGGGTATTCCTCCAGTTCGGGAGACCGACTACACCATTGAGCTGTTACCGGGCGCTGGACTCATATCACCGGCATCTTGTCGTTTGGTACCAGCGGAGCTGATGGAGCTACAGATTCAACTTCGAGAGTTGTTGGAGGAGATTTCGTGTGACCCAGTATATCACCGTGTTATTCTCTTGCACTATTTGTGCGAATATAGGATGGTTTGACGAGGTTGTGCATTGACTACCGGAAGCTGAATCAGGCTTCAGAGGAGAGCAAGTATCCTCCGCTTCGGATTAACGATTTGTTTGATTAGCTCACGGGAGCTTCAATCTTTTCGAAGATTGATGTCGGGTCCGGATACCATCAGTTGTGGATCGGATGTGGCTAGGACAACTTTCGGATCACGGTGTGGGCACTATGAGTTCTTGGTCATGCCTTTTGGGTTGACCAATGCCCCAGCATCTTTTACGGACTTGATGGACCAGGTGTTCTGACGATTTCTGGACAACTTTGCGGTCGTGTTCGTCGGCAACATCCTGATTTACTCCAGGAGTGTGGGTCAGCACCTGAAGTAATTGCGAGCGGTTTTGCGGACTTCGCAAGATGGTCGGTTGTTTGCAAAGTTCAGTAAGTGTGAGTTTTGGTTGATTAGCGTGAAGACTTTGGGCCACGTGATGTTAGCTGAGGGAGTCAGCATGGATTCCGATAAGATAGAGCCGTACTGGTTTGGAGTAGACCTACCATTGTATCGGAAATCAGGAGTTTCTTGGGTTGGCAGGTTATTATCGGCATTTTGTGCAAGATTTTCTCGGATTGCCACTTCACTTTCTGGATTGACGAAGAGAGGCGTCAAGTTCGAGTGGTCTGATGCGTGTGAGGAGAATTACTTACTCCTGAAGGAAGGTTGACCGTTGCTCCGGTTTTGACTTTACCTGACGACCGTGGCGAGTTCGTGGGTTGTGACGAGGCATCGAGTTTTGGATTTGGTTATGTTTTGATGTAGTGTAGCAGAGCGGTGGCTCATGGGTTCAGGCAGTGGAACTTTATGAAGTTGCATATCCTGTGTATGATTTGGGAGTTGCTGTTTTTGTGTTAGCATCAAAGAGTTTGGGATACTATTGCTGTGGCGTGCAGCGCAGTGTAGGATGTACACTGATCACTTGAGTTTCATCTACTTGCATTTTCGACCAGATTCGAGCTTGAGGCAGTGTAGATGGATGGGGTCGACTATCGACTATGGCTACACATTTGAGTTTATCCGAGAGAGAGGCTAATGTTGCTGCTGATGCATTCAATCGGAAATCGGGAGCTTCATTGTTTCATATGTGTGTAGCTCGAGTTTTCGTGTTAGCCGAGTTGCGAGCTACGAGAGCTGAGTTAGAGTGTGATGATGATGAAGCTCATTATTTTGCGTGCGTTAGACACTAGTGGTGCAGAGATGTATCAGATACTTCGAGTTTACTACTCGTGACGCAACCCGTAGAAGAATGTAGCAGCTTGTGTGTGCAGATGCCACATTTGTCGACAGGCGATGGCAGAGAGGCAGAGACTTGCCGGGAAGTTACAGCCATTGGAGATTTCCGATTAGAATTTGGAGCTTGTTACTATGGATTTTGTGTGCCAGTACACACTTTGGTTTGTGGTACCAGTTGTCGGGTCTTTGTGGACCATTTGATGAACTTAGTTCTTTTCCTTGTACTTTCGGAAAAGATTTCGGTGGCAGGCTGGCATAGCTGTGTTTGGCGGAGGTTGTCCATTTTCGTGGTGTACCTGTGTCCCAGATTGCTGATCGAGATAATCAGTTACAACAGAGTGTTGGTAAGTATTGCAGCCAGCATTGGGGACCAGATTACAGCTTAGTACAGTTTCTTATCCTCGGATTGATAGACGAGTTTTGAGGACTATTCAGACCTTGGAGGGCATGTTGTGGTCTTCTGTATTGTAGTTCTGAGGGATTTGGGACAAGCAGTTTCTACTGTTCGAGATTGCTTGCAGTACCAGTTTGTAGACCACTATGATTATGATGTTGCATGATGTTATTTATGAGGAACGATGTTGTACTCCAGTGTGCTGGAGCGAGTTCGGATTGAACAAGAAGAAGAAAAAATTTTCATGGAAGGTTCTTCGTCATTTATCGTTTGATTCCTAGACTGGAGCGATTGTACATGTCTCAGTACACGACAGACGCAATGAGATGGCATGGTGAAAAGAGGTTAGATGATGGTGTGCCCGCAGATGGGGAGGCTTTTAAGTCTTTCGACATGACGTTTACTGACTTCACATAAGAGGTTCGAAATGTGAGACTAGGACTTTCCACAGATGGGTTCAATCATTTTAATGATTGTCAATACAACACTTGGCCCGTTATTGTGATGCCGTACAACCTACCGCCCTGGATGTGTATGAGAAATGAGTTTAATTTCCTTTGTCCGTTATTGTGATGCCGTACACTTGGCCCGTTATTGTGATGCCGTACAACACTTGGCCAATAATTCTGGGTAAATATTTCCCTCGAAAGTGTTTTGATATGTTTATGAGACCTTTGATTGATGAGTTGAAGGAGGTGTGGGAATTTGGGGTGCAAATTTGGGACAGCTATACTAAAACGTCATTCATCATGAGAGCAGCCATTATTTGGACCAGTAGTGATTTTTCAGCTTACGGGATGTTGGCATCTTGTAGGACTAAAGGGTACAAGGGTTGTCCTATCTTCTTAGAAGACGTCAACTCACGCTATCACACGGGAAAGGTGGATTACTTGGGGCACCGTAGATGTCTTCTTGAAAATCACCAATGGATATCCGAAGTGGCGAATTTTGACGAGACGGTTAAGGATGATCCGAAACCCCGAGAGTGGTCCGATGAAGAGATTTTCCAAAGGTTTCAACACATAGATTTTGGAGTACTGAGCAAGTGTCCACGTCTGACTGCCTCAAACCACTTGGAGTACTGAGCAAGTTGGGTATTGGAGTCACATGAGTATTTTCTTTGAACTCCCTTACTGGTTAAGGTTAAAACTCAGGAACAACCTTGACGTCATGCACATTGAGAAGAATGTATTCGACAACGTCCTTGGAACAATTCTGGGTCTTGATGGGAAGAATAAGGACACTCTCACATGAAGATTTGCGGGAAATGAACATACGTCGTCACTTGTGGTTAAAGAAGAGGAGGTTTAGCAAAGCCAAGATCCCTATGGCACCTTACACAGTGAAGCCGAACAAGAAGAAGGAAGTGTTCACATGGTTTCGAGGTGTTCGATATTCATCCAACTATGCAGTAAATATATCTCATTGTGTAAATAAGGGGAACAACAAATTTATAAATCTCAAGACTCATGACTGTCATGTTATGATGCAACGTCTTCTTCCCATGGTAATTCGACCTTATTTGCATCATAACGTGGTAGAGCCGTTAGTAGCCTTGTCCAGGTGGTGGCAGATGTTATGTGTAAGAGATTTGAAGAATTTAGATGTAGTTGAATTGAAAAAAGAGATTGCGTACATTCTTTGCAAATTGGAGAGGATTTCCCCCTGCTTTCTTCTACTTCATGATTCACCTAATGATCCACCTCCCGGAACAAGTATTGATTTTTGGTCTAGTACAGTACACTTGGATGTATCCCCAGAAAAGGTACATTGTCTTACTCATGAATGATGGATCACTTCTTATTGCAGACTTTTATATATATGTAAATGTCTCATTGAATAATTTCATCACAATTATTTGCAGACAACATGGACAATATAAAGTATATGTCAAAAATTGCTCTAACACGGAAGGTTCTATAGTAGAAACGAACATTAAACACGGGTGTGCGACCTTCTGCAACTTGTATCTCAAAGACTCCTTCGAGCCTGCCCCTTCTAACTCCTCGAATACACTTGATCTCTTCAATGTTTCCGTCGTCACAGTTGTTGTACGAGCCTTCAGACCTGTACAAAAGAGTTCAGAAAGATTAAGCAGAGAAGAACTCATTGAGGCACACTGCGTTGTGTTGTAGGACTGTACTGAGGTCGATCAATTCATGCTTTCATATTTTGAAGCACTTCATAAAGAAGCTCTGAGACTTACTCATGAACAGTTGAAAGAACAACAAAAGCAGCTATTTCCAGCTTATTTCCAAGGATGGGTATGTGTGATTATGTAAATTATATATTATATATTGCATCAAAATATTGCTTGTCGTACCTGGCTTATGTTCATAATTTTGCAGATGACGAGCCTTCAAAGAATTGACCACCGTGGTTGGTACATAACAACCCTGCACAATTTGCCCAACAAGCCCCAAAGATATGAGATTTATTCTGCATGTGATGTGAACGGGGTTTCGGACATTAGCCAGAGATGAAGCCTAGAGAACACAATATTGTGGGATCTCAGTAGGAGAAAAAGATGATTTATACTATGGGGTTGTTGTCAACGTCGTCAAGTTAATATACGCAAATTGAATACATGTCGTGCTTTTCAAATGTAAATGATTCAACACTGACTCGAACATGCGAAATAGTACAAAGAATGATCTTGGCTCGTTATCGATAAATGGTAACACAAGATGGTACGATGATGAGTCATTCACTCTTGTCACCTTAGCTAAGCAGGTGTTCTATCTTGATGACCCGAAGGAGGGGAGTGCTTGGAAAGTAGTTAACCATATGTGTCATCGTAATATTTGGAATGCAAAAACACTTGAGGGGTTGTTATACATAGAAGTGCGTGATAGGAATGATGTCAATAATCCATATCAAGAGCCTGATATTGCTACTGTCTGAGAAATGACTGTTTTACATCTAAACAAAGATCCAAAAACTACACAACTCCAGACAAGGCTGCTTAGCTCGACTAAACTCGAAGAACTAGAACACATTAATGACCATACTGATAACAAGGATGAAGAGGAAGCTGAGGAAGATAAATATGAGGAGGATGAAGACTCAGAGGATGAAGATGACATAGATTATGAAAGGGAATAACGTACCACATGTATAATTTAATTACTTGGATTTGTAATAATTCTACCTAATTTTGAATTAATTATTGATCATGATTTGAATTTATATGAATGATTATGATTGTTTTACGTAGGAACAGTTCCAAGAAGGAAAGATACAGCGTTGACAACTCCATCCAAAATCTGACGCAACACTTAGTAGACGGACGCTTCATATTCCGTCTGCTTACCAAATCGTCAACTGGCGGATTACTCAATTTCCATCTGCTAACCAAGTACTAGGTGAAAGGAAATTTCATATCCGTTCTCTTACAGAAAACTTAGACCTTAAAACCTACTTCTAAACCACATACCACAACCCCTAAACCTTGTTTTCTTTAGCAACAAAATTGTCAATATTCCGTTAGTTAACATGAAACCCTAAACCCTAAACTTAACCTAAACCATTAAACACAATTACAAATCTCCGTTGCCTAAATAGGTCTTAGCCAACAGAATAAACAAATTTTCGTCTGCTGATGAAGCGTTGGCTGCCACTCCACGAAAAAATGACGCTATATCCTTTTAAAATGCAAAACTGTTTCCTCAAGGACATAATGCATATATATGGTGTCTTCGGTCCAGATCAGAATTTGAATTAATCTGATTTAATTAATTATGTACGACCTATAATTGAATATGGTATTTGCAAGTGATCATAAACTAAGCCACGTTATGATTCGATCACTGAATTTGGTAGTTTTGGACATTGCATGCATGAGATAATTACCAAGGTACCGATATTTATTAATTACATCTGTTTTATCTTTTTACATCAAAAAATTATGGTTCGTTATAAATAGGCATGGTCTTCACATTGCATGCATGGGATAATTAAGTAGAACTCGATCGCTAGTTTTAGGCAATTTTTTTTTTCCGATCATTTCAAATTTTACATATAGTGTTGTACTTATGAGTCCAAATGGTGCATATTTACGTATCTAAAATATATGAATTATTCTCAATACTCTTCCTAAAATTAAAATAAAAATGCATTGGCCGACGGAAATTGTACAGTTCCGTTGCCTTAGCACAAATTAAAAGACGGAAAGTCCCTATTTTTGTCAACCAAGATAAAAAAATTTGGCAGCATTTTTTGCGCCATTTTTGGGGTCAATATTTAAAAACCCTTAAGCGACAAAAATTTCCTATTTCCTTCAGCCAGAGCAAAAAATATGGCGTCACATTTTTGTGCCTTATTTTTGGGATATTTTGAGAATTCTTAGGCAACGGATGTATTATATTTTTGGCGGCCAATCGGTGATAGAAGACAAAATTTATTTTAGTAGAAGACGTCAGGATTCTGTCGCTTAGATATAATCCCCAAATTGGGGATTTTTGATCGATCATTTCATTCGATCGATTATTTCATTCGATCGATTCTTGAGCTTCGGTCGATTTCTCTCCGGTCTCCACCCCGTTTTCAAACTTCAAGACTCTGCCCCTCCTCCTCCACCTCTCCCCCCTTCACGCGACACCTCCTTCCTCCCTCTAGGTCACCTCTGCCGCTTCGATCGATTTTTTATTTTTTCAAACTGGAGATGATTTGTTAATTTTTTTAGGATTATTTGGTTAATTTGTAATTTTTTTTGGATAATATGCTCTTTTTTTAAAAAAAAATTGGTTAAATTTGTGAAGTTTTGTTATTTTTAATGATTTTGGTGATTTTTGAGGAATTTTTGTGAATCTTGGTGATTTTTGTTAATTTTTTGGGTATTGGTTCATTTAGGATATTTTTAATGATTTTCATTTTTTTTTGCAAAATTTTGGTTTAATTTTGTGATTTTTATTCGAATTGGTTACTGTTATGACAGTTAGTAGAGATGGTGCCATAAGGTACATATCGGTTGACGCAGTTAAAGAATTATAGGATGGCCACATTTAGTTTGCGGTGTGAGAGGGCAAAAGGTGATGACCGGACGGTTCAGCAACTGCGTGTAGGCGATGTACCGCCGTCGGGTCCTCCTGTCACTATTCCGCCCGCATCGACCGAAACAGTAGAGGACCCCGAGGCGAACGAAGTCATAGCACAGTTAAGTGCTGAAAGGACCCAACCCCGATTTAGCTCCCTAATCCGGAGTTAAATCCCTCCGAAAACACGAACCAACAAAAACCGTAGAAATTTTGGCAGAGTTTCGTTACTAACGTTGAATTACCATTACCTGCACACGGAAAATACACTTCATCCTATGCCACAAAAAGTAAACCGTGGGCACCAATCCCATCCGGATTTCTCAATATATCAACAGTAAAGTAAATTAGTAAATATATATGCACTTTACTGAAATCCGGTGTAAAATCGTATAACATAAACAACAGATTTCTCAGAGCGACCTCTAATGTATAAACATATAAGTATACCACAGTAGGTAGAACAATAAACCTACTGGAAGAAACAAGGTAGCTCGAGCACTATGCCTCCGACCACGACGTGCGACACCAGAGCCTGAACTGCAAACTGGGCACGGAAACCGAAAAGCCCAGGGGAAAGACATGAAAACTGTTAGAGTGAGTGGACGAAAATAAATGTCTTTCACCAAGTAATATATGTTATAAAAACATATGTGAGTCAAAATATAAATAAATTAAATCAAATCGCATACGAGGAGACGCTGACTCCAACTCGTAAACAGAGCATGCACGGAAAATCTCACAGTCAGAACCACGGGGTCCCTAGCCCACATGTGATTCTAGCCGGTAAACATCCTCGGGGATCAGCCGGGATGCAGTGTATCGATACAACATCACAAACTACGACTGTACTCAGTGAAAACCAAATCATAAACAGTTCGATGCAACTGCATGAAACAACATATAAGTGTATGTATATTCGTATACGTATATCCGTATATGTATAATCGTAAAACACATGCTCATGTAATCCGAAATCTCAATACGCATGCTCAAGCTCGTAAATCATATAAAAGACTCGCAAGAATTCCGTGAAAAGAAATTGTCCACTCACAGACTAGCGTAACGCGATACGCGTTAACCCATGATCCGGCGGAAAGTCCCTCGCCAAAAGAACGATCACGAAGCCCTGAATATTTACAATAACCATTTCTCAAAATCATAACTCGACAATACAAGACAAATCACGAGAAACCACCGTTCTCGGAAACACATAATCCGAATACGACGAATCGTCGAAAATCCGATATGTACATCTCAATACCTCGCTATACTTTCGGACGCTCAACTCGAAAAACGAACCTCCCCACTGCGATCGGGGCGCGATTTCGAGTCAAATGACATGCAACTTGTCGAAAATTCCAAAAAGTCAAAGTTGACCGTTGTTGACTGCCGCCCACGGCGGCGCCGCCACTGACCAGAAAGTTTCACGGCGGAGCTACCCCTACTCCACTAAAAATCATCCACTGAGCAACTTTGTCAAATGGTTAGAATCCTTGAGAGGAGAGCTACAAAACCCAGTCAATTTTGTAGTTCAATTCGGCCAAAAACCATGAACCCGAAATCATCAAAATTTCCCCATTTTCTAGCCGGAAATCCGAGCTTCTCCGGCAAGCCACGCCGTGGAGGGTGATCGGAGACGTACTCGGGAGCCCGAGGCGAGGCTGAAGGGCTAAGTCCCATGGCCTAGGGTGGCCGGAAACGTTGCGCCACCATGGACGCCGTCGGTCACCGTCGAGAGGTCACCTCCCCCTCGGTCAAACAGTCAAATAAGGTCAACCCATTTAATTCAGTCAATGACTTTCCCAAAGGGGAAACTGCTATTTATAGACTTTCCCAATTTGGAAACTCATAATTATCCATTTCGACGAACTTTAAATACCCGTAACTTTCTCGTCGTGATTCCGATTCCGATAATTCTCGCGGCCACAAACTCATCTCGACATGTTCTTCAATTATCACCCGAAGTCAAACACATCGACCAATCGGATAAAAAGTCAACGGTTCACACCAACACATATTAAATCGACAAAATAACCAACAATCGGAAATAATCACAACTTAATCTTCGTAACTCAGAATAATGCTCCGGAAGTTCCCGCAAGCTCGAAATTAAATTCTAAACAACTTCCGTGAAGAAGCCGAAACCAAATTCTCGACCGGTAATTTAGTCGTTAAGAAGATCGCCATTATAATCCAATTCCGTCGAAACTTCAAATATTCATAATTAATTTCTCGGTCGTCCAAATAATGATCCGGAACCGCCCACGAACTCGAAATCACATGTACTACGACTCTCGAGAAGAGACTCAGCTCCAATTCTCGGCCAATAATTAAGTCGTTAATGAGCCTGGCGATTCAATCAACTGTCGGCAATCTGCGACTATACGATAACTCACGTATACAACTGATCATACTGCTAATTCTGGTCCGGGTCGTCACAAATCCACCCCCCTTAAAAAAAATTTCGACCTCGAAATTTCTGAGTCTGTCGACTGAAAGTAAGAGCACTGCCTCTGCATACTGCTCAACTTCCCAATGGTAACCTCAACTGCATGACACCGATAACAAACTCTACGATAGGAGATAGCTCCGTGCTGAAATCCCTGTACCCTCAAATCACAAATCTGAACTGGCTCAACACAATCGCCAAGTGTTCCTGCATAAGGAACAAATAGGTACACTACACGTAGCAAAACTGAAACATAGTTCCCCAACACGGAACGCAACACACACAAAAGCCAACACTGTAGGCGATGTCGAACTATACGGCACAACACAAACTCGCCTATGATCACACACACGGGTCAAATCAACATGGCAATTCACAACTCAGTTTACACACATCAACATAACTCACACACTCATATCAACATAGCTCAAACATGGGACTCGGGCAACAATCAACCCATTTCCGCTAATCTGACAATCTGTGGTAGCACATTCCACAAAATCAGAATCAAACATCAACTCAAACTCAAACCAAACTCTCTCCAACACAATGGAGTACAACATCATCTACAAAACGACAGCATGCAACGCCAAAATCACAGTGATCAACAAATTGGTACTGTAAGCAATCTCGAACAAGTGAAACTGCTGGTCCCAAATCCTCCGGAACTGCAACACCGATGTCCACAATATGCCCTCCAAGGTCTGAATAGTCCTAAAAGATCGCTCGCCAATTTGAGGATAAGAACCGGTACTAACTCGTAATTTGGTCCCCAATGCTCACTGTAAAGTTTGCCAACACTTTGTTGTAGCTGATTACCTCAGTCAGCAAACTGGGACACAGGTACACCACGTGAATGGACAACCTCCGTCAAACACAGCTATGCCAGCCTGCCACTGAAATCGTCTCCGAAAGCACAAGGAAATGTACTGAGTTCATCAAATGGTCCACAAAGGCCTAACAATTGGTATCACCAACCGAAGTGCATACAATCATACACACACTAGATCACAACAACAATCGCCACGTCTAATCGGAAATCTCAAATGGCTGACACTTCTCAGCAAGTCTCTGCCTCCTAGCCATCGCCTGTCGACAACTGTGGTATCTGCACACACAAGCTGCTACATACTCTTCCATGTTGCATCACGAGTAGTAAACTCGAAGTGTCTGATGCATCTACGCACCACTAACGCCAAATGCGCGCAAAACAGTAAGCTTCAACATCATCACACTCGAACTCCGCTCCCGATGCCCGCAACTCGGCTAACACGGAAACTCGAGCCACACACACATGAAACACTGAAGCTCCTGACTCTCGACTGAACGCATCAGCAATAACATCCTAAACGGATGATCGAAATACAACCTCTAGCCATTCCCGAACAAGCTCAAAGGTGCAGCCATAGTCGTGAGTCGACCCCATCCATCTACACTGCCTCAAGCCCAAATCTGGCCGAAAATGCAAGTGGATGAAACTCAGGTGATCAGTGTATGTCCTACACTGCGCTTCACGCCATAGCTGTAGTGTCTCGAACTCTCCGATGCTAACATAAGGACAGCTACACCCCAAATCATACACAGGATACGTAACTACACAAAGTTCCACTGCCTGAACCCATGAGCCACCGCTCTGCTACACAGCATCAATACATAACCAAATCCAAATCTCGATGCATCGCCATAACCCACGATCACGAACTCACCACGATCGTCAGGTAAGGTCAAAACCGAAGCAATGGTCAACCATCCTTCAGGAGTAAGTAACTCTCCTCACGTGCATCGAACTACTCGAACTTGACGCCTTCTTCGTCAATCCGGAAAGATAATGTGGTACTTCGGGAAAATCCTGCACAAGCCGTCGGTAATAGCCTGCCAAACCCAAGAGACTCCTGATCTCTGGTACAATAGTAGGGCAATCCCTGAATCAACACGGCTTCTAACTGATCAGGATCCACGTCAACTCCCTCGGATAACATCACGTGACCCAAAATCTTCACGCAAATCAACCAAAACTCACACTGGCTGAACTTCATAAACACCTGGTCATCTAGCAAGGGCCGCAAAACCACTCGCTATTGCTTTAGGTACTGGCCCACACTCCTAGAATACATCAGGTCGTTGCCAACGAACATGACCGCAACTCGTCCAGAAACCGTCTGAACACCTGGTCCATCAAGTCCGTAAAACCTATGGGGGCAATAGTCAACCTAACAGCGTGACCAAGAACTCCTAGTGCTCACACCGAGATCCGATAACTGTCCAAACCACATCTGACTCATCGATCCTCAACTGATGGTATCCGGACCCGAAATCAATCTTCGAAAAGACTGAAGCTCTTGCAAGATGATCAAACCAATCGTCAATCCGAAACAAAGGATACTCGCTCTCCTATGAAGCGAATCAGGCTTTGGTATTCAATGCACCACCTCGACGAACCATCCATCATCCGTACAAATAATGCAAGAGCACACCACGCAATATGCGGGGTCACATGAAATCTCCTGAAACCTCCTCCAACAACTCCTGGAGTCGAACCTGTAGCTCCATCAGCCCCACTGGCTCCGAACGACAAGACGTCGGTAAAATGAGTCCAGCGGCCGGTACAAGCTCAATAGTGTAGTCAGTCTCCCGAACTGGAGGAACACCTGGTAACTCCTCCGGAACACACCTGAAAACTCGGGAACCACCTCAATGTCACCAATTTCGGGCACAGCAATCGTAGTATCCACAATATGAGCTAAACAAACAACACAATCCGTCTCCATCATTCGCTCGACCATCACCGCGAAACAGTATCACGGGGAAATCTGGTCGTCGAAACACAACCTCCTTCTCGAGGCACTCGAACACAACTAAATGCGTCGTCAGTAAGTCCATACTCATAGTCACATCAAAAACCACGATGTCCAGCTATAACAGATCCACGACTAACACATAACCTCTAACAAGGATCTCGCAACCTCCGGATGGATACAATACTCTCCAACAGCTCGGAAGTGGAGATGCAGGTACAATAGCCATAGATGTCAAACAACAGTAACCTCGGAGAAAAGTCTGTCCTCAAACAAGGTCGTGGCACGAGCTCCAACATGCCCAACTAGCCGCCCACATCAATTGCGACTTGCTGAATAACTCATAAAAAAGGCTGCGTTGGTCACTCCAGAAACAGCATCATGATCTCCTCGTGAACTCTGAGCTGCCGAACCGCTAAAACAGTTGGCTGAGGGCGCTCCCTCGTAATATGACCCTCCTGGCCACCACAATAGTAACTGAGAGTGCTCCACGAACACAAGTCACCGCAACACCTGTTGCGTGAAAGGATCACCAACGATCGCCCAAACTCATGCCACTTGAGCAAGTCCGCTACACTGTGATCTCCGCCATCGCCAAACGATCCTCTGCTTAATCTGATGGCCCACATCATGATCGAAAAGACCACAGCCTGATGAAGTCACTGATCCCGAAGTGTCGGAACTCAACCTCATCAAAATCTCGACTAAGTCCACTTTCCTCAAACCATCACATCGAAAACCGCGTACATCTTTCCCTCGCAATAGCCTCACCACTGAGTGCAACACACTAAGCTCCTCACAGCTGTCTCGAGGCATAACAATCAAGATCCCTCTCTGACGCTCAGGTTCAAACTCATCTCGAATCTCGTGCACTGCTTCCTCTGAGGCCACACAACTCGTGCAAATAAGGACAAACATGTGAACAACGCATCTCTGCCTCAGGTGGGTAAATACTCCACATTCGATTGCTGGGTAGCCTGATAAAACCATTACCGTATAAACATCACTCTGAATGTAGGCCATGGAGTCGCAACCGGAACTCACACAATACCAGCCCACTAAATACACTGATCTGACTCAGGCAAACATCAACTGCCACAATTCTCAGCTCTGAGGCAACATGTAGACGCTTATACACACACAACCAGGCAAACCATGCCACACAATTCTCTGAACTCGGAATACTCATCCAAATCCACAGTTCTCTGGCAAATCGCGCGTCGATTGATCCTCAATAAGATCCACAACCGAAACGACACGGAAAGCACGTCAGGAGGCATCCTAATGAATAAAATATCGTTCACAACAAGTGGAACGTAATCATGGAACTTTAAATATTTGAAAGCATACAACACCCGGAATATTGATGATTATCTGCCGGCCGGTCGGGTCACCATTCCAGACATGCTGTACATTCTCAAATATCCTTGGTAAACACGACTACAGAAGTCTACAGAACCTATAACCTAATGCTCTGATACCAAGCTGAAAGGACCCAACCCCGATTTAGCTCCGTAAACCGGAGTTAAATCCCTCCGAAAACACGAATCAACAAAAATCGTAGAAATTTTGGCAGAGTTTTGTTACTAACGTTGAATTACCATTATCTGCACGTGGAAAATACACTTCATCCTATGCCACAAAAAGCAAACCGTGGGCACCAATCCCATCCGGATTTCTCAATATATCAACAGTAAAGTAAATTAGTAAATATATACGCACTTTACTGAAATCCGGTGTAAAATCGTATAACATAAACAACAGATTTCTAAGAGCGACCTCTAATGTATAAACATATAAGTATACCACAGTAGGTAGAACAATAAACCTACTGGAAGAAACAAGGTAGCTCGAGCACTATGCCTCCGACCACGACGTGCGACACTGATATACGCATTTTATGCTTGATTCTTAACGCCTTTCCCTTTACGTTTAGCTATGTTATAATCTTAGTTTTTATGTTTTTCTTATTTATTTTGTTATTTTGAGGTTATATTTGGTGGAGATGAATAACGGCGCAATTCGGAGGAATTTCGGCGATTTTGCGATATTTGCGATTTTGGACCACCGGAAATGGGCCGGCCCAAAAAGCATTTTGTGGGCCCATTTCTCAAAGTTTGTTTCGGCCCAAAAACCAGCCCAAGCCCATTGAATTCAGCAAGGAAGCCACTTGGGGAAGAGGAAAAGTCAAGGTTGTCAAGCTTTGTGACTAGGCTTGGTGACTCTTGCTTTGTGATCATTACAAAGGGTGACAAGGCTTGGTGACTCTTGCTTTTGATCATCACAAATGGTGACAAGCCTTGGTGACTCTTACTTGTGATGATCACAAGTGGTGACTAGGGGAGTGACTTGCCCTTGTGATTATTGCTAGCATTTAATGAAAGAGGCAAGGTTGAAGAGAGAGTGAGCATTTCCCTTGCCTATATAAGACCAAGGAGGCCAGCCATAATACAGATCTCCCATTTTACAAGCCAAACCTCTACACAAATACCTCTCCTCCATAAACACTTCAAGGATCCTCTCCAAGCCGAAGCATTCCAGCCTCCGAAGCCATCAGATCATTCACAATACGCTAAGTCCCTTGTGAATGAGAACCACCTTCAAGAAGTCATCAAGTATTCAAGACAAAAAGTGTAACCATGATCTTCAATCTCTTGTCTTTTGCTTTGTATTGGATCACTTTGATGTATTTAATGAAGAACAAGTTTGGATTTGAGTTATATGTTCTTAAGTCTTTTTGTAAATTGCATGTGTTTATAATTTCAAGCCTTTTATGCATGTTTGATACAATCTTAAAGCTTCGAAAGCATGTGTTAGATAATACGCTAAGTCCCTCTCTTTCGCATGTTTCGATGATCGTACTTTGTTTAGGGTGTTTAGACGCTAAGTTGCATTCCTACTCAAATATCAAGCATGTATATTTAGTTGGAAGTTATAAATTTCGCAGCTTACTTAGAGTATTTAGGCATGAAAAAGAGTAAGGTTAATAAGATGAGATGATCACTTGTAATTAGTAGTGTAACTTCTTATTTTTAGTAAGCATAATTAGACTTTAAGGGTTCTTGATTGTTAAACTTGTCTATGAGTAAAACATGTTAGAAGTCTAGGAGTTCTTGTTGTGTTTGCATGTTTTTGTACTTTAATTTCGTAGATTAATTAACCAATTTCCAATCCCCCCCAAACCTTTAGATTTCAGCTTTAAACGAAACCATGCATGCGCCCTTTAATTCCCCGGATAGAACGATCCCTACTCGCCAATATTATAATGACAAAATAAGGGTTTTAAATTGCTTTACGTGTGAGCTGTGTTTTTAGAGTCTACTTTGTGTTAACGTTAAATGCATGTTTTGCGCGTATCAATTTTTGGCGCTGTTGCGGGGTATTATAAAGTTTTTGTATGATTTCGTTGTGCATATGTAATTAAAAGCATGTCTATAATTTTCGAAATACATACTTGTTTATACTTATAGAAATTTACATACATGTTTACGATTCATACTTATTACTTATACGAATTTATTTACACTTCGTATTTACACTTGCATAATTTATTTTCATGTTAAAGGATAGTCTTTGATTTAATTTGAGTACTAGCACTTAGTTATTAAATAAATCTCTTTGGAATAGGGAGGTGCCTCTTTTGTTTGTCTATCTCCTTAACCCTTCATGAAGTGTGGATTTCATCACCACACGCCATAACCTAAGTGAAGTTATGGGCATGAGGTTGTGGGCGGAGTTTACAAACATTTGAGATTGTATACTATCTTGTGATTTCGAGTAATAATTGGTCATGATGTCTAGAAGGGTTATGAATGGTGACTGGTTTTGGACAAAGAAAACAGAACACCATTGGAGTACATACTCTTACGAGTTAGCCTCAGGTTGTTCTAAATATTAGTCATTACCTCTCGCGTTATCTCTATCCCTACTTGCCATTTCTAAACGTAACTAAGCTGAATTAGCGAGAGTCAGTATACATTTTCGCGCGGGCCGCACGTCCAAGAAATTTACCGAAAGATCATTTCGAGTACTCTCTGTAAATCATAAGTGCATTTAAATACAGATAATACATGAACTTAATTAATACGACATAATCCTTTAAAGGATGGTATATAGGATTATGCATGCTTACACCTCTTGGAATCAGACTTCATCTTTTGATGAACGAGACCCATTGCACAGTGGAGAGCCTCTGCACCACGTACCATCGGGGCCAAAGGAAAATAAATAATACTTAGTCAAATTTGTGTGTTTTTCTCTTTGCATTAAAATCTGTAAAGGACTAACAAAACGTTACATTTAGCTTGCATAACCTCTCTAAAGCTTTATGATGCTCAGATTTCACTACCGAGTACCCTAACCTAAGTGAAGTTAGGGGCATAAGACCGAAGAAGAGGTCATTCTTTGCATTCATATTTTAAGCACGTAACTCGTGTGTTTTCTGCAGGTTCTAACAACTTCTCTTATGCATTCACTCCATTTTTCACGTAGGATTGTTGTTTGATGCATTTTATTTAATGAGAATATGTTGTGCATAAATTCAATGTGAATTATTGTTTGCTTGCATTTGAACCATGTTTATATATGTTCTAACTGAATTCAAAGCTTTTACATTATATAGTATTAATTTGCAGAAAACGTGTGTCTTAGTTCATTACATTCATTTGCATAGCCCTTAAATTGATTAGATCATTTGCAATACTTAGTAAATTACATTTAGTGTCTTAAACTTCATACATTTTGTATGTTTTAATAGTTTTTAAGTCTTTGTGAGTTTTTATAGTTTGTTTTGGTAGTTTTACTATTTTATTTGTTATTTGTTTCGCTTTGTTTTCTTTATATGTTTTACGTTTTTTTTTGGTTAGTATCTCTATATTCATTACATATTCTTTTTTTGATACTAACACTTGGTCTTTGGTGGATGCTCAGGCTAATGAATGTCCGATCAGAATCCTGGACCATCTAAAACAAAGTTTGAGGAAATCGCAGAGAGGATAGCTAGACTTAGAGCTCAATCAGAACCGCTGGATTATTCCATTATTGAGGAAGGTTCCGATTCTTCACATTTATCAACTGATCATAATTCAGAGCCGGAAGCACAAGAAGTCAATATGGCCAATGCAGGACAATCCCTTCGTCAGCGCACCTGCTCAACTGAATGGAGCAGCGGGCCTTCAAGCATTGCTTTTCCACCACCGGGGGAAAACATGAAGGACATCGAGCTGAAGAGTGGTTTCCTCCACCGACTGCCCATTTTTCACGGACTTTCAAATGAAGATCCGAATAAGCATCTCAAACAATTCCAATTTGTTTGTAACAGCATGAAGCCAGCCGATGCTGATACGGAGCTCTTCAAGCTTAAAGCATTCCCATTCACCCTAACCGACAGGACCGAGTCTTGGCTCATGGAACTACCGCCGAACCATATTACTACATGGAAGCAACTTGCGGACATGTTCCTGGCGAAGTACTTCCCGGCCTCAAAGATCACCGTCTTGAGGAAGCAAATCACTGGCATTACGCAGAAACCAGACGAGACTTTCGGCCAATATTATGACCGATTCAAAGTTTTGTGTGCCACCTGCCCATCTCATGGATTTTCTGAGACCAATCTCATGAATTACTTTTATGATGGTCTCAAGGCGATCGATAGGGAATTACTCGATGCAGCAGCTACCGGTGCATTCATAGACTTAAACGAAACCGAAGCTAGAACTCTTCTAGAGAATCGGGCGAACAACGATGCGCAGTATGGAATGTCCAACAGAAGAGCAGTCAGCGAAGTTAGTTCTAAAACCGACGCGGATGAAAAATACGACAAACTAGCTCATATGCTAGAGAAGGTTTTAGAGCTCGAAACGACAAGAGCCAAAGACACTCATGGGCCTGTTTGTGGCATATGTCAAGTACAAGGTCACCATAATGACCAATGCCCTCAAGCGCCAGAGCAAGCTAGCAAAATGGAGAACGCTAACGCCATCGGTGGATATCAAGGAGGCCAACGATACAACAACTACAACAATTTCGGCAACCGAACTCATCCAGACTTTCGATGGAGCAGCAATGAGGGAACTTTGAATCCTCCGGTACCTCAACAAAGCTACCAACGCCCTCCATTTCAGCCTAAGCCACCGATGCAGCATGGTTCTTCATCTCAACCCTTCACAAATCCGGATTATGACAAGATGTTGTCACAACTTTCGACCTCCACACAAGTTCTCCTTGATGGACAATCGAAGACCAAAGAGACATTGGATTCTCATGGCCGAGACATCACCGAAGTGAAGAAGCAACTTGGCCAACTTGTTGATTTCATGGGACAAATCAAAGAAACTGGTCGGCTTCCACCTCAAACCACTCCTAATCAACGAAATGTGAATGCCATTGTCACAAGGAGTGGGGAAATACTAGAAGAACCAAAGACCAAGAGATCTCATCTCGATGAAGTCACCATTGAGGACATAACCAACGAAGAGGAAGATGAGATCGATCCGGCAGCTCAAGAAGCCGAGAAGAAGATGGTGACGCTTATTGTCACCAAGGCACAATCCCCTCCACAACCCACCCCAATCAAAGGTAAAAGCCCTATTCCTTCAAATACGGTTATCACTAATTCTCCGTTTGCTGTTGCACCTTTCCCTAGCAGATTATTAAAATCAAAGAAGAAAGATGATCAATATGAAGATATCTTGGACATCTTTCGAAAGGTGCAAGTGAATTTGCCCTTGATCGAGTGCATAAAACAAGTGCCAATATACGCGAAGTTTCTAAAAGAATTATGCACACAAAGGAGGCAAACACGAGAAAAGGAGGTTGTGAAGGTGAATGCAACCGTTTCAGCGGTTTTGCAACGACGGCTACCCCCAAAACTGAAGGATCCAAGGAGTTTTGCAGTTCCCTGCGTAATTGGTGACAAACACTTCGAAGACGTAATGCTTGATCTTGGAGCCTCCATCAACGTCATGCTTTACTACCTCTACAAGTCAATGGAGCTTGGGGATCTCAAGCAAGACGGTGTTGTCATCCAACTAGCCGATCGTACACACAAGTATCCAAGGGGATACGTAGAAGACGTTCTTGTGCAAGTCAACAACCTGATTTTTCCAGCGGATTTTTATATCGTTGACATGGAGGAGAGTCCTTTGAACACCATGCCATTGCTTCTTGGACGACCCTTTATGCGGACTACAAGAACGAAGATAGATGTTTATCAGGGAACTTTCTCCATGGAGATTGATGGAGAAAGAATCGAGTTCAACATATTAGACGGGATGAAATTTCCGATGTCAAATGTGGCTTCCGTCTCAACATATGATCTCGTAGATACCTTAGCACAAGGCCACCTTGACACCATCAATGATGATGAACTCGACATGGCCATCAAACTCGGGGATGACGCCCTTTTCGAGGCCTTAATAGAGCTTAAGCCTCGAATTCAAGAAATGGCCATGGTTCTAACTAATGCACCACGAAAAGTAAGTTTTTCTCCCCCTTTACCAATTACTTTTGGTATTAATAAAATTGTTCCCTCCATCGTAGAAGCTCCAGTTTTAGAACTCAAGCTATTACCGGATCATCTAAAGTATGCGTACTTGGGCGAGCATGAAACCTTGCTGGTAATTATTTCGTCTGCGTTAGAGGAGGAGCAGGAGGAGAAACTCGTGAGTGTACTCAAGAGGTACAAAACCGCAATAGGTTGGACGCTTGCGGATATAAAGGGAATTAATCCAGCAACTTGTGTGCATCGGATTTTCCTAGAAGAAGGCACCAAGCCTACAAGGGAAGCACAACGTCGGCTCCACCCTCCCATGATGGAGGTGGTAAAAAAGGAGGTAATTAAACTCATGGACGGTGGAGTTATTTACCCTATTTCTGATAGCCGTTGGGTTTCCCCTGTGCAGGTTGTACCTAAGAAATCTGGAATCACTGTCGTCGAAAATTTGGAGAATGAACTCGTGCCACAAAGGACAATCACTGGACACCGTGTGTGCATTGATTACAGGAGGCTCAACGCCGCAACTCGCAAGAATCATTTTCCATTACCGTTCATAGATCAAATGCTGGAAAGGTTAGCCGGCCATGCATTTTACTTTTTTCTCGACGGATACTCCGGTTACAACCAAATTAGCATTGCGGAGGAAGATCAAGAAAAGACAACGTTCACATGCCCTTTCGGAACGTTTGCATACCGCCGAATGCCATTTGGATTATGTAATGCACCAGGTACATTTCAACGCTGCATGCTCTCAATTTTTTCCGATTACATTGAAAAAATTATTGAAGTATTCATGGACGATTTTAGTGTATTTGGGAGTGATTTCGATGCATGTTTAAACAATTTAGAAACTATTTTACAAAGATGCGTTGAAACCAACTTGGTGCTTAATTGGGAGAAGTGCCATTTCATGGTTACACAAGGGATCGTGTTAGGTCATATTATTTCTGAAAAAGGATTAGAAGTTGATAAATCCAAAGTAGATCTTGTGCATCACTTACCCTCTCCAACTTCGGTTAGAGAGATACGTTCTTTTCTTGGACACGCAGGATTTTATCGAAGGTTTATCAAAGATTTTTCCCACATCTCTCGCCCGTTGTGTAAATTGCTGCAAAAGGAGACTCCGTTCGTATTTGACGAGGAATGCAACGCTACCTTCAACAAGTTGAAGGAACTTCTCACGAGCGCTCCTGTTTTGAGCAGCCCTGATTGGTCTCTACCATTTGAACTCATGTGTGACGCCTCGGATTATGTCGTAGGAGCTGTTTTGGGTCAGCGGAAGGACAAGAAGCCTTTTGTAATTTATTACGCCTCTCGGACGCTTGATGAAGCTCAAAGAAATTATACCACCACCGAGAAGGAGTTTCTTGCAGTGGTTTTTGCTTTAGATAAATTTCGGTCTTATTTACTTCAAACTAAAGTAACTATGTATACTGATCATGCAGCTTTGAAGTACCTAATGCTAAAAAAGGACGCAAAACCAAGGCTTATTAGATGGATACTTCTAGTCCAAGAATTCAACATCGAAATCAAGGATAAGAAGGGAGTAGAAAATGTTGTCGCCGACCACCTATCACGCTTGATAGGTGAGAATGAGACTGTTGAAATTGAGGAAACTTTTCCGGATGAAAAACTCTTCGGAATTGAGGTAACTGTTTCGGAAACTCCATGGTATGCAGATATCGTGAATTACTTAGTTACCGGTGAGTTTCCATCTACCATGCATAAATTTCAGCGTGACAAACTTAAACATAATGCTAGAACTTTTATCTGGGATGAGCCTTATTTATGGAAACAATGCTCCGATTTAGTGATTAGGAGATGTATCCCAGATAGTGAATTTAAGCCTATTCTAGACTTTTGTCACAATGAAGCATGCGGGGGACATTTTGGTTCAAGGAGGACAGCCCTTAAGATTTTAGATTGCGGTTTCTTTTGGCCTAGTTTATTTCGTGATGCTCATGCATTTTGTGCTGCATGTGATAAGTGCCAGAGATTTGGTAATTTAGGACCTAGAGATCAGATGCCACAACACTACATATTTAATGTCGAGATTTTTGATGTGTGGGGTATTGATTTTATGGGACCATTTCCTCCCTCCAATGGTTATACGTATATTTTACTCGCAGTAGATTATGTTTCGAAATGGGTGGAGGCAAAGGCCACCCGTACTAATGATTCGTGAGTTGTTGCAGATTTCCTACGAACTAACATTTTTACTAGATTTGGAATGCCGCGAGTTCTAATTAGCGATGGAGGAAGTCATTTTTGCAACCGCACGGTGGAAGCATTGATGAGGAAGTATGGCGTAAGACACAAGGTTTCCACACCATACCACCCTTAAACAAATGGAATGGGGCTGAAGTTTCCAATCGTGAGATCAAGAAGATTTTGGAACGAACCGTCCGCCCAAACCAGAAAGATTGGAGTCAGTGCTTAGATGATGCATTGTGGGCTTACAGGATTGCCTACAAGACCCCAATTGGTATGTCACCTTTCCGATTAATTTATGGGAAATCGTGCCATCTTCCGGTTGAATTGGAGCACAAGGCATGGTGGGCCGTGAAGAAATTCAACATCGATCGAGATGTAGCAGGTTTGCATCGAAAGCTACAACTTTGTGAACTTGAAGAGATCAGAAATGATGCTTTCGATAATGCATGGATTTACAAAGAGAAGACAAAAAAGATCCATGATAAGATGATTTGCGGGAAGAGTTTTGAAGTTGGGCAGAAAGTATTGCTTTTCAATTCAAGACTTAAGCTCTTTCCGGGAAAGCTTCGCTCTCGATGGATGAGGCCATTCATAGTTGCTCAAATTATGCCTCATGGAGCAGTTCTCATTCGATCAATAGACAAGGGCAGTGAGTTCAAAGTAAATGGCCATCGCTTGAAGCCCTATTTTAAGGCATTTGCGGAGCATAACGTGGAGGAGATGCAACTCCAAGAACCGGCCATCTCGAAAGCAAAATGATGCATCACGTCTAAGCTATAGACGTAAAATGAGCGCTCATTGGGAGGCAACCCAATAGAGAAGACGACAACAGATTTGTTTTCTTCTCCTCCTTTTAATTAATTTAATGGATTTTTCATTTTAAATTAGAATTTTCGTAGATCCTATACTCCATGTTTAAATTCTATACTTTTACTTCAGTACATTGAGGGCAATGTAGAGTTTAAGTGTGGGGGAAGGGTTTACAATTTAATTGTGTCTAAATTAGTGTTTTTCAGAGTCTTTAGGATGCCCTTAACTAGTCAATGATGAAATTGGACCAATACGAACACATATGGCATATGAATCACATGCATCGAATTCTTGTGCTAATTGAGATATTCTATATGTTTTTAACATGTAGTAGATATGAATTGCAAAACATGGTACAGAAATCGTATGCTTGAATAAGTTTTTAACCATATGAACCCTATGTGAGCTTTTGAGCTATCTGTTCTTTATTCGAGTGAATATACATCCATTTCGTAGCTACTAGCTTATATATGCCTCATTTGATTGCTTGCCATAGATTTTAATGAACTAGAGAATGCTAGAACTTACTCATGTCAATTTGCAAAGCTTTTAAGTTGATACATACTTTGATTTTGGATATGATTAAAGGCATTTAGGATTTTCCACCACTTCGCCAAATATCCATGTATCCCATTTGTACGCATGAGTTGCGACACCCCTAGATAAACCAATTGAGCCCATGTTAAGCTTTTCTTTCATCACCAAATGTACCTAAACACTTACCCTAGTGTAGAATATCCTTACCTTGGTTCTAGAAACTTGGTGAGAATTTTTCGAAACTAGCACATAATATGATGGTTTGGTAAGAAAGATTGAAAGAGTTAATGTGAGTAAGGGGAAAGACTTGTCCAAATAACTTAAAAAGTATGAGATTGCCAAAAAGAAAAGAAAAAATATATATATATATATTTGAGAGAATGAAAAGAAAAAAATTATATATCTCTCATGGCAATGTGTTGTGTTCTAAGTATAAACCCTTTGGATTAATGTCCCCCTTATTTGCGGATTTGGAGATTACGACAAATTGAAGGCCCAAAAATAGAATAAATATGGCCTTTGTCCTGTCCGAAAAGCTCAAAGGGTAGTTTAGATTGAAGTATACGTGGTAACATTCGAGTGGAGATGGAGGACGAATTTGGTGCTAGACTAAGTCGTTGGAACGTTTTTATCACCACATATCTAAAATTCGAATGCCTTAGCCTCAGCCTTAACCCCATTACAACCTCACTAAAGTCCTTTATGATCCTTAAAATGAGTAGCTTTCAATTAGTAGAGTAAGTTACATGAGTAAGCTTATGGTCTTGGTTCATTTGTGCAAGTAATTAACTCCATTCATGAGGTTTTCGTTTAAATTCATATACACTTTAAGTGAACCCTTTTCATGAGTGAAAAATATGATGAGTGCATCCTTGTGAGTTGATTAAACTTTTATTCAAAGCATGCACAGCTATAACATAACCATTGTTTTCTCTATGTCTTACTTGTTCATTACATAATTATATCGCAATTATCTCTTGAATTCTTTGAGCATACAAGTTGAAAATCATGTGAGCCATCGCCATACACTTAAAATTCTGAGACAAATTTTAGCTAAGGGCTTAGTTGTGTTCTTTCTTTTGTTTTAAATTCGTAGAGAGTCTTAGTTTAACTTAGTGTTTGCTAAGGGACTAGCAAAGTCTAAGTGTGGGGGAATTTGATATACGCATTTTATGCTTGATTCTTAACGCATTTCCCTTTACGTTTAGCTATGTTATAATCTTAGTTTTTATGTTTTTCTTATTTAGTTTGTTATTTTGAGGTTATATTCGGTGGAGATGAATAACGGCGCAATTCGGAGGAATTTCGGCGATTTTGCGATTTTTGCGATTTTGGACCACCGGAAATGGGCCGGCCCAAAAAGCATTTTGTGGGCCCATTGAATTCAGCAAGGAAGCCACTTGGGGAAGAGAAAAAGTCAAGGTTGTCAAGCTTTGTGACTAGGCTTGGTGACTCTTGCTTTGTGATCATTACAAAGGGTGACAAGGCTTGGTGACTCTTGCTTTTGATCATCACAAATGGTGACAAGCCTTGGTGACTCTTACTTGTGATGATCACAAGTGGTGACTAGGGGAGTGACTTGCCCTTGTGATTATTGCTAGCATTTAATGAAAGAGGCAAGGTTGAAGAGAGAGTGAGCATTTCCCTTGCCTATATAAGACCAAGGAGGCCAGCCATAATACAGATCTCCCATTTTACAAGCCAAACCTCTACACAAATACCTCTCCTCCATAAACACTTCAAGGATCCTCTCCAAGCCGAAGCATTCCAGCCTCCGAAGCCATCAGATCATTCACAATACGCTAAGTCCCTTGTGAATGAGAACCACCTTCAAGAAGTCATCAAGCATTCAAGACAAAAAGTGTAACCATGATCTTCAATCTCTTGTCTTTTGCTTTGTATTGGATCACTTTGATGTATTTAATGAAGAACAAGTTTGAATTTGAGTTATATGTTCTTAAGTCTTTTCGTAAATTGCATGTGTTTATAATTTCAAGCCTTTTATGCATGTTTGATACAATCTTAAAGCTTCGAAAGCATGTGTTAAATAATACGCTAAGTCCCTCTCTTTCGCATGTTTCGATGATCGTACTTTGTTTAGGGTGTTTAGACGCTAAGTTGCATTCCTACTCAAATATCAAGCATGTATATTTAGTTGGAAGTTATAAATTTCGCAGCTTACTTAGAGTATTTAGGCATGAAAAAGAGTAAGGTTAATAAGATGAGATGATCACTTGTAATTAGTAGTGTAACTTCTTATTTTTAGTAAGCATAATTAGACTTTAAGGGTTCTTGATTGTTAAACTTGTCTATGAGTAAAACATGTTAGAAGTCTAGGAGTTCTTGTTGTGTTTGCATGTTTTTGTACTTTAATTTCGTAGATTAATTAACCAATTTCCAATCCCCCCCAAACCTTTAGATTTCAGCTTTAAACGAAACCATGCATGCGCCCTTTAATTCCCCGGATAGAACGATCCCTACTCGCCAATATTATAATGACAAAATAAGGGTTTTAAATTGCTTTACGTGTGAGCTGTGTTTTTAGGGTCTACTTTGTGTTAACGTTAAATGCATGTTTTGCGCGTATCAGACACCAGAGCCTGAACTGCAAACTGGGCACAGAAACCGAAAAGCCCAGTTTGGAGCTCTAAATTTCTGGTAATGTTTTTTTCGAATATAATATTTAATTTTAGGGATATTTGCGGAATTTGGCGTAATTTTGCGAAACTTTGAGGAAATTTGCGGAAATTTGAATATAATATTTATTGTCTGGTTATTTATGTAGTTTGTGGAAATTTGTGGAAATTTGCGAAATATGCAGAAAGTTACGGAATTTTGAATATAATATTTATTTTATTAGTGGAATTTTGCGGAAATATGCGGAATTTCAAATATAATATTTATTTTTTTGTAACAGCTAATGTCAGAGGTGAACGCGAAGAGCCGAGATAAGAGGGATGCAAACCACAAATTTGGGTAAACTCCAATCAGTTACTTGATGGTGAAACATATGGCAGAGGGTTCCCTTGTGCCTTCCAACGACACGTACCGGGATGGGAACGAGAAGGCGGCTGAGAATCTGGTAAGTGACCACTAAATTAAAAATTAATAGAAGTTTACATTTTTCTGTGAATGTTTATGCGAAAAAACCTTAGAAGCATCTTCTCGGTATGCACATAGGTTAGAGTAGATGGTGACCAGATGAGATTTATATGTTATCTAAACTTGTAGTTCATAAAATGGTTATGTGGTGATCTGTTGTTATATTGAGAACGTGGAATGGTTTTTGTACTATATTGTTTGAATTTTTATGTGTTTTCAGGTTTTTGGTAGCCTTATATTTTAGGAGAAATTATGTCAAATTTTTGGTAGAATTATCGATCATATTAGTCTATTTTTTTATATTAATTTTTAATTGTTTATCTTATTTTTGGAGAAGTTGATGTAGTTGGCTGACGAGCAATTAGATGAGAAAGCTACAGAAAATCCGAACACTCTGCGTGAGCAGCTCGGGCCTTTGGATGTGCCCACACAGACTGTGATGTTCGAGAATGTGCTATGTCAAATTTTTGGTAGAATTATCGATCATATTGGTCTATTTTTTTTATTAATTTTCAATTGTTTATCTTATTTTTGGAGAAGTTGATGCAGTTGGCTGAGGAGCAATTTGCTGAGAAAGCTACAGAAAATTCGAACACTCTGCGTGAGCAGCTCGGGCCTTTGGATGTGCCCACACAGACTGTGATGTTCGAGAATGTGCTCGGAGTTTAACGTGGTACAGAGATTCGAGGTCTCAAACATGCAGGCATTCGAGAGTTGACTCTGACGTCTACGTCCACGTCGCGTGCTCATTATGGTGGTGTTGAGATGCGAATCCAGGAGGTCCAGGAGCAATTAGAGGTGCGAATCTGGGAGGTCCAGAAGTAATCAAAGGCGCGAATCATCGAGCTTAAGGACTGGGCTAGAGACTCTGAAGTGTGTCTAACCGCGATGCAGGCGGACGGCGACGCACGGGCTTGAGATTTTGAGGCTCGCCTACGTGCAAAGATGTAGGCGGAGATGCGGTTGCAGTTTATGCAGATGATGGCCTGTCATATGCCTAATTCCTCTATGCCAACTTCCACTACGCCATCTCAATAGTCACGCCCGGATTATGGCGATAGCGGGCTCGGAGGACCCATACCACCGGTGTAGCTAGCTATCATTTGCATGTACATTGTGTAGTTTTGGATCGGGAGGTCTCTTTTGTATAGTATTTATATTATATTATATTATCGATCGAAATTGTAAAATCAATATTAAATTATCAAACGAAATCGTGAATATTTAAAATCAATATTATATTATTTTTAATCAATTTTTTATTTATTAATTCTTTGTTAAGAGATAAAATGATTATTAACCGACGGAATTGTTTATAAATTAGGTGCCCCGTGACAATAATTCTGTCATTTAGATTACTCGTTAACAGACGAAAATAAAATTTTCGTCAGTTAACAAGTAATCTAAATGACGGAATCTTGCACCATAAACCTTCCTCTTGAATGAAACATTCACCGACGGGAACAAAAAGTTATGTTTGCCAGAAATTTCTATCAAACGACTGTTTACTTGTCGTTCGAACCTGAAATATACCGTTGCATTAATGTTAAGCAATGGAATAACATCCATTCTCAACGAGGTTGTTAGACAACGGATTTTTAATTTTTCGTTGCCTAACATGCTTCGCAACATCGCTTAGCCAACGGATCTTAGGCGACGGAATGTGCATTGCCTAAGTCATTTAGGAAACAGAAAATATTTGTTAGGCAACGGATTTAGTCCGTCTGCTAACAAAGGAATTTTGGCAGTGTTCTTGAAGACATTAAAAGTATTACAAATACTTATAAGCAAGCAGAATTATTACAAGCACTTAGAATTTTTACAATTATACTTAGACAACATTATTATTGAAAATTCTTAATCACTTCCAGCATAATCTGCATCATCCTCACCCTCATTTGACTTATCCTCATCCTCATCCTCCTCATACCTTTTCTCAAAATCCTCTTCACTGGTAGATCTATCTAGTTTCTCGACCTCTCATCCCAAGTAAGTTGCATGTCTTCGAGTCGTCTAGAGTATATGTCTTCCAGTATGCGAATAGGAAATGTGTCGAGGATGTCAGAAATAATAGGCTATTGATATGGATCATTGACCTTATCCGTAATGTCACTCTCTTTAGCACTAGACGTCCCTTCAAGTGTTGTTACACTCCATATATCTCACTGAGACATATGGTTTACTACTTTCCAACCACCACCCTCCTTCTGATCATCCAGATAGAACACCTGCTTAACCAAAATAGCAAGAGTGAATGGCTCATCTTTATACCAGCTTGTGTTTGTATTGATTAGTAACAAGCCAAGATCCTTTTTCGTACTATCTCATACAATTAGGTTAGTGTTGAACAATTTACAAGTAAACATGTAAACAAGTAAAATATGAAGCTTATGAAACTATTATGTACGTGACAAAAAATAATGAAAAATTATAAAATTATTTAACATATATACCCATCAGAGGAAATAATCAAGGAAGTTCCTCTTGTGCATCTCGTTCCACTAGTCAGGATGAAGGTGCGAATGGTCTTTCTAAATTGTGGAAAAATGATGTGTCATGAACGGCTTGATCTCGTTTGAAATTGCAGGTACTTGTTGAAACGGTCGTACAACATTTGTGATGACAAAAATTAAGATTGTAGCGATCAAGTGTATTGGAGGTAGCAGAAGTGGCGGTCTTAATTGTATCTTTGACATACAGGTTGCAGTAGGTTACACACTTAGTGCAATCTATGGTTCTGCTATCAACTCTTATAGGCTAGAGCAATTTTTTACAAATATTTTATACTCTCCGATTTGTCTGCAAAATTGTGAAATTAAAATGTACGACAATAATATATATATAAGTGTTGGTCAAAAAATGGTTTTAAATTACTTTGCATTAAATATTGTACATTTCCTGAAGATAGTGTAGCATACCGGACCAGATAGCAACACTTGTTCGGGAAAGTGGATCATTATATGATTTCTGATGTCAAAGAATGCAGGGGCAAAATCCTCTCTAATTTGAAAATGATGTAGAAAATCTTTTCTTTCAATTCGACCACATCTGGTTTCTTCAACTCTCTAGCGCATAACTTTTTCCACCAGCTAGACAACGCTACTAACGGCACCATGACGTCACGATATAAATATTGTCGAATTATCACTGGAAGTAGGTGTTGTAGCATAACATGACAATCATGAATCTTTTGACCAAGGAACTTGTTTTCCCTAACTTTTACACATCGAGATATATTTGATGCATAATTAGATAGATACCAAACACCATGAAACCAATCGAACACTTCCTCCTTCAATGTAGAATTCACTATGTAGGCATCTTATATATGGACCTCATCTTCTTTAACCATAAGTAAGGGTGTATATCCATAGATTACAAATCTTGACGTGCTTTAACATTGTCCTTAATGTTTTTCTCAATATTGAGAATTTTTCCCACCACATTGTCGCATACATTCTTTTCTATGTGCATGACAATTAGGTTATTCCTGAGTTTCAACTTCGTTATTCCTAAGTCTCAACTTCTACCAGAATGACAGTTGAAAGAAAATACTTAGTCTAATATCCAAGATCGTATCCTCAGATAGGATTGTTGGCTTTCAGAGAGGCAAAATTGCTCAACACTCATAAATTAATGCCGAACAACCTCTCCAATATCTCATCACCAGACTACTCCCAAGGTTTTGGACCATTATCTACCGTCCCATCGAAATTCGCTGCATCCGATCACCACTGGTAATCCTCAGGAATCCATGTAAGGTGACTCATGTAACACACCTTTTCCGCGTGCCAACAAGCCTTTTACACTTTAGTTGTGCAAGTTTCTAACATCCCATAAGCATGAAAATTGTTAATGGTCCACATCAGTACAACTCTCATGATGAATGATGTTTTATTGTACGAGTCAAAAGTGAGGACTCCATTTCTCATACATCTTTCAGCTCTTCAATCAAAGGTCTCATAAACACATCAAAACACTTTCCAGAAGAGTAAGGACCTGGAATTAATAGATAAAGGAAATTAAATTCATTTTTCATACACATCCAGGAAGTCAGGTTGTATGGCATGATAATAACATGCCAAGTGTTGTACACGCTATTATTAAAAGGATTAAACTCGTTTGTAAAAAGTCAGAACCTCTTATGCGAAGTCTGGAAATGATATGTCAAAAGATTTTAAAGCCTTCCCATCTGTGGGGTGTCTAAGCACATCGTCATCTCTCCTTTATTCTTGGTGCCATCTGTTTGCCGCTACTATGTATGAAGTCATGTACGATCACTGCAGTCTCGAAATCAATAGAGAATGATGAAGCACCTTCCAAGGAACCTTTTTCTCCTTCTCAGGCTTCCATCTCAACTCGCCGCATACGTGACAGTAATGGAGGTATGCATGTTTTTTGTAAAAAATGACACAAAATTTTTTTGCATGCATGAATTTTCTTGCACCAAGACAAAGGTCATTTAAGATCCTCTTACCTTATAATGACTATATGGAAGATTGTGATTAGGAGAAAGCAACTTACTTATATGTTCTTAGATAGCATCAAAATAAGTGTTCAACATTTTGTTCTTTACTTTTATCTCAATTTTCTCTATTATGACTCTCAGAACAGTCTCTTTATACTGGGAGTACAACAGGGTCTAGGCTTGAAGTAGAAGATTATTGTACTTATCGTAATAAATAGTGATGGAGGCTAAATGGACTGTCTCATGGCTTAGAGTAGCATACCCTTCATCTTCAAACCCGTATCTACTTGAACTAAACATATGATGAAAATGTATCATGTACATGTTACATAGTGGGGTTTCGAGAAAGGCCGGCAGTACTGCTGGATGAGGCACCCTAGTACCCTGATCTAAAGTTGACCATAAACGTATGAATATTAGTATCCAATACTTCATCGTATTCAGTCCATGTAGTGTTATCAAACATCATACCATGCTCAGAGAAGTGCTGGTACATTTTCTAAACTGATATAAACTCTGTGTTACGGCATCTTCTGCACAAACACCTATAACATTCATTTTCTTAACCATGTTCAATTGCAAACATCCTAAATTAGAAAATTCCCTGTATATACCTTGAATCACCTCTTTCCCACATGTCGCGCCCCAATTTTCAACTGTCAGTCGGACCTCTCGGAGACGTTTGGAGCCAAAACCGAGGTGTGAGCATAAAAAGTAAAAGTACAACCCAAAAATGGATCATTGAACTCCGTCATTATTCAAAAAATTGGAAACTTTGTTACATGCTACACATTTAACAACAATTTCTCTAGGCTCGTCATTCTATGCTCGGCTAATCATTTTGACTCTCGGAACCAACCTGCAAGATCTATATAGGGGTGAGCTTGACTTGACATATAAATAGGGATGTAAAACCTCCTTATGGATAATTGATTATAACAAAAAATCAAAAATATAACATAAATCAACATCTAATCATATAGAGGTTTCCCAAGAATTTCCCTACCTCAATTTTTGATAGTCAAAGACGATAACTATGTGACTGGAATGCCTCCTTGAAAAAGTCTTAAAAAAATACTAAAATATGTCTGACAAGCTCTCAACTAATAAATAGAACTGATCGAGATGAACCCGTAGGTACTAACGGATCCTAATTTAGAATTACGGGTCAAAAGTTATGATCTACCGAAATTTTACTGACTTCTAGAAAATTAGAGAGAGAAACTAGTTTTAGAGAGAGAAATTTTGGTGTAGTCACAAATGAGTTGGGGTGCTATATATAGAGCAGGTCAGCGAATGATATTTCGCTACTCTTTAAAGGGGACTTAAACCTTAACAAAAATTTGCCCAGTGTCACAACCATACATCTTTAACTCGAAAAGCCTTGCACGTGGCGATGCCTCAGCCTCCTAAAACTGGTCACGTCCACTGAACTTAGCCCTTAAGTTTGTCTCTCAGCCAATGAGAAATTGCAAACTCATAGAAATTAGCTCAGAACTCCAAAAAATATAACGAAAAATCCTACAAACTTGTGGTAACGTCTTGTATCTAGATATGGTCTGAAAACTTAATTCCGACTAACTTAAAAGGTTAGGGTCTTACACAACTATATCTACTTCTTGTCCATATTTTGCGTAAATTGTAATGAGCAAGAAAATAATTAAGCCAAAAGTTATAAAAAAATTGTTGGAATATATTTTTAGTCACAAACATAATAATAAAAAAAATCTAGCTAGCTACATAATTTTGGGTCATCAAGGACCTAGCAAATATATATTTTTGGACAATTCAAGAACCTAGCTAGCTAATTTTGGGACAATTCAAGAACCTAGCTACTATTTAGTCAAACTTGGGAATTCTAAGGTATTTGATTAAACATTGGAAATTCTAAGGCTGTGCAACCTCCTCGTGTGAAGAAGAAGCGAGTTCAGACTCATTGGATATGCCCACCTAGTGGACGTCTGAAGGTAAATATGGATGGGGCTTTTTGTGCAGAGACCGGTGTTAGAGGATTATGTGTTGTAGCTCGGGATGCAGATGGTAAATGCTTAGATGCTTTTGCATGCACTTTCACTCAAAAGATGTATGCTATTCACATGGAAGTAGAAGCACTCAAAGCTGCTTCTTATGTTGCTATTTATTATGGTTGGAGTAATGAGGACTTTCAGAGCTACTGTGCTTTGCTGGTGTATGCCTTGTCTAGGTAGAGGGAAGATCGCTCGGAGATCGGTGGTATGTTAGATGCATGTCATGCTTGCTTCCAATCTTTTATGTTGATGAGTATCAGACATATCCATAAAGAAACAAACGGTGCGGCTCATCGCCTAACACACGTTGCTAGTTATTCGAATCTAGCTGTTTTTGGACTAAGGAGACGCCTGTTATTATCCATGATGTTTTCTACAGGGATATTAGTAATCAAAGTTGTGTAGTCTGGGGTATGGGTTGTTTGTCCCCCCACGATAAGATACTATCATTAATAATACTAGTAGGAAGGAGCCTGTCCTGCTTGGCTAACTGTTAAAGGATTTATACCCTCAACCTTTTGAATATGAGTTAGTCAATGGCTAAGTGTGTTTCCCTTACCCGTAAGTGTACGGAGTCAATTAATATAATTTTTGTCGAAGTCGAGTGTCGAACCCACGAGGATTAACTAACCTAATTTCATAGCTTTTTTCGGTTAAGTCCTTTATATGCATGAAACAAAACAATTGATGCAACAAAGAAATGCAAAAGATGTAGATGTATCTTATAACGTCAAGTCCTTTGAAGACTCAACATTGCAAGGGATGATTAGACTAAAATGAGTAATTAAACGAAAGGTTGATCGATTGTTTACTACTAATGCAAGTTGGCAAATAAAGATGATCACAAATTCAAGAAATAAGAATGGTTGGCTAAGGATGCCGCCATTAACCATTTGATGCTCAAACAATGTCCAATTTTAGGTCATGAGTTGTTTAGACTGCTCTACTGATAGTTTAGACCAAAGGAATCACCTTAAATCGGAAATCCGCATGGAAAACACAAGAGGAGGTGAAGGCCCATTATTGGAGCCTAGCTCGGCAGCTTAACCTGGGAAGTGTTATAATTAAGGTAGAAACTTCGCTGTCAATTGGATTCCCTAGCCCAGTGACCAAAGTACATGCGAAGTTCAAGAAAACAAGAAAAAAAGTTCATAGAATAGAAAAGAGACAGACGCAAAATACGCATCGATCGATGGGACTGAAGTTATTGGAAACAGCCCCAAATCAACTTGAGTGAGAGAGTTCGTTATAACTTTTTAGTGTAGAGCAATAATTATTTGGGCTATATTGAGCCCTTTCCGTCCTCGGTCCAGGTTAGTTAAATAGAAGCTCGAGAAGGAATAGCAAAACCTAGTTCACTCGTTGAGTCTCTTTGCATCCATGGTTGAATGGTTAAAGTGCCCAAATCATAATTGGCAAATTCGTAGGTTCAATTCCTACTAGATGCACGCCAATGGGACCCTCCAATAAGTCTATTGGAATCGGCTCTATATGAATGAAATCTCATCATCCATACATAACGAATTGGTGTGGTATATTCATATCATAACATATGAATAGTAAGAATTATCATTCTTATTGAGACTAGGGGAAGAAAATAGATTTATGGATGGAATCAAATATGTAGTATTTACAGACAAAAGTATGCTTAAACCCCGATTTAGTTTCCAAAACCGGAATCAAACCCCTTCTGAAAACACGAACCAATAAAAAACATTAAAATTTCAGCAGAGTAACGCTACTAACGCGGAATTGCCATTAACCTGCACCCGGAAAGTATGCTTCATCCTATGCCACAAAAGCCAAACCGTGGGCACCAATCCCATTCGGATTTCTCAATATCATAACAATAACGTAAAGCAGTAATAAAAACTGTACTTTACAGAAAATCCAGAGAAATCACATGGAAACATATCAGTAGAATATCAGAGAGACCTCTAGTGTATATATATACAAAATATACAATAGTAGGCAAAACAAGAAACCTACTGGAAAAGAAAGGTAGCTCGAACGCTAAGCCTCCGACCGCGACGTGAGACACCAAAATCCGAACTGCAAACTGGGCACGGAAACCGAAAAGCCCAGGGGAAAGGCAAATAAAATCGTTAGAGTGAGTGGACGAAAATAAACATATGCCTTTCACCATTTACATATATCATAAAAACAAGCAAAGAGAGTTCGGAAAATATATGAAGGTGCCAAGCGAATCTCTCAAGCCCGACGGTCAGGCGAATCTCTTAAGCCCGATGGTGATAGGTTAGGCGAATCTCTCAAGCCTAGCGAGCAAATCAGGGGAACCTCTAAACCCTGCCAGGGGAATCTCTCAACCCTGGATCTGACTACTGGTGATCAGCCAAGTAGCCAATGCATCGATGCTAAATAAATGCCACAACCATATAAAATATAAAACAATACATCCAAAAGCAATAAATAATCTCAACATCGTATATAAATAAATACGAAAATCACGAACTCGCTACGATAGTGAAAATAGAAAAGTCCACTCACAAGTGAGCACAGTGCGCACAAGTGAGCACAGTGCGCACACGCGCTAATCACGAGATCCGGTGAAAGATCCCTCGCCCATTGTACGATCTCGATCCCCTGAACAATCATAAAATATAACTAATCAAAATCATAGTTCAACACAATGTACCACACCTCAGAATCCAACCGTTCTTGGAAACATATAACTCGGTACAAAATAATCGACGTAAACTCCTGAAATCTCCACACATTCCCTCGACTAAAAATCCGGCTTCCTAATCAACTCGAAAACCTCAAGGTGTTGAATGGGGCGTGATTACGAGCAAAACAACATATAATTCAACAAATTTCAAAAAGTCAACGGGTCGCCGGAGCTCCGCCGTTGACCGCCGTCGCCAGCGGCGGTGCGCCGTCAACCAGAGAGATTTCCCGGCGGCCAAGCTCACTGAAGTTTCTCCTCATCAAGCCCAACATCTTTCCCAACTGAGCCAAGGTCTAATTCCGCCGCGATTGGCCGGAAAACAGCTCGAAAATCCCGGAATCTTCCACTGCCGGCAACCCCTGTTTTCCGTCGATCTCCGTCCACGGCGCACGACGGCCCTCGAGACCACTCCCAAAAGCACCACCATTTCCCCACGGGTCGAAACCCCCCCAATCTCCAGCCACCACCGTGACCGGAGCGCCACCGTCCAACTCACCCGATTTCGGCCTGAAAACCCCAAAATTCAACTCACTCGTTCTACCTCAAATCAACATCAATTCAAACAATTCCAAGTGCTAAACTGTTGCAAATCAAGAGAGGAATCAAAATATACCAAAGTTCAAGCAGGAGGTGGCCGGAAAATCTGGGTTGGCCGGCGAGTCACAAACAGGTCAAAAATTCTGCACGGGTCAACGGTCAGCTCCTTGGTCAACGCCGGTCAAACTTCCCGAATAGTGTTTTGGACTATTTCTGATATTTATACTCGCGGCTCGAAAAGATCGACGGTCCAAAACGGAACACATCCACGTTTCGGATAACTCAAATACGAATGGATACACTCGACGAAATTCCGCAATTTTAAATATTCATAACATATTCCTCGGTCGTCGAAATAATTATCCGGAACCGCCCACGAACTCAAAATCACGCGTACTACAATTCTCGAGAAGAGACTCAACTCAAATTCTCGCCCAATAATTATGTCGTGATCAAAACCGCTAATTCAATCAATTTACGGAAAACTACGATTACACGTAAACTCGTGGATTAAGCCGATTATTGTACTTATTCTGGTTCGGGTCGTCACAAATCTACCCCCCTTCAAAAAATTTTGACCTCGAAATTCATGTACTTGTCAGGTGAACAGATGAGGATACTGCTCCAGCATACGCTGCTCAGTCTCCTAGGTGGCCTCCTCAACCGAGTGATTCTGCCACAAAACCTTCCCCAGCGGTATATCACGGCGCCTTCACTCCTGCTTGATCTACACATTTTATGCTTGATTATTAATGTTTTTCTCTCTACATTTTGCTTTGTTACGAGCTTAGTAAATATGTTTGTAACTAGTTTTATGTTTTTAGGTAGAAAATAAAGGAGAAATAATAAAAGAGATATTTGGAGCAAAACGGTTGTATAATTAAGCTAGAAGACAAATGAGATGATGAGCTTGCATGGAACGGCTTTGAGATAAGCAAGAAGAAGTTGAAACAGACATGAGCTAGCAAAGAAACGGTGGCTTAATTAGATGAAATGGTTTTGCATGGCTAAAAGCTAATGCATGAGCAAGTGATGAGCTAGCTAATTGCTAATGGTTGAAACGGTAACTAGCTAATGAGTGAACAGTTCCTAGCTTAATGGATGACAAATGAAGAAACGGCATGGAGCATAATTACAATGAGCAGCTTGGAGCTAATAGTGGTGGCTGAACGGTTTGCATGGATGTATGGCTGGAACAGTTTTGGAGCTTAATTGCCTATCGAAATGCTGGAACGGTTTTGGAGTTTAAATTGCATGCCGATTTGAAACGGAGGAGTCTCAAATCATCTCCTATATAAGGAGAGCTTGGGGAAGAGAAAGGGGGATCACACATCATAGAAGCCGAAACGCTATCCTAAACACTCCTTCCTACATACACTTCGAATCCCTCTCAAAGCCGAAGCTTCCATCTTCCTCGGATCAAGAATAATTGGCGCGCTTCGTCTTGTTCTTGAGAATCATCACTTGGCGTTCGCAGTGCGCTTCACGGAATTAAAAGTGTAACCATAAACTCTCTATCCCATCTTCGGTTTTGTAAGGATTCTTTGTTTTTGTATTGAAGTTTGTTTAAATTAAGGATATACATTTTGACTAATTTATTTATCTTCCATGTGTTCTTAGTTTTTAATCTTTATTTGTATGCATGCTTGTATGCTTAAAGCTTCTTAATGTGTTGGGTGATACGCGCTTCGTTCCTCCCTAGCATATTTTGTATGAACCTTAGAATAAATAAGGTGTTGGCGTGCTTCGTCCACCTTAAAAGCATATGTATAACTTGCAGGTTGAAAGGTGAGAATTTCGTAGATGGTAAGTGGTTGAAGTATGAAACCGGTGGAGGATGACATGATGTGATGATCACATGTACATATTAGATTAGGGTTTAATTTTCGTAGGAACTTAGAAAAAAAACCAACTCTGCACCCCCCTAAACAAACCTAGCATAGTTATGCATGCACCCTCAATCCCCGGTTAAGAACGATCCCTACTCACCAATGCTACATCAACAAAGAAGGGTTTTAATTGTATTTGTGTTTGATTGAGTGTTTAATTAAGTGCTTGAAAAGACATGAATCAATTTTGGCGCCGTTGCCGGGGATTGTAAAGAATTGTGTGATTATGCTTGTAAATATGTTTATAGTTTCTGTTTTTCGGAACTGTGCACTGCCCGGTTTTGTGTAAATTATTTGACATAGCTAGAAGACTCATAAAAATCTGAAATTTTGGACGAATGTTTGTTTATGTGTCTAGTTTGTGCCTGAAAAATTTCAGCCCAGTCGACTGAGCCAATAATTCTAAAAAAAATTCGACAAGCTGCTGTGTTCATGTTTGCCAGAATCTGGAATTGCATGTGTTCTTGTGAATATGTGAAATTGTACATTAAACCTACGAAATTTCTGTTCATACTGTATCTTTTGCAGCCATGTAACGTTAAAGGAAGCTTAGATTTGCATTGAGTACATGAGCTTAGTTGATTAAGTCGCACTCATTTTTGAATAGATGGCGCCTCTTTTCCGTGTTTATCTCCTTAACCCCTCGTGATGTATGGATTTCATCACCATACACCATAACCTAAGTGAAGTTATGGACATGAGGTTGATGGCGGAGTCTACATTGGACTTGAGGGAGTTGTACATTTTCGAAAGTTTGGTTGAATGTCGGACATGGTGTCTAGAAACGGGTTATGACTGGTGACAGGTTTTGGATCTAAGAAAGACTTACACCATTGGAGTATATACCATTGGCCCGGTTAGCCTCGGGGTGTATTGTCGAAATTAGTTCTACCTCTCGCGTTATCTCTATCCCTAACTAGCCATGTTTTCCGATTGAACCAAGACCATTCGATTGAAAGTGTACACATTATCGCGCGGGTCGTACGTCCTTTGAACGACCTAAAGATCAAGCGAATGTACTCTCTTCAAATCTAAAGCGCAACACAATGAACCCTAAGTGCACATAACCAACGAAAATTTTGTGTATATTGTCAACATGTAAAGGCCTTAACCACTTGCATTTGTAGATTGCATAACCCTCTGGCGGCTTTGTGATGTGTGGATTTCATCACCACACACCCTAACCTAAGTGAATTTAGGGGCATGAGGCCAAGAGAGTGGTCACGTTTGCATCATGTATTTAGCACGTAACTTTTGTGTTTTCTGCAGGTTCTAACGTTTTCTCTTATGCATTCACTTCATCCTTCACTTAGGTTCTTGCTTGATGCACTTTGAATGACAGTTTGAATGAATTCTTGCATGAATTTCGTGGATTATGAGTGCTTGCATCTTTTGAGTAACAACTTGTATATAACGTTTACCTTAGTGTTTATACAACTAACCCCTGCAGGATACATGAACAAATGTACATAACTTGTTCTTAGTAACTTGCATTCATTTTAGGATAAACTTAGAGCTCTTGCATTTCATTTTAGTGTCTTAGCCGTAGCTAGTGTGTGTACAATGTGTCTTACACGTAGCCTAGTGTCTCTGTATGTTTTTGGTGTGTTTTTTTTTTCTTACTTTGAATTCGTGTGTTGTGTTTTAGTGTGTTTTTTTTCTCTCTCTTGCTTTCCAACGTTTTGGCTTAGTATCATACATTCCTTGTGTATTCTTTTGATACTAACATTTGATCTTGGTTGAATTTCAGCTTGTGAATGACCAAACCTGCTCCACGTGAAGTTCAACTCCGTAATCGCACAGTGATCATTCCTCCTAACACAGTGGAAGACTTGGACCGACCTATTGTTGAGGACGAAGTTGACTCACCAAGATCCCATCATTCCGAGCAAGATCAAGAAGAGGAATCTAGGATGTATAACAACAACAACAACGTCCCCAACAACAATGTGCTTCCTAACAATGGTGGAGGCAACAACGTTGTAAGGAGAACTCTTCGCCAACAAACTTGCTCAACAGACTGGAGCGCTGGCCCCTCATGCATTCGATTTCCGGAACCTCAAGATGACAAGACGGACATTGAGCTCAAGAGTAGATTTCTCCATCGCCTACCTATCTTTCAAGGGATGGCGCATGAAGATCCAAACATGCATTTGAGGCAGTTTCAGTTTGTTTGCTCGAGTATGAAGCCCACTGATGCGGATGATGAGCTTTTGAAGTTGAAGGCGTTTCCTTTCACTTTGAAGGAGAGAGCACAAACTTGGCTTATGGAGCTTCCACCGAATCACATCACCACATGGAAACAACTAGCGGATGCTTTCTTAAGCAAGTACTTTCCGGCCTCAAAGATCACTGTTTTGAGGAAGAAGATCACCGGAATCGCACAAGCTTCGGACGAGTCATTTGTGCAATACTATGATCTTTTCAAGGTTCTATGCGCCACTTGTCCTTCTCATGGATTCTCTGAGACAAATCTTATGAACTACTTCTATGATGGACTCAAGCCAATTGATCGAGAGCTTCTAGATGCTTCTGCAAATGGAGCCTTCATGGATTTAGATGAAGAACGTGCCCGTGCACTCTTGGAGAACCGAGCTAACAATGATGCTCAATATGGGATGGCTCCAAGGATGACTGTTGCCGAAGTGAGCTCAGCAAAAGTCGCTGCAGATGACAAGTATGACAAACTTTCTAACTTGATGGAGCAGATGATGGAGCTTGAAGTGAAACGTCAGAAAGTCTCTCTTGGACAATTATGTGGCGTTTGCTATTCTCAAGGGCACTTAGGTGATCAATGTCCTACCTTGGCCGAGCAACCACATGAAGAACAAGTCAATGCCATAGGTGGATATCAAGGAGGCCAACGCTACAACAATTACAACAACTTTGGCAACCGTGATCATCCTGGTTTCAAATGGAGCAGCAATGAGGGATGTCTTAACCCTCCAGCACCTCAGCAGCAGCAATACCAATGTCCCCAACAATATCAAGCAAGGCCACCAATGGCCCCAACGTCACAAGTTCCCTTGCCCCCTCCGGTTCAGACTTTCACAAATCCGGATTACGACAAGATGTTGGCTCAACTATCCAACACCACACAAGCTCTAATTGTTGGACAAAACCAAACAAAGGCTGTGTTGGAGTCACATGGTAATGATATATCCGAGATGAAGAAGCAAATGGGGCAACTTGTGGACTTTATGGGACACATTCGAGCCTCTGGACAACTTCCCTCTCAACCTCAACCACCACCAAGGACGACATGAAGGATGGAAGTTGCATCACGTCTAGGCTGGAAGACGTTAAAAAAAACAAGCGCTTGTTGGGAGGCAACCCAATGGAGGAGTCTTCAACAGATTTGCATTCTCTTCCCTTTTTCTTTTAAATTTTCGTAAATTTTCTTTCATTAATTAGAAATTTTCATGAGTCTCTCTTCTATGCTTAAACTCTATGACTTTACTTTGGTACATTGAGGACAATGTAGAGTTTAAGTGTGGGGGAGGGGTTTACAACTTTGTTAAAAAAAAAAAAAAATCGGGCGGCCAATGGAACTTTCCGACGGATGATGCCCTAAAAAAAAATTTATTTTCAGTCATACTTAGTGTATTTTTAAGTCTTTTTGTTTAACTTAGTGTTTTAAAGAGTCTTAGGATGCCCTTAGTTAGTCAATGATGAAAATGGACAGAATTGAAACATATATGGCGTTGCATATCACTAAAGAATGAATTCATGTGCTAATTGAGACATCTTTTGAGTGTTATGACATGTAGTAGATATGGTTTGCAAGACTTGGTACAGAAATTCGCATGCTAGAATAAGTTTTTGAATCATATGACCTTATGTGAGCTTTTGAGCTATATGTGCTTTATTTCTTGAGTGATCTGATCAATCCATCTTATTTCATAGTTCATAGCTAAATATGCCTCATTTGATTACCTGCCATAGATATTAATGAACTAGAGAATACTAGAACTTACTCATGTCAATTTACAAAGCTTAAAGTTGATACATACTCTGATTCTGGATGTGATTAAAGGCACTTAGGATTTTCCACCACTTAGCCAAACAGCCATGTATCCCATATGTGCGCACGAGTTGCGACCCCCCTAAATAACCATTTTGAGCCCACATTTAGCTTTTCCTTCATCACCATATATATCTAAACACCTTAGCCTAGTGTAGGACTTCTCTGCCCTATGTTCTGCAGACTTAGTGTGAAGTAATGTCGACAAGAGGAGAAGATGATGTTTTTAGTGATGTTTCTTAACTGCTATGATGTGTGTATGGGGATAGACTTGTTCAAACAGCTTTGTAAAGAGTTATTGCCGAAAAAACAAAGAAAAAGAAGAAAATTTTCGAGAGCAAGAACAAAAGAAAGATCAAAAAGCTCTCCGGCAATAGGTTCTAAGTGTCTAAGTTTGGATTAATGTCCCCCGTACTTGTGAGTTTGGAGTTTGTTTCGAATAGAAGGCCCAATAATGCAAAACATGGCCTTTGTCCTGTTCACAAAGCTCAAGGAGAGTTTAGAATGAAGTTAGGGCCCAACAAGATGAAATCTGGCCCGTGGACTTAAAAGAAACACATGGTGACGTTTTGGTTAAGTTGGAGCTCGAATTGTTGATGTTTTGGTGCTTTGACTAAGTCTTTTGAATGCTTTTAACCACCACATATCTAAATTTCGAATGCCTTAGCCTCAGCCCCATTACAACCCTCGAAAGTTCTTCATGATCCTTAAGATGAGTAGCCTTCAATCTGTGGAGTAAGTTGCATGAGTAAGCATATGGTTTTGGTTCATTTGTGCAAGTAGTTGACTTCCATTTCGTTGCATACTTAAACACTTTGAGTGAAACCTTTTCATGAGTGGAAATATGATGAGAGCATCCATGTGAGTTGATCTGAACTTCTTTCGAAGCATGCATAGACTTAAAAACACCATTGTTTTCTCTATGTCTTACTTGTTCATAACATGATCATGTCTCTATTATCACTTGAATTCGATGAACATTCATTCTCAACCCATTGTGATTCCATCGCCATATACTTAAAGAAATTTCTGAGACAATCTGGATTAAGGGCTTAGTTTTTGTTTACTTAGTGTTTCCTTCGTTTTCAAACATGATTACATGAGAATTTGCGGCTTTGAAACGTTGAGACTTCTAAGTGTTTTGTACATATAAGTGTGACATTTTTCCCATTGTTATTTTTCCCTTTATTGTTTTTCTTTGTTTTTGAGTCCTTGTTTTGTTTTGTATTTGCTAGGGACTAGCAAAGTCTAAGTGTGGGGGAATTTGATCTACGCATTTTATGCTTGATTATTAATTTTTTTTCTCTACATTTTCCTTTGTTACGAGCTTAGTAAATATGTTTATAACTTGTTTTATGTTTTTAGGTAGAAAATAAAGGAGAAATAATAAAAGAGATATTTGGAGCAAAACGGTTGTATAATTAAGCTAGAAGACAAATGAGATGATGAGCTTGCATGGAACGGCTTTGAGATAAGCAAGAAGAAGTTGAAACAGACATGAGCTAGCAAAGAAACGGTGGCTTAATTAGATGAAATGGTTTTGCATGGCTAAAAGCTAATGCATGAGCAAGTGATGAGCTAGCTAATTGCTAATGGTTGAAACGGTAACTAGCTAATGAGTGAACGGTTCCTAGCTTAATGGATGACAAATGAAGAAACGGCATGGAGCATAATTACAATGAGCAGCTTGGAGCTAATAGTGGTGGCTGAACGGTTTGCATGGATGTATGGCTGGAACAGTTTTGGAGCTTAATTGCCTATCGAAATGCTGGAACGGTTTTGGAGTTTAAATTGCATGCCGATTTGAAACGGAGGAGTCTCAAATCATCTCCTATATAAGGAGAGCTTGGGGAAGAGAAAGGGGGATCACACATCATAGAAGCCGAAACGCTATCCTAAACACTCCTTCCTACATACACTTCGAATCCCTCTCAAAGCCGAAGCTTCCATCTTCCTCGGATCAAGAATAATTGGCGCGCTTCGTCTTGTTCTTGAGAATCATCACTTGGTGTTCGCAGTGCGCTTCACGGAATTAAAAGTGTAACCATAAACTCTCTATCCCATCTTCGGTTTTGTAAGGATTCTTTGTTTTTGTATTGAAGTTTGTTTAAATTAAGGATATACATTTTGACTAATTTATTTATCTTCCATGTGTTCTTAGTTTTTAATCTTTATTTGTATGCATGCTTGTATGCTTAAAGCTTCTTAATGTGTTGGGTGATACGCTCTTCGTTCCTCCCTAGCATATTTTGTATGAACCTTAGAATAAATAAGGTGTTGGCGTGCTTCGTCCACCTTAAAAGCATATGTATAACTTGCAGGTTGAAAGGTGAGAATTTCGTAGATGGTAAGTGGTTGAAGTATGAAACCGGTGGAGGATGACATGATGTGATGATCACATGTACATATTAGATTAGGGTTTAATTTTCGTAGGAACTTAGAAAACAAACCAACTCTGCACCCCCCTAAACAAACCTAGCATAGTTATGCATGCACCCTTAATCCCCGGTTAAGAACGATCCCTACTCACCAATTCTACATCAACAAAGAAGGGTTTTAATTGTATTTGTGTTTGATTGAGTGTTTAATTAAGTGCTTGAAAAGACATGAATCACTGCTCACGCCAATCAAGAATCTGTACCGGCTCCTCCACATATGTCAAATCCTCTCGGATAGGTAGCTGATGTGGCGCTAGCACATGTGATGGATCTGGAATATACTTCCGCAACATCGAAACATGAAAAACATTGTGTACACGAGCCATCTCGGACGACAACTCAAGTCTGTAAGCCACGGCACCAACCCTCTCGATAATCTCGTAAGGATGGATCTGGATCTGGAATATACTTCCGCAACATCAGTCTGAGGATGAAAAGCTATACTGAAACACAATCTAGTACCCATGGCTCGCTGCAATGCCTGCCAGAACTCTGAGGTAAACTGACTGTCTCGGTCAGAAACAATAGATACAGGCACACCATGCAGACGAACGATCTCCGTCAAATACACCTTTGCCAATCTGCCCACTGAAATCTTCCCCGGAAGTGCCAGAAAATGAGCGGATTTCGTTAATCGATCTACGATAACCCAAATACTAGTATTACCAGCTGAAGTACGCGGCAACTGATACACAAAATCCATGGTAATGTGCTCCCACTTCCAAACCGGAATTTTCAAGGGCTGCAACTTTCCCACAGGCTTCTGCCTCTCCACTTTAACCTGTTGACAAATCAAACATCTGCTCACATATGCGGCAATCTCCCGCTTCATATTGCGCCACTAGTAATAAGCTTGAAGTGTACGAAATATCTTCGTACCGCCGGGATGCATCGCATACGTCGAACAATGAGCTTCGTCTAAAATCTCTTTCTTCAGACTCTCGTCCCTGGGTACACATAATCTGCTTCTGAATAGTAGGAATCCGCATCCTAAGCTTCCCGAACCTGATCAACTAACACTGGTCGAACCTGGAAGCTAGCTAACAAAGCTCCATCATCGTCCCACGCGAACTCAGCTCCCGTAGCCCGAAGCTCAGCTAACATAGAAACCCTGGCCACACACACATGAAACAGCGAAGCTCCGAATTTTCGACTGAGTGCATCAGCAACGACATTAGCCTTCCCTGGATGGTACTCGAAAGTGCAATCATAATCGTTGATCAACTCCATATATCTACGCTGCCTCATGTTCAAGTCTGGCTGCGTGCGCAAATAAGTAAGACTCTTGTGATCGGTGTATATCTTGCACTGAGCTCCGTACAAGTAGTGTCTCTAACTCTTCAATGCTAATACAATAGTAGCCAACTCCAAATCATGCGTCGGATAGTTGACTTCATGTTGTTTCAGCTGCCTGGAACCGTAGGCCATAACCCTGCCATGCTGCATTAGAACACAAACATGTCCCAACTTTGATGCATCGCTGTAAACCACGAACTCACCGCTATCATCAGGTAGGGTCAAAACCAGTGTAGTAGTCAACTTTTCCTTGAAGAGCAAATAACTCTCCTCACATGCATCAGACCACTCGAACTTGATGCCTTTCTTTGTCAATCGGGTAAGTGGAGTGGCAATCCGCGAAAAGTCCTGCACAAAGCGTCGATATTAGCCTGCCAAACCCAAGAAACTCCTGATCTCTGGTACAGTGGTAGGTCTACTCCAATTCAACACAGCTTCGATCTTGTCAGGATCTACGCTGACTCCCTCAGCTTATATCACATGACCCAAAAACTTCACGCTATCCAACTAAAACTCGCACTTGCTGAACTTCACAAACAACTGATTGTCCCGCAAAGTCCACAAAACCGCTCGCAAATGTTTCTTGTGCTGGCCCACACTCCTGGAATAAATCAGGATGTCATCGATGAACACGATCACAAACTTGTCTAGAAACCGCCTGAACCCCCGGTTCATCAAATTCATAAAAGCTGCGAGGGCATTGGTAAACCCAAACGACATAACCAAAAACTTGTAATGTCCATACCGTGATCTGAAAGCTGTCCTGGCCATATCTGACTCTTGGATCCTCAATTGATGATATCCGGACTTGAGATCAATCTTCGAAAAGACTGAAGCTCCCTTGAGTTGATCAAACAAGTCGTCAATCCGCAGCAACGGATACTTGTTCTTCACAGTGACTTGGGTAATCGTTGCACAACCGCATGGAACCATCATTCTTCCGCACAAACAGTACAGGAGCACCCCACGGCGATACACTGGGTCGTATGAAACCCTTCTCCAGCAACTCTTAAAGTTTAATCTGTAGCTCTTTCAACTCTGCTGCGCGTCATACAATAAGGTGCCTGACATATGGGTCTAGTGCCCGGTAATAGCTCAATGGTGAAATCAATCTTCCGAGCTGGAGGAATACCCGGTAACTCCTCTGGAAACACATCTGGAACCTCGGAAACTACCTCAATATCACTAATGTCTGGTACAGCAGCCGTAGTATCCATAACATGAGCTAAATAAGCAACACAACCCTTCATCAGCCTTCATCGCTGAAATTACACATGGCAATGAAGTATTCTTCTCACCGCGAAACAATATCTCGGGAAAACCTGGTCGTCAAAACACAACCTCCTTCTTGTGACAATCAAATATAGCCCAATGTGTCTCCAAGTAGTCCATACCCAAAATCACATCAAAGTCGACGATATCCAGTAATAACAAATCCGCGGCTAAACCATGACCTCCAATAAAAATCTCACAATCCCTATACACCCAGCCAATACTCACAACCTCACCGAACGGATACAACACTCTCCACAACCCCAGAATTGGAGATGCAGGTACGGTAGCTAAAGATGATAGTCTATATGACATGAATGAGTGCGTAGCACCTGGATCTAGCAATGTAAGTACTGGATAACCAAAGACATGCAACGTACCGATAACAACCTCCGGTGAAGCTCTGCCCTCGCACAATGTCATGGCATGAACCCTGGCCTGCCCGGCTGGTCGTCCACGCTGATGGTGTCCCTGCTGTCCGCTCTGGCCAGAAAACTGTACTGATCGAGCCCCAAAAGTGGTACCTCGCTCTCTTACGGAACTCTGGGCTGCCTGTCCACCGGCACCATCAAGCTGGAAACATTCTCTCGCATAGTGACCCTCTTGGCCACAACGATAACAAACGACAGGGCCTCGCTGACATGGACCAGCACGATGCCTGCTGTAAAGACTACACAATGGGTACTCCCTCGGTACGAAAAAAGAGCCATCGGTACGCCGAGGATAACTGGAACCGCTAGAACCCCCACTAGACTGTGGTCGCTGCGGTCGATCTCTCCTCCATCTCTGCCTCTGTCTAGGTGCACTAGCTGGTGGTCTGTATGGTCCCTGTTTATTGTTATTGATATGATATTGAGAAATTCGGATGAGATTGGTGCCCACGGTTTGGCTTTTGTGGCATAGGATGAAGCATACTTTCCGGGTGCAGGTTAATGGCAATTCCGCGTTAGTAGCATTACTCTACTGAAATTTTAATGTTTTTTATTGGTTCGTGTTTTCAGAAGGGGTTTGATTCTGGTTTAGGAAACTAAATCGGGGTTGGGTCATTTCACTGTGCTCTCACCATATCCATAGAATCCATTAGTGAGATTTCGGATACCATGGAAGTCTATCAACACAAGGAGAGCCCGGAGTTCGGGTCTAGTTGTCGCCTCAGCAACAAATATCTCTGCATGAATTGGACTTGGCTTCTCCAATTGAGGGTACACAACCTTACCCCTCCTCATTACTTTCATTGTGACTCTTGTTGGAAGGGAGGAGTTTGTGGCATGATATTCGTTCGTGGTGGCATCATGATGATGATGAAGATGGATAGACTTGGACACCTAGCTAGATCACATTATACAAACAAAACTTAAAACTCATAACACACGAATATGTAATTTTCACACCTAAGAAACCATATCATTGTCACCAATTCATCTCAATGCATTTGATTGCTCAGACAACAATCTAGTACTTATGCATGAAAATCACATCACATATTGATCACAAGCAAATTGTCAATTCAAGAGTTCTCAAACATGGTGGCATCATCTCAATTTCATCAATTCTAATTCTGAGCAACATTCAAAGCACAATTGCATATAACCAACACTCAATGTAACCCAATTGTCTAGATAAGGTCCTCAATTTCTTAGTCTAATTGCTTGTCCAATTAAGCAGTGCTATCTAATTTTGAACCGAAACGTCAAAAATCCTTACCTGGACAATCACATTACAACTAAAACACACAAAACACACAATTACACAAAACTTGCTTCAAAATTTCGGCAAAATCATGCATAACCAATTGTCACCAAAATTTTTTGATAAGTTTTCATGCAATTGGCAACAAATTTCAACTACCCATTAGTCCTAGATTATGAATTCAAGCATAAATAGACTCAATTAACACTAAACACAAGCCAATCCTAAAAATTTTAAACTAGGGTTCATGCATGTCATATCTTGACCAATTTCATGCAAATAGATGTTAAAATCACACAACTCATACATCCAAATCAAGGAATATAGCTCTCACTAACCACAAACATCACAAAATCACAACAATATCACCAAAAATTTCAATTCGGGTTTAAGGGTTCTAGAGCACAAACCTCTTAGAGAAAAACCAAAAACAATACATGGCACTCTAAGCACTGCAACACGCAAGAATTAGCTTCTACTTTGAGCATTTGAGTGAGTTTTGCGTGATTTAAGAAGTTAGAGTGTTTAGATGTGTTAAGAGAGAGAGAGGGGGGGGGGGGGAAATAAAGAGAAAGGATTCAAAAATATGAGAAGGGAGGCAGAGAAGAAGAGAAAAGAGAGAGACAATATGGATTTTTTAAAAAGTCCAACTCGGGTCAATACTGATCCCATGCCTACCTTTGACGGGTCGAAGGATTGTCTCGACCCATCGAATGTAAGCCATTGTCTCCTTAGTGTGCAATTATTCGATGGATCAAAGAGGAAAAACTATCATTCTTCGACATGTTGAGAATTCCCAGGTTTTTTTACCATTAAACAAGCACTCAATATCACACAAAAATTTCACACACCCTACACACTTTCCTACCATAAATTTCACATGCGCAAAGCTAACTTGCTAAACAAACGAGCAAGCAAACAAGCATAGACAATGAAAGTAAGATAAGAGATTAGAAATTCTTCCCCTTAAAGACCGATAAATATGTTCCATAGTCACCAACATTCAAGATCAATTTTGGTCTTACCTTCCATGCTAGGTATCCTTGGACACTTCGTCAAAGTTTTCTCTCTGGGTTTGCATGGTCATAACCTTTATAACCTCACACTTATTCCTTTGGCCAGAGTAATGGCGTCCGACAATTTTGCGTTCAAGTTTAATGACCTTAACATGGTTGTAGCGGAGAGCAAAGCTTTCAAAGCATCAATGTGTGTGGAACATATACAAAATTCACTTCTACAACATGGTCACTTGGCTCAATTCCTTCCCAAGGTTTTATCCAGTGCCCATTCACCTTGAAAGTGCTTCCATCTTTAAAATTTCGCAAAGTCACTGCCCTATGAGGAAAAACTTCTACAAGATCAAATGGGTTATTCCATCTAGACCATAGCTTCCTCGAAAATAAGGTAAGTCTAGAGTTGTACAACAACACCTTTTGTCCCACAATCAGCCCATAGTGCATCATCAAGCTTAAGACTCCAATCCTTCCGGTTTGCATTCACGGTCTTCTCCAAAATACTCATGAGCTTCAGTTGCTAATCTAAACTTTGGTACTCGTTTGAGGATGATATGGTATAACTATCTTGTGAGAAACCCCATACTTCTTTAAAAGAGCCTTGAACTTATGGTTGATAAAATGAGAGCCTCACTCACTTATGATGTCCCTTGGAGTTCCATGCCTTGTGAAGATGGTACCCAGGAGAAACTTTGTTACCACCTTGGCATCATTTGTTGGGCATGCCATAACTTCTACCCATTTAGAGACATAGTCAACCACCACTAATATATAGCATATTCCATGTGAGCAAGGAAATGTCCCATGAAGTCAATACCCCAAACGTCAAATATCTTAGTTTCAATAATGGTTCTTAACGGCATTTGATCCCTTCTATTGATCCTACCCGCTCTTTAGCACCAGTCACATGTCTTGATGAAAGCATAAGCATCTCAAATAAGGTTGGACCACCATAATTTGGCTTGGAGAACTTTGTAGGAGGTCCTGGAGGGCCCATGGTGTCCTCCACACTAAAGTGCATGAAAAAAGGTGAGCACACTATACATCTGGTCATTTGGAACACATCTTCTGAGGATCTAATCTCTACCTTCCTTGAATTGTACAAATAGAGGTCATCCCAAATGAACTCTTGGCTCATCCTCATCAATCTCTTCGTTTTCTCACTCGAAAAGTGGATGGGAATAAATGTACCCTTACTTGCTAGATAGTTAGCAATATCCGTAAACCATGGGTAGTGGGAAGTAATGAGCACTTCATTGATAATGAATAGTTGTTCGCCCAGAAATTCATCATTCAAGTCACTTTCTTCATCATTGAGTCGAAAACATGGGAGGTGATTCGCAACCAAGTTGTGCTTCCTGGGCTTGTCCACAATATTTAAGTCGAATTCTTGAAGAAGTAGTACCAATCTCAACATCCTTACCTTAGACTCGGCCTTAGTGAGGAGACACTTGAGAGAACTCTGATCCGTATGTACTATGACTTTAGAACCCATAATGTAACTCTAGAATTTGTCGAGTGCAAATACTATAGACAACATCTCCTTCGCCGTAGTGGTGTAGTATCTTTGAGCTGAGTTAAAAGTCCTTGAAGCATATTGTGTCACCCCCAACACATTGTCTCTCATTTGGCCTAGCATCACACCCATTGATAATCAGTGGCATCACACATTATGGATGAACTCATCAAAACTATCCCCAAAAAAAGAAAAGTCATCCATAAACACCTCTACAAATTCACCAATCATTCCCGAAAAAATTGCTTGCATACAACGTTAAAATGTAGCTGGTGTATTACATGACGCGAATGACATTCTTCAAAAGGCGAAAACCCCTTGTGGACATGTAAATGCTATCTTCTCTTAATGTTATGGGCTAATTGAAATTTGTTTGTATCAACTATAACCATCTAGGAAACAATAGTATTTATGCCCAGCTAACTTCTCAAGCATTTGATCAATAAAAGGCAATGGAAAAATATCATTATCAGTAGCCGCGTTAAGCTTTCGATAATCAATATAAAATCTTCAACTATTAACTATTCTAGATGGTATCTGTCACGATGCAAACCTAAATTAGTGAGTTAATTGTCGTTAGTCGCGAGATATACATCCTACGTCAAGTTTATCGAGATTAATCAAGACCAAAAATTGACTCTTTAGAAATTACTATTTTGGACTCACTTCCTTCACAAAAGTCATAGAGGAAATTATTTCGAGTTCGTGCATATTTTTATTGTATTTTACGGCGGTCGGAGCTAATTATTATGAATTTTGGAAGTTTCAAGTGAAAGTAATGAAATCAGAAGCTTACTATTGGGTAAATTTTTTGGACCGTCTGACCATGATTAAGTGCAATCTGGGCCGTCCATTTGATTAAGTTGATTTGGGTATTTTTTTTACCTTGGCTGGGTAATATCCCAACCTTTTTCCTTCCTCTTCTCTCTCTCTCTCTCTCTCTCTCTCTCTCTCTCTCTCTCTCTCTCTCTCTCTCTCTCTCCGCGTCGATCGACGCCGACAAGCCATCACCGACTAACAACCAAATTTGTCAGACTCGTCCTCAAAATGCTAACCTTAGTCTCCTCTTCTCTTTCCCCAGCACAGAAACATCCAATTCAGATTCACCGAAGCCATAAATCGACAGGAAATTCTAGGTTTCGAGGCTGAATTGGCTGCCACCTTTGGTTACCAACCGCCTAAGGATAGGGATTTTGAAGCCCATAGTTGCAGGAGCCAAATGGGTCCACTCTTCGACCTCGATGTGGTCGGACAGTACGGATCGACCGATTTTAAATCTAGCGATTTCTTCGACCTTTGTAGGTAAAATCTTATCGATGTGTTATGAATTGACCTTAGTTATAGTCATGATAGTTGTATGCATGTTGTGATCTTCGTTTTGGTATGCAGGTCGAAGCCATCCGAGCGGGTCAGTTTTCAAACGTCGTTGTGCACAACGGAGCTCCGATGACCAATAAAACCGACTTTCTCATGGGAGGTTTCTAAGCTTATTTCTGATCGAATTTTGCGTAGGTTTGTGCGATTTAACAACTTTGGTGATGTTTCGGGTATTTTCAGGATTCAGGCCGATTAGACACTTTCATACTATTATCCAATTCACATTCACCGAAGCCAGAAATCGACAGAAAATTCTAGGTTTCGAGGCCGAATCGGCTGCCACCTTTGGTTATCAACCGCCTAAGGATAGGGATTTTGTAGCCCATAATCACAGGAGCCAAATGGGTCTACTCTTCGACCTCGATGTGGTCGGACAGTACGGATCGGCCGATTTTAAATCTAGCGATTTCTTCAACCTTTGGAGGTAAAATCTTATCGATGTGTTATGAATTGACCTTAATCGTAGTCATGATAGTTGTTATGCATGTTGGATCTTCGTTTTGGTATGCAGATCAAAGCCATCCGAGCGGGTCAGTTTTCATACGCCGCCGTGCACAACGGAGCTCCGGCGACCAATAAAACCAACTTTCTCATAGGAGGTTTCTAAGCTTATTTCTGATCGAATTTTGCGTAGTTTTGTGCAATTTAACAACTTTGGTGATGTTTCGGGTATTTTCAGGATTCAGGTCGATTCGACACTTTCATGCTATCATGCGATATGTGTCGAGTCGAGGCTCATCTTCGGCTGAGTTCTGTTGTAAGGCATGATGACTAAGAGCAACCTCAGAGTTTGTCGATATGAGAAATTAGGGTATCGGCTCACAATGATCATAATATAAATATGAGGTACCAATGGTCATTTATCTCGACTTCCTTTCTCCCTTTAGTCGTGCATTCACAAACCTGTTTATAATTGATATTAGACTCTCACTTTGTCTTAGGAAGGTCGAGTAAGACTTTTGAACTTAGTGATCGGCCAATTACGTTTCAGGCGATTCAGGTTAGTGGACCATTTATTTTTCACTGATTGTTGCGAGTCTAACACTATATTTATGAATTTATTGAAAAGACCTGATCCCGATTCAGTTGCCTAAACTAGAATTAAGCCCTAACGACACCTAAATTTTTACAATTTTTTTTGCCTAAGTTTCTTCTAAAAACCAGAAACCCAAAAACCTGCAAGGAAAACACACTTCTAAAATGTCCATAAAAGAAAACCGTGGGCACCAAATCCCAACAAGATTTCTCAAATCAGTCAAACACTAAATCTACTAGAAATATAAACTGTTTATAGAAGGTGATTAGAAATCCGAAGACTGAATGGAAAATACAACACAGAGGAAGTAAACTCTATATAGTATTCAGAGTGACTTCTAATTTACATATTACACAGGACAAGTAGGTTAAGCTAGGAATATATTAGATGAGTACAGTGACACGGACTATATGCCTCCATTGCTGACATGCAATCCCAGGATACAAACTGCTAGTGCGTCGAGAAGCCAGTGCATCAATGCATCAACTATGACTATGCTCTGTGTAAAACAAATCATATATGCCTCCATGCAAATACATAACCGTAAATGCACACTAATAAAATGCATAACTGTAAAATGTATAACCGTAAAATGCATAATCATAAAATGCATAACAATAGACTCGCAAATTGACAGAGAAGATAAAGTCTCCACTCACAGTACATAGCTAGCTCTGTGGTATGACAAAAGTCCCCTTGCCAAAATCACGATCATGTTCTCCTGAATAAATAAAAGATTTATTTAATATGGGAATTTGATAAAATGTGTGAAAGTCAACTCAAAAACTATCCCGAAAATCCCCTGATAAATTTTGGATTTTCGCCTCGTTAGAGCCCTGCGTGGCCTCCTAGTGAACCAGCTCCGATTGGAGCATGTGACCTACCAAATTGTAGATCACACCAAGCCCCAACGATCTCCCAACTAAAGCTTCCCCTGATTCTGGCTCGTTTCGCCGGAATCGCCTCGAAAGCCGGTGGATCCAATATCTAGCCGAAATGTTCACGGCGACGAAACATCGGCCACACATCTCCGTTTCCCATGAAACCAACCCAGATCGACTCCCCATGGTCCAATTGACCAGAACCCCCACTCCACCACCGATAAATCTCGTCTGAGTGTCACCGGTGACACCCTACGAGTCGATCAACCTGTGACGACCCGTAACAGAATTAGTAGTGTTAATCAGCTTAGTCCATGAGGTTATGTGTAATCGCAGATTTCCGACAGATAATTGAATCTCCAGACTTGATCACAACTAAATTATTGGCCGAGAATTTGAGTTGAGTCTCTTCTCGAGAGTTGTTGTATGCGTGATTTCAAATTCGTGGGCGGTTCCGGATCATTATTTGGACGATCGAAAAATATAATATGAATATTTGAAATTTCGACATAATCTGTTTAAAATGACAGCTTCAATTCGTTAGCGACTAAATTACCGGACGAGAATTTGATTTGGGATCCTTCCTGAAAGTTGTAGAGAATTTAATTTCGAGCTTGTGGGAACTTTCGAAGGATTATTCCGAGTTTCGAGGATTAATTTACGAATATTTTCGATCGTTGATTATTTAATTGGATAAGCATGTGTTAGGTTGAACCGTTGACTTTTTATCGGATTTGTTGAAATGTTTGACTTCGGGTGGAAATTGAAGAAGATGTCGAGTTGAGTTTGTTGCCGCGAGAATTATTGAAATCGAAATTACGACGCGGAAGTTACGGGTATTCGAAGTTTGTCGTAAATTTAATTGTGGGAGTTTCCTAATATGGCAAGTATTTAATGTGGGTTTCTATATTTGGAAAGTCAAAACTTGTATTGATGGGTTGACTGGTCAACGCGGGCTCGGTGGAGGAGACCACGACGGTGCTCGATGGCTCGTCGGCGGCGAGCTCCGTCCGGCCACCCCAAGGCTCGGCCTTGGTCTCAATCGATTCGTCCCGGCCTCCTTGTCCCTTTTCCGGCAACCTCTCACGGCGTGGGTCGCCGGAGGTGGAAGAAAATTCCAGCCAAAGTTGTAGAAATTTGGGGTTTTTGGGTCGATCAGATTCCGGCTGATTTGAGCTACAAAATGTATTGGGCTTTGAAGCTCTCATCACCATGAAGCTACCTATGTAAGTATGGAGTTCTAATTTTGCTTGTACATGGAGAATTGTTGGATTGAAAAGTTTGTGTAATTTCGGTTTTGCTTGAAATTGAACTAGATAGAGTTAGAATTGGACTTCAGTGTAGTTATGGAAGTTGCTTGTTGTATTGATACACTTGCATCTCGGCTGATCCCCGATGGATGCCTACCAGGAGGGGCAGTACCCCGACCTGACCAGCGAGGGGCAGTACCCCGGAACCGAGGCCTTTCTGGCTAGAATCACGTGTGGGTCTGGGATCCCGTGATTCAGACTGTACTAGCACGGATGTGTTTACGAGCGACCCCGTGAGATTTTCCATGCATGCTCTGTACGTGTGAGGAGTCAGAGTCTCCCTTATGTACCATTTGATTTTTATGCATTTTTATGCATATGTTTTTATAACATATATTATTTGGCGAAAGACATTTATTTTCGTCCACTCACTCTAACAGTTTTTCATGTCTTTCCCCTGGGTTTTTCGGTTTCCGTACCCAGTTTGCAGTTCAGATTCTGGTGTCGCACGTCGTGGTAGGAGGCATAGTATTCGAGCGATGTTTCTTTTATGGTAGGTTCTTAGTTTGGCCTACTATTTGTATATCTATACTAGAAGTCGCTCTGAGTATTCTGATGTATATTTTTATTCGATTTTCCCCGGATTTCGGTAAAGTATAGTTATATTTATTACTTTACATTACGGTTGATATATTGAGAAATCCGGATGGGATTGGTGCCCACGGTTTAATTTTTGTGGCATAGGATGAAGTGTATTTTCCGGGTGCAGGTAATGGCAATTCCGCGTTAGTAGCGTTACTCTGCCGAAATTTTAATGGTTTTTGTTGATTCACGATTTCAGAAGGGGTTTGATTCCGGTTTAGGAAACTAAATCGGGGTTGGTTCTTTTCAGCTTGGTATCGGAGCATTGGGTTATAGGTTCTGTAGACTTCTATAGTCGTGTTTACTAAGGGTATTTGAGAATGTACAGCATGTTTGGAGTGGTGACCCGACCGGCCGGCTGATACTCATCAATACTCCGGGTGTTGTATACTTTCAAATATTTAAAGTTCCATGATTACATTCTACTTGTTGCGAACAATGTTTTATTCATTAGGATGCCTCCTTGACGTGCTTTCCGTGTCGATACGGTTTTGGATCCTATTGAGGATCAATCGACGCGCGATTTGCCAGTGAATTGTGGGATTGGATGAGTATTCTGAATTCAGAGATTTGTGCGGCATGGTTTGCCTGGTTGTGCGTGTATGAGCGTCTATGTGTTGCCTCAGAGCAGAGAATTGTGGCAGTTGATGTTTTTGCCTGAGTCAGATCATTGCATTTGGTGGGTTGGTATTGTGTGAGTTCCTGTTGCGACTCCATGGCCTACTTTCAAGGTATTGTTTATACGGTAATGGTTTAATCAGACTACCCAACATTAGAATGAGGAGTGTTTACCCACCTGAGGCAGAAATGTATTGTTCACATGTTTGTCCCTGTTTGCACGAGTTATGTGGCTGCAGAGGAAGTAATGCACGAGGTTCGAGATGAGTTTGAACCTGAGCATCAGAGGGATTTTGATTGATATGCCTCGAGACAACCGTGAGGAGCTTAGTGTGCTGCACTCAGAGGCGAGGACATCGAGAAGGAAAGGCTTACGCGGTTTTCGATGTGTTGGTTTAAGGAAAGTGGACTTAGTCGAGATATTTTGATGAGGTTGAGTTCCGACACCTCGGGATCAGTGACTTCATCAGGCTGTGGCCTTTTCGATTTTGATAAGGGTCATCCGAATAAGGCAAAGGATCCGTTTGGTGGTGATGGAGATCACAGAGTAGCGGACTTGTTCATGTGGCATGAGTTTGGGTGATCGTTGGTAATCCTTTCTCGCAGCAGGTGTCGCTATGACTTGTGTTCGTGGAGCACTTTCGGTTGCTATTGTTGTGGCCAGGAGGGTCACGTTGCGAGGGAGCATCCTCAGCCAACTGTTTGGCAGCTCGGAGATCACGAGGAGGTCATGATGTTATTTCTGGAGTTTGACTAATGTAGCCTTTTAGACGAGTTAATCAGCAAAGTCATAATCGACATAGATGGCTAGTTGGGCATGCCGGAGTTCGTGCCATGACTTTGTATGAGGACAGAGTTTCTTTGAGGTTACCGTTGCTTGACATCCATGGCTATTGTACCTGCATCTCCACTTCTGAGGTTTTGGAAAGTGTTGTATCCATCCGGAGGTTGCGAGATCCCTGTTGGAGGATATGAGTTAGCCGTGGATCTGTTATAGTTTGATACCGTTGATTTTGTTATGATGTTGAGTATGGACTTTTGGCGACACATTGGGCTATGTTCGATGGTCACGAGAAGGTGGTTGTGTTTCGACGACCAGACTTTTCCCCGAGATACTGTTTCAGCGGTAATGGTCGAACGGATGGTGGAAACGTGTTGTGTTGTTTGTTTAGCTTATGCTGTGGATACTTCGGTTGCGGTGCCCGACATTGGCGATGTTGAGTTGGTTCTCGAGTTTCCAGATGTGTTCCGGAGTTACCAGGTATTCCTCCAGTTCGGGAGACCGACTACACCATTGAGCTTTTACCGGGCGCTGGACTCATATCACCGGCATCTTGTTGTTCGGTGCCAGCGGAGCTGATGGAGCTACATATTCAACTTCGAGAGTTGCTGGAGGAGATTCATGCGATCCAACGTATCTGCGTGGTGTGCTCTAGCATTATTTGTGTGAATGTTGGATGGTTCAACGAGGTGGTGCATTGACTACTGGAAGCTGAATCAGGCTTCAGAGGAGAGCAAGTATCCTTCGCCTCGGATTGATGATTTGTTTGATCAGCTCAAGGGAGCTTCAGTCTTTTCGAAGATCGATTTCGGGTTCGGATACCATCAGATGAGGATCGATGAGTCAGATGTGGCCAGGATAATTTTTGGATCTCGGTGCGGGCATCAGGAGTTCTTGGTCATGCCTTTTGAGTTGACCAATACCTCGCAGTTTTTACGGACTTGATAGACCAGGTGTTCAGACGGTTTCTGGACGAGTTTGCGGTCGTGTTCGTTGGCAACATCTTGATTTATTCCAGGAGTGTGGGCCAGCACCTGAAGCAATTGCGAGCGGTTTGCGAACCTTGCGAGATGATCAGTTGTTGGCAAAGTTCAGTAAGTGTGAGTTATGGTTGATTTGCGTGAATATTTTGGGCCACGTGATGTTAGCTGAGGGAGACAGCATGGATTCCGATCAGAGTAAAGCCGTGTTAATTTGGAGTTTACCTACCATTGTACCAGAGATCAGGAGTCTCTTAGGTTTAGCATGCTATTATCGGTGCTTTGTGCAGGATTTTCCCGGATTACCACTTCACTTTCCGGATTGACGAAGAAGGCGTCAAGTTCGAGTGGTTCGATGTGTATGAGATGAATTACTCACTCCTGAAGGAAGGTTGACCGTTGCCTCGGTTCTGATGTTACCTGACGATCATGGTGAGTTCGTGGTTTATGGCGATGCATTGAGATTTGGATTTGGTTATGCTTGATACAGCATTGCAGAGCGGTGGCTCATGGGTTCAGGCAGTGGAACTTTATGAAGTTGCGTATCCTGTGTATGATTTGAGAGTTGCTGGTTTTATGTTAGCATCGGAGAGTTGGAGACACTACTACTACAGTGTGCAGCGCAGTGTAGGATGTACACTGATCACATGAGTTTCATCTACTTGCATTTTCGGCCAGATTTGAGCTTGAGGCAACGTAGATGGATGAGCTCGATTAATGACTATGGCTGCACATTTGAGTTTATCCGAGAAAGAGGTTATTGTTGTTGCTGATGCATTCAATCAGAAGTCAGGAGCTGCATTGTTTCATGTGTGTGTGGCTCGAGTTTCTGTGTTAGCCAAGTTGCGAACTACGGGAGCTGAGTTCAAGTGTGATGATGTTGAAGCTTGTTGTTTTGCGTGCGTTATGCACTGGTGGAGCGGAGATGTATCAGATACTTCGAGTTTACTACTCGTGACGCAACCTGTAGAAGAATGTAGCAGCTTGTGTGTGCAGATGCCACATTTATCGGCAGGCGATGGTTAGGAGGCGGTGACTTGCCGGAAAGTTACAGCTAATGGAGATTTCCAATTAGAAGTTGGAGTTTGTCGCTGTGGTTTTGTGTGCCAGTATGCACTTCGGTTTGTGGTACCAGTTGTCAGGCCATTGTGGACCACTTGATGAACTTAGTTCTTTTCCTTGTACTTTCGGAAAAGATTTCGGTAGCGGACTGGCATAGCTGTATTTGACGGAGGTTGTCCATTTACGTAGTGCGCCTGTGTCCCAGTTTGTTGATCGAGATAATCAGTTACAACTGAGTGTTGGCAAGCTTTGCAGCAAGCATTGGGGACCAGATTATAGTTTAGTACAGTTTCTTATCGTCAGATTGGCGGGCGATCTTTGAGGACTATTCAGACCTTGGAGGGCATGTTGTGGTCTTATGTATTGCAATTCCGAGGAATTTGGGACCGGCAGTTTCAATTGTACGAGATTGCTTGCAGTATCAATTTGTAGACCACTATGATTTTGATGTTACATGATGTCGTTTTGAGGAACGATGTTGTACTCCATTGTGTTGGAGCGAGTTTGGTGTGAGCTGACGTTTGTTTCTGATTTAGTGGAATGTACTACCACAGACCTTCGGATTAGCGGAAACAGCTTCATAATTGCCCGAGTTCGATGTGTGAGCTATGTTGGTGTGAGTAGGTTGAATTGTGATTTGCCACGTTATTTTGACCCGTATGTGACCATAGGCGAGTTGTGTTGTGCCGTATAGTTCGGCATTGTCTATAACGTTGGCTTTTGTGTATGTTGTGTTCCGTATGGTGGAACTACATTTCAGATTTGTTGCGTGTTTTGTACCCTATCAATTCCTTATGCAGGAAGACTTGGCAATTGTGAGGAGCCAGTTCAGATTTGAGATTTGAGGGTACAAGGATTACAACACGGAGCGTTGAACTGAAGACTTGTACAGTTGACGTAGCCACTGAAGAGTTGAACTGTATGCAAAGGCAGTGCTTCTACTTTTCAGTTGGTAGTCTTGGAAATTTCGAGGTCAAATTTTTTTTAAGGGGGTTGGATTTGTGACGACCCGGAACAGAATCAGTAGTGTTAATCAGCTTAGTCCATGAGGTTATGCGTAATCGCAGATTTCCGACAGATAATTGAATCGCCAGACTTGATCACGACTAAATTATTGGCCGAGAATTTGAGTTGAGTCTCTTCTCGAGAATTGTTGTACGCATGATTTCGAGTTCGTGGGCAGTTCTGGATCATTATTTAGACGATCGAAGAATATAATATGAATATTTGAAATTTCGACATAATCGGTTTAAAATGACAGCTTCGTTAGCGACTAAATTACCGGGCGAGAATTTGATTTGGGATCCTTCGTGAAAGTTGTAGAGAATTTAATTTCGAACTTGTGGGAACTTTCGGAGGATTATTCCGAGTTTCGAGGATTAAGTTACGAATATTTTCGATCGTTGATCATTTAATTGGATAAGCATGTGTTAGGTTGAACCGTTGACTTTTTATCGGATTTGTAGAAATGTTTGACTTCGGGTGGAAATTGAAGAACATGTCGAGTTGAGTTTATTGTCGCGAGAATTATTGAAATCAGAATTACGACTCGGAAGTTACGGGTATTCGAAGTTTGTCGTAAATTTAATTGTGGGAGTTTCCTAATATGGCAAGTATTTAATGTGGGTTTCTATATTTGGAAAGTCAAAACTTGTATTGATGGGTTGACTGGTCAATGTGGGCTTGGTGGAGGAGAGCACGACGGTGCTCGACGGCTCGTCGGCGGCGAGCTCTGTCCGGCCACCCCAAGGCTCGGCCTTGGTCTTAATCGATTCGTCCCGGCCTCCTTGTCCCTTTTCCAGCCACCTCTCACGACGTGGGTCGCCGGAGGTGGAAGAAAATTCCCGCTAAAGTTGTAGAAATTTGGAGTTTTTGGGTCGATCCCATTCCGGCCGATTTGAGCTACAAAATGTATTGGGCTTTGAAGCTCTCATCACCATGAAGCTACCTATGTAAGTATGGAGTTCCAATTTTGCTTGTACATGGAGAATTGTTGGATTGAAACGTTTGTGTAATTTCGGTTTTGCTTGAAATTGAACTAGATAGAGTGAGAATTGGACTTCGGTGTAGTTATGGAAGTTGCTTGTTGGATGATTTTGAGTGGAATAGGTGTTGCTCCACCGGGAAATTTCATGTTTGGGTGGCGCCGCCGGCGGCGGCGACGGTCAACGGTGGTCAACAGTTGATTTTTTGGGATTTTTGACAAGTTGCATGTCGTCTCGCTTGGAATCGCGCCCCGATCGCAGTTGTGAGGTTTGTTTTTCGATTTGAGCATCGGAAATTATAGCGAGGTGTTGTGATGTGATTATCGGATTTTCGACAATTCGTCGTAATTGAATTATGTGTTTCCGAGAACGGTTGTTTCTCGTGATATGATTCGAAGTACTGTGTTATGATTTTGAGAAATGGATTTTATGATTATTCAGGGGTTCGTGATCGTTCCTTTGGCGAGGGATTTTCCGCCGAATGACGGGATTAACGCGAACTGCGTTACGCTAGTCTGTGAGTGGACATTTCTTTTCATGGATTGATTGCGAGTCTTTTATATACGTTTTACGAACTTTAGCATGCAGTATGATCATGATTTTTATGAGCATGTGTTATACGATTATGCCTATACCAGTATATATTACGTATATGCATTTATATATTGTTTTATGCATTTGCATCGAACTATCTATGATTTGGTTTACACAGAGTACAGTCTCAGTATATGTTGTTGTATTGATAAACTCTCGATGGATGCCTACTAGGAGGGGCAGTACCCCGACCTGACCGGCGAGGGGCAGTACCCCGGAACCGAGGCCTTTCTGGCTAGAATCACGTGTGGGTCTGGGATCCCGTGATTCGGACTGTACTAGCACGGATGTGTCTATGAGCCACCCCTAGATTTTCCATGCATGCTCTGTACGCGTGAGGAGTTAGAGTCTCCCTCGTGTACCATTTGATTTTTATGCATTTGACTCGCATATGTTTTTATAACATATATTATTTGGCGAAAGACATTTATTTTCGTCCACTCACTCTAACAGTTTTTCATTTCTTTCCCCTGGGTTTTTCGGTTTCCGTGCCCAGTTTGCAGTTCAGATTCTGGTGTCTCACGTCGTGGTCGGAGGCATAGTATTCGAGCGATGTTTCTATTATGGTAGGTTCTTAGTTTGGCCTACTATTTGTATATCTATACTAGAAGTCGCTCTGAGTATTCTGATGTATATTTTTATTCAATTTTCCCCGGATTTCTGTAAAGTATAGTTATATTTATTACTTTACATTACTGTTGATATATTGAAAAATCTGGATGGGATTGGTGCCCACGGTTTGATTTTTGTGGCATAGGATGAAGTGTATTTTCCGGGTGCAGGTAATGGCAATTCCGCATTAGTAGCGTTACTCTTCCGAAATTTTAATGGTTTTTGTTGGTTCACGATTTCAGAAGGGGTTTGATTCCGGTTTAGGAAACTAAATCGGGGTTGGTTCTTTTCACAACCCGTATCCAAACCCCCTCCAAAACTAACGAAATCAACCAATTCACTCCATAAACACAACCACAACGATGATAGGAGAATATTTGATACCTTAAGCACTGAAAAAGATGGCCAGATGGCCAGTTTTTTGGCGGGTTCGTAATCGGGTCGAGTCGGACGGCGATACGGGTCGTAGAGAAATACGGGTCGAGTTGAGTATTTCTGATTTTCTCTGTATTTACACCGTAAATATTGTATTAATGTCCCTAAGTACCTAATCAGATCAATGGCTGAGGTTTGATCTAATCAAGATCCAACGGTTCAGATTAAAACGACATAAAATAAATACTTTTAATATTTTCACAACGTAAACTTCCAAAAATCATTAAAAATAGCTTGCTAAATCGAAAAATTCTCTAAAAATTCCTGCAAGCTTGAAATCAAATATTCTATAACTTTCGCGAAGAAAATAAAGTCTAATTCTCGCTTAGTGAAAAATTTGTTAACAAACCATACGATACGATTAATTAGCGACAATCCTAATTCGTGCCGATTTGTGCGTAATTTTTTGTTCGGGTTGTGACAATCTACCCCCCCCCCCCAATAAAAATTTCATCCTCGAAATTTATATACGTGCTAATCAAAGATATAGGGATACTGCTCTCGCATCTGCTACTTAGGTTCCCAAGTGACTTCCTGAACTGCATGGTTCCCAAGTAGAATAGTCTTTTGACGTAGTTCCTGGACTTTCGATCAGGAATCTGAACTGGCCTTCACATAAGTCAAATCCTCTTGTATAGGGAGTTGATAAGGTGTCAGAATGTTAGATGGATCAGAAATATACTTCTGCAACATAGACACATGGAACACATCAGGTACTCTGGCCCTCTCAGAAGATAGTGCTAACTTATATGCCACTTCACCCACTCGTTCAATAATTTCATATGGACCAATATAACGTGTCCGTAGTTTGCCACATTTTTCGAAATGCATAATACCTTTCCAAGGAGATAATTTCAAAAATACCCAATCACCAACCTCAAACTCAAGGTCTTTTCTCCTTACATCAGCATAACTCTTATGTCGGTCTTGTGCAGCTTTCAACCTGTTTTGAATAATTTGAATGTCCTCAGTGATGTCTTTCACTATGCTAGAACCAATAAGTCACCATTCTCCTACTTTACTCCAACACAACGGAGTTTGACATTATTTTCCATATAAAGCTTCATATAGAGCCATCCCAATGTTGGCCTGATAACTGTTGTTGTAAGCAAATTCTATTAGATAAAGCCGTTGATCCCTATTTCCTTTGAACTGCAGAACATAGGATCGCAACATATCCTCTAAAGTCTGTATGGTTCTCTCCCATTGGTCATCAGTCTAAGGGTGGAAGGTTGTACTAAAATGTAATCTAGTCCCCAATACCTTTTGCAAAGCTCGCCAAAATTCTATTGTGAATTGAGTATCCCGATAAGAAATTATAGACACAAGCAGTACGTGCAACTTCATAATCTCCGCCATATCTAATTTTGCTAATTTAGCCACAGAGAGTTTTCCTGGAAGAGCTAGGAAATGAGATAATTTCATAAGGTAGTGAACAATTACCCAAATGCCAGTATTACCATTGGATGTACGAGGTAGATGATGTACAAAGTCCACGGTAATATGCTCCCAGTTTCAAACCGGAATCTCTAATGGTTACAACTTTCCAGCAAGTTTCTACTACTCTGCCTTCACCTATTGACAAATAAGGTACTTGCTCATGTGCATTGGTATTTTTCATTTCAAATTACGCCACTAGTAGTAAGCTTTAAGTGTCTGAAATATTTTCGTACTGCCTGGATGCCTGGCGTAAGCTGAAGAATGAGCTTCATCAAGTATTTCCTTCTTTAACTCGTCATTCTTAGGAACACACAGTTTTCCTCATAACATTAAAGTACCGACATTCCTTAGTTGAAACTCTGTTGGTTCGCCATTCTGAATCATACTCTTTTTACTCAACCAATAGGAATCTACATTCTGGGCCTCTCACACCTGGTCAAACAACACTTGTCAGAGTTGAAAACTGGCTAACAATGCTCCATCATCTCTCCATTCCAATTCCATTCATGTAGCTCGCAACTCAACTAACAACGATACCCTTGCGACATGTACATGAAATAGAGAGGCTCTAGATTTCCTACTAAGAGCATCATCCACAACATTAGCTTTTCCTAGATGGTACTCGAAAGTACAGTCATAATCATTAATTACACTGGTACGTCGGCTCCAATTCAACACTGCTTCAATTTTATCTAGATCAACGCTAACTCCCTCAGCTAAAATCACATGACCCAGAAATTTCACATTATCCATCCAAAATTCACACTTGCTAAACTTTGCATACAACTGAGAATCCCGCAAAGATACAAAACAGCACGTAAATGCTTCCGGTGTTGCTTCTCATCCTTGGAATATAATAAGATCTCATCGATAAATACAATTACACACTTGTCCAAGTATTGCCTGAAGACACGATTCATAAGGTCCATAAAAGCGGCTGGGGCATTTGTCAAGCCAAAAGGCATAACAAGAAATTCATAATGCACATAGTGTGATCGAAATGCCATCTTAGAAACATTTGATTCTCTAATCCGAAGCTGATGATATCCTCATCTGAGATCAATCTCCGAGAAAACTGTAGCTCCTTTTAGTTGATCAAACAAAACATCAATCCGAGGTAAAGGATACTTATTCTTCACTGTAACTTGATTCAATTTCCCATAGTCAATGCACAACCTCATTGAACCATCCTTCTTCCTCATGAACAACACGGGAGCACCCCATTGTGAAATACTGGGTCAAATAAAACACTTATCGATCAACTCCTGCACTTGAACCTGCAACTCTGTTGGGGTCATTCGATATGGTGACTGAGAAATAGAACCAGTACCTAGAATTAACTCAATGGTAAAATCAATCTCCCTCACTGGAGGAAGACCAAGTAAATTCTCAGAAAAAAAAATCTGGATACTCACAAACTACAGAAATGTCTCCGATATTAGGCAAGCATACCTCCGTGTTGACTACATGCGAAAAATACGCTACACAACCCTTCCTTAACATCTTTTCCGCTTTCATTGCGGAAATCATCCAAGGTAAGATAAGATTTCTGGCATACCTAAACTTCTAAAGACTACCTCCTTTTTATGACAATTGAAGACTACCTAGTGAGCCTCTAAGAAGTCTATCCCTAAAATTACATCAAAATCTATAATGTCTAACAGCAACAAATCCGCAGCTAATTCATAACCTCCCCCCCCCCCTCCACGAAAATCTCACAGTCCCTATACACTCATCCGACACTCACAACCTCATCGGATGGATATAACACTCGCCACATACCCGGAAGTAGAGAGGCAAGTATAGTGGTCAAAGATGCCAATCTATACGAAACATAAAATAATGCGTAGCCCTTGGGTCTTGTAAAGAAAGGACTGGATAACCAAAACTATATAACGTACCAATGATAACCTCTGGGGAAGCTCTACCCTCTCGCAGGGTCGTGGCATGCACTCGGGCCTACCCAGCTGGTTGTCCACACTGATTATGGTTGTGCTGATTTACTTGTCCTCTGGGCTACGCTGGCTGAACTCTAGAAGTGGTACTCTAATCTCCACATGAACTTTAAGTGGCTGAACCACCAAAACTGCCCAACTGTGGACACTACCTGGCAAAGTGACGTTCCTGGCCACAACGATAACAAATGGTGATGCCCCGCTAGCACGAACCGAAATGTCGCTTGTTACAAATGTTACACAATGGAAAATCTCTCGGTGCCGCTGGTGTGTTATATGAGCGTCGAGGGTAACTCGACCCACTAGAAGTCTCACTTGATTGTTGCCTCTGAGGTCGATTCCTCCTCCATCTCTTGCTCCCACTCTGACTAGATGTGTCAGCAGGAAATCTATAAGGTACACTAACAAAAGAAGAGGTAAGTCTGATATACCTAAACTCAATCTCTTTGAAGGACCCTGGCTAGGTCCACCTTCCTCGAAGCAGTGAAACTGAAACTGCAGCTGTCTCTCCATTTCCACATCTTTGCCTCAGATTGCTGCACTAAAAAACTCATCAAAGTTATCCGAGGCATAGTTGTCACTGTCCGCTTGATGTTCAGATTCAAACTAAGCTCAAACTTCCTACATTTGGATTCTTCACTCGCTACTATATCACGCGTAAATCAAGACAAACGAGTAAATTTATCTTCATACTCAAGCACTGACATATTGCCTTGCCTCAGGTTAGTGAACTCTTCATATTTCTTCTGCTGGGTAGCGTGGTTGAAATATCGGCGCATGAACAATTCTCTAAATATAGGCCATATGGTGTCAACAGGAACCCTCTCAATACTGGCCTACAAGAAGTAAGCATGTGACTCAAGTCAACCAACAGCTGCTATAGTCTTCTGCTCTGGAGTAAAGTGAAGTCGTTCACATACTCGCTCCAACTGGACTATCCATGCCTCACATGTTTCAGGATCTGTGGCACCAGAAAAAGTGGTTGCTCCAGTTGTTCTTGCCCTTGCTACAGGATCAAAATGCTCATCTAACTGTAAAACTCACATAAGCAAGTCACGCGTTCGCTAATTCTCATCACAATTCTCAACCCAATTAACGTGGGCTCCACATCTAGTAGGCATCTCCTATGGATAAGAAAAGATATAGTCAACAAAACACGAAGAATACAATCATGAAACCTTAAACATTTAAAACCACACAACACCATGAGCATTGATGGGGATCCGCCGGTCGGTCGGGCCATCACTCCGGAAGTGCTATGTACTCCTAAATGTCCTTAGTAACATAACTGCGGAAGTCTACAGAACCTATAACCTAATGCTTTGATACCAACTGAAAGGATCTGATCCTAATTTAGTTGCCTAAATCAAAATTAAGCCCTAACAACACCCGAATTTATAAAAATTTTGCAAGAGTTTCCTCTAAAAACAAGAAACCCAAAAACCTACAAGGAAAACACACTTCTAAAATGTCCACAAAAGCAAACTGTGGGCACCAAATCCTAACCGGATTTCTCAAATCGGTCAAACACTGAATTCACTGGAAACATAAACTGTTTACAAAAGGTGATAAGAAATCCGAAGACTGAATGGAAAATACAACACAACGGATGTAAACTCTATATTGTATTCAGAGCGACTTCTAATTTACATATATATAGGACTAGCATATTAAGCTAAGAACCTATTAGATGAGTACAGTGACACGAACTCTATGCCTCTATTGCTAATGTGCAATCTCAGGATACAAACTACAAACTAGGCGGAGGAAACCGAAAAGTCCAAGGAAAGGCATATAAAATAATAAAACTATTAGAATGAGTGGACGAAAATAATATTTCACTTAAAACTGAAAACTATAAATAATATTCCTTTCACTATAAATGTACATAAAAAGGATTCGAGTCTAAAAGTAAACAAGCCCAGGTCAGGTGTTTATCCTAACCCTCTTAGGTACTGTGTAATGTGTGGAGGCAGTAACTTGAGTACATTTTCCTCAAAGTGACCAGAATGCCCAGGTCAAGTGTTTATCCTAACCTTCCTGGGTATTGTGAAATCACTGGTTAGGTGTTTGATCTATCTCTCCCAGAGCATCTCAGAGATCAGCCGAGAAGCCAGTGCATCGATACATCAATTGTGACTATGCTCTGTGTAAAACAAATCATATGTGCCTCCATGCAAATGCATACTAATAAAAGGCATAACCGTAAAATGCATAACCATAAAATGCATAATCATAGACTTGCAAATCGACAGTGAAGATAAAGTGTCCACTCAAAATACACAGTTAGCTCTATGGTCTGGTGGAAGTCCCCTTGCCAAAATCAGGATTAGGGTCTCCAGAATAAATAACAGATTTATTTGATAAAATGTGATATTTTAATTCGATAAAATGTGTAAAAATCAACTAAGAAACTATGCTGGAAACCCTCCGGTAAACTTTGGATTTTCGCCTCGCCGTGCACAGCGGCGCGTGGCTTTGACACGCCTCCACATGCTGTGGTGCGTGAGCCCCAAGCGCCTCTCAGCGAACCAGCTCCGATTGAAGTGTGTGACCTACAAAATTGTAGATCACACCAAGCCCAAACAATCTCCCAACTAAAGCTTCCCTTGATTTCGGCTCATTTCGCCTGAATTGCCTCGAAAGTCGGGAGACCCAAAATCCAGCCAAAATGTTCACGGTGTTGAAACGCCAGCCACGCACCTCTGTTTCCCATGAAACCAACCCAGATCGACTCCCCATGGTCCAATCGACCAGAACCCCCACTCCACCACCGATAAATCTCGTCTGAGCGTCGCCGACGACGGCGACACCCCACGGGTCGAACAGCCTGTATCTAGACCCTCTCAAAAACTAACCAAATCAACCAATTCACAACATAAACACAACCACAACGATGAAAGGAGAATATTTCATACCTTAATCACTGAAAAGATGGTCAGATGGCCATTTTTCTGGCGGTTCGTAATCGAGTCGGGTCGAACGGCGATACGGGTCATAGAGAAATACGGGTCGAGTTGAGTATTTCTGATTTTCTCCGTATTGACACTGTAAATACCAAATTTATACCCCCAAGCACTTGATCAGATCAACAACTGTGGTTTAATCTAACCAAGATCTAACAGTTCAGGTTAAACCAATCTAAAATAAATACTTTTAAATATTTTCACCACACAGAGTTCCAAAAATCATAAAAAATTAGCTCGCTAAACAAAAAAATTCTCTGAAAATTCTTATGAGCTCGAAATAAAATACTCTAAGACATCTGTGAAGAAAATAAAGTCTAATTCTCGCTTAGTGAAAACAAACCATATGATACGATTAATTAGCGACAATCCTAAATCATGCCGATTTGTTCGTAATTTTTTGTTCGGGTTGTTACATTTATATTCGAAAAGTTTTTTCATATGATTTCTGACATTATTTATGTTTATGCATGGAGGCCCTAAAATATGATTTTACGCTTTCCACACATTATTTTTGTGCATCAACGCATCTACTCGGCTGATTCCTCAGTGGCACGTGACAGGTCTCTGCACACACCTGAGCTGAATATGTTTACGATAATGATGGTTAGAGGATTTATGCTCTAGTCATAGCCTCCACACACTTATGTTCTTTTCAGTTTCCTAGACTCGTTTTTCTTTATTTATAAGTTTATAGTGGAAAGGCATAAACTAAGTTTTATGATTTCTTACAAATATTTTATTTTCGTCCACTTACTCTAACGATTTTCATATATTATATGCCTTTCCCTGGGCCCTTCAGTTTCCAATTCCCTGGTTGCAAAGTTTTAGTAACGCAGATCGAGACATAACAGTATTCGCCGTAGGATCCAGTGTTGACCCTACACGTTAGCAACTTAGTCAGCATAGGTAGCTTAGAGAGTCATAAATGGTTTTAGATTCTATTGGTATTAATCTTTTCTAAAATTTAGTCTCTTTAATTTATGATTTTTTTATTTTTGAATTTCGCTTCGGTTTTCTTTGGACTAGCATGTTTAGGTTCTAATGATCAATAGGGTCTAATATCTAGGTTCTAATGATCATTAGAGAAATTAAATTGGGGTCGGTTCATTTAAGTATCAACTCTCCTTCAGCATTAGGCACCACCATTATCCCTCCTTTCTTCGGTACAACTTGTGTAGGTGAAATCCATGGATTGATTCGATTTGACATAAACTTTGTGAAATCCATGGATTGATTCCATGTCAAATCCAAGCCCATGGGATCAACTTTTTTTAATAACTTTGTGAAAGTGTGAAACATAGTTTATGTCAAATCAAATCAAACTACAACAAATATAATTAGTCACAAATCACACATTCAAAGTTTCAAACCTTAACAAATGGTCAAATGTTTACCGAAAGTTTACATCACAAATTCAAAGTTTCAAACATCAACAAACATAAACCAAAGTCCACATTCCATAGTCCAAATTTAAAACAATGTACAATCCATCCAAATAAAAATACAATCCAAATATTTCATAAAAATACTTAATTGAATCCATTCTCAAACTATACTGAACTTGTCCACCATTCTCACTTTCTCAGCTAGGGGGTTTTTTTTTGGCAACTTAGCATTCATTTTCTCAAACCTACAAGAACCCCAATAATCATTGTTAAGTATCAAACTATGGCACATTTCAAATACTACTTTCATATGGGACAAAGAGAGATACTCAACAACATACCCAACAACATTAAACTTGATTGACACTTGTAAAACAACGTCGTTTTATTCATTTCGGTTCAAACAATTCGATTCGGTTTTTTTGGAGCCAAAAACCGAAACAGAACCGAATTTTTCTGTTCGGTTCAGTTTTTTTGTTTTTCGGTTCGGTATTTGTTTGATTTCAATTTTTTCGGTTATGGTTCTTTTTCAGTTTGAATTTTTTTTTTTGGTTTTTAGTTCGGTATTAACAGCCCTATGAATAGGGCTTGCATCATGGAAGATCTTGAGTGTCTCGGTTTTCTCAAAGACTGTGATAGTGAGTACTCTGGATTTTACATATATCTTTGTGTCGACCATAGTCATGAAAGCTCTTCCAAAGATGATAGGAAGATCATCATACCCCTTTGGCTCTTCCATGTTAAGAATCATGAAATCCACTTGTATCACTAATTCACCAATGCCAACTCACACATCTTCCACAACACTCCTTGGATGTACAACACTTATATCGGCCAATTGTGGAGACATACTCATATGGATGATCTTCCCCAATCCAATGTCCTTGTGTGACGACCCGGAACAGAATCAGTAGAGTAATCGGCTTAATTCACGAGTTAGCGCGTAATCACTGTTTTTCGATAATTCATTGATTTCCTGGTTTTAATCACGACTTAATTATCGGCAGAGAATTTGAGTTGAGTCTCTTCTCGAGAGTTGTTGTACACGTGATTTCGAGTTCGTGGGCAGTTCCAGATTATTATTTCAACGACCGAGGAATATAATATAAATATTTGAAGTTTCGGAAATTCGTCGAGTTTATCCGTTCGTATCAAGTTTATCTGAATCGTAATGGTTATCCATTTTGGACCGTCGATCATCCCGAGACGCGAGTATAAATATCAGAAATAGTTAAAAATTGTCGAAAAACACTGTTCGGGAAGTTTGACCGGCGTTGACCGAGTTTGGAGGCGTTGACCGAGTTGACCCGTGGTGCATTTCGGACAGTTTGGATTTCTCCAGCGGACTGGCCGATTTCGGCCATTTTAGGCCACGACTTTGGAAGGTAAAATGTTCTCCTCGTGATTCCAAGCAGTTTAGAACTTGAAATTTCTTGATTTGGTTGAGATTTGAAGGAGAAATGTGGAGTTGAAAATTGGGGAAATTCCGGCCGGTTTCGGGTTGTGGTGCTCCGGCGACGGGGGTGGCCGGGGATGGAGGGGTTTTGACCATGGGGCCACGGTGGAGCTTTTGGGAGTAGCCTCGAGGGCCGCCGTGCGCCGTGGACGGAGATCGACGGAGAAACAGGGGCGGCCGGCGGTGGAGGAATCCGTGGGTTTCGAGCTGATTTCTGGCCAACCTCGACGGAATTGGTCCTTGCATCAGTTGGGAAAGTTGCTTGGCTTGAGAAGGAGAACCTGTTGAGAGTTTGGCCGCCGGAAAATCTCTCCGGTTGATGGCGCGCCGGCGGCGGCGCTGGTGGTCAACGGCATAGCTCCGGCGACCGTTGACTTTTTTGGAAATGTGTCGAGTTATATATCGTTTCGCTCGTATTCGTGCCCCGATTGTCTCCTTAAGGTTTTCGAGTTGATTTGGGTATCGGATTTTCAGTCGAGAGTTTTGAGTGGAGATTTTTGGAATTTCGTCGATTATTTTGCACTGTGTTATATATTTCCGGGAACGGTTGGTTTCCGAGGTTTGGTACAGTGTTGTGAATTGTGATTTTGATCAGATATATTTTGTGATTATTCAGGGGATCGACATTGTGCTTCAGGCGAGGGATTTTCCGCCGGACCACGTGATTAGCGCGAGTGTGCGTTTTGCTCACCTGTGAGTGGATATTTTTATATTTTCACAGTTGTTGCGAGTTCGTGATTTTTTCGTATTTATTGTTATACGATGTTGAGATTATTTATTATTTTCGGAGGTATTATTTTATATTTTATGGTGATGGCATACTTGCATCGATGCTGCGGCTACTCGGCTGATCACCGGTAGTTTGACCAGAGTTGAGAGATTCCTCTGGGCAGGGTTGAGAGATTCCCCTGGCCTATCACCGTCGGGCTTGAGAGATTCGCCTGGCAACCTCCATATATGTTTTCCGAACTCGCTATATTTGTTTATTGTATATGAAATTGGTGAAAGGCATATGTTTATTTTCGTCAACTCACTCTAACATTTTTATTGCCTTTCCCCTGGGCTTTTCGATTTCCGTGCCCAGTTTGCAGTTCGGATTCTGGTGTCTCATGTTGCGGTCGGAGGATAGTTGTTCGAGCTACCTGTCGTTTCCAGTAGGTTCCTTGTTTCGCCTACTGTTGTATATTTTGTATATATACACTAGAGGTCGCTCTGATACGACACTGATACATGTTTTATGTGGTTTTTCCCAGATTTTCTATATAATACAATTATGTTTACTGTTTACTGATATAGATATGATATTGAGAAATACGGATGGGATTGGTGCCCACGGTTTGGCTTTTGTGGAATAGGATGAAGTTTTATTTTTCGGGTTCAGGTAAAGGCAATTCCGCGTTAGTAACGTTACTCTTCCGAAATTTTAATGATTTTTGTTGGTTCGTGTTTTCAGAAGTGGTTTGATTCCAGTTTAGGAAACTAAATCGGGGTTGGGTCCTTTCAGCTTGGTATCAGAGCATTAGGTTGTCAGATTATGTAGACTCTTGTAGTTGTGACGCTTAGGGTATTGTAGTTTGTATAGCATGTCTAGAGCGATGACCCGACTGGCCAGCGGTACTCATCAATGCTTCGGGTGTTGTGTGTTCTCAAATATATGAGGTCTCATGATTACGTTCCTTCTGGTTGTACCTAATGCTTGTCTTGTATCAGTAAGATGCCTTCTCGACGTGGTACCCGTGTGAATCGGGAAGTGGATCCTGATGAGGATCGCCAGACGCACGACTTGCTGATGCGGGTGTTGCGTTTGGAGGAGCGTTTTGACCATGTGGTCAAAGCTCGTACTGTTGGTGCGACTGCCTTTTCGGGTTCAGCTGATCCAGAGATGTGTGAGGCATGGTTGGTTCAGGTTGAACGAGTTTGTGAGCATCTGCGTTTTACCCCTGAGCAGATGACAGTGGCAGCAATTGGATTACTTGAGTCAGATGCATACTTCTGGTGGGTTAGCACCGATCGGGTACCAGTTGATACTCCGTGGACTTTGTTCCAAGATTGGCTTATGTGAAGATACTTCAACCAGGCTACCCAGCAGCGGAAGTATGAGGAGTTCACGAACTTGAGGCTAGGCAGTTTGTCTGTGCTTGAGTACCGGGACAAGTTTACCCGCTTATCTCGTTTTGCGCGTGACATGGTGACTACTGAGGAAGCCAAGTGCCGCAGATTGGAGGTAGGTTTGAACTTGAATATCAAGGGGACTCTGACTACGATGCCTCGGAACAAATTCGATAAGTTTGTCAGTGCAGCACTCCGAGGTAAGGATATCGAGAAGGAGAGGCAGATGAGATACCAGCCTAGACGGTTTGAGGAGGGCGGACCGAGTCAGAGGACTTCCAAGAGGCAGAGTTCTGATACTTCCAGTTCGGCTTCATCCTCGGGCAGTGGACCGTATCGACCACTAGCTAGTGCACAGAGACAGAGGCAGAGCTGGAGGAGAGATCGACCGCAGCGACCACAGTCTAGTGGGGGTTCTAGCGGTTCCAGTTATCCTCTGGGTACCGGTGGCTCTTTTGCCGTACCGAGGGAGTACCCGTTGTGTAGTCTCTATAGCAAACACCATGTTGGTCCGTGTCAGTGAGGCCCTGTCACTTGTTCTCGTTGTGGCCAGGTGGGTCACTATGCGAGAGAGTATTTCCAGCTTGATGGTGCTGGTGGACAGGCGGCCCAGAGTTCCGGAGGAGAGCGAGGTGCCACTTCGGGGGCTCGAGCAGTACATTTTGTGGGCCAGGGCGGACAACAGGGACAGCCTCAGCGTGGACGACCAGCCGGGCAGGCCAGGGTTCATGCCATGACTTTGCGTGAGGGCAGAGCTTCACCGGAGGTTGTTATCGGTACGTTACATGTTTTCGGTTATCCAGTACTTACATTGTTAGATCCAGGTGCTACGCATTCATTCATGTCATATAGACTATCATCTTTAGCTACTGTACCTGCGTCTCCACTTTCGGGGTTGTGGAGAGTGTTGTATCCGTCCGGTGAGATTGTGAGTATTGGCTGGGTGTACAGAGACTGTAAGATTTTTATTGGAGGCCATGGTTTAGCCGTGGATTTATTGTTGCTGGATATCGTCGACTTTGATTTGATTTTGGGTATGGACTTCTTGGAGACACACTGGCCATGTTTGACTGTCACAAGAAGGAGGTTGCGTTTCGACGATCAGGCGTTCCAGAGATATTGTTTCGCGGTGAGAAGAACACTTCATTGCCATGTGTGATTTCCACGATAAAGGCGGATCAGATGATGAAGAAGGGCTGTGTTGCTTACTTAGCTCATGTTGTGGACACTACGGCTACTGTGCCGGACATCGGTGATATCGAGGTCGTTTCCGAGTTTCCATATGTGTTTCCGGAGGAGTTACCAGGTATACCTCCAGTTCGGGAAATTGATTTCACTATTGAGCTATTACCGGGTATAGGACCCATATCACAGGCACCGTATCGTATGGCGCCAGCGGAGTTGAAAGAGCTACAGGTTCAACTCCAGGAGTTGCTGGAGAAGGGTTTCATACGACCTAGTGTTTCGCCATGGGGTGCCCCGGTTTTGTTTGTGCGGAAGAAGAATGGATCCATGCGGTTATGCATCGATTATCGGAAGCTGAATAAAGTCACTGTGAAGAACAAGTATCCATTGCCGCGGATTGACGATTTGTTTGATCAGCTCAAGGGAGCCTCAGTGTTTTTGAAGAGTGATCTCAGATCCGGATATCATTAGTTGAGGATTTAAGAGTCTGATGTGGCCAGGACAGCTTTCAGATCGCGGTATGGGCACTACGAGTTTTTGGTTATGCCATTTGGGTTGACCAACGCCCCCGCAGCTTTTATGGACTTGATGAACCCGGTGTTCAGACGGTTTCTGTACAAGTTCGTGATCGTGTTCATCGATGATATCTTGATCTATTCCAGGAGTGTTGGCCAACATAAGAAGCATTTACGAGCGGTGTTGCGTACTTTGCGGGACAATCAGTTGTTTACGAAGTTCAGCAAGTACGAGTTTTGGCTGGACAGTGTGAAGTTTCTGAGGCACGTGATATCAGCTGAGGGAGTCAGCGTTGATCCTGACAAGATCGAGGCCGTGCTGAATTGGAGTAGACCTACCACCGTACCGGAGATCCGGAGTTTCTTGAGTTTGGCAGGCTACTATCGACGTTTTATGCAGGATTTTTCTCGGATTGCTACTCCACTGACCAGGTTGACGAAGAAAGGCATCAAGTTTGAGTGGTTCGATGCATGTGAGGAGAGTTACTTGCTCCTGAAGGAAAAGTTGACTACTGCACCAGTTCTGACATTACTAGACTACAGCGGTGAGTTCATGGTTTACGGTGATGCGTCGAAGTTGGGACTTGGTTGTGTGCTGATGCAGCATGGCAGAGTTGTAGCCTATGGTTCCAGGCAGCTGAAACCACACGAAGTCAACTATCCGACCTATGATTTGGAGTTGGCCGCTATTGTGTTAGCATTGAAGAGTTGGAGACATTATTTGTACGGAGCCCAGTGTAAGATTTACACTGATCACAAGAGTCTTACCTACTTGCGAACACAGCCAGACTTGAACATGAGGCAACGCCGGTGGATGGAGTTGATCAACGACTACGATTGCACTTTCGAGTACCATCCAGGGAAGGCTAATGTTGTTGCCGATGCACTCAGTCGGAAATCTGAAGCTTCGTTATTTCACGTGTGTGTGGCCAGAGTATCTATGTTAGCCGAGCTTCGGGCTACGGGAGCCGAGTTCGAGTGGGACAATGAGGGAGCTTTGTTGGCCAGTTTTCAGGTTCGACCCGTGTTGGTTGATCAGGTTCGAGAAGCTCAGGATTCAGATTCCCACCTATTGGACAAGAAGACCATGATACGGAATGGTGTCACTACAAGAAAAACTCACTTAGACGACGGAGCGTTTCCGTCGTCTAAGTGAGTTTTTCCGTCGTCCAAGGTCCGTGCTCCAAGTGTGCTTGGACGATGGAGAATTTAATCTCCGTCGTCCAAGTTCACTTGGACCGCGGACATTCTCCGTGGCCCAGGTCAGCACTTGGACGACGGAGATTCAATTCTCCGTCGTCCAAGTGCTTAGTTAAATTTTTTTTTTTAAATTAAATTGTAATTAAATATTATTAATTTAATTTATTATTAATTGAATTTAAATAATGAAAAATGATAAAATTAATTAAATAAACTAAAATTTTAATATTACTTAATTATTAAATAATTAAAATTAATTTGTACATACACATCCAAAAAACCCATAAAAATGAAAATATTGTTCGAAATGCGGAAAGAAACGAGATAATTAATAAAGTACTAGCTAATTAACACACTGGAGGAGCAGATGCACCGCCGCGTCCCCCGCCTCCAGCCGGGTCGTCGTCGTCGCGGTATGGGTTCGGAGGAGGTTGACATACTTCTCGAGATTGTTGCATGAGGGCGATGAGTTGGGCTATTTGTACTTGTTGCTCATCAAGTCTTTGCCGCATGGATTGATTCTCCTCTCGTGCCAGTCGAGCCTCTTGAATGGCTGCTTCGACAGCCGTAGCCTGTGTCATTCTCTGCTACCCTGAACCTCCCATAGATGATGAGTCAGAGGTCGTCGACAAATCTCGAACCACCTTAGGCCCGAAGTGCCTAACCTCTTTGCCAGCTCTACGACCGTAGACCTCATCCGCGATTGCAATTTGGCTCTCCATGGTCGTAGGGCAAGTCGATCTTTTTCCCGGTCACCTTGCAAATTTTCTCCGCTTTGCTCCCTTTAACGAGACCCCGAGTCCTTTTCGGTTCCGGGTCAGTGGGGGCCCTCCTTTGCTTACGGCGGGCGCTGTACATGATAGATTCAGCGGTCGAGGACGCCTAAGTACTTGCCGTTGAACAGGTACCGGGCGTCGAAGTTGAAAAGGGGTCGACGTCATCACCGCTGGAGATAAATGGGGCAGAGGGAATTTCCCCAAAAGGCACCACCTCCAAACCAGATGAAGGGTCCGGATTGAGGGCGTCGTTGCCCTCCTGTTGAACCCAACCGACTTGGTCCGCCAAGTGGCGGAGCATGGCATCTTCTGCCTCCTGTTAGGCTTTCTTCTTGCCGGATGGAGCCATTTAAACCTAGGAGTACATTGTTAAAATACCTACTTACCATAATAATTACAAGTGCAAAATTTACGCTAATTAAGTACGGTTAAGATTTAAATAGAGTACACTAGCTTGGCTTTTTCGGTCGTTCAATGGACGTGTGACCCGCACGATAAAGTGTAAATTTTCAATTAATCAGCCTTGGTTAAATCGAAAAACATGGCCAGCTAGGGATAGAGATAACGCGAGAGGCATGACTAATTTCGACAAAACACTTATTGGTGTCGTCTTTCTTAGATCCAAAACCTGTCACCAGTCATAACCCGTTTCTAGACACCATATCCGACATTCGGCCAATTTTTCGAAAATTTACATTCCCTCAAGTCCTTTGCAAACTCCGCCCTCAACCTCGTGTCCATAACTTCACTTAGGTTATGGTGTGCGGTGATGAAATCCACACATCACGAGGGGTTAAGGAGATAAGCTAGGAAAAGAGGCGCCATTTATTCCAAAGAGTGCGACTTAATAAACCAAGCCTGTGTACTAAATTTAAATCAAAGACGTACTACCATGCAATTTACTAGAAAATACACGTAATTATCAAATAATTAAAACAATAAATAATGACAATAATGAATTATTATTTATCATGCATTTAATAATAATTATTCATTTACCAATATAATTAATTATTATTAACAATAATTATTATTACTATTATTTAATTACAATAATTATTATTTACCAAATAACTATTATAATAACTAAATAATTAAATGATATCAACCAAATATTAATTAAAATAATTATAATAACTAAATGATTACTAAATACTAATAATAACCACTAAAAATTATTATAATTACAATAATGAATTATTTAAAACTAATTATTAAATTATATTTAGAAATTAATTAATTAAATAAAAATAATGTTAATAAGGTAAAAAATAGAAATTTACCTCGCCGGAGTAATCGGGAATATCACCGGAGTTGAGTCGTCGGAGAGGAGGAACCACGCCGGAAAATTTGTCGTCGGAGCGTCGCCGGAGGAGGAAAATCGCCGGAGGAGAGGAGAGGAGAGGAGAGGAGATGGAATGAGAAAAAGGAGGGGGGTGCTGTTCTATTTATAGGCTTTCACTTAGACGACGGAACACTATTTTCCGTCGTCCAAGTGCACTTGGACGACGGAAACAGTGTTTTCCGTCGTCTAAGTGACGGTTTAAAAAAATTTGAAGCGGCGCCAATTAATCGGCGGGACGTTTGGAACCGCCATAAATTTGGACTTCGACGACGGAGAATTGAATCTCCGTCGTCTAAGTGAAAATCCAAGCCGTGCCAAAAATTGAGGCGGTAAATCGAACCGCCATAGTTTTCGACTTGGACGACGGAGATGTCATTCTCCGTCGTCCAAGTGTCAATTTACATTGAAAAAAAAAAATAAATAAATTGAACCGCCATGGTAATTTGCACCTGGACGACGGAGAATGACCATCTCCGTCGTCCAGGTTCAAATTACGTAAAAAAAAATTAAAAATTAATTCGCTAGGAATTGAGCGATCTGTCATTCAAGTGAAATAGTCGTACAATATCGATGAACGCATCGTATATATGAACAGTTAAATTTGAACGGCCGAATAATTTTACATCTTGAAAGTTGTTAAGTATCGACTAATATTTACGACTTAAGTGTTCATGAGTAGAGGCTCATTTGCAGCAGAGTATTAACGAAATTGAATTTGGACAAAAAAACCGTTGGATATGTTCGTCGTAACATAATATATAATTACAATAAAGGACCAGAAAATAATAAGTTCGGGAAGGGTTTCATCGGCACAGTCAACCGCAAAACCGAGAATTTCACAAACCGGAAACGTGGATACAAGACATTTCGCAACTCCGATTTTCGAACCGTCAAAGCTCACACACCAAGAATTATTTACTCTAAAGTCTTGACGAAAAGAATATGCATTGGAAGAAGGTCTAGATGGTCGTTGTCTTAGAAAAAATTACGAAATCTTCACCTGGACGACGGAGAAGGTCATATCCGTCGTCCAGGTTAGTACCTGGACGACGGAGATCACCTTATCCGTCGTCCAGGTACTCACCTGGACGACGGAGAAGCTCATCTCCGTCGTCCAGGTGTATAGACCCTGAATTCAGGGGTTAAGGGGCCTGGTTTAGGGTTTGTGAACTTGGACGATGGAGATGAGCTTCTCCGTCGTCCTAGTTAGTACCTGGACGACGAAGAATGACCATCTCCGTCGTCCAGGTGTAAAAACTCTGAATTCAGGGGTTAGGGCCTTAGGGTTTAGGGTTTAGGTCGTCCAGGGTCATTTATGTGTCCGTTCAATTATTTTGAATCAAAAAAAAAGTTAAAAAAATGATCGATCGATCCGATTTGCTAGATTTAGGGTCGAGGATTTAGGGAGATAGCCAAAATACCCAAAAGGTGACAACTTGCAATTAATTTCTCCGTTGTCCAGGATATATAATTTGGATTAATTAATTAATTTAATTTAGTTTACGTACGTCGGTCGATCCGATCCGATCTGATCGAGCATGGACGCGTGTAATTAATTAATTAAGTACAAAAAGTCAAAGATATACGTACATATATACATTCTCCTCCTTATAATATTTATATTAATTATTGATCGATGATGCATCGATCATATATTACAATAATTACATAAATTAATTACCAATTAATTTTTCTCGTCTTAGTTAAGTAGTCATCATCATAATCCTCATCATCCTCGTCCCCGGTATCCGATCGCTCATCCTCCTCATCATACTCAACATCGTCCGACGAATAACCTGAGTCCTCGTCCGCGTCCTCATCCTGCTCGTCTTCTTCATCTTCTTCATTAATGGCATCGATAATCTCATCTTCAGTTAGATATGTACAACCATCAGGCATGGGTAACCGTTCACCATCTTGAACTAGGTCCATTATATCAGAGCGGATGACAGAAATATTAGGCTCTTGATAGGCAGGAATGTCTCTTTCTGGTTCAGCAGCATCTTCAGTCGTCGCCGGTGTCCCTTCAATTGTCTCTATATTCCATATTCCTCGATGAGAGATATGGTTCACTATTTTCCACCCTTCACCGGCTCTCGGATCGTCGAGATAGAACACCTGCCGAACTAAGGTGGCGAGAGCGAAAGGCTCATCCTCATACCAGCTTGAGTTTATATCGACTGATAATAGTCCCAGGTCTTCCTTTGTACGCTTGAACCATCTGCACTTGAATAGGAAAACGTTGACATCATTCCCGTAACATAGCTGAACCACATATACAATAGCCCCGTAATATAGATCATTGTCTTTCCCAACCGCTACCCCACTGTTTATGTTCTTCCTTCATCTCGGGCCAATGAATGGAACTTTACACCGTTCACAAAACATCCGGGATAAATATAGTGTTTAATCGGCTTCCTTGCTAGCAAGTGCTTTGGCCATGACCGCCAAGTACCCCCCGTGGTTTTCATATTTTTGCAGATCAATCATCTGCAAAAAAGGGCAAATTAATATAAGGGTTTACTTTCTACAAACATGATCGATATGTATATAAATTACAAATTAAATACCGAGACATACGTACATACCCATTGGAAGAAATAATCGGAAAACTTCTTCTTAACCATTTTCTCAATCCACGCCGAACTCTTATTTTGATTTAACACCTGAAGCCTCTCCCTGTATGACATCATGTACGGCTCAACTTCATCACAGTCTCGCAACACTACCCAATGTGCCTCAATAAGTTCTTCCCGTGTTAACGATTCCTTTAATACTCCTCTAAATGGTCGGACGACATTGGTGACGACAGAAAGATTGATGCGGGCACTGGGATCAGAGGTAGTGGGAGGTGGTGGATCTTTGAGGTACCTATTGCAGTAAGTAACACACTCATGCATTAGGTATGTCTCTGCTATGGAGCCATCCGGGGCTGACCTGTTTTTGACGAATGACTTATACTGTCCAAGCTGTCTACAAAATCAAACATACAATAAGAATAAGTACATATAGCTACCTAGTAATCTCCAGTGGAACAAATTATGAATCAAAAAACCTGTATAATTAATTAGTTGTACGTACCTTTCTTGAGGATACATCCAAGTGTACTGGACCGGACCAGAAATGAGCACCTACTCGGGCAGGTGGATCATTAGGTGAATCATTATGTCAAAGAAAGCAGGGGGAAAAATCCTCTCTAGTTTGCAAATGATGTGCACAATTTGTTGTTGCAATTCCACCACATCTGACTTCTTTAATTCTCTGGCGCATAACCTCTGCCACCATCTGGACAATGCCACTATTGGTTCTACGACGTCCCGAGGCAAGTATGGTCGAATTACCACTGGAATCAGACGTTGCATCATAACGTGATAGTCATGTGTCTTTAGACCAACAAACTTGTGTTGCACCTCGTCCACTGCTCCAGTTATAGTAGCTGCATACGTAGCCGGATAACGAACGCCCTTAAACCAGTGAAATACAGAACGTCTAAGTGTCAGCTTCACTGTGTAGCCTCCTCCAACTCTTGTCCATACTGCTACAAAATATTATAATTAATTAATTATTACATATATTGTGATGACCCAGAATAGAAATAGCAGTGGAATCAGCTTAATCTACGAGCTTGCGCGTAGTCGCAGATGTCCGACGGTTGTTTGAATCGCCAGGTTTGCTAACGACTAAATTATTGGCCGAGAATTGGAGCTGAGTCTCTTCTCGAGAGTCGTTATATGTGTGATTTCGAGTTCGTGAGCGGTTCCGGATCGTTATTTGGACGACCGAGGAATTAATTATGAATATTTGAAGTTTCGACGAAATCGGATTATAATGGTGATGTTCTTAACAACTTAATTACCGGTCGAGAATTTGGTTTCAGCTTCTTCACAAAAAGTTGTTGAGAATTTAATTTCGAGTTTGTGGGAACTTTCGGAGCATTATTCTGAGTTACGGAGATTAAGTTGTGAATATTTCCGTTTGTTGTTTGTTTAGTCGATTAAATATGTGTTTGGACTGAACAGTTGACTTTTTATTGGTTTGGTCGATGTGTTTGACTTCGGGTGATTATTGAAGAACATGTCGAGACGAGTTTGTGGCCGCGAGAATTATTAGAATTGGAATTACGACGAGATAGTTACGGGTATTTGAAGTTTGCCGAAAAGTGTGTTGTTGGTTTCCATTTTGGGTAAGGCTATAAATAGAAACTTGCTGTTTTGGGCAAGTCAACACTTGCCATAAATGTGTTTGACCGAGTTGACCGAGTCAACTCGGTGGTGGAGAGAGAGGAAGATTGACGGCGACTCCCACGGCGATGAAATTGATTCCGGCCACCCTAGGCTTCGGCCTAGGGCTGGTTTTGCTCGGCGTGGTCCCCTCATGGTGGTTCCGGCCTCCTTTCACGGCGGGGGTCGCCGGAGGAGGAGAGAAATCCGGCCAAAAGTTTGAAGAAACTTGGTGATTTCGAGTTCCATATTTTTGACCGATTCGAGCTACAATTTGGAGTGGGCTTTGTAGCCCTCATCACCTATAAGCTACCATGTAAGTTTGGAGTTCTAATTTTGATTGTGGATGGAGAATTCTGGATTGGAAAATTTGGTACCAATTCGGTTTATCATGAAATTGAGCTAGTTAGAGATAGAATTGGCCTTTGTTGCAGTTGACAAAGTTGCTCAGTGGATGATTTTGAGTGGAATAGGGGTTGCTCTGCCGAGAAATTTTCAGATTGGTGGTGGCGCTGCCGTGGGCGGCGGTCAACGGTCAACGGCGGTCAAAGTTTGACTTTTTGGGATTTTCGACAAGTTGCATGTCATTTCACTCGAAATCGTGCCCCGATCGCAGTGGGGAGGTTCGTTTTTTGAGTTGAGCGTCTGAACTTACAGCGAGGTATTGAGGTGTGATTTCCGGATTTCCGACAGTTTGTCGTAATCGGATTTCGTGTTTCCGAGAACGGTGGTTTCTCGTGAATTGCTTTGAATTATCGAGTTATGACTTTGAGTAATGGACATTGTGAATATCCAGGTGTTCGTGATCATTCGTTTGGCGAGGGACTTTCCGCCGGATCACGGGTTAACGCGAACTGCGTTACGCAAGCGTGTGAGTGGACAAGTTTCTATTTTCACTGTTGATTTGCGAGTTCGTGGATTTTATGATTTCCGTATTTATTTTATACGATGATTGTGATATATGTTATTTTCAGAGGTGTTATTATATGTGTATTGGTGATGGCATTTATTGCATCGATGCTACCAGAGTTGAGAGATTCCTCTGGCCCAGAGTTGAGAGATTCCTTTGAAGCAAGGTTGAGAGATTCCCCTGAGTGCCGCCGGGGTTGAGAGATTCCCCTGGCCTTTCACCGTCAGGTTGAGCGATTCGCCTGACGTCGGGCTTGAGAGAATCGCCCGACAACCTCCATATATATATGTGTTGTGTTTTCCGAACTCACACTGTTTTATATTGAGTTGGTATATAAACTGGTGAAAGGCATATGTTTATTTTCGTCCACTCACTCTAACGTTTTTATTGCCTTTCCCCTGGGCTTTTCGATTTCCGTGCCCAGTTTGCAGTTCGGACTCTGGTGTCGCACGTCGTGGTCGGAGGCATAGTGCTCGAGCTACCTTGTTTCTTCCAGTAGGTTTATTGTTCTACCTACTGTGGTATATTTATATGATTATACATTAGAGGTCGCTCTGAGTATTCTGATGTATATGTTTATACGTTTTTACACCAGATTTCAGTAAAGTAGTGATATATTTATTGTTTTACTTTACTGTTGATATATTGAGAAATCCGGATGGGATTGGTGCCCACGGTTTGATTTTTGTGGCATAGGATGAAGTGTATTTTCCGCGTGCAGGTAATGGTAATTCCACGTTAGTAACGAAACTCTGCCAAAATTTTTACGGTTTTTGTTGGTTCGTGTTTTCAGAAGGGGTTTGATTCCGGTTTAGGCAACTAAATCGGGGTTGGGTCCTTTCATATATATATATATATATTAGTCCATTAATTTACGCTTAATTATACGTACTCGATCTACATCGATCCATCAATTACGTACATAATTTAATCTGTATATATAGCTAACATCCATGCATGTATGTACGTTTTCACTAAATATATACTAAGCAAATTTTAACTGCGTACGTACCTGCTGGCCTTCTCGATATCAGTTAATTAAGCTTGCTAGCTAGTCAGCGGAGATCCCTGATCCTGATCCTTCTCCTTCTCCTTCTCCCTTCTCCTTCTTCTTCGATGTTTAAAATTTCCCGCGGGGCAAAGGATCGGATGGAATGAAGAGAGTTTGGCATCGGGCTTATATAATGCTTCACTTAGACGACGGAGGTGTCGGTACGTCGTCTAAGTGGAAGTTACTCAGACCACGGTGTGTCGGTTCGTTGTCCAGGTGATCACCTGGAGGACAGAGAAGACTCCGAGGTCCAGGTTGCCACCTGGACGACGGAGATGGTATTCTCCGTCGTCCAGGTGTTACTTGGACCACGGATAAGTCTCCGTCGTCCAAGTGTCACTTGGACCACGGAACAATTACGTTTCCGTGGTCTAAGTGTTGTTTTCTTGTAGTGTGTGCCAACAGAGTTTCGGTTGAGTGATGACGGTACGTTGCTTTTCAGAGGCAGGCTGTGCGTTCCCAGAGACGAGAGTCTGAAGAAGCAGATTCTGGATGAGGCTCATAATTCAGCGTATGCGATGCATCCCGATGGTACGAAAATGTTTCGTACACTTCGAGCGTATTACTGGTGGCGCAACATGAAACGGGAGATTGCCGCATATATGAGTTGATGTTTGATCTAGCAGCAGGTTAAAGCAGAGAGGCAGAAGCCTGCGGGAAAGTTACAACTACTGGAGATTCCGGTTTGGAAGTGGGAGCACATTACCATGGATTTCGTTTATCAGTTGTCACGTACTTCGGCTGGCAACACTGGTATTTGGGTTATTGTGGATCGACTGACGAAATTCGCTCATTTTCTCGCACTTCTAGGTAAGACATCAGTGAGCAGATTGGCCAAGCTGTATTTGTCGGTGATTGTTCGTCTGCACGGTGTGCCTGTATCTATTATTTCTGACCGAGACAGTTAGTTTACTTCTGAGTTCTGGCAGGCATTGCAGCGAGCTATGGGCACGAGATTGCGCTTCAGTATAGCTTTTCATCCTCAGACTGACGGGCAGTCTGAGCGGACTATACAGACTCTTGAGGATATGTTACGGTCTTGTGTGTTGCAGTTTCGAGGAAATTGGGACCAACAACTACATTTGATAGAGTTCGCTTACAACAACAGCTATCAGGCCAGTAATGAGATGGCACCGTACGAGGCCCTATACGGAAGGCAATGCTGCACTCATTTGTGTTGGAGTGAGGTGGGCGAGCAATGGCTTATTGGCCCTGATCTGGTAAAGAGCACCATGGAGGACATCCAGATTATCCGGGACAGATTGAAGATTGCCCAGGATCGCCAGAAGAGTTATGCAGACGTGAGGAGAAAGAGTCTCGAGTTCGATGTGGGCGATTGGGTCTTCCTGAAACTATCTCCGTGGAGGGGAGTTGTGCGTTTCGGGAAGCGTGGAAAGCTTCAACCACGGTACATTGGTCCATACGAGATCACTGAGAGGGTTGGAGCTGTGGCTTACAGACTTGAGTTGCCAGCTGAGATGGCTCGTGATCATGATGTTTTCCACGTTTCGATGTTGCGGAAGTATATTCCAGATCCATCGCATGTGTTAGCGCCACAGCAGCTACCTATCCGAGAGGATTTGACATATGTGGATGAGCCGGTACAGATTCTCGATCGTCATGTGTTATACCGCTGGTGAAGGTCTTGTGGCAGAATCACTCGGTTGAGGAGGCCATCTGGGAGACTGAGCAGCGTATGCGGGAGCAGTATCCTCATCTGTTCACCTGACAGGTACGTAAATTTCGAGGTCAAAATTTTTTTAAGGGGGGTAGATTTGTGACGACTCGGAACATAATCAGTGGAGTAATCGGCTTAATTCACAAGTTAGCCCGTAATCACTGTTTTTCAATAATTGATTGATTTGCTGGTTTTAATCACGACTTAATTATCGGCCAAGAATTTGAGTTGAGTTTCTTCTCGAGAGTTGTTGTACACATGATTTCGAGTTCGGGGGCGGTTCCGGATTATTATTTCTTCTCGAGAGTTGTTGTACACGTAATCCAAACGGTCCGAAAGTTTCGGAATTTCGTCGAGTTCATCCATTCTGGAAGTTTGACCGGCGTTGACCGAGTTTGGAGGTGTTGACCGAGTTGACCCGTGGTGCATTTCGGACCGTTTGGATTTCTCCAGCGGACTGGCCGATTCCGGCCGTTTCAGGCCATGACTTTGGAAGGTAAAATATTCTCCTCATGATTCTAAGCAGTTTAGAACTTGGAATTTCTTGATTTGGTTGAGATTTGAGGGAGAAATGTGGAGTTGAAAATTGGGGAAATTTCGGCCGGTTTCGAGTTGTGGTGACGGTGGTGCTCCGGCCACGGGGGTGGCCGAAGATGGAAGGGTTCTGAGCGTGGGGCCACGGCGGAGCTTTTGAGAGTAGCCTCGAGGGCCGCCGTGCACCGTGGACGGAGATCGACGGAGAAACAGGGGCTGCTGGCGGTGGTGGAATCCGTGGGTTTCGAGCTAATTTCCGGCCAACCTCGAAGGAATTGGTCCTTGCCTCAGTTGGGAAAGTTGCATGGCTTGAGAAGGAGAACCTTGTGGGATCTTGGCCGCCGGAAAATCTCTCTGGTTGACGGCGCGCCGCCGCCGCCGGCGGCGATCAACGGCGGAGCTCCGGCGACCGTTGACTTTTTTGGAAATGTATCGAGTTAAATGTCGTTTCGCTCATATTCGCGCCCCGATCGTCGCTTTGAGGTTTTCGAGTTGATTTGGGTATCAGATTTTCAGTCGAGGGTTTTGAGTGGAGATTTTGGGAATTTCGTCGATTATTTTGCACTGTGTTATATATTTCCGGGAACGATTGGTTTCCGAGGTGTGGTACAGTGTTGTGAATTTTGATTTTGATCAGATATATTTTGTGATTATTCAGGGGATTGAGATCGTGCTTCGGGTGAGGGATCTTCTGCCGGACCACGTGATTAGCGCGAGTGCGCGTTTTGCTCACCTGTGAGTGGATATTTTTATATTTTCACAGTCGTTGCGAGTTCATGATTTTTCTGTATTTATTTTTTTACGATGTTGAGATTATTTATTATTTTCGGAGGTATTATTTTATATTTTATGGTGATGGCATACTTGCATCGATGCTTCGGCTACTTGGCTGATCACCGGTAGTCTGACCAGAGTTGAGAGATTCCTCTTGACCAGAGTTGAGAGATTCCTCTGGGCAGGGTTGAGAGATTCCCCGGTTATGTCACCGGGGTTGAGAGATTCCCCTGGCCTATCACCGTCGGGCTTGAGAGATTCGTCTGGCAACCTCCATATATGTTTTCCGAACTCGCTATACTTGTTTATTGTATATGAAATTGGTGAAAGGCATATGTTTATTTTCGTCCACTCACTCTAACGTTTTTATTGCCTTTCCCCTGGGCTTTTCGGTTTCCGTGCCCAGTTTATAGTCGGATTCTGGTGTCTCACATCTCGGTCGGAGGCTAGTTGTTCGAGCTACCTGTCTTTTCTAGTAGGTTCCTTGTTTCGCCTACTGTTGTATATTTTGTATATATACACTAGAGGTCGCTCTGATACGACACTGATACATGTTTTATGTGGTTTTTCCCGGATTTTCTATATAATACAGTTATGTTTATTGTTTACTGATATTGATATGATATTGAGAAATCCGGATGGGATTGGTGCCCACGGTTTGGCTTTTGTGGCATAGGATGAAGTGTTATTTTCTGGGTGCAGGTAAAGGCAATTCCGTGTTAGTAGCGTTACTCTGCCGAAATTTTAATGATTTTTGTTGTTTCGTGTTTTCAGAAGGGGTTTGATTCCGGTTTAGGAAACTAAATAGGGGTTGGGTCCTTTCACCTTGTTCACGGAATAACGCATCAAATTAATTGAAGCTCCAAGCACTACTTGAAAAAGTTCTTCATACGACAGGCGAACGACGACAGATGCATATATATATGTCGTCATAATTTTACAACATTTAATCATGAAAGTTAGGGTAACATTTGTCGTATGATGGCATGTTTTATCCATGATTTTGAACTTTCAATTAGCATCTTTGACCCACGACATAAATGTGTCGTCTAAATAAATTATAACTATGAAGTGTTTCTTATGTGAATCATGCATTATTACAATGACATATATTTGTCCTTGGAAAAAATAGGGCTATAGAGAGGTTTTTGTTTGTAATTTTTTTATTTAGATGATAGATATATGTAGTATCTATGACCATGATTTCATTCTTCTTATATGAATTTGAGGATTTTATTCAACGACACATATTTGTTATCTTTATTGTGTTGAATATGGAGACTTTTGCTGTACATTTATTCAAACTTTTAGAGGACAAATATTTGTCATCTCCAAAAATAAATGAACTAAAACCAACTTCATGTGTTTAGACTTTTGAACTAAATTTAGTGAAACACATGTGTTTTGATTAAAACCAATTTAATTTCAAACCAAAAAAAGAGACTAAAACCAATTTCATGAATCTCACCCACGTGTTTTGAGTTTAACCTAAATGAACTAAAATCCACATCTATACTTGGTTAATTTTACCCAGCGCCTCACAAATACCCATCTTGAGCTTCTCCATTTTCTACACTACCACTCAGATTCTGCCCATCAACACCATCCATCTCCGCCTTAGCCCAGAGGATAACCAGCACCACTAGTTATTCTTTCTCAGCTCATTCTCTCATTGACTCACTTCATTGCTACCTCTGTTCAATCAATCACCACCTCAGTTTCAATTTGATACTAGCTTATACAATTGGTGAGCTCTCTTGTTTGTGTTTATTAAGATTGATTTGTTCATTGATTTATAGATTTTTTTTGTTTTTGGTATTCTAGGTTAACAATTTGGGGATTTTAGGGTCATTGATCAGTTAATGGACTACTCATGTTGATGAGGTTTTGAACCAAATGATGTTTATCTTTGTCTAGGGCTCTCTATACTGATTTTTTCTTCTTTCTTTGTTTCTATAAGGATCTTAAGAGCTAAAAATACATTTGAGCAGATTGAGAGTCACAATGGTTGTTTGTGGAGTAGTTCTGAGATTGTGAATTCATTTAATCGAGGTTAGTACTGGATGCATGATCTACCATTTATTTAATATACTACTGAAGTGTTGAAGTGTCTGAAATTGGTGTATTTATGCTTGTATTTGGTGGGGATGTATCTGAGATTGTATGAAGGTGTGTTTGACAATATTGTTTTTGAAATGTATGATAAAAATGTGATGAACTAGTCTAAGTAATGATCTACTCTAGATGGATAATTCTTGGATGATCACTAATAGAAGAAAATTAAGGTTTCAAAAAGGACTCTTGGTGGCATTTTCTTTCAATACCTTCTTCCATGCCAAGTGATATGGTAGTGCCTAGTAAGGGAAGAATTGTATTTCTGAAAGTTGATGAATTAGGGTAGTATTTCTACGTACATAGCTCATATGCACTTTATACTTGTGTTGAAGTTTGGGTCATTCTTCTGGAGCTATATCCTGGCTTATCTCTACACCGAGGCTTATACGAGTTTGGGCAATATACCATGGAAGCACAAATCATGGGGTCTCATGGTATGGGATGGGGGAAATTGAATGATAGCTTGAATGGTACGAAGGACATTTTAATCATCATGGTAATTGTAGCTTGAATGGTACGAAGGACTCTCTAACTATAATACTTTAACTAAAGACACTATTTTAGATATGCTCTAAAAAAATTTAGATAACTAAAAGTAAGTGAGTAAGAGACAAGCAAAACAACCTTCAAGCACAATAATTAATCGACGTGTCCAAGGTATTCCTTGACCGGTCGAATACAACTCGGATAATGTTGGACGGGTCGAGACAATGTCTCGATGGGTCGAATGTAAGCTCATATGTCTTCTCTGCGCAAATCTCGATAGGTTGAGAAGAATTCTCAACAGGTCGAGCAGAATGCCCTGGAAAAATGTTAGAAGCACAAGTTCCTACCTAATGTATCTATCAAAGCATTCAAGAGATCAAAGATAATAAAAACAAAGTCCTAAATAGAAAAATATATGAACAAAAGCTACAAATCTAAGAAACAAATGTCACACAAAATATTTGGATTCTCCACAATTGAAGGCTAACCGAAGCTAAGAAATCAAAATTAAATTCAATCCCCGGCGACGCCGTCAAAACTTGTTAAAGGATTATTACTGTCAACCTTTTGACTATGATTTAGTCTAAGACTAAGTACATTTTTCTTACCCTCAAGTATATGGAGTCAAATAGTATAATTTATATAGAAATTGAGTGTCTAACTCGCGAGAATTGACTAACCTTATTCCATAGCTTTTACCAATTAAGTCCTTTAGGTGCGTGAAACACACACAAGTGATGCGACAAAGAAACAAAACATGTAGAAATTAATCTTACAACGCCAAGTCCTTTGGAGAATCAAAATCGCAAGGGATGATTAGACTATGTTGAGTGATTTAGCAAAGGATTGATTGATTGGTTACTACTAATGTAAGTTGGCAAATAAAAATGATCCTAAATTTAAGAAAGAAGAATGGCTGGCTAGGGATGTCCCCGTTAACTATTTGAGGCTCAAACAATGTCTAATTTTAGGTCATGAGTTGTTTAGTCCGCTTTACATGCTCAAATATCTTTTGGATCATAAGAATGAATCCTTTCATTATCCAAATCAAGCCCTCTCAAGTCATGCATGGTTATGGGCCAAAACTCCCAGGCCTTTTAGGATTCTAGAAGGTTTCAGTCTATTCGTGAAGCATAAAGTAAACCAAAATTAGGAGCTAGACTTTTGGTGCTAGACTCCTAATGTGTTTCACACGTAATGAGTTTTGTTGCATATGCATGTGACAATTATGGATGGCTTCCCTTTCCAAGCCACTATTGGAGTGCTTTGAAATGGGTTCTAATGTATTCTCCTAACATGCACCTGCTGGGTTATGAGTCAAAAGAATCAACACTAACTATAAAGCCTTTCGGTCTATTGTAAGCTTAACCGAAAACCCTTAAGTCATTTGGACCTCAAGAGTGTTCCCATTCATGCTTAAGCACAAGGAAACCACACCCTAAGCTTATCCTTTTAAATCTAAGCCTAAGTCATGTTTTATGCTCATATATTTCCTAAGTGAATGACTTGTTCCCTTAAGAGTCATTTCCTAGTCCCTTTAAGCAAATCCTAACTTAGCCAAAGCTAAGACATGCATAGGTGAAACTGATCAATAAGCTTAAGCATAATAACATTCCATAATCATGAAAAAGATGTGAAATGAGATGTGTTATAGTGGTGGTCTATGGGGAGCTCGACCAAGATGGGATAAGGATGAGAAAATGAGGTGTTTTGTGAGTCCTTTGATTACTAGATTGGCCATGAAGTTTGATCTCAAGGCTATAAATTAAGATCCACGTTTCTTGGTTTCTAGGCTAAAGTCCAAACCTTGCCTAATACTTCAAAAATTCAAATTTGTGACTCCCTATTCAAATCAGCTAGGGTTTGTATCTAGGTGATTTTGGCTTTACTTGGGCCTCGTATGGCTGGCCATGGACAAATCCAACGATTTTCTGGCAGCTTCCGATAACATCCGGCGACTACCTTTTGTCATTTTCCCAAAGTTGCTCAAAGTTCTCTCATGACTTCCGAAATGCGCTCGTCTTCTCCAAAAATGGATTAATTATCATCTTTAAAAGCGTTTTCGTGACAACTCCCAATTTCCTAGTATAAACAGGAAATATTATAAAAATTATGCTTTATTCATAGAAGACAAGTGATAACCATTAAGTTAGGGACATAACTAACACATAAATATGGACTTAACAAAATACCTCACACTTCATATTTGCTTGTCCGCAAGCAAACATAGAAGAAAACTAAGCTAGTACAAAGTGTTTGGGCCTTAATTGGTGGTCCGGCTGGCCATGGACAAACTAACCGATTTTTCGGCAGATTTCGAGAACTTCCGGCGACTACTTTTTTTTTTGTCCCAAAATTGCTCTAAATTCTCTTGCGATTTCAGAAATGTGCTCGACTTCTCCAAAAAACTGATTTATAACCTATTTGAGTGCATTTCCGTGCCAACTCCCAATTTTCTAGCATAAACAGGAAACATTATAAAAATAATATTTTATTCATAGAAAAAAGCAATAAGCAATATGTTAGGGATATAATTAGCACATAATAATGAACCTAACACTAGGCCTCTGCTCCCATGTTCCCTTAAAAAAACATTGATCATCCAATAATTAATAAATTACATTGTCCAAATTAATCGAATATATATGCATTTCATTATTTTAATTAAAAAATTAATAATTTTCAAGTAATCTAACATTTCACCATATATATAATCAACATATGCAAACAATATAGATAGTAAAAAATGCTATAGCAACAATAGTTGCCGGAAATCATATACCAGAAACTTACCAAAAAACTCAAACATTCACCAAATTGAAACAAAAAATTGTGAGAATAGAGATTATACAAACACTAACCAATATAAGAGGATGTGGGCAAGCTTTAGGAGGCCTCAATCAAAGATTTTTCGTTTAGAAATCAAAATTGTCATTGGAGAAGATGTTGAGAGAGTTTTTGAAAGTTTGTGAGGATGAAATGTTCTATCTGGAACTAGAAATTGATCTTAACAATTCAAACACCACTTAGACGGTGAAACTGTTTTTGTCGTATAAGAGAAAAGTTTGTCGTCTAATTGACCATCAAACGACGAAACCTGATATAATAATTGAATTCACGTAGGCGACGAAAACTTTTGTTGCGTAAGTGTAAACTTTTGCCGTCTAAGTAAGACATTATACGACGAATCTATATTTTGTCATCTAGACAGCTACTTAAATGACGTGTTTTCGACAAATACACATTTTGTCGTCTACCTGATTTTTGGAAGACGAAATGTTCATCTTTTGCGATGAATTTAGTATTCATCATTTAACAATTTGTTAGACGACGAATGCTAATTTGTTTCGTCATCTAAGTGCTGATTTCTGGTAGTGTGAGCATCATCGGATCTCTTAATTAGATTAATGAGATGGTTGGATACTTGAAATCTGTGTTTGAAAGACCTTGGAAAGACTCGATTTTGTCTTGGTTAAGAGCTAAAACATTGAGTTGGTTCAATTCTCATTCACCAATTTACTTATGTTTGAAAGATGTTTAGGCGATTTATAGGGACAAAGCACATCTTCTTACCACACCAATAGTTGTACATAGTCTTGAACAGAAAAAAATGATCTGTTTTGTTTGAAAGATGATGATGAGAAATTGTTTTTAGTCGAGATCCATATCTTAGAGCAATTGGAGCTTTGTTATAGGGCTTAGAGCACACGTCCAGACATTGCATTCTCAGTGAACTTGTTAGCTAGATTTAGATCTACGTCTACACTATGTCACTTGAATGGAGTAAAGCCTATCTTTAGGTATTTGAAGGGATCCATTGAGTTGTGCTTATTCTCTCTCTAGAGAAAAACAAGAGAGAAGTTAGAAATCTCAAATGGGATGCCAGAGGCTCAGGTCTCTGCCCCTAACCGTGAGCATGATTTTCAGGTAGGCCTCTTGGCCCCTCACTGAGCTACCAAAGCTGCACCTTCCTTTTTTGTAGTTTCTTATTCTGAGACATCAAATAATGTGTTGGTAGGATTTGCTGATGCCGGGTATCTCTCTGACCCGCATAAAGGACATTCACAGAACTTGTTATGTTTTCACCATTGAGAACACGACGATATTTTGGAGATCTACAAAGTAAAATCTTGTTGCTACTTCCTCGAATCATTATGAAATCATAGTTCCGCATGAAGCAGTTAAAGAATGTGTCTAGCTTCAACTAGTAATATAGGGTCCAGTGGGTTACCATAAACTACGACTACACCAACTTGTATCTTTGAGGATAATGCAACTATTACTTTGAGTAGATGAAGTTGGTTTCATTAAGGGTAACAATACAAACACATTTCGTTAAAGTTCTTCTACAATGAGAAACAACAGCTGTTCTTCAATATCCATATGAACCAGATTAGTTTTGCAGATAATGCTGCGGACTTGTTTACTAAGTCACTTCCAAATTTTACTTTTGAGAACAATGTAACACACACTAGAATGAGACGTGGATCTGAACTCCGTGATTGAGTTAGCAATCAGGGGGAGTTATTTTGGTAAATATTAAGGAGAGTCTATATCACATGGTAGTATCATTTGTAGTTGATGCGTTGAATTATTTTTCCCTTCAATTAATCTTTTGTTTGGCCCAAAAGATTTTTGTTTGCTTGGCAATAATTTTAGTGAGCTCATGTTCAGAGCTCATTACAAATGAGAGTTTTTAAGGAGTGAATATAGATATAGATATAAGAACACTTAAGTTATACAACATTAGTAGATATATAACAACTTTTTAATCTTAAGTAAAAAAAATTTTCAAATTTCAATTAATTTATAATTAGCTGATAAATTAGGTTTTTACGACACGACAAACACCCATAACTTCGAAAACGGGTTTACGAATTATTTTTCTCGATAGTTTTCGTCATTTAACTATTTCTTGATAAACACTGCATGAATATATTGATTCGATTGATTTCTAAATTTATCCAAATGAGGTTCAATTTTTTCTACAATATTCTATAAATGTAATGATTATATCTGACGATTGATTTTTTATAATTCTTAAGCAACTACCAAACATTAATTTTCATATCTTTTTTTTTAAAGTACTTAGGCGACGAAATCATGCCGTTCGTCCCCTAAGTCATCACTTAGGCGACGAACGACATGATTTCGTCGACTCAGTCCAAATATTGTGGCGGTTTAATAAACCTACGCCAAATTTTTTCGGGGCAGTTTAAATATTACTTAGGGGACGAATGCATGTGGTGTCGTCGCCTAAGTCTAATTTTTGGGCGGTTCAGATTTTTCCCCATTATATTTTTGGGCCCATTTAAATACCACTTAGGCGACGCAACATACCACTTTCGTTGCTTAAGTAGATAATTAATCCATTTAGGCGATGAAACCAATGGTTTCGTTGCCTAACTCGGCCATTATATCCAAACCCGGATCGAGTTCACCATTCACTTGATCTCTCCCCCCAAAACCCCGAAAATCTTCTCGATCTCCATCTCTCCCGCAAAACCCCCAAAACCTGGCCTCCATCTCCTTACCGCGCCACCGTCCTCCTCCTTGTCAGCTGGAGCCATACGTCATCCTCCTCTCTCTCTCCTAGAATTTCCTCTCTCTCCCGCCCTCCACCTCGTCAGAGTTTCTACCCCCCGTCCCCCTCTCCTCGCCGGCCGGTAACTCCCCTCCTCCCCAATCGATTAATAAATATTTATATTTACACTGTGTATGTATTTGTACTTGTGTAAGTATTGTATTGTATATTGTGTATGTATTTGTGTACATATTTGTGCATGTATTATATGCATTTATGGATTTATATATGAATTAGATTAAATGAATTAGCTAGATTAATTAATATATATTGTATTATTTTTATGTGAATTAAATTAAATGTGGGTATATTGTATATAGTTAGATTAATATTAGATGTGAATTAATTAGGGAATATTGTACTTGAAAAATAATTTATGAATTAATATGAGTATATTTTATTTATTAATTGGTAATATAAATGCCACAAAATAAATTAGATAATTAAATTGGTGAGATTTGAATAAATTTGGATATGTTTGTGAAATTTGGATAAATGTGTAAAAAAGTATATAAATTGGATAATTTTGTAAAATTTTGATGGTAAATTAGTAATATATATCGAATTAAATTTATTCATAAATCGGTAATATATATCAAATTAAATTTATTCATAAATCGGTAATATATAACGAATTGAATTTAATCGTACGTATATTGATGTTATTTGTGAAATTTGGATAAATTTGATTTTTTTTTTGAAATTTAGATGTATTGGATATATTAATTTCTTAAATTTAGATGAATTGGATATATTTATATTTGATGAAATATGGTGAAAATTTAGATTAATTTGGATATATATATATATTGTTAATAAATAATTTTTTCATCTTCATTAATTCCGATCGATAGCGCCAAAGAAGAGGCGATCGCAAGGAGAGAGGGAAGCTCAATCCATTGCACAAGCAATAGGTTGGAGCCAAACTAAGTCGGAGGAGACCGTTTCGGCTCCTCCAAATCGTTCGGGTATGTTGACTGGCCCAATCCCTCATGCTCCAAATGAGGCGGCCACTACCCATATCGACGTTTGAAGGTCCCATGGAGTCGGTCAACGATGCCGTTCACTACAGCGCATAGCGAGGAGGCCGCGAAAATTGAGCGCATAGTCAAATCGACAAGGAAGAAGTTCGAGGTGTTGTTCGACGATTTCACCCGAGGCCCTCCGTGCTCGCAACTCCTCACGTCGCACACCATCGGCTCAATCATAGAGAACAATATCCGTATGGTTGCCGCTTCGTGGAACAAGCTACCTAAATACGAGAGGTTGACGGTGTACCACGAACATCAATACCCATGGCCAAGAACATTTTCAAGGATTTAAAGTACAACCTTTACAAGTACTATCTCCGACACGGCGCCACGCCTGTCCCACATGAGCTGCGAGATCAAAGGAAACAGGAGTGGGAATGGTTGGTCAGATACTTTGAGTCTGACAAGTATAAGGTTCGTTTCTAGTTCCTTTAATTTTAGAAAATTAAATAATTTCTTATTTTTAACCATTTATTTATTATTCAATAATTTTTTTTGTCAAACAAATTAGGTCGGATGCCAACATGACAATCCGTGTGAAGAAGGATAAATATCATACTTCGGACTACAAAGGCATCATGTTCATCGCAAAGGATCACAAGGATGCGGGTTCGAAGCATTCTCTCTTGGATGCCAGCATCTCGGCTTATGTTAATCGTAGTTCCAAAATGTATCAAATTTATTATAACGGTAATTGTATTTTTAATTTCAGGCACGGTTGATAGAAATTGTCCAGGAATAGTTAGCGAACACCCAGCTGGAAAACCCACGTATGACGCCTGAAGAGGTGCCCTCTATATCAGTGAAGAGCCAGATCGCCATCGCAGATGCTGTTTACGGCTGCCGAGCTGGCAAGGAGGTTCGTGGGCTTGGACGGAGGGTCCATAGAGATTTTTCATCCAATCCCTCTACATCATCGTCTAGTAGGCGAGAGGGGGGGGGGGGGTCGATATCGAGGCGGTCAGAGCCACACAAGAGCAGGCTCGATTAGCACAGGAAATAGTCGATCGGGCCTGGGAGCAGACCAGGTCAATACAGGGGCAGCTGGATGTGCAAAAACTAAAGGATGGTCAACTTCTTCGCGATGTATGTGACGACCCGAAACAGAATCAGTATAGTAATCGGCTTAATCCACGAGTTTACGCGTAATTACAGTTTTCTATAAGTTAATCGAATTGGCGGTTTTGATAACGATTTAATTATCGGGCGAGAATTTGAGTTGAGTCTCTTCACGAGAGTTATTGTACGCGTGATTTTGAGTTCGTGGGCAGTTTCGGATAATTGTTTCGACGACCGAGGAATATATTATGAATATTTGAAATCGCAAAATTTCGTCGTGTTTATCCGTTCGTATTTGAGTTATCCGAAATGTGGATGTGATCCGTTTTGGACCGTCGATCGTATCGAGCCGCGAGTATAAATATCGGAAATAGTCGAAAAATTGTCGAAAAACACTGTTTGGAAGTTTGACCGGCGTTGACCAGTCTTGGACCGTTGACCCACGTGACCGAGGAGGAAAATTGCACTGCCGTTTGACTCGCTGGCGACCTTTCGTTTCCGGCCACCTCTGGCTCCGATTTGGGTATGAATAGATTCCTCTCTTGATTTGCAATTCTTTAGAACTTGGATTTGTGGAAATTGGTTTCGTTTTGAGGGAGAACGAAGTGTTTAAAGTTTGTGTTTTCCGGCCGGAATCGGCTCCGTTTGGGGGCGGCGCTCCAGTGGCTTTCCGGTGAGGATTTTGGGTGGAATCATTTGGGTTTTGATTAAGGATGATTTCCCATTGTGTTTTGAGGGACGAGGTGGTAAGACAGCGCTGGAATCGGCCAAGAAAATTTTCCGGCGATTCTCGGCAGTGGATTTTCGAGCTAGTTTTGGACCACTTGCCGTCTGATTTGGCATTTGGTGTAGTTGAGAGATGTGTTGGGCTCGAGGAGGAGAAGCTACCGTGAGCTTGGCCACTGGGAAATTCCGGCGGTCAACGGCGGAGCTTCGGCGACCCATTGACTTTTTGGTTTTCGATGAGTTATATGTTGTTTTGCTCGTAATCGCGCCCTGATCGTCGCCTTGAGGTTTTCAAGTTGATTTAGATGCCGGATATTTAGTCGAGGGTTTATGTGGAGATTTCGGGAGTTTACGTCGATTATTTTGTATCGAGTTATATGTTTCCGGAAATGGTTGGTTTCCGAGGTGTGGTACAGAGTAGTGAATTGTGATTTTGATCAGTTATATTTTATGATTATTTAGCGGATCGAGATCGTACGTTGGGCAAGGAATCTTCCGCCGGATCTCGTGATTAGCGCGTGAGCGCACTGTGCTCATCTGTGGGTGGACCTTTTTATTTCACTGTCGTAGCGAGTTCTTGATTTCCGTATTTATTTACGATACGATGTTGTGATTATTTATTATTTTTGGAGGTATTTTTTTATGTTTTATATGGTGATGGCATTACTTAGCATCGATGCATTGGCTACTCGGCTGATCACCGGTAGTCCAGATCCAGGGCTGAGAGATTCCCCTGATGTGCCCATGAGGCTTGAGAGATTCGCCTAGTCTATTACCATCGGTCTTGAGAGATTCGTCTGACCGTTGGGCTTGAAAGATGCGCCTGACACCTCCATTCATTTTATGAATTCGCTTTGTTTTATGATATATATAAATGGTGAAAGGCATATGATTATTTTCGTCCACTCACTCTAACGATTTTATTTTCCTTTCCCCTGGGCTTTTCGGTTTTCGTGCCCAGTTTGTAGTTTGGATTCTGGTGTCTCACATCATGGTCGGAGGCTTAGTGTTCGAGCTACCTTTCTTTTCCTGTAGGTTTCTTGTTTTGCCGACTGTTGTATATTTTTGTATATATATACACTAGAGGTCGCTCTGATTACTCTGTCGCTATACTCTTATATGTTTTTCCCTGGATTTCTGTAAAGTACAGTTTTGAGTACTACTTTACTTTATTGTTATGATATTGAGAAATCCGGATGGGATTGGTGCCCACGGTTTGGCTTTTATGGCATAGGATGAAGTGTGTTTTCGGGTGCAGGTTAATGGCAATTCCGCGTTAGTAACGAAATTCTGCCGAAATTTTTGTGGTTTTTGGAAGTTCATGTTTTCAGAAGGGGTTTGATTCTGGTTTAGGAAACTAAATCGGGGTTGGGTCCTTTCAGCTTGGTATCAGAGCATTAGGTTTCAGGTTCTGTAGATTCTTATAGTTGTGACACTGAGGGTATTTGAGTATGTACAGCATGTCTGGAGCAATGACCCGACTGGCCAGCGGTTACTCGATCATCAATGTTTCGGGTGTTGTATATGTTCAAATGTCTGAAGTCTCATGATTACGTTCCTTGAGCTTGTGACTAATGCTTGTCTTGAATCAGTAGGATGCCTCCTCGACGTGGTCCCTGTATTAATCGGGATGTGGATCCTGATGAGGGTCGCCAGTCGCATGACTTGCTGATGCGAGTGTTGCGTTTGGAGGAGCGTTTTGACCCTGTGGTCAAAGCTCGTACTGCTGGAGCGACTGTCTTTTCGGGTTCAGCTGATCCAGAGATTTGTGAGGCATGGTTGGTTCAGGTTAAACGCGTTTGTGAACGTCTGCGTTTCACCCCTGAGTAGATGACAGTGGTAGCAGTTGGTTTACTTGAGTCCGATGCATACTTCTGGTGGATTAGCACCGAGAGAGTTCCGGTTGATACTCCGTGGACTTTGTTTCGAGATTTGTTTATGCGGAGGTACTTCAACCAGGCAACACAGCAGCAGAAGTATGAGGAGTTCACTAATTTGAGACAGAGCAGTATGTCAGTGCTTGAGTACCGGGACTAATTTAACCGCTTATCTCGATTTGCTCTTAACATGGTGGGTACAGAGGAAGCCAAGTGCCGTAGATTTGAGCTGGGCTTCAACTTGAACATCAAAGGGGACTCTGACTACGAGGCCTCGGAACAACTTTAATGAGTTTGTGAGTGCAGCACTTCGAGGCTAGGATATCGAGAATGAAAGGTAGATGAGATACCAGTCTCGACGATTTGAGGAGGGTGGACCGAGTCAGGGACCTTCCAAGAGGCTGAGTTCTGATACTTCCAGATCGGCATCATCCTTGGGCAGTGGACCATATAGACCACCAGGTGGTTCAGCTAGACAGAGGCAGAGATGGAGGAGGGATCGACCGCAGAGGCCACAGTACCGGTGGCACTTTTGCCGTACCGAGGGAGTATAGTCTCTGCAGCGGGCATCATGTTGGTCCATGTCAGCGAGGCTCTATCGTTTGTTATCGTTGTGGCCAGGAGGGTCACTATGCGAGGGAATGTTTCTAGCTTGCTTGTGTTGGTGGACAGACAGCCCAGAGTTCCGGAGGAGAGCGAGATACCACTTCTGGGGCTCGACCAGTACAGTCTTCTGGCCAGGGCGGACAGCAGGGTCACCCTCAGCGTGGACGACCAGCCGGGCAGGCCAGAGTTCATGTCATGTCTTTGCATGAGGGCAGAGCTTCATCTGAGGTTGTTATTGGTATGTTGCATGTTTTTGGCTATCCAGTACTTACATTGCTAGATCCAGGTGCTACACATTCATTCATATCATATAGATGATACATTTCGATGTTGCGGAAGTATATTCCTGATCCATCACATGTGTTAGCCCCACAGCAGCTTCCTATCCGGGAGGATTTGACATATGTGGAGGAGCCGGTACTGATTCTTGATCGACGTGAGCAGGAGTTGAGGCATTGTGTTATACCGCTTGTGAAGGTCTTATGGCAGAATCATTCGGTTGAGGAGGCCACCTGGGAGATTGAGCAGCGTATGCGGGAGCAGTATCATCATATGTTCACCTAGTAGGTACGTACATTTCGAGGTCGAAATTTTTTTAAGGGGGGTAGATTTGTGATGACCCGAAACAGAATCAGTATAGTAATCGGCTTAATCCGCGAGTTTACGCGTAATTATAGTTTTTTCGTAAGTTAATCGAATTGGCGGTTTTGATCACGATTTAATTATCAGGAGAGAATTTGAGTTGAGTCTCTTTACAAGAGTTGTTGTACGCGTGATTTCGAGTTCGTGGGCGGTTTCAGAAAATTATTTCCACGACCGAGGAATATATTATGAATATTTGAAATCGTGAAATTTCGTCGTGTTTATCCGTTCGTATTTGAGTTATCCGAAACGTGGATGTGATCCGTTTTGGACCGTCGATCGTATCGAGCCATATTATAAATATCGGAAATAGTCAAAAAATTGTCGAAAAGCACTGTCTGGAAGTTTGACTGGTGTTGACCAGTCTTGGAGCGTTGACCCGCGTTGATCGAGGAGGAAAATTGCACCGCCGTTTGACTCGCCGGTAACCTTTCGTTTGGGTATGAATCGATTCCTCTCTTGATTTGCAATTTTTTAGAACTTGGATTTGTGGAAATTGGTTTCGTTTTGAGGGAGAACGGAGTGTTTGAAGTTTGTGTTTTCCGACCGGAATCGGCTCCGTTTGGTGGCGGCGCTCCGGTGGCTTTCCAGTGAGGATTTTGGATGGAATCGTTTGGGTTTTGATCAAGGATGATTTCCCCTTTGGTTTTGAGGGACGAGGTGGCGTGACGGCGCCGGAATCGGCCGGGAAAGTTTTCCGGCGATTCTCCGTTGTGGATTTTCGAGCTGGTTTTGGACCACTTGCCGTCCGGTTTGGCCTTTGGTGTACTTGAGAGATGTGTTGGGCTCGAGGAGGAGAAGATACGTTGAGCTTGGCCACCGGGAAATTTCTCCGGTTGACGGCGCGTCGCAGCTACCGGCGGCGGTCAACGACGGAGCTCCGGCTACCCGTTGACTTTTTGGTTTTCGACGAGTTATATGTCGTTTTGCTCGTAATCGCTCCCCGATCATCTCCTTGAGGTTTTCGAGTTGATTTGGATGCCGGATTTTTAGTCGAGGGTTTATGTGGAGATTTCGGGAGTTTACGTCGATTATTTTGTATCGAGTTATATGTTTCCGAAAATGGTTGGTTTCCGAGGTGTGGTACAGTGTGATGAATTGTGATTTTGATCAGTTATATTTTGTGATTATTCAGAGGATCGAGATCGTACGTTGGGAGAGGAATCTTCCGCCGGATCTCGTGATTAGCGCGTGAGCGCGCTGTGCTCATCTGTGAGCAGACCTTTTTATTTCACTGTCGTAGCGAGTTCTTGATTTCCGTATTTATTTACGATAAGATGTTGTGATTATTTATTATTTTTGGAGGTATTGTTTTATGTTTTATATGGTGATGGCATTACTTAGCATCGATGCATTGGCTACTCGATTGATCACCGGTAGTCCAGATCAAGGGTTGAGAGATTCTCCTGATGTGCCCACTAGGCTTGAGAGATTCGCCCAGTCTATCACCATCGGGCTTGAGAGATTCGCCTAACCGTTGGGCTTGAGAGATTTGCCTGACACCTCCATTCATTTTATGAACTCACTTTGTTTTATGATATATATAAATGGTGAAAGGCATATGATTATTTTCATCCACTCACTCTAACATTTTTATTTGCCTTTCCCCTAGGCTTTTTGGTTTTCTTGCCTAGTTTGCAGTTTGGATTCTGGTGTCTCAAGTCGTGGTCGAAGGGTTAGTGTTCGAGCTACCTTTTTTTTCCTGTAGGTTTCTTGTTTTGCCAACTGTTGTATATTTTGGTATATATATATATACACTAGAGGTCGCTCTGATTACTCTGTCTCTATACTCTTATATGTTTTTCCCTGGATTTCTGTAAAGTACAGTTTTGAGTACTACTTTATTGTTATGATATTGAGAAATCCGGTTGGGATTGGTGCCCACGATTTGGCTTTAGTGGCATAGGATGAAGTGTGTTTTCGGGTGCAGGTTAATGGCAATTCCGCGTTAGTAACGAAACTCTGCCGAAATTTTTGTGGTTTTTGCAAATTCGTGTTTTCAGAAGGGGTTTGATTCCGGTTTAGGAAACTAAATCGGGGTTGGGTGCTTTCAATGTGTGCACGCATGGGGTTGCCCGTTTTCGAGGACTCTTGTCATCCTGGCCCCTCCTCATGGGCCCAACGACAACAATCAAACCGGCGGCGGCCGAATAGGCAGCCTGTTTACCCCTCCCCCATAGTTTAGTTTTGTATTTTCTTTAAATTGATTTTTTTATATATTTAATGAATATAATTAATTTTTTTATTAATTTATAATTCTTAAAAGTATTATTAATTATTTATTTAATTCAAAAAAATATAATTAACTTAGGTGACAAAATAGGCGTGTTTCGTCGCTTAACTGTATTCACTTAGACGACGAACACGCTTCGTCGTCTATGTAGGGACTCTGAGACGACGAACATGTTTCGTCGTCTAAGAGGTCTCTGAAACGACGGACATGTTTTGTTGTTCAGAGGGACAATTTTTCGACGCCCAAGTACTTAGACGACGCAGTGCTTTTCGTCGCCTAAGATGGTACTCAGGCGACAAAATGGAACAGTTTCGTCGTCTAGATATTTAGGCTAAAATTTTTAGACGACAAAACCTGAGCGACGAAATTTTCGTTGCCTAAGTACTTAGGCGACAAAAAATGCCACTTATGCAACGAAAATACTTCGTTGCCAAAATGTGTTTTTCTTATAGTGTTAGTCATGAAGCATAAGTACTTGTACATATATTTAACCATATTTGGCCCCACAGTCTCTACCGTCATAGTGAAGAGACTAATGGTTTGAAATATGAAAATTAGGGTTGTCAACCATATTACTGCGATTTAATTTTTTGGTGTAACAGAACTTGTAGTCGACCGAAACTTTTAGTCAAAATCATATATCTTAATTTTATGAGTAATTTAGAATATGCTAGATATAGAAAAATGTAAATTTTAAGTGAAGTGAAATCAGAATCGGAATTGAGAGGTGATTAGAGCCTAAAGATAGAAATGGAAAAGGAAAACACATAAGAAAAAATCGGAAGACAAAAGTAACCTCCAAATTGGTAAAAATTGATGGAATTAATGACGATATGTACTAAACTTAATACGTCACTCAAACTTGCTGTACTAGTTTTGTAATTTTAGAAATTAAGGTATTCATATTTGATAAAGTAATCTGGGGTTCCACAACCCCAAAACCAATTTATAAATGTGGGAGTAGACCAAATCCTTATACCCCACTAGCAATGTCAATTACTTTTAATATGAGAGTCTTTCTTCATTCACATTCTCTAACACGCCCCTGTACGTATGGCGACATCTCAAGCAAAAAACGTGGACAAAATATATGGGTATAATAAAATAATACCATAATATAATAATCTGTGGTTCCATACCAAAACTAATTGGCAATGATGAGAAAAAGCCTAAATCCTTATAATATACTAACAAAGTCCTCATTTTCAATGTGAGAGTTTTTTTCTATTCACATTCTCTAAAAATTTTGTAATGTCGCTTAAATTTAGAATATTATTAAAGATTTTTTTCTTTATATATTAAAATATCAGAATTTTGATTTATTAAAATGATTTCGGACGATTGAATTTTTTTTCTTTCGTAAGTTACATAATGCATGCATGTGTTCCATGCTTCGATTAATTGATTAACACTATTGATCGATGCCGCATTACGAAGTGATTTGGCTTTGTAAAGGATATGCATGAATTATCTTTTATGAAAGGGCAATACAGACCTAAGTGGAGGAGTAAGTGGGACATTATTATCCGATTTGTATTCAAATGTTCCATGATGAAGCCAATACATGCAATTGCTGCAAAGTGTGTTCATTGATAATTCAGTTAGTGGCAGACAAATGGCTTCCTGGATGATCTGAGAATCTAACGAGACGAAGTGCGGGTGGGGAGGAGATCTGCTTCCCCGGAATCTACTGTTCCTTGCATAAAATTCTAACACTCTATTTAATCAATAACTCAATAACACAATTAACCTGTTATTTTTTTTAATTTCCCAATTGATTAATTATTATAATGAAAAAGAAAATGGTCGGAAGAGCATCCATCATCCTCACGAACACAGCCCAACTATAATTCCATGATCAAAGAGATCACAAAGTGAACTAAAATTTCGAATGCAACCCAGAAATCGACAAAAGAAAGAAGAACATGAAGACGAATAGACAATGGACAGATTTCATCGTTGATGATACCACTGACGAAAACCGAACCAAAATCATAAGATTAAGTATTAGATTCATGTCAAACTCAAAATCCAGAACCAGATCAGATTATATAGAAGTCATTTGATCAAATCGATGATCAAATCAATTCCAACAAAGTGCAAAGCGCATATTTGGTTTATTTGATTCCCACAATTGACGAATTGAATCAAAACCCAATAGAAAGAAAAATGCAGTTAATCTAGAAACCCAAGGCAAGCAGATGTATACCATATTTATGGTATTTGAATTCCGGCCAGATCGACAACCATCAAAAAAGTATACTGAATGGATCTTTTGCTGATTGATCTAGTATTAAGATATGTTGAACATGACCTCGGCTCCATTTGACCAAACCTCAAATTACAACCAGAAGTAAGTAAAAGAATTTGGGGCTAAAAATTGAAACTTTGAGAGGAAACTAGGATTTACTAGACATGGATTAATTAAGAAAGGGATGTTCACCAGTCTTATTCTGGGTTTTGATAACTTGCGTTTCATGAATTTTATCATTTAATTATTAGATTCATAACAAAAATATTATACTTAACAGAGTTAAATTGGTGTTACTAGATAGAATACGTGTCAAGCTCCTACACCTATGACACGGTTGGGACAAAAAATTCCGGGATAGTAGATCTCGTCCCGCGTGGCTGGGCATTCTGATGGGCTCATTTTATATGCTTTGATTGTGTTTCTTTTTTGTGCTGTGTCCATTAAAGATTTCTTCCATAATTAAGCCGATACATGCGCGTGCTCCAATTCCCTATTACATACATTATTATACCGGGAACATGCAAAGTGTGTTTAATAATGATTCAGTGAGTACCATACAAATAAGTATGCATCTGTTGGATGCTTCTATTCGATCAATCTTTCATTCGATTCGATTCAATACGGTTAAGTGGTAAACACAATAATTCATCGGTGTGACCATTAAAACGTAATTCCGCTCTATAAGAATATTTATTTATGCATAATTTTTTAAAGGACCATAACTTCTATTATATATTGATGAAAGATTACTTTAATCATTAAAGTGGTCTCAATTAGAAATGAAGACATTATATGAACAATTCCAACAATTTTCTCATTATTTTTTGTAAAATGAGAAAACAAAAGTCCAAATTTTCAAAAAATTTACGTTTCAACTCCAATAGCTTCAACATTCATCCAGAAGCCGAAAGTAAACTCATTAGGCTTTGAAAAGAACAACAAAACCTTTTGAATAGAATGCCTGAAAAAAGCAAAAAGCATCGTTGGTCTAGGATTTATAGAGCAATATCAGAGGTCACAATAGAATAGTGGTGGATATACACAAAAATACGAAATGATATTGCAATACAAGCAACAAGAAGAATTGCTTATAGACTAATCATCAGAAGACGAAGAAGTAGATGAAGAAACAACCTTCATCCAAGAGCATATTCACAAGCAATTTAGAACAAAATACTGACATCAATCCTCTGAAATTCTGGGAAAAAGATCTAGTGGTCTGTGAGCTCAAATTACATGACATGAACTTTATCTGTCATGTAAAAGCAATCCCTCAGTACAAGGAAGAATATTAGAGAGAATTCAGGAAAGAGATAGCTGATCTTTTGGCAAAAGGATTGATAAGGTCATGAAATAGTCCTCATCACGCTCCAACATTCTGGAAAAAAGACCCAGTGGTCTGTGAGCTCAAATTACATGATATGAACTTTTTCTGTCATGTAAAAGCAATCCCTCAGTACAAGGAAGAATATCACAGAGAATTTAGGAAAGACATAGCTGATCTTTTGGCAAAAGGATTAATAAGACCATCAAATAGTTTTCATCACGCTCCAACATTCTATGTTAGAAATCATGCGAAAGACATTCACGAAAAGGCGAGAATGGTGATAGACTACAAAGATGTTAATAAGAAAATCGTAAAAGAGGGTTACCAATAGCACATGCAAGAGTGCTGATTAAAAGGCTCAGAGGAGCCAAAGTGTTCTCAAAATTCGATGCAAAATCAGGATTCTGGCAAGTCAGAATGCATCCTAATAATATTCCCCTTACAGCATTCAGAACTCCACAAGGACATTACGAATGGCTAGTACCTTTTGGGCTCAAATAAGCTCCAACCATTTTTCACAGAAAAATGGTCAATATATTCAAACAAGCTACGGTGTTTTCAAAGAATAAAGAAGAACACATGAATCATCTCTATGAGGTAGTCAAACTCATAGTGTATTATGAAATCATTCTAGGAGAAAATAAATGTTCTTTGTCCTTGATGAAAATGATTTCTTAGGGATTAACATAAGAAATGGGGTGATGAAACTTCAACCTCATATCTTAGAAAAAGTCTGAAAATTCCAAGATAAAATCTCTTACGCTAAAAGTCTATAGAGATTTTTAGGCTTCGTAAATTATGAAAGAGATTTTCTTCATAAAAGTTCTAGATTAACAGCAATATTGTCCCCGAAGACAAGCTTTAAGAGAGATTTGAAGTTTACAGAAGATGATGAGAACGTCATTAGAAAAATTAAAGAGCTTTGCAAAAATTTGCCTCCACTACGTTAACGAGAAGAAAATGATGAGATCATTCTTCAAATAGATGCTAGTGACAACTTCTGAGAAAGTGTAGTGCTAGAAATAGCACTAGGCACTAATACTAAGAAAAGTTTAAAGTTTTACAATGGAAAGTTCAACTCTGTAGAACAGAATTATCCCACAGGGGAAAAGGAAATTCTGGCAATTAAAAAGACAATTAAAAATTCTTCCGCCTTCATATGAAAGTTATTCATTGAGAGAACAGATTATGTCAGAGTAAAAAATTTCAAAAATTTAAAGCTTGATAAAGTAACTTATAGGGTAGATTGGCTAATTGACAGTTATTTCTTAACCAATATGATTATGATGTAGAATTAATTGCAAGTAATAAAAACTATCTCTGAGACGCTTTGAGAAGAGAAATAGCGATGTTTTGAAGAAGTGAAAAGAGCGACAAAGACGGAATCCTAGGAGTAGAAGGCCGGAAAAAAAACCTGAACAACCAGAATAGCCTATTGAAAAGGTTCTCAAAAAGTTCTGGTTGTGTCCTAAAAGACCAGCATTAACTGACCAATTCCAGAGTAAATGATTGGCTAGCTCGTCTTAAACGACAGACGGTTAAGGTTTATCAAGACTGTTGAAGGCTGCTGCTTTGCCAAAAAGAAGAATTTTTCCTACAGGATTTGTAAATATATTCAATTATCTAGTGAACACCTTCTCGGAATCAGTTTTCCAGACTAACCCATGTATAGCATTTTACTAGAAGATTTTGCTAGACAATTTAATATTTGCCTTCCAGGAACAAGATAAAAGACCTATAGTAGAGGCCATGAATCCCTTAGCTGAAGAGCTGAGCCAAAAGAAAAACGACAAAGTGTTGTTAATGTGTCAATGGTGCAGTACATCAGAACCCCAGAAAGTGCAAAGGTACCAATTCTGGTACTAAAAGAGACAAAATGGTTCAAATTCCATAACATCGTTGAAAAATTAATGTTCAACTAAATCACTTCTCTCTGATACACTTTTTATAGTTCCAGGACCATTCCTGTGAAGATACGTGGTGAATGTTCAAAGTGAACATCCACAAGAGCATAAACTGTGGCTAATTGAAAATGGTTTTGTTCATAATTTGTGGACAAAACAAAATGATGATCTAAAGGGATTGTCAGCTATCATCTGTAATACAACCAAAAAATGTAAGGAAAAGCAACTGCATTCTTAGATTCAAGTTCAGATCTACACCTCCAAAATGGGTGAAGAAGTCTAATGGAGAAACTGATTATATTTCTCTATACCACTATGTCAGGATCATCCAAGGTCAGTATCTAGAACCAACCTGTGTTGGATACAATGGAGCTCCAAACTCTACTATCCCATGGATGAAAGCAATGACATTAGAATACGTCAAGAAAATGATCGAAGAAGATCAGGAGATTACTTTTCTTACTTCAAGAGATAAAATAATTGTCACTGCCTATGACCACGCAGAGGCCATAACTAGTGATTTATTTATTTTCCTTAAGAGGAAAGAAATAGATTCCACCCTTGCATGTGCCCAATGGCTCAAAAAGATCGAGAAAGCAAGGCACTACAAGATTTATGTTCATACCGACATGGAAGACAATGGAACAAGAAGGAGAATTGAATTTGAAGAACGTTATCTTGGGGAAAACTCAGAAATGTAAGATGATATGTAAAGACATGAGAAGTCATATTGTCTTTTTTTTTAAGTGGGGAACATCTCTTATCATAAAGGAATTAACTTTCCGAAAGAGACAATGGAGGAAAGCAGAAGCCTGATAAACATGGGGTCACTATCCTTATTGGAGCTACTGTTACTTTTGCATATTTCAATTCTATTTTAAGTTCCGCTCCCTATAAAAGGAGCCTTGAATCTTAGTTCAAGGCATTGAAAATTAGAATAGAAGAAATCTATTTAAGAGTAGAAAGCCTGAGAGTCAAGTTTGTGAGTCAACAGATAGAGTCGAAGCAAAACCATTCAACTTCTCTATTTCTAAGTAAGTATGTCTGCCAGTATCAGTAGCTAAACAACTTATAGCTATTTACTAAAGAATGAGGCTTTAAATATTTAGTATGTAATTCTGTTGAAACAAATAAGTTATGGCTTCCCATTACAAGGTTTTCAATTTATTATATGTTCATAAAACTCATTAAAACTCCTCTGAGAGGCGGATTACCTCCCAAAAAAAGTTGTTCATACTTATTTTGATCCCCTAGAAGGCGGACTATAGGCTTGAAGGTGAAAAGAGACGAGTTGCTTGCTGTTATATACATAAGTACCCTCTTTTCATGTTAATAGTGTGTTTACATAACGTAGATAATATGTTTAGTAAGTTGTCATCGAAATGATAACCTTTCTAAAACTAAAAGAAAGTCAGCAATGAGTCCGCTGACATCAATAAGCAATTAGGCAAAGATTGATAAGTGAATTCGTAGCAAGACAAAGGCTAGTTCTGTCTACAAGGTGAAGAGAGGTAGAGAACTTTAGTGTAGTGACTTGGTACAAATTGTTTGAGTTTGTTGTGTGTTTTTAATAACCAAAGCAACCTGACTTGGAATAAATTTGGGTGGCTTAATTTGGTATAGAAAGTTTTAAAATGACCTGATTTGTAATTTATTACTTAATTTATTCTCATTATTTAGTTCAATTATCTTAGTTCCTGCAATATTAACTTACTGGATTAATTATAAAAGATACCCCCAACTATGAGGTGACTTTTAATTTCATATCCATATATCAAATATTTACATTTTCATACCCCAACTTGTATTCTATTATCATCTAAATACCTGGCCGTTAAGTTCAGGCGTCAAGTGGTGACGTGGCACAACAAGTAGGGGCATTTTTGTCAACTCGACCATCAATTACACATTCAAACATGCAAACGTTATTTGCTCTCCCCATGTGTCGAACTACCCCACTCACCTTGCATGATGTTATATAACACAGCAAACCACTGGGCCACATTTCGAATACGTTTACGGTTGCTTTAGTATAATACAAATATCAATTTGGCCCGACAACACCCAGCCATATATATATGCATAATTTTCAAAGAGGCTATGTGTAGAGAACTTTCTACCATTTTCTACTTGTGCTTCAATATAACTTGTGTTTCTACCATTCTATCCCTTTTAGTTTGTACCACGGTTAAACAAAAGTAACACATTTAAAATGAAAATTGAAGTTAAAATTCTATAAAAAAAATAGATTTAATGAAATTTCTATTCATATAAAAGAATCAATTCAATTATAGAGTTACATTCTTAGTTTCATGGGAGGGATACGTTTCCATTCATTCTCGCCATATACAGCTGCTCTTCTCCTCCATTTCTAATATTTTGGTGGTAGTTATCTCGCACCCTTTTCCTTTATTTAACACTTTTTATGTGCTTCTACCTGGTATCAAATTAATCTAAAATTATGATCGACAGTCAATATCTATGGAAGTTAGTACCCGTAAACATAACAAAACACAATATATTGAAAACTAAATTAATAAAAAGAAATCAGTGGATTATATGAAAGGACCCGACTCTGCTTTAATTGCCTAAACCTAAATCAAATCTCTTTGAAAACACGACCTTAAAATTTTTTTGCTAGAGTTTATTTTGAAAACACATGAACCATTATTAGAACCTGCAAAGAAACACACTTCGAATATTCCACAAAAGCCAAATTGTGGGGCTCCGTTCCGCATCCGGATTTCTCAGCAACATATATAATAAACTCAAAGGTTTACAAGAAATTCATAATTATTCATGAGTATACTAGACTGAAAAAACAACATAAACATTTAGAGCGACGCCTATATATAACATGTACATCGAGTAGGTCAAACAAGAAACCTATAGAAACTAAAGGGTGATCTGAACTATATGCTTCCATAGTCGACGCGCAACACTGGAACACAAACTGCAAACTGGGCAAAGGAAACCGAAAAGCCCAGGAGAAGACAAATAAATCGTTAGAGTGAGTGGACGAAAATAATAATATGTCTTTCTCAAATAAATGCTCATAAAAGCATAATGCGAGTTAATGCATATGAAAATCCCGACCAGATACTGATCTACGCATTTTATGCTTGATTATTAATATTTTTCTCTCTACATTTAACTTTGTTTTATGCTTAGTAAATATGATTCTAACTTACTTTATGTTTTTAGGTAGAAATAAAGGAGGAAATAATAAAGGAGGCGATTTGGAGCTAAAAGCGTGCTAAGGAGGAAGTTCCTAATTCCGGAGAAGAAATGGTCTTCAAAATGGTTACTAAAATCCATTCCCACATGGTGTCAAGAATTCGAAACCAAATGCAAATGAAAATGGATACCAAAATGGTGGACAAGAAGACGAAGACATTTCTCCTGCGCGATTCAGGAAAGAGCGAATATGGCGGAATATATGGAGCAAATAATGGACTAATTTTGGGAGGATATTCCATGAAGATAAATACCTGATTTGAGGGCCAAAATATTTTAAAATATATGGTATATTCGGCCAAGGAAGCTTAGAGGAAAAGGAATGCAAGATTTGAAGATATCAAGATTTCCTACTCCTTGTAGAAGTAGAAAATCTGGGCTGCCAGGTCACCCAACTTCAAAAGGGCACCGAATATTCAAATGAACTCCGAATTTAATTATCAGATATGTTATTTGATAGCCCTTGAAGTATTCTTTCCAACGAATCAAGAATCATAATTTTCTGATCTCTACAGCTTCGGGAAAATGCGTTTGAAGACAGACTGTCAGATTTGCCCGGGTACATAAGGAAAGTCTTGTTTTGTTAGGAAAAGACCTAATATATCTTCTTCTATCATTCATCATCATCATACAATATAGAAGCCAAACCTCTGCCTCAAACACCTTTCCTCTCATACTTAGCAAATTCCTCCTCCAAGGCCGAGCATCCATCTTCTCCACGGATCAAGTGTAATCGGCGCTCTTCGTCTGGCATTTGAGAATCACCACTTAGCATTTGCAGTGCTCTTCACGGAACAAAAAGTGTAACCATGAGCTTCTCTACTTCATCGCTTCCTTGTAATAGATTTTGTTTTAAGTATGATTGTAATAAAGTTTGACAAAAGGTTTTATGTTTCAGATTTACTTTAGTATCTTCCATGTGTTCTTAGTTTTTAACTTTTAATTCGTATGCATGCTTATGTTCTTAAAGCTTCTTAATATGCTAGGTGATACGCTCTTCGTTCTTCTCTTGCATGTTTTGTATGATCTTTAGATGATTAAGTTGTTGCGCTCTTCGTTTACAATTTAAAAGCATGTCTATGTATTTTAGGTTGAAGATTAAGAATGTCGTTGACACTAAATAAATATGAGCATGAATTAGCTAGGTGGATATAATGTGTCGATCACTTGTAAGTATATTAGTTAGTGTTTTATTTTCGGTCTAGCAAGGATGTTTAGGGTTCTTTGTTCTTTTTTGTTTTCTACTTGTCTATAAGTGAAACATGATAGAATCTAGGATTTCTTAATATGTTTGCTTACCAATTTCTGTTCTTATTTTCGTAGTTAATTAAACCAAACTTTCAAACCCCCCATAACTTTTATTTTATGTTTACAAACGTTGTCATGCATTAGTTGTAACGACCCAGAACAGAATCAGCAGTGGAATCAGCTTAACCTACGAGCTTGCGCGTAGTCGCAGATTACCGACAGTTATGTGAATCGTCGGATTTGTTAACGACTAAATCATTGGCCGAGAATTGGACCTAGGTCTCCTCTCGAGAGTCGTTGTACGTGTGATTTCGAGTTCGTGGGCGGTTCCGGATCGTTATTTGGACGACCGATGAATAAGTTATGAATATTTGAAGTTTCGATATATTCGAGTTTAAATGGTGGATTTCTTAGCGACTAAAGTACTGGTCGAGAATTTGGTTTCGGCTTCTTCACGGAAGTTGTTGAGAATTTAATTTTGAGCTCGCGGGAACTTCCGGAGCATTGTTCTGAGTTACGAAGATTAAGTTGTGAATATTTCGATTGTTGATTATTTAGTCGGTTTAAATATGTGTTGGTTTGAACAGTTGACTTTTTATCGGATTTGCCGATGTGTTTGACTTCGGGTGATAATTGAAGAATACGTCGAGTCGAGTTTGTTGCCGCGAGAATTATTGGAATCGAATTACGACGAGAAAGTTACAGGTATTTGAAGTTCGTCGAAAAGAATAATTACGAAGTTTCCATCTTGGGAAGGCTATAAATAGAAGGTTGCTATTTTGGGCAAGTCAACAGTTACCATTTATGCTGTTGACCGAGTTGACCGAGTCAACTCGGTGGAGAGAGAGAGAAATGCGACGGAGCTTCTCGGCCACGGCGGTGGCTCGTCGTCCGGCCACCACCGGCCTCGAGCTTGCTCTCATTCTTTTCGCCTCGACGCCCTCATCATGTTTCCGGCCTCCAGGGAGAAATTCCAGCAAGAAAGTGGAGGTTTTTGGGTGATTTCGGGTTCTTGAATTTCGGCCATGTTTAGCTCAATCAAGTAGTGGGCTTTGAAGCTCTCCTCACCATGATTCTAACCATATAGGTATGGAGTTCTAATTCGATTTGTGCTTGGAGAATTTTGGATTTGAAAATTTGGTACCAATTCGGTTTTGCATGAAATTGACCTAATTAGAGTGAGAATTGGCCTTCGATGCAGTTGACAAAGTTGCTGAGTGGGTGATTTTGCATGGAATGGTGGTTGCTCCGCCGGGAAAAGTTCAGTTTGGTGGCGGTCAACGGTCAACGGCGGCAAAAGTTTGCCTTTTTGGGGTTTTCGACAAGTTCCATGTTATTTCACTCGAAATCGCGCCCCGATCGCAGTGGGGAGGTTCGTTTTTCGAGTTGAGCGTCCAAACTTACAGTGAGGTATTGAGGTGTGATTTTCGGATTTTCGACAGTTTGTCGTAATCGGATTTTGTGTTTCCGAGAATTGTGGTTTCTCGTAATTTGTCTTGAATTGTCGAATTATGATTTTGAGAAATGGTTATTGTGATTATTCAGGGGTTCGTGATCGTTCTTTTGGCGAGGGACTTTCCACCGGATCACGGGTTAACGCGTATCGCGTTACGCTAGTCTGTGAGTGGACATTTCTTTTCACGGATTGATTGCGAGTCTTTTATATACGTTTTACAAACTTGGGCATGCAGATTGATTATGATTTTACGAGCATGTGCTTTACGATTATGCATATACGAATATACGTATACGAATATATACATATGTACATATTATGTTTTATGCATGTGCATGGAAAGGATTTATGATTTGGTTTACACAGAGTACAGTCTCAGTATATGTTGTGGTATCGATACACATTGGCTTCTCGGCTGATCCCCGAGTACGCTCCGGGGGGGGACAGATATCCTGACCCGAGGCCTTTCAGGCTAGGAATCACGTGTGGGTCTGGGATCCCGTGATTCAGACTGTGCTATCACGTGGTAGTCCATGAGAGATTCCGCGATATATTTACGTTGCATGCTCTGTACGTGGGTGGTAGTCAGCATCTCCTCACGTACCATTTGATTTTCATGCATTTGACTCGCATATGATTTTATACGTATATATTACTTGGTGAAAGACATTTATTTTCGTCCACTCACTCTAACAGTTTTCATGTCTTTCCCCTGGGCTTTTCGGTTTCCGTGCCCAGTTTGCAGTTCGGATTCTGGTGTCGCACGTCGTGGTCGGAGGCATAGTGCTCGACCTACCTTGTTTCTTCTAGTAGGTTTATTGTTCTACCTACTGTGGTATATTAATATGATTATACATTAGAGGTCGCTATGAGTATTCTGATGTATATGTTTATACGATTTTACACCGGATTTCAGTAAAGTATAGATATATTTATTGTTTTACTTTACTGTTGATATATTGAGAAATCCGGATGGGATTGGTGCCCACGTTTTGATTTTTGTGGCATAGGATGAAGTGTATTTTCCGCGTGCAGGTAATGGTAATTCCACGTTAGTAACGAAACTCTGCCAAAATTTCTACTGTTTTTGTTGGTTCGTGTTTTCGAAAGGGTTTGATTCCGGTTTAGGAAGCTAAATCGGGGTTGGGTCCTTTCAGCTTGGTATCAGAGCATTAGGTTATAGGTTATGTAGATTTCTATAGTCGTGTTTACTAAGGATATTTGAGAATGTACAGCATGTTTGGAATGGTGACCCGACCGACCGGCGGATACTCATCAATATTCCGGGTGTTGTATGCTTTCAAATATTTGAAGTTCCATGATTATGTTCCACTTGTTGTGAACGATGTTTTATTCATTAGGATGCCTCCTTGACGTGCTTTCCGTGTCGGTACGGTTGTGGATCTTGTTGAGGATCAATCGACGCGCGATTTGCCAGTGAACTGAGGGTTTGGATGAGTATTCTGAGTTCCGAGAATTGTATGGCACGGTTTGCTTAGTTGTGTGTGTATGAGCATCTACATGTTGCCTCAGATCTTAGAATTGTGGCAGTTGATGTTTGCCAGAGTCAGATTGTTGTATTTGGTGGGCTGTTATTGTGTGAGATCCTGTTGCGACTCCATGGCCTACATTCAGGGTGTTGTTTATATGGTAATGGTGCACTCAGGCTACCCAGCATTCGAATGAGGAGTGTTTAACCACCTGAGGCAGAGATGCATTGTTCACATGCATGTCCCTGTTAGTACGTGTTATGTGGCTTCAGAGGAAGCAATGCACGAGGTTCGAGATGAGTTTGAACCTGAGCATCAGAGAGAGTCTGATTGATATGCCTCGAGATAGCTGTGAGGAGCTTAGTGTGCTGTACTCAGAGGCGAGACTATTAAGAAGGAAAGGTGTACGCGGTTTCCGATGTGTTGGTTTGAGGAAGTGGACTTAGTCGAGATATGTGACGAGGTTGAGTTCAGACACCTCGGAATCAGTGACTTCATCAGGATGTGGCCTTTTCGATTATGTTGAGAGTCATCAGATCAAGCAGAGGATCCGTTTGACGATGGCGGAGATCACATAATAGCGGATTTGCTCCTGTGGCATGAGTTTGGGTGATCGTTGGTGATCCTTTCTCGCAGCAGTTGTTGCGGTGACTTATGTTCGTGGAGCACTCTCAGTTGCTATTGTGGTGGCCAGGAGGGTCACGTTACGAGGGAGCGCCCTCAGCCATCTGTGATTGCGGTTCGATAGCTCAGAGTTCACGCAGAGATCATGATGCTATTCCTGAAGTTTGACCAATGTAGCCTTTTGACGAGTTAAACAGCAATGTCGCAATTGATGTGGGCGGCTAGTTGGGCATGTTGGAGTTCGTGCTATGACCTTGTTTGAGGACAGAATTTTCTCCGAGGTTACTGTTGTTTGATATCCATGGCTATTGTATCTGCATTTCCACTTCCGAGGTTTTGGAGAGTGTTGTATCCATCCGGAGGTTGCGAAATCCTTGTTGGAGGTTAAGTGTTAGCTGCGGATTTGTTATAGCTAGACATTGTGGTTTTGGTGTGACTATGAGTATGGACTTACTGACGATGCATTTGGCTGTGTTCGAGTGCTTCGAGAAGGAGGTTGTGTTTCGACGATCATATTTTCCCCGAGATACTGTTTCGTGGTGTTGGTCGAGTGGATGATGGAGATGGATTGTGTTGTTGCTTAGCTCATGATGTGGAGACTACGGTTGCTGTGCCCGACATTGTTGATGTTGAGGTGGTTCCAGAGGTTCCAGGTGTGTTCCGGAGGAGTTACCAGGTGTTCCTCCAGTTCGGGAGACCGACTACACCATTGAGCTTGTACCGGGCGCTGGACTCATTTTACCGACGTCTTGTCGTTCAGAGCCTGCGGAGCTGATGGAGCTACAGGTTCGACTCCAGGGGCTGCTGGAGGAGGTTTCAGAAGATTTCATGCGACCCCGCGTATTTGCGTGGTGTGCTCTTGCATTGTTTGCACGGATGTTGGATGGTTCGATGAGGTGGTGCATTGATTACCGAAGCCTGATTCGCTTCAGAGGAGAGTGAGTATCCTCCGCTTCGGATTGACGATTGGTTTGATCAGCTCGTGAGAGCTTCAGTCTTATCGAAGATTGATTTCGGGACTGGATACCATCAGTTGAGAATCGATGAGTCAGATGTGGTTTGGTCAGCTTTCGGATCTCTGTGCGCATCAGGAATTTTTGGTCACGCTGTTTGGTTGACCAATGCCCCGTAGTTTTTATAGACTTGATGGACCAGGTGTTCAGACGGTTTCTGGACGAGTTTGCGGTCATGTTCGTTGGCAACGTCCTCATTTACTCCAGGAGTGTGGGCCAGCACCTAGAGCAATTGTGAGCTGTTTTGCAGACTTTGCGAGATGACCAGGTGTTTATGAAGTTCAGCCAGTATGGGTTTTGGCCTATTAGCGTGAAGATTTTGGACTGTGTGTTGTTATCCGAGAGAGTTGGCGTGGATCTTGACCAGATAGAAGCTGTGTTGATTTAGGGATTGCCCTACCATTGTACCAGAGATCAGGGGTCTCTTGGGTTTGGCAGGCTATTACCGACGGCTTGTGCAGGATTCTCCCGGTTTGCCATTTCATTTTCTGGATTGACGAAGAAGGCGTCAAGTTCGAGTGGTTCGATGCACGCGAGGAGAGTTACTTACTCCTGTAGGATGGTTGACCGTTGTTTCGGTTTTGACCTTACCTGACGAGCGTGATGCGTTCGTGGGTTATGGCGATGCATCGAGATTTCGATTTGGTTGTGTTTTGATGTTGTGTAACAAAGCAGTGGCTCATGGTTCCATGCAGTGGAACTTTGTGTAGTTGCATATATTGTGTATGATTTGGGTGTAGCTGTCTGTATGTTAGCATCAGAAAGTTCGAGACACTACAGCTATGGCATGCAGCACAGTGTAGGATGTACACCGATCACTGAGTTTCATCCACTTGCATTTTCGGCCAGATTTGGGCTTGAGGCAGTGTAGATGGATGGGGTCGACTAACGACTATGGCTGCACATTTGAGTTTGTTCGGGAAAGGTTAGAGGTTGTACTTTGACTATCCATCTGGGATATTGTTGCTGATGCATACAGTTGGATGTCAGGAGCTTCAGTGTTTCATGTGTGTGTGGCTCGAGTTTCCGTGTTAGCCGAGTTGCGAGCTACAGGAGCTGAGTTCGAGTGTGATGGTGTTGAAGCTCATTGTTTTGCGTGCGTTATGCACTAGCGGTACGGAGATATGTCTGATACTTCGAGTTTATTACTCGTGACGCAACGTGAGAGCAATGTAGCAGCTGGTGTGTGCAGATGCCACATTTGTCGACTGGCGATGGCTAGGAGGCAGAGACTCGCCGAGAAGTGTCAGCCATTAGAGATTTCCGGTTGGACGTGGCGTTTGTCGCTGTGATCTTGTGTGTGTTTGTGCGCATTTTGATTTGTGATACCAGTTGTCAAGCCATTGTGGACCATTTGATGAATTTAGTACATTTCCTTGTACTTTTGGGAAAGATTTCAGTGGCAGGCCGGCATAGCTGTGTTTGATGGAGGTTGTCCATCTACGTGGTGTACCTGTGTCCCAGTTTGCTGGTCAAGGTAATCAGCTACAACTGAGTGTTGGCAAGCTTTGCAGCGAGCATTGGGGACCAGATTACAAGTTAGTACCGGTTCTTATCCTCAGATTGACAGGCGATCTTTGAGGACTATTCAGACCTTGGTGGGCATGTTGTGGTCTTGTGTATTGCAGTTCCGAGGGATTTGGGACCAGCAGTTACAGCTGTTCGAGATTGCTTGCAGTACCAATTTGTGGATTACTATGATTTTGATGTTGCATGATGTCGTTTTGAGGAACGATGTTGTACTCCATTGTGCTGGAGCGAGTTTGGTTTGAGTTTGAGTTGATGTTTGATTCGGATTTTGTGGAATGTGCTACCACAGACTTTCGGATTAGCGGAAAGAGGTTAATAATTGCCCGAGTTCGATGTTTGAGTTATGTTGATGTATGTAGGCTGAGTTATGAATTTGCCATGTTGTTTTGATCCGTATGTGGTCATGGGCGAGTTTGTATTGTGTCGTATAGTTCGGCGTCGCCTATATTGTTGTCTTTTGTGTGAGTTGTGTTGTGTTCCGTGTGGTGGAACTACATTTCAGGTTTGTTACGTGTTGTGTACCCTACCTGTTCCTTATGCAAGAACACTTGGCTAGTGTGTGGAGCCAATTCAGATTTGTGATTGAGGGTACAGGGATTACAGTACAGAGCTATCTTCTATTGCGGAGTCTGTTATCAGAGTGTTCAATTGACGTTGTCACTGGTGAGTTGAGCAGGCAGTGCTCCTACTCTGAGTCGGCAGATTTGAAATTTCGAGGTCGAAATTTTTTTAAGGGGGGTGGATTTGTAACGACCCAGAACAGAATCAGCAGTGGAATCAGCTTAACCTACGAGCTTGCGCGTAGTCGTAGATTTTCGACAGTTATGTGAATTGCCGGATTTGTTAACGACAAAATCATTGGCCGAGAATTGGAGTTGGGTCTCTTCTCGAAAGTCGTTGTACGTGTGATTTCGAGTTCGTAGGCGGTTTCGGATTGTTATTTGGACGACCGAGGAATAAGTTATGAATATTTGAAGTTTCGATATAATCGAGTTTAAATGGTGGATTTCTTAGCGACTAAATTACCGGTCGAGAACTTGGTTTCAGCTTCTTCACGGAAGTTGTTGAGAATTTAATTTCGAGTTCGTGAGAACTTCCGGAGCATTGTTCTGAGTTACGAAGATTAAGTTGTGAATATTTCCGATTGTTGATTATTTAGTCGGTTTAAATATGTGTTGGTTTGAACAATTGACTTTTTATCGGATTTGCCGATGTGTTTGACTTCGGGTGATAATTGAAGAATACGTCGAGTCGAGTTTGTTGCCGCGAGAATTATTGGAATCAGAATTACGACGAGAAAGTTACGGGTATTTGAAGTTCGTCGAAAATGATAATTACGAAGTTTCCATTTTGGGAAGGCTATAAATAAAAGGTTGTTATTTTGGGCAAGTCAACAGTTACCATTTATGGTGTTGACTGAGTTGACCGAGTCAACTCGGTGGAGAGAGGGAGAAATGCGACAGAGCTTCTCGGCCACGACGGTGGCTCGCCGTCCGGCCACCACCGGCCTCAAGCTTGCGCTCATTCTTTTCGCCTCGACACCCTCATCATGTATCCGGCCTCCTCCCACGGCGTGGGACGCCGGAGGAGGGAGAAATTCCGGCAAGAAAGTGGAGGTTTTTGGGTGATTTCGGGTTCTTGAATTCCGGCCATGTTGAGCTCAATCAAGTAGTGGGTTTTGAAGCTCTCCTCACCATGATTCTAACCATATAGGTATGGAGTTCTAATTCAATTTGTGCTTGGAGAATTTTGGATTTGAAAATTTGGTACCAATTTGGTTTTGCATGAAATTGACCTAGTTAGAGTGAGAATTGGCCTTCGATGCAGTTGACAAAGTTGCTGAGTGGGTGATTTTGCATGGAATGGTGGTTGCTCCGCCGGGAAAAGTTCAGTATGGTGGCGTCGCCACCGTTGACGGCGGTCAACGGTCAACGGCGGCTAAAGTTTGACTTTTTGGGGTTTTCGACAAGTTGCATGTCATTTCACTCGAAATCGCGCCCCGATCGCCGTGGGGAGGTTCGTTTTTCGAGTTAAGTGTCCGAACTTACAGTGAGGTATTGAGGTGTGATTTTCGGATTTTCAACAGTTTCTCGTAATCGGATTTCGTGTTTCCGAGAACAGTGGTTTCTCGTGATTTGTCTTGAATTGTCGAATTTTGATTTTGAGAAATGGTTATTGTGATTATTCAGGGGTTCGTGATCGTTCTTTTTGCGAGGGACTTTCCGCCGGATCACAGGTTAACGCGTATCGCGTTACGCTAGTCTGTGAGTGGACATTTCTTTTCACGGATTGATTGCGAGTCTTTCATATACGTTTTACGAACTTGAGCATGCAGATTGATTATGATTTTACGAGCATGTGTTTTACGATTATGCATATACGAATATATACATACGTTCATATTATGTTTTATGCATGTGCATGGAAAGGATTTATGATTTGGTTTACACAGAGTACAGTCTCAGTATATGTTGTGGTATCGATACACATTGGCTTCTCGGCTGATCCCCGAGTACGCTCCGGGGGGGACAGATATCCTGACCCGAGGCCTTTCTGCCTAGGAATCACGTGTGGGTCTGGGATCCCGTGATTCAGACTGTGCTATCGCGTGGTAGTCCATGAGAGATTCTGCGATATATTTACGTTGCATGCTCTGTACGTGGGTGGTAGTCAGCGTCTCCTCACGTACCATTTGATTTTCATGCATTTCACTCGCATATGATTTTATACGTATATATTACTTGGTGAAAGACATTTATTTTCGTCCACTCACTCTAACAGTTTTCATGTCTTTCCCCTGGGCTTTTCGGTTTCCGTGCCCAGTTTGCAGTTCGGATTCTGGTGTCGCACGTCGTGGTCGGAGGCATAGTGCTCGACCTACCTTGTTTCTTCTAGTAGGTTTATTGTTCTACCTACTGTGGTATATTAATATGATTATACATTAGAGGTCGCTATGAGTATTCTGATGTATATGTTTATACGATTTTACACCGGATTTCAGTAAAGTATAGATATATTTATTGTTTTACTTTACTGTTGATATATTGAGAAATCCGGATGGGATTGGTGCCCACGGTTTGATTTTTGTGGTATAGGATGAAGAGTATTTTCCGCGTGTAGGTAATGGTAATTCCACGTTAGTAACGAAACTCTGCCAAAATTTCTACGGTTTTTGTTGGTTCGTGTTTTCGAAAGGGTTTGATTCCGGTTTAGGAAGCTAAATCGGGGTTGGGTCCTTTCATTAGTACCCTCAATCTCCGGTTAAGAACGATCCCTACTTATCAATGCTACATCTACAAAGAAAGGTTTTTAATTGTAGACCTGTGAGATATGTGTTGAGTGTCTACTTTGTGTTAATATTTGATGCATGTTTTACGCGATATCAGGTACATTTTTCCTGATCCATAAATATGCACGTAAAATCCTGCGGAGTCACTCATGGACTCCTCTGCATAGTACAGTCTAATCACAGGATCCATGACTCATACGTGATTAACATAAGTCTGAAAGATCTCGGGTCAGGATATCTGTCCCTACCCCCCGGAGCATCTCAGGGATCAGCGTGTATAGGCTCTCTTAGCGAAATATTCTAATTTGATACTTTTTGCTTGTCTTAATATACATGTTAGGTGCTAAGTATGACATTCTTGAGGATTTAGCGCATGGCGTACTAACACAGTGCCACACAAATAAGTATATTATTGACACCCTATGCAAATTCTGTCGGATGGTATGGTATGGTACTTGTGTATGGTGTAAAATTTAATTCATTGACCCGAGATGAAGGAAGAAGAATACAAAAAAGTGGGGTCGCGGTTGGGGATGACAATGATATATATTACGGGGCTCTTGTATATGTCGTTCAGCTATGCTATGGGAATTATGTCAACGTTTTCATTTTCATGTGCAAATGATTCAAGCGTACAAAGGAATACCTGAGCCTTTTATAAGTCAACACAAACTCAAGCTGGTATGACGATGAGCCTTTCGCTCTTGCCACCTTAGTTAGGTAGGTGTTCTATCTTGATGATCCAAAAGCTGGTGAAAGGTGGAAAATAGTGAACCATATCTCTCATCAAGGAATATGGAATACCACGACAACTGAAGGGACGCCGGCGACTGAAGATGCTGAACCGCAAAGAGACATTCCTGCAAATCAAGAGCTTAATATTTCTGTCATCCGCTCCGACATAATGGTAAGGGTTCAAGCTAGTGAACGCTTACCCATGCTTGATGGCTCTACGGATCTAACTCAATATGAGATTATAGATCTAGAGAATGATGGCAGTGAAGATGAGGCGCAGGATGATGACAAGGACTCAGGATATTAGTCGGATGACGTTGAGTATGTTGATGAGGAGGAGCAATCGGATAATAGTGTTGAGGAGGATGATGATGATTATGACAAGGAGTACAATATAACGACGATGGATATTAATTGGTAATTAATTATTGTAATCTTACTTTTTCGAGGTAATGATGATTAATAATATTATGATCGACGAGGAGTACAATATAATTAATATTCTGAATTTGAATATTTTTTGAACAAGGATAGGAGTACTAGTACAATTATTCTGTCATTCCAGATATAACTAATGGATCCGAAATTAAACTAGTTCGGATCGATCGGCCTCACGAATTTCAATTAATTAACGCTTAATTAATCATTAATTACCGTACGTATACAAGCTTACATCGTGTTTCTTCGCGTCTACTTTGGTTGATACTTTGACACAAAAATTTCACTTTGGTATGTAGGGTATGACTTAAGCGACGAACAAAGATTATTTTGTTGCCTAAAAAGGTACTTTGACAACAAACCCAACTCTTTTGCCTAAGTCATACCATACATACCCTACACACCTAAACCCTTTCCCCTAAATCGGAATTACTTAGGCAACTAAACCAGTTGTATTGGTCACTTAAGAAGGAGCTTCGGTGACGAAATGTAATTGTTTTTGTCGTCTAAGTCATAGTTTCACAATCTGACCTCTAAGAGCACGACCAAGCATACCATCTTCAAATATAATTTTTTTTTCCTTCAGGGCGTAGAGTAACCAATACTTGGACTGTGAGTGTCGACAGTTCAAAAATCGGAGTTACGAAGATTTGTATATGAACGTTTCCGTTTCGTAAAAATTTCGGTTTTATGTTTAGTCCGATCAAACCCTTAACTTACTTCATTTTGAATGAAAGTTCATGCACTTATATATTACGCGATGATGAATATATCTAACTTTTTAATCTTAAGTAAAAAAAAAATTTCAAACTTCAATTAATTTATAATTAGCTGATAAATTAGGTTTTCACGACATGACAAACACCCATAACTTCGAAAACGGGTTTACGAATTATTTTTCTCGATAGTTTTCGTCATTTAACTATTTCTTGATAATCACTGCATGAATATATTGATTCGATCAATTTCTAAATTTATCCAAATGACGTTCAATTTTTTCTACAATATTCTATAAATGTAATGATTACATCGGACGATTGATTTTTTAAAATTCTTAAGCAACTACCAAACATTAATTTTCATATCTTTTTTTAAAAGTACTTAGGCGACGAAATCATGCCATTCATCACTTAAGTCATCACTCTGGCGGTTCAATAAACCTACGCCAAATTTTTTCGGGGCAGTTTAAATATCACTTAGGCGACGAATGCATGTGGTGTCATCGCCTAAGTCCAATTTTTGGGCGGTTCAATTTTTGTCCCATTTTATTTTTGGGCCCATGTAAATACCACTTAGGCGACGCAGCATACCACTTTCGTTGCTTAAGTAGATAATTAATCCATTTAGGCGATGAAACTAATTGTTTCGTCGTCTAAGTCGGCCATTATATCCAGACCCAGATTGACTTCACCATTCACTCGATCTCTCCCCCCAAAACTCCGAAAATCTTCTCGATCTCGATCTCTCCCCCAAAACCCCCAACACCTGGCCTCTTCCTCCTTACTGCGCCACCGTCCTCCTCCTTGTTAGCTAGCACCATACGTCCTCCTCCTCTCTCTCTCCTAGAATTTCCTCTCTTTCCCGCCCTCCACCTCGCCAGAGTTTCTACCCCCCACACCCCCCCCCCCGCGTCCCTATCTCCTAGTCGGCCGGTAACTCTCCTCCTCCTCAATCGATTAATATATATTTATATTTATACTGTGTATGTATTTGTACTTGTGTAGGTATTGTATTGTATATTGTGTATGTATTTGTGTACATATTTGTGCATGTATTATATGCATTTATGGATTTATATATGAATTAGATTAAATGAATTAGCTAGATTAATTAATATATATTGTATTATTTTTATGTGAATTAAATTAAATGTGGGTATATTGTATATAGTTAGATTAATATTAGATGTGAATTAATTATGGTATATTGTACTTGAAAAATAATTTATGAATTAATATGAGTATATTTTATTTGGTAATTGGTATATATAAATGCCACAAAATAAATTAGATAATTAAATTGGTGAGATTTGAATAAATTTGATAAATTTGGATATATTTGTGAAATTTGGATAAATTTGTAAAAAAGTATATAAATTGGATAATTTTGTAAAATTTTGATGGTAAGTTAGTGATATATATCGAATTAAATTTATTCATAAATTGGTAATATATATATATAACGAATTGAATTTAATCGTACGTATATTGATGTTATTTGTGAAATTTGGATAAATTCGATTTTTTTTTTTTGAAATTTAGATAAAGTGGATATATTAATTTCTTAAATTTAGATAAATTGGATATATTTATATTTGATGAAATTTGGTGAAAATTTTGATTAATGTGGATATATATATATTGTTAATAATTAATTTTTTCAGCTTCATTAATTCCGATCGATAGTGCCAAAGAAGAGGCAATCTCAAGGAGAGAGGGAAGCTGATCTCCAATCCATTGCACAAGCAATAGGTTGGAGCCAAACTAAGTTGGATGAGACCGTTTCGGCTCCTCCAAATCGTTCGAGTATGCTGACTGGCCCAATCCCTCATACTCCAAATGAGGCAGCCACTACCCATATCGACGTTTGAAGGTCCCATGGAGTCGGTCAACCACGCCGTTCACTACAGCGCATGGCGAGGAGGCCGCGAAAACTGAGCGCATAGTCAAATCGACAAGGAAGAAGTTCGAGGTGTTGTTCGACGATTTCACCCGAGGCCCTCTGTCCTCGCAACTCCTCACGTCGCACACCATCAGCTCAATCATACGGAACAACATCCGTATGGTTACCGTTTCGTGGAACAAGATACCTAAATACGAGAGGTTTACGGTGTACCATGAACATCAATACTGTGGCCAAGAACATTTTCAAGGATTGAAAGTACAACCTCTACAAGTACTATCTCCGACACGGCGCCACGCCTGTCCCACATGAGCTGCGAGATGAAAAGGAACAGGAGTGGGAATGGTTGGTCGGATACTTTGAGTCTGACAAGTATAAGGTTCGTTTTCAGTTCCTTTAATTTTAGAAAATTAAATAATTTCTTATTTTTAACCATTTATTTATTATTTAATAATTTTTTTTGTCAAACAGATAAGGTTGGATGCCAACAAGACAAACCGTGTGAAGAAGGATAAACACCATACTTCGGACTACAAAGGCTTCATGTTCATCACAAAGGATCACAAGGATGCGGGTTCGAAGCATTCTCTCTTGGATGCCAGTATCTCGGCTTATGTTAATCGTAGTTCCAAAATGTATCAAATTTATTATAACGTTAATTGTATTTTTAATTTCAGGCACGGTTGATAGAAATTGCCCAGGAACAGTTAGGGAACACCCAGGTGGAAAACCCACGTGTGACGCCCGAAGAGGTGCCCTCTATATCAGTGGAGAGCCAGATCGTCATTGCAGATGCTGTTTACGGCTGCCGAGCTGGCAAGGAGGTTCGTGGGTTTGGATGGAGGGTCCATAGAGATTTTTTGTCCAATTCCTCCGGATCATCGTCTAGTAGGCGAGAGGGGGGGTTGATGTCGACGCGGTCTGAGCCACACAAGAGCAGGCTCGATTGGCACAGGAATCAGCCGATCTGGCCTGGGAGCAGACCAGGTCGATGCAGGGGCAACTGGATGCGCAAAAACTAAAGGATGGTCGACTTCTTCGTGATGTGTGCACGCATAGGGTTGCCCATTTCCGAGGACTCTTGTCATCTCGCCCCCTCCTGATGGGCCCAACGATGACAATCAAACTGGCGGCGGCCGAATAGGCAGCCTGTTTACCCCTCCCCCCATAGTTTAGTTTTGTATTTTCTTTAATTTGAAAAAATAATTTTTATATTTAATGAATATAATTAATTTTTTTATTAATTTATAATTCTTAAAAGTATTATTAATTATTTATTTAAATCAAAAAAATATAATTAACTTAGGTGAAAAATAGGAGTGTTTCGTCGCTTAACTGTATTCACTTAGACAAACACGCTTCATCCTCTATGTAGGGTCTCTGAGATGATGAACATGTTTCGTCGTCTAAGAGGTCTTTGAGACGAAGGACATGTTTTGTTGTTCAGAGGGACAAATTTTCGACGCCTAAGTTCTTAGACGACGCAGTGCTTTTCGTCGCCTAAGATGGTACTCAGGCGACAAAATGGAACAGTTTCGTCGTCTAGATACTTAGGCTAAACTTTTTAGACGACGAAACCTGAGCGACGAAATTTTCATTGCCCAAGTACTTAGGCAACAAAAAATGCCACTTAAACAACGAAAATACTTCGTCGCCTAAGTGTGTCTTTCTTGTAGTGTTAGTCATAAAGCATAAGTACTTGTACATAGATTTAACCATATTTGGCCCCACAGTCGAGCCATCACCAATACCAAACTGCTATACCAAGCCGCTGTATTTTCTCTACCGTCATAGTGAAGAGACTAATGGTTTGAAATATGAAAATTAGGGTTGTCAACCATATTACTGCGATTTAATTTTTTGGTGTAACACAACTTGTAGTCGACCGAAACTTTTAGTCAAGATCATATATCTTAATTTTATGAGTAATTTAGAATATGCTAGAGATAGAAAAATGTAAATTTTAAGTGAAGTGAAATCAGAATCGGAATTGAGAGGTGATTAGAGCCTAAAGATAGAAATGGAAAAGGAAAACACATATAAGAAAAAATCGGAAGACAAAAGTAACCTCCAAATTGGTAAAAATTGATGGAATTAATGACGATATGTACTAAACTTAATATGTCACTCAAACTTGCTGTACTAGTTTTGTAATTTTAGAAATTAAAGTACTCATATTTGATAAAGTAATCTGGGGTTCTATAACCCCAAAACCAATTTACAAAGGTGGGAGTAGTCCAAATCCTTATACCCCACTAGCAATGCCCATTATTTTTAATATGAGAGTCTTTCTTCATTCACATTCTCTAACACGCTCCCGCATGTATGACGACATCTCAAGCCAAACACGTGGACAACATATATGGGTATAATAAAATAATACCATAGTAAAATAATATGGGGTTCCATACCAAAACTAATTGGCAATGATGAGAGTAGCCTAAATACTTATAACATACTAGCAGAGTCCTCATTTTCAATGTAGGAGTATTTCTCCATTCACATTCTCTAAAATTTTTGTAATGTCGCTTAAATTTGGAATATTATTAAAGAATTTTTTCTTTATATATTAAAATTTCAGAATTTTGATTTATTAAAATGATTTGGGACGATTGAATTTTTTTTCTTTCGTAAGTTACATAATGCATGCATGTTTTCCATGCTTTGATTAATTGATTAACACTATTGATCGATGCCGCATTACGAAGTGATTTGGCTTTGTAAAGGATATGCATGAATTATCTTTTATGAAAGGGCAATACAGACCTAAGTGGTGGGGTAAGTGGAGAAGTGGTGGCCTACGGTTCCAGGCAGCTGAAATCACATGAAGTCAACTATCCTACACATGATTTGGAGTTGGCTGCTATTGTATTAGCGTTGAACAGTTGGAGACACTACCTGTACGGAGCTCAGTGCAAGATATACATCGATCACAAGAGTCTCACTTATTTGCGCACGCAGCCAGACCTGAACATGAGGCAGCGCAGATGGATGGAGTTGATCAAAGACTATGATTGCACCTTTGAGTACCATCCAGGGAAGGCTAATGTCGTTGCTGATGCACTCAGTCGAAAATCCGGAGCTTCGTTGTTTCATGTGTGTGTGGCCAGGGTTTCCATGTTAGCCGAGCTTCGGGCTACGGGAGCTGAGTTCGAGTGGGACAATGATGGAGCCTTGTTGGCTACCTTTCAGGTTCGACTGGTGTTGGTTGATCAGGTTCGGGAAGCTCAGGATGCGGATTTCTACCTGTTGGACAAGAAGACCATGATTCGAAATGGTGTGCCAACAGAGTTTCGGTTGAGTGATGATGGTACACTGCTATTCAGAGGCAGATTATGTGTACCCAGGGACGAGAGTTTGAAGAAAGAGATTTTAGACGAAGCTCATTGTTTGGCGTATGTGATGCATCCCGGCGATACGAAAATATTTCGTACACTTCGAGCTTATTACTGGTGGCGCAATATGAAGCGGGAGATTGCCGCATATGTGAGCAGATGTTTGATTTGTCAGCAGGTTAAAGCGGAGAGGCAGAAGCTTACGGGAAAGTTGCAACCCCTGGAGATTCCGGTTTGGAAGTGGGAGCACATTACCATGGATTTCGTGTATTAGTTATCGCATACTTCGGCCAGTAATACTGGTATTTGGGTTATCGTAGATCGATTGACGAAATCAGCTCATTTTCTTGCACTTCTGGGGAAGATTTCAGTGGGTAGATTGGCAAAGCTGTATTTGGCGGAGATCGTTCGACTGCACAGTGTGCCTGTATCTATTGGCTTATTTCTGACCGAGACAGTCAGTTTACTTCCGAGTTCTGGCAGGCATTGCAGCGAGCCTTGGGCACTAGATTGCGTTTCAGTACAGCTTTTCATCCTCAGACTGATGGGCAGTCTGAGAGGATTATTCAGACTCTCGAGGATATGTTGTGGTCTTGTATTTTGCAGTTTCGAGGAAATTGGGACCAACAACTGTATTTGATCGAGTTTGCTTACAACAACAGTTACTAGGCCAGTATTGGTATGGCACCGTATGAGGCTCTATACGGGAGGCAGTGCCGCACTCCATTGTGTTGGAGTGAGGTGAGCGAGCGATGACTTATTGGCCCTGATCTGGTGAAGAGCACCATGGAGGACATTCAGATTATCCAAGTTAGATTGAAGATTGCCCAGAATCGCCAGAAGAGTTATGCGGACGTGAGAAGAAAGACTCTCGAGTTCAAGGTAGGCGATTGGGTTTTCCTGAAACTATCTCCGTGGAGGGGAGTTGTGCATTTCGGGAAGCGCGACAAGCTTTGACCACGGTATATTGGTCCGTATGAGATTACCGAGAGGGTTGGTGTCGTGGCTTACAGACTTGAGTTACCTTCTGAGATGGCTCGAGTACACAATATTTTCCATGTTTCGATGTTGCGGAAGTATATTCCAGATCCATCACATGTGTTAGCACCACATCAGCTTCCTATCTGGGAGGATTTGACATATGTGGAGGAGCCGGTACAGATTCTCGACCGGCGTGAGCAGGAGTTGAGGCATCGGGTTATACCGCTTGTGAAGGTCTTGTGGCAGTATCATCATATGTTCACCTAGCAGGTACGTACATTTCGAGGTCGAAATATTTTTAAGGGGGGTAGATTTGTGACGACCCGAAACAGAATAAGTATGGTAATCGGCTTAATCCACGAGTTTACGGGTAATTACAGTTTTTCGTAAGTTAATCTAATTGGCGGTTTTGATCACGATTTAATCATCAGGCGAGAATTTGAGTTGAGTCTCTTCAGGACAGTTGTTGTACGCGTGATTTCAACTTCGTGGGCGATTTCGGATAATTGTTTCAACGACCGAGGAATATATTATGAATATTTGAAATCGCGAAATTTCGTCGTGTTTATCCGTTCGTATTTGAGTTATCTGAAACGTGGATGTGATCCGTTTTGGACCGTCGATCGTATCGAGCCGCGAGTATAAATATCAGAAATAGTCGAAAAATTGTCACAAAGCACTGTTTGGATGTTTGACCGGCGTTGACCAGTCTTGGAGTGTTGACCCGCGTTGACCGAGGAGGAAAATTGCACCGCCGTTTGACTCGTCGGTGACCTTTCATTTCCGGCCACCCCCGGCTCCGATTTGGGTATGAATCGATTCCTCTCTTGATTTGCAATTGTTCAGAACTTAGATTTGTGGGAATTGGTTTCGTTTTGAGCGAGAATAGAGTGTTTGAAGTTTGTGTTTTCCGACCGGAGTCGGCTCCGTTTGGGGGTGGCGCTCCGGTGAGGATTTTGAATGGAATCGTTTGGGTTTTGATCAAGGATGATTTCCCCTTTGGTTTTGAAGGACGAGGTGGCGTGACGGCACCGCAATCGGCCGAGAAAGTTTTCCGGCGATTCTCGGCCGTGGACTTTCGAGCTGGTTTTGGACCACTTACCGTCCGATTTGGCCTTTGGTGTAGTTGAGAGATGTGTTGGGCTCGAGGAAGAGAAGCTACGGTGAGCATGGCCGCCGGAAAATTCCTCTGGTTGACGGCGCACCACTGGCAGCAGCTGTAACGACCCGGAACAGAATCAGAAGCGTAATCAGCTTAATTCGTGAGTTAGCGTATAATCGCAGATTTCCGATAATTGATTGAATCGCCAGCTTTGATCACGATTAAATTATTGGCCGAGAATTTGAGTTGAGTCTCTTCTCAAGAGTTGTTGTACGCGTGATTTCGAGTTCGTGGGCGGTTCCGGATCATTATTTGGACGACCAAGGAATATAATATGAATATTTGAAATTTCGGAATACTGTCGAGTTTATCCATTTGTATTTGAGTCCATCCGAATCGTGATTGTGATCCGTTTTGGACCGTTGATCGACCCGAACCGTAGATGGAATGATTAATGACTTGATTTGCGAGTTTTGTGATTTGTTGTGATTTCGGCATAATCTGTTAATATGGCGGCCTTGTTAGCGACTAAATTACCGGACGAGAATTTGATTTGGGATCCTTCGTGAAAGTTGTTGAGAATTTAATTTCGAGCTTGTGGGAACTTTCGGTGGATTATTCCGACTTACGAGGATTAAGTTATGAATATTTTCGATCGTCGATTATTTAATCGGGTAAGCTTGTGATGGTTTGAACCGTTGACTTTTTATCGGATTGGTCGATGTGTTTGACTTCGGGTGGTAATTGAAGAACATGTCGAGATGAGTTTTTTGCCGCGAGAATTATTGAAAACGGATTTACGACGCGGATGTTACGGGTGTTCGAAGTTTATCGAAATGCATAATTTGGAAGTTTCCAAAAATAGAAGGTATATATATTGAGGTTTCCTGTTTGGGATGTCAACTATTCATTAATGTTCGAATTGACCGAGTCAACTCGGTGGAGGAGAGGAGGACGACGGTGCCACAGCTCACCGGCGGTGACATGCCGTCCGGCCACCCCAAGGCACGGGGCTGGTCCCAATCTGTTCGCCTCGACCTCCCATTCATCTTCCCGGCCACCGTTCACGGCGAGGTTGACGGTGGAGAGAGAAATTTCCGGCCAAAGTTTGTGATTTTTGGGGTTTTTGGGTCGATCTGATTCCGGCCAAATTGGGTGGCTAGAAGCATTGGGCTTTGAAACTCTCATCACCATGAATCTAACCATGTAAGTATTGAGTTCCAATTCGATTTGTACATGGAGAATTGTTGGATTAAAGTTTATGAGTTATTTCGGTTTTGCTTGAAATTGAACTAGTTAGAGTCAAAATTGATCTTTGGTGTAGTTATAGAAGTTGCTTGTTGGAGGATTTTGAGTGGAATAGGCTTTGGTCTCCGGTCAAAGTTGACTTTTTGGAGTTTTCGTCAAGTTGTATATCATTTCACTCGGAATCGCGCCCCGATTGCAGTGGTGAGGTTTGTTTTTCGATTTGAGCATCGGAAATTATAGCGAGGTTTTGAGGTGTGATTATTGGATTTTTGACAATTCGTCGTTATTGAATTATATGTTTCCAGGAACGGTTGTTTCTCGTGATTTGATTTGGGGATTCTAGTTATAATTTTGAGAAATGGATTTTATGATTATTCAAGGGTTCGTGATCGTTCGTTTGGCGAGGGATTTTCCGCCGGATCACGGGATTATCGCGAACTGCGTTACGCTAGTCCGTGAGTGGTCATTTCTTTTCACGGATTGATTGCGAGTCTTTTATATACGTTTTACGAACTTGAGCATGCAGTATGATCATGATTTTTATGAGCATGTGCTATACGATTATGCATATACCAGTATATATTACGTATATGTATTTACTTATTGCATTAAACATTTGCATCGAACTATTTATGATTTGGTTTACACAGAGTACAGTCTCAGTATATGTTGTTGTATCGATACACTTGCATCTCGGCTGATCCCCGATGGATGCCTACCAGGAGGGGCAGTACCCCGACCTGACCAGCGAGGGGCAGTACCCCGGAACCGAGGCCTTTCTGGCTAGAATCACGTGTGGGTCTGGGATCCCATGATTCGGACTGTACTTGCATGGATGTGTCTACGAGCGACCCCGTGAGATTTTCCATGCATGCTCTGTACATGTGAAGAGTTAGAGTCTCCCTCGTGTACCATTTGATTTTTATACATTTGACTCGCATACGTTTTTATAACATATACTATTCGGCGAAAGACATTTATTTTCATCCACTCACTCTAACAGTTTTCATGTATTTCCCCTGGGCTTTTCGGTTTCCGTGCCCAGTTTGCAGTTCAGATTCTGGTGTTGCACGTTGTGGTCGGAGGCATAGTATTCGAGCGATGTTTTTTTTATGATAGGTTCTTAGTTTCGCCTACTATTTGTATATCTATATTAGAAGTCGCTCTGAGTATTCTTATGTATACTCTTATATGATTTTCCCCGGATTTCCGTAAAGTATAGTTATATGTATTACTTTACATTACTATTAATATATTGAGAAATCCGGATTGGATTGATGCCCACAGTTTGATTTTTGTGGCATACGATGAAGTGTATTTTTTCGGGTGCAGGTAATGGCAACTTCGCGTTAGTAGCGTTACGCTGCCGAAATTTTAATGTTTTTGTTTGTTCACGTTTTCAGAAGGGGTTTGATTCCGGTTTAGGCAACTAAATCGGGGTTGGGTCCTTTCAGCTTGGTATCAGAGCATTAGGTTATATGTTCTGTAGACTTCTGTAGTCGTGTTTACTAAGGATATTTGAGAATGTACAGCATGTCTGGAGTGGTGACCCGACCGGCCCGCGGATACTCATCAATACTCCGGGTGTTGTATACTTTCAAATATTTAAAGTTCCATGATTACGATCTACTTGTTGCGAATAATGTTTTATTCATTAGGATGCCTCCTTGACGTGTTTTCCGTGTCGGTACAGTTGTGGATCCTATTGAGGATCAATCGACGCACGATTTGCCAGTAAGTTGTGGGTTTGGATGAGCATTCTGGTTTTAGATATTTGTGTGGTATGGTTTACCTGGTTGTGCGTGTATGAACGTTTACATGTTGCCTCAGAGCAGAGAATCGTGGCAGTTGATGTTTTGCCTGAGTCAGATCATTGCATTTGGTGGGCTGGTATTGTGTGAGTTCCTGTTGCGACTCCATGGCCTACATTCAGGGATGTTTCGTTCATATGTTTGTTTCCGTTTGCACGTGTTGTGTGGTTTTAGAGGAATCAGTGCAGGAGGTTCGAGATGAGTTTGAACCTGAGCATCAGAGGAATTTTGACTGATATGCCTCGAGATAACCATGAGGAGCTTGATGTGCTGCACTCAGAGGCGAGGTTATTGAGAAGGAAAGGCGTACGCGGTTTCCGATGTGTTGGTTTGAGTAATGTGGACTTAGTCGAGATATATTGATGAGGTTGAGTTCAAGCATCTCGAGATCAGTGACTTCATCAGGCTATGGCCTTTTCAATTATGTTAGGGGTCATCAGATCAAAGCAAAGGATCCATTTGGTGGTGATGGAGATCACAGAGTAGGGGACTTGTTCCTGTGGCATGAGTTTGGGTGATCGTTGGTGATCCTTTCACACAGCAAGTGTCGCTATGACTTGTGTTCGTGGATCACTCTCAGTTACTATTGTGGTGGCCAGAAGGGTCACGTTATGAGGGAGAGTCCTCAGCCAGTTGGTTTAGTGATTCGGCAGCTCAGAGTTCACGAGGAGGTTGTGATGTTATTTCTGGAGTTTGACCAACTCAGACTTCTAGACGAGTCATTCAGAATGTCGTAATCGACGTGGATGGCTAGTTGGGCATACCAGAGTTCGTGCCACGACCCTGTGTGAGGACAGTGTTTCTTTAAGGTTACCGTTGCTTGACATCCATGGCTAATGTACCTGCATTTCCACTTCCGAGGTTTTGGTGAATGTTGTATCCATCCGGGAGGTTGTGAGATCTTTGTTAGAGGTTATGGGTTAGCTGCAGATTTATTATTGCTGGATATCGTCGATGTTGATGTGATGTTGAGTATGCACTTTTGGTGACACATTTGGCTGTGTTCGAGTGTCTCGAGAAGGAGGTTGTGTTTCAACGACCAGACTTTTCCCGAGATACTGTTTTCGCGGTGAGAAGAATATTGTATTACCATGTGAGATTTCAGCGATGATGGTCGAGCGGATGGTGGAAACGGGTTGTGTTGTTTACTTAGCTCATGTTGTGGATACTACGGTTGCTGTGCCCGACATTGGCGACATTGAGGTGGTTCCTGAGTTTCCAGGTGTGTTCCGGAGGAGTTACCAGGTATTCCTCTAGTTCGGGAGACCGACTACACCATTGAGCTTTTACCGGACGCTGGACTCATATCACCGGCATTTTGTCGTTCGGTACCAACGGAGCTGATGGAGCTACAGGTTCGACTTCGAGAGTTGCTGAAGGAGATTTCATGCGACCCAGCGTATCTGAGTGGTGTGCTCTTGCATTATTTGTGCGGATGTTAGATGGTTCGACGAGGTGGTGCATTGACTACCGGAAGCTGAATCGGGCTTCAGAGGAGAGCAAGTATATTCCGCTTCGGATTGACAATTTGTTTGATCAGCTTACGAGAGCTTCAGTCTTTTTGAAGATTGATTTCAGAACCGGATACCATCAGTTGTGGATCAGTGAGTCAGATGTGGTCAGGGCAACTTTCGGATCATGGTGTGAGCATCAGGAGTTCTTGGTCATGCCTTTTGGTTGACCAATGCCCCCGTAGTTCTTATGGACTTGATGGACCAGGTGTTCAGACGATTCTGGACAAGGTTGCGGTCATATTCTTTGGCAACATCCTGATTTACTCCAGGAGTGTGGGCCAGCACCTGAAGCAATTGCGAGTGGTTTTGCGGACTTCGCGAGATGATCGACTATTTGCGAAGTTCAGCCAGTGTGAATTTTGGTTGGTTAGCGTGAAGATTTTGGGCCACGCGATGTTAGCTGAGGGAGTCAGCGTGGATTCCGACCAGTTAGAAGCCGTGTTGATTTGGAGTTTACCTACCATTATACCAGGGATCAGGAGCTTTACAGGTTTGAAAGGTTACTATCAGTGTTCTGTGCAGAATTTTCCCGGATTACCACTTCACTTTCCGAATTGACGGAGAAAAGCGTCAAGTTCGAGTGGTCCGATGCACGCGAGGAGAGTTATTTACTCCTGAAGGATGGTTGACCGTTGCTTCGGTTTTGACCTTACCTGATGATCGTGGTGAGTTCGTGGGTTATGGCGATGCATCGAGATTTGGATTTGGTTATGCTTTGATGCTGCATTGCAGAGCGGTGGCTCATGGGTTCAAGTAGTGGAACTTTATAAAGCTACGTATCCTATGTATGATTTGGGTGTAGCTATCTTTATGTTAGCATCAGAGAGTTCAAGACACTACTGCTACGGCGTGCAGCACAGTGTAGGATGTACACTGATCACATGAGTTTCATCTACTTGCATTTTCGGCCAGATTTGAGCTTGAGGCGACGTGGATGGATATGCTCGATTAACGACTATGGCTGTACATTTGAATTTATCCGAGAGAAACTGGTGTCGTTGCTGATGCATTCAGTCGGAAGTCGGGAGCTTCAGTGTTTCATGTGTGTGTGGCTCGAGTTTCTGTGTTAGCCGAGTTGTGAGCTACAGGAGCTGAGTTCGAGTGAGATGATGTTGAAGCTTGTTGTTTTGTGTGCGTTATGCAGTAGCGGTACAGAGATGTATCTGATACTTCGAGTTTACTACTCGTGACACAACCCGTAGAAGAGTGTAGCAGCTTGTGTGAGCAGATGCCACATTTGTCGGCAGGTGATGGCTAGGAGGCAGAGACTTGCCGGAAAGTTACAGCCATTGGAGATTTCCGATTAGAAGTTGGAGTTTGTCACTGTAGATTTTGTGTGCCAGTACGCACTTCAGTTTGTGGTACCAGTTGTTGGGTCTTTGTGGACCATTTGATGAACTTAGTACGTTTCCTTGTACCTTCGGAAAAAAAATTTCGGTGGCAGGCTGGTATAGCTATATGTGGCGGAGGTTGTCCATTTACGTGGTGCGTCTGTGTCCCAGTTTGCTGATCGAGATAATCAGTTACAACTGAGTGTTGGCAAGCGTTGCAGAGAGCATTGGGGACCATATTACAGATTAGTATCGGTTCTTATCCTCAGATTGGCGGGCGATCTTTGAGGACTATTCAGACCTTGGAGGGCATGTTGTGGTCTTGTGTATTGCAGTTCCGAGGGATTTGGGACTAGCAGTTTCAACTGTTCCTGATTGCGTGCAGTACCAGTTTGTAGACCACTATGATTATGACGTTGCTTGATGTCGTTTTGAGGAACGATGTTGTACTCTTTTATGCTAGAGCGAGTTTGGTGTGAGCTGACGTTGGATCCTGATTTAGTGGAATGTGCTACCACAGACCTTCAGATTAGCGGAAACAGGTTGATAATTGCCCGAGTTCGACGTTTGAGTTATATTGATGTGAGCCGGCTGAGTTATGAATTTGCCACGTTATTTTGATCCGTATGTGATCATAGGCGAGTTTGTATTGTGCCGTATAGTTCGGCATTGCCTATAGTGATGGCTTTTATGTGTTGTGTTCCGTGTGGCGGAACTACATTTCAGATTCGTTGCGTGTTTTGTACCCTAACAGTTCCTTATGCAGGAAGACTTGGCAATTGTGAGGAGCCAGTTTAGATTCGAAATTGAGGGTACAGAGATATTTCCTGTTGTCAGAGTTGTTCAGTTGAGGAATGATTAATGACTTGATTTGCGAGTTTCGCGATTTGTTGTGATTTCGGCATAATCTGTTAATATGGCAGCCTTGTTAGCGACAAAATTACCAGACGAGAATTTGATTTGGGATCCTTCGTGAAAGTTGTTGAGAATTTAATTTCGAGCTTGTGGGAACTTTCGGTGGATTATTCCGAGTTACGAGGATTAAGTTATGAATATTTTTTATCGTTGATTATTTAATCGGGTAAGCTTGTGATGGTTTGAACCGTTGAATTTTTATCGGATTGGTCAATGTGTTTGACTTTGGGTGGTAATTGAAGAACATGTCGAGATGAGTTTGCTGCCGCGAGAATTATTGAAAACAGATTTACGACGCGGATGTTACAGGTGTTCGAAGTTTATCGAAATGTGTAATTTGGAAGTTTCCAAAAATAGAAGGTATATATATATTGAGGTTTCCTGTTTGGGATGTCAACTATTCATTAATGTTGGAGTTGACCGAGTCAACTCGGTGGAGGAGAGGAGCACGACGGTGCCACGGCTCACCGGCGGTGACATGTCGTCCGGCCACCCCAAGGCACGGGGCTGGTCCCAATCTGTTCGCCTCGACTTCCCCTTCATCTTCCCGGCCACCGTTCACGACGAGGTTGACGGTGGAGAGAGAAATTTCCGGCCAAAGTTTGTGATTTTTGGGGTTTTTGGGTCGATCCGATTTTTGGGGTTTCCGGCCAAATTGGGTGGCTTGAAGCACTGGGCTTTGAAGCTCTCATCACCATGAATCTAACCATGTAAGTATGGAGTTCAATTCGATTTGTACATGGAGAATTGTTGGATTAAAGTTTGTGAGTGATTTCGGTTTTGCTTGAAATTGAACTAGTTAGAGTCAAAATTGATCTTTGGTGTAGTTATGGAAGTTGCTTGTTGGAGGATTTTGAGTGGAATAGGCATTGGTCCGCCGGGAAAATTCAAGTTTGGGTGGCACTGCCGGCGGCGGCGGTGGTCAACGGTGGTCTCCGGTCAAAGTTGACTTTTCGGGGTTTTCGTCAAGTTGTATGTCATTTCACTCGGAATCGCGCCCCGATCGCAGTGGTGAGGTTTGTTTTTCGATTTGAGCATCGAAAATTATAGCGAAGTTTTGAGGTGTGATTATTGGATTTTCGACAATTCGTCGTTATTGCATTATCTGTTTCCGAGAACGGTTGTTTCTCGTTATTTGATTTGGGGATTCGAGTTGTAATTTTGAGAAATGGATTTTTATGATTATTCAAGGGTTCGTGATCGTTCGTTTGGCGAGGCATTTTCCGCCGGAACACAGGATTAACACGAACTGCGTTACGCTAGTTTGTGAGTGGACATTTCTTTTCACAGATTGATTGCGAATCTTTTATATACGTTTTACGAACTTGAGCATGTAGTATGATCATGATTTTTATGAGCATGTTTTATACGATTATGCCTATACCAGTATATATTACGTATATGTATTTACTTATTGCATTAAACATTTGCATCGAACTATTTATGATTTGGTTTACACAGAGTACAGTCTCAGTATATGTTGTTGTATCGATACACTTGCATCTCGGCTGATCCCCGATGGATACCTACCAGGAGGGGCAGTACCCCGACCTGACCGGCGAGGGGCAGTACCCCGGAACCGAGGCCTTTCTGGCTAGAATCACGTGTGGGTCTGGGATCCCGTGATTCGGACTGTACTAGCACGGATGTGTCTACGAGCGACCCCGTGAGATTTTTCATGCATGCTCTGTACGCGTGAGGAGTTAGAGTCTCCCTCGTGTACCATTTGATTTTTATACATTTGACTCGCATATGTTTTTATAACATATATTATTAGGCGAAAGACATTTATTTTCGTCCACTCACTCTAACAGTTTTCATGTATTTCCCCTGGTCTTTTCGGTTTCCGTGCCCAGTTTGCAGTGCAGATTTTGGTGTCGCACGTCGTGGTCGGAGGCATAGTATTCGAGCGATGTTTCTTTTATGATAGGTTCTTAATTTCGCATACTATTTGTATATCTATATTAGAAGTCGCTCTGAGTATTCTTATGTATACTCTTATACGATTTTCCCCGGATTTCGGTAAAGTATAGTTATATTTATTACTTTACATTACTGTTAATATATTGAGAAATCCGGATGGGATTGGTGCCCACGGTTTGATTTTTTTGGCATACGATGAAGTGTATATTTCCGGGTGCAGGTAATGGCAATTCCGCGTTAGTAGCGTTACTCTGCCGAAATTTTAATGCTTTTGTTGGTTCACGTTTTCAGAAGGGGTTTGATTCCGGTTTAGGCGACTAAATCGGGGTTGGGTCATTTCAGCGGCGGCGGTCAACGGCGGAGCTCCGACGACCCGTTCACTTTTTGGGTATAATACGTCACTCAAACTTGCTGTACTAGTTTTGAAACTTTAGAAATTAAGGTACTCATATTTGATAAAGTAATCTGGGGTTCCATAATCCCAAAACCAATTTACAAAGGTGGGAGTAGCCCAAATCCTTATACCCTACTAGCAATGCCCATTATTTTTAATATGAGAGTCTTTCTTCATTCACATTCTCTAACACGCTCCGCACGTATGAAGACATATCAAGCCAAACAAGTGGACAACATATATGGGTATAATAAAATAATACCATAATAAAATAATCTGGGATTCCATACTAAGACCAATTGCCAATGATGAGAGACCAATATATGGGATTCCATACTAAGACCAACATACTAGCAAAGTTGCTTAAATTTGGAATATTTAATTAATATCAGATCCGTCGTCCAGGTGATTACCTGGACGACCGAAAAAACTCATATCCGTCGTCCAAGTGCAGATATCGTAATTTTTTCTAAGACAACGACCATCTAGACCTTCTTCCAATGCATATTCTTTTCGTCAAGACTTTAGAGTAAACAATTCTTGGTGTGTGAGCTTCGACAGTTCGAAAATCGGAGTTGCGAAATGCCTTGTATCCACGTTTCTGGTTTGTGAAATTCTCGGTTTTGCGGTTGACTGTGCCGATGAAACCATTCTCGAACTTATTATTTTATGGTCATTTGAAGACAATTATATATTATGTTACGACGAACATATCCAACGGTTGTTTTGTCCAAATTCAATTTCGTTAATACTCTGCTGCAAATGAGCCTCTACTCATGAACACTTAAGTCGTAAGGATTAGTCGATACTTAACAACTTTCAACACGAAAAATTATTCGTCGGTTCAAATTTAACTGTTCATATATACGATGCGTTCATCGATATTGGACGATTATTTCACTCGAATGACAGATCGCTAAATTCCTAGCGAATTAATTTTGAAATTTTTTTTAACGTAAATTGAAATTGGACGACGGAAAATGACGTTCTCCGTCGTCCAGGTTCAATTTACCATGGCGGTTCAATTTTTTTTTTCAATGAATATTCGACTTGGACGACGGAGAACGTCATTCTCCGTCGTCCAAGTCAAAAATCATGGCAGTTCGATTTACCGCCTCAATTTTCGGCGCCGCTTGAATTTCCACTTAGACGACGGAGAATCAATTCTCCGTCGTCTAAGTCAAAATTTATGGCGGGTGAAACGTCCCGCCCATTAATTACGCACCGCTTCGAAAAATTTTAACTCTTCACTTAGACGACGGAAAACACTGTTTCCGTCGTCCAAGTGCACTTAGACGACGGAAATTAGTGCTCCGTTGTCTAAGTGAAACTCTATATATAGGACTGCTCACCCCCTCCTTTTCTCATTCCATCTCCTCTCCTCTCCTCCTCTCCTCTCCTCTCCTCTCCTCCGGCGATCCTCCTCCGGCGACGCTCCGACGACCAAATTTCCGGCGTGGTTCCCCCTCTCCAACGACTCTACTCTTCCGATATTCCGGCGAAATTCCGACGAGGTAATAATTCTATTTTTCAACTCTTTAACATTTTTTTATTTAATTAATTATTTAATTTCTAAATAGTTTTAATTTATTAGTTTTAAATAATAAATAGTTGTAATTATAATAATTATTTTGTTGTTATTATTATTATTTAGTAATCATTATTAGTTGTTAATTATTTGGTAATGAATAATTATTAGTTAAAATTAAATAATAGTAATAATAATAATTTTTAATAATAATTAATTATATTGGTAAATGAATAATTATTATTAAATGCATGATAAATAATAATTCATTATTGTAATTATTTATTGTTTTAATTAATTGATAATTACGTGTATTTTCTAGTAAATTGCATGGTAGTACGTCTTCGATTTAAATTTAGTACATAGGCTTGGTTTATTAAGTCGATCGCATTCTTTGGAATAGTTCCTAGCTTATCTCCTTAACCCCTCGTGATGTGTGGATTTCATCACCGCACACCATAACCTAAGTGAAGTTATGAACACGAGGTTGAGGGCGGAGTTTGCAAAGGACTTGAGGGAGTGTAAATTTTTGAAAAATTGGTCGAATGTCGGACATGGTGTCTAGAAACGGGTTATGACTGGTGACAGGTTTTGGATCTAAGAAAGACGACACCAATAGGTGTTTTGTCGAAATTAGTCCTGCCTCTCGCGTTATCTCTATCCCTAACTGGCCGTGTTTTTCGATTTAACCAAGGCTGATTAATTGAAAATTTACACTTTATCGCGCGGGTCGCACGTCCATTGAACGACCGAAAAAGCCAAGCAAGTGTACTCTATTTAAATCTTAACCGTACTTAATTAGCATAAATTTTGCACTTGTAATTATTATGATAAGTAGGTATTTTAACAACGTACTCCTAGGTTGAAATGGCTCCATCCGGCAAGAAGAAAGCGCAACAGGAGGCAGAAGATGCCATGCTCCGAATGTTGGCGGACCAAGTCGGTTGGGTTCAACAGGAGGGCAACGACGCCCTCAATCCGGACCCTTCATCTGGTTCGGAGGCGGCACCTATTGGGGAAATTCCGTCTGCCCCATTTATCTCCGGCGGTGATGACGTCGACCCTTTTTCAACTCCGACGTCCGGTACCAGTTCAACGGCAAGTACTCAGGCGTCCTCGACCGCTGAATCAATCATGTACAGCGCCCGCCGTAAGCAAAGGAGGGCCCCCACTGACCCGGAACCGAAAAGGACTCGGGGTCTCGTTAAAGGGGGCAAAGCGGAGAAAATTTGCAAGGCCACCGGGAAAAAGTTCGACTTTCCCTACGACGAATTCACCGGTGGCCCTCCCACAGCTCAGCTAGCAAGTCTCTCGGCGCATAGCATAGGGTCAATCGTCCGTAGCCGAGTTCGTCTCACTGCCCCTACTTGGAAGGAGGCGCCGGATAATGAGAAGGCGAAAGTCTTTAAAGATCTTTCGGTACGTAATACATCCAATTTAGTTATTATATAATGTTGTTAATATTAGTTATAATTTCATAATATATACGATTATAATTTTCTATTTATTTTTGATAGGAACAATTTGCGGTGGATCCGACACCGGCGATGTTGAGGCATATCAACCAAACCGCCAACTCCATCTACAAAGATTGGAAGTACAGGCTCCATCAGTACTTCCAAACTTACGGTCCCTCACCTCCCCCCGTAGATCTGCGTGGGGATAGAGAAGATGAGTGGGAGTGGTTGTGTAACCACTTTGCCGATGACTCCTTTAAGGTGTTAATTTACTTTTTTTATTTCAATTAAGATAATTGAATTATTTAAATTTTAGTTATTAATTTTTTAATGATTTAATTATGTTGTGTAACAGAATTTTTCCGGTGTCAACAAAGCCAACCGGGGGAAGAAGGACAAACACCATACTACCGGCGCCAAGCAGTTCATTCAAATATCCAAGGAGCACAAGGATAAGGGCTCCAAACACCCTTATCTTGATGCAAGCATAAGCGCGTACGTGACGCCTGGGCTCAATAATGAAGCCAGTCGATGCGGCGTAAGTGATATATATATATATGTGCTTTTAATTATAGTAATTATTATTTAAATATTATTTCATTATAATAAATTAATTATGTGCTTGTAGGCAAGGGTTATAGAGCGTGCGCAGGAAGAGTTGGCTAACACTCAGCTTGAGTTCCCAGATGTGCCGATGGAAGACCTGCATCCTCTATCCTTAGAGAGCCAAATTGCAATCGCGGATGAGGTCTACGGTCGTAGAGCTGGCAAGGAGGTTAGGCACTTCGGGTCTAAGGTGGTACGAGATTTGTCGACGACCTCCGACTCATCATCTACGGGAGGTTCGGGCCAGCGGAGATGGACTACGGCTGCGGCCGTCGAAGCAGCCATTCAAGAGGCTCGACTGGCACGAGAGGAGAATCAATCCATGCGGCAAAGACTTGACGAACAACAAGCACAAATAGCCCAACTCATCGCCCTCATGCAACAAAATCGAGAAATATGTCAACCTCCTCCGATCCCACACCCCGATGACAACGACCCGGCTGGAGGCGGAGGACTCGGCGGCGCATCTGCTCCTCCAGTGTATTAGCTAGCTAGTAGTTTATTATCTCATTTCTTTCCGCATTCTGAACAATATTTTAATTTTTAATTTATGGATTTTTTCGATTATTCATGTATGTACAAATTAATTTTAATTATTTAATAATTAAGTAATATTCAAAATTTAGTTTATTTAATTAATTTTAGCATTTTTCATTATTTAAATTCAATTAATAATAAATTAAATTAGTAATATTTAATTAAAATTTATTTATTTTTAAATTAAAAAGTCACTTGGACGACGGAGATGTAGTTCTCCGTCGTCCAGGTGTTTACCTGGGCCTCGGAGAACGTCCGCGGTCCAAGTGCACTTGGACGACGGAGAGCTTATTTTCCGTCGTCTAAGTGCTTGGACGACAGCACTTGGAGCACGGACCTTGGACGACGGAGATTGCGTCGTCTAAGTACCTAGACGACGAAAAACGTCACTTAGACGACGGAAATGTTCCGTGGTCTAAGTCCGTTTTTCTTGTAGTGATTCCACGATCAAAGAGATCACAAAGTGAACTACAATTTCGAATGTAACCCAGAAATCGACAGAAAAAAGATGAACATGAAGACGAATAGACAATGGACAGATTTCAACGTTGATGATACCACAGACGAAAACCGAACCAAAATCATAAGATTAACTATAAGATTCATGTCAAACTCAAAATCCAGAACCAGATCAGATTATATAGAAGTCATTTGATCAAATCGATGATCAAATCAATTCCAACAAAGTGCAAAGCGCATATTTGGTTTATTTGATTCCCACAATTGACGAATTGAATCAAAACCCAATAGAAAGAAAAATGCAGTTAATCTAGAACCCAAGGCAAGCAGATGTATACCATATTTATGGTATTTGAATTCCGGCCAGATCGACAACCATCAAAAAAGTATACTGAATGGATCTTTTGCTGATTGATCTAGTATTAAGATATGTTGAACATGACCTCGGCTCCATTTGACCAAACCTCAAATTACGACCAGAAGTAAGTAAAAGAATTTGGGGCTAAAAATTGAAACTTTGAGAGGAAACTAGGATTTACTAGACAGGGATTAATTAAGAAAGGAATGTTCACCAGTCTTATTCTGGGTTTTGATAACATGCGTTTCATGACTTTCATCATTTAATTATTAATTTCAGAACTAAAATATTATACTTAACAGAGTTAAATTGGTGTTAACAGATAGAATATGTGTCAAGCTCCTACACCTATGACACGGTTGGGACAAAAAATTTTGGGACAACAGATCTCGTCCTGCGTGGCTGGGCATTCTGATGGGCTCATTTTATATGCTTTGATTGCGTTTCTTTTTTGTGCTGTGTCCATTAAATATTTCTTCCATAATTAAGCGGATACATGCGCGTGCTCCAATTCCCAATTACATACATTATTATACCTGGAACACGCAAAGTGTGTTTAATATTGATTCAGTGAGTACCATACTAATAAGTATGCATCTATTGGATGCTTCTATTTGATCAATCTTTCATTCGATTCGATTCGATACGGTTAAGTGGTAAACTCAATAATTAATCGGTGTGACCATTAAAACGTAATTTCGCTCCATAAGAATATTTATATATGCATAATTTTTTAAAAGACCATAACTTCTATTATATGTTGATGAAAGATTACTTTAATCATTAAAGTGGTCTCAATTAGAAATGAAGACATTATATGTACAATTCCAACAATTTTCTCAGTATTTTTGTAAAATGAGAAAACAAAAGTCCAAGTTTTCAAAAAATTTACGTTTCAACTCCAATAGCTTCAACATTCATCCAGAAGTCGAAAGTAAACTCATTAGGCTTTGAAAAGAACAACAAAATCTTTTGGATAAAATGCCTGAAAAAAAGCAAAAAGCATCGTTGGTCTAGGATTTATAGAGCAATATCAGAGGTCACAGTAGAATAGTGGTGGATATACACAAAAATACGAAATGATATTGCAATACAAGCAACAAAAGGAATTTCTTATAGACTAATCGTCAGAAGACGAAGAAGAAGAAGATGAAGAAACAACCTTCATCCAAGAGCATATTCACAAGCAATTTAAAACAAAATACTGACATCAATCCTCTGAAATTCTAGGAAAAAGATCTAGTGATCTGTGAGCTCAAATTACATGACATGAACTTTATCTATCATGTAAAAGCAATCCCTCAATACAAGGAAGAATATTAGAGAGAATTTAGGAAAGAGATAGCTGATCTTTTGGCAAAAGGATTGATAAGATCATGAAATAGTCCTCTTCACGCTCCAACATTCTGGAAAAAATACCCAGTGGTCTGTGTGCTCAAATTACATGATATGAACTTTGTCTGTCATGTAAAAGCAATCCATCAGTACAAGGAAGAATATCACAGAGAATTCAGGAAAGACATAGCTGATCTTTTGGCAAAAGGATTAATAAGACCATCAAATAGTCTTCATCACGCTCCAACATTCTATGTTAGAAATCATGTGAAAGACATTCGCGAAAAGGCGAGAATGGTGATAGACTACAAAGATGTTAATAAGAAAATCGTAAAAGAGGGTTACCAATAGCACATGCAAGAGTGCTAATTAACAGGCTCAAAGGAGCCAAAGTGTTCTCAAAATTCGATGCAAAATCAGGATTCTGGCAAGTCAGAATGCATCCTAATAACATTCCCCTTACAACATTCTGAACTCCACAAGGACATTACGAATGGCTAGTACCTTTTGGGCTCAAATAAGCTCCAACCATTTTTCACAGAAAAATGGTCAATATATTCAAACAAGCTACGGTGTTTTCAAAGAACAAAGAAGAACACATGAATCATCTCTATAAGGTAGTCAAACTCATAGTGTAGTATGAAATCATTTTAGGAGAAAAGAAAATGTTCTTTGTCCTTGATGAAAATGATTTCTTAGGCATTAACATAAGAAATGGGGTGATGAAACTTCAACCTCATATCTTAGAAAAAGTTTGAAAATTCCCAGATAAAATCCCTTACGCTAAAAGCCTATAGAGATTTTTAGGCTTTGTAAATTATGGGAGCGATTTTCTTCATAAAAGTTCTTGATTAACAACAATATTGTCCCCGAAGACAAGCTTTAAGAGTGATTTGAAGTTTACAGAAGATGACGAAAACGTCATTAGAAAAATTAAAAAGCTTTGCAAAAATATGCTTCCACTACGTTAACGGGAAAAAAATTATGAGATCATTCTTCAAATAGATACTAGTGACAACTTCTAAGAAAGTGTAGTGCTAGAAATAGCACTAGGCACTAATACTAAGAAAAGTTTAAAGTTTTACAATGGAAAGTTCAACTCTGTAGAACAGAATTATCCCACAAGGGAAAAGGAAATTCTGGCAATTAAAAGACAATTAAAAATTCTTCCGCATTAATATGAAAGTTATTCATTGTGAGAACAGATTGTGCCAGAGTAAAAAATTTCAAAAATTTCAAGCTTGATAAAGTAGCTTATAAGGGTAGATTGGCTAGTTGACAGTTATTTTTTAACCAATATGATTATGATGTAGAATTAATTGCAGGTAATAAAAACTATCTCTGAGACACTTTGACAAGAGAAATAGCGATGTTTTGAAGAACTGAAAAGAGCGACGAAGACGGAATCCTAGGAGTAGAAGGCCGGAAAAAGAACCTAAACAACCAGAATAGTCTATTGAAAAGGTTCTTAAAAAGTTCTTGTTGTGTCCTAAAAGACCAGCATTAACTGACCAATTCCAGGGTAAATGATTGGCTAGCTCGTCTTAAACGGCAGACGGTAAAGGTTTATCAAGACTATTGAAAGCTGCCGCTTTGCCAAAAAGAAGAATTTTTCCTACAGGATTTGTAAATATATTGAATTATCTAGTGAACACCTTGAAATCAGTTTTCCAAAGTAACCCATGTATAGCATTTTACTTGAAGATTTTGCTAGACAATTTAATATTTGCCTTCCAGGAACAAGATAAAAGACCTATAGTTGAGGCCATGAATCCCTTAGCTGAAGAGCTGAGCCAAAAGAAAAACAACAAAGTGTTGTTAATGAGTCAATGGTGCAGTACATCAGAACCCCAGAAAGTGCAAAGGTACCAATTCAGGCACTAAAACAGACAAAATGGTTCAAATTCCATAACATCATTGAAAAATTAATGTTCAACTAAATCACTTCTCTCTGATACACTTTTTATAGTTCCAGGACCATTCCTGCGAAGATACGATGTGAATGTTCAAAGTGAACATCCACAAGAGCATAAACTGTGGCTAATTGAAAATGGTTTTGTTCATAATTTGTGGACAAAACAAAATGATGATCTCAAGGGATTGTCAGCTATCATCTGTAATACAGCCAAAAAATGTAAGGAAAAGCAACTGCATTCTTAGATTCAAGTTCAAATCTACACCTCCAAAATGGGTGAAGAAGTCTAATGGAGAAACTGATTATATTTCTCTATACCACTATGTCAGGATCATCCAAGGTCAGTATCTAGAACCAATCTGTGTGGGATACAATGGAGCTCCAAACTCTACTATCTCATGGATGAAAGCAATGACATTAGAATACGTCAAGAAAATAATCGAAGAAGATCAAGAGATTACTTTTCTTACTTCAAGAGATAAAATAATTATCACTGCCTATGATCACGCAGAGGCCATAACTAGTGATCTGTTTATTTCCCTTAAGAGGAAAAAAATAGATTCCACCCTTGCATGTGCCCAATGGCTCAAAAAGATCGAGAAAGAAAGGTACTACAAGATTTATGTTCATACCGACATGGAAGAGAATGGAATAAGAAGGAGAATTGAATTTGAAGAACCTTATCTTGGGGAAAACTCAGAAATATAAGATGATATGTAAAGACATGAGAAGTGATATTGTCTTTTTTTTAAGTAGGGAACATCTCTTATCATGAAGGAATTAACTTTCTGAAAGAAGACAATGGAGGAAAGCAGAAGCCTGATAAACATGGGGTCACTATCCTTATTAGGGCTACTGTTACTTTTGCATATTTCAATTCTATTTTGAGTTCCGCTCCCTATAAAAGGAGCCTTGAATCTTAGTTCAAGGCATTGAAAATTAGAATAGAAGAAATCTATTTAAGAGTAGAAAGCTTGAGAGTCAAGTTTGTGAGTCAACAGATAGAGTCGAAGCAAAACCATTCAACTTCTCTATTTCTAAGTAAGTATGGCTGCCAGTATCAGTAGCTAAACAACTTATAGCTATTTACCAGAGAGTGAGGCTCTAAATATTTAGTATGTAATTCTGTTGAAACAAATAAGTTATGGCTTCCCATTACAAGGTTTTCAATTTATTATATGTTCATAAAACTCATTAAAACTCCTCTGAGAGGCGGATTACCTCCCAAAACAAGTTGTTCATACTTATTTTGATCCCCTAGAAGGCAGACTACAGGCTTGAAGGTGAAAAGAGACGAGTTGCTTGCTGTTATATACATAAGTACCCTCTTTTCATGTTAATAGTGTGTTTATATAACGTAGATAATATGTTTAGTAAGTTGTCATCGAAATGATAACCTTTCTAAAACTAAAAGAAAGTCAGCAATGAGTCCGCTAGTGTGACGACCCGGAACAGATTAAGCAGTGTCGTCAGCTTGGTTCGTGAGATTATGAGTAATAGCAGATTTCCGATAATGGATTTACTCGCCAGGTTTGTTAACGACTTAATTATTGGTCGAGAATTGAAGCTGGGTCTCTTCTCGAGAGTCGTTGTACGTGAGATTTTGAGGGTTCCGGATCGTTATTTGGACGACCGAGGAATAAGTTAAGAATATTGAAGTTTCGACGGAATCAGATTTTAATGATGGTGCTCTTAACGACTAAATTACCGGACGAGAATTTGGTTTCGGTTTCTTCACGGAAGTTGTTGAGAATTTTATTTTGAGCTCATAGGAACTTACGGAGTATTATTCCGAGTTACGAAGAATATGTTGTGAATATTTCCGATTGTTGATTATTTAGTCGGTTTAAATATGTGTTGGTTTGAACAGTTGACTTTTTATCCGATTGGTCGATGTGTTTGACTTTGGGTGATAATTGAAGAACATGTCGAGACGAGTTTGTTGCCGCGAGAATTATCGGGATCGGAATTACGGCGAGTAAGTTACGTGTATTTAAAGTTCGTCGAAAAGGATAATTACGAAGTTTCCTAATTGGGAAAGCTATAAATATTGGGCTGCTATATTGGGTAAGTCAACAGCTGATATTTATGAGGTTGACCGAGTTGACCGAGTCAACTCGGTGGGAGAAGGGATTCACGACGGAGCCACGGCCTCACCGGCGATGATCCTCCGTCCGGTCACCTTTGACCACGGTGTTGGTCCCAAAAGTTGCGCCTCGGAATCCCGAGCTTGTCGCTGACCTCCCTCCACGGCGTGGCTCGCCGGAGAAGAGGAATTTTCCGATCAAAAATGAGGAAATTTTGAGTGAATTCGGGTTCGTTGTTTTTGGCCGAATTGAGCTGCAATTTGGAGTGGGCTTTGAAGCTCTCCTCACCTACAAGCTACCATGTAAGTTTGGAGTTCTAATTTTGATTGTGGATGGAAAATTTTGGATTTGAAAATTTGGTACCAGTTCGGTTTTGCATGAAATTGACCTAGTTAGGTTGAGAATTGGTCTTCGATGCAGTTGACAAAGTTGCTCAATGGGTGATTTGGAGAGGAATAGGGGTTGCTCCGCCGAGGAATTTTCAGGTTGGTGGTGGCGCCACCGTGGACGGCGGTCAACGGCCAAAGTTTGACTTTTTGGAGTTTTCGACAAGTTGCATGTCATTTCACTCGAAATCGCGCCCCGATCGCAGTGAGGAGGTTCGTTTTTCCAATTGAACATCCGAACTTACAGCGAGGTATTGAGGTGTGATTTTCGGATTTCCGACAGTTTGTCGTAATCGGATTACGTGTTTCCGAGAACGGTTGTTTCTCGTGATTTGATTTGAATTGTCAAGTTATGACTTTGAGAAATGGACTTTGTGAATATTCAGGGGTTCGTGATCGTTCGTTTGGCGAGGGACTTTCCGCCGGATCATGAGTTAACGCGAACTGCGTTATGCTAGTCTGTGAGTGGACAATTTCTTTTCACGGATTTTTTGCGAGTCTTTATACACGTTTTATGAACTTGAGCATGCGTATGAGATTTCGGATTACATGAGCATGTGTTTTACGATTATACATATACGAATATGCGTATACGAGTATACATACACTTATATGTTGTTTCATGCATTTGCATCGAACTGTTTATGATTTGATTTTCACAGAGTACAGTCTCAGTTACGTTCTTGTATCGATACACTTGCCTATCGGTTGATCCCCGATGGTAGGCCGCCAGGAGGGGCGTCGTTACCCCGACCTGACCGGTGAGGGGCGTTTCCCCGGGACCGAGGCCTTTCTGGCTTAGAATCACGTGGACTAAGGACCCCGTGATTCAGACTGTACTAGCACGGAGGTGTCCTTGAGTGACCCCGTGGGATTTTTACTTGCATGCTCAGTACGCTGGAGGAGTATGAGTTTACCTCGTGTACTTTGTTATTTCTATTTACCTGGACTCGCATATGTTATTTTAAACATATATATCAACTGGTGAAAGACATTTATTTTCATCCACTCACTCTAACAGTTTTCATGTCTTTCCCCTGGGCTTTTGGTTTTCGTGCCCAGTTTGCAGTTCGGACTCTGGTGTCGCACGTCGTGGTCGGAGGCATAGTGCTCGAGCTACCTTGTTTCTTCCAGTAGGTTTATTGTTCTACCTACTGTGGTATACGTATATGATTATACATTAGAGGTCGCTCTGAGTATTCTGTTGTATATTTTATACGATTTTACTCCGGATTTCAGTAAAGTACAGATATATTTACTACTTTAAATTATTTTTGATATATTGAGAAATCCGGATGGGATTGGTGCCCACGGTTTGATTTTTGTGGCATAGGATGAAGTGTATTTTCCGCGTGCAGGTAATGGTAATTCCACGTTAGTAACGAAACTCTGCCAAAATTTCTACGGTTTTTGTTGGTTCGTGTTTTCGAAAGGGTTTGATTCTGGTTTAAGAAGCTAAATCGGGGTTGGGTCCTTTCAACTTGGTATCAGAGCATTAGGTTATAGGTTCTGTAGACTTCTGTAGTCATGTTTACTAATGGTATTTGAGAATGTACAGCATGTCTGGAATGGTGACCCGACCGGCCGGCGGATACTCATCAATATTCTGGGTGTTATATACTTTCAAATATTTGAAGTTCCATGATTACGTTCCACTTGTTATGAACGATATTTTATTCATTAGGATGCCTCCTGACGTGCTTTCCGTGTCGTTTCGGTTGTGGATCCTATTGAGGATCAATCGACGCGCGATTTGCCAGAGAACTGTGGATTTGGATGAGTATTCTGAGTTCAGAGATTTGTGTGGCACGGTTTGCCTGGTTGTGTGTGTATGAGCGTCTACATGTGGCCTCAGAGCAGAGAATTGTGGCAGTTGATGTTGCCTGAGTCAGATCATTGTATTTGGTGGGCTGATACTGTATGAGTTCCGGTTGTAACTCCATGGCCTACATTCAGGGTGTTGTTTATACGGCAATGGTTTTATCAGGCTACCCAGCATTCGAATGTGGAGTGTTTACCACCTGAGGCAGAGATGCATTGTTCACATGATTGTCCCTGTTTGCACGTGTTATGTGGCTTCAGAGGCAGCTATGCACGAGGTTCGAGATGAGTTTGAACCTGAGTATCAGAGAGAGTCTGATTGATGTGCCTCGAGATAGCCGTGAGGAGCTTAGTGTGCTGCACTCAGTGGCGAGGTTATTGAGAAGGAAAGATGTACGCGGTTTCCGATGTGATGGTTTGAGGAAAATGGACTAAGTCGAGAGTTTGGTGATGTTGAGTTCAGGCACTTCGGGATCAGTAAATTCATTAGGCTGTGACCTTTTCGATTATGTTGAGGGTCATCAGGTCAAGCAGAGGATCCGTTTGGTGGTGGTGGAGATCACAGCGTAGCGGACTTGTTTTCGTGGCATGAGTTCGGGTGATTGTTGGTGATCCTTTCACGCAGTAGGTGTTGCGGTGACTTGTGTTCGTGGAGCACTTTTAGTTGCTGTTTCAGTGGCCAAGAGGGTCACGTTACGAGGGAGCACCCTCAGCTAGCTGTGTTAGCGGTTTGACAACTCAGAGTTCACGAGGAGATCATGATGTTGTTCCTGAAGTTTGTCCAATGTACCTTTTTGATGAGTTATTCAACAAGTCGCAATTGATGTGGGCGGCTAGATTGGGCATGTAGGAGTTTGTGCCATGACCTTGTTTGAGGACAGACTTTTCTCCGAGGTTGCTGTTGTTGGACATCCATGGCTATTGTACCTGCATCTCCACTTCCGAGATTTTGGAGAGTGTTGCATCCATCCGGAGGTTGCGAGATCCTTGTTGGAGGTTATGTGTTAGCTGTGGATAGGTTATAGTTGGATATCGTTGATTTTGGTGTGATGTTGAGTATGGACTTACTGACGATGCATTTGGCTGTGTTCAAGTGCCTCGAGAAGGAGGTTGTGTTTCGACGACCAGACTTTCCTCGAGATACTGTTTCGCGGTGATGGTCGAGCGGATAGTGGAGACGAGTTGTGTTGTTTGTTTAGCTTATGTTGTGGATACTACGGTTGCTATACCCGACATTGGTGACATTGAGGTGGTTCCCGAGTTTTCAGGTGTGTTTCGGAGGAGTTACCAGGTGATCCTCCAGTTCGGGAGACTGACTACACCATTGAGCTTGTACCGGACGATGGACTTATTTTATCGGCATCTTGTCGTTCGAAACCAGCGGAGCTGATGGAGCTACAGTTTCGACTCCAGGAGTTGCTAGAGGAGATTTCAGGAGATTTTGTGCGACCCCGTGTATTTGCGTGGAGTGCTTTTGCATTGTTTGTACGGATGATGGATGGTTCGACGTGGTGGTGCGTTGACTACCGGAAGCCTGATTCGTTTCAGAGGAGAGTGAGTATCCTCCGCTTCGGATTGACGATTGGTTTGATCAGCTTGCGAGAGCTTCTGTCTTTTCGAAGATTGATTTCGGGTTTGGATATCATCAGTTAGGGATCGATGTGTCAGATGTGGTTTAGACAGCTTTCGGATCTCGGTACGGGCATCATGAGTTCTTGGTCACACTGTTTGGTTGACCAATGCCCCCGTAGATCGTGTGGACTTGATGGACCAGGTGTTCAGACGATTTCTGGATGAGTTTACGGTCGTGTTCGTTGGCAACGTCCTGATGTACTCCAGGAGTGTGGCCCAGTACCTGATGCAATATCGAGTGGTTTTGTGGACTTTGCGAGATGATCAGTTATTTGCGAAGGTCAGTCAGTGTGAATCTTGATCGCTTAGCGTGAAGATTTTGGGCTGAGTGATGTCAGCCGAGGGAGTTGGCGTGGATCCTGACCAGTTAGAAGCCGTGTGGATTTGGGGATTGCTCTACCATTGTACCAGAGATTGAGAGTCTCTTGGGTTTGGCAGGCTATTACCGACGGCTTGTGCAGGATTTTCCCGGTTTGCCACTCTACTTTCCAGATTGACGAAGAAAGCGTCTAGTTCGAGTGGTTCGATGCACGCGAGGAGAGTTACTTACTCCTGCAGGATGGTTGACCGTTGCTTCAGTTTTGACATTACCTGATGATCGTGGTGAGTTCGTGGTCGTGGGTTATGGCGATGCATCGAGGTTTGGAGTTGGTTGTGTTTTGATGCTGTGTAGCAGAGCGGTGGCTCATGGTTTCAGGCAGTGGAACTTTATGAAGCTACGTATCCTATGTATGATTTGGGAGTAGCTGTATTTATGTTAGCACCGAAGAGTTCGAGACATTACTGCTATGGCGTGCAGAGCGGTGTAGGATGTACACCGATCACTTGAGTTTCATCCACTTGCATTTTCGGCCAGATTTGGGCTTGAGGCAGTGTAGATGGATGGGGTTGACTAACGACTATGGCTGCACCTTTGAGCTTGTTCGGGAAAGACTAGAGGTCATACTTGGACTATCCATCCGGGTTGTTGTTGCTGATGCATTCAGTCGGGAGTCGGGAGCTTCAGTGTTTTATGTGTGTGTGTGGCTCGAATTTTCGTGTTAGCCGAGCTGCGAGCTATGGGAGCTGAGTTCGAGTGTGATGGTGTTAAAGCTCATTGTTTTACGTGCATTGGCGCTAGTGATACGGAGATGTATCAGATACTTCGAGTTTACTACTCGTGACGCAACAAGAAGAGTAATGTAGCATCTTGTGTGTGCAGATGCCACATTTGTCGACTGGCGATGGCTAGGAGGCGGAGACTTATCGAGAAGTGTCAGCCATATGAGATTTCCGGTTAGACGTGATGTTTGTCGTTGTGATCTTGTGTACCAGTATACACTTGGGTTTGTGGTACTTGTTGTCAGGCCATTGTGGACAATTTGACGAACTCAGTACATTTCCTTGTACTTTCGGAGATGATTTCAGTGGCAGACTGGCATAGCTGTGTTTGACGGAGATTGTCCATCTATGTGGTGTACTTGTGTCCCAGTTCGCTGATCGAGATAATCAACTACAACTGAGTGTTGACAAGCTTTGCAGCGAGCATTGGGGACCAGATTACAAGTTAGTACCGGATCTTATCCTCAGATTGGTGGGCGATCTTTGAGGACTATTCAGACCTTGGAGGGAATATTGTAGACCTCGGTATTGCTGTCCCGGAGGATTTGGGACCAGCAGTTTCAACTGTTCGAGATTGCATGCAGTACAAGTTTTTGGATCACTATGGTTTTGAGGTTGCATGATGTCGTTTTGAGGACGATGTTGTACTCCATTGTGCTGGAGAGAGTTTGGTTTGAGTTTGAGTTGACATTTGATTCGGACTTTGTGAAATGTGCTACCATAGACTGTCAGATTAGCGGAAATGGGATGATAATTACTTGAGTTCGATGTTTGAGCTATGTTGATATGGGTGTGTTGAGTTGTGAATTGCCACGTTATTTTGATTTGTATGTGGTCATAGGCGATTTTGTGTTGTGCCGTATAGTTCGGCATCGCCTATATCGTTGGCTTTTATGTGTGTTGTGTTCTGTGTTGTGGAACTATGTTTCAGGTTTGTTACGTGTTGTGTACCCTACCTGTTCCTTATGCAGGAACACTTGACGATTGTGTGGAGCCAGTTCAGATTTGAGATTTGAGGGTACAGGGATTTTAGCACGGAGCTATCTCCGATTGTTGAGTCTGTTGTCAGAGTGGTTCAGTTGACGTAGCCACTGGGCAGTTGAGCGGTATGCAGAGGCAGTGCCCCTACCTTTCAGTCGACAGACTCGGAAATTTCGAGGTTGAAATTTTTTTTAAGCGGGGTGGATTTGCGATGACCCGGAACAGATTGAGCAGTGTCGTCAGCTTGGTCCGTGAGATTATGAGTAATAGCAGATTTCCGATAATGGATTTACTCGCCAGGTTTGTTAACGACTTAATTATTGGCCGAGAATTGGAGTTGGGTCTCTTCTCGAGAGTCGTTGTACGTGAGATTTTGAGTTTGTAGGCGGTTTCGGATCGTTATTTGGACGACCGAGGAATAAGTTAAGAATATTGAAGTTTCGACGGAATCGGATTTTAATGATGGTGCTCTTAACGACTAAATTACCGGACGAGAATTTGGTTTCAGTTTCTTCACGGAAGTTGTTGAGAATTTGATTTTGAGCTTATGGAAACTTCCGGAGCATTATTCCGAGTTACGAAGAATAAGTTGTGAATATTTCCGATTGTTGATTATTTAGTCGGTTTAAATATGTGTTGGTTTGAACAGTTGACTTTTTATCCGATTGGTCGATGTATTTGACTTCGGGTGATAATTGAAGAACATGTCGAGACGAGTTTGTTGCCGCGAGAATTATCGGGATCGGAATTACAACGAGGAAGTTATGTGTGTTTAAAGTTCGTCGAAAAGGATAATTACGAAGTTTCCTAATTGGGAAAGCTATAAATAGTGGGCTGCTATATTGGATAAGTCAATAGCTGATATTTATGAGGTTGTCCGAGTCAACTCGGTGGGAGAAGGGATTCACGACGGAGCCACGGCCTAACCGGCGATGATCCTCCGTCCGGTCACCTTTGACCACGGTGTTGATCCCAAAAGTTGCGCCTCGGCATCCCGAGCTTGTCGCCAACCTCCCTCCACGGCGTGGCTCGCCGGAGAAGAGGAATTTTCCGATCAAAAATGAGGAAATTTTGAGTGAATTCGGTTTCGTTGTTTTTGGCCAAATTGAGCTGCAATTTGGAGTGGGCTTTGAAACTCTCCTCACCTACAAGCTACCATGTAAGTTTGGAGTTCTAATTTTGATTGTGGATGGAGAATTTTGGATTTGAAAATTTGGTACCAATTCGGTTTTGCATGAAATTGACCTAGTTAGGTTGAGAATTGGTCTTCGATGCAGTTGACAAAGTTGCTCAGTGGGTGATTTGGAGTGGAATAGGGGGTTGCTCCGCCGAGGAATTTTCAGTATGGTGGCGGCGGTCAACGGTCAAAGTTTGACTTTTTGGAGTTTTCGACAAGTTGCATGTCATTTCACTCGAAATCGCGCCCCGATCGCAGTGGCGATGTTCATTTTTCGAATTGAACATCTGAACTTACAGCGAGGTATTGAGGTGTGATTTCCGGATTTCCGACAGTTTGTCGTAATCGGATTACGTGTTTCCGAGAACGGTTGTTTCTCGTGATTTGATTTGAATTGTCAAGTTATGACTTTGAGAAATGGACTTTGTGAATATTCAGGGGTTCGTGATCGTTCGTTTGGCGAGGGACTTTCCGCCGGATCATGAGTTAACGCGAACTGCGTTATGCTAGTCTGTGAGTGGACAATTTCTTTTCACGGATTGTTTGCAAGTCTTTATACACGTTTTATGAACATGAGCATGCGTATGAGATTTCGGATTACATGAGCATGTGTTTTACGATTATACATATACGAATATGCGTATACGAGTATACATACACTTATATGTTGTTTCATGCATTTGCATCGAACTGTTTATGATTTGATTTTCACAGAGTACAGTCTCAGTTACGTTCTTGTATCGATACACTTGCCTCTCGGTTGATCCCCGATGGTAGGCCGCCAGGAGGGGCGTCGTTACCCCGACCTGACCGGTGAGGGGCGTTTCCCTGGAACCGAGGCCTTTCTGGCTTAGAATCACGTGGACTAAGGACCCCGTGATTCGGACTGTACTAGCTCGGAGGTGTCCATGAGTGACCCCGTGAGATTTTTACTTGCATGCTCAGTACGCTGGAGGAGTATGAGTTTACCTCGTGTACTTTGTTATTTCTATTTACCTTGACTCGCATATGTTATTTTAAACATATATATCAACTAGTGAAAGACATTTATTTTCGTCCACTCACTCTAACAGTTTTCATGTCTTTCCCCTGGGCTTTTCGGTTTCCGTGCCCAGTTTGCAGTTCGGACTCTGGTGTCGCACGTCGTGGTCGGAGGCATAGTGCTCGAGCTACCTTGTTTCTTCCAGTAGGTTTATTGTTCTACCTACTGTGGTATACGTATATGATTATACATTAGAGGTCGCTCTGAGTATTCTGTTGTATATTTTCTACGATTTTACTCCGAATTTCAGTAAAGTATAGATATATTTACTACTTTACATTATTGTTGATATATTGAGAAATCCGGATGGGATTGGTGCCCACGGTTTGATTTTTGTGGCATAGGATAAAGTGTATTTTCCGCGTGCAGGTAATGGTAATTCCACGTTAGTAACGAAACTCTACCGAAATTTCTACGGTTGTTGTTGGTTCGTGTTTTCGAATGGGTTTGATTCCGGTTTAGGAAGCTAAATCGGGGTTGGGTCCTTTCAGCTAGCATCAATAAGTAATTAGGCAAAGACTGATAGGTGAATTCGCAGCAAGACAAAGGCTAGTTCTGTGTACAAGGTGAAGAGAGGTAGAGAACTTTGGTGTAGTGACTTGGTACAAATTGTTTGAGTTTGTTGTGTGTTTTTAATAACCAAAGCGACCTAACTTGGAATAATTTGGGTGGCTCAATTTGGTATAGAAAGTTTTAAAATGACCTGATTTGTAATTTTTTACTTAATTTATTCTCATTATTTAGTTCAATTATCTTAGTTCCTGCAATATTAACTTACTGGATTAATTATAAAAGATACCCCCAACTATGAGGTGACTTTTAATTTCATATCCATATATCAAATATTTACATTTTCATACCCCAACTTGTATTCTATTATCATCTAAATACCTGGCCGTTAAGTTCAGGCGTCAAGTGGTGACGTGGCACAACAAGTAGGGGCATTTTTGTCAACTCGACCATCAATTACACGTTCAAACATGCAAAAGTTATTTGCTCTCCCCATGTGTCGAACTACCGCACTCACCTTCTATGATGTTATATAACACAACAAACCACTGGGCCATGTTTCGAATACGTTTACGGTTGCTTTAGTATAATACAAGTATCAATTTGGCCCGACAACACCCAGCCATATATATATGCATAATTGTCAAAGAGGCTATGTGTAGAGAACTTTCTACCATTTTCTACTTGTGCTTCTATATAACTTGTGTTTCTACCATTCTATCCCTTTTAGTTTGTACCATGGATAAACAAAAGTAACACATTTAAAATGAAAATTGAAGTTAAAATTCTATAAAAAAAAAACAGATTTAATGAAATTTCTATTCATGTAAAAGAATCAATTCAATTATAGAGTTACATTCTTAGTTTCATGGGAGGGATACGTTTCCATTCATTCTCGCCATATGCAGCTTCTCTTCTCCTCCATTTCTAATATTTTGGTGGCAGTTATCTCGCACCCTTTTCCTTTATTTAACACTTTTTATGTGCTTCTACCTGGCATCAAATTAATCCAAAATTATGATCGACAGTCAATATCTATGGAAATTAGTCCCGTAAACATAACAAAACACAATATATTGAAAACTAAATTAATAAAAAAAAATCAGTGGAGTATATGAAAGGATCCGACTCCGATTTAATTGCCTAAACCGAAATCAAACCTCTTTGAAAACACGTCCTTAAAATGTTTTTGCCTGAGTTTATTTTGAAAACACATTAACCATTATTTGAACCTGCAAAGAAACACACTTCGAATATTCCACAAAAGCCAAACCGTGGGGCTCTGTTCCCCATCTGGATTTCTCAATAACATATATATAATAAACTCAAAGGTTTACAAGAAATCCAGAATATTCAGGAGTAAACTCAACTGAAAACACAACATGAGTATTCAGGGTGATGCCTATATACATCATTTACATCAAGTAGATCGAACAAGAAACCTACAGAAACTGAAGTGTTATCTGAACTCTATGCCTCCACAGTCGACGCACAACACTGGAACCCAAACTGCAAACTGGGCAAATGAAACCGAAAAGCCCAAGGGAAGACAAATAAATCGTTATAGTGAGTGGACGAAAATAATAATATGTCTTTCCCAAATAAATGCTCATAAAAGCATAATGCGAGTCAATACATATGAAAATCACGACCAGGTACATTTTCCCTGATCCATAAATATGCACGTAAAATCCTGCAGGGTCAATCATGGACTCCTCCTCATAGTACAGTCTAATCACGGGATCCCAGACTCATACGTGATTAACATAAATCTGAAAGACCTCAGGTCAGGATATCCATATATCAATATCCGTGACTGTACTCTGTGTAAACCAAATCATAAATCCTTTCCATGCACATGCATAATCGTAAAGTGCATAATCATAAATGCATAACGTAAATGTATAATCATAAATGTATATGCATAATCATAAATGTATACTCATAAAATGTATAAATCCTGACCCGCAATTCAGCTGTGAAAATAAAATGTCCACTCACAATACGTGGCTAACTCTGAGGTTCGGCGGAAGATCCCTGGCCAAACGCTCGATCCCGATCACCTTAATCTCCGGCAACCATGCCATTTTCCAGCGAAAATCGCGACGGCGAGTTCAATGACTCGGCGGGTCAACTCGGTTGACTCGGTCAACTCCATTCCTGGCTCAATCAACGCTAGTCAACAGCCCAATTTCAACTTTTTGACAACATTTACGACTATTCTGCTATTTATACGTCACGAATTGATCAAATTCACGATTCGGATAACTCAAACCCAAACGGATAAGTACGACTAACTCAACGATAATTTCAAATATTCATTTTATATTCCCTGACTATCCGAAAAATCCTCTGAAACCTCCTACGAACTCGAAATCAAATCCTCTACAATTTTTGCAAGGAACCCAAACCAAATTCGTGTCCGATAATTAAGTCGTGAACAAAATCGCCAGATCGATCAATTACGACTAACTGCGACTAATCGTGAAAAGTGAAACTCAAACCGATTAACATACCAATTCCGGTTATGGTCGTTACAGTATACCTAGCACGTAAGATGTGAATTTTTTGCATGGTTTTATAAGGAACCCGAAAATTGAAACCTAAATGTCAAGTTTATAAGGAAAATGCATGGTTTAACCCGAACAAACTGACAACCATTATGTATGTTCGTACTTAAAACTCCGTGGTGTCTTAAGTAGTTGCACAAATTAAATCTCTTGCTTTATATCTAAGTGATGTCTTTCTTCTGTACCTTCTATCCGTAACTCTAGTATCTACTCACGTTAAGGAGAGACCGCAGTGACTGGCCTTCAAACCTCTGATGCCTAAGTCAGAAGCAAGTAATAGATTTAACAGAGCAATGTCGTACAAGAGTATTGAAAGCGTACCATTTTATGCTGAGCTACCACGGTTATATAAGTAGTTGGGGATGGAACCTTGTTATCATTCTTGACGTGGAAAAAACTCACTTAACTTTCTATGTCAAGTCCTCTAGGTCATCTTTGGCAGGCGCGTGAGCGGTTTACGGACCACATCTAACGAAACTTTGGTCATAACTTTGATTGGTCTCGATGTTGTCGTCATGCTGATGTGGGCGGTATGGTTAACTTAGACCGTCACTAATGGTTAAGTGCGTGCGTAAATGGAGTGTTTATGGAGGTATATATAAAAGTCCCCCAACTTGCTGAGCCAAGGGGATGAATCTTGGATAGGGAGTTGCAAAACCGGATACCGGCGAATATACCTACATACTTACCGCTTTAATCTTTCTTTTCGCCGGGTACGGACTTCAGAGTCCCTCCACTCCTCAGTCAAGGTTGATCCCAATAGCACACTGCACCTGTACTTGGAAAAAAATGTAATTAGTGGCAGTGGAAACAATAAGTAGGGTCGGTAACATGCAACGGTAAAAAAAGTACCAAAAGCAATTAAGTGAGCGACCGCATATATTTGCATCCGCTAGTATACTCCTTCCTAACTGTAGCGGGAAGTAACGCTATCAAAATGGGCCTGGCGTCATTTTGAGGTTCCTCCATGTGACAAACTACGTAGGCCTGCACACACTGTAGCCACTTTCCTTCTATCGGTGTACTCCTTCGTAGCTGCCAGTAACGAAACACAAGTTTTTGCATTTTCTTACGTGTGATCAAGACGGTGTACTCCTTTGTAACTTTTGTCCTAACCCTATCTATCGGCTGGTGTTCGCCACACCGATAGTGGCGCGGCCCATAGCGTGAACTCGATATCGGAACAATAAGGCCCCTGAGAATTGCACATGCGCGACTTATAGCAGTTGCAGGTCACAATTTAAAATGAAACATAAAGTATTTTATGCTTCCAAGAGGTAGCATTATTTGTGAGTCCCTTGGTGCATATAATGCCTTTAGGTGGATTGCAGCCTATCAAGATCCCGCTATGTGTTACGGGGGTAACCCCTAGTTTATGATTGTTATGACAATGTGTTCTTTTAAGGTAGCTATGTTTGATGACAGTGCACATGCTCTCGGGATTAATGATGGTATCTTTAGCCTTGAATGTCGCCGAACACCACTGCAACATGTGGTAGTCTTTCCTGTCTCGGGCACTTCATACGTCCCATTTTAGGTTATGTGCGTAATGATGGTTCATTGAAGGATGCACACTTTTATCGAGATAGTTTGTATTGTATCATACTCAATACGGTTTCAAGGTGTTATGGAACGTGTTTTGATCGCAGTAGTTTAGGTGTCGTTCTAAATTGTTGCAATTTTTAAACGGTTTTTGGGTATTTAAACTTGGTTTCTCCCCTGGTTTCCCTCACTTTACTCAAACTTTCACTTCAGTCTCTAAAAATCTTCCCGAGTTCTTTTCTCTCTTCATTGTTCGTCGCCGTCTTTCGCTATTTCTTAACTGCAAGCCGTTGACTTCGTTTCTCCGGCTAGCCTTTGTAAGCAATCCTGGTCTATGTTCTTTTCTTTCTCGCCTTCTTTGGTTTGCATTTTGGCTTTTGTGTGTGATTGCTTTTGGTTTTCTTTATTTGTTATTTTCGGTTGGTTCTAGTTATGTTTGTTTGTCATTTCCTTTTGTTTTCACGGCGACGCGATGATGATGAAAGCAATGTTCAAGGCTCTGATCATTACTGGGGTAAAATCATTAGGATTGGGCCTGGGCCTTAGTTTAGTGGATCTAGGCTGTGTGATTTTATGTTTGTATAGGTTTTTGGATTTTGCGTTTGCATATGTTAGTTTTGGTTAGGGTAGTGTTTTCACTGAGCTTGGTCACTATCGTGTGCAAGGTGTACCATATGAGAGTGAAAAGCTTTCGCGTGGTTACCCGCGTTAGCAGGTTAATGTTACGGGCCTGTGTAGGTTAGCTTATGCAGCCCATAGTGATTTCTATCGAGTTTAGCAGCTCTACTAGCTCAGATTTCGTCACCGAGATGTTAGGGGATACCACGTCGTCTAGACCTAGAGCTGAGTCTTTTAGACCGGCTATCACTATATCACAGTGCATTGATACAGTGTTAGGTCAGTTGGTTGCGACGTGTGAGGCAAAAAGGAGCCAAAAGTGGGTTAATGTTATTCGTGCCCTCACAGGTAAGATGAAGCCTACCGTAGGTAAGGAAGCAACTTCCTCACCCCCATATCCACTTACATCAAAGAATGTTGCCAAAGGGATCCTCATTGGAGTTTGTTACCCCTCGCTGATTCTTGACAGGCAAGCGGTTGAGGAACTGCGGAAATCGATGACCTACATGCTGATAGAGGAGCTCTGGAGAAGCTACCACGTTTCTGAGTACTAGGGAAAGGTGAGTGTTTTACTAACCCTCTGGAGGGGTTCATCACCTTTAGTGAGGCTCACTCCAAACTTGAGCTTAGGCTTCTGCTACATCCCTTCCATCACTATGCCTTCAGCGTTTTCCGATGTGCGGTGAGTTAAGTGACTCCCGTGATGCTGCAAATTTTGAATGCCATGTTCGTGTTGTGGTTTTCCACGGCTTTAGAAATGCCGACGCGAAATGAGATACTTAACTACTTTGACGTGAAGTACTCTGAGAAGCAATAATGCGGTGGCACGTTGCGTCTCATGAGCAAGTTGGGGAAGACCTGGGTTTGTTTGTTTTCCTTAGAGCCAAAGACGAATGCTCCTCTGCACAACAGTAGCATCTCATCGGGGGTGCTTGGCATTACACCATACGGCTAGTCCCCAAGCACATTGTTCCCATTAGGTTCCATACTAGAGGTAGCCTTGACTATTAAATTAGCGTGTTTACTGATACGTTATGTTTACTTCTGGCGTTGGGTGTTTAAGTTTTTTTTTGTAGTTGACCGCCGCCATCAGCTCTGCCCCATCGAGATCAAGTGTTGCTACCGCATAGAGAAGTCCTTTACAGATGAGCTATGCCAAGTTCTTTGGCTAAATGATTTGTACTTCCTCGAGCGCTCTGGTCTCCTCATTGCTCCCTGTAAGTGCGCTACATTGCTTACGCTTGTCTTTTCGTAATTTTTTTTTACGTATTACTTTTTACTCACGTTTGGCTAATGTTTCACAGGGAGCAAAAAAATGGCAGATTATGGGGATTTGGAGGATATTATCATCGGTTGGGGAACCTGGGTGAGGGAAGCGCAGCTCATCAACTACGACGTTTAGGTCCAGAATGAGGTGAGCCACGAAAGTCCTCACTGGATCAAGCCTCTTCCCGAAAGTGTGATGAACATGGTTGGGGAAATGTATGGCACATGCTCTCGTAAGAGGTCTTTGAAGCGAAAGAAGCCTTGTGCCACCATTGTGAAGGCTACATTTTCCAGCGTCTTGGGCTCAACTAAGAATATCTCCCCATCATTAGACGTTGAACCCTATCTCGGGCTCAAGAAACCGCGACACATTGATAGAGTTAAGGAGAAAACAATGCATGCCCCCTTCACGGCTGTGGTGTCGCTTGACAACTTAGACTCAACCAAGCAAGAGATGGATATTGCGAATGTGCCCAAACTGCAAGTGCCCTTGTTGGAGGAGATTACAGCACTCCTGCCTACCACCATCGTCGATAAGGTGCATCATGTGAAGGAACAATCGATCTTGAGGTCTATGGATTCCTTGCTGCAACTACTCTTCCACCGGCACAAACAGTATATCACAGCTAGTGAAAGTGATCTCGTGCGTGTCTGGGATGCACTGGCAAAGGGAGAAAGAGTTGAATGAGGAGGGGGAGAATTGGCTTACCCACTCTACCAAGTTTTGCAAGCTAGAGAAGGAAATGGAGGAGACGCTCGCTCTCCTCAAGGTGGAGTAAATCCGCAACAGGGACCTCGAGCATGACGCCTTTGCTATGAATGTAAGGGTACAAGAGTCACAGCCTTCCTTAACTGTGATGGCAGAGGAGCGGGACAATACTTAAGCGGTGATAAACTCTTTGAAGAGCCAACTTAAGAAATTAGAGTTGCAGGGTAACTAAGAACTTTAGGACGTAGTTCATGATTATAAGCAGGGGGCGAAGCTTAAGCAGTTTGGCAAGGAGGAGTATCGAAGGGGTGATCAGGACATGATTTCTCTCTACAAGAAGAAGGGTTACTTGAATGAGAAGTATGACGAAGAATCTCAACGCCTTCATAAAGAGAGAGAGAGAGAGAGAGAGAGAGAGAGAGAGAGAAAGGCTAAGGAACTGTGAAACTGGCTGAAAGAAAAGGAAGGAGAAGAAGAAGAAGCTGCCCGAGAATACCCAATTGGGGTTGTTGCCGGCGGCAATCATCGTCTGACTCCTTCGAGGACTACCCCTAGGTTGTACTAAACCTCAACAGAGAGGGGAGAAAGAGAATGGCGAAGTGAAGTGACTCAGAATCTGGCCGACGGCTATAGGGTGGAGCAAGAAGCAGAGGATGAGTAGGATTTGGTTTTTCCACTGTTAGTTTTACTTTCTATGTTTTGTTTTGCTAATACGAACAAATTTGTAGTCAACTTTGCTCGCGGTGGTCACTGTGCTATTTTTTGTTAGGCCCTCAACCGTTTGCTTCTTTTTTAGATTTGGTCAGAGGCGCGACTAGTAGGTCATGACATTGACTAGGTTTATGCTCCACTGGTCTGATGAATTAAAAGTTTCAAAATTCTCCAAATACTGTAGTTATTTCCGCTATTGCTGTTAGTTTAGTTCAATGAAAAGTGTGAACAGAATTCGTTTGCTTATCTGTCTTAGGTGACACACCCTCTCCTTATGATGAGTTGTAGGACGAGATCATAACGAAACTAAGTATGATAAGCAAAGGTACGAAGAATTCTTATTTCATTGAATGTGCCTCAGGCATTAATACAAAAAAGGTTGGGGGGTCAGCTTGGTGTTTGCGATTGTTTTGATTTTCAATGTAAAAGATATCAAGTAGCTACGTAATTGTAGAACCTGTTTCACCGTTGGCAGTATCTTAGATGCTCCGCGTTCCATGTTCACGGGAGTGTGGTCATGTCCCAGTTCTTGATGTAGAATGTCACTAGTCCTACGCTCTCTACGATTGGGGATCAACTCCTTCCAAACAACATCCCCAACGAGTAACTTTCGCATCTTGACTCTGCGATTGTAGTGACGTGTGACCATTTGCTTGCTAGCGAGGAGTTCAACTCGAGTTTCATCCTCTTGCTCTTCTCGCAATATGTTTGATAGCTTGATTCTTTCTTGATTTGTTTCTTCTTCGAATCCTTTGAATCATGGGATCTTGTGCATGATTTAAAAAGGCAACACCGCTTCTGCTACAAATAATAGCAAGAAGGGCGTGGCCTCTATTGTTACAGTAAGTGTTGTCCGGATAGACCAAAGAACCTCGTACAGACGCTCTGCCCACTTGTGGGAGAAACCTTCCATCTATTTCTTCAGTCTGTCCTTAATCTTCTTCTTTGCTGCTTCCACTTGACTATTTCTCTGACGGTACACGATGGAGGAAAAAAGTGGTTTAGTGCCAAGCTTCTCATGAACTTCTTCATTCGTCATTGTTGAACTGAGTCTTGTCATCTGTGATGATTGTGAGTGGTGCTTCGTACCGATAATAGATGTTCCACACGAGGGGCGCCGCTTCAATGTATTTGGTGTGGTAGTTGATGCAAACCATGATGTATTTGAATTGGCATGTAGACGCCTTGAGCAGTTCCACTAGGTCTAAGCCCCATTATCTAAAAGGGATGTGGCTCACCCTTATTGACATTGGTGTGGCCGGTGCATGCACCATGTTGGCATATTGGGCACACATCTCGCATTCGTTTACAACTCTCCTTGCGTTCGTCTGCATCTTCTTGTAGTAGAACTCGTAGCGTAAGAATTTGTGAATTAAGGTTCTTGGCCCGACGTAGTTCCCATAGTTCCTCCCATGATCTTTTTTCCATCCTTGCGAGATACACATTTCAGCATTGTGAAGCCTCACTTGCTCATGTAGAACTTTTCCCTCATGCGTGTTGTAGTGAGCGGCCCTCCGGATAAGCTTATATGCCTTCAATCTATCCTACGGCATTGGTGGAGCGCTAGGTACGAACGAAAAGACTTCCATGAAGTTCTTTGAAATGCTTGGCTTGCCAAAAGTCTTCGCGATAGTCTGCTCGCACTCGGTGTGCACTGCGACTGTGGCTAGTATCGCTAAGGCCGAGGCCTTTGTGTTTTCCTCCCTGGGGATATGAATGATGTTATAAAAAGAAATTTTATTGAGAAGTTCTTTAACATACCCAAGATATGTTTCCATATGCGTTCCCTTCTCCTGAAAGTCCTCGGTGACATGGCTTACCACTAATTGCGAGTCACTAAAGATGTTCACATCCTTGGCGCCAGAGTCTATTGCTAGCTACAATCCCGCGATCAACGTCTCGTACTCTGCTTTGTTATTGGATGCCAGAAAATAAAATATGAGCGGGTACTCGACCTTGATGCGGCCTAGGCCGGCCAAAATGACTCCTCCCTTGCTGCATCTGTTGTTCTAGATCCATCCAAGTAGAGGCACCACTTGGATGACTTTAGCTCGATCTGATTGGCGTCGGTTTTCACGGCTATTTCAGTCGCGGCTAAATGTGTGAGCTCTATAATAAAGTCTGTGATCGCTTGTCCCTTGATTGCAATCCGTGGATGGTATATGACATCGAACTCGCTCAGTTCGATTGCTCGGTTGGACAGCCTTCCGGAGTGGTCCAGGGTTTCCATCACTTTTCGTAGTGGGTGGTTCGTGAGGACGTGGATGACATAGGATTGGAAGTATATTCCCTTCAACATCACTTTTGTTTATCTCATAATTTTATAGTATTAACGGGCAACTGTGTTCTTTTATTAGTTTTGAAATGTTGCAATAATTATTTGTGCTCAGAATTTTTGATCAATTAATTTTATTTATGCACACACATCATGTGAACTCGATCATATAGTTTTATTTATTCGATTAGTTCATATGCCAAAATAAAAAAATCACAAATAACCGGCAAAATACCAAATATAACAAACAATACATAAGACATCAATATAGCAAAAGAAAAACACGCGATGAATTCTTGTAGTTCAATGAGAAGGAGAGATATCAAACACCACAGTAGCCTTTGATAGGACATTTGGATTTCAGTCACTACAAGAAAATGAGTCATTACCGGCGAGATTCCGGCCAACAAGGCCGGCGACCGGAAAAGTCGTCGGTAATGTCCATCATTACCGGCGACTTACCCCGTCCCCGGTAATGTCTCCGGAATCTCGCCGGTAATGTTCCAAAACATTACCGGCGACTCCAACCGTCCCCGGCAATGTCTAGGCACACATTTCCGGCGATTTTCCGGCCGGAATTTCGCCGGAAATGTGTGCCTAGACATTGCCGGCGACGGTTGGAGTCGCCGGTAATGTTTTGGAACATTACCGGCGAGATTCCGGCGTAAAGTCGCCGGTAATGTCTTCATTTCCGGCGACTTACTCCGTCGCCGGCAATGTGTCTTATATTAGATGCCGGATGGGGCAGCTCGATCATTAAATCATTTTGAGCGAAAAAAATCCAGAGAAATCGAAAGAAGGAAAACGTACGCTCTGAAATCGATCATTCGGTATATTGTCAAAATTAAGGCGCGCGTCGAAAACTCGATCACTCGGGAAGCTATATATATAGGTACGTAGGTGTATATATACGTATATGTGGTATATATATATATGTGTGTGTGTGTTGATCAAATCCAATTCGTGAGATATATATGAAATGTTGTTGATGTACGGTCACCAAAACGAGAAAACAGCTTGTAGTTAATCTTGTGTCTGAATCAATGACTGGTATTATCGTATTGTTATCGGAGCCAGGCTTAACAGAGCCTCCTCCTACCCAGTCAAATGCGTTTTGAATTGAAAAAAGGAGAATACTATCATCGAGTACTGAATCGAATTCAGAGATTAGATCGATATATATACATATGCATGCATGTGTTGATTTAATTAGAGTTGAATTGAGAGATCACGTCGATTATTAGTAGTGAATGTGTGTATATATATATAATTAATACGTAAAATTGTTAGAATTTTCAGGATGGACAAGAGTTGGATGAGCCTCGAAAGATGGGATGTCAGATATCACCAGGGAATTAGGAGTTTTGTGGATTTTGTGAAGGCTAATTGTGGAGACACTACACTTCATTATTGCCCGTGTAAAGAATGTAAGTGTTTCAGCGATCGATTTCGATTTCCCATTGATAAAGTCCAGAGGCACCTGAGTAAATACGGGTTTTGGGATAAGTACACTTGTTGAATTTATCACGGTGAAACATCGGTAGCGGGTCCGCATGATCATGGACAATTTGGTGAGAGGGCCAGTCCACGCTATGATCATGGAGATTTTGCTTAGAGGGGCAGTTCATCCTATGATCCAACATCGATGTTAATCAATGATATGTTTCCTCATGAGAGCGGTGTATTTGCTGATGAAGCACCAAATGTCCCTCCCGTCGTTGAGGGTTTCCCCCATATCGAGCCAGTCGAACCATTACCTAGAGGTCATGTCAACACAAGCGGTATGGACAAGTACAACAACCTGATTGCATTGCAACAGACTCCGTTGTACGACGGTTGTAGTAAGACTGTTCTTAAAAGTGTGATGAGAGTGATGCAGCTCAAAATGGAGAACAAAATGTCTGTCAAAGCTGTTGATTCTTGGTTGAAGTGGACTGCTTCGCTACTGCCACCCGGTCATCGTCTTCCTACCACTCATCATAAGGTGCGACATATCCTGAAACATCTTGGGCTTTCCTACATCAAAATCCATGCATGCAGATATGATTGTATTCTCTTCTGGGGAAAAGATCTCGAAGACCTTGAAGCCTGCCCGGTATGTTTTACAGAAAGGTATAAGTTGACTCCTGCAGGCAACAAGAAAGCTGTGAAGATACTTCGATATTTCCCGCTTATTGATAGGCTGGAGCGGTTGTTCATGTGTGCTTTCACGGCCGAGGCAATGAGATGGTGGGCTGAGAGGAACTTGCCTGACGATGACACCCTTATACACCCTTCCGACGCAGAGGCTTGGAAGCACATGGTCAGGGAGTTTGATCATTTTGCAGCAGAGGTCCGAAATGTTTGGCTAGGGCTCTCATCTGACGGATTCAACCCTTTTGGCAACATGAGTCTTCAATACAGTATATGGCCAGTTATTTTGGTACCGTACAACCTTCCACCATGGATGTGTATGAAGAAGGAATACAATATGCTCACTCTGTTAATTCCGGGCCCGGGTTATCCAGGAAAGTGTCTCGATGTGTATTTGAGGCCTTTGATTGAGGAGCTTAAGTACCTGAGTGAGTGTGGCCACCCCACTTACGATAGGTTCAAAAAGGAGATGTTCCAGATGCATGTCATGCTTGTTGGCACCATCAGTGATTTTCCTGCCCGCGGTATGTTGTCGGGCAACGTTACCAGGGGTTACAGGGCTTGTTCAGAGTGCATGACGGTTGATTGTTGCAGTCCTCATTGCAGTAAAATTGTTCGGATGCGTCACCGTTGTTGGCTTCCATATGATCACCCATTTAGGCAGGATCCAGACGCGTTTGATGGGACTGTGGAAACAGGTGTGGCACCCAGGCGATGGACAGGGGAAGAAATTTTGGAAGTGTTGAATGAATACGATTTTGGCCAGCTGAGCAATCATCCTGACATAGTGGCGTCAATTCCAGACAAGCCCGAAAGGTATAAGTTTTGGACACACAAGAGCATATTCTGGGAACTCTCCTACTGGCCCAGGTTGCCTATCAGACATTACCTAGATGTCATGCACATAGAGAAGAATGTGTGTGAAAGTGTGGTGGGCACAGTTCTTAACTTGGAGGGGAAAACAAAAGACATCCTTAAGGCACGCATTGATCTGAAAGCAATGGGTGTGCGGAAACATTTGTGGTTAAGAGATGGTAAGAGAAAAATGCCGCAAGCTCCGTACACCATAAAGCCGAAGCATAAGCATGAAATTTTTCGGTGGCTGAGTAATGTCAGGTATATATTCTTATGGCTATGTAGGAATTTGGCCTTAAATTTTTAGCGGAGTATATATGGTTATATGCGAGAAATATAATTGGTCCATATATATGGCTTTATCTATATATATGCAGGTATCCTTATGGCTATGCAGGAAATATAAGCAGGTGTGTTAACTTCCGGGACAATAAGATGTACGGATTAAAGAGTCATGACTGCCATGTACTGCTTCAACGCCTTTTCCCTATTTTCATTCGAGGGTACATGCCCAAAGAGGTGGTGGAGCCGTTGGTGGCCTTGTCAAGATTCTTTCAGAAGTTATGCACCAGGGAAGTTAAAAAAGCAGACCTGAGGGAGATGCAAGATGACATCATTTTTATCATGTGCAAGCTTGAGAGGATATTTCCCCCAAATTTTTTCGACATAATGCCGCACCTGATGATCCATCTTCCCGAACAATTGTTGCTTACCGGTCCCGTACACTACACTTGGATGTATCCCATGGAAAGGTACAAATGATTCATAAATTTGGTTTGCCTATGTTTTTATATGTAAATTCTTGTGGTTAAGTAAGTTAACATGTACTTGTTAACTTGTAGACAATTGGGAGCCTACAAGGACTATGTGAAGAATAAATATGCACCTGAAGGGTGTATCGCTGAAGCATATCTTGCGCACGAGTGTGTAACATACACCAAAGTGTACCTCGAAAATGTAGAGGACCCCCAACAACATATGCCGATAGATGAACCCCAGTTCAACCTTTCTATCATCTCCAGTGACGTGGTAGTACAGGGAAGCTTGCCAAAGTCATACAAGTTGGATGGAAATGAGGTAGCCATTGCCCACTGGTCGGTACTGATTAACTGTCAAGAAGTACAATATTGGAAAAACTATCATATTCACTGCCCTGCTATTGCCGGAAATGTTGATTACCACAACAAGACGTTTACAAACTACTTTGGTCAATGGGTAAGTATATGTGTATATGTATATTTTTATATATATCTTTATATAGCATGTATGTATGTACGTGATTTTGTGGTTTCAAGATGACATAATTTCTTCTGTACGTATTAATATATGGACGTTTTCAGATGAACCATGTAACAGATGATGGTTGCCCAGAGTGGTCAAACGAATTGAGGGTCCTGGCGATGAAACCGATTGCTTCAAAAGTTTACTCGATGTGTCAGGTCAATGGCGTGAAATTTATATGTGAAAATCGAGAAGACCGACTGAAAACACAGAATTGTGGGGTGATGGTCCATGGTGGGCAGGATGGCATTGACTATTACGGTGTCCTTCATTCAGTTGTTGAACTAATTTATGGGAACCGCATGAAAGTGCACTTGTTCAAGTGTAGATGGTTTGATACTAGCCCGGAGAACACAAGGATCGATCAGTACGGAACATTTTCGGTGAATACTGCTACTACCTGGTATGAAGATGACCCTTTCGTTCTTGCCTCATCAGTAAAACAAGTGTTTTACCTGGACGATCTTCTTAACAAAGTCCCGTGGAATGTGGTTAACCATGTTGCTCATAGAAACATATACAGTGCTGCCACACTTGGTGATACCGCAGATGATGAGGAAGTTACTGCATACCAAGAGCCAAACGCTTTTGACATTCCGGAATCATCTACGATTCGCCTTAATAATGTGAGATCTGGGAGTGTGGTTCGAATTACTGGAGCAGAACTTCTCGATGTTAATCCATATGAAGTTGACGCTGATTCAGATGACGAGGAGCGGCACATATTGCCAGAGGTTACCTATGAAACCGAGTCAGACTCAAGTGATGAAGATGATTACGATTATCATCCTTAGTACGTTGGAAATTGTAGTCGGCAAATGTACGTAGTAAAATGTACGTAGTAAAATGTTTAAGGAAATTGTACTCGGAAAATGTACTCGGAAATTGTATGTAGTCGGAAATCGGAACCGTAGTCGGAAATTGTATGTAGTCGGAAATTGAACGTAGTCGGAAATCGGAACCGTAGTCGGAAATCGGAACCGTAGTCGGAAATCGGAAATTGAACGTAGTCGGAAATCGGAACCGTAGTCGGAAATTGAACGTAGTCGGAAATCGGAAATCGGAAATTGAACGTAGTCGGAAATCGGAACCGTAGTCGGAAATTGAACGTAGTCGGAAATCGGAACCGTAGTCAGAAATTATACGTAGTCGGAAATTGTACGTAGTCGGAAATTATGTAGTCGGAAAATGGTCGGAAATTGGTCGATCGGATAATAGTCGACAAATAATGACATTACCAACGAGTTGACAAGCAACTCGTTGGTAATGTCATTACCAACGACTTAGCAACTCGTGGGTAATGTCATTACCAACGAGTTGCTTCTCAACTCGTTGGTAATGTCATTACCAACGAGTCAAGTCGTTGGTAATGTCATTACCAACGACGTTGACCTACCTCGCCGGCAATGGTGGCGGTATAGCTCGAGCTCGATCTCCTCCTCCCCATTTCTCTTCGGCCTAATTCAATTCTCTCTTCCCTCTTCCCTCTCTTAGCACGAAATTCTCACCTCTCACCTCTCCTCAATCCTCTCTTCTCTCTTCCCTCTCCCCTCTCTTCCTCTCCTCCCCTCTCTCCTCCCCTCTCTCCTCCTCCCCTCCTCCTCTTCCTCCTCCCCTCACCTCCGTCGCCGGCAAAGTTGGGTCGAGCTCCACCATGCCAGGTTTGAGCTCACTCTCTCTCCCTCTCTCTCTCCCTCTCTCTCTCTCTCATTCCACAATATTTTTTTTGTGTATTTTAATTAATTAATTTTTGATAATTGTGGGATGTATATATGTATGCATGTGGACAATATTTGTAAAATGTAATTAAGGTATGTATGAAAATTGTGGGAAAAAAATGTGGATAATTGTGGGGTGAAGGAGCAATATATGTGATGTATATATGTGAAAAATTAATTAATATATATGGAATGTATATATATACGTATGTTTGAAAAATGTGGAAAATTAATTAGCTAGGGTGAATTGGATTAATATGTGATGTATATATATATGTGTGAATTAAGGTGAAATTAAGATGCATGATCGATGTATATATGTGTGAAAAGTTTAAAGCCGGAAATGATGTATGTATATATGTTAAGTTAGGTGATATAGTTGTTAATTTAACGTATAATAGGTGATATTGGAACCATACCAAATCGGAACCGGAACGGTTTGAAACAGGAACTGTTTATAACCGGAACCGTTTCGAACCAGAACTGTTTGTAACCGGAACCGTTATGTTACAAACGGTTCCGGTTACAAACAGTTCCGGTTTCAAACGGTTCCGGTTCCAAACCGTTCCGGTATTTCTGATTTGTTATAGAACCGAAACGGTTTGGAACCGGAACCGTTTGGAACCGGAACTGTTTGTAACCGGAACCGTTTGTAATATAACGGTTCCAGGTTCAAACGGTTCCTGTTCCAAACCGTTCCGGTTCCAAACCGTTCCGGTTCTGATTTGTTATAGAACCCCAGTTCCCATGACTATTACGGTGTCCATGCCAGGAGGTTTTGCGGCTAATTGGCTTCAGAGAGGTTCCCGAAATAGTGGAGGGAACAGTAGTCAAGCTTCCTCCTCGCCCGCAGTTAGCAACACGCCCAGTGGGCCAATGATGAGTGCTCGCACGAGAGCCTTGCTAGAGGCGCGAGCTGAGGAGGAAGCTGCACGATCAAGAGCCGTGCAACCGGAAGTTGAGCCTCGAGCCTCAGTCTCCAGACGCTCAATCAGCAGACGTCCCTCCGGTGGCAGAGCCTCAGAAGAGCGACAGTCAACGGGGGCATCAGAAACTCCCTCAATCCGAATGCCCCATATTCGCCCGGTGCCTACTCCCGTTTCACGGGAATCATTTGAGACACATGGTGGTGCTGGCGCCTCATCGTCCAGGCCTCGTCTATCTCCGCCGTCCGGTCTCTTCCTACCCGACGAGATTCCTGTCATCCCTGAATTCGATGATAGGGGGATGCCTGTTTATATTGAAGGACGGCCGGAGTTCCTGAGCGTGGACGAAGCGTATAACTTCCTCCCGTTCGACCCCGTGTATCTTTGGAGTGTGAGGTGCACCAACCAACAAACGGACGATGCAGGTAAATTTTATTTAACATCAGATTGATTACTTAATTATTACTTAAGACTTGCGATAGGTTCAATTAATGATATCAATTTGTTGACATTGTATTATTAGGCAATTTCGTTAATGGGACTGGAAAACGGAAAGGGGCTAGAGGCACCTGCACCGTGAAGAGACTTGAGCAGGCCACCGGCGGAAGGAAAACGCCCATAAGGGCCAATAAGGATGGCGAGGTGATCGAGGCATTCGACACCACGCGCAAATATGTCAGCATGGCCGGTGCGATCGTGCGGGACAAGGTCCCAATGCTTTGGCCAGATTGGGAATCTGTGCCTATCTACGTGAAGATGCAAGTGCATAATGCACTTAGTGTGAGTAAAATCGTATTTTCATTACGTAAATTTTACATTTATTAATTAAGTCCGAATAAATATATAATTTTACCTTTTATATATTCATATTGCAGGTGTGGTTTGACGTGGATGAAGTTCTTATTCAGACGTGGGTAGAGCGTCAACTACATATGAGGTGATGTGCTTCGACTTATTTGAATATATATCGAGTTAGATTTTTGTTTATCAAGTGTTTTAATATCTCTAACTTTTTTTCCTTCTTTTAATATAGGTATAAAGAGTGGAAGAACGAGCTTTCTTCCCATTACACTGTATACAAGGAGCTAGGCCGAGGTTCCACCCCTAGCGAATTCCGGTTTAGGGAGTACGAGTGGCTGTGGCTGATAGCCCACTTCGAGCACCCCAAAGGTCGGGTATGCATCCTTAATATATCTTTCAAGCCTAATGTATCGTATCAGATTGAAATAGTTAGTTACTAATTTTTTTTCATATGTTTATCAAACAAGGCGATTTCGAAGACGAACCGGGCGAATAGATTGAAAAACACCAGGGCCCATCATGCAGGTTCACTCAACTACATGGGTTAGTCGACTAAGGCGCAGCAACAACAAGAGGTGAACCCGTTGGTGTATATTCATCAGAAGTTCTACCCGCAGTGCCCTGAAGAAGCGGTAAGTCTTTCGCCTCTCCATGTGTTAATAAAACTATTTTTCAAGATGGAAATAGATTTTGTTAGCTAATACGTTGTTCATTTTCCCTTTTCAATTAGTCGAGAGTGGAGGAGGCGACCGCAGAAGTGACCATGAGTATAGCTCGGACTAACCATCCTGACTGCTCCGAGGAAGAAGTCACCCAGTATGCCTCTCAGATCGATCCGCTTGATCCCCCGATAGCGGCTCGGATCATGGCAAAAGCGTGTGGGACTGGAAAGAATACCTACTACTGTAGGGGAATGGGCACGGAGGGCGAATGACTATTGAAGAACACTTCAGAAAAATCTACCGGGTCAAGAAGTTCAACTTCTAGTCGTAACCTCGCGGCGGAGCTTCATAGGACGCAGAGGGAGTTGGAGGAGCAAAAGAGGCAGATGGCCGAGTACCAAATGCAGCAGACACAGGTGCAGGCTCAGATGTACACATGGATGCGGACGATGTACGAGGCTCAGACTACCGGACAACCCTTCCCCACACCTCCCCCGGTCCCTCATATCCCTACCTATCCACCACCACCACCGCACCAGTCAACGCCAGAGCAAGACCAAGGTAGCCACCAGAATTCAAATGAGTACATGGATTACTTCAACCCTGATGACCCGCAAGTTCCTGGACCTGACCTGTAGTTGTAGTTAATTTTTTTATCGTCGTTGCTATTTGTACTGTACGTTGGACATTTATGTTGAACTTGTATGACTGTCTTTGCTACGTGTACTGTTGAACTTGTATGATTGTACGGTTTATCCGGTTCAATGCAGGTTATGGAATTGGGCCCAATCCAGAACCGCGTTTTTTTTTTCAAAATTTTTCCCCACATTGCCGGCGACATGGACTCGAGTCGCCAGCAATGTCTCACATTCCGGCCACGGCGGCGCTGCCATTGCCGGCGACGGCGTTTTCCGTCGCCGGCAATGTCAACACCGGCGGGGAATCTCCGGCGACGTCATTGCCGGCGACAAGTCGCCGGTAATGTCAATTCCGGCGAAAAAAAAGACAAGGCCGGCGACGGCAGGTCGCCGGTAATGTCTCCATTTCTGGTAGTGAGTCCTTCCGGTGTCTCCACAAAATTAAGGTAGCCATGATGATGGAACGGCTTGTACTGTAACGGGTGTTCGTCATCAACTAACTCTTCAGGTACTTGAAGGATCCCACTATTGAATACGAATAATCCTATGGATTTTCTGACCTTCTCCCTTTGCATGATGACTCGGTGTTCACAAGAATGTACCCGGTCGTTACTCCAAGCCTTCAAGAGAAAAAGGAAGAGAAAAGGAGACAATATTAATTGAGTTGTTGATCTTTAAATAAGGAAGATAGACATATGACTATATGTATAAGGAGACATTTTTCTATAGACATGTAGTCCTACTCTTGTTCAGATGTCAGGATTGGTCATCTAGATATTATTATTCATACTCTGCGAGGTTCAATCCACCATAAATTGATATCGGTAGGTTAATTTTTACTTTTTTTTATAAAAATTTAGTAATAATACTAATAATTAATTTGGACGAGTCTAAATCCCACGCAAAAGTTTCTAATTCTTTGATGTAATGACATAAATTTTCATATGATCGAAATGTGAATTTGAAGAAGAAAAAAGAAAGTGATCCACAGACCTTGAATGCATCGCCTGCCATGACCAGAAAGGATGACGGTGAAGGTTCCACATCGAGCCACTGACCATCCTTTGTTTTAATTTGCAAACCATTAACCTCATCTTGATGAAGAATAGATGTGAAGGACTTATCTGTGTGTCCTGGCAGTCCAAGATCACTCTCATTCAGTTGAGGTGGTCTATATCTGAAGCATCGGAAGAGATAAGTGGTAGACGCCATGTGAGATTCTAAAAGCCTTTCCACACCATAAATCTCGAACACCATTTTGGTCACCAGTTTGTCCAATTCGGCTACCAGCTTTGAGAAGGAATGAACAGTATCCCTGATCGATGTTTCAATAAATAAATAGTTAGTTACACAACCGCATAAAACATTTAAGAATTAGAATCTGATCTACAGCATTGGAGAGACTTATGAATCACAGATCGACACTAACCGAAACTTGTTATTTCCTGCACGCCACATGATGTTGGTGAAGTCTTCAGCTCCTTCGAAGGTCGCCGGATTATCAACCCCCAACGATTCGTAGAGGGGAAGGAAGGAATACTGTATACGGCCGTGATAAGTCTTATCACTGGTTTTCTGCATTTTAGTTTCCAGGGGGAGATTGAATAGATCTTCAAGCACAGAGAAAGTTGAATTGTGAAGTTCCAGAGGAACTTTATCGTAAAAAGCTTCGAAGCAGCCATACTCTTCTAAAGCATACTTGATTTCTTTCCTTGCAGAAAGCCATGAATCTGTACCTGGCTTCAAGTTCTCTTTGGTTAAATCTACAAGAGGAATCTTAGCTGGCCGAGTTTGTGATCCCATTGACTGTGATTGGGAGAAATAGTTTCTCTTTAGTTCAGTAGCTAGCTAGCTATTTTAATTAGAGAACTGTTGGAGCGATATGATCATGAAACTCATATATATAGTTTCTGTCCATAGCTTTGCATTGAAATTTTCATGAAAAGTTGCAGATTCCACGAATACAACAAAAATATTTTTCAAATAAAACTAATCATCGCTCAAATCACAATTCAAGCATTATACTTGCAAAAAAAACAGCACAATCGGAGATGATTAGTCCATTGATCGCCACATCCAACTTTTATATCGTTCGTCTCATATAGCTTAAAAATTAATCTGATGATCAAATGACTAAATGATCTTTAATTGAGCAGATTTTTTATACACATGATCGTCGAATAATAATTTAAAAGGGGAATGATTTTAATGATCAAAATTTGTTGTTGATTTTGTTCTAAATAAGTTTCAAGACAAACTTATATATAATAAATTAGTAATTATTTAATGAAATTTATTCTCCGTAACTTCCAGTGTGTGTCTCGATCATGTCCTAATTAGATACGGATTAGATTATATAGAGATACAGAAAATCTCTGTTATATCGAGACATTGATTGTAACAGATTATATTAGCCTATATTTAAGACATTCTATCAATGAAAGAGTTACAGTTTCAATCTATCAATATTGTCTCCTTCAACACGTTATCAGCACTCTCTGAGTTGATAGCCAGCCATCACAACAGGAAAAAAAATTCTAACCCTAAAACACTAAACTCCCACCACCACCAGCTCCTCCTTCACTGCCAATCTCCACCAATCTCTCCTTCTCTTGGAATCTCTGATTTTCCGGCTTAAATTGAGCCTGTGCGGAATATCCAACTTTGACAGAGTATTACGAGGAACTTATGATGAACTAGAAAGAGATCTTCATATGCACGGAAAGCTCCAGATGTCTAGTTTCTAAAACATCCTGGAAATCTAAATTTGGATGCATCTAGCGAAATTTATGGTCGATTGAGTGATGAAGGTCAGTCTATCTAAAAAGAAGAAAAGAAGCTGGAATCCTCCTTCTGCTGGAAGTCTTGTGGACGTGCTTCCTTTCTTCAAACTTCTTTCACAGCGAAGTTTTCATACCAAGCATAACACCCTCAAGGGAAACCTTTTTAAACCGTCAATCTATAGATCTAGGAATAAAACTTATTTTCTACAAAACTCTAGATCTTAGGATTGTGATATTGTGATTGTGATTATTGCATATCTATGCCCTAGTTCTAATGGACTTATATCCATAGAGTATACGTGATGGTCCTAGAGGAGTCATGGTTTAGAAAAGAAAAGAAAGGAAAGGAAAATTGATACTATGTAATGGTTCATCAAAGTTTCTGGGTGTGGTTTTGAGCCACCATTTATTGATAATCGATTTTTGTGATCAAACATCATTGGTCATGTTCTTATTCCCTAAACTTGATATTAAGTGATCATGGTCTTTCAATCGGTAAACTAATTACATCTCTTGTGTCTCTTAGATGACATTAATTGAGCCGGAACGGCTTGAATTTGATATCATTGACCCTTTGGGAGAAAAATACCATTATTGGGTGTCAGATGTTGAGAACGTGCTTCTCGATATAAATCTGACGGATACAATCCAACCACCACCACCACCTAGTATTGGGACAGAAACTCCAACTCGCAAAACTCAAGCCCTCATATTTTTGAGGTGACATATGCATCCAGTTCTACAAAAATAATATTTGTTAAAGAATGTCCCGCAATTTTGTGGGTGACTTTACCAGATAGGTTCAATAATCTGCATAAAGCACTACTTGGAGAAATGCAAGAAAGATGGGATTCAATCCAGTTATTTGATTATCCAAACATTGATGCTTTCAATCAAGTTATGTTGGAGCTACAATCAGAGTTAAATGTTTGTGGCATTGTAAAGACCGATCTAACTATGACTGAGAAGTCTTTAAGCACATTCTCTACTTCCATAGACATATTTACTAGTCAATATCGCACAGATTATGAGCAAGAAAAACTAAGATCCTTTAGTGATCTCATGAGTGAATTGGCCAAGAAAGAACGATGTCGCGAGATTCTTCTCTACAATAATGTTTTGCCAATCGATACTAAAAAGATCCATGAGTCATACAACACTGGTGGGAAGCCACGTAAGGATAGGAAGAACGGTTGTTCTAAGTCTTAGAATAACTTTGGTGGAAAAGAAGAACGAGGAAAACTCGTGGAAGAGGATATAGTCAGAACTTGACTTGGACTCACCAAAACAATAGCAATAACTCCAACAAGAATCATTCCAGTTCTAGGAATGGGAGAAATTCTTCAAATTCTGCTTCTAATTCGTGTTTTTCATCTTGTTATAGTTGTGGTTCTACCAAGCACATGCACAAACAATGTTGTGCACCCAAGGATATTTACAATGCCTACAAAAAAGTACACACAATACTTGGCACATGAGACTAACTTCATTTAAAGACTATGAGATAGAAGATTGATATAAAACCAATCTTATAATAATAGGCAATACAAATGCAAGTCTGGAGACTACTGTTTTCTTTAGTAGTCTATGTATTAGGCTCAAGTGTTTGTTATGTAATCATGTTTAGCCCTATTTTTTTTACTTGGTTTAGTAATGGTTCGAGACTTTGTTTTAAGTCATGATTTTTGGAATAGGACATCTATGATGTAATTTTTCCTTGTCGTCGAGTAATGAAATTTGTCTACTTTTCAGTTTATGAAAGTGTTGAGAATATTATTTCACTACTTATGCAGTGTATTGTTTGATCTTTACAGTTTTATATGGCATAATGACACAATGATACAGTAACAATGAGACATGAAACAACGGATATTTTGATCTCCGAAAATTTTCGACCCGTCGAATGTTCCAATCTGGATCAGTTTTAAACATTTTTTTACCCGTCGAAGACTTCCTTGACCTATCGAATGTTTGTTTCTATTTAAGACTATGTCCAATTTTGACCCATTGAACATTGTGCTCAACCCGTCGAATGTTTGCTTCTGTCTCGGATTATGTCCAATTTCGACCGGTTGGAAAATGTGCTCGACCCATTGAAAATAGATATCGGAAAATCGATTTTAGGTTTTCCTCGACCCGTCAAAAACTTGCTCAGCCCGTCGAACGTATACTCTTGGACAACATTTCGACCCATCAAAAAATTTGCTCGACCCGTCGAAAAATAGATATCCAAAAATCAATATCGGTTTTATGTTTTCTTCGACCCATCGAAAACTTGCTCGACCCGTCGAATGTATACTCCGACACATCATTTTGACCTGTCAAAAAATGTGCTCGACCCGTCCAAATATAGATATCAGAAAATCGGTATCAGTTTTAGGTTTTCTTCGACCCATCAAAAATTTGCTCGACCCGGTTGAATGTATGCCCCTGGACAACATTTCGACCCATCGAAAAAATGACTTCAACCCGTCGAAAACTTGGTATCGGAAAATCAAAAATCTATTTTGTGTTTCTTCGACCCGTCGAAGGTTATATATGGTTTTATGGTGTTTTTTTTTATATATATATCTTATGTCGATTTAAAAAAATTTGACCAACCTGGATTTCACAACTAGATGTGGTTTTACATCGGATTTTTTGTCATCCCATGGAACTTAATATGTACTGGTCATTTCGATCAGTCAGATGTTGTTATACATCGGTTGTGTTTAGGTATTATTATACCATATCAACACTCTATAAGGATTACACCATTTTGAAATCTTTAAGTATTCACTTAAAGTGTTCACCATGTCTTGGGTTCTAATACGAATTGATTGACATTTTTTTGTTGATATATGATGGCGAGATTTAGTGTTATACGCGCCTAATGGCCATTCGAACCTTACTCAAATTTGAAAACATTTGTGCCAACGTTTTTCACTTGGAATAATATTGTAAGAATGAAACAGTATCCAATCTCTATAGAATGCTGCGAACGATGCAATCTGGAGGAGTTTATAAGGATTTGTGGGGTTTTATATCTTACTACGATTTGGATCATTGAATCCAATGTAGTCACTTATATTACTATGTTTGACTTAGGGCCATATCAGCTTTTGCAATTTAATGACTCACATATTGATTATCTCTCATGGACATTTGTTCTCTAGAGCAAAGTAGTATGTGAGAATACATGCAACTATCGGTTTAGATGGGGAGGGGCTGAGATTACTGCAGTACCATCTCGGCAAAGTATCACTGTGGCGTTGTGCATTCTTTCCACCGGATGCTTTTATGGCCATATCCAATGTATATTGCTTGTTTTGCAAATCTCGTTCATTAGCAAAGGTAGAGACGTAATCTTTTTTTGTTGTTCACACAACTTCCATTCCTTCAAATAATCCAATAATATATATGTGGATCAATCAAACCGGTATGCAAACTATTTATATATGGTTTTGATTGCTGCATCCATGCATAGGTCACACGTCTCTACAATCCACATGGTACGCTGCATTTGCAAAAATCCTACCACATATTATTTAGCTTCTGGCTCACCACTCGAACTACTCAATCGGGTCATTGAGATTTGTTTAATACAGGAGAGTTTCCATTGAAATATTTTGTTGATTATTGCATGTTGATTGGGATTGTTGTTGAATATTCCGGTTCCCCATGTTCATTCATAGAACGGTTTAGTAGAAGCACAAATTAAGTGGTTAAAGCTTGTGGCCAGAGTAATGGTTATGCATACTAATTTGTTGGTATCTTCTTGGGGATATGCTATATTACATGTAGTTATACTTATTCGCTTGATACCCATAAACCATCAACTATTTAGTGCGTACCAGTTGGTAATTGAATATGAGCCTAATATCTCACACCTACGCATCTCTTGTTGTGTGGTACATGTGCCTACTATGCTTCCACTACGTGTAAAAATGGGTCATCAACGATGATTATGCATTCATGTTGGTTATGATTCACCAACATTTGTCCGCTATTCAGAACCTTTAACAGAAGATCTCTGTACTGCTATTTTTGCAAATAGTCATTGTGATGAGACATAATTTTCGCCATTAAGGGGAGATACAAATGGTTTTTATTCTAATTAAACATCGAAAATTGACGTGGTATGTCCCCACTATGTCTCATCATGATCCCCGCACATCTCAATATGAGATTAAAGTGCAATGTATTCTTGATCTTTAGAAAGTAGAAGACTCTACACCTAATTTTGTACTGATATCATGTGAGTGACGAGATCGATTATATATGCTGCAAATCCTACAAGGATAAAAGTCTATGATATTAGGCAAGTTAACACAACACTCGGGTAAGGTAGTGTTTCTCCTACCCATAGTAGGGGTGTAGCATCGGTCAAAATTCACTGATGAGCCACCGATAAAAAGGCAAGCCATCAAGGCACAACTATTTATCATGAACACATAAGATTATTTCTAACTGTAAATGTGTCTTAAAGTCGATATTGTCAAACACTAGGGGACGCTTCCAATCATTGACGATGTCAGAAAACAAAGAAATCTCACAAAGTTAAACAAATTCTAACGTTATTATGGATGGTACATCCAGATTCGTTGATGATGCATTTCCTTATTTCGTCAGTCAGGAATTGACGACAATGAAGTGGAACATTGCTCAGTTGCAGATTGTCAACAGTTAATTGACCGATATGGAAAGTTTCAATCTAGGTGAAACTAGACTCTCTTACACATGGCTAGTTTTTGGTATGGTAGTGATATGACCATTGAATGGTATGCCGGTTAGACACATATGAGTTTTGGTTCGAAAGCGTAATGAGATGAATGAAGTCATGCAGTATAAAGCTAGACTTGTGGCGCAAAGATTTTCTCAAGTGCCCTAATATTGATTATGAGGAGATGGATTCATTGGTCATGGACAACATTACTTTTCGCTACCTTATCAATTTGGTAGTGTCCAAAATACTGAGTATGCAACTTATATATGTGGTTATAGTATATCTCTATAGGGATCTTACTTCAGAGATATACATGAGAGTGTCGGATGACATGGTTCTATCCAATTCAAGTAACTCTAAACCACAGAGTGCCCATGTAATTAGATTGAGTCGTTCACTATATGGATTCAAGTAATCTGGTAGGATGTGGTATACACGTCTTAGTGAGATTACTTGATTGGGAAGGGATACAAGAATGATAACTTATGCTCATGCGTGTTTAGTAGATGAACAAGTTGTTTGAAATGATAGGCCTTGGTAGGACTCGATTAAGTCTTGGTTTTGAGATGGAATATCGAGTTGGTTGAATTCTTATTCACCAGTTTACATATGTCTAATCAGGCAATGGACATAGCACATCCTATTAGTACACCAATGGTTGTTTGCAGTTTAGAAACCAAAATGATCCATTTCATCTAAAGGGATGATGGTGGGGAAATTTTGGAGCTGAGATTTCATATCTTAGTGCAGTTAGAGCTCGATTAAATATTGCTTGGTGCACACATCCAGGCATTGCCTTCTCGGTATACGCCTACACAAAGTCATTGGAATGGAGTAAAATACATCTTCAGGTACTTAAAGTGATCCACTGACTTGAGTTTGTTCTTCCCTTACAAAGAGTAGAGAGAGAAATTGGCAAATCCTGGACAAGGGATGGTTGAGTCATAGTATACCAGATCTGACTCCTTCGATCCATCGAAACCGGTACACTGGATTGAACAAAACCATTTGTTTGACTAGTCGAGTGAGGATTTTGACCTGTCGAACTCATCCACTACTGTGAGCAGTTTTAATGTAGTCCCCTATTTCGAAACACAGGTTGATGTGTTGATTGGATTTACAGATGTTGGTACCTCTCTGACCCACATAAAAGACATTTCTAAACAGGTTATGTATTCATCATGGGGAACATGGCGATTTCTTAGAGAACAACAAAGTAAATTAACCCTTGTTACTACTTCCTCGAACTATTTGAAAGATTAAAGCTTTGTATGAAGCGATTTATGAGTATGTCTGGTTTATTAGGACAGTTTTACACCATATTCGAGGGTCTAGTGGTTTATCATCTATTACGACAACACCAACTTACATCTTCGAGAATAATGCGGTTTGCATTAGACAAATGAAGTTAGGTTATGCTAAGGGTGTCATACTTATTTCATTTCACCAAAGTATTGTTGGAAAAATGGTGATTTCCACCATTTTTATATGATAATTTAAACAAAATAATTGAGTGTGTTGCACTTAATTTTGATGTGAGGGAAACATGGATTTGTGTTCTCCTACAAGAGTACATAAAGATTATGTATCCATTTGTTTAAATTGGTTAAGGGGTGAATGAGAAATTGTCACCCAAAGATGGCTACATGAAACAAAAGGAAGGAATGTGATCCCACATGGGAGAAATTAGAAATGTGGAGGTCTTTATTTATGATTGCACCTTAGTATACCTTGAGTAAGTGAGTAGAGATTGCAAATCTTGGATGAAATGAGTATGTGATATGGACTTGTGTGCGCCCGCGTCCTGCGGACACGAAAGTCGTTCCGATTTGGACTGGGCCGCACGAGTTTCCTTTTGCACTCAGGAAAGACTTTTTGCATTCGTCGAGACCTTTCAACTTCGCTGGTTATGGTGGTTATTGGCCGAATTATGGTGGGTTTTTCTCACCACTATTGGCCGGTTTTCTCACCATTATTGGCCGAATTTATGTTGCATGGTTAATAAGTGATAACTCACAACCTTTTGGTGGCCGGCCATTATGGCATTCTCCATCTCCTCCATGTATAAATAGAGGCTCAATTCTCCCTCATTCATCATCTCATCAGAAGAAATCTCCTCTTCTGATCACTTCTCTCCCTCTCTCAACTCAGAGCAAAATCCGGTGATAGAGAAATGTATTCTTCAGTTCGAAGAGAAGTTCTTGTGTTGCCGTACAAAACTTTGAAGTTGTTTTATCCTGGGAGAACAACGCCATACAAGCCTGTGGGCGGCATAAAAGTTCTTAAGGAAAGCGTGTGATACACGTGACTCAACTTAGTTCATATTCTTACCCAGAAATTGTTCTTCATTCATATGTTTGTAATTTACTAATTATTTAATTAGTATTTTGTTTATTATATTTAATTTAATATCACTTATTTTTCTACAAGTACTCCTACACTCAGCAATAGCAACGGTTATTGATTATCCATGTAAACCAGGTTGGTTCGGTGGATAATGTTGCGAACTTGTTTACCAAGTCATTACCTAAATCTACATTCGTGAAATATGTGAGACGCATTGGTATGTGCAGGTTATTTGAACTCCATGATTGAATTTATAATCAGGGGGAGTTACATTTATGTAGACATCAGGGGGAGTTTACGACACATGTAGTTGTAGTTGATACATTGTGCTCTTTTTCTCTTAGACCAAGATTTTGTTTTACCCATGAAGTTTTTGTTTGCTTGGCGAGGTTTTTAGTAAGGCAACATGTTATGCATCATTCCTTATATCATCGACACAAGGGGAAGTATTTAAGAAGATTTATTCTCCGTAACTTCTGGTGTGTGTCTTGTCCTAATTAGATGCAGATTAGATTATATAGAGATACAGAGAATCTCTGTTATATCGGAACATTGATTGTAACGGATTGTATCAGCCTATATTTAAGACACTTTATCAATGAAAGAGTTACAGTTTCAGTCTATCAATATTTTTTCCTTCAACAATAATAAATTAATACAGTGATGGCATACATATATTTACGGATTTACCACATTGCACAAATGAGACAAACAATTAATCAATTAATTGGACTCGAATAAGTGGTCGAAACAGGGGAATGTGCTGAAAGATCAGATTGTAACATGATTATTTTGTCATGTATTGAAAATACGTGCGTGTGGGCCAAGTGCCACATCAATTGCCTATTAAAGTATTAAAGTTTTGCCAATACATGCATCCATGTGTTCCATGCTCTGGTTGGTCACGAGAAGTATATTAATTATTTAATTAATCAGTTTATTCACACAATAAAAGTATACAATCAGCTGACGTTCTTCAGACAACAGTAATCACATCTCTGTCCTCTAAATGACTTCAAAACGTACAGATGACATACTGTTGTGTGATATAATAATAGTCATTTTTAAAATATAGTACATGCGACTGTCATATGATCTTCGCCTGAGTTCACCAAAAAGATTTACTATAATCACGGGTTTAATCATACGACATTTAATTGTTTTTTTTTCTTTTCGTGATTTCTGATAAAACCCACTGGTGTCAATTTTCTTTTCAAGAGGTTCTATTTAGAGCATCTGCACTCATGAGCAGAGCAAGAAATAAAATAAGAACGTATTTTGCTTCAAACAAAATACATCTAAAATTTACTCGAGCAAATCAAATTTTGCACACACTCATTCATTATTTGCTTCAAGCAAATCCATTTTGTCATGTTGTGAAATGTTTAAAAATCATTTATTGGATGATTTACCACAAATAATAATGTGACACGTGTCTTTATCGGTAGTAATTATACAAGATTTCAGAAAAAAATTTCGACTAATTAAAACTTGACACGTGTCACCGCCACATGTCATTGTCGGTAAAATAATTGGACTAAACTTTCGGTGAGATTTTCGACCAATGTCGATCTGACATGTGTCTCTACGGGATAGCATCGTCGACAAAATAATTGAACCAGATTTCCAATAAGACTTTCGACCAATTACGATGCGACACGTGTCACTGCGAGATAGTGTCGTCGACAAAATAATTGATCCAGATTTCCAGATTGATTTTCGTCCAATAACAATGTGACACGTGTGTTCATCTTTAACGATTGGATTATCTACAATTGGCTATAAAACATTCAACTATCACTCATTCTATACTCACACCATCTACAAGAATCCAAGCAGATAACTAATCTCTCTAAACACTTAGCAACATTTCCTTGTTCATCCCTCTGATGGATCCGAGCAGACAACTCATCTCTCTAAACACTTAGCAATATATAAATTACATAATTTAATTCATATATAATGAAATAAAATTTATATAATTTTTGCTACAACAATATAAACTTACTTCATCCATTAGCAAAGTGCTGCTAGCTATACGTTATCATGCCGCATACAAACATTCGCCCAATTTTTTGCTAGAGTAGCTTGAACTTGTTGTAGTGAGACGAGAACGCGATTCGGGTCCTTGGAACATTCGGAGGATTTTCACCTTGTGTTGGCTTGCAATTTGCCACATAATCGGCATCAATTATCGCCCACAATTTGTCGCTCTTTTGTTTGTTGCCATTATATTCATCAACGCTATGAAGTACAAAAAAGATGGACATTTGTAAATCTTCGGAAGGAAGCCAATGGGAGCCCATTTTTTTGGAAAAATCGCTAAAGGAAATGAGAGGAGAGATGGAAGGGGATGTGAAATTTGTTGTGCACAAATTGATGTGAGTTGTGAATGAAATGAAGTAGGATTTATAGGGAAAAATTTGCTAAAATGACCGTTTTATTTAAATTATGGCCGTCGGATGAGTTTCTGGCATTCGAAATGAAGGGCCCAGATTAATGGCATGTTATTGATAGTGAAGGTAGGAACCGGTGCCATGTGGCGTGCTTCAATTGGAGCGTAACTGGGTAAAAAAAATTACTTAACTGGCACATGCAATGTACGCGCCTCAATTAAAAAAAAAACAGGCCAGCCTGACGTCACCCACGTGAGGTGGGCTCCACCAGGCGGTGAAGCAATTTGCTGAGCAAAAATAGCTCGAGCAATTGATCGAGCATCGATTTGCTCAAGCAAATCCATCTCGTCCATCCTTGATGTGGGCTCCGATTCCCTTTGGTCGCCAAAAACCCAGCCGGCCCCCAGCAACTGGCTCGAGCAAACTGCCGCCGGTGCGGATGCTGTTATAGCAGTTAAGACGCTTAGGTGAAAACTTTGAATTTTTAAGAATCAAATCAGTCGACAGTATTGTTACCTAGTTTTTTTTTTTGAAATACTAAATATGACTATTTATAGAAGGGGATGAATGGAAAAGTACAAGTGAATCAGCCGACGGCAGTTTTTTCCGTGAGAAATGTTAATTATGAGTGACGTACAACTTTTCCTCCCATACACGCGTGGCTGCATCTTCACTTCCTGTAGGAATTATGGGTCATTTAAGTTAAATGAAGAATGTCTAGAATGTCTAGCCTTTCTCCTCATATGTTTAACCTAGCTCTCTGCCCTCATTGACATTAAGGTGCGGTACTCCTCAAATGTCTGATGTCTCTCTCCCACTCATTCTTCAAGCTCTCCTCCTCCCTCTTCCTCTCCCTCATTCTTTAAGCCCTATCTAGGTCTGGTCTTTTCTCCGCCTCCCTCATCTTTCATTCTTTACCAATACTACACAGAAAACATCCACTACAAGAAAAGAGGACTTAGACGACGGAACAGTATTAGTTCCGTCGTCTAAGTTACACTTAGACCTCGGAGATTTCTCCGTGGTCCAAGTAACACTTAGACGACGGAGATGTAATTCTCCGTCGTCTAAGTGTTACTTGGACCACGGAGAAATCTCCGAGGTCTAAGTGTAACTTAGACGACGGATGTGAAATTTCTCCGTCGTCTAGGTAAGTACCTGGACCTCGGAGACGTATCCGTCGTCCAGGTTATCACTTGGACGAAGTAGAATTACATCTCCGTCGTCTAAGTAACATTTAGACCTCGGAGATTTCTCCGAGGTCCAAGTAAAACTTAGACGACGGAGAATTACATCTCCGTCGTCTAAGTTTTACTTGGACCTCGGAGAAGTGATCACCTGGACAACGGACCGACACGTCGTGGTGTAAGTTCCACTTAGACGACGTACCGACACCTCCGTCGTCTAAGTGAAGCATTATATATATAGGCCATGCCAAACTCTCTTAGCTTCGATCATTCCATTATATTTTCTCCCGTGGGGAATTTTTGAGATCGAAGGAGAAGGAGAAGGCCGGATTAGGCTAGGCCGGGGCTAGAAATTAAAGGATCTCCGGTGTTCGATCACTAGCTAGCTTAATTAACTGCAGATATCGAGAAGGCGAGCAGGTACGTACGTACGTACGTAGGCAGTTAAAATTTGCATGATTAAATATATATATATATATATATATTTAGGGAAACCGTACGTACGTACATACATGCATGAATGTTAATTAGCTATATATACAGATTAAATTACGTACGTAATTTGATGGATCGATGTAGATCGAGTACGTATAATTAATGGTAAATTAATGGACTAATATATATATGTAATAATTATTTAATTATAATATTTTGTAGCAGTATGGACAAGAGTTGGATGAAGTTAAAGAATAGATGTGATGTCCGGTATATGGATGGAATTAGCGAATTTGTGAATTTTGCGATAGAACATGGTCATGGAAAGAAGCGTTTCAGGTGTCCGTGCCAGAAATGTCTTAATTGTCAGTATGCGGAGGTTAATGTTATGGTGCAACACCTGTACGAAAATGGTATGATGTGGAGTTACACTACATGGAGCGAGCATGGTGAAGCAGTAGAGTTCAGCGCAGCAGACTTCAGCTCAGGGTACAGTTACCATGGTGCCTCATCCAGCGGCAGTGGTGCCGGACCCCCAGCTTGCAACCCAACTGCAGATTTGGTCCATGATGCGTTTCCGGGATGTAGTCATGGCGGACACCAACACCAAGACGGAGGTTACAGTACCACCAATGAGCATGATGACACATTCCCCGCAGCTAGCTTGGCCACTGACACCAGTGAGATGGAAAAGTACAACCGGATGCTACTTGAAGCGCAGACCCCGGTGTTCCCTGGATGTCGAGAGAATGTGTTGCAATATGTGATGGAGCAGATGAAGATAAAAGTGAAGCACAAAATGTCAGTGAGTGCTTTTGACGAAATTCAGGAGCAAATATGTAAGTTGCTTCCTGATGATCACAATCTTCCTAAATCTCATTATAAGGTTAGAAATATCCTGAGCAGCCTCGGCCTAAAGTACAGGATAATTGACGCATGTCCGAATGATTGTGTGCTATTTTACAAAGAGTATAAAGAGTTGGACTATTGTCCCGTATGTGGCCAGTGCAGATTCCAGTTGAATAGGAAGAGTTCGAAAAAGAGAATTCCTGTGAAAGTTGTTCGATATTTTCCCTTGATTCCCAGATTGCAGCGCCTGTACATGTCTCTACACACAGCAGAGGCGATGCGATGGTACGCAGAAAAGCGAATAGATGACGATGTCCTGCGACACGCCGCAGATGGGGAGGGTTTCAAACATTTCGACAGAGAATTTGGAGACTTTGCTTCAGAGGTTAGAAATGTTAGACTCGGCCTATCTACAGACGGATTCAATCCTTGGGGAAGTAATAGCTCCGCCGTCAGCACTTGGCCAGTTATTCTGATGCCGTACAACTTGCCTCCGTGGATGTGCATGAACAAGGAATTTAATTTCCTTACCGTATTAATTCCAGGTCCTAAATCTCCATCGAAGTGCTTAGATGTCTACCTCAGACCTTTGATCGACGAGCTGAAACTGTTGTGGGAAAATGGAGTCCCAACTTATGACAAATTCACTAACACGATGTTCACGATGAGGGCTGCCGTAATGTGGACGATCAGCGATTTTCCAGCGTATGGGATGTTGGCAGCGTGCAGGACAAAAGGATATAATGGATGTCCTATATGTTTGGACGACGTGAACTCTAGTTGGCACGCAGGGAAGGTGTGTTACTTGGGTCACCGTAGATGGCTCCCTCACGACCACCCTTGGCGACAGGATGAAGCTCATTTCGACGGGACGGTAGAGAACAATCCTAAACCCCGTAGTTGGTCGGGCGAAGAGATTTTAGAGAGGTTGAGCTATTTCGACTTTGGTGTGTTGACTAACGACGCGGATGTAAAGAAATGCAATCCAATTCCTCCACATGATCTGAGCTATTGGGATCACAAGAGTATATTCTTTGAACTCCCTTACTGGTCGAAGTTGAAGCTGAGGAACAACTTGGACGCGATGCACATAGAAAAGAATGTGTGCGACAGCGTGGTGGGAACAATTCTCGGTATTAAGTTCAAGACTAAAGATACTCCCAAAGCGCGCAAAGATTTGGAATCAATGAATCTACGTCGTCCCTTGTGGTTGAGGAGGGATAGGAAAGGAGTGTACAACAAGATGCCAGCTGCACCGTACACAGTGAAGCCGACACTTAGACGTTCTGTATTTCACTGGTTTAAGGGCGTTCGTTATCCGGCCACGTATGCAGCTACTATAACTGGAGCAGTGGACGAGGTGCAACACAAGTTTGTTGGTCTAAAGACACATGACTATCACGTTATGCTGCAACGTCTGATTCCAGTGGTAATTCGACCATATTTGCCTCGCGACGTCGTAGAACCAATAGTGGCATTGTGCAGATGGTGGCAGAGGTTATGCGCCAGAGAATTAAAGAAGTCAGATGTCGTGGAATTGCAACAACAAATTGTGCACATCATTTGCAAACTAGAGAGGATTTTTCCTCCTGCTTTCTTCGACATAATGATTCACCTAATGATCCACCTGCCCGAGCAGGTTCTCATTTCTGGTCTGGTCCAGTACACTTGGATGTATCCTCAAGAAAGGTACGTACAACTAATTAATTATACAGGTTTTTCGATTCATAATTTGTTCCACTGGAGATTACTAGCTAGCTATATGCATGTACTTATTTTTATTGTACGTTTGATTAATTTTGTAGACAGCTTGGACAGTATAAGTCATTCGTCAAAAACAAGTCGGCCCCGGATGGCTCCATAGCAGAGACATACCTAATGCATGAGTGCGTTACTTACTGCAACAGGTACCTCAAAGATCCACCACCTCCAACTGCCTCCGATCCCAGTGCCCGCATCAATCTTTCTGTCGTCACCAATGTCGTCCGACCGTTTAGAGGAGTATTAAAGGAAACATTAACACGGGAAGAACTTATTGAGGCACATTGGGTAGTGTTACGAGACTGTGACGAAGTTGAGCCGTACATGATGTCATACAGGGAGAGGCTTCAGGCGTTATATCCAGACAAGAGTTCGGCGTGGATTGAGAAAATGGTTAAGAAAAAGTTCCCCGATTATTTCTTCCAATGGGTACGTATTTAGTGATTTATATACATATTGAGATCATGCATGTTTAATTTGTAGAAAGTAAACCCTTACATTTTTCCATTTTCGCAGATGATTGATCTGCAATAATCCGAAAACCACGGGGGGTGGTGGTCTTGGCCAAAGCACTTGCTAGCAGGGAAGCCGATTAAACACTATATTTATCCGGGATGTTTTGTGAACGGTGTGAAGTTCCATTCATTGGCGCGAGATGAAGGAAGAAGAACACAAAACAGTGGGATAGCGGTTGGGAAAGACCCTGATCTATATTACGGAATGATCGTATATGTGGTTCAGCTATGTTACGGGAATGATGTCAACGTTTTCCTATTCAAGTGCAGATGGTTCAAGCGTACAAAGGAAGACCTGGGACTTTTATCAGTCGATACAAACTCAAGCTGGTATGAGGATGAGCCTTTCGCTCTCGCCACCTTAGTTAGGCAGGTGTTCTATCTCGACGATCCGAAAGCTGGTGACGGGTGGAAAATAGTGAACCAGATCTCTCATCGAGGAGTTTGGAATACAGAGACAATTGAAGGGACACCGGCGACGACTGAAGATGCTGCTGAACCAGATAGAGACATTCCTGCCTATCAAGAGCCTAATATTTCTGTCATCCGCTCCGACATAATGGACCTGGTTCAAGACGGTGAACGGTTACCCATGCCTGATGGTTGTACAGATCTAACTGAAGAAGAGATTATTGAGGTAGATGAAGAAGACGTGCAGGATGAGGACGATGACGACAACTCTGGTTATTCCTCGGACGATGTTGAGTACGATGAGGAGGATGAGCAATCGGATAACGGTGATGATGATGATGACGATTATGACGAAGAGTACGGTCACACGACGAGGATCATTAATTGGTAAACCCTAATTTATTATTGTAATATATATATGATCGATCGATGCATCGTAAAAAGGTGAAAGATTTCTATTATGTCGAGACTTTAAGATTCCTCGTCCAGCTTTGGTTGGTTTTATTGTTTTTAAATAATATTTATGTATAAATTGGATTAATTATGGGTCCCTATATATGATTATATATATTGACTTGTGATAGTATTATTGAGAGCACAAATTTTGTACGTAGTCCCGGCCCCTCTCTTTGCTTTCAACTTCATCGGTGTATTCTCTGATCTTATTAAAAGTAAGCTGAAGCTGCTCTACATTTCGCTCAAGCAGCCCTTCAAACCCTAAATCCTCGACACTAAATGTAGCATGATCGGATCGATCGATCATTTTTTTAATTATATTCTTGAATGAGAATAATTGAACGAACATACAAATGACCGGGGACGACCTAAACCCTAAACCCTACGGCCCTAACCTCTGAATTCAGGGTTTTACACTTGGACGACGGAGACAGTCATTATCCGTCGTCTAGGTACACACTTGGACGACGGAGAATGACTGTCTCCGTCGTCCAAGTGACAAACCCTATACCCTAAACCCTAAGGACCCCTAACCCCTGAATTCAGGGTATATTCACCTGGACGACGGATACGACATTCTCCGTCGTCCAAGTACACACCTGGACGACGGATATTAGCGTCTCCGTCGTCCAGGTGTGTACTTGGACGACGGAGAATGTCGTATCCGTCGTCCAGGTGTAAATTTCGTAATTTTTTCTAAGACAACGACCATCTAGACCATCTTCGAATGCATATTCTTTTCGTCAAGACTTTAGAGTAGTATATTCTTGGTGTGTGAGCTTCGACGGTTCGAAAATCGGAGTTGCGAAATGTCCTGTATCCACGTTTCCGGTTTGTGAAATTCTCGGTTTTGCGGTTGACTGTGCCGATGAAACCCTTCCCGAACTTATTATTTCCTGGTCCTTTATAGTAATTATATATTATGTTACGACGAACATATCCAACGGTTGTTTTGTCCAAATTCAATTTCGTTAGTACTCTGCTGCAAATCAGCAACTACAAGTGAACACTAAAGTCTTAAAGATTAGTCGATACTTAACAACTTTCAAAACGTAAAATTATTCGGCGGTTCAAATTTATCTGTTTATATATACGATGCGTTCATCGATATTGTACGACTATTTCACTCGAATGACAGATCGCTAAATTCCTAGCGAATTAATTTAAATATTTTTTTTTGCATAATTTGAACCTAGACGACGGATACGGTCATTTTCCGTCGTCCAAGTGTTCACCTGGACGACGGAAAATGACCGTATCCGTCGTCTAGGTTCAAATTACCATGGCGGTTCGAATAAAATTTTTATTATTTTTCGATGTAAATATTGACTTGGACGACGGATATGTCTTTTTCCGTCGTCCAAGTGAACACTTGGACGACGGAAAACGACATATCCGTCGTCCAAGTCGAAATAACATGGCGGTTCGATTTGCCGCCTCAATTTTCGGCGCCGCTTGAAATTCCACTTAGACGACGGAAAACACTGTTTCCGTCGTCTAAGTCAACATTTATGGCGGTGAAACGGCCCGCCCATTTATTTGGCGCCGGTTCGAAAAAATTTGACTCTTCACTTAGACGACGGAAAACACTGTTTCCGTCGTCTAAGTGCACTTAGACGACGGAGAATAGTGCTCCGTCGTCTAAGTGAAACTCTATAAATAGGCCGAGCCTCATCTTCTTTTCCTCATCCCTTACAACTTTCTCTCCTCCATCTCCTCTCTCTCTCTCATTCCGGCAATTCTCCTCCGGCGACGCTCCGACGACATTATTTCCGGCGTGGTTCCTCCTCTCCGACGACACAACTCCGGCGATTTTCGCAGAAAACTCTCGAAAAACTCCGATTCGGTAAATTTCTATTTTTCCCTTATTAAAATAATTTTTTTTTAATTAATTAGTTTTAAATATTTCTTAAATGATTATTTTAATGTTATTTATTAATTATTGCTATTAATACTAATTAAATGAATAATTGTAAATTTATTGTTATTAATTATATTTAGATTAATTATTGTTATTAATTAAATAAATGATTACATATTGTTATTAATTAATTAAATGGTAAATTATTGTTATATATTAATAATAATTAAATGAATAATTGTAATTACTTGATAATTTATGAAATGAATAAATATTATTGTAATTATTTATTAATTAGTTGCATAATTAAATAAATATGAGATTAAATTAATTAGTAGTACGTGTTCGATTTAAATTTAGTACATAGGCTTGGTGTAATTAAGTCGCACTCTTTGGAATAGATGGCGCCTCTTTTCCTTGCTTATCTCCTTAACCCCTCGTGATGTGTGGATTTCATCACCGCACACCATAACCTAAGTGAAGTTATGGACACGAGGTTGAGGGCGGAGTTTGCAAAGGATTTGAGGGAGTGTAAATTTTCGAAAAATTGGCCGAATGTCGGACATGGTGTCTAGAAACGGGTTATGACTGGTGACAGGATTTGGACTAAGAAAGACTTTTGTCGAAATTAGTCCTGCCTCTCGCGTTATCTCTATCCCTAACTGGCCATGTTTTTCGATTTAACCAAGGCTGATTAATTGAAAATTTACACTTTATCGCGCGGGTCGCACGTCCATTGAACGACCGAAAATGCCAAGCTAGTGTACTCTATTTAAATCTTAAACGTACTTAATTAATTAGCGTAAATTTTTAAGTTGTAATTATTATGGTAAGTAGGTACGCGTATTTTAACACCGTACTCTTAGGTTTAAATGGCTCCGCCAAAGACCACATCCGGCAAGAAGAAAGCCCAACAGGAGTCAGAAGATGAGATGCTCCAAATGTTGGCGGCCCAAGTCGGTTGGGTTCAACCGCAGGACGACGCCCTCAATCCGGGGCCTTCTGGGGAAATTCCCTCTGCCCCATTTCTCTCAAGCGGTGATGACGTCGACCCCTTTTCAACTCCGACGCCCGGTACCGCTTCAACGGGAAGTACTCAGGCGTCTTCGACGGCCGATTCTATCATGTACAGCACCCGCCGTAAGCAAAGGAGGGCCCCCACTGACCCCCAACCGAAAAAGACTCGGGGTCTCGTTAAAGGTGGAAAGGCGGAGAAAATTTGCAAGGCGACCGGGAGCAAGATCGCCTTGCCCTACGACGAATTCACCGGTGGCCCTCCCACACCTCAGCTAGCAAGTCTCTCGGCTCATAGCATTGGGTCGATTGTTCGTAACCGGGTTCGTATCACTGCCCCTACTTGGAGGGAGGTGCCGGATTCGGAGAAGGCGAAAGTCTTTAAGGATCTTTCGGTACGTAATACGTACAATTTTAGTTATTATATACTATTTTTAATATTAGTTATATATAATTTTATAATATATACGATTATAATTTCCAATTTATTTCTGATAGGAACAATTTGCGGTGGATCCGGATCCGGCGATGTTGAGGCATATCAACCAAACCGCCAACAACATCTTCAAAGATTGGAAGTACAGGCTCCATCAGTACTTCCGAACTAACGGTCCCGTGCCTCCCCCCGAAGAGCTGCGTGGGGATAGAGAAGATGAGTGGGAGTGGTTGTGTAACCACTTTGCCGATGAGCAATTTCAGGTGTTAATTTAATTTTTTTATTTCAATTAAGATAATTGAATACTCTAAATTTTAGTTACTTATAAATTTTTTAATGATTTCATTATGTTGTCTAACAGAAATTCTCCGGTGTCAACAAAGCCAACCGGGGGAAGAAGGACAAGCACCATACTTCCGGCGCCAAGCAACTCATTCAAATTGCCAAGGAGCACAGGGATAAGGGCTCCAAACACCCTTATCTCGATGCAAGCGTAAGCGCGTACGTGACGCCTGGGCTCGATAATGAAGCGAGTCAACGCGGCGTAAGTCATATATATATATGTGTGTGCGCTAATAATTATAGTAATTATTATTTAAATATTATTTCATTATAATAAATTTATTATTCTTTTGTAGGCAAGAGTGATAGAGCGTGCGCAGGAAGAATTGGCTAACACTCAGCTTGCGTTCCCAGATGTGCCGCTAGAAGACCTGCCTCCTCTATCTGTGGAGAGCCAAATACCAATTGCGGATGAGGTCTACGGTCGTAGAGCTGGCAAGGAGGTTAGGCACTTCGGGCCTAAGGTGGTTCGAGATTTGTCGACCTCTGAGTCATCATCTACGGGAGGTTCGGGGCGGCGGAGAAGTTCTCAAGCTGCGGCAGCCTATGAAGAGGCTCGAATCGCACGGGAGGAGAATATTGCCATGCGCCAAAGAATGGACCAGCAAGACGAGCGAATAGCCCAACTCATCGCCCTTATGCAACAAGCTCAAAGACAATGTCAACCTCCTCCGAACCCATTCCCCGACGACGACGACTCGGCTGGAGGCGGAGGACGAGGCGGCGCATCTGCTCCTCCAGTGTTTTAGCTAGCTAGTAGTTTATTATTTCGTTTCTTAATTTCCGCATTACGAACAATATTTTCATTTTTAATTATGGGTTTTTTCGATTATGTATGTACAAATTAATTTTAATTATTTTATTAATTTAGTGTATTTAATTAATTTAATTAATTTTTTTTCAATTAATATTAATAATATTTTTGAATTTAATTTTTTTTTAAAAATTAATTTTTCACTTAGACGACGGAGACATTAATCTCCGTCGTCTAAGTCCCCACATGGGCCACGGACGTTGTTAGCTTGTCCGTGGCCCAGGTGGTGACTTAGACGACGGAGATTAATGTCTCCGTCGTCTAGGTGACTACCTGGGCCACGGAGAAGCTAACAATCTCCGTGGCCCAGGTTGTGACTTAGACGACGGAGATTAATGTCTCCGTCGTCTAAGTTCCTACCTGGGCCACGGAGATTGTTAGCTTCTCCGTGGCCCAGGTAGTCACCTAGACGACGGAGACATTAATCTCCGTCGTCTAAGTCACCACCTGGGCCACGGACGTTCTCCGTGGTCCAAGTGAACTTGGACGACGGAGATTAAATTCTCCGTCGTCTAAGTACTTAGACGACAGCACTTGGAGCACGTACCTTGGACGACGGATTTTCCGTCGTCCAAGTACTTAGACGACGGAGACTGTCACTTAGACGACGGAAATGCTCCGTCGTCTAAGTCACTTTTTCTTGTAGTGATCATACAACTAGTAAATGTCGTTGCAAACAGGAACTAAAAATTGTTGTGTTACTACATGTTGTGTGATTGAATCATCAGACGACGAGTATTTAACAATTTTGTGACAAAACTCGTACAACGATGTTTATTTAGAAATCGTTGTGTATTTAGACATGTCAGTTCGCTTGCGACGTAATGCGAGGTTGGCATTTGACATGGCATTTAGTGCTCGCACATGGCATTCAGCATCACATTGTAATCAGACGACAAAGTTCTTTGAAGAAAATGACATCACACTGCATTTTTAGATTTTATACCGTTGTAAAACTTTGACTATTAATTGCTTAGACATCATTATAATTATAAACACTGTTGTTAGATATATATTTATTTATGTGTATTGGGTGAAAGCTACAACGAATGGTTTATAAAACCATTGTGTGATATTATTTGAGATAACTATTTTTTTTACATTCCTGTTCTCTGAATTGTGCTTAGAAGATATATACTATGCAATGAATGTTGTTTGTGTTGGTCATTTGTTGTTGTGTAAAGGTCGACTATGCATACTCTCACACAACAAATTATAAAAACTATAAGAATGATGTTGTAAATCCTTAATATACCATTTGTATATAATCTTAAAACCATTCCATTCATAATTCAAAAGCATTTGTTACATCAATACAGAAATGCAGCAGTTACTGATAATACGATACCATTAAGTCTAATAAAGTACTTAAAAAGGGGTCATAGTTATGTAATCACAATTTGTAATGGTACAACTAAGCGGATGCTTTGTTGATGATGAATGAGTAGTGACTCGAGGCTGGGCAAGCTGCTGCTAGAGGCGGTATGCATGGAGGTGTTGACCAGATCTAGTGAAGCTTGATCGACAAAGGTTGCAGGGTGACGACCGATGTATGCCCACAATGAAGTCGTGTGACATCGCTGTGCGGAGATGATGAGCTTAAGAAAGATCATCGTTACACATCTTGCAAACATACATAAACCTGTAAACACAAATCGTCAAGGCAATGAAAAATCAGATAAGTATTTGCAAAACCAAGCAATAATAGACATGAGATTAGTCAAACTCCATCAGAGAAGATTCATTCCCTAACTCACTCACATCAAACAAGTTCAAAATAAAATGTGCAAAGATATGTTCACCGATGAAAACAAAAGTACTTTCAATTTACTGATTATTGTTTAATTCAAATTCGATTCATTTAATGGTTTAACCTCAAGTCAGCTTTGAAATGTTGTAAGCCAAAGTACATTTCATAGTTTAACCTTAAGTCAACTTCTATTCATTAGATCGGAGCATCATGTCTAGATCTCAATCCCAACTTCTAAACACGTAGAAACTAACTACAAAGTACAAAACTCACTAACCTTCACTGAAATTCATCTAATCTAAAATTTAACAATCACATCCAAATCTGAACGGAGAAAGTATATTTCTAAACTATCACAATCAAATTTTTTTCAAGTATATGAATTTAAACCTAGAATCAACTAATGAAATAATACCTTTAGGACAATCTTGAAGTGGAAACTTTGTACTGCAGCTTTGGTTGTAACTTCTTACTGAAGCAGATAAGCACTTGGAGTCAAGACGGCACTGTAGCTTTGAAATGTACCAAGCCCTGCGACATTAGATCGGAGAATCAAGTCTAGATCTCAACGCAAACTACTAAACACATAGAAACTGACTCCAAAGTATAAAACTCACTAACCTTCCCTGAAATTCGTCTAATATGAAATTTTAGAAGCACGTCGAAATCTTAATGGAGAAAGTATCGTTTCTAACTACCACAATCAATTATTTTTCAAGCATATGAATTTAGACCTAGAATCAACTACTGAAATAATACCTTTGGGATAGTTTTGAAGTGGAAAATTTGTAATGCACCTTTGGCTGCAAGTTCTTACTGAAGCAGATGCTTGGAGTCGAGACGACATTATAAAGCCTCAACTGCTTCTGCTTTAAAGCTACTGGCAAGAACAAGCACAAGACAAGAATCAGCAACCTAACCACTATGAAAAAATTTCCTACATTTAGACCAAATCTTGAAGAAAAAAATCAATAAATCAGTGAGAGAACCCTAGGAAAATCAGAGAGAGGAAGAGGGAGAAGATGAGGGAGAAACCTTGTCGTGGGTGTGGGTCATAGTAAACGCTGCAGAGGAAGAGTCATGCGGAGGGGTGTGCGACCCTTCTACTGTGCTCTAAATTGATAGCTTGTAAAAGTCCAAACATCTTCAAATTCAGAGCCTCATTCAGAATTACGAAAAGAGCACCTGTTTCACATTCCAAGACTATAATTAGACTCAACAATCAATTTTGCATTCAGGTGAGCATAAGAAACAACCTAATTCCAAAAGAACCACAAATCTTAAACCTTCTTCTCACTGCAAACAATGCCTAAAGAGCAATGGTAACACATCCCAACAACGCTTTCATCACAAATTACACAACTAAACCCAAAGCTCACATCTTTACCAAGAAATTTAAAACTTCGGAAGCTAATTCAAACATGGAAGCAGCAAAATCACCAATAAAAAGCTGTCCAACAATCTAAGACTCTATAAAACAAACCAAGACAACATTAAGTAAAAACAACACAAGAAAGAAACACTCAAAAGAAAGTTTGAACATTCAAACGAAAAAAGCAATGAAAATATTGAACTGGGTATCTGAAGAACATAAGCATAAAGGCTCAACTCACCCAGAGAAGTACTCAATCCACCCACAAGTGAAAGAGCGAGAGCCACCAAGACCTGAGAATCCATTGGAGAGGTTTTTGTTGGGTTTTGAGAAGAGTTTGACTTATGAAAATAATTATTTGAGTGAAATGGTGATGTGGAAGCACATATTTTTCTGTCGCCGAGGCTTGCGAGCGACGGTTCTGACTAGTAGGCAGCGACGGTGTTGTACGCAGCATGGATGGGTTGTGCGGAGGAGAGGTAGCTGAATGGAATCAACGAGACTCGGAGGCCACAAGCACACGATGAAGAGTTTCTAAAAAGATAAGGCGACAAGATGGAGGTGGTGGTGGATAACGATCAAGTGTAGGCGATGACTCGATGGTGAGGTCGTGCAAACGAGTTCCGGCGCAGGTTGAAAGATTGGGGTTGAACGATATATACATATATATATATATATTATATATATATAGAGAGAGAGCGAGAGAGAGAGAGAGAGAGAGAGAGAGAGAGAGAGAATTGGGCTAGGGCGGTGATTTTTAGAGCTGGATACAGAGGCGACGAGGGAGGCTCTGAGTGAGAGAGAGAGAGGCTCTGTTTCTAAGTGTTTAGGTGCTAGGTTTTTTTCTTTTGGGTATGTTTTGACTATGGACCAAAAATTTAGATTATCCAAAATAATTGTGAGTTCAAATGCAAACTTTGAAAAATTAAATAGGCCAGAATAATCATTTTGTGAAATCAACCCGTTGCATGTAATGAATAAAATGATAAATACGATATTAAAATATTATTTTTTTAAAAAAGTTGATCATTGTGACCTAGTGTCATTACAACTAATAATAATAATAAAAGTAAATATTTGTGATACTCAATCATGAGTTAATAATAAATTTACAAAAATATCATTATATGAAAAAATCAAAATAATCTAAGCCCACTGTAAAAAAAATTAGAATTTTTCGACTTCAATAAGCCCTCGATTAGTTAATCCAAAAATTATGCTCATAGTGCCCTTACGACTAAAACATAATTTTTCACTCCGTAAAAAAAAATTTGAGACCAAACATTGTACACACAATCACGTAAGATATATTTCTATCCCGTCATATTTAAAAAACTGACAAAAAAATTTAGTTACTCCTCCCATAGAAAAATGCGTAAAATGTAAAAAAGAGTAGTCTTTAATAAATATTGTTTGAATTTATTGACCCGTACCTAAAAGGACTTCGATGAGGTTAATTTTTTTCAAAGTTGCCTATTATTACAAGGTGAACACACATATATAATGGAATTTCTTGTTGGACAATTTTGATTTCTCATTTTGCTTAAATTCACTATATGACAACTAGTGTTGTTGACTTTGTTTGTTGGTTATAAGGAAAAATAAACCTTTGTGATACTCAATCATGAATTAATAATGATTTTGTAAAACCAACTGTTAGATACGACAATCAAAATGATCTAAGCATATTCTAAAAAATTTTGATTTTTTTGACTTCAATAAGCCCTCGATTAGTGTGTCCAATGATTATGGCCATAGTGCCCTTATGACTAAAACATAATTTTCAACTCCATAAAAAATAATTTGAAACCAAACCTTATATACACAATCTCTTTGGGTTTATACCTATTTAATAATACTAAAAAAATTGACAAAAAAAATTATTTAGCTACGCTTTACATAGGAAAATGAACAAAATATAAAAAGGGTATTTTAGTATTTTCACATATATTATTTGACTTCATTGACCGAAATCTAAACGTACTCCAACGAAGCTAATTTTTAAGTACAGTGTCTATTACTAGAAGGTGGACCCTTCTGTATGTCCTCGTTTACCCTTAGAACATTTTTAATTCTCATATTGCTTAAATTTCCCATATGTACATATAATGTTGTTAACTTTGTTCATTGGTTATATGGAATAAAAGAATTTTCTGAAGCTTAATCGATAATGTGTAATCATTTTACAAAGTTGATAGTTGGATATATTGATCGGAATATTCTTAGCACGCCATTAAAATTTTATAAATTTTGGACTTGATTTCGACCTCGATCCATGTGTTTGGCCAAATGTGACCGTAGTACTCTTACGACTAAAATGTAAATTACCCCTCCCTAAATTACGCCAAATACACAACGCAATGTTAGAACCTCTGTTGTGTGACTGTTTCAACATGAATGTTAGAAGCAACTCAATGTTAGAACCAATGTTAGAAGCAAATGTCAACAAATTGATTGTTGACAATTATTTCAATCACACAACAATTTTATAAGACTTTGTTGTTTGAAAAAATGAGATTAAGAGGATGCCAATTGACATCTAAAGTTTGGTACTCCCATTTTATTTACACAATAGTGTTGTTATATATTCCGTTGTGTGAAAAATGAGTTACTTGGCATGGGATAACAAAGTGACATACAAAGTTTGGCTCCATATTTTCTTCACACAACACATGTATATGTATTTTTTTGTATGAAAAGAGACACATGTGAGGGATGCATACTGGCATCTACAATTTGGCACCAATATTTTGATCAGACAATAACTTGTTATATGCTTTGTTATGTGAGTAAAAACAATTTTTGGGAGAGCAAACTGACATTCAAAGTTTGCCTTTTATACAACACTGTAGTATATGTTCTGTTGTATGAAAGATATCAACTGACATGTAGAGGTTACCACCAAAATTTTCACCACACAACCAATGTACATATAATCTGTTGTGTTTAAAAATTACATGTGAGAGATCCTTACTGGCATGTATAATTTGACACCAACATAAAACATTATCTTATAAGCATTGTTGTGTGAATAAAGATGGCATACAAAATTGCATACAAACTTTTGTGCCACATTTTTCACTCAATTAAATGTGATAATATGTGTTGTGTGATAGTTCTAAGATTATAGAAGGTCAAGGAATTGAATGGGGGGAATGCTATTTCCAGACTCATTTTACACCTAAAAATTGAAGAATAAATGCAAGTCATTTATTGATGATCATGCAACAATTAAAATATAAATCGGTGTCTCAAATTGATTTTATTTTGTACAGACAATGATTCAACATATCAAACTGATGTATGATAGAATTTATTCACTTTTTTTCTATCACACAACATATTTTTCAAAATTGTTGTGAATTGAGTGTTGTATAAAACACCTTGTGAATTCGACCCAATCGAACTCATAGCCTCCTTCTGAATCATCACCACCTCATAATCCTAGCAGAACAACCTTGCAGTCTCCCTCTGAATTAGCCCAAAAGCACTCACCATTTACCGATGGTAAAATCGTTTACCGCATTCGCTAAATCGAAATTAAAATATCACAAAATACTACAACTTACATGAAAGATTTGGGGTACTACATCAGTTGTTAGCCCTAGACATGGAGGGAACTCATCAAAGCAATTAGGCTTCGCACTAGGGGGGGGGGAGATTATGAACGACCCAAATGCTTGAGTTCTCTCATTTCTTAGACGTGGAGGGAACTCATCAAAACAATTAGGCTTTGAGTATACCGAAAATAGCGAGAAGACCGCAAATAATCTAAACGCTTGAGTTCTCTCTTTTTTGGATAGAGCTTATTGAAAGCTGTTAAGCTTAACGTATACCAGTGGTGACGAGAAAATCGTGGATGACTTAAACGCTTGAGTTCTCCATTTATTTGAATTCACTAGTATAATTAGGCTCATATACATCACGTCAATAACATTAGGTAGAAAAGTGACAGATGCAATATGTGTTTTTAACATCTGTTTCTAGAAAATCAATGTCTTTGCATGTGTTATGTTGATATCGATTGTTATAGTCGACTAATGTCTGATCATTTTTAAAAAAATTTAAAAATAGAGGAACGACTAATTTAATAAGTGCGGCAAGAAAAAGTTTTATTCTATAAACACGCAAAAATACTAAGTGTTGCATTTACTAGCAACATTAGGTCAAGTTTTATCCAGCTAGCCCGACCTTTCTCATCTCCTTCTTTGCCATGACCGAGACCTATCCTGAAACCAGTAGATTTAGTCTGCCTCCTCCATCCTCAAACCTAACTTCACCCTTTCCTTCTAGCCACCATCGACCTCTCATGTTCCCACACGTGTGCACACACACGCACTAGACTTATTTGCATGAACATTTAGTGCATGCCCCCAAATTTTTAAATCATAATCGTTTATATTCTCAAAATATGAAAATTGATGGATCTTATGATAAGATTATCGCACCGAATCATAATAATTTTCCCAGAAATTTCAGCCACTCTCGGACACTCTCTATTGTCGTCGACTGCACTCCGCCGCTGGAAACCTTAACGGAAAACCTTCTCCGCCATTCTCTCCCTCTCCTTTCTCTCCTCGGTCCTCCTCTTCTCTCTCTATATCGCCATATGAATCTGTTGTGGGCACCCTGAAACTCCTTTGCTGGAAACCTCAACGAATCTCTGTCGCCATCATACAAGCTTTCTGCTTTGTAACCGGTTCACTGTGTAGAGTTGGTGTTTTGCTGTGTTCTTGGGGACAGTAGTCTTAGATGTTTAATGTGTTTAGTTACATATTTGATGCCTTGTGATATATCAACTAGAATTTCATAATTGGTATTTATTTTAAATTTATTTTGAGGGCTAATCCTAGTTAACCTGACAAAGAAAACTGGGTTCTTTTAGAATTTGGGAATTGGGTACTTTATGACCATCAAATTTCGAGCGTGTGTATCTTTCATCGTTAAGGTACAAGGTAGAATTGATAATGGTATCAATTAAGGTGCTTGTTAATTAAGCTTGCTATAGGGAAATTAGGTTGATTGGTGTACCTCTTTTTCGTATCAGGTAATAGCAGAGAAAATGTAAGGGTATCTCGAGGGGATATATTTGGGTTGTATTTGGCAAAGTAAAGATGGTGAAGTTGACTATGATTGCTCGTGTTATCGATGGGCTTCCACTGGCAAAGTAGCTGGATGATGGCCAGGACATAAAGGAGTCAAAATTCTACAAACAACAAGTCAAGGCATTGTTCAAGTTTTCTGGCGACTCCATCACGTTCACTAGTAGCGGAGAGTGATGGTCTTTTTGGGACAAAATTGAGTTGCGGCAGAAATTTTTTGGCGACTGAGTTATGGTGGGTGTAGGTAGAGTGTAGGTGAGGTGTCTAGGCCAAGGTGGTGTGATGGTGCCCTGAGTTCATCGTAAGCTCATTGTCTTTGAAGTTTTTTATCCAATATGAGGATGACACTTGTGAAATTTTAAAAAATTCATCCTGTGCATGAGCAAGTCTGTCTCTCTATCTCTCTCTCTCTCTCTCTCTCTCTCTCTAACACACACACAAACATACTTTTTTGTTGTTGTTCACAGGGAACACGAAGAAGAAAAATATTTGGGAATCCATGGAATGAGAGAAAGAGTTCTCAAAATTCAAGTGAAAGCTTGTATCCGAGCTTAGAGCCTTAATCCGGATTTCTGAAGGTTACTGATATTAACATAACTGATCTATTGGGAACAATCTGGAAGTCCATACAGACATGTGAGTTCAATTTGCTTTCTTCAAACTCCTTTAGGTTTGTTCTTTCTCGAATTTTCGTGTCTCGGTTGATTCGCTAGTGTTTGTTTTTTGTGCACAGTGTAAAAGTGTGATTCTTAAGGATAAATCGGATTTAGATTTTTAGTGTGTTAATTTAGGTTGCATGTTAGGAATCTTAGAAATTCTGTTTGATTTTGCTTTCATTTCGAGTTCCTTTCAGGTTGGCTTAATGTAATATAAACATTTGTTTTAAGTGTAATTTTTCTGTTCTGAAAATGGAGGGATCTAACTTGGAGATTCATCATTCGTACGTGCCTCAAGATATGAAGTTGCAGGGATTCGTACATAGGTTTCTCTCATACTCCACCATTCTTTGTATTAATGGTCGCACTAAACCCTTTTTGTCACTTGGCTCATTCAGGTACAAACTTCACTCTCTTATCATATCTACCTCTCTACAATTTCATTTATTGAAAGCTTTAATTTACTAGTTTGTTTGATGCATTGAGTGGTGCCTAGTCTCATGAGACTATATAGTTTCGATCTTTGCACAATTCAACTAGCAAAGTCATGTTCTTGAATGCTGATATATTTTTTTGGGCTATGTTGATTGTTCGTAGTTGAGGTGCTCTTATAGTTGACATCTTTGAAAGCTTTATGATTGTTATGACCTGGAACATTATTACGCGATAATTGAAACTTATGCGGTTAGTTGTTAATTATTTACGTTAATCGTCGATGGTAATTAGTTTTTACCGTTGGTAACTTTCGCTGGTGATTATGTTTTACGAGAAATTTCTTCAAATAAAGTTGTAGAGTTTGTCGATATGAGATCGTGGCCACGTCAAGTGTTGAAATCGGAGTTACGACGAAGAAGTTATGATCAGCGAAAAAAATCGGAAAACGTTTTGTGGCAAAATCGCGGGTATAAATATGAGTTTCCATTTTGGGAAACGGAGAAGCTTTCATATTTGAAAAATGGGTTGACTCAGCGTTGACCGAATTCCCTGACCCAGAATTGCCGCTGAAGGCGACGGCGACGGCGCGGCTATATCCGGCCACTTCCGGCCGTGATTTTTGGTGGAAAATGTTGGGTTTCCTCTCCTGTTTCATTTTGTGGGTGTATCTCCAACGTTAGTGGCCAGAGGAGGAAGAATTGAGGTGGTGAAATCGGCCGGTTTCGAGTTAAACTTCTCGGCGACGGCGACGGCGTTTGCGGCAACGTTGGACATCAAGGTTAGAGGGTTTTGAAACCCTGAGCGAGACGAGTTGAATGCGACACGTCTTAGCCCTGGTCGTGGACAGATTCCGGTGATCAGAGGTTAGGAATTTCCGGTTGAGTTTTTGGTTTTCCAGTGATTTCCTTAATTTTTGGCTTGATTTTGATATCGTGTCCTTCATAAATGTTGTTGGGTTTGTTGAGCTGAACATTTTGGTATGCAGGTTGCCTAGTTTGGTGTTGATGGGAATTCAGGCCGGCGCCAGCCGTAATGGGTGGCCCACGCATCGCCGTGCGCGGCAGAGTTTCGGCAATGTGGAATTTTTGACAAAATTTTATGTCGTTCCGCTCGTAATTTTGTGACGAACGCAATGGTCAGATTCTTGTTTGGATCTAGACTTGAATAATTTAGACGTGTATTTAATCGTATAATAATTAATTGATTTCACGATATTATTAATAGATGATCCAACTATCGATTTAAATTCAAGTCACTGGATATTTGAGATTTATGTTGCGACTCTAAAATTTAGTCATAGTGAAGGAATGCAAGGAACTAAATTCAGAATTTGATTAAATTCTTTTTTGTCGGAAAATACGTTATTCGAGAATGCGAGCTTCTCAAAAAGTTTGCTCGTAGGATTGAGCTTAGCTATTTAATATCGACGAGTAGATATTAATTATAATCGTATTTTCAGGATTATGAGTTAGTGGGCCGTGTCGGATTAGAGCCGAGTAGCAGGTTACAGCTTTATGAATATCTCGACATTGTATGATGAGTGGACGTTTATTTATTTTCACAGTTGCTGCGAGTTCATATTTACAAAGATTTATAGTCTCCTGTATTTTATTACAGTCGCGTTTTGAGATATGTTTGTGATGGTTTTATTTTCAGGATTGATGCTTTGACTAGTCGGTTGATCACTGACTAGTCGGGTCAGACTGGGTTAGGACAAACGCCATGCCGACCCATATTGTCTTGGGATAGGACAAACTCCTAGACAATCCCATCACCTTATATTTTATTTCAATTTATTATATTTAAACTCTCTTTATTTTACAAAAATTAGTGAAAAATCATGTTATTAAAGATTTATCATTTTTTATAATTTACATTATTTTTGTCCACTCACTTTAACATTTTATATTTTAAATGCCTTTCCCTAGGTCTTTCAATTTTTCTGACCCAGATTGCAGTTGTTCCCCTGAGCTGGATTTGGATCCTTAGAGGCTTTGAGTCTACCGGGTTATCATACCTTCTTGTAGGTTTCGGCCACTAGCAGTGTATTTTCTTATGTTTTATTCTGCTCCTAGAAGTCGCTCTGAACACTAGTGTTGTAAATATTTTCAGTGTTAGTAGTAAATTGTTAGTGTTGCTGGATTATCAATTTTTCAGTTTCCGTATTATTATTCCAGCATTTTAATTAATTAATTTTCAGCACATTGTTGAGAAATCTGGATGGACATCGGTGGTCTACGGTATTGTTTGTGAGAAATTCGAAGTGTGATTTTCTTGCAGGTTTCTGGTAGTCCACTTTATTGAGGAAATTATGTCAAATTTTTTATAGAAATCCGTAGTTTAAGTCTTGTCATTAGAGCGTAATCCTAGATTCCTAGTTAATCTAGGGTTAGGTCATTTCAGTTGGTATTAGAGCATTAGGTTACTGATTTTGTAAACTTCTTTAGTCAGATCAGTTTGGACATTTAATAGTGTACAACACTCCCGGGAGGGGTGGCCAGCGGATACCCATCACCTCCAAGTATTGTGCATTGTTAAGTGTTCAGAGTCTTCTAGTTGAGCCAGTTTTCTTAGTTTAGTTTTCTGGCCTAATTAGTAATGGTGGACTCATAGATCATTATGCCTCGATAACTAGCTCTTCAGGATGAGGCGCAGTCATTGGCTCAGTTGTTGCATGAGCTATTCACACACATGATATTAGTGCCACGGAACGACCGTGACGATCTAGCTAATCGTGTCAGTAAGGCAGGTGTTGTGCTTTTCCCTAGTTCTCATGACCTGGTGGTGCGTGTGAACTAGTTTATCGTGATTGGTTGAGTTTGCGATCGTATGTGTCTTCAACTAATACCTGAGCAGAGGACAAAGTTCGTTGTCAGCCTACTGCAAGACCATGACTATCGTTGGTGGATGAGCACCGAGAGGCAGGAGGTATATTGCAACCTTGTGGGTCAAGATTAGCGATTTTTGAAGGTGGCGCATTTCAGTAAGGTGGATGACGAGAGGAAGTATGTAGAGTTCTTGAATCTGCAGCGAAGAAATTTGTCAGCTATGGTGTATCAGAACTGCTTTTATTGCTGTTCTGATTTGCATTCTATTTTTTCGAAATAGTGAGGGAGAATGGTGGTGGTCTAAGCAAGGCTTGTGACTTATAACTCTTTCATTTATGGTGAGTGCACCATACACGGACTTCGATGAATGTGTCTGTGCTGCGGTTTAATGTGAGATTTGACCGCGATTTGTGTGAGGTGTTAGTTGATGATTTGAAGGAGGTGGACTCCACTAGAGATATTCAACGAGTAGAGGTTACAACATAATTGGTTCCACATCATCTTCTAGCAAAATATTTCATACCTCAACTCCTAGTGATAATCGTTTGTGTTGTTTTTCATGATGGAGGAGGAACCGACGCCTGAGACGAGAGTTTTGGGTGAATTCCGGGGGATCTGGATTTATTTTCCCAGCGCCCTGAGGTTTTCTTTTATGTAACATTTTCCATAAATATCGTGATGGGCTGTGCCCGTTAGGGATATCTATATGTTATCGCTATGGTCATGTGGACCTTTTTGTGAGGGAATGTCTATTGAGGGACACATCTGGTGCATTTTTAGCTCTAAATTCTTGTGCTGACCAGAGAATTACTTCAGGAGTCAGACCTAAGCTATCACCCCCACCACCAGCATACCAGGACTGTGGTCAGAAGGATGACTGGTAGGACTGTCAGGTCAGGCTCACCTTTACTGAATAATTCTGCGGGAGCCCCGAACATTTTTGGAGGTCATTAATTGAATGTTGAATGTTTTTGACTATGTTGTTTTATCTTGTTTGATCTGGTGGGTGACGCGTTCGGTTTTAGCGGTAAGGCTAGCGTATATAGTCAACGTACCTATCACATCTTCTCCAGAATTGTGGTGAGTAAATTTATCCCTCTGGTAAGGTGATATTAGTTAAATTATTTTAATGAGATGAAGTGTAATGTTTAGAGGTTTTAGTTTGTCTACCGAGCAAACACTTCTGGATATAATAGAATTTTTTTTTATCTTAGACATGGACTTCTTGAGCCATCATCAGACGTTGGTAGACGGTTATTGAGAAGTGGTGTTTCAGAGTCTGGTTTGTCTGAGACATCACTTTGTGGTGAGGTAAACATGTTATTTTGTGCCTGGGTTCGGCCATGATGGCCGTGATGAAGTTGCGAGAGGAATGTATTGCATACTCTGCATATGTGGTGACACTTCGTGTCTCTACTTTCTGTACTGATTTGATTGAAGTAGTTAGTGTGTATCTAGATGTTTTTCCAGAGAAGCTACCAGGTTTACCTACTGTTCGGGAGAGATTTTATGGTTGAGTTATTATCGGGTACCGATATTATAACTCCAGTATCTTATTATATGGCTCCAGCTAAGTTGCGAAAGTCGTAGACTCAACATCAGAAATTGATTGACGAGAATTTTATCCGTCCCAGTATTTCATTATGAGGAGCACCAATATTATTCACAAATGTGAAGATGAAAGGACCCAACCGCGATTTAGTTTCCTAAACCGGAATGAAACCCCTTCTGAAAACACGAACTTGCAAAAACCACAAAAATTTCGACAGAGTTTCGTTATTAACGCGGAATTGCCATTAACCTGCACCCGGAAAATACACTTCATCATATGCCACAAAAGCCAAACCGTGGGCACCAATCCCATCCGGATTTCTCAATATCATAACAATGAATTAAAACAGTAATCAAAACTGTACTTTACAGAAATCCGGGGAAAATCATAAGAAAACATATCAGTAGCGTATCAGAGCGACCTCTAGTGTATATATACAAAAATGTACAACAGTAGGCAAAACAAGAAACCTACTGGAAAAGAAAGGTAGCTCGAACGCTAAGCCTGCAAACTGGGCACGGAAACCGAAAAGCCCAGGGGAAAGGCAATAAAATCGTTAGAGTGAGTGGACGAAAATAAACATATGCCTTTCACCATTAACATATATCATAAAATCAAGCAAAGCGAGTTCGGAAAATAAATGGAGGTGCCAGGCGAAACACTCAAGCCCGACGGTCAGGCGAATCTCTCAAGCCCGATGGTGATAGGCTAGGCGAATCTCTCAAGCCTAGCGGGCACATCAGGGGAATCTCTCAACCCTGGATCTGACTACCGGTGATCAGTCGAGTAGCCAATGCATCGATGCTAAATAAATGCCATCACCATATAAAATATAAAACAATACCTCCAAAAGAAATAAATAATCTCAACATCGTATATAAATAAATACGGAAATCACGAACTCGCTATAACAGTGAAAATAGAAAAGAATACTCACAGATGAGCACAGCGCGCACACGTGCTAATCACGTGATCTGGCGGAAGATCCCTCGCCCAATGTATGATCTCGATCCCCTGAATAATCACAAAATGTAACTGATCAAAATCACAATTCATCAAACTGTACCACACCTCGGAAACAAACCATTTCCGGAAACATATAACTTGGTACAAAATAATCGATGTAAACTCCCGAAATCTCCACATAAACCCTCGACTAAAAATTCGGCTTCCAAATCAACTCGAAAACCTCAAAGTGATGATCGGGGCGCGAATACGAGCAAAACGACATATATCTCAACAAATTTCAAAAGTCAACGGGTCACCGGAGCTCCTCCGTTGACAGCCGCCGCCGCACCGTCAACCGGAGAGATTCCCCGGCGACCAAGCTCACCGAAGCTTCTCCTCCTCAAGCCCAACACTTCTCTCAACTGAGTCAACATCCAATTTCGGCCCAAATCACCGGAAAACAGCTTGAAAAATCCAGAATTCAAAATGGCCGACGAAGCTGTTCACCGTCGATCCTCCGTCCACGGCGCACGACGGCCCTCGAGACCACTCCTAAAGGCTCCGTCGTGGCCCCACGGGTCGAAACCCTCTAATCTCCGGCCACCACCGTGACCGGAGCGCCGCCGTCCTACCACCCCGATTCTGGCCGGAAAATCACAAATTTCAACTCCATTTTTCTCCTTCAAATCAACATCAATTCAAATAATTCCAAGTGCTAAACAGTTTCAAATCACGAGGAGAATCTTTTACGTTCCAAGGTCGTTGCCGGAAACGGCCGGAAACGACAAGTCCGCCGGTGGAATCAAACGGTCAAAAGTTCCTCCACGGGTCAACGGTCAACGCCGGTCAAACTTCCCAGACAGTGTTTTCGACAATTTTTTGACTATTTCCGATATTTATACTCGCGACTCGATACGATCGACGGTCCAAAACTGAACACATCCACGTTTCGGATAACTTATATACGAACGGATAAATATGACGAAATTCCGCGATTTCAAATATTCATAACATATTCCTCGGTCGTCGAAATAATTATCCGGAACCGCCCACGAACTCGAAATCACGCGAACTACAACTCTCGAGAAGAGACTCAACTCAAATTCATGCCCGATAATTAAGTCCTGAACTGAACCACCAATTCAATTAATTTACGGAAAACTGTGATTACGGGTAAACTCGTGGATTAAGCCGATTACTATACTGATTCCGTTTCGAATCGTCACAAATCTACCCCCCTTAAAAAAAATTCAACCTCGAAATTTACGTACCTGTCAGGTGAACAGATGAGGATACTGCTTCCGCATACACTGCTCAGTCTCCCAGGTGGCCTCCTCAACCGAGTGATTCTGCCATAAGACCTTCACTAGCGGTATAACACGGTGCCTCAACTCCTGCTCACGCCGATCGAGAATCTGTACCGACTCCTCTACATATGTCAAATCCTCTCGGATAGGTAGCTGATGTGGCGCTAACACATGTGATGGATCTGGAATATACTTCTGCAACATTGAAACATGGAAAACATCGTGTACACGAGCCATCTCAGAAGAAGGCAACTCAAGTTTGTAAGCCACGGCACCAACCCTCTCGGTAATCTCATATGGACCAATGTACCGTGGTCGAAGCTTGCCACGCTTCTCGAAACGCACAACTCCCCTCCACGGAGACAGTTTCAGGAAGACCCAATCACCCACATCAAAATCGAGGCTCTTCCTCCTCACGTCCGCATAACTCTTCTGGCAATCCTGGGCAATCTTCAATCTGTCCCGGGTAATCTTGACGTCCTCCATGGTGCTCTTCACCAGATCAGGGCCAATAAGTCATCGCTCGCCCACCTCACTCCAACACGGTGCCATCGCGGCACTGCCTCCCGTAGAGAGCCTTATACGGTGTCATCTCAATACTGGCCTGATAGCTGTTGTTGTAGGCAACCTCAATCAAATGCAGTTGCTGGTCCCAATTTCCTCGAAACTGCAAAACACAAGACCGCAACATATCCTCGAGAGTCTGAATAGTCCTCTCAGACTGCCCATCAGTCTGAGGATGAAAACCTGTACTGAAATGTAATCTACTACCCATGGCTCACTGCAATGCCTGCAAAAACTCTGAAGTAAACTGACTGTCTCTGTCATAAACAATGGATACAGGCACACCGTGTAGACGAACAATCTCCGCCAAATACAGCTTTGCCAATTTTCCCACTGAAATCTTCCCTGGAAGTGCAAGAAAATGAGCGGATTTCGTCAATCGATCTCTAGTACAGTGGTAGGTCTACCCCAATTCAACACGGCTTCGATCTTGTCAGGATCCACGCAGACTCCCTCAGCTGATATCACGTGACCCAAAAACTTCACGCTATCCAACCAAAACTCGCACTTGCTGAAATTCGCAAATAACTGATTATCTCGCACAGTCTGCAAAACCGCTCGTAAATGCTTCTTGTGCTGGCCCATACTCTAGGAATAAATCAGGATGTCGTCGATGAACACGATCACAAACTTGTCCAAAAACCGTCTGAACACCCGGTTCATCAAGTCCATTAAAGCTGCGGGGGCATTGGTCAACCCAAACGGCATAACCAAAAACTCGTAATGTCCGTACCGTGATCTGAAAGCTGTCTTGGCCACGTCTGACTCTCGGATCCTCAACTGATGATATCCGGACCTGAGATCAATCTTCGAAAAGATGGAAGCTCCCTTGAGCTGTTCAAACAAGTCGTCAATCCGCGGCAACAGATACTTGTTCTTTACAGTGGCCTGATTCAGCTTCCAGTAATCGATGCATAACCGCATAGAACCATCCTTTTTTCGCACAAACAATACCGGAGCACCCCACGGCGATACACTAGGTCGTATGAAATCCTTCTCCAGCAACTCCTGAAGTTGAATATGTAGCTATTTCAACTCCGCTGGCGCCATACGTTAAGGTACCTAAGATATGGGTCCAGTGCCCGGCAATAGCTCAATAGTGAAATCGATCTCCCGAACTGGAGGGATACCCGGTAACTCCTCCAGAAACACATCTGGAAACTCGGAAACAACCTCAATATCACCAATGTCTGGCACAACAGCCATAGTGTCCACAACATGAGCTAAGTAAGCAACAAAACCCTTCTTCATCATCTGATCAGCCTTCATCGCTGAAATCACACATGGCAATGAAGTATTCTTCTCACCGCGAAACATTATCTCTGGAAAGCCTGGTCGTCGAAACACAACCTCTTTCTTGTGACAATCGAACATAGCCCAATGTGTCTCCAAGAAATCCATACCCAAAATCACATCAAAGTCGACAATATCCTGCAATAACAAATCCGCGGCTAACCCATGACCTCCAATAAAAATCTCACAATCTCTATATACCCAGCCAATACTCACAACATCACCGGACGGATACAACACTCTCCACAACCCCGGAAGTGGAGACGCAGGTACAGTAGCCAAAGATGATAATCTATATGACATGAATGAATGCGTAGCACCTAGATCTAGCAATGTAAGTACTGGATAACCAAAGACATGCAACGTACCGATAACAACCTCTGGTGAAGCTCTGCCCTTGCGCAATGTCATGGCATATACCCTGGCCTGCCCGGCTGGTCGTCCATGCTGAGGGTGACCCTGATATCCGCCCTGGCCAGAAGACTGTACAGGTGGAGCCCCAGGTGGAGCCCCGGAACTCTGGGCCGCCTGTCTATCAGCACCAGCAAGCTGGAAACATTCTCTCGCATAGTGACCCTCCTGGCCACAATGATAACAAACGACAGGGCCTCGCTAACATGGACCAACATGATGCCTGCTGCAGAGACTACACAATGGGTACTCCCTCGGTACAGTAAAAGTGCCACCGGTACGCCGAGGATAACTGGAACCGCTAGAATCCCTACTAGACTGTGGTCGCTGCGGTCGGTCCCTCCTTCATCTCTGTCTCTGTCTTGGTGCACTAGCTGGTGGTCTATATGGTCCACTACCCGATGATGATGCCGATCCGGAAGTGTCAGAACTCAGCCTCTTGGAAGGTCCCTGACTCAGTCCACCCTCCTCAAATCGTCGAGACTGGAATCTCATCTGTCTTTCCTTCTCGATATCCTCGCCTCGAAGTACTGCACTCACGAACTCATCAAAGTTGTTCCGAGGCATCGTAGTCAGTGTCCCCTTGATGTTCAAGTTCAAGCCCAGCTCAAATCTACGACACTTGGCTTCCTCAGTAGCCACCATGTCACGAGCAAACCGAGATAAGTGGGAAAATCTGTCCCGGTACTCAAGCATAGACATACTGACCTGTCTGAAATTAGGGAACTCCTCATACTTCCGCTGCAGTGTAGCCTGGTTGAAGTATCTCCGCATAAACAAATCTCGAAACAAAGTCCATAGAGTATCAACCGGAACTCTATCGGTGCTAACCCACCAGAAGTATGCATCTGACTCAAGTAAACCAACTGCTGCAGCTGTCATCTGCTCAGGGGTAAAATGTAGACGCTCACAAACGCGTTCAACCTGAACCAACCATGCTTCACAAATTTCTTGATCAGCTGAACCCGAAAAGACAGTCGTACCAGCAGTATGAACTTTGACCACAGGGTCAAAACGTTCCTCCAAACCCAACACTCGCATCAACAAGTCTTGCGTCTGGCTATCCTCATCAGGATCCACATCCCGATTAAAACGGGGACCACGTCGAGGAAGCATCCTACTGATACAAGACAAGCATTAATCACAAGCACTAGGAACATAATTATGAGACCTCAGATATTTGAACATAAACAACACCCGAAGCATTGATGAGTAACCACTGGCCAGTCAGATCATCGCTCCAGACATGCTGTACAGACGCAAAAACCTTAAGTGTCACAACTACTAGAGTCTACAGAATCTGACACCTAATGCTCTGATACCAAGCTGAAAGGACCCAACCCCGATTTAGTTTCCTAAACCAGAATCAAACCCCTTCTGAAAACACGAACTTGCAAAAACCACAAAATTTTCGGCAGAGTTTTGTTACTAACGCGAAATTGCCATTAACCTGCACCCGGAAAATAGACTTTATCCTATCCCATAAACGCCAAACCGTAGGAACCAATCCCATCCGGATTTCTCAATATCATAGTAATGAAGTAAAACAGTAATCAAAACTGTACTTTACAGAAATCCGGGGATAATCATAAGAAAACATATCAGTAGAGTATCAGAGAGACCTCTAGTGTATATATACAAAAATGTATAACAATAGGCAAAACAAGAAACCTACTGGAAAAGAAAGGTAGCTCGAACGCTAAGCCTCTAACCGCGACGTGAGACACCAGAATCCGAACTGCAAACTGGGCACGGAAACCGAAAAACCTAGGGGAAAGGTAATAAAATCGTTAGAGTGAGTGGACGAAAATAAACATATATCATAAAATCAAGCAAAGCGAGTTCGGAAAATAAATGGAGGTGCCAAGCAAATCTCTCAAGCCCGACGTTGATAGGCTAGGCGAATCTCTCAAGCCTAGCGGGCACATCAGGGGAATCTCTCAACCCTGGATCTTACTACCGGTGATCAGCTGAGTAGCCAATGCATCGATGCTAAATAAATGCCATCACCATATAAAATATAAAACAATACCTCCAAAAGCAATAAATAATCTCAACATCGTATATAAATAAATACAGAAATCACGAACTCGCTACAACAGTGAAAATAGAAAACTCCACTCACAGATGAGCACAGCGCGCACACGAGCTAATACCAGATCCGGCGGAAGATCCTTCACCCAATGTACGATCTTGATCCCCTGAATAATCACAAAATGTAACTAATCAAAATCACAATTCATCACACTGTACCACACCTCGGAAACCAACCATTTCCGGAAACATATAACATGGTACAAAATAATCGACGTAAACTCCCGAAATTTCCACATAAACCCACGATTAAAAACGACATATAACTCAACAAATTTCAAAAAGTCAACGGGTCGCCGGAGCTTCGCCGTTAACCGCCGTCGCCGCCACCGCCGCGCCGTCAACCGGAGAGATTTCCCGTCGGCCAAGCTCACCGAAGCTTCTCCTCCTCGAGCCCAACACTTCTCTCAACTGAGTCAACATCCAATTCTGGCCCAAATCGCCGGAAAATAGCTTGAAAAATCCGAAATTCAAAATCATTGAATGAGAACGATCGAGTTGAAATTTTGGGGAAACTTGCCGGAATCGGCATTGACGGTGGAGGGTGTTCTGGCGACTTTCCGAGGGGGGTTTGTGTTGGAAATTGTTGGGCTTGAGGTAGGTAGGTGGACCCTTGATGTTGGGAGGCCGGGATGGCCTCACGGCGACGGATTTTGGTGGAGGAGCTTTTTCCGGCTGGTTACGGATTTTGGACTTTCGAGCTATTTTCCGGCCAATCTCGCCGGAATTGGACTTAGCCACAGTTGAGAGATGTGTTGGGCTCGTTGAGGAGAAGTTTCGGTGAGCTTGGCCACCGGAAAATCTCTCCGGTTGATGGCGCACAGGCGGCGGTCAACGGCGGAGCTCCAGTGACCGTTGACTTTTTTGGAAATGTGTCGAGTTATATGTCATTTCGCTCGTATTCGCGTCCCGATCGTCGCCTTGAGGTTTTTGAGTTGATTTGGGTACCGGATTTTCAGTCGAGGGTTTGAGTGGAGATTTTGGGGATTTCGTTAATTATTTTTGTATCCGTTATACTTTTCCGGGAACGGTTGGTTTCCGAGGTGTGGTAAAGTGTTGCGAGCTCAGATATATTTTGATCAGATATATTTTGTGATTATTCAGGGGATCTTGATCGTGCTTCAGGCGAGGGATCTTCCGCCGAACCACGTGATTAGCGTGAGTGCGCGCTTTGCTCACCTATGAGTGGACACTTTTATATTTTCACAGTCATTGCGAGTTCGTGATTTTCCGTATTTGTTTATATACGATGTTGAGCTTATTTATTATTTTCGGAGGTATTATTTTATACTTTTATGGTGATGGCATACTTGCATCGATGCTTCAGCTACTCGGCTGATCACCGGTAGTCTGATCAGAGTTTAGAGATTCCTCTGGGCAGGGTTGAGAGATTCCCCTGTTATGCCGCTGGGGTTGAGAGATTATCATGGCCTATCACCGTCAAGCTTGAGAGATTCGCCTGGCACCTCCATATATATTTTCCGAACTCGCTATACTTGTTTATTGTATATGAAATTGGTGAAAGGCATATATTTATTTTCATCCACTCACTCTAACATTTTATTTGCCTTTCCCCTGGGCTTTTCGGTTTCTGTGCCCAGTTTGCAGTTCGCATTCTGGAGTCTCACATCGCGGTTGGAGGCTAATCGTTCGAGCTACCTTTCTTTCCCAGTAGGTTACTTGTTTTGCCTACTGTTGTATATTTTGTATATATACACACTAGAGGTCGCTCTGATACGATACTGATACATGTTTTATGTGGTTTTTCCTGGATTTTCTATATAATACAGTTATGTTTATTGTTTATTGTTATTGATATAATATTGAGAAATCCGTATGGGATTGGTGCCCACGTTTTGGCTTTTGTGGCATAGGATGAAGTGTTATTTTCCGAGTGCAGGTAAAGGCAATTCCGCTTTAGTAGCGTTACTCTGCCGAAATTTTTGTGGTTTTTGTTGGTTCGTATTTTCAGAAGGGGTTTGATTCCGGTTTAGGAAACTAAATCGGGGTTGGGTCCTTTCAGCTTGGTATCAAAGCATTAGGTTGTCAGATTCTGTAGACTCTTGTAGTTGTGACGCTTAGGGTATTTGAGTACGTACAGCATGTCTGGAGCGATGACCCGACTGGCCAGCGGTACTCATCAATCCTTTGGGTGTTGTGAATTCTCAAATATCTGAGGTCTCATGATTTCGTTCCTTCTGGTTGTACCTAATGCTTGTCTTGTATCAGTAGGATGCCTCCTCGACGTGGTCCCCGTGTCAATCGGGAAGTGGATCCTGATGAGGATAGCCAGACGCACGACTTGCTGATGCGAGTGTTGCGTTTGGAGGAGCATTTTGACCCTGTGGTCAAAGCTCGTACTGCTGGTGCGACTGTCTTTTCTGGTTCAGCTGATCTAGAGATGTGTGAGGCATGGTTGGTTCAGGTTGAACGCGTATGTGAGCGTCTGCGTTTTACCCCTGAGCAGATGACAGTGGCAGCAATTGGGTTACTTGAGTCAGATGCATACTTCTGGTGGGTTAGCACCGATAGGGTACCAGTTGAAACTCCGTGGACTTTGTTTCGAGATTTGTTCATGCGAAGATACTTCAACCAGGCTACCCAGCAGCGAAAGTATAAGGAGTTCACGAATTTGAGGCAGGGCAGTTTGTCTGTGCTTGAGTACCAGGACAGGTTTACCCGTTTATCTCGGTTTGCGCATGACATGGTGGCTACTGAGGAAGCCAAGTGCCGCAGATTTGAGCTGGGTTTAAACTTGAACATCAAGGGGACTCTAACTATGATGCCTCGGAATAACTTCGATGAGTTTGTCAGTCCAGCACTCTGAGGTGAGGATATCGAGAAGGAAAGGCTGATGAGATACCACCCTCGACGGTTTGTGCAGAAGGAAAGGCCCATAACCCACAGGTCCCAGGATCGAAACCTGGCTCTTATACCAAGCTGAAAGGACCCAACCCCGATTTAGTTTCCTAAACCAGAATCAAACCCCTTCTGAAAACACGAACCAACAAAAACCATCAAAATTTCGGCAGAGTTTCGTTACTAAGGCGGAATTACCATTACCTGCACCCAGAAAATACACTTCATCCTATGCCACAAAAATCAAACCGTGGGCACCAATCCCATCCGGATTTCTCAATATATCAACAATAATGTAAAGTAGTAAATATAACTATACTTTACAGAAATCCGTGGAAAATCATATAAGAATATACATTAGAATACTCAGAGCGACTTCTAGTATACATATACAAATAGTAGGCCAAACCAAGAACCTACCATAAAAAGAAACATCGCTCGAATACTATGCCTCCGACCACGACGTGCGACACCAGAATCCGAACTGCAAACTGGGCACGAAAACCGAAAAGCCCAGGGGAAATACATGAAAACCGTTAGAGTGAGTAGACGAAAATAAATGTCTTTCGCCAATTAATATATGTTATAAAAACATATGCGAGTCGAATGTAAAAATAATCAAATGGTACACGAGGAGACGCTGACTCCAACTCGCGTACAGAGAATGCAAGGAAAATCTCATGGGGTCACTCATGGACACATCTGTGCTAGTACAATCCGAATCACGGGACCCCAGACCCACACGTGATTCCAGCCAGAAAGGCCTCAGGTCAGAGGTCTGCCTCCCCCCGGTAAAGGCCTCGGGTCAGGAGTCACAGCCTCCCCCGGTACACATCCTCGGGGATCAGCCGGGATGCGAGTGTATCGATACAACAACATATATAAAAACTGTACTCTATGTAAACCAAATCGTAAATAGTTCGACGCAAATGCATGAAACAATATATAAGTGCATATACGTAATATATACTGGTATAGGCATAATCGTATAACACATGCTCATGTAAATCGAAATCTCGTATGCATGCTCAGGTTCGTAAAACGTGTATAAAGATTCGCAATCAATCCGTGAAAAGAAATTGTCCACTCACAGACTAGCGTAACGCAGTTCGCGTTAACCCGTGATCCGGCGAAAAATCCCTCGCCAAACGAACGATCACGAACCCCTGAATAATCACAAAATCCATTTCTCAAAATCATAACTTGACAACTCAAATCAAATCACGAGAAACAACCGTTCTTGGAAACACATAACCCAATAACGACGAATCGTCGAAAATCCGATAATCACATCACAAAACCTCGATATAATTTCGGACGCTCAAATCAAGAAACAAACCTCACCACTGCGATCGGGGCGAGATTCCGAGCGAAACAACATGCAACTTGTCGAAAACCCCAAAAAGTCAAACTTTGACCGTTGACCACCGCCGGCGGCGGCGGCGCCACCCAATCTGAAAATTTCCCGGCGGAGCAACCCCTATTCCACTCCAAATCACCCACTGAGCAACTTTCACAACTACATCAAAGGCCAATTATCACTCCAACTCGTCCAATTTCATGAAAAACCGAAAGTCCACACAATTTTCAAATCACAAATTCTCCATATACAAGATGAATTGGAACACCAAACTTACATGGTAGCTTCATGGTGATGAGGGCTACAAAACCCAGTCCATTTTGTAGCTCAATTTGGCCGGAATCGGATCGGCCCAAAAGCCCCAAAAATCTCAAACTTTTGGTCGAAATTTCTCTCTCCACCGTCCACCTCGCTGTGAACGGTGGTCGGCACCACCACGAGGAGGTTAAGCCGAGCAGAACCAGACCTAGGCCGAGCCCTAGGGTGGCCGAAACGCCTCACGCCGCCGTGGAGCACGTCGCTTCCCGTCGGCCTCCCTCTCTCCACCGAGTTGACTCGGTCAACTCGGTCAACCACATTAATGCCCTCTGTTGACTTTCCCAATATAGCAATTTCAATATATACCTTCCCAAAATAGAAACTTCCGTAATTATCTTTTCGACAAACTTCAAACACACGTAACTTCCTCATCGTAATTCCGATTCCAATAATTCTCGCGGCAACAAACTCAACTAGATGTATTCTTCAATTATCACCCGAAGTCAAACACATCGACCAAACCGATAAAAAGTCAACGGTTCAACCATCACAAACTTACCCGATTAAATAATCGACGGTCGAAATATTCACAACATAATCCTCGTAACTCGGAATAATGCTCCGGAAGTTCCCACGAGCTCAAAATTAAATTCTCAACATCTTTCGTGAAGAATCCGAAACCAAATTCTCATCCGGTAATTTAGTCGTTAAGAAGGTCGCCATTTTAACCCGATTACATCGAAACTTCAAATATTCATATTATATTCCTCGGTCGTCCAAACAATGATCCGGAACCGCCCACGAACTCAAAATCACACGTACAACAACTCTCGAGAAGAGACTCAGCTCAAATTCTCGACCAACAATTTAGTCGTGATCAAATCTGGCGATCCAATTATCTGTCGGAAATCTGCGATTACGCGCAAGCTCGTAGATTAAGCTGATTTCATTGCTAATTCTGTTCCGGGTCGTCACAGTGGAGGGCGGACCGAGTCAGGGGCCTTCTAAGAGGCAGAGTTCTGATACTTCCGGTTCGGCTTCATCCTTGGGCAGTGGACCATATCGACCACTAGCTAGTGCACCGAAGCAGAGGCAGAGATGGAAGAGAGATCGACCGTAGCGACCACAGTCTAGTGGGGGTTCTAGCGGTTCCAGTTATCCTCGGTGTTCCGGTGACTCTTTTGCCGCACCATGTTGGTCCGTGTCAGCGAGGCCCTGTCACTTGTTTTCGTTGTGGCCAAGTGAGTCACTATGCGAGGGAGTGTTTCTAGCTTGATGGTGCTGGTGGACAGGCGGCCCAGAGTTTCAGAGGAGAGCGAGGTGCCACATTGGGAGCTCTACCAATGCAGTTTGTGGGCCAGGGTAGACAGCATGGATAGCCTCAGCGTGGACGACCAGCCGGGTAGGCCAGGGTTCATGCCATGACTTTGCGTGAGGGCAGAGCTTCACCGGAGGTTGTTATCGGTACGTTGCATGTTTTCGATTATCCAGTACTTACATTGTTAGATCCAGGTGCTACGCATTCATTTATATATGTCGTATAGACTATCATCTTTAGCTACGGTACCTGTGTCTCCACTTCCAGGGTTGTGGAGAGTATTGTATCCGTCCGGTGAGATTATGAGTATTAGCTGGGTGTACAGAGGCCGTGAGATTTTTATTGGAGGCCATGCTTTAGCCGCGGATTTATTGTTGCTAGATATCGTCGATTTTTATCTGATTTTGGGTATGGACTTCTTGGAGACACATTGGGCCATGTTCGATTGTCACAAGAAGGAGGTTGCGTTTCGACGACCAGACTTTCCCGAGATATTTTTTCGCGGCGAGAAGAACACTTCATTGCCATGTGTGATTTTCGTGATGAAGGCGGATCGGATGATGAAAAAGGGTTGTGTTGCTTACTTAGCTCATGTTGTGGACACCACAGCTGCTGTGCCAGACATTAGTGGTATTGAGGTTGTTTCCGAGTTTCCAGATGTGTTTCCGGAGGAGTTACCGGGTATACCTCCAATTCGGGAGATTGATTTCACTATTGAGCTATTACCGGGCACTAGACCCATATCTCAGGCACCGTATCGTATGGCGCCAGCGGAGTTGAAACAGTTACAAATTCAACTTCAGGAGTTGCTGGATAAGGGTTTCATACGACCCAGTGCATCGCCATGGGGTTCTCCGGTTTTCTTTGTGCGGAAGAAGGATGGATCCATGCGGTTGTGCATCGATTACCGGAAGCTGAATCAGGTCACTGTGAAGAACAAGTATCCATTGCCGTGGATTGATGACTTGTTTGATCAGCTCAAGGGAGCTTCAGTCTTTTCGAAGATTGATCTCAGGTCCGGATATCATCAGTTGAGGATCCGAGAGTCAGATGTGGCTAGGACAGCTTTCAGATCGCGGTATGGGCATTATGAGTTCTTGGTTATGCCGTTTGGGTTGACCAACACCCTCGCAGCCTTTATGGACTTGATGAACTGGGTGTTCAGACGGTTTCTGGACAAGTTTGTGATCGTGTTCATCGACGACATCCTGATCTATTCCAGGAGTGTGCGCCTGCACAAGAAGCATTTGTGAGTGGTGCTGCGGACTTTGCGAGACAATCAATTGTTTGCAAAGTTCAGCAAGTGCGAGTTTTGGTTGCACTGTGTGAAGTTTCTGGGCCACGTGATATCAGCTGAGGGAGTCAGCGTAGATCTTGACAAGATCGAGGCCGTGTTGAATTGGAGTAGACCTACCACCGTACCAGAGATCCGGAGTTTCTTGGGTTTGGCAGGCTACTATCGGCGCTTTGTGTAGGATTTTTCTCGGATTGCTACTCCACTGACCAGACTGACGAAGAAAGGAGTCAAGTTCGAGTGGTCTGATGCATGTGAGGAGAGTTATTTACTCCTGAAGGAAAAGTTGACTACTGCACCGGTTTTGACTTTACCAGACAACAACGGTGAGTTCGTGGTTTATAGTGATGCGTCGAAGTTGGGACTTGGTTGTGTGTTGATGCAACATGGCAGAGTTGTAGCTTACGGTTCCAGCCAGCTAAAACCACACGAAGTCAACTATCCGACCCATGATTTGGAGTTGGCCGCTATTGTGTTAGCGTTGAAAAGTTGGAGACACTACTTGTATGGAGCTCAGTGCAAGATCTACACCGATCACAAGAGTCTCACATACTTGTGGACGCAGCCAGACTTAAACATGAGGCAGCGCAGATGGATGGAGTTGATCAACGACTATGATTGCACTTTCGAGTACCATCCAGGAAAGGCCAATGTTGTTGCTGATGCACTCAGTCGGAAATCCGGAGCTTCGTTATTCCATGTGTGTGTGGCCAGAGTGTCTATGATAGCCGAGCTTCGGGCTATGAGAGCCGAGTTGGAGTGGGATGATGATGGAGCTTTGCTGGCTAGTTTCCAGGTTTGACCAGTGTTGGTTGATCAGGTTCGGGAAGCTCAGGATTCAGATTCCTACTTGTTGGACAAGAAGACCATGATACGGAATGGCGTGCCAACAGAGTTTCAGTTGAGTGATGACGGTACGTTACTATTCAGAGGTAGATTGTGCGTACCCCGAGACGAGAGTCTAAAGAAGAAGATTTTGGACGAAGCTCACTTTTCGGCGTATGCGATGCATCCCGGAGGTACGAAAATGTTTCGTACACTTCGAGCGTATTACTGGTGGCGCAATATGAAGTGGGAGATTGCCGCATATGTGAGCTGATGTTTGATTTGCCAGCAGGTTAAAGCTGAGAGACAGAAGCCTGCGGGAAAGTTGCAGCCACTGGAGATTCCGGTTTGGAAGTGGGAGCACATTACCATGGATTTCGTGTACCAGTTGCCGCGTACTTCGACGGGTAACACTGGTATTTGGGTTATTGTGGATCGATTGACGAAATCCGCTCATTTTCACGCACTTCCGGGGAAGATTTCAGTGGGCAGATTGGCTAAGCTGTATTTGTCGGAGATCGTTCAACTACACGAGGTGCCTGTATCTATTGTTTCTGACCGAGACAGTCAGTTTACTTTCGAGTTCTGGCAGGCATTGTAGTGAGCCATGGGCACGAGATTGCGTTTCAGTACAGCTTTTCATCCTCAGACTGACGGGCAGTCTGAGCGAACTATACAGACTCTTGAGGATATGTTGCGGTCTTGTGTTTTACAATTTCGTGGAAATTGGGACCAGCAACTACATTTGATTGAGTTCGCCTACAACAACAGCTATCAGGCCAGTATCGAGATGGCACCGTACGAGGCCCTGTACGGGAGGCAGTGCCACACTCCATTGTGTTGGAGTAAGGTGGGCGAGCGATGGCTTATTGGCTCTGATCTGGTGAAGAGCACCATGGAGGACATCCAAGTTATTAGGGATAGATTGAAGGTTGTCCAAGATCTCCAAAAGAGTTATGCGGACGTGAGGAGAAAGAGTCTCGAGTTCGATGTGGGCGATTGGGTCTTCCTGAAACTATCTCCGTGGAGGGGAGTTGTGCGTTTCGGGAAGCGTGGCAAGCTTCGACCACGGTACATTGGTCCGTATAAGATTACTGAAAGAGTTGGAGCCGTGGCTTACAGACTTGAGTTACCAGCTGAGATGGCTCATCTTCATGATGTTTTCCACGTTTCGATGTTGCGGAAGTATATCCCAGATCCGTCACATGTGCTAGGGCCACATCAGTTACCTATTCGAGAGGATTTGACATATGTGGAGGAGCCGGTACAGATTCTCGATCGGCGTGAGCAGGAGTTGAGGAACCGTGTTATACCGCTGGTGAAGGTCTTGTGGCAGAATCACTCGGTTGAGGAGGCCACCTAGGAGACTGGGCAGCGTATGCGGGAGCAGTATCATCGTCTGTTCACTTGACATGTACGTAAATTTCGAGGTCAAATTTTTTTTAAGGGGGGTAGATTTATGACGACCTGGAATAGAATCAGTAGAGTAATCGGCTTAATTCACGAGTTAGCGCGTAATCGCAGTTTTACGTAAATTGATTGATTTGCCGGTGTTAATCACGACTTAATTATCGGCCGAGAATTTGAGTTGAGTCTCTTCTCGAGAGTTGTTGCACACGTGATTTCGAGTTCGTGGGCGGTTCCAGATGATTATTTCGACGACCGAAGAATATAATATGAATATTTGAAGTTGCAGAATATCGTCGAGTTTAATCGTTCGTGTCGAGCTTATCCGAATCGTAATGGTTATCCATTTTGGACTGTCGATCGTGCCGAGACGCGAGTATAAATATCGAAAATAGTCAAAAAATTGTCAAAAACACTGTTGGAAGTTTGACCGGCGTTGACCCACTCTGACGCGTTGACCCGCGTTGACCAGAGAGAGAAAACTCCACCGCCGCTGACTCTCCGTTTTCGGCCACCTCCGGCCTTATCGTTGGTATATTTTGAATCCTCTCTTGATTTGCTATTGAATGGAACATGGAATTTTAGAATTTGAGTTGAAATTGACTGAGAACGTTCGAGTTGAAATATTGGGGAAACTTGCCGGAATCGGCTTCGACGGTAGAGGGTTTTCCAGCGACTTTCCGAGGGGGTTTGTGTTGGAAATTGTTGGGCTTGAGGTAGGTAGGTGGACCCTTGATGTTGGGAGGCCGGGATGGCCTCATGGCGACGGATTTTGGCAGAGGAGCTTTTTCCGGCCGGTTAGGGAATTTGGACTTTCGAGCTGTTTTCCGGCCAATCCCGCCAGAATTGGACTTAGCCACAGTTGAGAGATGTGTTGGGCTCGTTGAGGAGAAGCTTCGGTGAGCTTGGCCGCCAGAAAATCTCTCCGGTTGACGACGCGGCGGCGGCGGTCAATGAGGGAGCTCTGGCGACCGTTGACTTTTTTGGAAATGTGTCGAGTTATATGTCGTTTCGCTCGTATTCACGCCCCGATCGTCGCCTTGTGGTTTTTTAGTTGATTTGGGTAACGGATTTTCAGTCGAGGGTTTGAGTGGAGATTTTGGGGATTTCGTTAATTATTTTTGTATCCGTTATACTTTTCTGGGAACGGTTGGTTTCCGAGGTGTGGTGCAGTGTTGCGAGCTATGATTTTGATCAGATATATTTTGTGATTATTCAGGGGATCGAGGTCGTGCTTCGGGCGAAGGATCTTCCACCGGACCACGTGATTAGCGCGAGTGCGCGCTTTGCTTATCTGTGAGTGGACACTTTTATATTTTCACAGTCGTTGCAAGTTCGTGATTTTTCGTATTTGTTTATATACGATGTTGAGCTTATTTATTATTTTCGGAGGTATTATTTTATATTTTTATGGTGATGGCATACTTGCATCGATGCTTCGACTACTCAGCTGATCACCGGTAGTCTGGGCAAAGTTGAGAGATTCCCCTGTTATGCTGCTGGGATTGAGAGATTCCCCTGGCCTATCACCGTCGGGCTTGAGAGATTCGCATGGCACCTCCATATATATATTTTCCGAACTCGCTATACTTGTTTATTGTATATGAAATTGGTGAAAGGCATATGTTTATTTTTCTTAGACTAATTAAGGGCATCATAAAGAATCTTTAAAACATTAAGTTAAACACAAAGACTCAAAACAACAATTTTTTTAGGGCATCATCCTTGAGTGAACTCTTATCCGCCCAATTTTTCAATTTATGACTCAAATAAATTGTAAACCCCTCCCCCACACTTAAACTCTACATTGTCCTCAATGTACTAAAGTAAAATATAGAATCAAGCATGAAGAATAGGATTTTTCGAAAATCTAACTAATAAATGTAAAAACTACAAAAATTAAAAAGAGAAAAAGGAAAGAGAAAGCAAATCTGGTTTGTAGACTCCCCCATTGGGTTGCCTCCCAACAAGCACTTGTTTTTTTTTAACGTCTTACAGCCTAGACGTGTTGCTTTCTTTTATGCTCAATGAACAACCTGTCTTGAAGGTGTAACTCCTCCATTTTTGCCTTCCACTTTTCAGCTTCCATGTTCTGACCTCCGTGTCTTTGAGCTTTAATTCCCAACAATTTAGAAATCAGAATTTTGTGATCTTTACATGGATGGAAATTAGACGTCCAGAGCTTTCGAACCCTATAAAGAACTTCATCTAACTCCAACCGAGCGGAAAGTTATGGCTTTTCGAATTTGACTGTTCTTTTTGGACCGAAGCTGCGAATTTACGAAAACACTTGGAGCACGTTCCTCCATCGTATCCTTCAAAACTCAACAAACATCAAATCCAATGGAAAAATGCATGAAATGCAATGATGAATATGATGCATGATGATGCAACTATGTAATGAATGACATGATATGCAAAGATGTATATGCATCCTAAATATTACAAAAATCGAGCAGCCTGAGCATGACTTCTTGCATAATTTCTCTAGAATTAATTACATGTTGGAACTAACTGAAATTTTACGACCATAATCTAGACATATATACAAACATGTCATAAAAGTTTCAGAATTTTCCGTGACATGAAACTATGTCAGATAAATCACACAAAATAGCCTATTACCCAGCTCCGATTTGACTATCTAAAACTAAAAATAAAATTAACATTGTACAAAATATGAAATGATTAGAGTATGGTTAGTCTTCTTTACAAAGTTCACTTTCGACATGTATGCACAAGTAGTGTCCAAATTGAGTGAGTCAATGATTTAAAGAGAGTACACTAGCTTAATCTTAAGGTCGTTCAATGGACGTGCGACCCGCACGATAAAGTATGAAATTTCAATCAAATGACCTTGGTTCAATCGAAAAACATGGCCAGTTAGGAATAGAGATAACGCGAGAGGCAAGACTAATTTCGACAATATACCCCGAGGCTAACCGGGCCAATGGTATATATTCTATTGGTGTAAGTCTTTCTTAGATCCAGAACCTGTCACCAGTCATAACCCATTCTAGACACCATGTCCGACATTCAGCCAAAATCTCGAAAATTCACACTCCCTCAAGTCATTTGTAGACTCCGCCGTCAACCTCATGTCCATAACTTCATTTAGGTTATGGTGTGCGGTGATGAAATCCACACATCATGAGGGGTTAAGGAGATAAATAAGAAAAAGAGGCGTCATCTATTCCAAAGAATGCGACTTAATCAACCAAACTTATGTACTAAATTTAAATCAACGACTACCTTTAAGGTGTATACATGGCTGCAAAAATACAATATGAACAAGTGTTAGTACACAAATAGAAACAAAATTTTCGTGGGTTTTATATACATGCTTAATATTTACACAATTCCACATATTTACAAAGAACACATGCAATTCCAGATTTGTGCAAACTTGAGCACATCTGCTTGTCGATTTTTTCCAGAATTATTCGCTCGGCTGAATGCAATGAAATTTTACAGGCACAAACTGGACACGTCACCAAACAATCCTGCAAATTTTCATATTTTTATGAGACCTGTAGCTATATCAAATAATTTACACAAAACAGGGCAGTGCACAGTTCCAAAAACAGAAAAATATAAACATATTGTACAAGCATAATCACACAATTCTTTACAATCCCCGGCAACGGCGCCAAAATTGATTCATGTTAAACCAAGCATTTAATTAAAAACTTAATCAAACACAAATACAATTAAAACTCTTCTTTGTTGATGTAGCATTGGTGAGTATGGATCGTTCTTAACTGGGGATTGAGGGTGCATGCATAACTATGCTAAGGTTGTTTAGAGGGGTGCAAGATTGTTGGTTTTAAGTTTCCTACGAAATAAAACAAGAAGATGGTTAGATACATATCAAGAAATCACAAGTTCTAACATGTTTAAGCTCATGGACATGCAAACAATCAAGAACACATAATCCTAGCATGCATCTAGCCGAAAATAAGTTCCTTAATCTATTATATACACGTTGATCATCACATCTAGTTACCTAGCTGATTATCCCATCTTTGTTTAAGTCCTACGAAATTTCTAGGTTAATTAAAACACATACACATGCTTACATCGAATTAGAGAGCAACCAAATCATCTAGTTAACTTCTTAACTCAATTTTATCTTGATTAATTCGGTGGAACATGTTAGGGTGAACCAAATCATCTAGTGTCATCCTAAACAAGTTTCAAAGCATTAAGAACTTAGTAAGCAAGCATACATGTTCGAATCCAACCTACAAACACATGGAAGAGCTCAAAACAAGTCAAGAATAATCATCTTTACACTAAAACATTAGTCTTTTATTACAAAGTCTCGAAAAACCAATATAAACCGAAAATAAATACAAAGAGGCCATGTTACACTTTTTGCCCCGAGGTAGTCTCTCTCCGCAAGCTCCAAGCGCACATCCCTTTGTTGGTGATGGTGAACGCAATATTCCAAGGCCAAATCTAGCACAGGTAGGCTCACGGGTGAAGGAAGGATTATTTGGAAGGTGGTGGAGATGGTATTTCGGTTTAGGGAGAGGCTGATCTTAACTAAGTATGAGAGGAGTTAGTGTTTGGACAAGGGTTCGGCTCTATGATGTGTGATCCTCATGAATGAGTCGAGCTCCCTTTTATATAGGAGAAGGGTAGGATTTTTCCTACCAAAACAAGACCTTCCATATTAAAATCGGGGAAATCTTACCATCTGTAGTAAGACACGTTTTCCCGGAGTTCCAGATCTTGAAAAATTCTAATTCTTGTTTCATTAAAAAGATTATTTAAAGGGCTATAAAATCCATATATAGAACGCCATATTTGGAATTGAATTGAATTTACTACAGATTTTAGAAATTAAGTGACCGGGCTGCCCTGTTTTCTTCTTCTTCAAGGAAAAGGAAATCTTCATATCTTCAAATCTTGCATTCCTTATTCCCTAATAATTCTTGGTCGAATCTAGAATATTCTTGCACGTATTTTGGCCCTCAAATCAGGTCTGAAAATTCATATAATATCTCCCAAAATTCGTCCATTATATGCTCCATATATTTCGCCATATTTGCTCTTTCCTGGGTCGCGCAGGAGAAATGTCTTCATCTTTTTGTCCACCATTTTGGTATCCATTTCATTTGGCATTTGGTTTCCAATTCTTGAGACCATATGGGAATGCATTTTAGTAACCATTTGAAGACCATTCCTCGGACCATTTCTTCTCTAGAATTAGGAACTTTTCTCCTTAGCCCGCTTTTAGCTCCGAAACGCCTCCTTTATTATTTCCTCCATTATTTCTACCTAAAAACATAAAGTAAGTTAGAAACATATTTACTAAGCATAAAACAAAACTAAATATAGAGAGAAAGACATTAATAATCAAGCATAAAATGCGTAGATCAATCCCCAAGGTCCTCACTCTTGATCCTTCGAACCCAATTAAGGTAGTACGGTGATCCTGGATTGCATTCATTAGTCCCATTCTCTCCACCGCGTCGTTGAAGATGGCATTCACAGAAGCTTCTTTGTCGACTGGGACCCTAGCCACCATCATGTAAGGCATTCGAATGTTGACGACCAGGGTGTCATCGTGATCCTCTTCCTTTTCGGGGAGGTCTGCGTCAAAAAACTCGAGCATGTTTGTACTTGGCCTGGCTCTTGGTTCGCCCCCAATTTCTGGGCATCTTCAAGGCTTGTTCTTTCTCTTTTAGTGTTGCCCCAAGTTCTTCCACCTCGGCCATGATATAGTTCAAGCTAGGGAAGATGGTATCATCTGGGTACTGAGGGGCATGGAGGATACAGTTTACCATAGGATACTTTTCCTCATGGCCCTTAGGTGGTGGTGGTAAGGTCTCATTGTTCCTTTGACGTTTACCATTACCTTGCGGCTTTAACTAATCTTCAAGCTTTTTCTTGTACTCCTTCGTCAGGTATTCCCAGTAGTACCCCGGGTCCACCAACTTTGCAAAGTGTCTCTTAAGAACCCCACAGTCGATTGTTTGGTGCCCGTTGGCCTTGTGGTAAGCACAAAAGTCCCTCAAGTCATTCTTGCTGGTCATCGATAGTGGCCTTTGGAGCCATGACTCGTTCCTGATGTGGTGGAGTATGATTCAAATCGGTATCGTGCGAAGAAAAAATAACTTTTCCCCCGAGTGGGACGGTTAATGCTCTGAGGCCTTCCTCTTGTTGTTATAACTGCTTCTCTCCTGGCTCGAGTTGCTACTATTCGTGTTTCTCCTTGCGCTGGTGATACCCCCTGAAGCCTTGTCAGTCAGGGAGTCCCTGCTACTATAGGCCTTCATGTTCTCATGTCACTCTAGGGCCTTGTGGTAGACCGTGGACAGGTTCTGGGTCTTCTTCCTAATTAGCTTATTGGCCAGCTCTGAATCCATATCTAGCCTATTGATGAATGTCATGGCTGTGATAGTATGGTCCTTGCAGTCGACCATTACGTACTCCTTCCTGAACCTTGTAACCCAGTCCTTCAAGGATTCCCCATGTTTCATCTTGAGGGGCATGAGGTACAACACGTACTTAACTCCTTCAGCATTGCTCTCGTAGCTCTTGAAAAATGCGGCCTTCAGACCTCTCCAATCATCGATCGAACCTAGAGGGACGGTTTCATACCATTGCAGTGTGTGGTTCTTCGGGCTTGTCTGGAACATCTTACACATCCAAGCATCATTTGACTGGCTAGTTTTTATGGTTGACTGGTAATTTATCACGTGTTGATACGAGTCTGAGTCCCTCGAATACCTATAAAACCTGGGGTGACTCCACGTTTTGGCGGGTTTAGCGTCCTGGACAAACTGATCCAGATGGTTTTAGGACACCCTCCGGGCATCCCCTCCTTCCTCAACCTCTCGATTTCTTAGTTGGTCCGGACGTTGTGGACACACTATATCTCCATGAACTCCTCCATCATGCTCCTAAGGGCCGCTACCCTAGAGGCCTCTGTATTAATTGGACCTTCCTGTTTGTTGTTCTGCTCTATCACTAGAGCTTCTCGCCTCACTTCCACGGGTAAGTCGGGCATGGCGAGCCCCTGCTTCTTTAGGAGGTCTACCAGACTCAACAGAGTGACCTGAACAACAGCAACAGTGCCCGCCAATTCGGTTTTGATCTTGGCGGTCCCTTTTGTGCAATGCTGCAGCACGGCCATATCGATCCTCAGGTTTGCATATCGTTGCTCAGCCCGATGGAGTTCCTGATCAACTTTAGCCCTCGTTCCTCTGGCTCCTTCGTTCTCCTGGTCAAAACCGTCTTTGTTGCTTGTGTTCCCCTCGTTCGTGAGGTTTATCGGTTAAACCTGATGCAAGAGGGTGCTTCCATGCTTTGATGCCCCAGTGTTGGGGATTATCTGGTTGTCTCCCATAGGAGCGGTAGTGTCCTTGTCATGCTAGTTACTCACGTCAGTGTTGTCTTCCATGTTCTTCCGTTCATGAGAGTTAGCCTAGGGTTTTTCTCTCAATGAAAGAACCAATTTGTGAGAGCAAATTTTATCTCCCTCTAGATTGAATCTTCGTGAACCTACAAAACATGTCGAGGCACGGTGTGGTACCATGCAAAACAAGTTGAAGCATGGTGTGGTACCGTGCTTAAGTCAAAACTTATCTTAAGAATCAAGAAGTAGTTAAGGCAAAGTAATGTTACCTGAGACCATGTTGGGGTGGTCTATAAATAGAGATCGTGTTAGGTCTAAGCATAGTCGGTATAAGAATAGGACTGCTTTATATTCGAAAAGGAGGAATCCATTAAGAAATAGATCTGCATATCCATGGCCAATCATATTTCATGATTACCACAGGTCCTTTGGCATAATCCCCCCAGGATACACTCAAACTTTACCCTTTCCCTCATGGATTTTTCCAATCCCTCGAGGCCCGATCGAATAATCCCTCGTGGTCAGATTGTCCAACTCCTTGGGGCAGATCTTACCTTGGGATTGTCAAGCCACTGAACAATCTAGAAGCCCCTACAACATTCCAGAGACTTCCAGAAACTTTCAGATAGTTCGCTCTTTCATAAAAACCTTAATCGTTCCAGCCCCAGGCTTATTTTTTGCCTTCTCGGACCTCATCCAGAATCAGATCTACCAAGCCCATCTTTCCCCAGCTTAAGGTGGTCAAAACTGACTCCTACACGAACCACTCGTGAAAACCACAATAGAGAAGGTAACCAAGTTCTTATGGCAAACGTTGTTTTGCCGTTATCGCGCACCAGTCAACATTATAATAGACAATGGAACTCAGTTTAACAATCCCGAATTCATCCAATTTTGTAAAAGGCAAGGCACGAACATCCTTTTCTCCTCCCCTGCTCATCCACAAAGCAATGGGCAAGTTGAAGCGGCCAATAAGATAATCGAAGACGACCTCAAACGCCAGCTTCAGACTAGAAAGAGAGGCAGTCCGAATTATGGACGCTGGCCAAAACTCCTCCCAGGCATCCTCTGGTCCATCCGTACAACAACCACATCAGCCACCGGTGAAACACCCTATGCTCTCACATTCAGCAATGAAGCATTACTCCATTTGGAACTCACTCATCAGAATCCAAGGGTCCAAGCGTTTTACTCCACCACGAATGGTGAAGGATTACATCTGGACAATGTCCTTTTATCAGAAAAACGCAACGCAGCCCATTACCATAATGTTGCTCGTCTATACAACCAGCACGTTCATGCTCACCCTCTGCAAATCGGTGATTGGGTACTGAAGGCCATCCAGACCAAGGTCAAGAGTCTCTACCCAGCATGGGAAGGTCCGTAGAAGGTAACAGACGTCACTTGCCCAGGCACATTCTACATCAGTGATAGGGACGACAAAGTTTTCTCTCACCCATGAAACTCCGTTCACCTAAGGAAGTTCTATCACTAGGAAAATCCATTTATTGGCACTTCATTTTATGGCATTTGTACTTTTTTCTTTTACACTCTTAATGTGTGACGCTCTCTTCATCGAAAGAATACGCTTATGCTAATATTGTGATATTTTCTCAAACACCTTGCCCATTATTACGTCGAATACTAGTATACCACTTTTGAATGATAAAGGCATACATAACTATTCCTAAGTATAATCATCCACTGCTAGAATACACACAAGAGTTAAAAACATCAAAGACAAATCCATAACGCCAAATAAAATATGTATATAAATATTTAGTTTATTACATCCAAAGGACAACGTACTAACAAAAGAAAAACAACAAACAAAAACATAAAGCTATTATTCTCTTCCTTCCTCCACCAGTTGAACGTTGTCTGATGCTGAGTCTGCCTCAAAGCGTTCACGATTGAAGTATGGTGATTTCTGTAGAAGAGTGAACATTGCTTTCATATCATCCATTGCCGTGTTCTCTTACTCTTGGGCATAGGCCTCAGACGCCTTGAAGGCTCCCACGGCTTCTTCCTTCAACTTGAGGCAAGCCTCCTTATCCAAAACGAATGCCTTGATGGACTCCACCTATGAACGTGCCACTCCAAGGTCTAGACTCAACATTTCCCCCTCCCCTTGAAGCTTCTCACCCTCTTGGTGCTCTGGGCATGCAACACTTCTATAGACTGCTTCTTAGCCAGTGTTGTATCCCGTTCCAGGCCAATCTCATCGATCTTCTTTAGGAGATCACGTTTTCTAGTGGATATAGCTGAACACACAGATCACTCTCCATCTTAGAATACTTGGTCAAGGAAGCATGCGTAAACACCAGTGCGCTCTCTGTCTTCTTGAGCTCTTGATCCGTTCTCTAGCCATACCCAACTCCTCAAGCCCATCATTAGTTCTGTCAAACAAGAACTGTTGGTGCATATCGTGCACTAAACGTATGGGCTCCACCATCAAGAGAGTCCTAGCCTATTTATGACTAAGGCCCAGCGCTCGCTTTCGCTGTGTCTCTGGGCCACTTCCAAAGGCACAGTCCTCCTAACAAATGGCTGGTACTTTTCCAAGAGGGCATTCGTAGTTGCCAAATCCACTTGAGGTTCCTGGGAAACAAGGGGTGATGGGCACCACGCAAGACGATCTCTGAGGCACTTAGGAGGATGACCCAACAGTATATGGTTGAATGCTGGACGTTGCTACAACTTCATTTAACCATGGTGGAGATGGAGGATGCTCATCCCTAGGAGTGGAATGGTTTCTCTCATCGTGAGAAGGCGAGCAGTCTAGTGATCGCTCATCCTGAGTCTACATCAGTACCAACTCCTAACGTGATTGTGGGTTCGGGAACTTGCCCTCGAACATTCCACTATTCTGCAAAATGAACAATAAGCATTAAGGAGTTGAGACAGGGTTGGCCCGCCTTTAAAACTCTGATACTTAAGTCAGTACTGTGTACGACAGAAAGCATAAAGGAACAACTGGAGAGATGTTAGATTACTATTGTCTTAGAGTATGTGTCTTCCTTATATGGGTAGGTGAGGTCGACAACACTTTGTAGTCCTCAATGTGGGACTGATGCCAGTATTCCTCTTTTGCGAAAGAGAGGGTATTTTGGTCTTTTGATACTTAGTTTCGTACACAAAGCATAGTGATGTGCGCAATGCCTCGCCAAGCTACGCGCATGAGGCGTATATCATGTGTGTAGTTTTACCAGTTTACCCATGTTTATCTCCTTGTGAAGCTATTTAGCTATTTTGGTGCTAAGTAAGGCAGACTTCTAGGAGTTAGCACGTGGCGTACTAACAGCATGGGATCAGAAAAGTTTCTGGGGTACCTGGTGACTCAGCGTGGGATAGAGGTAAACCCAAAATAGATAGCCGCAATTGTTAAAATGAATCCTTGTCGATGGCCAAGGAAATCCAAAGCCTGAATGGAAAACTAGCAGCCCTCAGTAGTTTCCTATCCAGGTTGACCAATAAGTTCAATCTATTCTTTGAGGCACTCAAGAAGAACAAGGAAGAGCTCTGGACTTACAAGTGTGAAAAGGCATTCCAGGCCCTCAAGAATTACTTGGTCTCCCCTCTCAAGTTGAGTAATTCTGTGTTAGCGGTCTTAGAGGTGGCCGTAAGCGTGGCTCTGGTCCGATTAGACACTGGGGGCAGCTACCCGTACATTACATTTCTAAATCTCTTCTCAACCTAGAGACTAGTTATTCCAAGATAGAGAGTTTGATACTGGTGCTCGTCATGTCATCACGAAAGCTCAGACCTTACTTCCAAGCTTTCAAGGTTATCGTTATAACCGAGTACCTGTTGAGAATAATTTTACACACCTCAGATTCATCCAGCAAGGTAACCAAGTGAGCCATCAAACTCGAATAACACGACATCAAGTATAGGCCTCAGACAGCCATGAAGGGGCAAGCATTAACAGATTTCTTACCTCAGTGCATAATACCAGAACCGGAGGTGCAGGAATAGAAAGAAAGAGCTAGGGAAGCTGATGAACAAGGGGTCGACCATTGGACCTTGTTCACTGAAGGGTCCTAAAAAGACAAGGGTGTATGAGCGGGACTAGTACTTAAAACTCCAAATAGTACAATCATAGAGCAAGCTCTAACATTAGGGTGGAAGGCAACCAAAAATAGAGTCAAGTACGAAGCCCTCCTAGCAGGACTAAGGATGGCTCGAGAGCTGAATGTAAAGAAGATCAAGGTGTTTTATGATTTCCAGTTGATTGCAAACCAGTTACTTGGAGAGTACGTGGGTCATCACACTTCCATGAAGGCGTAGCTCAAGTTAGCAAGGGGGTTAGTCAACCATGTCGAAAAACACACATGCAAATGCACTAGCCAATGTGTCCTCTAGCTTAGATTATTAGCTGAGACAAGGAGGAAGCGATAGCGATAATCACCGTAGAGCATTTACCTGCGCCTAATATAGACGAGGAGGAAGCGATAGCGATAATGCCAGTACAACTAGAACCTTCTTAGATGGACAAGTGAATGGATTACATAAAAGTTGGAGCCCTCCTTGGAGGGCGAGTAGAAGCCAGAAAGGTCGTCTGACAAGAAGCACGCTACAGCATCAGAAATGGCAAACTATATTGTTGATCCTTTAGTGGACCGGATCTATTAGCAGTATTGAAAGGATCCAACCCTATATTAACTAGTAATTTGAAATCAAGCCCTAACAACTTACCCTAATCTACGAGTTTCTGTGAATTTTTTTTTACATAACTTCCTTTATAAAAGGGACATCCAAAAACCTGTAAGGAAAACTGACACTCAACAGATAAACCTACAAACAATACCGTGGACCACCGATGTCCAACCAGATTTCTCAACATAAAACGGAAATCAAAACTGATACATTATTCAGAATTCGAAAACATAACTCTAGTAAATACACTAATTCATAAACAAAGAAACTCAACTCGACAACTATACGAGTGACAATCTATTCACAAGAGTCTCACAAGACGATACTACAGAACTAGTATCTAAGGTGACTTCAATAACACAAGAGACATACTAATAGTGAACTGGAACCTACTGCTGCAGGAATTAACTGGTGAACTCGACGCCCTCGACGACATTCAGCATCCCCATGATACACACTGTAACCTGGGCATCGATAAACCGAAGGGCCCAGGGAAAGACAAATAAAACGTAAAAACGTTAGCGTGAGTGGACAAAATCTAATAATAATCTGTATAAATCGCTAAACTATAATTTCATGTCTTTCCGCTATTTTCTGGAAAAAAATGCGAGTTCAAAATAAATAACTGATAAGCAATGGAGGGATAGTCGTTCTGAGCCTCTCACCCGGTACGACTATCAATAGAAAAACACAAATAAAATAAATGTGACGGGATCGTTCCCAGGCCACCTAACTTGAGTCGATCTAGGTTAGACGAGGCCACCTAAGCTCCCCTGACTAAACTATTCGGTGATCAGCCGAATAACTAGAGCATCGATACACCTAATCAAACCATCACAGATAAACCTCCGAAAATATGGCTTAAATAAAATATACTGGAAAGTATAATTTAAAAGCTCTAAAATAAACTGTAGAGCATGATGATAAAATAAGAACTCGCTATGACTGTGAAAATAAGGGTGCCCACTCATAGATTGCCGGGATAAACATAAAGCTGAAACCCTGTCGATTGGCACAATTATTCAGCTGACACGCCCGCTAACTCAAGATCCTGAAAGCACGATTAAAATTAATATCTGATCATCGGATTCATGCTGAATAACAAAGATCGTGATCTGGTGAGTAATTACATCAAGAATCTCGTATACTCGAATAACGTAATTTCTTATTTAATTACTAACTCAACCAAATTCTGAATTCAATTCCCTGTAATCCCTCACTTTTAAGAGTCGCAAACAAATCTCGAATATCAAACGACTCGCAAATAAACGGATAATCAAAGTGTCTTTTGATATTGTCGTGAATTAAACTGATAATTGTCCGATTAAATACTCGCCCAAATTTATCAAACTCAAATCCGAATATAAACCTCACTATTGCGTTCGGCACTCGAAAACGAGCAAAACGACATAAAACTTCATCGAAAATTCTACCTCGCCGGAGATCTGCAGCGTAGGGCCGCCGCTGCCGGCCGTCGAAATCCCATCGACCCAGAAATCTTTGACCTATACATCAAATTGAATATTTCAACATTTCCAACAACTTTCCAGTTCAAAGCTAAGCCCAATTTTAACCAGAAAACGTCCAAAACTCACCGTGAAGTTCAAAAATCTCGCAGAAATTATTTCCTCCGATCGGCCACCACCGACCAAGGTAGGGGCCAAGACCACTTGGATTCAACTCACCACTCCATGGGCTTCAAAACCCCCATAAGTTCGACCCCCAACACCGCCGTTGGCCAGAAATCTCCTTCTTTATCGCGTCGGTTCTTCCTCCTCTGGCCACTAATCTTGGTGATCCACCTATCAACTTGAAGAGGAGCCCAAGCCCAACATCTTTCATCAAGGCGTGAAGATTCAAGGCGAAACGGGTAGGCTTGACCCGTGGGTCAACACGGGTCAACGGGTATTTCCCAAAATGGAAACTTTCCCAAAATTGTCTTGTATTTATACCGAATTCATACCATACACATACCAGCCCAAATCAACTGTTCAAAACAAATGTGATCAAGATCGGACGATCACGATTAAATCAACAATAAAAATAACACTTTTATATATATTCACCAACCAACTTCAAAACTCGATAAAACATTGCTCGCTTTTCCGAAAAATTTTCCGAAAATTCCCACGAGCTCGGAATTAAATACTCTACAATTCTCGTGAAGGAAGTTAACACAAATTCTTGCCTGGTGAAAAAGCCGTTAACAAACCCAACTAAGCGACTAAGCTGCGATAACGTGTAACACATATCGAAACTGCATGGTTACGGTTCGGGTTGTCACAAGTACTTCCCACCCAAGTAAAAAAGATAATGCAAGAACTACACTCTGGGACATACGACATGCACATTGGGGGCAAAAACCTTGTGGTACATTGCTAAACTAAGAGGTAGTATTGGCCGACAATAAAGAATGACTATTTGAAATACGCCCAAGCTTGGGAAGCTTGTGATAGACATATCCCTCAACCACCGATGCACCCAGAAGAGTTACATCTAGTATCAATTCCGTGCATATTTTTCCAGTAGGGGTTGGATATAATGGGTGAGCTCCTAACTGTTGTTGGGGGTGGACAACATAAGTACCTCCTAGTCACTATAGATTATCAATCGAATTGGGTCAATGCTGAGGCTATGTCAAAGATAAGGGGAGTAGAAGTGAAGAACTTTATTTGGAACTTCATCATATGCAGGTCCAAGATTCCAATGACGATCATAGTAGACAACGACCCACATTTTCATTGTGCTGAGGTTAGGCACTACTGTTCAGAGTTAGGGATTAAGATTAAGTTCTCGAACTCAAGGTGACCTCAAGGTAATGTACAAGCAAAAGCCTCAAACAAAAAATTTTTGCAGGGTCTGAGATGGAGGTTTGATCAGCTTATAAAGGGGTAATGGGATTCCCAGTTACCAAACGTGGTTTGGGCAAACAGAATGACCAAGAGGAAACCCATTGGAGAAACCCATTCGTCTTGGTCTACAACATGAAAGATGTCATCCCTATAAACCATAGGATCCCCAACCTCAAGGTCACAGAAAGAACAATGGAGAGGAACACAGAAAGCCTGAGACACGAACTCGATTTGCTAAGGAGCTCAAATAATAAGCTCAAATCATAATTGCTGCCTACCAGCAGAAGTTGAAGGCATACTGTGATAGGAAAGTTCATTCTAGAGTTTTCTTCCCAGGTACCATGGTTTTACGTAAAGTATTTTAAAATACCAAGGTACCAGGAGAGGGAAAACTAGGGGGGACTGGGAAGGACCTTACACGATCGTAGGAGAAGGCTATAACTGATTGTACGAGCTGGAGAACCCAAGGACAGGTGCCTTGGTCAACAAATGATGGAACTCTCTGTACCTGAAGAAGTATCGCTCATAACGGAGTTAGAGACCTAGAAGCAGAAGAGGTCAAGTGTCTAGAATGCACGTACTCTTCCTAACCAGCTTGGTTTTTTATTAGACTATTTTACAAGTTGCCAGGTTTAATGAAGCGCCTCAAGAACTTCCTTGCTTATTCGATGAACATTGTACGATTATACGATTATTCAATAAACGCTTATGTTTTTAGTAACATTGCTTTACATTGCGTTTTGAGTTTGATTTGTTTTACTTGTCTGGTCCGTGTAAGACATTTGATCGGTTCATTGTTTAATGTGTTATTTAACCATAAAGAGCTTAACGCCCAAGAAAGGCACACAACTTAAGTTGGATAGATGACATTAGTCCCCATAGGAAGAATCTTCACCCTGCAATACAGCCTACCAAAGGTAAAGCATCCTAAGGGGATAGAGGGGCATCGAGAGGATCGCCCATGGATAGGCCAAAACACTCAGAGAAAAACCCATAAGCTCAGGTAATCCTAGACTAGTAGGGCCTCAAGATTAGTTTCGATGAGCTAGGATTAACAATGCCCTAGGGGAAACTCAGCCATATTCTGGCACTTTGGGCATCTAAGTCCTAAGCATACTCATTTAGCAACTCCTAAGGGATAAGCTAAATTCGATCGATGAAAAAATAGAACTTCATCGTGGCACTCGAGACAAGTAGCCTTGGTCCAAAGTCTGAATCTAAGGGGCAGGCCTTTTGTGGTCTTCGAGATAGCATGGGAAGCCTTATGAAGGAAATCGGATCTTAAGCCAGAAATACTTGGTCACATGAAGGGCCTAGGCTAGGATGGTCTTGGCACAAACCTAAGGCTAAGCATGAAAGCATTTTAATAAGTGGCAGTCTCAAAACTGTGAGTACCCTTTGGAGACCTTAAGGTTACGAAGGCTGTCCTTAAGCCTCATCCACGAGCAAATATATGTATCGTCAGGGGGTTTAAAAGTTGTACTGAGGCCACGGTCACTCAGAAGAAACCTCAAAGGGTGGATAGTACAAGCAAAGAAAGAAAGTGTAAAAAGTATGATATATCTAGAAGAATAATGATATCACGTACGAGTTAAGGCAGAAAGTGTAAAGGAACAACTGGAGAGATATCAAATTACCTTTGTCTTGGTGTATATGTCTTCCTAATATGGGTAGGTGAGGTCAACAAAACTTTGTAGTCCTCAATGTGAGACTGATGCCAGTATTCCTCTTTTGTGAAAGAGATGGTATTTTGGTCTTTTGGGACTCTGTTCCGTACACAAAGCATAGTGACGTGCGCAACGCCCCGCCTGCCTAGGCGCGTGCAGCATATATGATGTATGTAGTTTTACCAATTTTCCCCTTTTATCTCTTTTCGAAGCTATTTAGCTATTTTTGTGCTAAGTAAGGCCTACTTCCTGGAGTTAGCACGTGGCGTACTAACAGCGTGGGATTAGGAAATTTTATGGGGTACCTAAAGAGCGTGGGATAGAGGTAAACCCAAAACAGGTAGCCGCAATCATTAAAATGAATCCCCGTTGACGTCAAAGGAAATTCAAAGTCTAAATGGAAAACTTGCAGCCCTCAGCAGTTTCCTATCCAGGTCAACTGATAAGTTCAATCCGTTCTTTGAGGCACTCAAGGATAACAAGGGAGAGCTCTTGACTTACAAGTATGAAAAGGCATTCCAAGCCCTCAAGCATTACTTTGTCTCCCATTTGTTGTTGAGTAAACCCATGTTGGCGGTCACAGAGGTAGTCGTAACCGGGGCTTTGGTTCGGTAAGACACTATGGGGAAACTCCTCATATACTATGTTTCTAAAGCTCTTCTCGACCCAGAGACTCTTTATCCCAAGATGGAGAGGATGATACTAGCGCTCGGCATGTCATCACGCAAGCTCAAACCTTACTTCCAAGCTTTCAAGTTAATCGTTATGACCGAGTACCCATTGAGAATGATTTTACACACTCCAGATTCATCCAGCAGGGTAACATAGTGAGCCATCAAACTCGCACATAACGACATCAAGTATAGGCCTCGGACGGCCATAAAGGGGCAAGCATTGGTAGATTTCTTAGCTGAATTCACAATACGAGAACTGGAGGTGCAAGAATAGAAAGAAAGAGCTGGGGAAGCGGATGAGCAGGGGGTCGACCATTGGACCCTGTACACGGATGGGTCCTCAGAAGACAAGGGTATAGGAGTGGGACTAGTACTTAAAACTCTAAACGGTACAATCTCGGATCAAGCTCTAACCTTAGCGTGGAAGGCGACCAAAAATGGAGCTAAGTAGGAAGCCCTCCTTGTAGGACCTCGAGAGTTGAACGTGAAGAAGATCAAGGTGTTTTGTGATTTCCAGTTGATTGCAAACTAGTTACTTGGACAGCACGCGGCTCATCACTCATCCATTGAGGCATACCTCAAGGGGAAAGGGCTTAGTCTGCCATGTTGAAAGACACACATGCAAACTCACTACCCAAGTTAGGCTCTAGCTTAGATTATCAACTCAGACAAATGATCCCCGTACTGCATTTGTGTGGGCCTAGTACAGCCGAAGGGGAAGAGATAGCGGTAATGCCAGTACAACTAGGACCTTTATAGATGGACAAGAGAACGGATTACATAGAAGCTAGAGCCCTCCCTAAGGGGCGAGCAAAAGCCAGGAAGGTCGTCCGACAAGCAGCACGCTACAACATCAGAAATGGTAAACTGTATTGTTGATCCTTTAGTGGACCAGATCTATTAGCAGTACATCCCACCCAAGCAAAAATGATAATGTAAGAACTACACTTTGGGATATGCGGCATGCACATTGGTGGCAAAAACGTTGTGGTACGTTGCTTAACTGAGAGGTATTATTGGGTGACAATGAAGAATGACCGTTTGAAATATGCCCAAGATTGTGAAGCTTGTCAGAGAAATTCTCCTTAACCACCGATGAACCTAGAAGAGTTACATCTAGTATCAGTTCTGTGCATATTTTCCCAGTGGAGGTTGGATATAATAGGTGAGCTTCTAACTATTGTTGGGGGTGGACGAAATAAGTACCTCCTATTCACTATAGATTATCAATCTAAGTGGATCGAACTGAGGCTGTGTCAAAGATAAGGGGAGCAGAAGTGAAGAACTTTTTTTGGAACTTCATCATATACAGGTCCGAGATTCCAATGATGATCATAGTAGACAACGACCCATAATTTCATTGTGCTAAGGTTAGGCACTACTGTGCAGAGTTGAGGATTAAGATTAAGTTCTCGAACCCAAGGTAACCTTAAGCTAATGTACAAGCAGAAGCCTCGAACAAAACAATTTTGCAGGGTCTGAGAAGGAAATTGGATCAGTTGATAAAGGGGCAATGGGATTCCCAGTTACCAAACATGGTTTGGGCATATAGAATGACCAAGAGGAAACCCATTGGAGAAATCCCCTTCGTCACAGTCTACGACATGAAAGCTGTCATCCCCATCAACCATTGGATCCCCAACCTCAAGGTTGCAAAACGAACAATGGAGAGGAACACAAAAAGCTTGACACACAAACTCAATTTGCTAAGGAGCGCAAAGAATAAGCTTAGATCATAATTGCTGCCAACCAGCACAAGTTGAAGGCTTACTGTGACAGGAAAGTTCATCCTAGAGTTTTCCTTCCAGGTACCATGGTTTTACGTAAAGTATTTGAAAATACCAAGGAACCAGGAGAGGGAAAACTTGGGGGGGGGAGAACTGGGAAAGACCCTATATGATCATAGGAGAAGGCTATAACGGATCGTATAAGCTGGAGAACCCAAGGCTAGGTGCCTTGGTCAACAAATGATGGAATGCTTTCTACTTGAAGGAGTATCGCTCGGAGCAGAGTTAAAGACCTAGAAGCATAAGCGTGCAAGTGTTTAGAAGGGGCACGTACTCTTCCTAACCAGCTTGATTTTTTATTAGACTTTTTTACGAGTTGGCTGGTTTAATGAGGCGTGTTAGGAACTTCTTTGCTTATTCGATGAACATTGTACGATTATACGATTATTCAATAAAACCTTATGTTTTCAGTAACATAGCTTTACATTGCATTTTGAGTTCGATTTAATTTACTTTGTCTGATCCATGTAAGACATTTGATCAGTTCATTGTTTAGTGTGTTATTTGATTATGAAAAGCTTAACACCCAGGAAAGGCATAGAGCTTAAGTGAGATAGATGACATTGGTCCCTATGGGTAGAATCTTCACCTTGGAATCTAGCTAACCTTCCCAAAGGTAAAGCATCCTAAGGGATAGAGTTAGAGTATCGAGGAGATCGTCCATGAATAGGTCAAAAAACTCAGAGAAAAACCAATAAGCTCAAGTAATCATGGGCTAGTAGGGCCTCAAGATTAGTTCTGATGGGCTCGGATTAACAATGCCCCATGGGCAACTCAGCCATATCCTGGCACTTTGGGCATCTAAGTTCCAAGCATACTTATCTTGCAACGCCTAGGGGATAAGCTAAAGTCGATCGATGGAAAATTGAGACCCCACCATGACACTCGAGACAAGTCGCCAGGGTCCAAAGTTCAAATCTGGATGGCAGGCCTTTCATGGTCTTTGAGATAGCATGGGAAGCTTTGTGAATGAAATCGAATCTTAAGCCAGAAATACTTGGTCATGGGAAAGGCTTAGGCAAGGATGGTCTTGGCATATACCTAAGGCTAAGCATGAAAGCCTTTTAATAAGGGGGAGTCTCAAAAATGTGAGTACCCTTTAGAGACATTAAGGTTATGAAGGCTCTCTTTAAGCCTCATCCATGAGCAAATATATGTAAGGTCAGGGGGTTTAAGAGTTGTATTGAGGTCAGAGTCACTTAGAGGAAACCCTAAAGGGTGGATAGTACGAGCAAAGAAAGAAAGTGTAAAAGGTATGATATAGCTAGAAGCATAATGATATCACGTACGAGTTAAAAAGTAAAGTTACATAACTTAGTTCAAAAAAAAAAAGGAAAGACGCAGAAACAAAAAGTTATAAAATACGATGATGTTTGAAAAATGGGTCCTAAGCTGTTACAAAATACACCCCGAAGAGATAAGGATTATGTTTCATTTGTCGTCAAAGGTTGCGGCGTTGTAAGCCTTGATGAGTTCCTGCTTCTCCTTCTCGAAGTCCACTTGCTGACTTTCAAGTTACAACTCATGATACTCGTTTAAGGCAGTGATCTCCCCATCGTACTTCTCTTGGATGTCCCTCAGCCTTGTCTCAAGCTTTTCCTTAAAGGACTTGATTTTTTGGTTAGGATCAATGCGATCCTTAGCCATGTCAACCTTTAGAGTAGCTACCTCAGCCTGGTGCAGGGAACGCTCCTTGTCAAGGGCACGATCTTTGCATCAAGATGGAGGGTTGCTAGCTTCTGGGCCTTCTCATAGCGGGCCACCTGCCCTTCCAGTTGGGAGACCCTTTCCCTAAGAAGCTTAACCTCTTCTTTAGCTGAGACAGCTTTGCTTTCAACTACCCAAGCACGGCTGGGAAGAGTGCTCAGAGCAACAGTGAGAGTTGCAGTAACCTGTGATAAACGATAAATATTTAATGGTTAGGAAAAAAAAGGCCATTATAAACACGCAAACGGAGAAGCAAGTATAAAGGAAAGTACTCAACCGATAGAGAGAGGTCCAAGACATGGTGATCAGGTCAGACGAGTCTAGGGAGGTTAAATCCTTATGATCTTACACAAGCATTCTAGCTAACAAGGTCGCTATAGCGAGCAAAGGTTGGAGAGAGCATGTTTGCCAACCCGGGGCAGCTGAGCACCCTCTTTGAGGTCCTCAACCTCCTACTCAGATAGATCACAGGGATGGTTGATAAGGAACCCACATTCACCACCCGCACATTTAATGTACACGCGAGGGAGGTGGGGGTCACCACCTTTAACTAGAGTTCCACTAGGGCATACATAGATGAACGATACAGTATTTTATACAATAGTATATTTTTCACATCACAAGATCACAAGGTCTGATTTGCAATGCAGACACGCTTCTCCAGCATAAAAGGGTGATTGCAATAATTGAAAATATGACCACCAGTAGAAACAGTAAACTTACCGAGGGAAAAGGCCGCCGGCTGGGACTACTCAGGGTCGCCGGTACGGGCCTTGTTCTTGGGTGGTGACGACAGTGCAAGTTCATCTTGAGGAGGAGAGAGGGGAACTTCAAGATTCTCTACTTCCTCTTGCTGAGGGTTCTCCAGTGGCTCTTTAGCCTGGGCCGGAGTCTTTTCCTTCTTCTTCTCGAAATCTGAAGCCTTAACCATCTTCCTCCTTGGATTAGGCTTGAAAGCCACCCTCAGCTCAGTTAGAGCTTTGACGTTAACGGGATTGGTGGTGGAGGCTCCCTTCTTGTGAACCTAGGAAGCTTGAAGAACCTCAAGGACATGGATACGATCTCCATGGGCCAGGGGCTTGATTCCCTCTAGGCCCTCAAGTGAGAGGCGCTCAAAGCACTAGAGTCATCTGAGTCGATGATGTTTGGAGGAGATTTATAGAGCGTCGTTTACCAAGTTATGACGAAAGTTGACGGCACATGAGGTTTTCAAAGAAAGCTTGATGGATTTGTATACGATAGGCCCCAGACTCTCGGCCAAGTTTTTCCAAGTCCCAGAAGACAAGGATGTGAGTCCTCTTCCAGTAGAGTAGGGAGGTTCCAGAAGCAGTGTTTCTTTGACATACATGATGCAGTGGCTCAGGTAAAAGTTGTTGGGCGGAGTCATCTTGAACTTGAAGAGTACTCGGAACTCGAGTAACCCCATACGGCAGCCAAACCACCGATTGAGATGATCAAAGCAGGCGAGGATGCGGATGCTATCAAGACACCACTGTTCCACTGGGTAACCATAGAACTCCATGGCAGCACAAATAAACGAGGGGATCAGGAAGGTAAGGTCATAGACGATCTTATAAGAATGGACTAGCAACGAGCGGATGCATCTGCTACGTGTCCATAGGAGGCATACGTCGCATAACTTCATGCTTGGCCAGTAGTACCCTTCATTTAACCAACTGATCGTGAGGTTTCTTCCCCCAATGTGCATGGCACATATCCCTGTATGTAGCTCCTTCATCATAGTCTTTGCTTGGGTAAGGTGAACTAGTAATAGGTCCGTTCCGTCAAACGATCAAAAATAGAGCTTTCCATCTCTGATATTATACCAAGATGTCTGTCTAACGATCTTTCTAGCCTCTACCTTGCCTTCCATCAGCACTCTGTCCTCTATGGTGTTCATGATTTCATCCATCCAAGACGGGCTTAGCTGTATGTGCATCATTTGTACTGATTCCTCTTGTTCGTCAGTGCTTGGAGCGGCCAAATGCTCCATTGGGATCGTACGTTGCATCTTGTATTCGATGGATGAGGCAAGGTTTGCCAACGTGTCTGTATGTGTGTTTTCAGAATGCAAAAGTTGCTGGATTGAGAGTTTTTCAAACTTATCGACAAGCCCTTTGGTTACCCTAAGGTAAGCCTCTATCGAGACATGGTGTGATGCATATTCCCCGAGTACATGGTTTGCAATGAGCTACGTATTTCCCGAGTACCTAGTTCTTGAGGCACTTTAATCATCTTTACTTTTAGCACGAGTGCGAGTCGCAAGCCTGGCAATGACGCCTCTTATTTAGCCCTGTTTTTTGTGGCTTTCCACCCAAGTGTTAGTGCTTGCTCCATGATCGTACCATCCAATGTCTTCAATACCATACCTGCTCCAGCCCCTTTGACTTTCAAGGACCCATCTGTGTACAAAGTATAGTGGTCAACCCCCAGCTCGTTTCGTTCAGCTTTCTATATTCATTCCTAAATGTCCAGCTCAGGGGTCGTGAACTCCACTACAAAGTCCGTCAATTCTTGTCGATTTATTGCCGTCCTCGACCTATATTCGATATCATGCTGAGCAACCTTAATTGCCAACATCGTTATCTTTCTCGAGAAGTTTAGAGAATGCAGGATCGTTCTCAATGGTTACTCGATCATGACTATCACCTTGAATGCTTGAAAATATGGTCTAAGTTTTCTGGATGACATGACAAGTGCAAGTATTAATTTCTGCAGCTTCGAATAGAGAGTCTCTTGGTCGAGGAGAGCTTTCGAAATGTACTATATGAGGAGTTGGCCCCCCCCCCCTCTCGTGTCTTCTCGAACTAGAGCTCTGCATACTGCCACTTCTGAGACTTCTAGGTACATGTACAGGTCCTCTCCCATTATTAGCTTGTTGATCATAGAAGGAGAAACCAAGTAATGCTTGAGAGATTGAAAACCCTTTTCACATTTATTGGTCCAGATTTCCCCCTTAGCTTCTTAAAGGCTTCGAAAATGGCTTGCATTAGTCCATGGAGCTCGATAGCATCCTCAGGAAAGGTTGAATATGGACTTTGAACCTAGACCTAATAATGGGTAAAGATAACAAGCATTCAATTCTTAGCCCTGATCATAACTATGGCACCCACTTACACACGCTAAATGAGGTGGTGCAAGGGGAGTGATCTATGTCGGGTATCCTTCACAGCTCAGCTCATCAAAAGGAAATTAAATCCAGCGAAGTACAACTAAGGAAATTAAATCAATGCCTCTAGATTTCCATTCAAGCTCTGTATTTCCTTGACCGTTTATGGTGACCTCATCTTGATCATTGCTTCCAATTGGTCTAGATTTACTTAGATACGAGATTAATTGATGAGGTATCCTAGAAACTTCCCTGATCCTATGCCGAACATGCAGTTATCCAGATTTAACTTCATTCCATGTTCCATGAGGAGGTCGTAGCATCCCCTGAGGTCTTTAACGTGATCCTGCCTTTTCTTACTCTTCAAGAGTATTTCATCTACATATACCTCTATTATGTCACCGATCATCAGTTGAACAACTTGTAAACTAACCTCTGGTAGGTCGCTTCTGCATTCTTCAGACTGAAAGGTATTACCCTATTGGCACCCTTTTCTGTTATGACCGCAATCTTCACCATGTCCCCTAATGCTATTCTAATGTGGTTGTACCTACTATATGCATCCATGAAGCTGACGAGCTCATGCCTAGCCGTTGAGTCTACTAACTTATCAATCTAAGGTAATGGGGAACCGTCCTTAGGGCATGTCTTGTTTAAGTCTGTTAAATCCACACAAACCCTAGGTTTTCCGTTCTTTCTTTTACCAGCACCATGTTGGACAATTATTTTGTGGTACCTCCTTAATGAATCTTGCCGCTAGTAGTTTTTCCATCTCTTGCTCGATGATCCTGTTTCTTTAAGAAGCAAAGGTTAGCTTTTTCCGTGCCACTAGTTTTGCCTTCAGGTTGACATGTAGTTGGTGCTCGATCAGCAATGGATCTATCCCTGAAATATCTCTAGCCAACCATGCAAACATGTCCTTGTGCTCTCGAAGTAGTGTCATCAAGCTCTTGCATTTAACTTCACTTTGTCCGCTTAGTTCATCTCGCACACCTGTCCGATTTTTGCAAGTCTAAAGGTTCTAGTACCACGTCTTCCTCGAACTTCTCCTTGAAAGGCCATTCTTGGGGGTCGATCTCCACATCCAGCTCATTGTCCTCAAGGTCTTGACCCCCACTTTGTGGTCACTATGGTTGAATAACCGAATCATGGGTTTTCTTGCCCCCATCCTCTTTAGTTGATACCTTCTTCATCCCTTTCGTGGCAAATACCATGCATAATCTTGTTGTAGTTATATCGTCCTTGATGGTAGGTAAATGCAACAGCCTTCATTCGGTGTAGCCATAGTCTGCATAGGATGGCATTATGGGGGGAGAGTGCATCCACCACAGCAAACGTGTTGTCAAGTTGGTTATCAAGGTGGCAACCTAAAAGGGTATGATCCATAGTGTCCTCACTCTTAAGCCTTCAAACCCCATGAGGGTGTTGCAGTGATCATGGATAGTCTCAATTAGGCTCATTCGCTCAACCGCATTTTTGAATAATACATTTATTATGGCCTTGTTGTCCACCAATACTCGTGTAACAGTTATGTGGACCATTCTGATGTTAACTACCAAGGCATCAAGTTGGTCCTCGTCATCCTCCGGGAGGTCTGCGTCTGAGAACACGAGGGCGTTCTTCCTTGGGTAGGTTTTCGTCACAGACCTAACCCTGGATTTTTCTTGCATCGTTCTTTTTCCTTCAGGGTGGCCTTAGCTCCCCTGCCTATACCATTATTCAATCCAGACGTGGGAAGGTTGTTTCCTCGGGATATTTTGGTGCTTGGATGATACAGTTCAACACTGGATACTTTTTTACTTGGCCCTTAGGTGGTAGTGGGATGGTCTCGAGCGGCAAGGTCTCTTTTTTTATTGCGATGATTTGCCTTACCTTGCGGCTTTAATGAATCTTTAACATTTTTCCAGTACTCATAGGTCAAGTACTCCCAGCAATATCCCTTATCGACCAACTCAGTAAAGTGTCACTTGAGGACCCCACGGTCAATTGTCTTATGCTCATTCCCCTAGTGGTAGGCATAAAACTCTTTGGAGTCATTTCTAGACTAATTCGAGAGTAAGGGAGGCCTCTTTAGCCATGACTCATTCATTATGTTATGGAGTATGATCAAGATGGGAATCGTGGTTAGAGGGACAAAGAACTTTCCTCTAGAGCTGGAGGATTGTTGACTCGAGGCTTTCCTCTGGTTATCGTAATTGCTTTTTTCTGACATGCTACTGTTGTTGTGCGATGACGTGCGAGATCCTTGAGTGTGTCCTATCACCTTGGTCCCCAATGTCCCCGAAGTCCCTTGATTGTAACCCCTGGTGTCCAAAAAAGGAAAGGAAAACAAGTCCCAAAAAAAAAGGAAAAAGAGTACCAAAGAAAAGTGAAAAAAAATAGAGAAGAAAAAAGAGAAAAGAGTTCTACAAAAAGAGTTCGAATGAAAAAGAAAGAAAATCCGAAAAAAATATTTTGTGTGTGTGTGTGTATGTTGTACATAAAGAATAAGTAGTTTGGGAAGTAGCTTCATTTGAAAAAGGAAAATAGTAGCACCTAGGAGTAGTTTTGAGGTACTTCAACTTGTGAATTGCTTGCTAGGTTGCTTGGTCTTTGATTATTCTAACCATTTCTTTCGATTAAACTCCCCTTGCTTAAATCCCCATTACAACCTAAATAAAAGTCATCTTGATCTAAAACTCTTATATGTGGAATAGTTGGAGTAATTGGGTGAAGCGCAAATCTATGGAAAACATGTGATCGATTTGATTTTTGAGTGCAAACACTAACCCTCTAAACACTGGAGTGCATTGAGTGATTTCTTGTGAGTTAATTGGTTAGGAACATGTTACTTTGAATACATCTCAATGCATGCACTTGATTTGACATATAGCTTGTTTGGCTTATTAGACATGCATTGATTCCACGTTCTAATTGTGCTTAAAAAAAGCTCAATCCATTAGCCATGGTTGTTTGAGAGAAAATATTCATCATTCAGGATAGTCACATGCTTTTATGTTTAGTCTTGTATTTCTTTTCTACTTTGAGTCTAGCTTACTTTACTTCCTTTTCTTCCTTGTTTGCTCAGGTACAAGCAAAGTCTAAGTGTAAGGTAGTTTGTTAGGTCCATAATTACGTTCTAATTATGTTTCTAACTTCATACTTATTGTTTGCCTTCTATGAATAAAGCATCATTTTTATAATATTTCCTTGTTATGCTAGGAAATTGGGAGTTGGCACGGAAACTCTCTAAAATATGGAAATTAATTACTTTTTGAAGAAGTCAAGCACATTTCCGAAGCTCTTGGAGAAGATGGAGCAAAACTGGAAAAATGACAAAAAGTCGGTCAACGGTTAACTCCGGCCAGTCCACGGTCAAAATCCAGCAAGTCATCACCGGTCAATAACAATAGTCAAGTCAAGTTAGGCCAAGGCCCAAGAGTCCAAGCCTACAAGGAAGATATTTTGAGAGATGAATGCACATGCAAGTCACATGACTTGGGGTGAGTTACACATTATGACAACCTAAAATCCTAAAGTTTAGGATCATATCTAAGCATCTTGTTTTGAATTTTAAACACCCAAAATATCTCCTTGGAACATATATAGTCGAGCTCCCCCCTCCCCTCACACATATCACACTTCACTTTTTCATTTTTCATAGTTTTAGTCACTCTTTATAGCCCTCATTCATACCTAAACCCTCTAGCACTCCCCTTCACCTCTAAAACGCACTCTAGCACCACCAAAAGGCCTAGGAAACTCCATCACCACCACCATACTCTCATCTCCACCCTCTTCAACCTAGTCTAAGATGGGTTCATCAATTTTGTTGAGCTAAGGAGCAAGAAAGGAGCCAAGAAGTGAAGAAAGAACTTGAAGAGCTTGGAGGCTTTGCTTAAGAGACCCTTCAGTTATTTCTTATACCTATTCACTCTCATCTATGTATCTAAAATCTATTGTAGCTTTGTGGAGTGAGTAGTCCCATTTGGAAAGCTAGGGTTTGAACCCTAGCCATGTGATGTGAACAAATGATGTCTTGATCTATGTATGGTTTATGTTTTTAATGTGTGTTATGTGAAGTTTTGTTGTGAATGAGATTACTAAGTGTTTGTGGATGTTTATATGCTTGAGGTTTATGATTTTTTTTATCTATGCATGTGTTAACCCTAGCTAAGTTAATATATGTATGAAAAGACTAAAAATGGGACCTTATTTGAATTAGCTACTCATTTAAGGCTAGATGTGCATGTAAACGTGATTATGGTCTATTCCGAGAAGGATTACCTTAAGGTTTTGTTTTTTTAGCGCTAAGCAAGGACTAGAGCATCCTTGAGTCTCACTAGACTTGAGGGACTATAGTTAAGCACACATTGAATCGAGAGGTTATTGTGGTTACTAGTTGATTCTTTCGATTCGTAACTCAAAATGGTGTGAATTGGGAGATTCACTTAGACTATCTCTCAGGTCCTCCAAAAGAGGTTCAGTAAAGGGAACCTTCCATATGTATCACATTGTATGCTTATTAACTTCACCCACATGACATACGGTCAAGATGTAAGCCCGAAATGGCTTATGTCTTGATTCTGGTTCACTAAATGCTTCAAGGTTGGGATCAAGTCGTCTAGAGTCTAAAATGCCCTAAGAACTTGGGTTCAAAATCAAACATGACTCAAAAGGTCACAATTTGGACATGAATTGTGTGAAATGGACTTTAATAACCCACTTCATAAATCGAGACATTGTTTGAGCATCATATAGTTAGTGGGGATTTCCTTAGTCAGCCATTCTTATGTATATTGAATTCGTTTGCTATTGTAGTTTCTGTGTCTTAGTATAATCAATCAATAAATTTTCGGATAATCACTCACCGTAGTCTAAATCACCCCTTACAATGCTAGGTCTCCAAGGAACTTGGTAGTGTAAGATACTTTTTCGCATTTCATTTTAGTTTAGTGTCAAGTAAGTCTCTAGTTTAGCCGTAGTTTAAGTTCTTAATCAATTCGAACTAATGAGTTATAGTGGCTAATCCTCGTGGGTTCGACACTAGCCTTCTTTTAAATACTATAACTTGACCCCGTATACTTCCAGGTAAGAGAAAAATCACTTAACCTTAGAATAATCAATAGTCAAAAGGTTGAGGGGATAAATCTCTTGAACAAATTTCTGGCGCCGTTGTCGAGGATTAGGATCATCTTTATTCCTTAGCTTCGGAAGGCCTTAATTGCGGTAAAACTGGACATTTTGCTTGATGTTTGTTTCTTAGCTTTGTAGTTTCCCTTCAATTTATTACTTATTACTTTATTTTCTTTGTCTTTGATCCTTAGAATACTTCAGTAGATGCTTTGAGGTGAAAGTGTGCTAGATTTTTGTGTTATTAACCAATTTCGGGGCAGTCTGTTCGACCGGTAAAAGGATATTCCTCGACCTGTCGAGAATTGGCTCAGAGGAGTCAGTAGCTTGCTTTCGACCGATCAAGGAATTCTCTCGACCCGTCGAAAACTGGTTGTGTCTCAGGCAGGTTCTTCTTTTGACCTTTAGAGGAAATCTCTCTACCCGTCGAAAATTTTGCTGAAGCTAAGGTTGTTTCACTTATCTCTCTAGATTATTTACCTTGAGTATTTATATTTGTTGGAGCATATCTAAGTAGTGTCTTACTTTCAAGCATAGTAGTTAGTGTGTCTAGATCTAGCAAACTTAATCTCCGCTACACCTAAGATCATTAGGACCTTATCACATTTGAACTCTTAGAGTGCTCATTGATGTTTCCTTGAGGGGGGGTGTCAAAGAAGCATCGTGGAAGGCCCTTATAGCTTTAAGTACTTTAAAAGTTTGGAGGACTAATATCTATCGGTTGCTTAGTGTGATTTTAGGTGTCATTCCATCGAATCTTCTTTTCGAGGAAGAATTCATCATGGATAGGACATCATTGAAGCAAGACCTTTAAGGGATAGTGTTTTACCATCTTTGTCAATGCATACCTGTTGCATTGTTCTTCAACCTTTAGTGGGAAAATCCTTTAAGACAAAATATAGTTTTCTCCAAACCTTACAAATCTTTATGGGACATCCACATTCCGATCTCTATTCTCACTTGTTGGAGTTCGAGGAAGCATGTACAAGGTTCAACATCTGGAACATGGATCCGGGACAATTAAAGCTTCAAGTATTTCCTTCGAGTTTATGGGATAAGGCAAATATATGGTTCAAAAAGCTTGCTCCTAACTCAATTCACTCATGGGAGGCAATGCAACACAACTTCATCACAAAGTATTTTTCTCCGAGCAAGATCAACGAAAGGAGAACAAGCTTGATGACCTTCCGAGAAGAGGATGGGGAACTCTTTTGCGAGGCATGGGAGCAATTCAAATATCTAGAGCTTGGGTGCCCTAACTACGGTCAAACCCAAGATATTTTATTATCTCTCTTCTTCCAAGGATTATGTTAGAAACGAGAAGGAAGGTTGACAATGCATGTGGAGGAGATTTCATGGACAATACCGCGGATGAAGCATATGTTCTACTCGAAAAGATGTCAGAATGGTCTTCCTTGTGGGATGTCAAGCCCAATGCTCAAACACCAGTAATAGCAAGGAGAGAAGCCATCCAAGACAATCGGGAAAGTCAGTATGAATTCAAGGGAGTTATGTATGTACAAGAGGATGTCATAAAGTGACTTGAAGAGACCGTGAACAAGAAGTTTGACCTTTTGTTGAAGCAAATTCGGAATGGAAGCTATGGTAATCAAATTACAGAGACTAGTGTGGCACCTTGCATGATTTGTAAGAGTGTTGATGCATGAGGCTCCATGTTGCTTACGTCAGTGAGACTATCTAGAGACTATTAAGGAATGGAAGCATATGTCATTGGGTGCACATAGGAGTAATCTGGGTTGGCATACCAATCCTATTTTCTCATGGGATGATCCTAGCCAACCCAACCATTGTGGTCAAGCAAATGGTCATGATTTCAAGCATGGAGCTACTGAAGTTACATGGGCTAGTGGATAGTATGTTAATACTATGGGAGGCAACTCTTGCCAACCACAAGCATCTTTCTCTCCAATACCACAACAAGCTCCAATGCAACAAGCACCGCTGCCTCGAGGGGAATTTTCAAAGTCTAAGTTGGAGGAGTTGATGACCAAGCTATTTTCACAACATGAGATGCTTCTTCAAGGAAAATTAGAAGCTCAACGAGCGGAAGACAAGAAGATGTACTTGGATATCTTCAAAGAGCTTAATGGAAGAGAACAAGGAGATCTAGAAGGCGAACTAATGTGTACTCCGGAACATGGAGGAACAATTAAGTCAATTTGAAAAAGCACATCAAGTTCAACAAGACAAAAGGACCAATGAATTCCCGTCTTGCACCAAAAATGATCAAAATCATCAAGGTCAAGTGGTCAATGTGGTGTTGGCTACTGGAAGAAGATATGATGATTATGGTGATGCACCCTTGGTAAAAAGCGAATGTGAAAGTAATAATGAGGAGGACGTAAGCATATCGGGTGCACCTAGCATACCTCCCAGATTTTATAATAAAGCCAAGCGGAAGCATAAAGGTATCAAAATCCAAGCCGAGACTAAAGTAAACCCGGATGAAGTTAAGTTCTTACCTTTTCCTCAAGCTAATGATAAAGGAAGGGCACACGCTATCATGAGTCGTCACACAAAAGCCTTCAAGTTATTCAATGAAGCTCCTTCGATTCTGGCACTACAAGTCTATAGTGTTAATGTTGTGGGAAGTAAGGTCAATGATGTTAAAGAAATCAAGGCATCGGATAGGGGCATGAGCCACGAAAAGAAAAAGAAATTGAAGAAGAACAAGCTTGAGAAAGAGGCATTGGTAGTTGGCAGCAAGGTCACCTTGAAGAGCCTTAATCCCTTGAGGAGTACTAATTACAAATTTCTTGAGCTATGTCCTCAAGAAGTGGTCCATTTGATGAATTTTAAGAATTGGAGAACTTTCAAGCTCCATGAGACACAAATTGAGGCTTTCGAGCCAAACACGAATCGGAGTGCGGAAGTCTATCACTTTAAGGACCTAACCATGGTGCTTTGAATTTGTAGCTTCCACCACTGACCGTGTTAATGTTGATAAACTTGAACTTGTGATGGTCGGACATCATTGGTATATTCGAGGAATAAGTGTAAGGTTGGAGGAGCATTGGGCATGAATAATGGAGCATTGAGGTCATGAACTAGGAGCGTAATTTCTAGAAATTTTTGACGGGTCGAAGGTTTCTCTCGACACATCGAATGCAGGCTCCTATTCGGTTTGTTGCACATTTTCGAGCAGTCGAGAACCCTAGTGCAATTTTTTTCTACCGTCGAGGATTCTCCTAAACCAAGTTGACAATTGTAAAGATTTGAATACCAAAAGGTTGAGACTTTAAGGCAAGGAGCATAGAGTAATCCCTTATGGCTTAGACAAGTCCAAGAGTACCATTTGAGGATCATGACCAAGCCTATGTAACCTTGGATGGTGAGGCCTAACTTGGCTTTTGTTGGTTTAAATGTTCTTACTCATGGAGCATGGAGAACGGAGCTGGTTAAAGCGTTTACACCCTCTTTCTCCTTACTCTCTCTTTACTTCTTAGCATGACATGCATATGTTGAAAATGATGCTTAGGGTATTGTTTGGAGTCACATAGAATGTGGTAGTCTTATATAAGTGTGAGAACCCCTCATGTTTTATGCTTGATTACAATGTTATTCTCTTTTGAAATGTGATTAGTATGCATGCCCACATTGTGGTTGATAGGACTCTAATAGCGTCATTACTTCTTAGAGATTATATGACCCTTTAGGTGTGAGTTCATGCTAGTTGTCATGCATAGGAGAACATATGTTAGGAGAATAAAATGTGAAATGATGATGCCTTTGCTATCTTTTGTACACTTGTGTTTATTGTGTGGTTTGATGCAAATTAAGGACAATTTGATTCTAAAGTGTGAGGTAGACGGCTAAATTATTATCATTTCTTATCCTAAAAATCCATAAAAATTGAAAAAATTGAGAAAATGCAATGCAAAAATATGTGTGTTTTTGTGTGATTGTTTCCTAATAATGGTTCTCGATGATAAAATTGAATTTATGCCTAGTGGATTGCATGATTTTATGCATGTGTGAAACAAAAATGGAAACAATACATTTTAATCGGTTGAAAAGTATATGTCCCTCAAAATGTGTGCATGTGAGAAAAAGAAGAATTAACATGTTTCAAAGCTATCATTGCCTATGTGAGATTTTGAGCCAAAATGTGCATAACTAGTTCATTTAGTGCACCCATTTTTTTATGTGTGATATCAATTGGTTATGTGTAAGCTAGAACTTTCTTTCAACCGTGAAAAGCATGTTTTTCGAAACATGAGTAGTTTTCAAAGATGATAGAGGCATTAGGATCACCACCATGGCCAAATAGCTTTACAACCTATAATGCATATATCCTTTAGTGAGCCAATTTGAGCCTTTTAATACTTAACTTTTTCTTTCATGAACACTGCGAATATCTACCTAGCTTAAATACTTATCATATCCCTTAACTCGGCAAACTAGCAAGCGATGATGAAGTTCTATTAGGATGCGGTCTAATGTTGCAAAGAATGTCAACAGATAAATGTGAGGTGGAGGAGGTCTTGTGTTGGTCAATTTCTTTTGTAATTGTTTAGTAGTCCGGAAAAAAAAGAAGGAAAAAGAGTACCAAAGAAAAGCAAACAAAAAATATATAAAAAAAAAGAGTTCTACAAAAAGAGTTATGATTGAAAAACAAAGAAAATCCCAAAAATTGTGTGTGTGTGTGTGTGTGTGTGTGTGTTGTACATAAAGAATAAGTAGTTTGGGAAGTAGCTTCATTTGAAAAAGGAAAATAGTAGCACCTAGGAGTAGTTTTGAGGTACTTCAACTTGTGAATTGCTTGCTAGGTTGCTTGGTCTTTGATTATCCTATCCATTTCTTTCGATGAAACCGCCCTTCCTTAAATCCCCATTACAACCTAAATAAAAGTCATCTTGATCTGAAACTCTTATGTGTGGAATAGTTGAAGTAATTGGGTGAAGAGCAAACCTATGGAAAACATGTGATCAATTTGATTTTTGAGTACAAACACTAACCCTCTAAACACTGGAATGCATTGAGTGATTTCTTGTGAGTTAATTGGTTAGGAACATGTTAGTTTGGATACATCTCAATGCCTGCATTTGATTTGACATATAGCTTGTTTGGCTTATTAGACATGCATTGATTCCACATTCTAATTGTGCTTAAGAAAAGTTCAATCTATTAGTCATGGTTCTTTGACAGAAAATATTCACCATTACGGACACTCACATGCTTTAATGTTTAGTTTTGTATTTCTTTTGTACTTTGAGTCTAGCTTAACTTACTTTATTTTCTTCCTTATTTGCTTGGGGACAAGGAAAGTCGAAGTGTGATGTAGTTTGTTAAGTTCATAATTATGTTCCTAACTTCATACTTATTGTTTGCCTTCTATGAATAAAGAATCATTTTTATAATGTTTCCTTGTTATGTTAGGAAAGTGGGAGTTGACACGAAAACTCTCTAAGAGATGGTAATTAATCACTTTTTGGAGAAGCCAAGCGCATTTTCGAGGTTCTTGGAGAAGATGGAGTAAAACCGGGAAAATGACGAAAACTCGACGCCAATCAACAGGTAACTTCTGCTAGTCAATAGTCAAACTCCAGCAAATTATCATCGGTCAATGGCAAGAGTCAAGTCAAGGTGGGCCAAGACCCAAGAGTCCAAGCCTACAAAGAAGATATTTTGAGAGATGGATGTACAAGCAAGTCACATGACTTGAGGTGAGTCACACATTAGAACCACCTAAAAGCCAAAAGTTTAGGATCATGTCTAAGCATCTTATTTTGAATTTTAAACACCCAAATATCTCATTGGAACATAATTTTTGAGCTCGCTTCGCCCCTCACACATTTCATACTTCACTTTTTCATTTCTCATAGTTTCGTCAATATGTGTTGTGTTTAATGTTCAAAAAGAAAATAAAAAAAATAGAAAAAGAATGTACCAAAGAAAATAAAAGAGAAAAATAGAAAAGAGAAAAGAGTTTCATAAAAAGAGTATGAGTTGTAAGTAAAATAAGTGTTTTAGGAAGTAGCTTTGTTTAAAAAAATGAAAGTTAATGGCACCTAGATGTTATGTAAAGGAACTTCAACATGTGAATTGCTTGTTAGGTTTCTTGGTTATTGAATTCATATCCCCTTCTTTCATTAGTTCCCTTCCTTAAGCCTCATTACAACCTAAATAAAAGTACGTCCTCTTAATTTGAAACTCTTGTAGGTGAAATTGTTGAAGTATTAATTGGTTGAAGAACAAGCTTATATAAAATGTATGATTAATCCAATTTTTGAGTGCCAACACTAACCCTTCAAACACTTGAGTGAGTTGAGTGATATTTTGTGAGTTTGATTGTTAGAAACATGTTGGTTTGAATACATCTCATTGTGATGCATTTGGCTTGGCATGTCTTGGCTTGTCATGATTTTGGATATTATGTTGTTTGAAGAACCTGTTTTCTATGTCATGAAAAGTTAGACCACATAGAGGGTAGAGAAACATCACGGTAAAATTGATATTGCTTTAAAGGTTTCTGACTTTACTGGTGGTGATACATAAATAATTGATTATGGTGCGTCTGATCATATGACATTTGATAAATCTCTGTTTTTGAGTTTTATTACCTCACACTTAAGCTTTTCTTGTCCTCAAGCAAACATAAAAGAAATAAAAATAAACTATGACTCAAAGTCACACAAAGTATAGAAAGCATACAACTACACCGGGATATGTAATTGTCCCGATTTGATCATCGATTTTCCTCAAAGAAAATATACAAAGTCATTGTGATGCATTTAGCTTGGTATATCCATTTCAGCTTATTAACCATGCATTGATTTTATGTTCTAAACTATTGCTCAAAAGAAGTTCAATCCATTAAGCCATGATTCTTTGAGGAAAATTGATCATCAAATCGGGACACTTACATATCCTGGTGTGGTTGTATCCTTTCTATACTTTGTGTGAGTTTGAGTCATATTTTATTTTTATTTCTTTTACGTTTGCATGAGGACAAGCAACACTTAAGTGTTAGGTAATAAGACTCGAAAACAGAGATTTATTAAAGATCATATGATCAGATGCACCAGAATCAATTATCTATGTATCACCACCAGTAAAGTCAAAAACTTTTAAAGTAATACCAATTTTACCTTGATGTTTCTCAGTTAGAGAAACATTACTCTTTATGTAGTCTTGACTTTCCATGTCATAGAAAACAGGTTCTTCAAACAAGAAAATAACCAAAGCTATGACAAATTCTTTACAAGCGAACAAGACAAGCAACGAACAAATCAAAAAATTAACGGGTAAAAAGGGGTTTATCGAAAGAGACAATTCAGGACATGACGATCTTGAACAAAGAACAAGAACAGATCTCCAAACAAATTCGCAGCAGAAACAAAGACAAATCTTTATAAAAAAAAATTCAGCGTCAAACTTGGGCTTTGATGCAAAGTCAAAGAGAACAAAAAAAGATGAGAATTTTTTAATATATTGATGAAAGGACCCAACCCCGATTCAGTTACCTAAATCGGAATCAAACTCCTTCTGAAAATACGAACCAACAAAAAAATTTCAAAATTTCGGCAGAGTTTCGTTACTAACGTGGAATTGCCATAACCTGCACCCAGAAAATAACACTTCATCCTATGCCACAAAAGCCAAACTGTGGGCACCAATCCCTTCCGGATTTCTCAACATCAATATATGAATCATAAACAGTAAACAGTACTGTAGTATATGTATATATCTGAGAAAAACGTATAAACAAGTATCAGAATGTATCAGAGCGACCTCTAGAGTAAAATATATACAATATACACATCAGTAGGCGAAACAAGAACCTACTGGAAAGCACAGGTAACTCTGATCACTAGCCTCCAAACCGCGACGTGAAAACACCAAAACCTGAACTGCAACTGGGAACGGAAACCGAAAAGCCCAGGGGAAAGACAATAAACACGTTAGAGTGAGTGGACGAAAATAAATGTCTTTCACCAGTTGATATATATGTTAAAAATAACATATGTGAGTCCAGGTAAATAAAAACAATAAGTACACGAGGTAAAACCATAATCCTCAAGCGTACTGAGCATGCAAGTAAAAATCTCACGGGGTCACTCATGGACACACACCGTGCTAGTACAGTCAGAACCACGGAGTCCCTGACTTCCACGTGATTCTAGCCAGAAATGGCCTCGGATCCGGGGAAACGCCCCTCACCGGTCAGTCGGGGATACGCCCCTCCTGGTATGGCCTACCATCGGGGATCAGCCGAGAGGCAAGTGTATCGATACAACAACGTAACCAAGACTGTACTCTGTGTAAACCAAATCATAAACATTTCGATGCAAATGCATGAAACAGCATATAAGTATATGTATACTCGTATACGTATATTCGTATAAATATATTCGTATAATCATAAAACATATGCTCATGTAATCCGTAATCTCAATACGCATGCTCGAGTTCATAAATCATATAAAAGACACGCAAGAATTCCGTGAAAAGAAATTGTCCACTCACAGGTGAGCAAAAAGCGCACTCGCGCTAATCTCGAGGACAGGCGGAAGATCCCTCGCCAGAAGCTCGATCACGATCCCGATCTCGATCTCGATCTCCTGAATATTCACAAAAACATAACTGATCAAAATCATAGTTCTCAACCCTGTACAGATTCACGGAAACCAACTGTTCCTGGAAACATGCAATGCGGTACAAAATGTATAACGGAAATTTCGAAATCCCCACTCGAAACCTCGACTGAAAATCGGCTAACCAATTCAACCCAAAAACCTCTGGACAATAACCAGGGCGCGATTACGAGAAAAATGACACTAATTTCATCAAAAACTGAAAAAGTCAACTCCTCCGCCGTTGACCACCGTTGACCGCCGCCGCCGCCGGCGGTGCGCCGTCAACGGCGAGATTCTCCGACGGAGAACTTCCAGAATTAAAGCCCATCACAGGCCGAGTCACTTCCTTAACTACACCCAACCTCAATTCGAAGTCCAACACCGTCAATTCCGTCCGAAATCACATCGGAATTTCCACATCGGAACCTAATCGGATTCATCCTCAAACATCACCTCGTCCCAAACCATTAACCCAGGGAGTATCACCGAGGGGTGGGGAGCAAAACCCCCAACAACCCAACCCCAAAACCTCACCAGAAACCTACCACCCATCACCGTCGACCAAACCAAATCGGCCCCTAATCGAACTCGTAATAAACACAACCAATTCCAATAAACTCAAGTGCAAAATGAAAGAGGAACTCAAGAGGATTCGAAGGATACCCACAGCCTGGCCGGAGGTGGCCGGAAAAGTCGGGTCGCCGACGAACCGAATCGGGTCGCTCTCTCTCCTTACGGGTCAACGGCTACTTTCCAAATTTGGAAAGTCAACAGGCGGTCAACACTCGGTCAAAGCTCAAAACTGCCATTTTCAACTATTCTTCGACTATTTCGATATTTATACTCGCGCCTCGGGTCAATCGACGGTCCAAAACGAACATACGAAATGATTCGGATAAACACGAAACAATCGGATAAACTCGTCGGAAATAGAAACTTCAAATAATCATAAAATATTCCTCAGTTATCGGAAAAATCTTCCGGAACCGCCCACGAGCTCGAAATCACGTACTCTACAATTTCCGTGAAGACACTCAACCCAAATTCTCGACCAAAAACAAAGTCGCGAATCGAATCGGCAAAACACTTATACGACATAAAACTGCGAGTAAACTCCCTCTCGAGAATCGTGCCGAATACACAACAGATTCTGGTTCGGGTCGTCTCAAATCTACCCCCCTTAAAGAAATTTCGACCTCAAAATTTACGTACCTGTCAAGTGAACAGATGAGGATACTGCTCCCGCATACGCTGCTCGGTCTCCCAGGTGGCCTCCTCAACTGAGTGGTTCTGCCACAAGACCTTCACTAGCGGAATCACACGGTGCCTCAACTCCTGCTCACGACGAATGAGAATCTACACTGGCTCCTCAACATACGATAAATCCTTTCTGATCGGTAACTGCTGTGGGGCTAACACATGTGAAGGATCTGAAATGTACTTCCGCAACATCGAAACATGGAAGACATCATGCACACGAGCCATCTCAGCCGGTAACTCAAGTCTATAAGCAACAGCTCCAACCCTCTCCGTAATCTCATACGGACCACTGTATCGCGGTCGAAGCTTGCCTCGCTTCCCGAAACGCACAACTCCCCTCCACGGAGATAGTTTCAGGAAGACCTAATCACCAACCTCGAACTCTAAACTCTTCCTCCTCACATCTGCGTAACTCTTTTTCCGATCCTAGGCGATCTTCAATCGATTCCGGATAATCTATATGTCCTCCATCGTGGTTTTCACCAAATCAGGACCAATGAGCCAACGCTCGCCCACCTCACTCCAGTACAATGGAGTTCGACACTGCTTCCCGTACAGGGCCTCGTACGGTGCCATCTCAATACTGGCCTGGTAGCTGTTGTTGTAGGCGAACTCAATCAAGTGTAACTGCTAATCCCAGTTCCCGCGGAACTGCAACACACATGATCTCAACATATCCTCAAGTGTCTGAATGGTCCGCTCGGACTGCCCGTCAGTCTGAGGATGAAAAGCTGTACTAAATCGCAACCTCGTACCCAAAGCTCGCTGCAACGCCTGCCAAAACTCAGAAGTGAACTGACTATCTCGGTCAGAAACAATCGACACAGGCACACCATGCAAGCGAACAATCTCTGATAAGTACAACTTGGCCAATTTGCCCACTGAAATCTTCCCCGAAAGTGCAAGGAAGTGTGCGGATTTCGTCAGTCGGTCAACAATAACCCAAATGCCAGTGTTGCCCGCCGAAGTACGCGGCAACTGATAGACGAAATCCATCGTAATGTGCTCCCACTTCCAAACCGGAATCTCAAGTGGCTGTAGTTTCCCTGCAGGTTTCTGCCTCTCCGCCTTCACCTGCTGACAAATCAAACACCGACTCACGTACGCAGCAATCTCCCGCTTCATATTGCGCCACCAATAGTACGCTCGAAGTGTACGAAACATCTTCGTACCTCCAGGATGCATTGCATACACTGAACTGTGGGCCGCGTCCAGGATCTCCTTCTTCGAGTCTTCGTCTCTGGGTACACATAGCCTGCCTATGAACAACAACGTACCGTCGTCGCTCAATCGAAACTCTGTAGGCACACCATTCCGTATCAGGGTCCTCTTGCCCAGCAAGTAAGGATCTAAATCATGTGCCTCCCGTACCTGATCAACCAGTACGGGTCGAACCTGAAAATTGGCCAACAAAGCTCCATCATCATCATACCCAAACACAGCACCCGTAGCTCGAAGCTCGGCTAACATCGATACTCTGGCCACACACATGTGAAACAACGAGGCTCCCAATTTCCGGCTAAGTGCATCTGCCACAACATTAGCCTTCCCCGGATGGTACTCGAAAGTGCAATCGTAATCGTTGATCAACTCCATCCATCGGCGCTGCCTCATGTTCAAATCCGGCTGCGTCCGCAAATAGGTGAGACTCTTGTGATCAGTGAAAATATTACACTGAGCACCATACAAATAATGCCTCCAACTCTTCAACGCTAACACGATAGCGGCTAACTCCAAATAATGCGTCGGATAGTTGGCCTCATGCGGTTTCAGCTGTCTGGAATCATATGCGACAACTCTACCATGCTGCATCAACACACAGCCAAGACCCAACTTCGACGCGTCACTGTACACAACAAACTCACCACTGTCATCTGGCAATGTCAGAACCGGTGCAGTAGTCAATCTCTCCTTCAGGAGCAAATAACTCTCCTCGCACGCATCAGACCACTCAAACTTGACGCCCTTCTTCGTCAATCTGGTCAGTGGTGTAGCAATCCGGGAGAAATCCTGTACAAACCGTCGGTAATAGCCTGCTAACCCCAAGAAACTCCGAATCTCTGGCACAGTAGTGGGTCTACTCCAATTCAGCACGGCCTCGATCTTGTCAGGATCAACACTGACTCCCTCGGCCGAAATGACGTGGCCCAGAAACTTCACACTATCCAACCAGAACTCACACTTGCTAAACTTCGCGAACAACTGATGGTCCCACAAAGTCCGCAACACTGCTCGCAAGTGCTTCTTGTGCTGGCCCACACTCCTCGAATAGACCAAAATGTCGTCAATGAATACAATCACGAACTTATCCAAGAATCGCCGAAACACCCGATTCATCAAGTCCATGAAAGCTGCGGGAGCGTTGGTCAACCCAAACGGCATAACCAAAAACTCATAGTGCCCATATCGCATCCTGAATGCTGTCATGGCTACGTCAGAGTCTCGGATCCTCAACTGGTGATATCCGGATCGAAGGTCAATCTTCGAAAAGACTGCTGCTCCCTTCAGCTAATCGAACAAGTCGTCAATCCGTGGCAACGGATACTTATTCCTCACTGTAATCTTATTCAGCTTTCGATAGTCGATACACAAACGCATGGACCCATCCTTCTTCTGCAAAAACAACACTGGGGCACCCCACGGAGAAACACTCGGTCGAATGAATCCCTTCTCTAACAACTCCTGGAGCTGAATCTGTAACTCCCTCAACTCCGCAGGCACCATACGATACGGTGTCTGGGAAATCGGTCCAGTACCCGGCAATAACTCAATGGTAAAATCAATCTCCCGCACAGGGGGTATACCAGGTAACTCCGCTGGAAACACATCCGGAAACTCAGACACAACCTCAATACTACCAATATCCGGCACTGCAGCTATAGTGTCCACAACATGGGCTAAATATGCAACACAACCCTTCTTCAACAACCGATCCGCCCTCATCGCGGAAATCAAACACGGTAGTGAAGTGTTCTTCTCGCCACGGAATAGTATCTCAGGTAACCCTGGTCGTCGAAACGCGACCTCCTTCCTGTGGCAATCAAACATGGCCCAGTGCGACTCCAAAAAGTCCATACGCAATATCAGATCAAAATCCACAATATCAAGCAATAATAGATCAGCGGCTAAACCATGGCCATCAATAAACACCTCACAATCTCTGTAAACCCATCCAATGCTCACAACCTCACCTGACGGATACAACACCCTCCATAACCCCGGAAGTGGAGATGCAGGTACCGTAGCTAATGATGACAGTCTAAATGATATGAATGAATGTGTAGCGCCCGGATCTAACAATGCAAGTACAGGAATACCAAAAACATGTAACGTACCGATAACGACCTACGGTGATGCTCTGCCCTCTCGTAGAGTCATAGCATGAACCCTTGCCTGTCCGGCTGGTCGTCCTCGCTGGGGCTGTCCCTGCTGTCTGCCCTGGCCTGCAAACTGTGCTGGTCTCGCTCCAGAAGTGGCACATCGCTCAACTCCGGAACTCTGGGCTGCCTGTCCGTCACCGCCATACGACTAAGGACACTCCCTCGCATAGTGACCCACCTGGCCACAGCGGAAACAAGTGACAGAACCTCGCTGACATGGACCCACATGATGTCGACTGCAGAGACTACACAACGGGTACTCCCTCGGTACAGCAAATGTGCCACCAGTACGCCGAGGATAGCTAGAACCGCTAGAACCTGCACTAGCCTGTGGTCGCTGTGGTCTATCTCTCCTCCATCTCGGCCTTTGTCTCGGTACACCAGCTAGTGGTCAATATGATCCACCGCCAGAAGATGAAGCTGAACCGGAAGTATCGGAACTCTGCCTCTTCGAAGGCCCCTGACTCGGTTCACCTTCCTCAAACCGTCTCGGCCGATACCTCTGCTGTCTCTCCTGCTCAATATCCTCGCCTCGGAGTGCAGCACTAACAAACTCATCAAAGTTGTTCTGAGGCATCGTAGTCAATGTCGCCTTGATGTTCAGATTCAATCCCAGCTCAAACCTACGACACTTGGTTTCCTCTGTAGCCACCATATCCCACGCAAAACGAGACAAACGGGTGAACCGATCCCGGTACTCAAGTACAGACAAACTGCCCTACCTCAAGTTCATAAACTCCTCATACTTGCGTTGCTGGGTAGCCTGATTAAAATACCTCCGCATAAACAGATCACGGAACAATGTCCACGGGGTGTCAGCTGGAACTCTGTCGGTGCTAACCCACCAAAAGTATGCATCACCCTCAAGCAAACCAACTGCGGCTACTGTCATCTGCTCAGGAGTAAACTGCAGACGCTCACAAACACGTTCAATCTGAACCAGCCATGCCTCGCATATCTCTGGATCAACTGAACCCGAAAACACAGTAACACTCGTTGTACGAGCCTTGACCACAGGGTCAAAACGCTCTTCCAAACGCAGCACTCGTATCAGCAAGTCGCGCATTCGGCGATCCTCATCAGGATCATCATCCCGATCAACACGGGGACCACGTCGAGGAGGCATCCTACTGATACAAGACAAGCATTAGGTACAAGCAGAAAGAACGTAATCACAAAACCGCAGATATTTGAGGACACACAACACCCGAAGTATTGATGAGTACCGCTGGCCAGTCGGGTCATCACTCCAGTCATGCTGTGTCAACTCAAATACCCTAAGCGTCACAACTACAAGAGTCTACAGAATCTGACAACCTAATGCTCTGATACCAAGCTGAAAGGACCCAACCCCGATTCAGTTACCTAAATCGGAATCAAACCCCTTCTGAAAATACGAACCAACAAAAAATTTTCAAAATTTCGGCAGAGTTTCGTTACTAACGTGGAATTGCCATAACCTGCACCCAGAAAATAACACTTCATCTTATGCCACAAAAGCCAAACCATGGGCACCAATCCCATCCGGATTTCTCAACATCAATATATGAATCATAAACAGTAAACAGTACTGTAGTATATGTATATATCCGAGAAAAACCGTATAAACAAGTATCAGAATGTATCAGAGCGACCTCTAGAGTAAAATATATACAATATACACATCAGTAGGCGAAACAAGAACCTACTGGAAAGCACAGGTAACTCTGATCACTAGCCTCCAAACCGCGACGTGAAAACACCAAAACCTGAACTGCAACTGGGCACGGAAACCGAAAAGCCCAGGGGAAAGACAATAAACACGTTAGAGTGAGTGGACGAAAATAAATGTCTTTCACCAGTTGATATATATGTTAAAAATAACATATGCGAGTCCAGGTAAATAAAAACAATAAGTACACGAGGTAAAACCATAATCCTCCAGCGTACTGAGCATGCAAGTAAAAATCTCACGAGGTCACTCATGGACACACACCGTGCTAGTACAGTCAGAACCACGGAGTCCCTGACTTCCACGTGATTCTAGCCAGAAATGGCCTCGGATCCGGGGAAACGTCCCTCACCGATCAGTCGGGGATACGCCCCTCCTGGTATGGCCTACCATCGGGGATCAGCCGAGAGGCAAGTGTATCGATACAACAACGTAACCAAGACTGTACTCTGTGTAAACCAAATCATAAACATTTCGATGCAAATTCATGAAACAGCATATAAGTACATGTATACTCGTATACGTATATTCGTATAAGTATATTCGTATAATCATAAAACATATGCTCATGTAATCCGTAATCTCAATACGCATGCTCGAGTTCATAAATCATATAAAAGACTCGCAAGAATTCCGTGAAAAGAAATTGTCCACTCACAGGTGAGCAAAAAGCGCACTCGCGCTAATCTCGAGGACCGGCGGAAGATCCCTCGCCAGAAGCTCGATCACGATCCCGATCTCGATCTCGATCTCCTGAATATTCACAAAAACATAACTGATCAAAATCATAGTTCTCAACCCTGTACTGATTCACGGAAACCAACTGTTCCCGGAAACATGCAATGCGGTACAAAATGTATAACGGAAATTCCGAAATCCCCACTCGAAACCTCGACTGAAAATTGGCTAACCAATTCAACCCAAAAACCTCTGGACAATAACCAGGGCGCGATTACGAGAAAAATGACACTAATTTCATCAAAAACTGAAAAGGTCAACTCCTCCGCCGTTGACCACCGTTGACCGCCGCCGCCGGCGCCGTCAACGGCGAGATTCTCCGACGGAGAACTTCCAGAATTAAAGCCCATCACAGGCCGAGTCACTTCCTTAACTACACCCAACCTCAATTCGAAGTCCAACACCGTCAATTCCGTCTGAAATCACATCGGAATTTCCACATCGGAACCTAATCGGATTCATCCTCAAACATCACCTCGTCCCAAACCATTAACCCAGGGAGTATCACCGAGGGGTGGGGAGCAAAACCCCCAACAACCCAACCCCAAAACCTCACCAGAAACCTACCACCCATCACTGTCGACCAAACCAAATCGGCCCCTAATCGAACTCGTAATAAACACAACCAATTCCAATAAACTCAAGTGCAAAATGAAAGAGGAACTCAAGAGGATTCGAAGGATACCCACAGCCTGGCCGAAGGTGGCCGGAAAAGTCGGGTCGCCGACGAACCGAATTGGGTCGCTCTCTCTCCTTACGGGTCAATGGCTACTTTCGAAATTTGGAAAGTCAACAGGCGGTCAACACTCGGTCAAAGCTCAAAACTGCCATTTTCAACTATTCTTCGACTATTTCGATATTTATACTCGCGCGTCGGGTCAATCGACGGTCCAAAACGAACATACGAAATGATTCGGATAAACACGAAACAATCGGATAAACTCGTCGGAAACTGAAACTTCAAATAATCATAAAATATTCCTCAGTTATCGGAAAAATCTTCCGGAACCGCCCACGAGCTCAAAATTCTGTACTCTACAATTTCCGTGAAGACACTCAACCCAAATTCTCCACCGAAAACAAAGTCGCGAATCGAATCGACAAAACACTTATACGACATAAAACTGCGACTAAACTCCCTCTCGAGAATCGTGCCGAATACACAACAGATTCTGGTTCGGGTCGTCACAATTGATCACTCCTGAATTGTGACATATATACAAGGTTACTTACATACCTAATATGAAACTAATACATCTAGTAATTACTGAATATACAACTCATAATACTTCTAGGAGTGTGACTAACGCCAACAACATACAGCCTAAAATGTGACCTAAAAAATCATTTAGTTTTGACAAATTACACAAAATTCACGGAAATGTTGGTTTGATGACTAAAAAGTCACTTTAAAGCCTATAATTAAAATTATAAATCTTTTGCAGACTGGCGATTTTACCCCTCCGTTTTTGTCCAAATTTTTTTTTCAGTAATAATTTTATTTGGAAACTATTTATATTTTTAGTTAGTTTATTTCACGACTCCGCACAAACTCCATCAAAAAAAGATACTATGCCGCGTTCACAAGGATACCATGTCTCATTCATAAGGATATCATGTCAAGTTCATAAGTATACACTCTCGTTCATTAATTTTATTGAACACTTACTTTATAATTATGCTACACTAACTCGTACATAAGGATATTCTCACACGTTCATAAGGATACCATGTCGCATTCATGAGGATTCCAAGATTATTTTCGTTACTTTCTTAAGGACTCAGCACAAACTTGATCAACGATGGCTACCATGTCTCATTCACAAAATTACCTTGTCCCTTTCCTAAGGATATCGTGTCATATTCATAAGGATACCTTGTCTCATCCATAAGAAGTTAGTACTATCGTCACAACGTAAGAATACCATGTCTAGTTCACTAGCTCAGATAGATATTAACACAAGTTCAAAAAGTTACCAACACAACAACATAAAATACCAACACAAGTTCAGAAAGATACCAACACAAGTTCTAAAGGATATAAATTCACAACATAAAGATACCAACACAAGTAGATCTAAAATAGATCTCTCATTTTGATTCTATTGGAAAACTAATCTACATATCTAGAAACAACCCAAAATCTAGAATGTGACTACAAGTCCCAGACCTAGGTATTGCTAATTGGGCATGATTGATTTGTTCCCTGGTCAAAGGGTTTGTGGGAGTGCGTAAGGACTCGCCGAGGCACATGTCGATGACCAAATCGTTGAGGTTCTTGGAAATAAAGGGAAATCACTCGATGAAGAATCAGCTATGGTCTTCGGTAGAACCCTACTTTAATATCAAAATAAGATTTGGATTAGGCCTAACAAATGGGTGGGACAGGCGAGTAATGGGGCAGGCTGTAATTGGGCAGGTCTTAAACGGGCTGAAATCCATTTAATCATTTATTGTAATGGGTTATACGGAGCAACCATATGGGTTCGCATGTTAATCCAACGGGTCCATTAAAACCCGTTTATCTTTTCTTCTTTTTTAATTTTTTTAAATAATTTTTTTTCTATTGCTTTTCTTTTCTTTTCTTTCTTTAGAGATTAAATTCTATATTGATTTTTTTTTATTCGGATAAAATTTGTATTGAACTGTTTAGAGAAAGTGAGAAAGAGGAGAGAGAGAGAGAGAGAGAGAGAGAGAGAGAGAGAGAGAGAGAGAGAGAGAGAGAGGAGAGAGAAGAGAAGAGAAAGGACGAAGAGGGGGAAAGGAGAGGAGAGAGAGTAGAGAGAGGAAGAGGACAGAGAGAAGAGAAATGAGAGGAGAGGAGGAGGAGGAGGAAGTGGGAGAAAGGACGAAGAGAGGAAGAGGAGAGGAGAGAGGGGGGAGTAGGTGAGAGAGACGAAGAGAGGGAGAGGAGGGAGAGGAAGAGCAGGTGAGATAAAGACGAAAAGAGGGGAGGAGAGAGAGTTTCATGATTTTTTTTAATTCATTATTTTAATTAAAAAAATTCTATGGAAGTTTTAAAGTTAAAGTTACATTGGTTAAACGAGCTTCGTTGACAATCACAAACCCGTCCATTAAATTGACGGATTCTTAACGGGTTGACTATTAACACCTATTATGAAAACAAGAAAATTGAAGCGAGTAATAATTAGCAGATTCGCGAGTACCCCCCATATTGTGAGGCCTACTTTGGATCTTAATAGTGTATAGAAAATTAAGGCACTTTGACACTTTTATTTACAAACCATACCCATAATACACATTTGCAAAATAATATGAAGAGAGCTTGTAAGAATATGTGCCAATTTTAAATGTCATCATGAAGTGACACTTGTTATATTTAACTCTGTAGTTTTTATATTTTGATTCGAGGGTTCCAACTGAGAAAGGAAAAATATACTCTATCATCATTATGAAAAGGCCAGTTTAATGTTAGGCGTAGTAGGTGTAGTCTTGTTGATGCTCTAGTTGAATTTATCGTAATTCGAAATTTAAGTTTCATATCCCTTCAAATATGTACTCAAATATGTACTCAACAATTTTATTAATTTTATTAGTAAACCGCCTTTCTTTCAAAAAAAAAATTAATCTAGTTCATCAAATTTGCCAAATATTTACCAGTCCGAGGACAAAAATTTATGACATCTTCGTTCCACAATCATAAACACCTATAAAAATTACACAAGATACATGGAAAAAAAATTGGTATATAACACAAAATTGCTGTACGGGACAAAAAATATTGGGGTAAATGAATAGCTAAGAACCAAATTGATAAGAGTAAAAACAGCATCTCCAGCCTTGAAAAATGGTGGCAACGGAAGAGAAACTTAGACCTGTAATAATATAAAATACCATGAGTGTTTATATGAGACACATAAAAAAAATATTGATAGGATGGTACTGCACACCTAATTGGTACTTTAATGTAATAATATACATACCTCACTATATGATGCCCTCCTTTAAACTAATCCATCCCAGCCATAAAATAAGGGAATAGCATACCACGGTCTATACGGAAAAATCTTAGCAACAAACACAACTCATAATGCTGGGGAAGAACCACAACTTACGGCCTCAATCAAACAATCTTGGATAAATGCAACACGAAAGCAAGTAACTGGCTCTCAACTGTTTGGGGCAAATGCAGCTAAGGCACTTGCATGTTGAGGGGAGAGATTGTTCAGAAGGGGCTGCATTTGATGACCATAAATTGAAATCAGGTGACAAAAGGCTCTTCCTACGTGTGCTTTGACCTCAGGAGTTTCAACTGGTGATGCCACAACTTCAGCAAATACATTGACCAACTCAGGCACCAGAGAAAGGATCTGTGATAAACGCAAAAGAAATTAATAAGAGAAGTAACGCTAGTTAGTGTTCACCAACTCAGTCCAATTATACAGATCTCCTTTTACAGAGAGAGAACAACATACTGACCTCAACATTTGATGATAAAACAAGAGTAGAGACGCAAGTATACACTGCCATGGACTCCTCATGATCTTCTTTTAATGGTAGAACTTTCAAGAAAACAGGAAGTACCTGAATTTAAACAGGAAAAATGCTTATGTCCACCATTAATAACCAAGGAAAGAAAACACACCAGTCACAATGGTATACGCTAGGGTGGCACCACTGCCAATCTGCAAATTTACCTCATTCAATGGTATAAGCTCAGGGTGCACCATTATCATTCTGGCCACTGCACCAGCTGCATTATCCCTTACAGCATCATCTGGCTCAGATTCCCCAAATAGTGGGGAAAGGCGATGCAATATATCTCCATAGTATCTGGAATTTAATTGAAGGAAATTCTAGTGGAAGGCATATGCAAGGTTTTTAAGTTTAGTCAAGAGTAAATTATAATTAAAAAAAAAGATACCATAAAATGATTCATGGTGTGCAACTACACACAATTAGAAAGCAATTAAACTACCAATACAAAATAATCACGAGAAAGGATACTTGAATGTCCCCTCACCGCCATTTCTACACAGCTCTCCAACACAAAATGCAGCATTTCTCCTATTGGTTGAGTCAGATGATGTTATTTCTTTGAGAACCAAGGGCATCACATTCTGAAACCAGACACAGAATTTCAGAAACTGGCTTAGTGTATTCCAGAATTCATTCAACATATACTTGATGTTCAGTAACACTAGATGACTATACATCAACATATGCCGCAATTGGAGCACCCATGTTCTGTGCAACTTCAGCAAGGCAGGCAACAACCATGGTCCGATCTTGCAATGGACGTGAAGCTCTCTGCATATCTCAATAGTCAAAACAGTAACATAATACCAAAAGTAAATGTAAACAAAGTAGTGCAACTTCATATCCTTATGAATCTTTATCAAAACCCACCGCAAATTCCATTAAAGGTCCAAAAAGTTTTGAAAAGTTGGCTACAAAATGGGGACCCATTGACTTGGCAAAAGCAGGGAGAAGGTCAGAAACTGCATCCATGAGCTGTTCATTATGTTCAACATCACCATCATCAATCTCATCATCATATTCTGTCTGCTGACAGACAGATTTCTCCTGAAGAAGTACCAAAGTAGCATCAACCATCTGAGACATATCTGTTTAGATGACCATACTTCATCAGCCTTTAATTGTTAACCAAATAGTATAAACAAAAGTACGACAAAATGATCATATAAATTACTTACAGGGTTCCACCACCATATATCCATAATCATTGATGATGTCAGCAAGACTCATACAAGCTTGCGCAACAACTTCCTTGTCATCATCTTCAGTCATGGTCTTAATATATATATTCATCACGGTATCTGGAAATTATAATGAGAATTTTTGTATTACAGCAGGAATCCGAGACACTTGAAGGCACATATGCTGAGTGAATACGGACATTACCTAGAACTTCTCTAGCCTTTGCTTGTCCGTCCTGCAAATCAAGCTGTAATATTAGTATAGAAAATCCTGACACCTAACATAATGAACTCCAAAGTAAACTCAAGTTGGTTGACCAAAGTGCCTCAAAAAAACATCTCAACACAGAACAATGCTTAAAATGAGAGAGAGAGCTAACACTATGATTCTGGTAAACTGCATTCGCAGCTGTTAAAATATCTGCAAGAACAATAATGCAAACGTTAATCAACTGCTTATATCTTACTTATAGTCCAGTCCTTATAAGAGCAAGAACACTACACAATCCAAGCACTAGCCCCAACATCCAAAAGAACTAGGCAACGTAGCATGTCGTCAAATAATAAAAAAAATAAAAATAATAATAATAATAGAGGAGCTCCAATTAAATATTTTTCTGTGATGATAAAAGAGGTCAAAACACCAGCAAACTGGGATTTGGCAAGCATTTTATGTTTTTTTAGCATGTTAGACAGACAAAAGAACCGGCATATGCAGATATCTATACTACAACCATTCATGGTTTTACGTACACATGTCATCATCCAAAAGCTTCTGACACTTAATTCTCTGCTTCTGCGGAATACAGTAAACTATACTTTTTGAGACGTTGAAAAGTGCATTCCCGACTTTACCATGCATGAAATATATGACTTAGGTAGTGAGTTAAGAAAACAAATCAATGATCAAAAGTCATGCAATAATTAGACAAGTGCTAGTTTCGAGGCAAGTGGCATACACAAAGAACTTTGCTACTCACGTTTCAAAGAAGTGATTGCCTGAAGCCGAACATCTTCATGAAAATAACCTGAATGTCGTATGAGAATCTTCAATGACTCCTCCAAATAGCTTAGAAAAGGTCAAAGAATCTGACATAGCATTTAATGTATACAATATATTTGTAAAGTAACCCAAAAAACAATTAAAAATGCTAAGAAAACAAATTAGATGTACACGGATACGGTCCATATGAAGCCTTCGTGTGCTGCGCAAATAAGCCAAGACCTTGAGTTGCAGCTGCCTTTTCATCCAAAACACCTGTTCGTACATTAATATTTCGTACTCTTGGCTCATCACTAGCTTCATCATCAGATGAAACATCACCAAATCCATGAATATTTTCATCATCGGACTCTTCAATATCCACCGCTGAGCCATCATCAAGATTGCAGGAAGAAAATGCCAGAGGGACAACATGAGGAAGATACTGTGCACCGGAAACAAGAAAACATGAATTTGGAAACAAGTGAATACAGAAACAGTAAGTCCAAACCCATTCAGACCTGTATGAAACCATCATCCAAAATTTCTGCCACGTTACTAAAGAATCCATGAGTATACTCTCGCAGCTCACTGAACTCCAATCCGAAACCCTGTACAATACTAAACATTAGGGATATGCACATAAGAGAGACAAAGAGTGAGATGGTCATTACGGAAATTGCAGCTTCGATATACGGAGGTAAAATTGGTTCCATCCTAGTTCTCCCCACAGACATCGCAACTATTCCAACTAATTCAGTAGCTCTTGCTCGTGAACAGAGATCCACATCATTAGTAAGCACTAAGAAACTTTTCATCAACTCCAAAACCCTTTCGGCATATGGAACGAAGGCTTGTTCGGCAGCAGAAGCAACTGAACCGATTGCAGACTGCAAATGAAGTACCCAAAATAGATGATTAGAGAAAAACTACATTGTTATATTCATGAAGTAGAATATACAAAATCTTCAATATAGAATTGACGAAGACCTCCATACCATACATGTCTCCTGCAAATTACGAGGGCTACTATGTAGAGCCCCTAGTAGTTTCCCCATCAAGGCATCAAGAAACGGAAGGATTTCCTCACCCATGTTCTCACAAAATGCTGCCAAAGCATAATATGACTTCTCCTGCACATATAGATTTTCTTATTTATCATTCAGCATTTTAAACAAATTTTGTTCTTTACATTAATAAAATACTTAAAATGCTGCCAAAGCATAATATGTTCTTTTAATAATTCAGAAACCAACCCCCGCCAAGTCCTAATTTCCTAGGAGGCTAGAAACTTCCCAGTTAGTCAAATCAACCTAACAAGATATTCTAATTCCTACATTCCACAAAACATACCTTTACTTCATCAGATGTGTCTTCAAGGGCTTTCAAAATGCAAGGAAGTACGCTTTCATAGTGAGATACAATCTCAGGTTGCAAATGCTCGGCAAATTGACCCAAAGTAAAGGAAGCAGCCCCCCTGACCATTTCCTCTGGATCTCTCATAGCACCTAAAACAACATGAAGAACTGGATCCAGTTTATCTTTCATTGACTCCAGACAGCCCTCAGAAATGACACCCAAAGCAAAAACAGAAGCTTCCCTATACTTTGGATTTGGATTCTGACTGCTTGAAGAAGAAAATTCAAGAACCGGACTGAAGACTTGCTTGGGTATATTGAACGCCATAGTGTCAACAACTTCTGCAGCAGCTCGATCTGGAGCAAGATCATCATCTTCATCTCCATCAGTTGATTCAGCAAGCAATGGACACATAATCTGTAAAATAGGGATAACAAGCTTATACTTTTTGAGGGATTTGGATTTGTACTTTGCTAGCCACGAAATTATCTGGATTGCCTGCAAGATAACAAAGAGACGAGATAAATAAATATGAGAGCACACAGACACACACACAAAGTAAACTTCATAAGATATATTTAATTTGACAAAGATAAGTCACAGATAACAGCTCCTCGACTTGTCAGCACAACAATCGGGGATGAAGAGCGAAAAGAAAATAATTTATTTTTCAAAAAAAAACAAAACCTGATAACGAGTGTTAGAATCCAAGCTTTGGGTTGAGCAAACTTCAAGAGAGAACTGCACAATGGATTTAATAGACTCCCCTAGAAGTGGTGCAGGAGACTCAATCAGCTCATCAAATATCTCAAAAGCAAGTACAGCAACATCTTCATCGCCAGCAGCAAGGCATTGTCTTGATACATTTAAAATGCTGTGAATGAACTCTCGAAACTTGACCTGCATAATATGAGGAGAAAAAAAGGGACTTGGTTAGCTGCTCAGGCAACTGGCTAACATGCAATGCAATAAGGAAGGCCAAGACCCAAAAGTAACTTGACATGAAATGTATAATAAGTACATGACACCAAATACCAAAAGGATAATACTTTTTTATCATATTTGGTAAACACCCAATCTATTTTTATTTTCTATAGAAGGCATAAAACAAGGAGTTGAAGAACATGAGCAACAAAGAGGAGCTTTCTTGTCTATGCACATTTAAGCAATTATATAAATACTTGTTCCAAATGACTATAGTAGAGGCTTACCACTTCGGTTCCATCATGAGTGAATTCAAGAAAAGACCCCACAGCCCTGGCAATATATAAAAGCCTCAAATGAGTACTACAAACACTCTTGTGAGCAAAAGTTATAGTAAATTATTAGATTTAATGACAAAGCCAAATTGATGGGAGGTTAACATTACTTGAGTGCAACAACTTTGACCCGGTTGTTCGTCTCATCCTGCAGGCATTTCAAAAGAAGAGCTTGCAAATCTGCAAAATGGGGTCGAAACGTATTCCCAATTGTTTCGGTCAAAGAGCTGAACAATATCAATGCCACCTAGGTAAAAAACATATAAAAAAAAATATCAGTGTACTCAATCTGGTAAAACCGATAAAAAATTTACTAAATATTGCCTGAAGGGAAGAAATAAGAGATCCTACAATTTAACTTAATTATATCATATTCAACTACACAATAATTTGGTCATGCGAGCATTTTCCTTAGTAATCCTTTTGTGACCCTAATAGAAAATCCAATTCTCCTGATTCTATTCCGATAGAAATAATTAAACAATTCGAGCATTGGTAGACCCACGGACGATTGGGAACAAGCTAGTACGGTTTTGAATGGTAAAGTTAAATAACATAAACAACTAGCTTCTTTGAAAGAAGTTATTTCCCTTGGAAAGAGACACTGGCGATATGAATTGGCTAGCATCAGTACTGTATAACACAATGATGCATAATACGCATACACTGGTGGTACATTTTATTTGTTGTACAGAATTAGCCTGCCATAGTTCGGTTATCACTACGCTACTGTCTCACCTAGTGAGAAAAAGAAGAGACACGGAATTGAAAAGGGAAAGAGTGTTGTCGACGTGAAGTGAGTGAAACTACTGACCTCTCTGTGCTCCTCCTGTGCACTCTGACTACACTGAAACAGAAATGGCAACAAATCCGGCCATTCTCCGGCTGGGACAGCGTATTTCGCAACCACACTAACTACATTCGCACTCGCTCGCCTCACCAGTGGACTGCATTAATCAACACAATCCAAAACAAAACAAATCAAATCATCTACGTACACCAATGCCTATCAAACTAAACTTACAAAAATGTATCGAATTCTTAATCGACCAAAAGTGAATTGAGGAACTAGACATCATACCTGTGCTCCATGGTGATGCTTTCGATGAGGGATTGCTTGACAAGGTTCTTGAGGTTGGGAGTGAGCTTAGCCCAGTGGCCGGTGATCTTCTTGCGGAGGAGGACGGCGGCGAGTTGGCGGACGTTGGGAGTCTTGGCGGTGCGGAGATGCTGTACGAGTGCAGGGACCACCTGAGGGTCTTTGGCTAGCCGCTTTATCTGGTCCTCCGCTTGCCGCCGGGCGTCGTTGTCCGGCATCAGGAATTGTATCAGCAAAAGCTCCAGTGACTGCGACATGTCGTTCAGTCGATCGCGAACCGAGCCGAGGGTCTTCTCTTCTCTCCTCCTCAGCTCTGCTCTTTTGCTCTTCTTCTCCGATAGACTAGTAGGAGTAGTGAGAGAGTGTCTGCGAGGGTTTTGGGAGGCTTTGCTTCGGGCTTGAGGGTTCTTATACGCTGTGGGGACACTGGTCAGATATGCGGTGTCGCCTGTGGGGACCTCACTGAAATTTCATTCGGATTAACAGGATTATTATCCTCAATTTTGAATTTTATTATTTATCGATTTTTTGTGTCCCGTATTAAAATTTAAGAAATTATATATAAGTCTCTAAGACCATCTCAAATTATTATAATTTTTACACTTTAAAATGAGTTTTGATAAAAATAAAAAATTCTCTCCAATGATGAAAAATAGAGATCTCATATATCATATGGGATTCAAACTTATTGGTGGGTTATGTAAGAGACAAAAATAAAGAAAATAGAGAAGGTAGAGATATGAGGTATGAGGTATGTTATGGTTGGAGATGAGAATAGTTCATTTCATTTTGGGGTATAAGATTTTAATGATTGGAGATGAAAACATTTTAAATGAATAGTAATTTTTCAAAATCTCATAATAAGGTATGAGATTTTAATGGTTGAAGATCTTATTTCCTATTTAGGTCAGTTAACCTTTTTTGTACAAATAAGGTCTCTATACCAACTTTCTTATTTTACCATTCCTATAAGCAACTGTAATTTCATTGTTTTGATCAAAACTAGAGCATTAGAATTCAAATAGAGAGAGAAAGGGTGTGAGAGAGAGGGGGGATAGCGAGAACCTCGACCCCGCCTAGTACCTGATTACGGCGATGACCGCAACGCCTACGAGGATCGCGATCCTGACGAGGAACGCAACACCACCGCGTTACACATGACGGTGAAAAACGATGTCGGCAATTACCTTCGTGAAAGACAATGTCTACATTGATTGTCGTGAAAGACGATGTCGGCATTTATTGTCGTGTAAGACGATGTCGGCATTGACCGTCGAGAGTACAGAAGAGAGACGACGTTGGTGCTTTTAGTGAGTTTGATCTTGGTTTATAATCGCTTTTCAATGATTCGTTGTTTATTGTTTCGAATATGCTAGGTTTCAATTTTGATTTGAAATTTGTCGATATGAATTACCATGCCCACCAAGTGTTCTGTTACGACCCAAACTCAAATTACACACTTATCGAATCGTATTAGGCTTTATCGCGGATTAGTCGCACTACCGAGGTTATTAACGAATTTTTCAACGAGAGAGAATTTGATTTGAATTTCTTCACAAAAGTTGTTAAGTATTTAATTTTAAGCTTGTATGAATTTTCAGAGAATTTTTGGATAAGCGAGTTTTTTTTAGTGATTATCGAAAATTGGTAGGAGAAAATATGAAAATAAATTAATTTTTAGGTCGGTTTAATCGCAGCCATTGGATCTTGATCAGATCGATTTTGGACTATTAATCTTGCTAGCTGCTTAGGGTATAAATAGGTATGTTTTACGATATGTTTCAAAGAATTTATTTGAAGTTTTACTTTGTGATGGTTTACGATCATCATATTTTTATGCATTATGTTTTACGATATGTTTCAAAGAATTTTTTTGAAGGTTTACTTTGTGATGGTTTATTTAGAAACTTTGACGCTCTAGTTATTCGGCTGATCACCGAATAGCCGGTCGGACTGGGTTAAGACAAACACCCTGCCTGACCTAGATTGTTTCGGGTTAGGACAAACACCGTAGACTATCCCATCACCTTACTTTTCATACATACAGTCGTTCCGGGTTAGGACAAACACCATGAACGATCACCTCTATTGTATTTCAGTTTACTAGATTTGAACTCGCATTATTTAACGAAAATCAGCGGAAACACATGATATTACAGTTTTATCGTTTTACGCAGATTATGTTATTTTTGTCCACTCATTCTAACATTTTATATTTTAATATCTTTCCCTGAGCCTTTCGGTTCCTGTTGCCCAGGCTGTAGTGTAAATTCTGAGTTTGCGTGGTGTTGTCAAAGGATTTGAGTTCACTTGTCAGCTCTTCATTCAATAGGTTCCAGTCCACTGTCAGACTATATTATATGTTTATAAAGTCACTCTGAATATCAGTTATATTATGTTGTTTCAGTTACTCGAGTAGTATTCGAGTTTACTTTCCTTTGTATTCAGAACCAGCACATTGTAAATATGTTTTAAATTCTTAAGTTGAGTTTCTAGTTTTAGTTTATCATATTTGTTGAGAAATCTTGATGGAAAATTGGTGGTCCACAGTTTGTTTTTGGGAATTTGGTTTAGAAGTGTTCTCTTCTTGCAGGTTTTTGGGTTGTTCAGTTTTCAAGGGAAGTAATGTCAAAAAATTTATAGAATTTCCTAGATTATAGTTAGTCATTAGGACTTAATCTTAGTTTACTAGGTAAACTAAGGTTGGGTCCTTTCAGTTTGGTATCAGAGTATTAGATCACAGTTTCTGTAGACTTTTTGGTCATGTCAGTACAAGTATTTGATAGAGTACAACACTCTTGGGAGGATAGCCCGACTGGCCGGCGGATCCCCATCACAGCTCCAAGTTTTGTGCATTGTTAAGTGTCTAGATTCTCTTTGTTGAGCCATTTTTTCTTGGTCTCTTTGAATGGTCTAATTTTTCGTGGACTCGTAGGTCATATGCCTCGACAACCAGCTCAACAAGATGAGGCGCAATTTTTGGCCCAACAAATATTTCACGCTTGATGTTAGTGCCATGTTAGGAACATGATGATTTAGTTATTAGAGCCAAAAAGGTGGGAGCAGTTCCTTTTAGAGGGTCTCATGACTCTGAGGCTTGTGAGAACTGACTTATAAAGATTGGTCAAGTATGCGACCGCCTGCGTCCCCAGTTGACCCCAGAGAAGAGAACAAAGTTAGTTGTGGATCTGTTGCAGAACCATGCTTATCATTGGTGGGAGAGCACTAAGAAGAATGAAACCACCATCCCGTGGGCAGAGTTCCGGGAATTGTTCATGAGTCACTTCTTTAGTAAAGCTCCAGAGTAGAGGAAATATGAGGACTTTATGAATCTTCGGCAATGAGACTTGTCTGTGATGGAATATTGAGACCGTTTCACTCGCTTATCCTGATTTGCACCAAATTCTGTCAGGTTAGTGAAGGAGAGATGTTGGCCGGAGATTTGAGCAGGGTTTGCGGCCTAAGATTGCCCCATATAGGTCAAGTGTATCACGCACTAATTTTGAAGAGTTTGTTAGTGCTGTTGTGAGATGCGAAGATAGGTTTCGATCTGAGCGGGGCTAGACTCGATGATTCGAGGAAGGTGGGCCCAACTAGGGTCCTTCAAATAGGGGAGGCCCCAACGCATCTGGTTCTACATCATCTTCTGGTGAGGGATTTCAGACCTCTAGTGCATGTCATCTGAGTTATTTTTCGAGATGGATGGGGAGTCGACCACAGAGACAAAGGTCTGGGGCCAGTTCTAGTGGGTCCCGATTTACTCCATCAGCACCCAGAGATTTCTCCTTATGTAATAGATGTCACAAACACCATCTTGGACAGTGTTACCTTGGGACTTCAGCTTGTTATTATTGTGGCCTGGTGGGTTACTCTGCGAGGGAGTGTCCGCAGAAGGATACCTCAGGTAGATTTCCGATGCAAAGTTTAGATGGTGATCAGGAAGCCACTTCAGGAGTTAGAGCCGCACCACCACCCAGACAACCAGCTTATCAGAACTGGAGTTAATAGATCCAGGGGCGACACACTCTTTCATATCCGTGAGATTAGCATCAATAAATAACGGACCTGCCACTACCTTATCGGAGATGGTGCGAGTGATTTATCCCTCTGGCAAAGTGATTTTAGTTGGGCTAGTGTATCGAGACTATAGTGTTATGGTTGGAGGTTTTGGACTGTCTGCCGATCTGGTACCTCTTGACATCGTGGATTTTGATTTAATTTTAGGCATGGAATTTCTAAGCAATCATCAGTCTTTGGTTGATTGTCATTGGAAAGAGGTAGTATTTAGAAGTCCGGGGTTACCAGAGATTTTATTTTGTGGGGAAAGAAATATTCTTTCATCATGCTTTATTTCAGCTGTAAAGGCTGAGAAGATGTTGTGAAAAGGGTGTATCGCATATTTAGCACATGTAGTGAATACTTGTGTTTCCACCCCTAACCTTGAGCAAATTAAAGTGGTTAGGAAATATCCCGATGTCTTTCTTGAGGAATTACCAGATCTTCCTTCAGTAAGGGAAATAGATTTCACGATCGACCTACTTCCCGGTACAAGCCTCATAGCTCAAACTCCGTATAAGATGGCTCTAGTTGAATTGAGAGAGTTTCAGATTCAACTTCATGAACTAATTGATAAGGTTTTCATCTGTCCTAGCATATTACTGTGGGAAGCTCCAGTTTTATTTGTGAAAAAGAAGGATGGGTCGATGAGATTATGCATCGACTATCGAAAATTAAATCAGGTTACAGTAAAGAACAAATATTCATTGCCTCAGATTGATGATTTGTTTGATCAGTTAAAGGGAGCTACAATGTTCTCTAAGACCAATTTGCAGTCTGGATATCATCAATTGTGGATTAGAGAATCAGATGTCTCTAAAACCGCGTTCCGATCTCGATATGGCCACTATAAGTTCCTAGTTATGCCGTTTGGCTTGACGAATGCACCTGCTACCTTTATAGGTTTGATGAATCGAGTATTTTAGGCATAATTTGACAAATTCGTCATTTTATTTATTGACGATATCATGATTTACTCTAAGGATGTGAGGCAACATACTAGACATTTACATATTGTTCTGAGGGCCTTGAAAGAATCTCATTTATATGCCAAGTTCAGTAAATGTGAATTCTGGTTAGACAAAGTTAAATTTCTTGGCCATGTGATTTCGGCAGATGGTGTTAGTGTTGATCCTGACATAGTGGAAACGGTGTTGAATTGGACTAGACTTGCAAGTGTAGCTGATATTAGGAGTTTTCTAGGCTTAGCCGGTTATTACCGTTGGTTTATGCTAGACTTTTCATGTATTTTTGCACCTCTTACCCGACTTACGAGGAAGGGAGTTAGATTTGAATGGTCAAAGACTTGTGAGGAAAGTTTTCAGACTTTAAAGACAAGGCTGACCACTGCCCCAATAGTGGAGAATTTACTGTTTTTAGTGATGATTCCAAGTTAAGCTTGGGATGTGTATTGATGCAACAAGGAAAAGTTGTCGCTTACGGTTCCCGACAGTTGAAACCTCATGAAGTGAATTACCCCACTCCTGACTTGGAGTTAGCAACGATTATTTTTGCGTTTCAGATTTGTATAGTGCCAGGTGTCAAATTTTTACTGACCATAAAAGCCTTACGTACTTCCTAACACAACCAGAACTAAATTGGAGACAGAGAAGGTGGATGGAACTATTAAGTGATTATGAGTACACTTGTGAGTACCATCCTGGAAAGGCGAACATGGTAGATGATGCTCTTAGTCAGAAATCAGAAGTTTCTTTGTCACATTAACAAATGACTCAGATGCCACTACTATCTGAGTTGCGAGCCACTGGCGCATTTCTAAATACAAATAATAATGAATCAGGAGTCTTATTTGCCAACTTTCAGGTTCGACCTGTTCTTATTGACAAGATTCGTGAATTACAAGATTTTGATGCCTCTTTACTGAGACTAAAAGAAGTGGTACATGAAGGCGGACAACCAGACTTTACATTACGGAGAAACTAGTTGTTGGTGATTAAAGGTAGACTTTGTGTTCCGAATAATGAGGAGTTAAATTGAGAAATACTCGATGAAGCTCATTGTTCGAAATATACAATGCATCCCGGTAGTACGAAGATGTATTGAACTCTTAGGAGTATTATTGGTGGCCTAATATGAAGAGAGAAGTAGCAGCATATGTGAGTCAGTGTCTCATTTGTCAACAAGTGAAGGCGAAGCGGCAGAAATCTTCAGGCTTAATGCAACGTCTAGAGATCCTGGTATGGAAATAGGAGCATGTTATTATAGATTTTGTATACAAGCTACCTCATACATCTAAAGGACATATAAGTTTTTGGGTAGTTGTGGATCGCTTCACGAAGTCTGCACACTTTATACCAATTACAGAGAAACTTTCTGTGAGCAAACAAGCTCAGTTGTATATGCAGGAGATTGTGAAATTACATGGTGTGTCTGTTTCTATTATCTCCAATCGAGATTCTCTTTTCACTTCATAGTTTTAGAGAGCTTTATAGGAAGTTATGAGAATCAAGTTACAATTCAGTACAGCTTTTCACCTCCAGACGGATGGCCAGTCCGAGAGAATAATTCAAATGCTGGAACATATGCTAAGATCTTGCGTATTGAAATTTTTGGGAAACTGGAATTAGTACCTGCATTTGATGGAATTTGCTTATAATAATAGTTTCCACTCCAGTATTGGAATGTCACCATATGAAGCCTGATGCTGGAAACAGTATAGGACCCCACTATGTTGGAGCGAGGTAGGAGAGAAAAGCCTTATTGGTCAAGATATTGTGCAAGAAACGATAAAGAACGTGAGGATCATTCGAGACAGGTTAAAGGCTGCCCAAGATCGACAAACGAGTTATGCGAATGTTAGGAGAAAGGATCTAGAGTTCAAAGTTGGTGACTGGGTATTTTTGAAATTGTCGCCATGAAAGTTTTTGACCGGACCCGAATCGCCTTTTCCGGCCACCTCTGGCAACGAGACAGGTAGAGAATCGAAGCTCTTTTCTTCCTTGATTGTTTTATATGAAATTTTTTGCTATTTATACAGGTTTTAAGGTCACCCAAATTGGGTTTACCCCGTAGGAGTCGCCACTGTCAGTGGTGGTGCTCCGGTGAGTACCAATGGTCAATGGTTGGGGGATTTTGAAGATCTCCCCTTCCTGAGTCTATCAGAGTAGGTTATTTGGAGTGACAAAGCTCCACGGCGGAGTTTTGAAGCCACAAAGTTTTCAGGCCATGGCTTTTGAGGCCTATTCCGGCCACATGAGGTTGAGTTGTAGTTGAAAGGACCCAACCCCGATTCAGTTACCTAAACCGGAATCGAACCCCTTCTGAAAATACGAACCAACAAAAACTTTTCAAAATTCCGGCAGAGTTTCGTTACTATCGTGGAATTGCATAAACCTGCACCATGAAAATAACACTTCGTCCTATTCCACAAAAGCCAAATCGTGGGCACCAATCCCATCCGGATTTCTCAACATCAATATATAAGCAATAACAGTAAATATACTGTACTATGTATATATATATATATATATATATATGAGAAAATCTGTATAAACATGTATCAGAATGTATCAGAGCGACCTCTAGTGTAAATATATACAATATACACATCAATAGGCGAAACAAGAACCTACTGGAAAACACAGGTAGCTCATATCACTAGCCTCCAAACCGCGACGTGAAACACCAAACTTGAACTGCAACTGGGCACGGAAACCGAAAAGCCCAGGGGAAAGACATGAAAACTGTTAGAGTGAGTGGACGAAAATAAATGTCTTTCACCGAATAATATATATAATATAAAATATATGCGATTCCAAATGAATAAGTAAAGAAATGGTACACGAGGGAGACTCTAACTCCTCACGCGTCCGAGTACACGAGGGAGACTCTAACTCCTCACGCGTACGGAGCATGCAACATAAAAATCGCGGAATCACTCATGGACTACCACGCGATAGCATAGTCTGAATCACGGGATCCCAGACCCACACGTGATTCCTAGCCAGAAAGGCCTCGGGTCAGGATATCTGTCCCCCCCGGAGCGTACTCGGGGATCAGCCGAGACGCCAATGTATATCGATACAACAACGTAACCAAGACTGTACTCTGTGTAAATCAAATCATAAATCATTTTCATGCACATGCATAAAACATAATATATACGTGTATATATTCGTATACGTATATTCGTATAAGTATAATCATAGATCACATGCTCGTAAAATCATAATCAATCTGCATGCTCAAGTTCATAAAACGTATATAAAAGACTCGCAATCAATCCGTGAAAAGAAATGTCCACTCACAGACTCGCGTAACGCGCACTAACGCTAAACTCGTGGTCCGGCGGAAGATCCCTCGCCTGAAGCACGATCACGATCCAGATCAAGATCTCGATCTCCTGAATATTCACAAAACATAACTGATCAAAATCATAGTCCACAACCCTGTACTGAACCACGAAAACCAACCGTTCCCGGAAATAAACAATGCAATGCAAAACGATTAACGGAATTCCCGAAATCTCCACTCGAAACCTTCGACTGAAAATCGGCTAACCAAATCCACCCAAAAACCTCTAGACAATAATCAGAGCGCGATTACGAGAAAAACGACATTAAAAACGTCGAAATCCAAAAAGTCAACTTTTGGCCGGAGCTCCGCCGTTGACCGCTGGCGGCGGCGGCGGCGCGCCGTCAACAGTGAAATCTCACGGCGAGATTCTCCAGATTTCAAGGTCACATCATTTCGAGCCACTTCCTCAACTACCAAGAAACCCAAATCTCACCGGAAACCCTCCAAATCATCACGAACCCGAACGGAAATACCAACTCCGGTGACCTAATCGGACTCCATCAATTCCTTAACCAAATCCAAAACAAAACACATGGGAAGCATCACCGAGGTGTGGGGAGGTGAAACCCCAACAACCTCGCGTCTAAAACTCACCGGAGTATAGCTCCCCGTCACCGGCGAGAAATCCCAGTCGGCCTCGATTCAAACTCACCCAAAACGTGATCAATTCCATCCAAACCAAATACCATACCACTCGAAATCAAGGGAGGAAGAAAACCTTACCCTTGCCGAAGTCGGAGGTGGCCGGAAAATGGGTCGTCGGACGGCAACACCAAATCGGGAAACTTCTCCCTTCGTGGTCAACGGTCAACTTTCCAAAACGGGGAAGTCAAAGCAGGTCAACGTCAGTCAAAGCCTAAATTGAGATTTTCGACTAATTTTCGACTATTCCGATATTTATACTCGCGACTCGGGTCAATCGACGATTCGAAATGGATAACCATCACGATTCGGATAAACACAAAACAATTGGATAAACTCGTCGAAAACCAAAACTTCAAATAATCATAAAATATTCCTCGGTTATCGGAAAAATCTTCCGGAACCGCCCACGAGTTTGAAATCACGTACTCTACAATTTCCGTGAAGACACTCAACTCAAATTCTCAATCAAAAACATAGTCGCGAATAGAGTCGACGAACCACACATATATCGAAAAACTGTGACTATACTCAATCTCGAGAATCGTGCCGAATACGCAACTGATTCTGGTTCGGGTCGTCACAAATCTACCCCCCTTAAAGAAATTTCGACCTCAAAATTTACGTACCTGTCAAATGAACAGATGAGGATACTGCTCCCGCATACGCTGCTCAGTCTCCCAGGTGGCCTCCTCAACTGAGTGGTTCTGCCACAAGACCTTCACTAGTGGAATCACACGGTGCCTCAACTCCTGCTCACGACGATCGAGAATCTGCACAGGCTCCTCAACATACGTCAAATCCTCTCTGATCGGCAACTGCTGTGGGGCTAACACATGTGAAGGATCTGAGATGTACTTCCGTAACATCGAAACATGAAAAACATCATGCACACGAGCCATCTCAGCTGGTAACTCAAGTCTGTATGCAACAGCTCCAACCCTCTCCGTAATCTCATACGGACCAATGTACCGCGATCGAAGCTTTCCACGCTTCCCGAAACGCACAACTCCCCTCCACGGAGATAGTTTCAGGAAGACCCAATCACCAACCTCGAACTCTAAACTCTTCCTTCTCACGTCCGCGTAACTCTTCTGCCGATCCTGGGCGATCTTCAATCGATCCCGGATAACCTGTATGTCCTTCATCGTGGTTTTCACCAAATCAGGACCAATAAGCCAACGCTCGCCCACCTCACTCCAACACAATGGAGTGCGACACTGCTTCCCGTACAGGGCCTCGTACGGTGCCATCTCAATACTGGCCTGGTAGCTGTTGTTGTAGGCGAACTTAATCAAATGTAACTGCTGATCCCAGTTTCCACGAAACTGCAACACACATGATCTCAGCATATCCTCAAGAGTCTGAATGGTCCGCTGGGACTGCCTGTCAGTCTGAGGATGGAAAGCTGTACTAAATCGCAACCTCGTACCCAAAGCTCGCTGCAACGCCTGCCAAAACTCAGAAGTGAACTGACTATCTCGGTCAGAAACAATGGACACATGCACACCATGCAAGCGAACAATCTCAGATAAGTACAACTTAGCCAACCTACCCACTGATACCTTCCCCAGAAGTGCAAGAAAGTGAGCGAATTTCATCAGTTGGTCAACAATAACCCAAATGCCAGTGTTGCCCGCCGAAGTACGCGGCAACTGATAGACGAAATCCATCGTAATGTGCTCCCACTTCCAAACTGGAATCTCAAGTGGCTGTAGTTTCCCTGCAGGCTTCTGCCTCTCCGCCTTCACCTGCTGACAGATCATACATCGACTCACGTACGCTGCAATCTCCCACTTCATGTTGCGCCACCAATAGTACGCTCGAAGTGTACGAAACATCTTCGTACATCCGGGATGCATCACATACGCTGAACTGTGGGCCTCGTCTAGAATCTCCTTCTTCAAGTCCTCGTCTCTGGGCACACATAACCTGCCCCTGAACAACAACGTACCATCGTCGCTCAATCGGAACTCTGTTGGCACACCATTCCGTATCATGGTCTTCTTGCCCAACAGGTAAGAATCCGAATTCTGAGCCTCTCGTACCTGATCAACCAGTACGGGTCGGACCTGAAAACTGGCCAACAAAGCTCCATCATCATCATACCCAAACACAGCACCTGTAGCTCGAAGCTCGGCTAACATCGATACTCTGGCCATACACATGTGAAACAACGAGGCTCCAAATTTCCGGCTAAGTGCATCTGCTACCACGTTGGCCTTCCCCGGATGATACTCGAAAGTGCAATCGTAGTCGTTGATCAACTTCATCCATCGGCGCTGCCTCATGTTCAGATTCGGCTGCGTCCGCAAGTAGGTGAGACTCTTATGATCAGTGTAAATCTTACACTGAGCACCATACAGGTAATGTCTCAAACTCTTCAACGCTAACACGATAGCGGCTAACTCCAAATCATGCGTCGGATAGTTGACCTCATGTGGTTTCAGCTGCCTGGAACCATAGGCCACAACTCTACCATGCTGCATCAACACATAGCCAAGCCCCAACTTCGACGCATCGCTGTACACAATAAACTCACCACTGTCGTTAGGCAATGTCAGAACCGATGCGGTAGTCAATCTCTCATTCAGGAGCAAATAACTCTCCTCGCACGCATAAGACCACTCAAACTTGACGCCCTTCTTCGTCAATCTGGTCAGTGGTGTAGCAATCCGGGAGAAATCCTTTACAAACCGTCGATAATAGCCTGCTAACCCCAAGAAACTCCGAATCTCTGGCACAGTAGTGGGTCTACTCCAGTTCAGCACGGCCTCGATCTTGTCAGGATCAACACTAACTCCCTCGGCCGAAATCACGTGGCCCAGAAACTTCACACTATCCAACCAGAACTCGCACTTGCTAAACTTCGCGAATAACTAATGGTCCCGCAATGTCCGCAACACCGCTCGCAAATGCTTCTTGTGCTGGCCCACACTCCTGGAATAGATCAAAATATCGTCAATGAATACAATCACGAACTTGTCCAGGAACCGTCTGAACACCCGATTCATCAAGTCCATGAAAGCTACGGGGGGGGGGGGGGGGGGTTGGTCAACCCAAACGGCATAACCAAAAACTCATAGTGCCCATACTGCGTCCTGAATGCTGTTCTGGCTACGTCAGAGTCTCGGATCCTCAACTGGTGATATCCGGATCGAAGGTCAATCTTCGAAAAGACTGCAGCTCCCTTAAGCTGATCGAACAAGTCATCAATCCGCGGCAACAGATACTTGTTCCTCACTGTAATCTAATTCAGCTTCCGATAGTCAATGCACAAACGCATGGACCCATCCTTCTTCCGCACAAACAACACTGGGGCACCCCACGGAGAAACACTCGGTCGAATGAATCCCTTCTCTAACAATTCCTGGAGCTGAATCTGCAACTCCTTCAACTCCGCAGGCGCCATACGATACGGTGTCTGGGAAATCGGTCCTGTACCCGGCAACAACTCAATGGTAAAATCAATCTCCCGTACAGGGGGTATACCAGGTAACTCCGCTGGAAACACATCCGGAAACTCAGACACAAACTCAATGCTACCAAGGTCTGGCACAGCAGCTGTAGTGTCCACAACATGAGCTAAGTAAGCGAGACAACCCTTCTTCATCAACCAATCCGCCCTCATCGCGGAAATCAAACACGGTAGTGAAGTGTTCTTCTCGCCACGGAACAGTATCTCAGGTAATCCTGGTCGTCGAAACGCGACCTCCTTCCTATGGCAGTCAAACATAGCCCAGTGCGACTCCAAAAAGTCCATACCCAAGATCAGATCAAAATCCATAATATCAAGCAGTAGAAGATCTGCGGCTAATCCATGGCCATCAATAAACACCTCACAGTCTCTGTACACCCAACCGATGCTCACAACTTCACCTGTCGGATACAACACTCTCCACCACCTCGGAAGTGGAGATGCAGGTACCATAGCTAATGATGACAGTCTAAATGATATGAATGAATGTGTGGCACCTGGATCTAACAATGCAACTACTGGAATACCAAAGACATGTAACGTACCGATAACGACCTCCGGTGAAGCTCTGCCCTCACGTAGAGTCATAGCATGAACCCTCGCTTGTCCGGCTGGTCGTCCTCACTGGGCCTGACCCTGTTGCCTACCCTGACCTGCAAACTGTGCTGGTCGAGCTCCTGAGGTGGCTCCTCTCTCAGCTCCGGAACTCTGGGTCGCCTGATCACTAGTACCATACGACTGAGGACACTCTCTCGAATAGTGACCCACCTGGCCACAACGGTAACAAGTGACGGTACCCCGCTGACAAGGACCAACATGATACCTATTGCACAAGTTGCACAACGGATACTCCCTCGGTGTAGCAAAAGTACCAAATGGTCGTCGAGTGTAACTGGAACCGCTGGAATCTCCACTAGCCTGTGGTCGCCGCGGTCGATCTCTCCTCCATCTCGACCTCTGTCTAGGTACACCAGCTGGTGGTCGATATGATCCACCGCCAGAGGATGAAGCTGAACCGGAAGTATCAGAACTCTGCCTCTTTGAAGGCCCCTGACTCGGTCCACCTTCCTCAAATCGTCTCGGCTGGTACCTCTGCTGTCTCTTCTGCTCAATGTCCTCGCCTCGGAGTACAGCACTAACAAACTCATCAAAGTTGTTCCGAGGCATCGTAGTCAGTGTCGCCTTGATATTCAGATTCAATCCCAGCTCAAACCTACGACACTTGGCTTCCTCAGTAGCCACCATATCCCGCGCAAAACGAGACAAACGGGTAAACCGATCCCGATACTCAAGTACAGACAAACTGCCCTGCCTCAAGTTCGTAAACTCCTCGTACTTGTGCTGCTGGGTAGCCTGATTAAAGTACCTCCGCATAAACAGATCACGGAACAATGTCCACGGAGTATCAGCTGGGACTCTGTCGGTGCTAACCCACCAAAAGTATGCATCACCCTCAAGTAAACCAACTGCGGCTACTGTCATCTGCTCAGGAGTAAACTGCAGACGCTCACAAACACGTTCAATCTGAACCAACCATGCCTCGCATATCTCTGGATCGACTGAACCCGAAAACACAGTGGCACCAGCAGTGCGAGCCTTGACCATAGGGTCAAAACGCTCTTCCAAACGCAGCACTCGCATCAGCAAGTCGCGCGTTCGGCGATCCTCATCAGGATCCACATCCCGATCAACACGGGGACCACGTCGAGGAGGCATCCTACTGATACAAGACAAGCATTAGGTACAAGCAGAAAGAACGTAATCATGAAACCGCAGATATTTGAGGATACACAACACCCAAAGTATTGATGAATACCGCTGGCCAGTCGGGTCATCACTCCAGTCATGCTGTGTCAACTCAAATATCCTAAGCGTCACAACTACAAGAGTCTACAGAATCTGACCACCTAATGCTCTGATACCAAGCTGAAAGGACCCAACCCCGATTCAGTTACCTAAACCGGAATCGAACCCCTTCTGAAAATACGAACCAACAAAAACTTTTCAAAATTCCGGCAGAGTTTCGTTACTATCGTGGAATTGCATAAACCTGCACCCTGAAAATAACACTTCGTCCTATGCCACAAAAGCCAAACCGTGGGCACCAATCCCATCCGGATTTCTCAACATCAATATATAAGCAATAACAGTAAATATACTGTACTATGTATATATATATATATATATATGAGAAAATCCGTATAAACATGTATCAGAATGTATCAGAGCGACCTCTAGTGTAAATATATACAATATACACATCAGTATGCGAAACAAGAACCTACTGGAAAACACAGGTAGCTCAGATCACTAGCCTCCAAACCGCGACGTGAAACACCAAACCTGAACTGCAACTGGGCACGGAAACCGAACAGCCCAGGGGAAAGACATGAAAACTGTTAGAGTGAGTGGACGAAAATAAATGTCTTTCACCGAATAATATATATAATATAAAATATATGCGAGTCCAAATGCATAAGTAAAGAAATGGTACACGAGGGAGACTCTAACTCCTCACGCGTCCTAGTACACGAGGGAGACTCTAACTCCTCAAGCGTACGGAGCATGCAACATAAAAATCGCGGAATCACTCATGGACTACCACGCGATAGCACAGTTTGAATCACGGGATCCCAGACCCACACGTGATTCCTAGCCAGAAAGGCCTCAGGTCAGGATATCTGTCCCCCCCCGGAGCGTACTCGGGGATCAGCCGAGAAGCCAATGTATATCGATACAACAACGTAACCAAGACTGTACTCTGTGTAAATCAAATCATAAATCTTTTTCATGCACATGCATAAAACATAATATATACATGTATATATTCGTATACGTATATTCGTATAAGTATAATCATAGATCACATGCTCGTAAAATCATAATCAATCTGCATGCTCAAGTTCATAAAACGTATATAAAAGACTCGCAATCAATCCGTGAAAAGAAATGTCCACTCACAGACTCGCGTAACGCGCACTCGCGCTAAACTCGTGGTCCGGCAGAAGATCCATCGCCTGAAGCACGATCACGATCCAGATCTCGATCTCGATCTCCTGAATATTCACAAAACATAATTGATCAAAATCATAGTCCACAACCCTGTACTGAACCACGGAAACCAACCGTTACCGGAAATAAACAATGCAATGCAAAATGATTAACGGAATTCCCGAAATCTCCACTCGAAACCTTCGACTGAAAATCGGCTAACCAAATCCACCCAAAAAACCTCTAGACGATAATCAGGGCGCGATTACGAGAAAAACGACTTTAAAAACGTTGAAATCCAAAAAGTCAACTTTTGGCCGGAGCTCCGCCGTTGACCGTCGCCGCCGGCGGCGGCGCGCCGTCAACGGTGAAATCTCACAGCGAGATTCTCCAGATTTCAAGGTCACATCATTTCGAGCCACTTCCTCAACTACCAAGAAACCCAAATCTCACCGGAAACCCTCCAAATCATCACGAACCCGAACGGAAATACCAACTCCGGTGACCTAATCGGACTCCATCAATTCCTTAACCAAATCCGAAACAAAACACATGGGAAGCATCACCGAAGTGTGGGGAGGTGAAACCCCAACAACCTCGCCTCCAAAACTCACCGGAGTATAGCTCCCTGTCACCGGCGAAAAATCCCAGTCGGCCTCGATTCAAACTCACCCGAAACGTGATCAATTCCATCCAAACCAAATACCATACAACTCGAAATCAAGAGAGGAAGTAAACCTTACCCTTGCTAAAGTCGGAGGTGGCCGGAAAATGGGTCGTCGGACGGCAACACCAAATCGGGAAACTTCTCCCTTCGTGGTCAACGGTCAACTTTCCAAAACGGGAAAGTCAAAGCAGGTCAACGTCAGTCAAAGCCCAAATTGAGATTTTTGACTAATTCTCGACTATTCTGATATTTATACTCGCGCCTCGGGTCAATCGACGATTCGAAACGGATAACCATCACGATTCGGATAAACACGAAACAATCGGATAAACTCATCGAAAACCGAAACTTCAAATAATCATAAAATATTCCTCGGTTATCGGAAAAATCTTCCGGAACTGCCCACGAGTTCGAAATCACGTACTCTACAATTTCTGTGAAGACACTCAACTCAAATTCTCAACCAAAAACATAGTCGCGAATAGAGTCGACGAACCACACATATATCGAAAAACTGCGACTATACTCAATCTCGAGAATCGTGCTGAATACGCAACTGATTCTGGTTCGGGTCGTCACAGTAGTGTGTAGACTTAAGGATTAGGTTGGGCTTGAGGAGAGGAGTTTTTTTTAGGGGTCGATCACCACCGTTGGTGGCAGTTGATAGAAATAGGTTTTCCGGGTTGTTTAAGGTTTTTTCAGCCAAACATCGTCGAATTGGACCTCGGTCCAGTTATGAATGTGGTAGGGCTCATTGAGAGAATTCCAATGAGGGGTCGAATGCCCCTATTGGAAAAAGTTCACCAGAGGTGCGTTTGACCCACACGCCACCGCCTGTGGAGGCACAGGTGGGGCACATGCTGCCGCCCACGGTGGAGCTCCGGCGAAGCAGTTTGTGGGATTATTCGACGAGACTTTTGAAGTTATTTTTAGGATTGATTTCCATAGTTTTACACATATTCTGATATCGTATGATCCGTATTTACAAGACATCGTAATCATGACCCCAACAATGAAGGAAATTCCGCTGGACCCCAGCAGTAGTTGCAGACTTGTGAGTGGACATTTATTTTCATAGTCGCTAGTGAGTTCATATTTTTATGCATTACCCTTTACGATATGTTTCAGAGAATTTATTTGAAGGTTTAGTTTGTGATAGTTTATTTAGTTGCTTCGACGTTCTAGTTATTCGGATGATCACCAAATAGCCGGTCGGACCGGGTTAGGACAAACACTCTGCCCAACCCAGATTATCTCGGGTTAAGACAAACACCCTAGACGATCTCATCACTTTACTTTTCATACATACAGTCGTTCCGGGTTAGGACAAACACATTGAACGATCACCTCTATTGTATTTCAGTTTATTAGATTTGAACTTGTATTATTTAACGAAAATCAGCAGAAATGCATGATATTACAGTATTATCGTTTTATGCAGATTATGTTATTTTTTTCCAGTCGCTCTAACATTTTATATTTTAATGTCTTTCCCTGGGCCTTTCGGTTTCCATTGCCCAAGCTGTTGTTAGTATTGTATCATTAGTTGTACGATTAACATACTTATCCACTTAAGCAGATTAGCAACACCCACCGGACCACCCTAAAGACCACCAAGGAGGCTCCAACTTCACTCACTAGACTCACCCCTTCCGAGCGCGCACGCGCCCGTGGAGGGGACGCCCGAACGCACGGATCACACACCAGCAAGTACAGGTTGTCCCACATCGAAGAACACCACCAGGCTCCAAACTCAACCACCTATATAGGTAAGGCATTAACTACAGGTAAGATCATCCCATCGAGAGCCGGCTGACTCACTCGATTCATATCACTCTACTCGCCGTTCGCTTGACTGTTATATCCAATACATCATCTGACTTAGGCATCAGAGCGTTGAAGGCAGGCCACCCCGTCTTGACCCCTGACCGCCTGTTTCGTTGTTGTATTCTTCTAACAGCCGCACGCGAACAGCTGCACCCGAACGCCTGAGAGGAAGAGGAAGCGCCCGACAGGAGAATCCACCGCCCGAAAGGAGAGCCCGCACGCACGAAGAGGAGAAGAGAGCGCCAGCATATCCGAACAGCCCCAGCGTTCGGACGCGCCAAGAGAAGGAAGGAAGGAAGGAGTATCCGTGGAAGTGTATTCGTGTTGCTTCTGCCCCGTTACGCCCCCGCGCGTAATTCGGTAGAAACATCTGGCGCCGTCTATGGGAAACTTACAAATTGCAAACTTCGTATAAACACCACAACAATCAAAGGTCCACATGCTCAACCAGGTGACTAACGGAAGCAACACACCCGATGGGGAGACGCCGCCAGACTCGCAGGGGCGGAATGTACTAGCGGCCGACAGGGACGATGGCGAGGGACGCATCAACAGCCTGGTCCAGGAGTTACGGGAGGCGGCGCTCGAGAGAGCAGAGGAGCGCCAAATCCGCAAGAGGTTGGAGGAACGATTGGACGCACTCATCAGCCAACAGATGGGGCAGCACGAAGAGACCCAGGAGACCACCAGCGAGGAGCAACACCCGTTCGGCCGGACCAACGCCTAGGTGGCCCGAGCACCCTCACCCGTGGAAGAGTTAGCGCCACCAACAAACGACGCTCTGATCCTTCGGATGGAGGAGCTGGCGGAGGAAGTCTCGCGCTGGCGGAGGAAGTCTCGCGCCTGCGCAAGGACAAGCTGGCCGGTCAGGGCGGGACGTTCGCCCCCCGGGTCAGTCCGTACTCGACACACATACTGGAAAGGGGAAGGGACCCCCACGCGAAGATAACGAAGATCGCTCGATTCGACGGGAGCGGAGACCCACGTGCGCACGTGGACGAGTTTCGATCCACCACGGACGGAACCCGGTATTCGGACCCAACCTTGTGTTTCCTGTTTCAGGAAACGCTGGCGGAAGAGGCACGGAGCTGGTTTTACGAGATCCCGCCAGGGTCCATCCACTCATTCCTCGAGCTGGCGGAGAGCTTCTAGAAGCGCTATCGGCTCCAAGGCAAATACAACACCACGGGCATCCTCCTCAAGGTCCGCCAAGGGACGGACGAGAGCCTGTCGAGCTACATCAACCGATGGAGGACGCTCGCAAGTACGTGTAGGGACCTTGATAAGCGGGTGGCCAAGGTCGCCCTGATGGATAATCTACTCGCCACCCCTTTCGTAGAGAAACTTGTGAGGAAGGAGCATCTTAACTACGACGAGATCATGGACCTGGTCGTTCAGAAGGCGTTGGTGGAGACGCGAGTGTACGGGTCCGCCTCCGAACCCAGTTCCGGCAGACCAGAAGCGACAAGCGCCCAACCACGACAGCCGGCGGACGATGAAAGACCAACCGGGGGCTTCAAGAGGAACCATGTGACGACCCGAACCAGAATCAGATGTGTGTTTGGCTTGATTCTCGAGATTTGGTTATAGTCGCAGTTTTACGATATTGTGTGGTTCGCCGATTCGGTTCGCGACTATATTTTCGGTTGAGAATTTGGGTTGAGTGTTTTCACGGAAATCGTAGAGTACATGATTTCGAGTTCGTGGGTGGTTTCGGAAGATTTTTCCGATAACCGAGAAATATTTTATGATTATTTGAAGTTTCGGGTTCCGACGAGTTTATCCGAATGTTTCGAGCTTATCCGAATCATTTCGTATTTTCATTTTGGACCGTTGATCGACCCGAGGGACGAGTATAAATATCGAAAAGTCGAAAAATAGTCGAGAAATAGTCGAGAATTCATTGTGGGAGTTGACCAGTCGTTGACTTTCCTATTTTGGAAAGCTGACCAGTTTGACCGAAGACGAAAGTTTCCTCTTTGAGCGGTGACCGTCCGGCGACCAAATTCCGGCCATCTCAGACATCGTTAAGGGTATGTATAGCTTCCTTGCATGATATTGAGTTGATTTGTGTTTGGATTTATGGGATTTGGTGAGGTTTGGAAGGAGTTTGGTTAAGGCCGAGATGGGAGGAATCGCCGGTGACGGTGGAGGTGGTTCCGGCGACTGTTGAAGGTCGTGAGGTTGGGGGTTTTGCTCCCCACACCTCGGTGGTGCTTCCTAGTGGCTTGGTTTTGGATGAGGAGGCGTTTTGGGAGGAACCCGATTTGGGATTCGGTTTGGGTTTCCATTCGGGTTTGTTGAATTTTGGAAGGGTTAGAGACAAAATTGGTCTTCGTAGTAGTTGAGGAAATGGTTCGTGAGATCGAGGCGGTGAAATCTGGAGCTTCCCGCCGTGTGATTCCACCGTTGACGGCGCGCCGGCGGCGCCGGCGGCGGTCAACGGCGGTCAAAAAGTCAACTTTTCAGATTTCGATGTAATTAGTGTTATTTTTCTCGTAATCACACCCTGGTTATCGTACGGAGGTTTTCGGGTTGATTTGGGTAGCCGATTTTCAGTCGAGGTTTCGAGTTGGGATTTCGGGATTTCCGTTATACATTTTGTACCGCATTGCATATTTCGGGGAACGGTTGGTTTCCGTGCATCAGTACAGTATTGTGGATTACGATATTGATCAGTTATGTTTATATATATATTCAGCAGATCGAGATCGAGATCTGGATCGTGATCGTGCTTCAGGCAAGGGAACTTCCGCCGGACCACAAGTTTAGCGCGAGTTCGCGCTAGCTGATCTGTGAGTGGACAAGTTTATGTTTTCACTGTTGATTTGCGAGTTCATGGATTTTATGATTTCCGTATTTAATTATACGATGTTGTGATATATGTTGTTTCCGGAGGTATTGTTATATGTGTTTATTTGTGATGGCATTTAATACATCGATGTACCAGAGTTGAGAGATTCCTCTGGGCGGGGTTGAGTGGTCCCCTGCGTGCCGCCAGGGTTGAGTGGTCCCCTGGCCTATCACCGTCAGGTTTGAGCGATTCACCTGACGTCGGGTTTGAGAGGTCGCCCGACAAGCTCCGTGTATATATATTTATATGTGTTATGTTTCTTCCGAACTCGCATTGTTTTATATGAGAATGTGTATAACTGGTGAAAGGCATATGATTATTTTCGTCCACTCACTCTAACATTTTTATTTGCCTTTCCCCTGGGCTTTTCGGTTTCCGTGCCCAGTTTGCAGTTCGGATTCCACTGTTTCACGTCGCGGTTTGGAGGCTAGTGATCAGAGTCACCTGTGTTTTCTAGTAGGTTCTTGTTCCACCTACTGATGTACATGTTGTATATGTTTTGCTCTAGAGGTCGCTCTGAGACATTTTGATACATGTTATGCGGATTTTCACGGATATACATATATACATAGTACAGTTTATTTACTGTTGTTGAATATATTGATGTTGAGAAATCCGGATGGGATTGGTGCCCACGGTTTGCTTTTTGTGGCATAGGACGAAGTGTTAATTTCCGCGTGCAGGTTATGGTAATTCCACGTTAGTAACGAAACTCTGCCGAAATTTTGAAAAAAATTTTGTTGGTTTGTATTTCCGGGAGGGTTTGATTCCGATTTAGGTAACTGATACGGGATTGGGTCCTTTCAGCTTGGTATCAGAGCATTAGGTTGTCAGATTCTGTAGACTCTTGTAGTTGTGACGCTTAGGGTATTTTAGTTGATATAGCATGACTGGAGTGATGACCCGACTGGCCAGCGGTACTCATCAATACTTCGGGTGTTGTATGTCCTCAAATATCTGCGGTTTCATGATTACGTTCTTTCTGCTTGTGCCTAATGCTTGTCTTGTATCAGTAGGATGCCTCCTCGACGTGGTCCCCGTGTTGATCGGGATGATGATCCTGATGAGGATCGCCGAACGCGCGACTTGCTTATGCGAGTGCTGCGTTTGGAAGAGCGTTTTGACCCTGTGGTCAAGGCTCGCACTGCGGGTGCAACTGTGTTTTCGGGTTCAGTTGATCCAGAGATATGCGAGGCATGGTTGGTTCAGATTGAGCGTGTTGTGAGCGTCTGCAGTTTACACCTGAGCAGATGACGGTAGCCGCAGTTAGTTTACTTGAGGGTGATGCATACTTTTGGTGGGTCAGCACTGACAGAGTTCCTGTGGATACTCCGTGGACATTGTTTCGTGATCTGTTTATACGGAGATATTTTAATCAGGCTACCCAGCAGTGCAAGTACGAGGAGTTCACGAACTTGAGGCAGGGCAGTTTGTCTGTACTTGAGTATCGGGATCGGTTTACTAGTTTGTCTCGTTTTGCGCGGGATATGGTGGCTACAGAGGAAGCCAAGTGTCGCAGGTTTGAGCTGGGATTGAATCTGAACATCAAGGCGACGTTGACTACGATGCCGAGGAACAACTTTGATGAGTTTGTTAGTGCTGCACTCCGAGGCGAGGATATTGAGCAGGAGAGACAGCAGAGGTATCAGCCGAGACGATTTGAGGAAGGTGGACCGAGTCAGGGTCTTCAAAAAGGCTGAGTTCTGATACTTCCGGTTCAGCTTCATCTTCAGGTGGTGGGTCATATCGACCACCAGCTGGTGTACCGAGGCAGAGATCTAGATGGAGGAGAGATCGTCCACAGCGACCACAGGCTAGTGGGAGTTCCAGCGGTTCTAGTTATCCTCGGCGTACTGGTGGCACTTTTGCCGTACCGAGGGAGTACCCGTTGTGTAGTCTCTGCAGTCGACATCATGTGGGTCCATGTCGGCAAGGTCCTGTTACTTGTTATCATTGTGGCCAGGTGGGTCACTACTTGAGGGAGTGTCCCCAGTTGTTTGGTACCGATGGTCAGGCGGCTCAGAGTTCCGGAGGAGAGCGAGATGCCACTTCGGGAGCGCGACCAGTACGGTTTGCAGGCCAGGATAGGCAGCAGGGACAGCCCCAACGAGGACGACCAGCCGGACATGCGAGAGTTCATGCTATGACTATGCGTGAGGGCAGAGCATCACCGGAGATCGTTATCGGTACGTTACATGTTTTTGGTATTCCAGTAGTTGCATTGTTAGATCCGGGCGCCACACATTCATTTATATCATTTAGACTGTCATCATTGACTACGGTACCTGCATCTCCACTTCCGGGGTTGTGGAGAGTGTTGTATCCGTCAGGTGAGGTTGTGAGTATCGGTTGGGTTTACTGAGATTGTGAGGTATTTGTTGATGGTCATGGTTTAGCTGCTGATCTGTTACTGCTTGATATTGTGGATTTTGATTTGATATTGGGCATGGACTTTCTGGAGTCGCACTAGGCTATGTTTGATTGCCACAGGAAGGAGGTCACATTTCGACGACCAGGATTACCTGAGATACTATTTCATGGCGAGAAGAACACTTCCCTACCGTGCTTGATTTCCGCGATGAGGGCGGATCGATTGATGAAGAAGGGTTGTGTTGCATATTTAGCCCATGTTGTGGACACTACAGCTGCAGTGCCGGACCTTGGTAGTATTGAGGTTGTGTCTGAGTTTCTGGATGTGTTTCCAGCGGAGTTACCTGGTATACCCCCTGTGCGGGAGATTGATTTTACCATTGAGTTGTTGCCGGGTACTGGACCGATTTCCCAGACACCGTACCGGATGGCGCCTGCAGAGTTGAAGGAGTTGCAGATTCAGCTTCAGGAGTTGTTGGAGAAGGGATTCATTCGACCGAGTGTTTCTCCGTGGGGTGCTCCAGTGTTGTTTGTGCGGAAGAAGGACGGGTCCATGCGTTTGTGCATCGATTATCGGAAGCTGAATCAGATTACAGTGAGGAACAAGTATCCGTTGCCACGGATTGACGACTTGTTCGATCAGCTGAAGGGAGCGGCAGTCTTTTCGAAGATTGACCTTCGATCCGGATATCATCAGTTGAGGATCCGGGATTCAGATGTTGCCAGGACAGCATTCAGGACGCGGTATGGGCACTATGAGTTTCTGGTTATGCCGTTTGGGTTGACCAATGCCCCTTCAGCTTTCATGGACTTGATGAATCGGGTGTTTCGACGGTTCCTGGACAAGTTCGTGATAGTATTCATTGATGATATTTTGATATATTCGAGGAGTGTGGGCCAGCATAAGAAGCACTTGCGAGTGGTGTTGCGGACTTTGCGGGACCATCAGTTGTTCGCGAAGTTTAGCAAGTGGGAGTTCTGGTTGGATAGTGTGAAGTTTCTGGGCCACGTGATTTCGGCTGAGGGAGTTAGTGTTGATCCTGACAAGATCGAGGCCGTGCTGAATTGGAGTCGACCCACTACTGTGCCGGAGATCCAGAGTTTCTTGGGATTAGCAGGCTATTATCGACGGTTTGTACATGATTTCTCCCGGATAGCTACACCATTGACCAGATTGACGAAGAAAGGCGTCAAGTTTGAGTGGTCTGATGCGTGCGAGGAGAGTTATTTGCTCCTGAAGGAGAGATTGACTACCGCACCGGTTCTGACGTTGCCAGATGATAGTGGTGAGTTTGTTGTATACAGTGATGCGTCGAAGTTGGGCATTGGCTGTGTGTTGATGCAGCATGGTAGAGTCGTGGCGTATGGTTCCAGACAGCTGAAACTGCACGAGGTCAACTATCCGACGCATGATTTGGAGTTAGCCGCTATTGTATTAGCGTTGAAGAGTTGGAGACATTACCTGTATGGTGCTCAGTGTAAGATTTTCACTGACCACAAGAGTCTCACTTACTTGCGGACACAGCCGGATTTGAACATGAGGCAGCGCCGATGGATGGAGTTGATCAACGACTACGATTGCACTTTCGAGTACCATCCGGGGAAGGCCAATGTTGTGGCAGATGCACTTAGCCGGAAATCTGGAGCTTCATTGTTTCACATGTGTGTGGCCAGAGTATCAATGTTAGCTGAGCTTCGAGCTACAGGTGCTGTGTTTAGATTTGATGATGATGGAACTTTGTTGGCCAGCTTTCAGGTTCGACCGGTACTGGTTGATCAGGTACGGGAGGCACAGGATTCAGATCCTTACTTGCTGAGCAAGAAAACCATGATTCAGAATGGTGTGCCTACAGAGTTCCGATTGAGCAACGACGGTATGTTGTTGTTCAGGGGCAGATTATGTGTACCCAGGGACGAGGACTTGAAGAAGGAGATTCTGGATGAGGCCCACAGTTCGGCGTATGCGATGCATCCCGGAGGTACGAAGATATTTCGTACACTTCGAGCATACTATTGGTGGCGCAACATGAAGCGGGAGATTGCCGCGTACGTGAGCAGGTGTTTGATTTGTCAGCAGGTGAAGGCGGAGAGGCAGAAACCTGCAGGGAAACTACAGCCACTTGAGATTCCAGTTTGGAAGTGGGAGCATATCACGATGGATTTTGTCTATCAGTTGCCGCGTACTTCGACGGGCAACACTAGCATTTGGGTTATCGTTGATCGATTGACGAAATCCGCACATTTTCTTGCACTTCCAGGGAAGATTTCAGTGGGCAGATTGGCCAAGTTGTACTTATCCGAGATTGTTCGCTTGCATGGTGTACCTGTGTCGATTGTTTCTGACCGAGATAGTCAGTTCACTTCTGAGTTTTGGCAGGCTTTACAGCGAGCGTTGGGCACGAAGTTGCGGTTTAGTACATCTTTTCATCCTCAGACTGACGGGCAGTCCGAGCGGACCATTCAGACACTTGAGGATATGCTGAGATCATGTGTGTTACAGTTTCGTGGTAACTGGGATCAGCAGTTACACTTGATTGAGTTCGCCTACAACAACAGCTATCAGGCCAGTATTGAGATGGCACCGTACGAGGCTCTGTATGGGAAGCAGTGTCGCACTCCTTTGTGTTGGAGTGAGGTGGGCGAGCGTTGGCTCATTGGTCCGGATTTGGTGAAAACCACGATGGAGGACATACAGGTTATCCGAGATCGACTGAAGGTCGCCCAAGATCGGCAGAAGAGTTATGCGGATGTGAGGAGGAAGAGTTTAGAGTTCGAGGTTGGTGATTGGGTCTTCCTGAAACTATCTCCGTGGAGGGGAGTAGTGCGTTTCGGGAAGCGTGGTAAGCTTCAACCGCGATACATTGGTCCGTATGAGATTACGGAGAGGGTTGGAGCTGTTTCTTATAGACTTGAGTTACCGGCTGAGATGGCTCGTGTGCATGATGTCTTCCATGTTTCGATGTTGCGGAAGTACATCTCAGATCCTTCACATGTGATAGCCCCACAGCAGTTGCCAATCAGGGAGGATTTATCGTATGTTGAGAAGCCAGTACAGATTCTCGATCGATGTGAGCAGGAGTTGAGACACCGTGTGATTCCGCTGGTGAAGGTCTTGTGGCAGAACCATTCGATTGAGGAGGCCACCTGGGAGACCGAACATCGTATACGGGAGCAGTATCCTCATCTGTTCACATGACAGGTATGTAAATTTCGAGGTCGAAATTTCTTTAAGGGGGGTAGATTTGTGACGACCCGAACCAGAATCAGATGTGTGTTTGGCTTGATTCTCGAGATTTGGTTATAGTCGCAGTTTTACGATATTGTGTGGTTCGCCGATTCGGTTCGCGACTATATTTTCGGTTGAGAATTTGGGTTGAGTGTTTTCACGGAAATCGTAGAGTACGTGATTTCGAGTTCGTGGGTGGTTTCGGAAGATTTTTCCGATAACCGAGGAATATTTTATGATTATTTGAAGTTTCGGGTTCCGACGAGTTTATCCGAATGTTTCGAGCTTATCCGAATCATTTCGTATTTTCATTTTGGACCGTTGATCGACCCGAGGGACGAGTATAAATATCGAAAAGTCGAAAAATAGTCGAGAAATAGTCGAGAATTCATTGTGGGAGTTGACCAGTCGTTGACTTTCCTATTTTGGAAAGCTGACCAGTTTGACCGAAGACGAAAGTTTCCTCTTTGAGCGGTGACCGTCCGGCGATCAAATTCCGGCCATCTCAGACATCGTTAAGGGTATGTATAGCTTCCTTGCATGATATTGAGTTGATTTGTGTTTGGATTTATGGGATTTGGTGAGGTTTGGAGGGAGTACCCGTTGTGTAGTCTCTGCAGTCGACATCATGTGGGTCCATGTCGGCAAGGTCCTGTTACTTGTTATCATTGTGGCCAGGTGGGTCACTACTTGAGGGAGTGTCCCCAGTTGTTTGGTACCGATGGTCAGGCGGCTCAGAGTTCCGGAGGAGAGCGAGATGCCACTTCGGGAGCGCGACCAGTACGGTTTGCATGCCAGGGTAGGCAGCAGGGACAGCCCCAACGAGGACGACCAGTCGGACATGCGAGAGTTCATGCTATGACTATGCGTGAGGGCAGAGCATCACCGGAGGTCGTTATCGGTACGTTACATGTTTTTGGTATTCCAGTAGTTGCATTGTTAGATCCGGGCGCCACACATTCATTTATATCATTTAGACTGTCATCATTGACTACGGTACCTGCATCTCCACTTCCGGGGTTGTGGAGAGTGTTGTATCCGTCAGGTGAGGTTGTGAGTATCGGTTGGGTTTACCGAGATTGTGAGGTATTTGTTGATGGTCATGGTTTAGCTGCTGATCTGTTACTGCTTGATATTGTGGATTTTGATTTGATATTGGGCATGGACTTTCTGGAGTCGCACTGGGCTATGTTTGATTGCCACAGGAAGGAGGTCACATTTCGACGACCAGGATTACCTGAGATACTATTTCGTGGCGAGAAGAACACTTCCCTACCGTGCTTGATTTCCGCGATGAGGGCGGATCGATTGATGAAGAAGGGTTGTGTTGCATATTTAGCCCATGTTGTGGACACTACAGCTGCAGTGCCGGACCTTGGTAGTATTGAGGTTGTGTCTGAGTTTCTGGATGTGTTTCCAGCGGAGTTACCTGGTATACCCCCTGTGCGGGAGATTGATTTTACCATTGAGTTGTTGCCGGGTACTGGACCGATTTCCCAGACACCGTACCGGATGGCGCCTACAGAGTTGAAGGAGTTGCAGATTCAGCTTCAGGAGTTGTTGGAGAAGGGATTCATTCGACCGAGTGTTTCTCCGTGGGGTGCTCCAGTGTTGTTTGTGCGGAAGAAGGACGGGTCCATGCGTTTGTGCATCGATTATCGGAAGCTGAATCAGATTACAGTGAGGAACAAGTATCCGTTGCCACGGATTGACGACTTGTTCGATCAGCTGAAGGGAGCGGCAGTCTTTTCGAAGATTGACCTTCGATCCGGATATCATCAGTTGAGGATCCGGGATTCAGATGTTGCCAGGACAGCATTCAGGACGCGGTATGGGCACTATGAGTTTCTGGTTATGCCGTTTGGGTTGACCAATGCCCCTTCAGCTTTCATGGACTTGATGAATCGGGTGTTTCGACGGTTCCTGGACAAGTTCGTGATAGTATTCATTGATGATATTTTGATATATTCGAGGAGTGTGGGCCAGCATAAGAAGCACTTGCGAGTGGTGTTGCGGACTTTGCGGGACCATCAGTTGTTCGCGAAGTTTAGCAAGTGGGAGTTCTGGTTGGATAGTGTGAAGTTTCTGGGCCACGTGATTTCGGCTGAGGGAGTTAGTGTTGATCCTGACAAGATCGAGGCCGTGCTGAATTGGAGTCGACCCACTACTGTGCCGGAGATCCAGAGTTTCTTGGGATTAGCAGGCTATTATCGACGGTTTGTACATGATTTCTCCCGGATAGCTACACCATTGACCAGATTGACGAAGAAAGGCGTCAAGTTTGAGTGGTCTGATGCGTGCGAGGAGAGTTATTTGCTCCTGAAGGAGAGATTGACTACCGCACCGGTTCTGACGTTGCCAGATGATAGTGGTGAGTTTGTTGTATACAGTGATGCGTCGAAGTTGGGCATTGGCTGTGTGTTGATGCAGCATGGTAGAGTCGTGGCGTATGGTTCCAGACAGCTGAAACTGCACGAGGTCAACTATCCGACGCATGATTTGGAGTTAGCCGCTATTGTATTAGCGTTGAAGAGTTGGAGACATTACCTGTATGGTGCTCAGTGTAAGATTTTCACTGACCACAAGAGTCTCACTTACTTGCGGACACAGCCGGATTTGAACATGAGGCAGCGCCGATGGATGGAGTTGATCAACGACTACGATTGCACTTTCGAGTACCATCCGGGGAAGGCCAATGTTGTGGCAGATGCACTTAGCCGGAAATCTGGAGCTTCATTGTTTCACATGTGTGTGGCCAGAGTATCAATGTTAGCTGAGCTTCGAGCTACAGGTGCTGTGTTTAGATTTGATGATGATGGAACTTTGTTGGCCAGCTTTCAGGTTCGACCGGTACTGGTTGATCAGGTACGGGAGGCACAGGATTCAGATCCTTACTTGCTGAGCAAGAAAACCATGATTCAGAATGGTGTGCCTACAGAGTTCCGATTGAGCAACGACGGTATGTTGTTGTTCAGGGGCAGATTATGTGTACCCAGGGACGAGGACTTGAAGAAGGAGATTCTGGATGAGGCCCACAGTTCGGCGTATGCGATGCATCCCGGAGGTACGAAGATATTTCGTACACTTCGAGCATACTATTGGTGGCGCAACATGAAGCGGGAGATTGCCGCGTACGTGAGCAGGTGTTTGATTTGTCAGCAGGTGAAGGCGGAGAGGCAGAAACCTGCAGGGAAACTACAGCCACTTGAGATTCCAGTTTGGAAGTGGGAGCATATCACGATGGATTTTGTCTATCAGTTGCCGCGTACTTCGGCGGGCAACACTAGCATTTGGGTTATCGTTGATCGATTGACGAAATCCGCACATTTTCTTGCACTTCCAGGGAAGATTTCAGTGGGCAGATTGGCCAAGTTGTACTTATCCGAGATTGTTCGCTTGCATGGTGTACCTGTGTCGATTGTTTCTGACCGAGATAGTCAGTTCACTTCTGAGTTTTGGCAGGCTTTACAGCGAGCGTTGGGCACGAAGTTGCGGTTTAGTACATCTTTTCATCCTCAGACTGACGGGCAGTCCGAGCGGACCATTCAGACACTTGAGGATATGCTGAGATCATGTGTGTTACAGTTTCGTGGTAACTGGGATCAGCAGTTACACTTGATTGAGTTCGCCTACAACAACAGCTATCAGGCCAGTATTGAGATGGCACCGTACGAGGCTCTGTATGGGAAGCAGTGTCGCACTCCTTTGTGTTGGAGTGAGGTGGGCGAGCGTTGGCTCATTGGTCCGGATTTGGTGAAAACCACGATGGAGGACATACAGGTTATCCGAGATCGACTGAAGGTCGCCCAAGATCGGCAGAAGAGTTATGCGGATGTGAGGAGGAAGAGTTTAGAGTTCGAGGTTGGTGATTGGGTCTTCCTGAAACTATCTCCGTGGAGGGGAGTAGTGCGTTTCGGGAAGCGTGGTAAGCTTCAACCGCGATACATTGGTCCGTATGAGATTACGGAGAGGGTTGGAGCTGTTTCTTATAGACTTGAGTTACCGGCTGAGATGGCTCGTGTGCATGATGTCTTCCATGTTTCGATGTTGCGGAAGTACATCTCAGATCCTTCACATGTGATAGCCCCACAGCAGTTGCCAATCAGGGAGGATTTATCGTATGTTGAGAAGCCAGTACAGATTCTCGATCGATGTGAGCAGGAGTTGAGACACCGTGTGATTCCGCTGGTGAAGGTCTTGTGGCAGAACCATTCGATTGAGGAGGCCACCTGGGAGACCGAACATCGTATACGGGAGCAGTATCCTCATCTGTTCACATGACAGGTATGTAAATTTCGAGGTCGAAATTTCTTTAAGGGGGGTAGATTTGTGACGACCCGAACCAGAATCAGATGTGTGTTTGGCTTGATTCTCGAGATTTGGTTATAGTCGCAGTTTTACGATATTGTGTGGTTCGCCGATTCGGTTCGCGACTATATTTTCGGTTGAGAATTTGGGTTGAGTGTTTTCACGGAAATCGTAGAGTACGTGATTTCGAGTTCGTGGGTGGTTTCGGAAGATTTTTCCGATAACCGAGGAATATTTTATGATTATTTGAAGTTTCGGGTTCCGACGAGTTTATCCGAATGTTTCGAGCTTATCCGAATCATTTCGTATTTTCATTTTGGACCGTTGATCGACCCGAGGGACGAGTATAAATATCGAAAAGTCGAGAAATAGTCGAGAATTCATTGTGGGAGTTGACCAGTCGTTGACTTTCCTATTTTGGAAAGCTGACCAGTTTGACCGAAGACGAAAGTTTCCTCTTTGAGCGGTGACCGTCCGGCGATCAAATTCCGGCCATCTCAGACATCGTTAAGGGTATGTATAGCTTCCTTGCATGATATTGAGTTGATTTGTGTTTGGATTTATGGGATTTGGTGAGGTTTGGAGGGAGTACCCGTTGTGTAGTCTCTGCAGTCGACATCATGTGGGTCCATGTCGGCAAGGTCCTGTTACTTGTTATCATTGTGGCCAGGTGGGTCACTACTTGAGGGAGTGTCCCCAGTTGTTTGGTACCGATGGTCAGGCGGCTCAGAGTTCCGGAGGAGAGCGAGATGCCACTTCGGGAGCGCGACCAGTACGGTTTGCATGCCAGGGTAGGCAGCAGGGACAGCCCCAACGAGGACGACCAGTCGGACATGCGAGAGTTCATGCTATGACTATGCGTGAGGGCAGAGCATCACCGGAGGTCGTTATCGGTACGTTACATGTTTTTGGTATTCCAGTAGTTGCATTGTTAGATCCGGGCGCCACACATTCATTTATATCATTTAGACTGTCATCATTGACTACGGTACCTGCATCTCCACTTCCGGGGTTGTGGAGAGTGTTGTATCCGTCAGGTGAGGTTGTGAGTATCGGTTGGGTTTACCGAGATTGTGAGGTATTTGTTGATGGTCATGGTTTAGCTGCTGATCTGTTACTGCTTGATATTGTGGATTTTGATTTGATATTGGGCATGGACTTTCTGGAGTCGCACTGGGCTATGTTTGATTGCCACAGGAAGGAGGTCACATTTCGACGACCAGGATTACCTGAGATACTATTTCGTGGCGAGAAGAACACTTCCCTACCGTGCTTGATTTCCGCGATGAGGGCGGATCGATTGATGAAGAAGGGTTGTGTTGCATATTTAGCCCATGTTGTGGACACTACAGCTGCAGTGCCGGACCTTGGTAGTATTGAGGTTGTGTCTGAGTTTCTGGATGTGTTTCCAGCGGAGTTACCTGGTATACCCCCTGTGCGGGAGATTGATTTTACCATTGAGTTGTTGCCGGGTACTGGACCGATTTCCCAGACACCGTACCGGATGGCGCCTGCAGAGTTGAAGGAGTTGCAGATTCAGCTTCAGGAGTTGTTGGAGAAGGGATTCATTCGACCGAGTGTTTCTCCGTGGGGTGCTCCAGTGTTGTTTGTGCGGAAGAAGGACGGGTCCATGCGTTTGTGCATCGATTATCGGAAGCTGAATCAGATTACAGTGAGGAACAAGTATCCGTTGCCACGGATTGACGACTTGTTCGATCAGCTGAAGGGAGCGGCAGTCTTTTCGAAGATTGACCTTCGATCCGGATATCATCAGTTGAGGATCCGGGATTCAGATGTTGCCAGGACAGCATTCAGGACGCGGTATGGGCACTATGAGTTTCTGGTTATGCCGTTTGGGTTGACCAATGCCCCTTCAGCTTTCATGGACTTGATGAATCGGGTGTTTCGACGGTTCCTGGACAAGTTCGTGATAGTATTCATTGATGATATTTTGATATATTCGAGGAGTGTGGGCCAGCATAAGAAGCACTTGCGAGTGGTGTTGCGGACTTTGCGGGACCATCAGTTGTTCGCGAAGTTTAGCAAGTGGGAGTTCTGGTTGGATAGTGTGAAGTTTCTGGGCCACGTGATTTCGGCTGAGGGAGTTAGTGTTGATCCTGACAAGATCGAGGCCGTGCTGAATTGGAGTCGACCCACTACTGTGCCGGAGATCCAGAGTTTCTTGGGATTAGCAGGCTATTATCGACGGTTTGTACATGATTTCTCCCGGATAGCTACACCATTGACCAGATTGACGAAGAAAGGCGTCAAGTTTGAGTGGTCTGATGCGTGCGAGGAGAGTTATTTGCTCCTGAAGGAGAGATTGACTACCGCACCGGTTCTGACGTTGCCAGATGATAGTGGTGAGTTTGTTGTATACAGTGATGCGTCGAAGTTGGGCATTGGCTGTGTGTTGATGCAGCATGGTAGAGTCGTGGCGTATGGTTCCAGACAGCTGAAACTGCACGAGGTCAACTATCCGACGCATGATTTGGAGTTAGCCGCTATTGTATTAGCGTTGAAGAGTTGGAGACATTACCTGTATGGTGCTCAGTGTAAGATTTTCACTGACCACAAGAGTCTCACTTACTTGCGGACACAGCCGGATTTGAACATGAGGCAGCGCCGATGGATGGAGTTGATCAACGACTACGATTGCACTTTCGAGTACCATCCGGGGAAGGCCAATGTTGTGGCAGATGCACTTAGCCGGAAATCTGGAGCTTCATTGTTTCACATGTGTGTGGCCAGAGTATCAATGTTAGCTGAGCTTCGAGCTACAGGTGCTGTGTTTAGATTTGATGATGATGGAACTTTGTTGGCCAGCTTTCAGGTTCGACCGGTACTGGTTGATCAGGTACGGGAGGCACAGGATTCAGATCCTTACTTGCTGAGCAAGAAAACCATGATTCAGAATGGTGTGCCTACAGAGTTCCGATTGAGCAACGACGGTATGTTGTTGTTCAGGGGCAGATTATGTGTACCCAGGGACGAGGACTTGAAGAAGGAGATTCTGGATGAGGCCCACAGTTCGGCGTATGCGATGCATCCCGGAGGTACGAAGATATTTCGTACACTTCGAGCATACTATTGGTGGCGCAACATGAAGCGGGAGATTGCCGCGTACGTGAGCAGGTGTTTGATTTGTCAGCAGGTGAAGGCGGAGAGGCAGAAACCTGCAGGGAAACTACAGCCACTTGAGATTCCAGTTTGGAAGTGGGAGCATATCACGATGGATTTTGTCTATCAGTTGCCGCGTACTTCGGCGGGCAACACTAGCATTTGGGTTATCGTTGATCGATTGACGAAATCCGCACATTTTCTTGCACTTCCAGGGAAGATTTCAGTGGGCAGATTGGCCAAGTTGTACTTATCCGAGATTGTTCGCTTGCATGGTGTACCTGTGTCGATTGTTTCTGACCGAGATAGTCAGTTCACTTCTGAGTTTTGGCAGGCTTTACAGCGAGCGTTGGGCACGAAGTTGCGGTTTAGTACATCTTTTCATCCTCAGACTGACGGGCAGTCCGAGCGGACCATTCAGACACTTGAGGATATGCTGAGATCATGTGTGTTACAGTTTCGTGGTAACTGGGATCAGCAGTTACACTTGATTGAGTTCGCCTACAACAACAGCTATCAGGCCAGTATTGAGATGGCACCGTACGAGGCTCTGTATGGGAAGCAGTGTCGCACTCCTTTGTGTTGGAGTGAGGTGGGCGAGCGTTGGCTCATTGGTCCGGATTTGGTGAAAACCACGATGGAGGACATACAGGTTATCCGAGATCGACTGAAGGTCGCCCAAGATCGGCAGAAGAGTTATGCGGATGTGAGGAGGAAGAGTTTAGAGTTCGAGGTTGGTGATTGGGTCTTCCTGAAACTATCTCCGTGGAGGGGAGTAGTGCGTTTCGGGAAGCGTGGTAAGCTTCAACCGCGATACATTGGTCCGTATGAGATTACGGAGAGGGTTGGAGCTGTTTCTTATAGACTTGAGTTACCGGCTGAGATGGCTCGTGTGCATGATGTCTTCCATGTTTCGATGTTGCGGAAGTACATCTCAGATCCTTCACATGTGATAGCCCCACAGCAGTTGCCAATCAGGGAGGATTTATCGTATGTTGAGAAGCCAGTACAGATTCTCGATCGATGTGAGCAGGAGTTGAGACACCGTGTGATTCCGCTGGTGAAGGTCTTGTGGCAGAACCATTCGATTGAGGAGGCCACCTGGGAGACCGAACATCGTATACGGGAGCAGTATCCTCATCTGTTCACATGACAGGTATGTAAATTTCGAGGTCGAAATTTCTTTAAGGGGGGTAGATTTGTGACGACCCGAACCAGAATCAGATGTGTGTTTGGCTTGATTCTCGAGATTTGGTTATAGTCGCAGTTTTACGATATTGTGTGGTTCGCCGATTCGGTTCGCGACTATATTTTCGGTTGAGAATTTGGGTTGAGTGTTTTCACGGAAATCGTAGAGTACGTGATTTCGAGTTCGTGGGTGGTTTCGGAAGATTTTTCCGATAACCGAGGAATATTTTATGATTATTTGAAGTTTCGGGTTCCGACGAGTTTATCCGAATGTTTCGAGCTTATCCGAATCATTTCGTATTTTCATTTTGGACCGTTGATCGACCCGAGGGACGAGTATAAATATCGAAAAGTCGAAAAATAGTCGAGAATTCATTGTGGGAGTTGACCAGTCGTTGACTTTCCTATTTTGGAAAGCTGACCAGTTTGACCGAAGACGAAAGTTTCCTCTTTGAGCGGTGACCGTCCGGCGATCAAATTCCGGCCATCTCAGACATCGTTAAGGGTATGTATAGCTTCCTTGCATGATATTGAGTTGATTTGTGTTTGGATTTATGGGATTTGGTGAGGTTTGGAAGGAGTTCGGTTAAGGCCGAGATGGGAGGAATCGCCGGTGACGGTGGAGGTGGTTCCGGCGACTGTTGAGGGTCGTGAGGTTGGGGGTTTTGCTCCCCACACCTCGGTGGTGCTTCCTAGTGGCTTGGTTTTGGATGAGGAGGCGTTTTGGGAGGAACCCGATTTGGGATTCGGTTTGGGTTTCCATTCGGGTTTGTTGAATTTTGGAAGGGTTAGAGACAAAATTGGTCTTCGTAGTAGTTGAGGAAATGGTTCGTGAGATCGAGGCCGTGAAATCTGGAGCTTCCCGCCGTGTGATTCCACCGTTGACGGCGCGCCGCCGGCGGCGGCGGCGGTCAACGGCGGTCAAAAAGTCAACTTTTCAGATTTCGATGTAATTAGTGTCATTTTTCTCGTAATCACACCCTGGTTATCGTACGGAGGTTTTCGGGTTGATTTGGGTAGCCAATTTTCAGTCGAGGTTTCGAGTTGGGATTTCGGGATTTCCGTTATACATTTTGTACCGCATTGCATATTTCGGGGAACGGTTGGTTTCCGTGCATCAGTACAGTGTTGTGGATTACGATATTGATCAGTTATGTTTATATATATATTCAGGAGATCGAGATCGAGATCTGGATCGTGATCGTGCTTCAGGCGAGGGAACTTCCGCCGGACCACGAGTTTAGCGCGAGTTCGCGCTAGCTGATCTGTGAGTGGACAAGTTTATGTTTTCACTGTTGATTTGCGAGTTCGTGGATTTTATGATTTCCGTATTTAATTATACGATGTTGTGATATATGTTGTTTCCGGAGGTATTGTTATATGTGTTTATTTGTGATGGCATTTAATACATCGATGTACCAGAGTTGAGAGATTCCTCTGGGCGGGGTTGAGTGGTCCCCTGCGTGCCGCCAGGGTTGAGTGGTCCCCTAGCCTATCACCGTCAGGTTTGAGCGATTCACCTGACGTCGGGTTTGAGAGGTCGCCCGACAACCTCCGTGTATATATATTTATATGTGTTATGTTTCTTCCGAACTCGCATTGTTTTATATGAGAATGTGTATAACTGGTGAAAGGCATATGATTATTTTCGTCCACTCACTCTAACATTTTTATTTGCCTTTCCCCTGGGCTTTTCGGTTTCCGTGCCCAGTTTGCAGTTCGGATTCCACTGTTCCACGTCGCGGTTTGGAGGCTAGTGATCAGAGTCACCTGTGTTTTCCAGTAGGTTCTTGTTCCACCTACTGATGTACATGTTGTATATGTTTTGCTCTAGAGGTCGCTCTGATACATTCTGATACATGTTATGCGGATTTTCACGGATATACATATATACATAGTACAGTTTATTTACTGTTGTTGAATATATTGATGTTGAGAAATCCGGATGGGATTGGTGCCCACGGTTTGCTTTTTGTGGCATAGGACGAAGTGTTAATTTCCGCGTGCAGGTTATGGTAATTCCACGTTAGTAACGAAACTCTGCCGAAATTTTGAAAAAAATTTTGTTGGTTTGTATTTCCGGAAGGGTTTGATTCCGATTTAGGTAACTGAATCGGGATTGGGTCTTTTCAAACCAGGACACACGCAGACAGAATTACCAGAGACCTTTCTTCCGCGATCATCAGGGCAACAACTACAACCAGACGCGGGGGCAAGCACAGCTAGACGCCCGTTTTCCACCGGCACTACGCTACCGACCGGCGGGACAGGAGGTCTTTACAATCGACGGGCAGTCGCCCGAGCACCTGCTCCGCCTGCATCGACGTCGGATTCTGCCACCAAACAACATGACGAAAGCAGGGGCTCCGACCGGCCAACTCCCGGACATATGGTGCAAATTCCACAATGCCGCCACCCACCATACCAACAGCTGTATTATGCTGAAAAAGGCCCTTGAAGACTTGAAGGACGAACGGACAACCCTTCCCAGGGCGGAAGGACGACAGCACCAGGCAAACGTCGGCACCCGTGGGACTATCAACACGATATCCGGGGGTAAGCGCAAGGAGAGAACATCATCGCCCGACCGCACGAGCAAGGAAGTACTGACAATCGGGGCAGGAAGAGCGCCCAAGGCAGGAAGGAAACAGGCGCCCACCATCAGCTTCACAGCAAGAGACGAGGATGAGAACCCGAAGGACAGCACCCTACCGTTCGTGATCGACGCGATCATTAACCAATTCCTTGTGAAGAGGGTGCTAGTAGACAGTGGGGCGTCTGTGAACATCATATATTTTGACGCATACACGGTGCTCGGACGGCCCGCCAGCAAGATAACGTAGGACCATGAGTGCATCGCCAGCTTCACGGGCGAGACATCGTATCCAATTGGGAGCGATAGCCTCCGGGTCGAAATTGGCGCGCCCGACTCCCCACACGGCGAGATCCGAACGGACTTCATCATCATGGACACCCCCTCCCCCTACAACGCCATTCTCGGGAGGCCAGGGATCTGCAAACTAAAATTGATCGTCGCAGGACATCTGCTCTTGGGAAGATTCCCAACCGAGCGTGGGATCGAGCACGTTCGGGGATACAATCACGAGGAAACCACAGAGCCTCGGGGCAGGCAGGAGATTCTCGCCTTGGGGCCCATGAATCGAAAGGCGCGATCCACGCGCGAACGGCGAAGGACCCCGCCTCAGGTGATCTGCTGAAAGGGCGAGGAAACGGACCGCCCGATCGTTCAGATCAGCGCATTCGAACCTAACCAACCCAACTGGGGGACTGGGAGGCAATCCAACGGAAGAGGGATACCCCGCCCGTGGAACGTCCAACATTTGGGGGAAGTACTCTCGTTAGAATCTTGTTGTATTGTACTTTTGTTGTACTCTTTTCCATTTGGTTTATATTTGTGCGCCCGTTCGTCCTTACCCCGCCCGCCCCTGTACTCGGGGGACTGGGGATAGGTCGCTCGCCCAGGTATAACACTTGGTTAAAACCCATAGCTACTCAAAGCAACGGAGTGGGCGCACGTTCGAGTAAAATTGCTCAAAAGATGCCAAAAAAAAAAAAAGACAAGGCACACAAACGGAAAGAAACTTCATTCATTTCGCCCAATTACAAAACCTACTCTATTACAAAGGAAGGAAAAGGAAGACTACTCTACATCCGCCCCCGTATCAACATCCAGCTCATCACCCTCCTCCGATGACGCCGCCCCAACAGTTTCCACCTGCTCGCCCGGATCTACCCGCATGACCACCGGCTCCAGCTCCGCCTCAGCAGATCCGCCAGAAGGCCCCACCTCCCTCTCATACGAAGGAGATTGAGCGCCCGTCAGCCTCTCAACCTCAGACTCCAGGAACGCCTCCCGGGCGGCTGCTTCAGCACGAACGCGCTTCAGCACACCGAGTACACACTCCACCTCGGCCAAGGCCTTATTCCGGTAAATCTGCGCCAGAGCTTCACAGGCAGTAGCTTCATCCGCCCGGACATTCGCCTCGTCCGCACGAGCGATGTACCGACGCACCAGATCCTTAGCCTTATCCTGACTGGCCACCAACAGCTCCACCACCTTCTGGTGCTCCAGCGCGTCGGCCCTGAGGCGTGCAAGTTCCGCAACCTCCCGCGAACGGACGCGGAAGACCTGCTGCATCAGGCGGGTACACGCACCAAAAACCGCATCCAGCCCATCAGGCGCGGCATCTTCCAGGGGTTGCAGCAAGGACGCAAGGGAGGCAGCACCATCCACCAGCACACGGCGCAGCCCATCCACAACATCACCACTCGACCCCGGAGCGGGGCCAGGAAGGGAGCCTTCCGTTCGCGCCCGCTTCTGCGCCCGCTCCTCGCCTTTCCCTTGCGCGGAAGACTTTGGCGGACCCAAAGACCGAGGCGGAGAAGACTGATGAGACAGGTATCGTGGAGGACTCGAAGGTCGACTGGCAGACAGAGCAGCAACAGGCGCTCGACTTGAAGACGAAGGCGCCACGGGCGCACGACTTGACGACGAAAGCGCCAGAACAACCTCCCGCCTGCCCCCGACATCATCTCGCTCGGCCTGCTGTTCGCACACCGCCCAGGCCTGCGCCTTGGACCCAGCCGCATCACCTGGTGGCGGGCATGGGGAATCCGCTTGCATCTCTTGGACGAGCGGGGCAGGAACAGCCACATTCGCAACAGGGGTCTTGGGTGGAGTACTATCCACCGGGACGAATGGGCCACCACCATCATCCGCCACCTTGTGGACCCTCGCGGCAGCATTCCGCATCCTGAGTAGACGACGCTTGACCGCTTCATCCATATCGATGGCCGTGGACTTTATTCTTCACTGCAAGCACACGCACGAAAGGTTAGAAAACAGACAACATTTCGTAAAATTACCCTATTCCCATTTCCTTGTTAGAAAACTACAACACAGCTGGCATGGTCTGACGACACGCCTGCGCCCGTCGGGCACTCGCCCGTACCGAGTGCGCGAGAGGACTGGGGGACTTCCGCCCGCATGACACACGCCAGGGTACACTGGGCGCACAGACGAAAGAGGCAACACTCGGCAGCAGACAAAAACCACCAGAAACACCAAAACCCACCAAATACCACCCAACACAGATCAAACCCACCCCACCTCAAGAACACGCCCTGTTCTTGAGAAGCAACAAACCCAGAACAAACCCAAAAATCCAAGAAACACAAACCGAAAACGGAAAACAAACAGAAACAGAGTAAAGAGCCTCACCAATCCGGCCTTTTTTCGGTGAAAAAAAAGAACGTCGACAAGGAACTCCAACAACAAAACAAAGAACAGCAGAAAACCAAGGAGGAACAGTGGGCAGAGCTTCGGCAAAATACAAAGGTGATGTAGAGAAGACGAGGATCACACCCCCATTTATACTAATCGCCCGACGTCAACCAGCGAACTCCAGCCGTCCACTCCCGCGTGTCCACCGTTGGATCATGACGCGTGGCCCAGACCGGTTCACTCACCCTTCTCAGTAACCGTGCCAACCCATCATATTCCCGCCTTGAATTCAAAACCCTAAGCACGATCTGCACCAGTTGGACACATGGCACCCATGCACCACTCCCACGCACCCACACGCGTGACGCCTGCCCTTCAAGCAATCATGACAACAGCAACATTTAAACGCCCGGCCCACGCTGGCATTAAAAACGACGACTGGCATTTACCACACCGGTTCCCAAGGGGAAGGTCAAAAGGCATGCCACCCCAACCGCCTCATCGGCGCACCACCAAATCCAAAGGCAAGACTCACTACCCACACGACCAGTGAACACAGATCACTCGCGCACGTCCAAACAAGGTAAACACCACCGCGCACGAAGGGAACTCCCCTCCGTGCGCACAGCGGTAAGAACTGACGCCACGGTTTACGCGGCAACAGGCATGGCGCGCTAAACTTGACGGGCGACGCGGGCGTATGCTTCTCCCCGTGTGCGAAAAACATTAGCGATCGACGCACCGATTCAGCCCTGGCAGGTTGTAGGCGCTGAAAACAACGGGTAGGGGGTACGTCCTCTCCGTACGCACAAGCATACAGGTTGCCTATCGTGAAAGGCAGGGGGCCCGTCCTCCCCTTGCAGACCCTAAAAAACCGACAGACGATGGGTGTGGGGTACGTCCCCCCATTCGCACAAGTGCAGGTCGGACCAAGATGCCAGAGGCATGGGGCCCGTCCCCTCTCTGGGCGTTCCAAAATCGTTAGGCGGCAACAGGCATGGGGTCCGTCCCCTCTCTTGCGCGCGCTAAGGGTGCCACAGGCTTGGGGTTCTTCCCCTCCGTGCGCCGACTCATTCCAAACCAGAGGCATGGGGCCCGTCCCCTCTCTGGGTACCCCAAAAAAATCGATGGGTGCCACGGGCGTGGGGTTCTTCCTCTCCGTGCGGCAGCTCATTCCTAGCAGAGGCATGGGATACGTCCCCTCTCCTGATGAACTAAAATCGGTTTACACGGCAACAGGCATGGGGTTCGTCCCCTCTTTGTGCGTGCTAAGCGCGATAGGCGACCACAGGCGTGGGGTTCTTCCCCTCCGTACGCCAACTAAGTCCTAGTAGGGATGTGAGGTCCGTCCCCCCCTATAGGCCACGGACACGACGCGGGTGTAGGGTGAGCCCCTCCTCGACGATCGCAAAAGTACAAGCCGAATTAGCGGGGCTAAGCTCGATGGGTGGCACGGACGTGGGGTTCTTCCCCTCCGTGGGCGTAACGTTAACGATCGATTCGCCGACTCGGGTACCGGTAAGGGTATGGGGTCCGTCCCCTCCTTCAAGGGCCCGAGACCGATGAGCGTAGACCGGGTGTAGGGTCCGTCCTCTTCGGGCGCGAAATATTTCCGGGTTAGGCGGCAGAGGCCTCTGCGTGCGCTAAGGCCGAAGGGCGGCACGAGTACGTGATCGTGGGCGCTGCAACACTTGTAGGTCGCGGTCCTGATCGACCCGTTGACGCTACAGCGTACGCGACGGCATCCCCGTTGACGTGCGGCGTGCGCAGTATACCCCATCGCTGGCGTACGGACAACATTTGCATACACTCGCACATCATACCACATATTCATGCATCACACCATACACACCATACATACATACCTATATATCTATATACCTCTATATCTATATACCTCTATATCTATATGTCTCTGTATCTATATGTCTCTGTATCTATATGTCTCTGTGTCTATATGCCTCTGTGTCTATATGTCCAACTGAACTTATATATGTTTGCAAGACCGACCCCACGGGCGCGCGGGCCCAAACTAGCAACATCAGTTTGGACGCCGGTCCCAGAATACAGGAACAGGTCCACACTCGGACGCCCAGGTCCCACTCCGTCATGCGAGCCCTTTCTTGACCGGAGAGTTGGGGGACTTGGGGGTTACAGGATCATACACCACTGCTCAATCGGATAAGTATTCTTGTTAATCGCACACCCTTTTTCAACTCCCCAGTCAAGAAAGTTCTCTTTGACTTGGGGACTTGGGGGACTTGTTAGTATTGTATCATTAGTTGTACGATTAACATACTTATCCACTTAAGCAGGTTAGCAACACCCACCGGACCACCCTAAAGACCACCAAGGAGGCTCCAACTTCACTCACCAGACCCACCCCTTCCGAGTGCGCACGCGCCCGTGGAGGGGACGCCCGCACGCACGGATCACACACCAGCAAGTACAGGTTGTCCCACATCGAAGAACACCACCAGGCTCCAAATTCAACCACCTATATAGGTAAGGCACTAACTACAGGTAAGATCATCCCATCGAGAGCCGGCTGACTCACTCGATTCATATCACTCTACTCGCCGTTCGCTTGACTGTTATATCCAATACATCATCTGACTTAGGCATCAGAGCGTTGAAGGCGGGCCACCCCGTCTTGACCCCTGACCGCCTGTTTCGTTGTTGTATTCTTCTAACAGCCGCACGCGAACAGCTGCACCCGAACGCCCTAGAGGAAGAGGAAGCGACCGAAAGGAGAATCCACCGCCCGAAAGGAGAGCCCGCACGCACGAAGAGGAGAAGAGAGCGCCAGCATATCCGAACAACCCCAGCGTTCAGACGCGCCAAGAGAAGGAAGGAAGGAAGGAGTATCCGTGTAAGTGTATTCGTGTTGCTTCTGCCCCGTTACGCCCCCGCGCGTAATTCAGTAGAAACAACTGTAGTGTAAATCCTGAGTTTGCGTGGTGTTGTCGAAGGATTTGAGTCCACTTGTCAGCTCTTCATTCAGTAGGTTCCAGTCCACTGTCAGACTATATTACATGTTTATAAAAGTCGCTCTAAATATCAGTTGGATTATGTTGTTTCAGTTACTCGATTAGTAGTCGAGGTTACTTTCCTTTGTATACAGAACCAACACATTGTAAATATGTTTTTATTTCTTGAGTTGAGTTTCTGGTTTTAGTTTATCATAATTGTTGAGAAATTTAGATGGACAATCGGTGGTCCACGGTTTGTTTTTGGGAATTTGGTTTAGAAGTGTTCTCTTCTTGCATGTTTTTTAGTTGTTCAGCTTTCAAGGGAAGTTATGTTAAAAAAATTGTATAATTTCTAAAATTATGGTTAGTCGTTAAGACTTAATCTTAGTTTACTACCTAAACTATGGTTGGGTCTTTTCATGTTCGATGAAATATCTAATTAATAGAAACCATGGCTGAAGCTGCTTGTTGAGTTTGCATTTGTCAGCTTGAGTAATTTGTTTGTGTGGGAACAATGACTTTGGTCACATGACCCGCAGGTACAAGTGCACCCTTGCTTGCTTTTCAAAATGTCTTTGGATGCTTTTGTTATTGCCTTTGTCACAGTTAAACATACTCTAGTGTTGACTAATAATACTTGTGTTGAATATCAAATAGACTAGTGATGTTACCAGTAAATTTTTAAAATGTGGCACGTTTTACGCTTTAACGCGCGTTTTAGCGCAAGGCTGCCAAAAAATGCATCAAACATTATGGAAAGGCGGTTAAAACAATAAGCGCGCAAAAGGCAAAGAAAAACGATCTGAAATGCATGAAATACATTTCTAATGCGGCGCTCTGGAAGTTCTGATAAGAAAATCAGAGAAGAGAATCGGATCAAAGAAGAGAATCGTCGCACACCATGGTTGCTTGCTTGCGGAGACAAGTGTTTTGCTATACATCTTCAACTTTATGATCATCTTGATTCGCTTGAAAGAGGGAAAGATGCATGATCGAGAAAGTTGGGGATTTGAGCAAGTTGTCAAACTCATTCAAGTCTACCTCATGTGACTTGAACAGAAACGGTCATATTTAATGTGACTTGAAATAATGAAAAATATTAATTAATATACCTAACTGGCCAAATCGTACGTTATTGTTATAAGGAAAATAGTTAAATTAAAAAAATTATATTTCGATGGTTATATTTATTTAAATGATGAGATTTAAAGGTTTCATCAATTATATTCTTATAATTCTTGATATTTAACGGTGTCAAAAAAGCGTAAATAATTTAAATAATTATTAAATTTTGTCAAAATTGATATTTTAATTATTAAATTTTAAAAAATATTAAAAATATTAGTTAACTTTAACTTTGTCTATCAATTTGATCATTTTGTCGATTTTAAATATTTTAATTAGTCAAATATTTTACTTATATAAATAGGCTTATGAGAGAGATACACATAACATAAGTGAGAGAAGTATGAAAATCATCATGAAATAAAAAAATTGACATCCAAAATAAGTAAAGTGATCAATTTGATAGAGAAAGTTAAAGTTTAGTGACTTTTTTTATTTTCTAAAATTTTAATGATTAAATTATCATCGATGACTTGTTGGGTGATTAATTTTCGTCGACGAGGTCAGCCTCGATCGCCAAAACACTTTTACAGCAGCTCTCATGAGCCAATGTTCCATGGAGCTCTTCCATTCCACAAATCTCGTTTCCCTTAAACCCGCTCACTTCTTCCCCATTCTCTCCCATCGAATCTCAAAACCTCCGATCACGGCAATGTACCAAATTCCAGAGGTCACCGTCTCCTACCACTAATTTCAATTTCAGGTCAATTTTCATGGAAGCCTACACCGGAGGCTCCTAATCCATCTTTATATTGATTGCAGTGACGCCAATTTTGAAAAACCATTGACCTGCTGGTGGAAGAGAAGCTGGCCGTTGGGGATAGGCCGTCTAGTAGTATGTTTGTTAGAAAATATGGAAGGGAATTCGGCGGACTTGGGCCAACTTCTGTCCACCATGCCCTCCATCGAGCTCGCCTGTACTTCTATTCAGGTTCAATTTTTGTTCTCTATATAATTCAGAGCTGTATGTTTAGTATTTGAGGAGCCCACATTCCCAAGTTTGTGGAGAGTTGAAATGAACTTGTTTGAGGTTTAGTGTTGGTGGGTTTAATCTAAAAATGAATGTAAGAAAATGGGTTTCTCTAGAGAACTGTAAAAGAGTTCAAAGGTGGAGAATTTGAGCTATATTCACAGTGATTCTATATTGGTTTACTTGTAACTTGAGGAATGTGCTTTTATTTCTGTGGTCTGAAAGTTCGATTTTTGCGACGACTGTAGTTACTTGATTATAGGATTCTTAAACCTCACAATAGTAAAGTTCTATGGAAATTGTGGAAGAGTGAGTTAGAGTTCTATTGCTAATGTGAATAGAGGCATTTTCTTACACATGGTTTTCCATTGAGCAGATGCAAATGAATTTAGGTGCCGCCGAAGCAACTATTTTGGCGCTGTCCCAGACCCCTCAACCATACCAGACATGCAAATATATTCTCGGTAAGTCAAAATGTTATAGCTTGGCAGAAATTTAACTTCATTTTGCTCTTCCATTGCACTTTGTTTTTTTCTTTTTCTTTTTTGTTCTTCTTATGCCATGCTATTTGGAATATAGTTAAATGACTCCACCTGAGGCAAAGGTTTTCAGAAACATGGTATTGGAGCTGTCCCATTAGTTGTCATTCTGACAGTGAGTTTATTGTTTCAGAGAACTCTCAGGGGGCAAAAGCAAGGTTTCAGGCTGCAACTGCAATTCGTGATGCAGCTATAAGAGAATGGGGTTTTCTTAGCTCAGATGAAAAGAAAAGCATGATTTGGTTATCTATTATTTCTGAAACTTATCACTTGTTTAAGAGCAACATTTGTAATGCCAGTCCAGTCTGGGAATCTTGAAGAGTGAAGTTAAAAGATAGTTTTGGAAATGTGCATTTGTTCATGTGTTGTTTTAGGCATATCAGCATATGTGCTTCGATTCCAATCTAAAAAGGCTGTGTTGGAACTCAAGATGTGTTGGAGGAAACAGATGCAACAGCATAAGTCAACACTGATCTGTTTAGCTATAGATATATCCAGTAGTTGATATGGATCATGTATGTACATGCATCTGAATTGTTGACCTTTTAGTCTGTACTTAGATGAGGTTATGGGAATTCTGATTGCAACTCTCAAAGAGTGTTGTGTTGGTGATACTATGTTTGTGCTTGTAAGTAGTTTGCGGTTTAAAGAGATAATGTGATGGTTTTTGGTGGCTATTCTTAGAGCCTTGCAACTGAGTTGTTTCTCGAGTTTGATTCTTTAGAGTTTACTTCATGGTTTTTGAAAGCTTAAGTGGTATGGTTTGTAATGGTGTGCTTTTGGTGCTTGCAATGTAGAATATGCTACAGCAGAGAAATGAATAGGCAGTATGAATTTTGGGACCAAATATCTCTAGTATCTGTCCAAATATCTATCTATCATCAAGTTTAAGAATAATGTAAATAAGATCCTTTATATGATTCTAAAATATATACTTTACTATAAAAAAATAATCAGATTGGAAAAATAACTGAAAAATAAGGGTCCGACAATAACTTAATTGCTGGAAGTACCAAAAGTCTGAATAATTGTTGAACTATCTATTTAAGTATCTATTCAACAATTTGTCTAAATATCTATTTGTCATCCAGTTTAAGAATAATATAAACAATGTCCTTTATATGTTTGAAAAATCTCTACTTTGCTTCAAAAAAGAATCAGATTGGAAAAATGACTAAAAAATAAGAGTTTGATCATAATCTAGTAGCTGCAAGTATCAAAAGTCTGAATATCTATTCAACTATAAGTCTAAATATCTGTTCAAGTATCTGTCTAAATATCTATATTTTATTAAGTTTAAGAATAATGTAACTAAAACCCTTTGTATGTTTTAAAAATCTCTACTTTTGCTTCAAAAAAGAATTACATTGATCATAACCTAGTTGATGGAAAAACCCAAAAGTATTAATATCTGTTCAACTATCTATCTAAAAAGTCTTGATATCTATTCAACTATCTGTTTAAATATTTGTTCAATTACTTGTCTAAATATCTGTGTGTAAATTTCATAACACTAGGAATATTTGTCACATATGTGTCGGAATATCTGTTAACTAACGTAATCCATAACCTTAACTTGAAGATCTGAACTCCGTCTTTTATATGAAGTGTTGCTGGTAACACATTCCAATTTCTTATCACATAAAGAACGGCTGCTACTGCGTTCTTGTTTCTCAAATTCTGCACCAAGTAAGGTAGCATTCAAACGTTACATTCTCCAATTCATCAAAGTAGTTAAGCCGACTCCAGAGTGCCTCTTGAAACCTGATCATAATTTTTCAAAAACAAGCAGCAATGTCTATGATACAAAAATAAGGTATACACATACATTACCGTACTTACTTTAAAGCTGTCCATTTACGTACTCTTATGGACATAGCCTCCTATAGTTTCAGAGGTTCGACTAACACCATCACAACAACAAAGCTCACATTGTGCTTTGTTGTAATCGCAAATTCTTCGATTCTAGTTGCAGTTGGTAACTAAAATTAATAATCAAAACACGAAAGTAAAACAATCACTAACAAGAAGAAAACAAAAACACACTTTGTGGTGAAGGATGTATATTATGTCCCTAAACTAGGGAATAACCTACTGAGTGTTGGTCAACTACAAGAAAGGGGAGTTGCTGTACTCATGCACCATGGAGCATGCAACATATATCATCCAGAGAAGGGACTGATTGCACACACTAAAATGAGTACAAATCAAATGTTTGTTCTGATTAATGAAGCAGTGACTAGTGCAGACCAATCAATTGAAGAGTGTCTTCACACAAGTATCTCAGGCACTGCACATCTTTGGCACCAAAGATATGGACATCTGAGCCACAAAGGGTTGAGGACACTAGCAACCAAAGGAATGGTACGTAACTTGCCTCAACTTGACACTTCAAAGATCTCCTGCAAGGAATGTTTTACAGGCAAGCAACACAGGAATAAAGTTCCAAGGAGAAGTGAATGGAGAGCAAGTAAGGTGCTGGAATTAATTCATGCTGATATCTGTGGCCCTATTGAACCAATGTCTAACAGTGGGAAAAGGTACATATTGTGCCTCATTGATGATTTTAGTCGTAAGAGTTGGGCATACTTATTGAATACAAAATCAAAAGCACTAGACTGTTTCAAGAAATTCAAGCAGCAAGTTGAAAAAGGGTCAGAAAAATCTATCAAATGTTTGAGAACAGACTGTGGAGGAGAATTCACATCACTTGATTTCAAGAAATTTTGTGAAGACCATGGCATCAAACGTCAACTCACCACTGCTTATACTCCACATCAAAATGGAGTGGCTAAGAGGAAAAATCGAACTGTGATGAATATGGTGAGATGCATGTTAGCTGCCAAGAGAGTGCCAAAGACCTTCTGGACTGAAGCTGTTATATGGACATTCTATGTTCTCAATCGATGTCCAACACTTGCAGTAAAGAATAAGACTCCACAAGAAGCTTGGTCTGGAATAAAGCCATCTGTGGATCATTTCAGAGTTTGGGGATGTGTTGCACATGTTCATGTTCTAGATGCAAAACGAGGTAAACTAGATGATAAAAGTTTTCCCTGTGTATTACAAAGAGTTAGTGAGGAATCAAAAGGGTATAGATTATTTAATCCTAAGACCAAAAGGGTAGTAGTGAGTAAGGATGTTGTCTTTGAAGAGGAAAAGTCTTGGGAGTGGGGAACAAATTATGAAGAACAAATAAATGTAGAGTTAACTTGGGAAGATGATGATTATAAGAGTGAGGAAGAAAATGGAGGAGAAGGAGCTGATGTTGAGGTAGAGAGTGATGTGGAGATTGGAAATGAGAGTGAAAACATTGAGGATAGTGAGAGCAGTGAGGAAAGGGATATTGATAGAGAAGATAGGAATGGTGAGAATAGAGAGAGGAGACAGCCTGGATGGATGAGTGATTATGTGAGTGGGGAAGGTTTGAGTGAAGAAGAGGCAAAAGCTTATATGGTGCAGGATATCATTGGAGATCCAATCTCATTTGAAGAAGCTGTAAAACAAGGAAAATGGAGGAAAGCAATGGATGATGAGATACATTCAATTGAAAAAAAATCAGACTTGGGAGCTTATGGATTTACCAAATGGAGCAAAAACAATAGGGGTGAAGTGGATCTTCAAAACAAAATTGAATGAACTTGGCCTGGTTGAGAAATACAAAGCTCGCTTGGTGGCAAAGGGGTACTCTCAATAGCAGGGAATTGATTTTACTGAAGTGTTTGCTCCTGTGGCACGTATGGATACAGTAAGGATGATAATAGCACTTGCAGCTTCCAGAGGATGGGATATACTACAGATGGATGTCAAGTATGCCTTTCTGCATGGAGAGTTGAATGAAAAAGTGTACATAGAGCAGCCTAAGGGATATGTGAAGAAAGGAAAAGAGCACAAAGTTTACAGGTTGTACAAGGCTCTATATGGATTAAGGCAAGCACCAAGGGCCTGATTCAGTTGTATAGAGTCACACTTCATCAGTGAAGGATTTCAGAAGTGTCCAAATGAACAGACTTTGTTTATCAAGAAGAGTCATGAAGGTAAAATTCTAATTGTTAGCATTTATGTTGACGATTTGATTTATACAGGCAATGATAGACACTTCATGATGGAGTTTAAGAGTTCCATGTTGCAAGTTTTTGACATGACTGACTTAGGAAAGATGAGATTCTTCCTTGGAATTGAAGTTCTGCAGAAGCCAGAGGGAATCTTCATATGTCAAAGAAAATATGTCACTAATGTGTTGAAGAAATTTGCAATGTCTGATTGCAAACCTGTAAACAGTCCTATTGTCCATGGTTTCAAAGTTGGAAAAGGAAATGATGGAGCAGCTGTTGATGATACATATTATAAACAGATTGTTGGAAGTTTAATGTATCTCACAGTTTCAAGACCAGACATAATGTTCAGTGTAAGTTTGATTAGTAGGTATATGTCAAAACCTGCTGAGCTACACTTGCAGGCTGCTAAACGTATTATGAGGTACTTAAAAGGGACCACTGGCTATGGAATTTTCTATAAGAAGGGAGGTGTTGCAGATCTGCTGGCCTTTACAGACTCTGACTATGCAGGAGATGAAGAGGATTCCAAGAGTACTTCAGGGTATGTCTTTCTGTTAAGTTCAGGAGCTGTGGCATGGATGTCCAAGAAACAACCAATCGTTACATTGTCAACTACTGAAGCTGAATTTGTAGCAGCTGCTTCTAGTGCATGCCAAGCAGTATGGATGAGAAGGGTATTGAAAAACTTATGTCATGATCAGAAGGGAAGTACTACTACACTGTGTGATAACACATCCACCATTAAACTTTCAAAAAATCCTATGTTACATGGAATGAGTAAACACATCAGAGTAAGGTTTCATTTTCTGAGGGATCTAGCAAGAGAAGGGAAGATCAAGTTGATACATTGTGGAACACAAGAGCAAGTAGCAGATTTGATGACAAAAGCATTAAAGTTCGAAGCTTTCTAGAAGCTGAGAAAGAAGTTGGGGATGATAGATATTGAAGAATTAAACTAGCTGCAGACTGCAGTTAGTTTAAGGGAGGGTATGAAGAGGTGTCCATAGCAGAGCTGGAGATTATCTTGGTTGAAAAACTGCTGGAATATAGGAGTTAGTTTAGGTTTGAATTCATAAAGTCCTGGTATGCAAGGATCAGTTTGTTGTTTTTCATCTGTTTCTATATCTATGCATCATATTGTACGTGATCCTACAATTTCTGTTTCAATTACATGTATTGGCTGTATTTAAACCAAAGCAAGGTATCAATAAGATAACAATTTCCAGTTCTTTGTGAGTAGAGAGTTATTCTACTTGTGTCTTCTCTAACTCTTGAGTCCACACAGTGGAGGAGCAGATCTAGTCGAGCGTCAATGTTGGGAGATGAGGAGACTCATTGCCTGAGGATGCTGCCGACGCGAGGTCATGTGAGTTGAGGTGGTGCGCGGTGGTTTCTGTTTGTATTGGTGCGTGAGCAGTGATGTGTGTTGTAGTAGCAGTGCGCGGAGGCTGCAATGGCGCTATGGAGCATGGCTTGGTTGAAGGCGAATCACGACGCACATTTAGAAAGAGTTGGCGAAGCAAGGCTTGGACGACGACAACTGCATGAGGCTTGAACGACGACGACCTCTTGAGGTTGCTATTAATTTTGGTTTATCTTAGAGAGAGAGAGAGAGAGAGAGAGAGAGAGAGAGAGAGAGAGAGAGAGAGAGAGAGAGAGAGAGAGAGAGAGAGAGAGAGAGAGAGAGAGAGAGAGAGAGAGATATTTTGTTTTTGAGAATGTGTAGGTTTTTTTTAAGGGGAAATGAAAGAACAACCCATTTTAGATATTTTTTTCTTGAAAACCCACCATATATTTTTGAGTTTTTTTGGGATAAAATCAGGTCAGTTGGTGGTTTTTTTTTTAAACATGGGTCATAAATTGAGACTTTTTTACCATGGTGTAATAAGTTGAATTTTTTTTGAAACCAAATGTGTTTTTGGGTTTTTTCATCATTTCCCCTTAAAAGAACTCATATACAAGATTTATCCATCTACACTACAAGAAATCACTACCTCTATTCTTTCTCTCAAGGCAAACTTATACTCAATAGTTTGGAAACTTCGGATTGCATCATGATGTTCAATTTGCATTTTCTTTAGTAGCTATGTGGATCTGAGGCTTCTTGTATCACAACATGTTGTATCTATCAATAAAAAAACAAAACAATATGAATTCCATTTATTCTGATGAGCATATGAAGGTTGTGTTATGAAAAATTACCTGCCAAAAATCATAACCTGTTTTCACAAGGAACACTCGGCTAAAATGTACAACTTATAAACCACAAACAAAGTGACCAGGACTAAAGGGAAAAGGCCATTAAAAATTGAGATACATCATATTACTTGTCTCACCTTATTTACTATATATTAAAGCTGAAGCCACTATTCAATATTTTCCTTATGGTAATTTTTCACATAAGCATGCGAAGTGTGTGAGCTTCTACCTATACCTTGACTCTCCTCTCACTGTAGCTTCTCCTCTCATATTATCGATCCACATCTCCTACCATCTCTATCACTGTAGCGACTCTTTGATCGTCCCTCTCTCCTTTCGATTTCCGATCTACACATTGATGACATAGACAATGATTCCGTCCTCTCTAGTTCTCAGAGGTACTGAATTTGCTCTACTATACACTTTCTAAGTTGCCCATACAATCTTCACTCAATAATGTTTAGAATTTGATTATACAAATGGTTCAAGCCGTTCATTTTTGAGCTTTTGGTTTCCAATCAATGTCCATTGCCATTTCAAGCATACAATATAGTGTAAGAGAGTCTTAATATAATATTCAGTCAAACAAGATAGAATCGTAAAGATACCAAAATCAAAGATGGGATAGTAGCAACATGTTATTTTCTGGATATCAAGTACTGTTCTGTGAGTACCAAAGGATGGTATGTCAGCATGTGTTTAACTCTGAGTGGGTGGTTAAATGAGAGTGTACATAAATGAAAATTTTAATGTTTGGTATTCAAAGTTTTCGGAAGATGATTTTAACCTTCAGAATTTCCTGTATTGATCCCATTTGGTTAATAGAACACAAGTAGAACGTTTTTCAAACGCAGTTTTATCGTTTCCATCTGTACTTCTCATCATTAACTTTATCTATTGTTAATGTTTTTTTAAATAGGAAATACACCTAAGGTCACTTAGAGACCTTATGTTACACATAAGGTCATTATATAAGTTTTACACACACAAGGTCATTATACTTTCCTTAAAAATAATTGGTTTCCAAAATTTCCCCTCATATATAAACTATCTACTGATTTCAAATTGAATTCAAACCAAAATGGCCGAAACCGAAATGCAGAGAGAGGGAGAGAGAGGCCACGCAATCGTTCTAGAGAGAGAGAGAGAGAGAGAGAGAGCTCCAAAACGATGCTCGATTCTCTCTATTAGCTCTGTGTTTGTTTGTTAGAGAGAGAGAGAGAGAGAGAGAGAGAGAGAGAGAGAGAGAGAGAGAGAGAGAGAGAGAGAGAGAGAGAGAGAGAGAGAGAGAGAGAGAGAGAGAGAGAGAGAGAGAGCGAGAAGAGATTTCGGCAAAATTTGTGAGAAGAAATTCTGGCGAATCGGAGGATTCTGGTGATAAAAGCTTGGGTAAGGCTTCGATTCTGTTCACCTGTAGATGTTTTGTGCTTTGTGTTGTTTGATTGATGCTTTTGTTTGAGCTGTAATAAAGGATTTCCTAAATGCACATCGATTTCGAATTTCAGTTTTTCGATTTTGATTTTAGTACTTTGAATTATGCATGGCGCATTGTAGTGATATTATTATATGTTTTCTCTTTTGATTTATGTGTTTGTGTGTGATTGATGTGGCTGATTTGTGTGTTTTTGATATTTCGTATAAATTATGAGATGTTACAGACTGTGAGTACTACCTCTGTTGAGTGAATACACTACTTCATCTCATTAAACACACCGGTTAGCTATTCTGTATGTTCTATGTGTGTTTTGACTTGATAGTACTACCTATGTTGAGTGAATACACTACTTCATCCCATTGAACACACCTAGCTGTTCTGTGTGTGTTTTGATTTGATAGTACTATCTCTGTTGAGTGAGTACACTACTGCATCTCATTGAATACACTAGTTAGATGTTCTGTGTGTGTTTGATTTGATAGTACTATCTCTGTTGAGTGAGTACACTACTGCATCTCATTGAATACACTAGTTAGCTGGACTTGATAGTACTATTGGTGTTGAGTGAATACACTACTCATGACTATTAAGGATACTACTTCTGTTTTGTAAGCATTTTTTGTTTAATTTGCAGATTGGTAGCCATGGATTTGGAGTTGTATGCGAAGTTCACCTACAACAACCATACAATCATGTTCAATCTTACGCTTACTAAAACTTTCATTGACATGGTGATGGAAGTGTCATCGCGTTTTCCTAGCTAGAGACCGGATTCTTTCACTCTTGGTTTCTCATTGCCACGCTATCCGAATTGCATGATATCTTGCGATAGGGACTTGAATTTGATGATGAAGACCATGATCGAACTTGACGTAGCCTCTGTGGATATTGTTGCTAGGGATTGGGGGCAGAGTAGTTTTGGTACTCTTGTGCATTCCGACATATCCTCTTTTGATGACGCTTCTTCTTCTTTGACTTACACATCGTCATCTTCGAATAAATTGCTTGATCCAAATGAGTATTTGGCTTACTTTAGGCCAGAATCTTTGATTCTTTACTTGACGAATGAATGGGCAAGTTTGTATCAGCCATGTTAATCAGAAGTTTGAAGGTGGTGTTGTCGAGTTTAGGGAGAAGCTGAATCGTTATGCATTCGAGTATGGTTTTACCTTCAAGTACTTTAGAAATCACAGAGATAGAATTATTGCACAATGTTCTCAGAAGGAAGGCGGTTGTCCCTGGAAAGTTCATGCTCTAAGATGTAAGGCAAATTACTTTTTTGTCATCCGAGAACTCAATAACACTCATACATGTACTGTTGGTATTCGTGACCAAAAGAGTGAGCATCTTGGTTCTCATGCCATCGAGTCCATTGTTTGTTCTGAGATGAAGTCCAATCCTTCTGTAAAGCCGAGAGAATCATGTCAACATTGCAAAATTCTTATGGCTTGCATGTGTCCTATTGCAAGGCTTGGTAAGCAAGAGAGTTGGCTACACATTCTGTACGGAGCAACAAAGGTGACTCATACTCTCAGTTGTCGTGGTATCGTGAGCAAGTGTTGGCTACCAACCTTGGTTCTCATTGCATGTTGGAGGTGAATCCGCTCACTAGACGTTTTGAACGTTTCTTCTTATGTTTTGGTGGCTGTATTAAGGGGTTCGTGTCATGCGTGCCTATTTTGTTTGTTGATGCTGCTCATCTCAAGGGAAAGTACAATGGATACATGCTTTGTGTCACTAGAAAAAACGGGAATGAAGGTTCGTTTTTCAGCTTCTGGATAGTGTGTAAAATTAGTAACAGTAGCACTGTCCAACAACAAGAGTAGTACTTTCTGAAAACTACAGTAGTACATAGATCAAAGTTTGAGTTAGCATGCATCAAGTCCCAATAGAGTAGTATTGTCCAACAACTAGAGTATTACTTTCCAACAACTAGAGTAGTACTTTCAACAAATTGTTGTAGTGTTTTCCATGTGATAGCATAATTATCCAAGTGCTTTTTTTTCTAACTCCATCTCTTAACAATTTGCAGTATTCTACCATTTTGCATTTGCTGTTGTAGATTCTAAAAATATAGCCAATTGGAAGTGGTTTTTCGATCAACTCTACACTATTTTTTTGCCACAAGGAAGGACTATTACTTTCTTCATAGATTGACATGAAGGGTTATTGGATGCTGTGGCTATGACATTCCCTGACTCTCCTCATTCCTATTGTTACTATCACTTGAAAAAGAATGTGGAAAAGCTTTATGAAAAGAAAATGGACGTTTATGATGTGGAAACCATTATTCATGATTTCATGACTGTGGCATAATCTCTAACAGTTGCTGGTTATGAATTCAACCTTCGGAAGTTGTTGATTTCTGGCCAAGATCTTATGCGGAACTTCTTGAGTACGCTGGTTTTGGAGAAGTGGTGAAACGCCTTCTTCAATGGTGATTAAAATATGGGAAAATGTTCAACAACGTGGCTGAATATTTCAATAATTGGACACGTGAATTGCGTCGTCTTCCTATTTTTGAGATGCTCGAGGGTTTGAGACAGAAATTGATGGTGAACATGGCTGAAAGGAAGATGAGATCGGAAACTTGGACCTCTATGTTGTGTCCTAAAATGGAGGAGACTTTGAAGGCTTAGATGAATGTGGGGAGGCACTGGTCAGTTCGAAGGTCTAGCTAGTGAGACGTTGTATGAAGTCCAGGTGTTAAAGAATGTGGCGGTTGATCTCGAGGCATACACTTACAGCTGCCGACATTGGCATATCGATTCTTTTCCCTGTTCCCATGCACTTGCTGCTATACAACATGCCGATATTGAGTCTATTTACTCTTACATCGAGAATTTCTATGAGGTAGGAAGTTACTGGGCGGCCTATGAGTATGGTATTCAGCCAATACCAAACATTGAGAAGTTTTACCACGATGCTCTGAATGAACCGACCATTGTGATGAAAGGACCTGACCCTAGATTAACTAGTAATCTTGAATCAAGCCCTAATGAAATACCCTAATCTACTAGTTTCTGTGAAAATTTTGGCATAACTTCTCTTATAAAAGAGGCAACCAAAAACCTGCAAGGAAAACTGACACTCCGCAGATAAACCCACAAACAATACCGTGGACCACCAATGTCCTTCCAGATTTCTCAACATAAGACTGGAATTAAAAACTGATACATTAATTAGAATTCAAAAACATAACTCCAGTAAATACACTGATTCATAAATAAGGAAACTCAACTCGACAACTATACGAGTGACAACCTATTCACAAGAGTCTCACAAAGACGATACTACAGAACTAGTATCCAAGGTGACTTCAATAACATAAAGGACAAACTGACAATGAGCAAGGACCTACAGCTGAAAGAGTTGACTGGTGGACTCGATGCTCTCGACGACGTTTAGCACCCTTATGATACACACTGCAATCTGGGCAAGGAAAACCGAAAATCTCAGGAAAAAGGCATATAAAATCATAAAACCATTAGAGTGATCGAGTGGACATAAATCATAATATGCCGCATAAATAAATCCAACATACTTTTCACAATAAATGTACATAAAATCATGCGAGTCAAAACAAACAAGCCCAGGTCAAGTGCTCATAAAGACGCAACTCTCCTGAGTACTGTGTATGGGAAGGCACTAACTTGAGTACTTTTTCCTCAAGTTACGATACGCCCGGGTCAAGTGCTCATAAAGACGTAACTCTCCCGGGTACTGTGAATCACGGGTCAGGTGCTCATATAGACGTAACCCTCCCGGAGCATCTCGGGGATCAACCGAGAGACCATAGCATCGATGCATCATATATCCATACTCAGTGTAAAAACAAATCACATGTGCCTCCAAATCAATGTATGCTCATAAAATGCATAATCATAAATGCGTACTCGTAAATGCATAATCGTAAAGCATACTCGTAAAATGCATAAATCAAGACTCGCAAATTAACTGTGAAAATCAAAGTATGAAAATCAACGTGGGATAAGATGTCCACTCACAGGTTTCCAAGATAAACATAAAGCTAAAACCCTGTCGATCGGCACAATTATTCATCTGATACGCCCGCTAACTCATGATCCTGAAACTACGATTAAAATAATATCTGACCATCAAAGTTCATACTGAATAGTAAAAACCATAATCTGTTGATTAATAACATCGAGAATCTCATATGCTCGAACAACGCATTTTCCTGTTTAATTACTGACTCAACCAAATACTAAATTCAATTCCCTATAATCCTTCAGTTTAAAGAGTCGCAACCACATCTCAAATATCAAACGATTCGCAATTGAACAGATAATCAAAGCGTCCTTTAATATTGTCATGAATTAAACTGATAATTGTCCGATTAAATACTCGCCCAAATTTAACAAACTCAAATCCAAATATAAACCTCACCATTGCGTTCAGCACGCGAAAACGAGCGAAACAACATAAAACTTTTCCAAAATTCCACATCGCCGGAGATCCGTTGCACGTGGGGCCGCCGCCGGCCACCGGAATTCCACCGGCCCCGAAAACTTTGACCTATACATGAAAATGTTCATCACAATGAGCCTAACAACATTGTAGTACATTACAAACCCAAATCAAACCAGAAAACCTCCAATTTGCCAGAAAACCGAATAACCCACCGGAAATTCATTACCTCCGTTCTCTGGAATCCGGCCACGGCAGAGGTCAAGACCACTTAGGATAGACTCACCATCCCAAGGGCAACAAAACCCCTAACATCTCAACCTCCATCACCGCCGGTATCGCCGCCTCCGTCCACCGCCGAAAACCGTCGGAAAACTCCCATCTTCATCCGTCGAATCTTCCTCCTCCGGCCACCAAATTCGATGATCCACCTACCAAATTAAAGAGGAGACCGAGCCAAACGATTTTCATGAAGAAACCATGGCCAAAGATGGCCGGAATCGAGCTCACCGGCCCCGAGAAGCTTCGAAACAAAATGGGCCAATTTTGACCCGCGGGTCAATGCGAGTCAACGGCCAGAAATCCAAAAATGGAAAGTTTCTAATCTTGTCTCGTATTCATACTGTATATATATACCATACACATACGTACCCAAATCAACGATTCAAAATAAATCTGATCTAAATCGGACGGTCACGATTAAATCAAAAATAAAAATAACACTTTTATATATATTCACCAACCGACTTCAAAACTTGTTAAAACATTGCTCGCATATCCGAAAAATTCTCCAAAAATTTTCATGAGCTCAGAATTAAATACTTTACAATTCTCGTGAAAGAAGTCAACCTAAATTCTCGCCTGATGAAATAGTCGTTAACAAACTCAATTATGCGACTAAACTGCGATAATTCAATTTCGTGCCAATTAATACGTAGATTTTGGTTCGGGTTGTCACATGTGAATCCTCCATTGACAAGACTCCCATCCGGTCATCCAAAGGATACTCACATGAAGTCTTCCATTGAAGGTGGGAAGGCACCGAGGCCAATGAGATGTGGTCATTGTGGCGAAAAAGGAAGACACAACAGATTAACATGTACCAAAGTCAACAACAGCTAACTAGTGTCTATGTTACTCACAGGTAGTATATTCACCAGTCTATAGTAGTACATTCTGCCTCAACAGATAATTTTCCCAACTACTCTCTATATTAGTCACAAGTAGTGTTTTCACCAGTCCACAGAAGTACACTCTGCCTGAACAGATAATTTTGTTGAGGCATGTCCATTTCCTTTACATACACTATATTAGTCACAAGATATAGTTGGTATGAATACAAGTCATTGGTAGTACACTTGGTCCAAATCGCTTGTATCGAGCGTTTTTCGATAAACATACAATGTGATTCTTCATTATATAACATATACTATACTGTAATTTTTCCTTGTGTGATTTGTTTAACATACTAATTCAAGTTTGTTGTTTTTCGGTTTTGTGATTTTGTGTTGGTCAATTATGTGTTTTTGTATGCAACATCGCTTTATGTGTGAAACCAGCTACATTAGTACTATCCAACAACAATAGTTGTACACTCATCATACAACAAAAGTATCACTACTCCTATTAAAAACATTCATTGCATTAAATCAATTTTAAACATTCATCGCAGTACTCTAGTAAGCACTACTGTTTTACAATAAAAAGTACTTCACGAAAATTTAATGTACTAACACTATTATTGTCTGTATTAAGCATTACTACAAAACATTCAGTGTACTACTTCAACACATGGTAAGCACTACTGTTTCACAATAGAAAGTACTACTTCACAAAAAGTTAGTGTATTACTAACACTATTGCAATCTCTACTAAGTACTACTTCAAAATATCCAAAGTACTACTTTAACACAATGCAAGTACTACTGTTCAGTAATGTCAGACCATAATAGAAAAGAAAGTACTACACGAAAGCTAACACAACAGAAAGAACAGAAAGAACTACTTGGACTTTGCTTTGTTTCTTGGGTTTCTTCTTGTAACTTTGTAATCGTAACGCGGGTTCTTTGTCGTAGTCTTCCTCTTCTTGTTCTTGACAGCTTTTATCATTGAAGGAGGTGACTTTCATTTTTTTTCTCGTCCTTCTTACTTTGCGACCTCAGTTTTCGTGTCGGTGCTTGTGCCATGCTATCATTTTTGAACTTTGATCTGATCTCATATCTGTCATCGTTGTTATCCTGCATGTCATCAAATTCAAAAAAAAAAAAATTCAAATTCTGGAATACACAAAAGTGGGCTGCTAAAAATACTATAAATGACTACTAAATGCACTAATACACAACAAACAAATTCTGGAATACACAAAAGTGGGATGCTAAGAATACTATAAATGACTACTAAATGCACTAATACACAACATACCAGGGTGATTTCGTCATATTCGGCTTCTTCTTCTTCTTCTTTCTCATTTTGTAATCACATTGGAAACAACATATTAAGCTTTCTGAAAATTGAAATAAGAGAACAACACATATTAAGCTTTCTGAAAATTGAAATAAGAGAACAACACATTAAACTTTCTAATATCTAACATACCACACACTACCACAGATTAACATAGACATTACTGCTTAACAACATATGCACTACCACTATTTCACATATGCACTACTACTATTTCACAAATGTACCACTACCACATAAGGACTCATTGCCGGCGACTTAAAAGTCGCCGGCAATGTTTTTTAACATTACCAACGATTTTTTAACATTGCCGGCGACTTAAGTCGCCGGTAATGTCTTTTTTTTTTTTTTTAGACATTGCCGGCGACATAAATGTATGTCGCCGGCAATGTCTCGATGGTAATGACATTGCCGGCGACTTAATTTATGTCGCCGGTAATGTCTTTTTTTTTTTTTTTTTTTTTACATTACCGACGACAAAAATGTATGTCGCCGGCAATGTCTTTTCCGGCAAGACATTACCGGCGACTTACATTTATGTCGCCGGTAATGTTAAAAAAAAAAAAAAAGACATTACCGGCGATTTTTCCGGCAAAAATCGCCGGTAATGTCCAAAAACATTGCCGGCGACATAAAAGTCGCCGGCAATGGGAAGAAATGTTGTAGTGTACCACTAAATCACAGATACATTACTCCTGTTTCACAAATGCATTACTATTGTTTCACATATGCACTACTACCACTATTTCACATGTGCACTACTATCACTGAATCACAAATGTACTACTGCACTTTCACAAATGCACTACTGCTATTTCACAGATACATTACTACTGTTTCACAACCAATATTCAGACAAGTGATATTAACTCAAGCACATGCACATATATCAGAGAGAGAAAGTTACTTCATCTTCCTCAGAAATTGGAACTTGAGAATCCAAAAGCTTAATTTTGGCCAGCTCTCGTCTAAGCTCTTCATTCTTCGATTCCAATACTGCAATCTTCAAATGTGCACCTTCGAGCAGATTTAGAGCTTGGTCTCTTTCATTCCTGGAGTCATCTTCGATGGAGGATTTTCCCTTTAACTTTGACTTTATAATCTCCAGTTTCTTGGCGCATTCTTCATTTTCACGCATAAACTTTTCCACCATCCCCATCAAGAAGTAATTTTGCTCTGCCATCTTCAGTTTTTGGTCATGAAGTTTGCTGATTAGTTTTTGAGTGTCATCGACCTCTTTCTAAGTTGGAGACGATTGCGATGCTGCCATATCTTATAGAGAGGCAATGATATCTACAAGGTTCTCTTGGGCTCTCTTCTCCCTCTCCATCAATTCTTGTTTAGATATTTCCTCCATCAAATTTAAAATAGAAATCATTAAATCAGACAACAAAACACATGAAGAACTAATCTAGATAACAGAACATACTACTATTGTTCAATGAATATACTACTAGTTCAAAATAGTGTACTTACCCACATATTGAATGACGGAGCATCCATGTTCTCTTCAAACCAAAGGAAGTTCTCTTCCCTCAGCCGTACCTTCAGAATGTTGACATGCATCTTCTCATTAAGCTCCTCATCGGAGAGCTTTTGGAGCTCTTTGTGAAGCTTCATCAGCTGCCAATACGCGAATTTAAGAGGATAGTTCTTTCTCGCCTCAACTCTTGGACAAATTTGTGTCCTCTCCGCAACCTAAGATTGTTCCACAAAAACTACAATATTAGAGACCAACAAACACGCTATCACAGACCAACACTTATACTATCAGAGACCAATAAAGATAGTACCATACCATTATTAGCGGGAAACATCCCAATAGATTCAATGGACTCTTCTTTGACTTTTCAAGCCCCTTTTCTAAATGTTTCAAAAGCATTTTGGACCAACTGTAGTTTTGAAGGCCATTCAAATCTTGAGCCAAGTTTATTGCATTCCATGATACCATAGAGGATGAACTTGCGAAGAAAAAAGTTGACAGCAGATAAATGATCAGCCATATTGCAATGTCCTTGTCATCTTTATCCTTATTGTCGAACGCTTCCTTTACATAATCATCAAGGTTCAAAATTGGCACATGTTGTGGAATATTGTACTTCTTTGTGAAGCGTGTCTCGTTCCATTTTTCATGCGTCGAATCCATGTCAATTTCCAACCCTGGAGCATCAATACCAAAAATAGTACATGGGTGAATATACTTCTATAAGCAATTGTATGTACCATCACATGAAAGCAAATGGACTAACACAATAAAAAAACAGAATTATACCATCAATCGGTAGACCAAAGAGGTTATGAACATCTTTTGATGTGAGATAATGCGCTCTCCTATAGATTATAAAAGCCATCTTTTCTACATCCCAAAAGTTCTTCATTCGTATTATGTCATCTATACACTTGTGTGTGTCTTCGGATAACATGGTGCAATGAGAAAATAGCCATATCACCCTTCCAAAGGGTGTATTTCCGAGTAATTTCACCGTCTCATCAGGCAAATCATTTTTGTGTCGCTACATCATGTTGAAGAAGCCACAAAATGTAGACCGATTTTGAACATTCGACTATTTTTTCACCACTACTTGCATTTCTTCAGCTGCAAAACAACAAAATGGACATCAAAATACTACTACAGACTACCACAGACATTACCACAGATTAACGTAGACACTACTACTTAACAACACATGTACTACCACTGAATCACAAATGCACTACTACTGTTTCACAGATGCGCTACACTTTTAACAAATGCACTACTACCACTGATTTAAAAATGTAATACTGCTGTTTCACAGGTGCACTATCACTGGTTCACAAATGCACTACCACTGTTTCACGAATGTACTACAATCACAAATTCACTACAAACACAAATGCATTCTCACTGGTTCAAAGATGCACTACCTCTGTTTCACATATGTATTACAAGCACAAATGCATTATCACTGTTCCACAGATGCATTATCACTGGTTCAAAAATACACTACCATTGTTCCACAGATGCACTACAATTACAAATGAACTATCACTGTTCCACATATGCACTACAATCACTGGTTCAAAGATACACTACCACTATTTCACAGATGCACTACAATCACAAATACACTATCACTGTTCCACAGATACACTACAATCACAAATGCACTATCACTAGTTCAAGATGCACTACCACTATTCCACATATGCAATACAATCACAAATACACTATCATTGTTCCATAGATGCACTACAATCATAAATGCACTATCAATACAATAAATCCTTACAACCTTTATTTGTGCTGCTTGTTTCGACGGGATGCACTTTTTTGCAGCTGCGGGATGAGCCATTGGCGAAAGCTAGGGTTTACAGATGCGGGAGAGCAAAACTCATAGTTAGAATTTGAACTAAACCCTAACAAATTGATGTGAAGTATGAGACACAAAATGCACACAAACATTCACAAAACAATTGCTATATTTCATACAATAGAAGACACACACACACAGAGAGAGAGAGAGAGAGAGAGAGAGAGAGAGAGAGAGAGAGAGAGAGAGAGAGAGAGAGAGAGAGAGAGAGAGAGAGAGAGAGAGAGAGAGAGAGAGAGAGAGAGAGTAGTTCAAATGGCATCGGTTTGATTCGAGGAGCAAACTAGTTCGGCGGAGACAAACGGCGGTGGAGACAAACAGCGTCGGAGACAAACGGCGGCGGACGATGAAGCTCTACTAGGGCACATCTTTTTTATTTTTAGGTATTTTGGGTCTGATTTTGGTCTGAAGGAGAGAGAGAGAGAGAGAGAGAGAGAGAGATAGCAGTTTATATAGGATGACATTAGACGTAAATAAATTGAATATGAGAGTTTTTTGTTAAATCAGGTGACCTTATTTGGGTAAAAAACATCAGGTGACCTTATACATAAGTAATCTTACCTAAGTGACCTTATAAGTAATTTATCCTTTTTAAAATATATATCAGTGTGGTTTATGTGTTGAGAAAAATAGGTGTTATGGCATGCTTTGACAAAGTAGATCTCGGTCCATCTTCCTTCAAACATGTCCTTTTACGTGGTTATGCCAATGGTTTTCAAGTCCTTGAGGTTGAAGATTCCTCCGACGGAGAGATTGTGCCTAAACGAGATGATTGGGTAACATGTCGAACGAAAAAGATCGATGATGAAATTGAAATAGAGGCTATTGGCTCTGGGAAGAGAGGTATTGATGCAGGGATCAATGTTGGAGAGACAGTAGAGGAAGCTAGGTGAGGAGATTCGTTGAGGTTTGTAATTTTTTGGTTATACATACTACTGTCATTTAATATGTTATCTGATGAGATCTTTTAATTTAGGGTTTCTTTTTTGGCTTTGCAATTTTTATCTGATATTGATTGTTGTCCTTCTATATCTTTAGCTTCATAAGTCATAGGAGAACATAGCAAATAAACTTAAACCTTCTGTTCAAAGAATAGAAAAGGATAGAAGAATATAGCAATTAAACTAGAATAGAAAAGTTTCGAACAGAAAAGGATAGAAGAACATAACAATTAAACTTAAACCTTCTGTTCATAGAATAAAAAAGGGTTCGTTTCACATTTTGATGCATCTATATCTATATATAGATGGAATATCTGACTTTTTCTCATTAACAAAAGGAAGAGAGATGGAATATCCATTTACTGCTGTCTTTTTTCATCTCCTCCCATTATCCCCTTTTCGACAAATTTTTTTTTTGTCTAAACATATAGTAGGAGTATATAGATTACATAATTTCTTCTATTGTAAGATTTTTTTTATATCATCTGAGTGAACACATATAGTAGGAGAGTTTTAAATAATCTGTATCACTTCTTCTAATCTCTCAATATTAATTGTTTCGATACTATATACTGATCTTTGTATTTTTCTTTTCAGTTTACGTATCTTGACAAAGAACAAGAGAAACATGCTAGTATAAGATGTTGAAATTGTTAACTGCGTACTATGTACTACAGAAAAAGTTTTAGCTGGGTTTAGATGTGAGGAAAAAGACAGTTAGTTTTTGAATTAAGTTAATTCTCACTTGCTGCTTAAGTTCATCTCCAAGCTATATTAAATTTGCTGTTGCCATTAGTTATAACCAAGCAGCATGTAAGCAGTTTATAATATATATATTTACTTGAAATTAGATCTTATAAACTGGATGATTGGTATTGAGAGTTTCATGCATATGTACTACAGTCCTATGACCTTATTGTTTTTAGTCATGTAGTAGAACCACCAATTTATTGCTTATAATAATCTTGGATCAAATGTGGCTTTGGAAGTTGCTATACGAATTTCTTTTATTGTTTGGTTGATTAATTTGTAAGTTTGATTGCTGTGGTGGCCCTTTTCTGATATACATGATCTCCACAAAATAATAGGATGATTTTGTGCTTATCATACTGAAATTAGTGTGAATTTGTAGCTCTATTTGTGGTTTTGTGCGAAGAAAATGGTATGATCGAGTTCAGAACGTAAATGCTATCTTCTAGAATTGGGTATGAGTTTTGTATCTTTATTTGCGATTTTGGTTTTGGTTTATATAGCGTTATATAGCTAAAATTATAGTTGAGTTTGTTGTCTTATGCTTATGTTGTTGCTTATGATTTCAGGCTCAGCTGTAGGTGTCTTTTTGTTCATCCAAAACATTGGCTCTTTCTTTAGTGGACAAGAGGAACAAAGAACATGAGAACAATATGCTAATCCTGAAGCTAATACAAATTAACACATTGAAAATATATATATGAAAATGAAATAATAGTTTTCTTTATATAATCGATATGTTTAATGCTCTTCAAAGGTTTCACTGGAATATTTTATCACATATTTGACACAAGTGATATCATGTGATGTAGCAGCTTCTTAATTTATTGTATCATTCATTATCGCGGCAAGACATACTACACTGTTTTCTTTTAATTTTTTGCTCCACATCAAAATTGCATCGAACGTAATATTAACATTAGGTCGAAGATGTAATGTAATATTTTATAGGAGATGAATGCTTTTTACTAGTTTAAACTAATATTAAATGAGATTGGTTACTCTTACGGATATAGTTGATTATTTTTTGTTCCCCCTCGATATATCAAATCACCATAAGCTGTTTTTATAAGAGCATTCCACTTAATTGTAATTGCTATCTGTTTTTCACTCATCCATTATACCAACTCCCCTTGATCACTATGTTGACATACACAACGTAGAATTAAACTATAAAATACTCTCATGAGAAAAACTACATTTCTCTCTCACCTCCCATTTCATAACGGCAATACATATCTCTCCTTCCTACAATTATTTATACATTTTTTAATTATTCATCTTAAAAATGTAATATTTATGCAATGATGATTGGATCTGTAAGGAACCTTTTTCATTATCTGAATTTCATTTCGTCGAAAAATCGCGGCGCCAAAGTTTCATTCATCATTAGTAATTATTGGCAAAAATTGTGCCACTTTCTTCTCGGATAACTCTTTCATTATCTATAAAATACTAATAATTAACAATACATATCAAGTAAAAATCTATTGTAAATATTTCAATAAATGAAACCATTATAACAAGTTGCTTTTGTCATTAGCTCTACTGATTAGTTCTGCAATTGTGTTCTCCAATGGAAACCAATAGCCAGAAATTAAATGCAGTCATTGATGTCGTGACTGCTATTCCAACAAAATACTGGAGACAAACTAACACTCATTTATCTCACTCAGTTCCTTTTTCTCTATCACTTAATTAAGGAAAAAAAACTAACCAAGTTTTTCTCACTCTCGGTTCTCATTTCAATCAAATCAAGAACATACATCATGGTCGGCTTCAATTTTCATGTATATTGTCATTATTTTCTATGATTAGTTGGAGATTTATGTTTTTCATTTTCGGTTTATGTGTTTTCTTGGCTTTTGTTCTCCTGGGTACTATATATTACACTACTGGAGGAGAAAATTGAGGCGACGAAGAAAGGTGGTCGTCTCGTCTGGATTTCTCGTCGCCTCGATTTTTTGTGACCAAAACTTCGTCGCCTCGTTTTGTCGCTTCAGATTGATCCCTTCACCATTGGGGCGACAAAGAATCAATCTTCGTCGCTTCATTTGATTTCATGCGACGTAAACAAATTTACGTCGCTTCAATTTTTCGCTCACTGAAGCGACGTAGATTTTATTTATTTTTTCTTTTTCGCTCAATAAAGCGACGTAGATTGATCAATCTACGTCGCTTCATTTTATTTATTTTTTCTTTTTCGCTCAATAAAGCGACGTAGAATGATCAATCTACGTCGCCTCAATGTATTTAATTTTGATTTTTTTTCTTTTTGAATAAATGAGGCGACGTAGTTTGAGCAATATACGTCGCCGCAATGTTTTTAATTTTTATTTTTTTTCTTTATTTACACAATGAGGCGACGTAGATTGAGCAATCTACGTCGCCTCATTTATTCAAAAAGAAAAAAAAATAAAAAAAAAATATTATTGTACCAAGTCACGACCTATCGCAATTTACAAACACAAAAACCCATTCAACCACAAAAACGCATTCAACCACAAATCAAGTTATATAGAAAAAATTGGCACAAATCAAAACGTTAACAGTTTATACAAAGCCTAGATACTATTGTTCGATTCGCATATTAGACTCATGCTGGGGGACGGCAATGCAGCTCGATTACGAGCCAGGAGGTGGTGGAGGAGCTTGAGGTTGTTGACTCCCAGCCTGGAATGATCGCATTAGGGCCTCCATTTGTTGCATCCTTTCCGTGAGCGCACTGTAATCCTCTATGGCCTTCTGCGCCACCTCGCTCGATCTGCGCGCCTCCTCTCTGGCTTGAGCGACCTCCCTTTGCAGGGCTTGGGTTTCCTGTACTCGGGCCCCTCCTCTCGGTTTGGGGTCGCGTGTGAGAGCGCGCCCCACCCCTGTAACGTCGAACAAGAACAAATATTAGTAATGGAATAGTAAACAAAAATAAAGCAAAACGTAAATCGAGATGAACGACGGTGGTTTAGGAGATTTATTACCTCTTATAGAGGTCCCGGGCCTTGAACCCACTTCTTCCTCTATGATATTTATTTGTGTATCAAGAGGAAGAGGATGGGCTTGGGAAACCGCATCGCCGTCTGTGTCACCCACAACACTATCTTGTTGCGACAAGACTTCATCGATGAAAGGACCCAACCCCGATTTAGCTCCCTAACCGAAGTCAAACCCCTTCGAAAACACGAACCAACAAAAACTTTTCGAAATTTGGGCAGAGTTTCGTTACTAACGTGGAATTACCGTTACCTGCACGCGGAAAATACACTTCATCCTATGCCACAAAAAGCAAACCGTGGGCACCAATCCCATCCGGATTTCTCAATATATCAACAGTAAAGTAAACAATACATATAATATATACTTTACTGAAATCCGGGTAAAATCGTATAACATATTCAATAGGAAACTCAGAGCGACTTCTAATACATAATCATATACGCATACCACAGTAGGTAGAACAATAAACCTACTGGATGAAACAAAGTAGCTCGAGTACTATACCTCCGACCACGACGTGCGACACCAGAGCCTGAACTGCAAACTGGGCACAGAAACCGAAAAGCCCAGGGGAAAGACATAAAACACGTTAGAGTGAGTGGACGAAAATAAATGTCTTTCACCAGTAATATATACGTACAAAATCATATGCGAGTCAAATGCACATAAAATCAAATGGTACACGAGGGAGACTCTAACTCCTCACGCGTACAGAGCATGCAACGTAAAACATATCGCGGAGACTCTCGTGGGCTTCCACGCGATAGCACAGTCTGAATCACGGGATCCCAGACCCACACGTGATTCCTAGCCAGAAAGGCCTCGGGTCAGGATATCTGTCCCCCCCGGAGCGTACTCAGGGATCAGCCGAGAAGCCAATGTGTATCGATACCACAACATATACTGAGACTGTACTCTGTGTAAACCAAATCATAAATCTTTTCCATGCACATGCATAAAACATAATATGTACATATATGTATATATTCGTATACGTATATTCGTATAAGCATAATCGTAAAACACATGCTCGTAAAATCATAATCAATCTGCATGCTCAAGTTCGTAAATCATTTATAAAGGACTCGCAATCAATCCGTGAAAAGAAAAGTCCACTCACTGACTTGCGTAACGCGATACGCGTTAACCCATGATCCGGCGGAAAGTCCCTCGCCAAACAAACGATCACGAACTCCTGAATATTCACAAAGTCCATTATTTAAGGTCATAATCCTACAATACAAGACAAATCACGAGAAACCACCGTCCTCGAAAACACGAAATCCGAATACGACAAATCGTCGAAAATCCATATATAACACCTCAATACCTCACTTTATGTTCGGACGCTCAACTCGAAAAACGAACCTCCCCACTGCGATCGGGGCGCGATTTCGAGTCAAATGACATGCAATTCGTCAAAAACTACTCTGGGCGAAAAATCGCCGCCGCCGGAAAATCCAAACCTGCCCAGAAAATTTCGTGCTACACATGGTTTCAAAGATCTCAACGATTCCAACAACTTTCCAGTTATAAGTTAAGGCCAATTTTGAAAGGACCCAACCCCGATTTAGTTTCCTAAATCGGAATCAAACCCCTTCGAAAACACGAACCAACAAAAACTTTTCGAAATTTGGGCAGAGTTTCGTTATTAGCGTGGAATTACCATTACCTGCACGCGGAAAATACACTTCATCCTATGCCACAAAAAGCAAACAGTGGGCACCAATCCCATCCGGATTTCTCAATATATCAACAATAAAGTAAAGTAGTAAATATATATGCACTTACTGAAATCCAGTGTAAAATCGTATAACATATACAATAGGAAGCTCAGAGCGACTTCTAACACATAATCATAAACGCATACCACAGTAGGTAGAACAATAAACCTACTGGATGAAACAAAGTAGCTCGAGCACTATGCCTCCGACCACGACGTGCGACACCAGAGCCTGAACTGCAAACTGGGCACGGAAACCGAAAAGCCCTGGGGAAAGGCAAATAAAACGATAAACGTTAGAGTGAGTGGACGAAAATAACATATGCCTTTCACCAGTTTATAAACATACTCAATATAAAAACAGTGCGAGTTCGGAAGTCACAACACATATAAATATATATACGGAGGTTGTCGGGCGACCTCTCAAACCCGACGTCAGGTGAATCGCTCAAACCTGACAGTGATAGGCCAGGGAACCACTCAATCCTGGCGGCACGCAGGGGACCACTCAACCCCGCCCAGAGGAATATCTCAACTCTGGTCCAGAGGAATCTCTCAACTCTGGTACATCGATGTAAATAATGCCATCACAAAGAAACATATAACAATACCTCCGAAAACAACATATATCTCATCATCGTATAATTTAAATACGGAAAATCATAAAATCCACGAACTCGCAAATCAACTATGAAAATATAAACTTGTCCACTCACAGACTAGCGTAACGCGTATCGCGTTAACCCGTGATCCGGCGGAAAGTCCCTCGCCAAACGAACGATTACGAACACCTGAATAATCACAACGTCCAATATTCAAAGTCATAATCCGACAATTCGAATCAAACCACGAGAAACCACCGTTCTCGGAAATACACAATTCGAATACGACGAATCGTCGAAAATCCATATATACCACCTCAATACCTCCTTTTATGTTCGGACGCTCAACTCGAAAAACGAACCTCCCCACTGCGATCGGGGCGCGATTTCGAGTCAAATGACATGCGACTTGCCGAAAGTCAAAAAGTCAAACTTTGACCGTTGACCGCCGTCCACGGCGGCGCCACTGTTGACCAGAAGAATTCACGGCGGAGCAACCCCTTTTCCATGCAAAACCACCCACTGAGCAACTTTGTCAACTGCAACAAAGGCCAATTCAAACTCTAACTAGCTCAATTTCACTAAAAACCGAATTGTTCCACAAATTTCAATCTCAAAATTCTCCACACTCAAATCGAATTAGAACACCAAGTTTATATGGTTAGAATCACAATGAAGAGGGCTACAAAACCCAGTACCTCTTGAAGTTCAATTCGACCGAAATCTCCAAACCCGAATCAACCCAAAATTCACCAATTTCTCGCCGGAATTTCTCCCTCCTCCGTGAGCCACGCCGTGCGTGGTGGCCGGGGGTAGGCTCGGAAGGCCAAGGGGCACCGACTGCCACCTCCCCCGTGGCCGGAGACGACCGATCGGCAACACACCGTCGCCACCGTACACCACCGTCGCGATTCCCTTCCAAGGCCGAGTTGACTCGGTCAACTCACCAGTCAAAGAAATAAATAGAAAGGTTTGAGTTCCCCTTAATGGCAGGTTACTATTTATACTCTTTCCCAAAATGGAAACTCAAACTTATCCATTTCGATAAACTTCAAACACGCGTAACTTTCTCGTCGTATATCCGATTCCAATAATTCTCGCGGCCACGAATTCGACTCGACATAATCTTCCAATATCACCCAAAGTCAAACACATCGGCCAAACAGATAAAAAGTCAACCCTTCAACCAAACACATATTTAATCGACTAAACAAACAACAAACGGAAATATTCGCAACTAATTCCTCGTAACTCAAAATCATGCTCCGGAAGTTCCCACGAACTCGAAATTAAATTCTGAACAACTTCCATGAAGAAGCCGAAACCAAATTCTCGACCGGTAATTTAGTCGTTAAGTAGCTCGCCATTATAATCCGTTCCCGTCGAAACTTCAAATATCCATAACTAATTCCTCGGTCGTCCAAATAACGATCCGGAACCGCCCACGAACTCGTAATCACATATAGAACGACTCTTGAGAAGAGACCCAGCCCCAATTCTTGGCCAATAATTTAGTCGTTAAGAAGCTTCGGCGATTAAATCCACTGTCGCAACCCTGCGACTACGCGCGAGCTCATCAATCAAGCTGATCATACTGCTGATTCTGGTCCGGGTCATCACAAATCCACCCCCCTTAGAAAAATTTCGACCTCGAAATTTCCAAGTCTGCTGGCTAAAAGTAGGAGCACTGCCTCTGCATACTGCTCAACTGCCCAACGACAATCCCAACTGAACAACTCTGATCACAAACTCCACAATAGGAGATAATTCCGTGCTGGAATCCCTGTACCCACAAATCACAAATCTGAACTGGCTCACACTATCGCCAAGTGTTCCTGCATAAGGAACAGACAGGGTATACCACACGAAACCAACCTAAAACACAGTTCCGCCGCACGGAACACCACTCGCACAAAAGCTAATGCTATAGGCGATGCTGAACTATACGGCATAACACAAACTCGCCTATGACCACATATAGATCAAAATAGCGTGGCAAATCACAACTCAGTTACACACATCAACATAACTCACACACTCACATCAATATAGCTCAAACATCATACTCGGGCAATTATCAATCTGTTTTCGCTAATCTAACAGTCTGTGGTCGCACATTCCACAAAATCAGAATCAAACATCAACTCAAACTCAAACCAAACTCTCTCTCCAGCACAATGGAGTACAACATCGTCCTCAAAACGACGTCATGCAATATCAATATCACAGTGATCAACAACTGGTACTGCATGCAATTTCAAACAACTGGAACTGCTGGTCCCAAATCCTCCGGAACTGTAATTCCGAGGTCCACAATATGCCTACCAAGGTCTGAATAGTCCTCAAAGATCGCTCACCAATCTGAGGATAACAACCGGTACTAACTCGTAATCTAGTTCCCAATGCTCGCAGCAAAGCTCGCCAACACATAGTCGCAGCTGATTACCTCGACTAGCGAACTGGAACACAAGTACACACGTAAATGGCCAATCTCCGTCAAACACAACTATGCCAGCCTGCCACGGAAATCATTTCCGAAAAGTACAAGTAAATGTACTAAGTTCATCAAACGATCCACAAAGGCCTAACAACTGGTATCACAAACAAAAGTGCATACAAACACACACAAGATCACAGCGACAATCGCCACGTCTAACCGGAAATCTCCTATGGCTGACACTTCTCGGCAAGTCTCTGCCTCCTAGCCATCGTCAGTCGACAAATGTGGCATCTGCACGCACAAGCCGCTACATTCTTCTACAGGTAGCGTCACGAGTAGTAAACTCGGAGTATCTGATACATTTCCGCACCACTAGCACCAAACACGCGCAAAACAATGAGCTTCAACGTCATCACACTCTAACTCAGCTCTCGTAGCCCAAACTCGGCTAACACAGAAACTCGAGCCACACACACATGAAACACTGGAGCTCCCGATTCTCGACTGAATGCATCAACAACCACATCCCAGACGGATGGTCAAAGTACAACCTCTAGTCTTTCTCTAACAAACTCAAAGGTGCAGCCATAGTCGTTAATCGACTCCACCCATCTACACTGCCTCAAGCCCAAATCTGGCCGAAAATGCAAGTGGATGCAACTCAAATGATCAGTGTACATCCTACACCGCGCTGCACGCCATAGCTGTAGTGTCTCGAACTCTCTGATGCCAACATAAAGACAGCTACACCCAAATCACACATAGGATACTTAGTCCCATAATGTTCCACTGTCTAGAACCATGAGCCATCGCTCTGCAAAGCTACATCACGCATAACCAAATCTAAACCTCAATGCAACACCATAACCCACGAACTCGTCACGATCGTCAGGTAAGGTCAAAACCGAAGCAACGGTCAACCATCCTGCAAGAGTAAGTAACTCTCCTCGCGTGCATCGAACCACTCGAACTCTACGCCTTCTCCGTCAATCCGGAAAGTAAAGTGGCAATCTGGGAATATCCTGCACAAGCCGTCGGTAATAGCCTGCCAAACCAAAGAGACTCTCGATCTCTAGTACAATAGTAGGTCAACCCCAAATCAATACGGCTTCAATCTAGTCAGGATTCATGCCAACTCCCTCGGATAACATCACACAGTCCAAAATCGTCACGCTAATCAACCAAAATTCACACTGGCTGAATCTCGCAAACAGCTGATCATGTCGCGAAGTCTGCAACACCGCTTGCAACTATTTCAGGTACTGGTCCTCACTCCTTGAGTACATCAGGATGTCGCCAACGAACATGACCGCAACTCGTCCAGAAACTGTCTGAACCCATGGTCCATCAAGTCCACACGATCTACAAGGGCATTGGTCAACCATACAACGTGACCAAAAACTCCTGATGTCCGCACCGTGATCCGAAAGCCAATATAGCCACATCTGACTCATCAAACCTCAACTGATAATATCCATTCCCGAAATCAATCTTCGAAAAGACTGAAGCTCTCACAAGCTGATCAAACCAATCGTCAATCTGAAGCGGAGGATACTCACTCTCCTCTGAAGCAAATCAAGCTTCCGGTAGTCAATGCACCACCACGTCGAACCATCCATCATCCGTATAAACAAAGCAAATGCACACCACGCAAACACGCGGGGTCGCATGAAACCTCCTGAAACCTCCTCCAGCAACTCCTGGAGTCGAAACAGTAGCTCCATCAGCTCCGCTGGCTCCGAATGACAAGATGTCGGTAAAATGAGTCCAGCATCCGGTACAAGCTCAATAGTGTAGTCGATCTCCCGAACTAGAGGAACACCTGGTAACTCCTCCAAAACACACCTGGAAACTCGAGAACCACCTCAATGTCACCAATGTCAGGTACAGCAACCATAGTATCCACAACATGTGCTAAGCGAGCAACACAATCCGTCTCCATCATCCGCTCGACCATCACCGCGAAACAGTATCTCGGGGAAATCTGGTCGTCGAAACACAACCTCCTCATCGAGGCACTCGAACAAAACCAAATGCATCGTCAGACTCACAAACATACCAAAACTGCAATATCGAGCTATAACAGATCCACGGCTAAGTCATAACCTCCAACAAGGATCTCGCAACCTCCGGATGGATATAACACTCTCCAAAACCTCGGAAGTGGAGATACAGGTACAATAGCCATGAACATCAACAACAGTAACCTCGGAGAAAAGTCTGTCCTCAAACAAGGTCATGGCACGAACTCCATCATGCCCAACTAGCCGCACACATCAACCTCGACTCGCTGAATAATTCATCAAAAAAGGCTGCATTGGTCACTCCAGAAACAGAACAGCATCATGATCTCCTCGTGAACTCTGAGCTGCCGAACCGCTAAAACAGCTAGCTGAGGGCACTCCCTCGCAACGTGACCCACCTGGCCACTGAAACAGCAACTGAGGATACTCCTCGAACACAAATCACTGCAACACCTGCTACGTGAAAGGATCACTAACGATCACCCAACTCATGCCACAGGCGCAAGTCCGCTACACTATGATCTCCACCACTGTCAAACGGATCAGTAGAAGATCCTCAACATAATCGAAAAGACCACAGCCTGATAAAATCACTGATCCCGAAGTATCGGAATTCAACCTTATCAAAATCTCGACTAAGTCCACTTCCCTCAAACCATCGCATCGAAAACCGCGTACATCTTTCCCTCACAATAACCTCGTCACTGAGTGCAACACACTAAGTTCCTCACGGAAATCTCGAGGCATGACAATCAGACTCTCTCTGATGCCCTGGTTCAAACTCATCTCAAACCTTGTGCACTGCTTCCTCTGAAGCCACATAACACGTGCAACCGGAAAACGAACATGTGGATAATGCATCTCTGCCTCAGGTGGGTAAACACTCCACAAACAATTGCTGGATAGCCTGATAAAACCATTACCGTATAAACAATACCCTGAATGTAGAGCATGGAGTCGCAACCGGTACTCACACAATAACAGCCCACAAAATACACTGATCTGACTCAGGCATACATCAACAGCCATAAATCTCAGCTCTGAGGCAATATGTAGACACCCATACACACATAACCAGGCAAACCGTGCCACACAGTTTACTGAACTCGGAATACTCATCCAAATCCACAGTTCACTGGCAAATCGCGCGTCGATTGATCCTCAATAGGATCCACAACCGAAACGACACGGAAAGCACGTCAGGAGGCATCCTAATGAATAAAACATCATTCATAACAAGTGGAACGTAATCATGAAACCGCAGATATTTGAGGACACACAACACCCGAAGTATTGATGAGTACCGCTGGCCAGTCGGGTCATCACTCCGGTCATGCTGTATCAACTCAAATACCCTAAGTAAACACGATTACAGAAGTCTACAGAACCTATAACCTAATGCTCTGATACCAAGCTGAAAGGACCCAACCCCGATTTAGTTTCCTAAATCGGAATCAAACCCCTTCGAAAACACGAACCAACAAAAACTTTTCGAAATTTGGGCAGAGTTTCGTTACTAGCGTGGAATTACCATTACCTGCACGCGGAAAATACACTTCATCCTATGCCACAAAAAGCAAACCGTGGGCACCAATCCCATCCGGATTTCTCAATATATCAACAATAAAGTAAAGTAGTAAATATATATGCACTTACTGAAATCCAGTGTAAAATCGTATAACATATACAATAGGAAGCTCAGAGCGACTTCTAACACATAATCATAAACGCATACCACAGTAGGTAGAACAATAAACCTACTGGATGAAACAAAGTAGCTCGAGCACTATGCCTCCGACCACGACGTGCGACACCAGAGCCTGAACTGCAAACTGGGCACGGAAACCGAAAAGCCCTGGGGAAAGGCAAATAAAACGATAAACGTTAGAGTGAGTGGACGAAAATAACATATGCCTTTCACCAGTTTATAAACATACTCAATATAAAAACAGTGCGAGTTCGGAAGTCACAACACATATAAATATATATACGGAGGTTGTCGGGCGACCTCTCAAACCCGACGTCAGGTGAATCGCTCAAACCTGACAGTGATAGGCCAGGGAACCACTCAATCCTGGCGGCACGCAGGGGACCACTCAACCCCGCCCAGAGGAATATCTCAACTCTGGTCCAGAGGAATCTCTCAACTCTGGTACATCGATGTAAATAATGCCATCACAAAGAAACATATAACAATACCTCCGAAAACAACATATATCTCATCATCGTATAATTTAAATACGGAAAATCATAAAATCCACGAACTCGCAAATCAACTATGAAAATATAAACTTGTCCACTCACAGACTAGCGTAACGCGTATCGCGTTAACCCGTGATCCGGCGGAAAGTCCCTCGCCAAACGAACGATTACGAACACCTGAATAATCACAACGTCCAATATTCAAAGTCATAATCCGACAATTCGAATCAAACCACGAGAAACCACCGTTCTCGGAAATACACAATTCGAATACGACAAATCGTCGAAAATCCATATATACCACCTCAATACCTCATTTTATGTTCGGACGCTCAACTCGAAAAACGAACCTCCCCACTGCGATCGGGGCGCGATTTCGAGTCAAATGACATGCGACTTGCCGAAAGTCAAAAAGTCAAACTTTGACCGTTGACCGCCGTCCACGGCGGCGCCACTGTTGACCAGAAGAATTCACGGCGGAGCAACCCCTATTCCATGCAAAACCACCCACTGAGCAACTTTGTCAACTGCAACAAAGGCCAATTCAAACTCTAACTAGCTCAATTTCACTAAAAACCGAATTGTTCCACAAATTTCAATCTCAAAATTCTCCACACTCAAATCGAATTAGAACACCAAGTTTATATGGTTAGAATCACAATGAAGAGGGCTACAAAACCCAGTACCTCTTGAAGTTCAATTCGGCCGAAATCTCCAAACCCGAATCAACCCAAAATTCACCAATTTCTCGCCGGAATTTCTCCCTCCTCCGTGAGCCACGCCGTGCGTGGTGGCCGGGGGTAGGCTCGGAAGGCCAAGGCGCACCGACTGCCACCTCCCCCGTGGCCGGAGACGACCGATCGGCAACACACCGTCGCCACCGTACACCACCGTCGCGATTCCCTTCCAAGGCCGAGTTGACTCGGTCAACTCACCAGTCAAAGAAATAAATAGAAAGGTTTGAGTTCCCCTTAATGGCAGGTTACTATTTATACTCTTTCCCAAAATGGAAACTCAAACTTATCCATTTCGATAAACTTCAAACACGCGTAACTTTCTCGTCGTATATCCGATTCCAATAATTCTCGCGGCCACGAATTCGACTCGACATAATCTTCCAATATCACCCAAAGTCAAACACATCGGCCAAACAGATAAAAAGTCAACCCTTCAACCAAACACATATTTAATCGACTAAACAAACAACAAACGGAAATATTCGCAACTAATTCCTCGTAACTCAAAATCATGCTCCGGAAGTTCCCACGAACTCGAAATTAAATTCTGAACAACTTCCATGAAGAAGCCGAAACCAAATTCTCGACCGGTAATTTAGTCGTTAAGTAGCTCGCCATTATAATCCGTTCCCGTCGAAACTTCAAATATCCATAACTAATTCCTCGGTCGTCCAAATAACGATCCGGAACCGCCCACGAACTCGTAATCACATATAGAACGACTCTTGAGAAGAGACCCAGCCCCAATTCTTGGCCAATAATTTAGTCGTTAAGAAGCTTCGGCGATTAAATCCACTGTCGCAACCCTGCGACTACGCGCGAGCTCATCAATCAAGCTGATCATACTGCTGATTCTGGTCCGGGTCATCACAAATCCACCCCCCTTAGAAAAATTTCGACCTCGAAATTTCCAAGTCTGCTGGCTAAAAGTAGGAGCACTGCCTCTGCATACTGCTCAACTGCCCAACGACAATCCCAACTGAACAACTCTGATCACAAACTCCACAATAGGAGATAATTCCGTGCTGGAATCCCTGTACCCACAAATCACAAATCTGAACTGGCTCACACTATCGCCAAGTGTTCCTGCATAAGGAACAGACAGGGTATACCACACGAAACCAACCTAAAACACAGTTCCGCCGCACGGAACACCACTCGCACAAAAGCTAATGCTATAGGCGATGCTGAACTATACGGCATAACACAAACTCGCCTATGACCACATATAGATCAAAATAGCGTGGCAAATCACAACTCAGTTACACACATCAACATAACTCACACACTCACATCAATATAGCTCAAACATCATACTCGGGCAATTATCAATCTGTTTTCGCTAATCTAACAGTCTGTGGTCGCACATTCCACAAAATCAGAATCAAACATCAACTCAAACTCAAACCAAACTCTCTCTCCAGCACAATGGAGTACAACATCGTCCTCAAAACGACGTCATGCAATATCAATATCACAGTGATCAACAACTGGTACTGCATGCAATTTCAAACAACTGGAACTGCTGGTCCCAAATCCTCCGGAACTGTAATTCCGAGGTCCACAATATGCCTACCAAGGTCTGAATAGTCCTCAAAGATCGCTCACCAATCTGAGGATAACAACCGGTACTAACTCGTAATCTAGTTCCCAATGCTCGCAGCAAAGCTCGCCAACACATAGTCGCAGCTGATTACCTCGACTAGCGAACTGGAACACAAGTACACACGTAAATGGCCAATCTCCGTCAAACACAACTATGCCAGCCTGCCACGGAAATCATTTCCGAAAAGTACAAGTAAATGTACTAAGTTCATCAAACGATCCACAAAGGCCTAACAACTGGTATCACAAACAAAAGTGCATACAAACACACACAAGATCACAGCGACAATCGCCACGTCTAACCGGAAATCTCCTATGGCTGACACTTCTCGGCAAGTCTCTGCCTCCTAGCCATCGTCAGTCGACAAATGTGGCATCTGCACGCACAAGCCGCTACATTCTTCTACAGGTAGCGTCACGAGTAGTAAACTCGGAGTATCTGATACATTTCCGCACCACTAGCACCAAACACGCGCAAAACAATGAGCTTCAACGTCATCACACTCTAACTCAGCTCTCGTAGCCCAAACTCGGCTAACACAGAAACTCGAGCCACACACACATGAAACACTGGAGCTCCCGATTCTCGACTGAATGCATCAACAACCACATCCCAGACGGATGGTCAAAGTACAACCTCTAGTCTTTCTCTAACAAACTCAAAGGTGCAGCCATAGTCGTTAATCGACTCCACCCATCTACACTGCCTCAAGCCCAAATCTGGCCGAAAATGCAAGTGGATGCAACTCAAATGATCAGTGTACATCCTACACCGCGCTGCACGCCATAGCTGTAGTGTCTCGAACTCTCTGATGCCAACATAAAGACAGCTACACCCAAATCACACATAGGATACTTAGTCCCATAATGTTCCACTGTCTAGAACCATGAGCCATCGCTCTGCAAAGCTACATCACGCATAACCAAATCTAAACCTCAATGCAACACCATAACCCACGAACTCGTCACGATCGTCAGGTAAGGTCAAAACCGAAGCAACGGTCAACCATCCTGCAAGAGTAAGTAACTCTCCTCGCGTGCATCGAACCACTCGAACTCTACGCCTTCTCCGTCAATCCGGAAAGTAAAGTGGCAATCTGGGAATATCCTGCACAAGCCGTCGGTAATAGCCTGCCAAACCAAAGAGACTCTCGATCTCTAGTACAATAGTAGGTCAACCCCAAATCAATACGGCTTCAATCTAGTCAGGATTCATGCCAACTCCCTCGGATAACATCACACAGTCCAAAATCGTCACGCTAATCAACCAAAATTCACACTGGCTGAATCTCGCAAACAGCTGATCATGTCGCGAAGTCCGCAACACCGCTTGCAACTATTTCAGGTACTGGTCCTCACTCCTTGAGTACATCAGGATGTCGCCAACGAACATGACCGCAACTCGTCCAGAAACTGTCTGAACCCATGGTCCATGAAGTCCACACGATCTACAGGGGCATTGGTCAACCATACAACGTGACCAAAAACTCCTGATGTCCGCACCGTGATCCGAAAGCCAATATAGCCACATCTGACTCATCAAACCTCAACTGATAATATCCATTCCCGAAATCAATCTTCGAAAAGACTGAAGCTCTCACAAGCTGATCAAACCAATCGTCAATCTGAAGCGGAGGATACTCACTCTCCTCTGAAGCAAATCAAGCTTCCGGTAGTCAATGCACCACCACGTCGAACCATCCATCATCCGTATAAACAAAGCAAATGCACACCACGCAAACACGCGGGGTCGCATGAAACCTCCTGAAACCTCCTCCAACAACTCCTGGAGTCGAAACAGTAGCTCCATCAGCTCCGCTGGCTCCGAACGACAAGATGTCGGTAAAATGAGTCCAGCATCCGGTACAAGCTCAATAGTGTAGTCGATCTCCCGAACTAGAGGAACACCTGGTAACTCCTCCAAAACACACCTGGAAACTCGAGAACCACCTCAATGTCACCAATGTCAGGTACAGCAACCATAGTATCCACAACATGTGCTAAGCGAGCAACACAATCCGTCTCCATCATCCACTCGACCATCACCGCGAAACAGTATCTCGGGGAAATCTGGTCGTCGAAACACAACCTCCTCATCGAGGCACTCGAACACAACCAAATGCATCGTCAGACTTACAAACATACCAAAACTGCAATATCGAGCTATAACAGATCCACGGCTAAGTCATAACCTCCAACAAGGATCTCGCAACCTCCGGATGGATATAACACTCTCCAAAACCTCGGAAGTGGAGATACAGGTACAATAGCCATGAACATCAACAACAGTAACCTCGGAGAAAAGTCTGTCCTCAAACAAGGTCATGGCACGAACTCCATCATGCCCAACTAGCCGCACACATCAACCTCGACTCGCTGAATAATTCATCAAAAAAGGCTGCATTGGTCACTCCAGAAACAGAACAGCATCATGATCTCCTCGTGAACTCTGAGCTGCCGAACCGCTAAAACAGCTAGCTGAGGGCACTCCCTCGCAACGTGACCCACCTGGCCACTGAAACAGCAACTGAGGATACTCCTCGAACACAAATCACTGCAACACCTGCTACGTGAAAGGATCACTAACGATCACCCAACTCATGCCACAGGCGCAAGTCTGCTACACTATGATCTCCACCACTGTCAAACGGATCAGCAGAAGATCCTCAACATAATCGAAAAGACCACAGCCTGATAAAATCACTGATCCCGAAGTATCGGAACTCAACCTTATCAAAATCTCGACTAAGTCCACTTCCCTCAAACCATCGCATCGAAAACCGCGTACATCTTTCCCTCACAATAACCTCGTCACTGAGTGCAACACACTAAGCTCCTCACGGCAATCTCGAGGCATGACAATCAGACTCTCTCTGATGCCCTGGTTCAAACTCATCTCAAACCTTGTGCACTGCTTCCTCTGAAGCCACATAACACGTGCAACCGGAAAACGAACATGTGGATAATGCATCTCTGCCTCAGGTGGGTAAACACTCCACAAACAATTGCTGGATAGCCTGATAAAACCATTACCGTATAAACAATACCCTGAATGTAGACCATGGAGTCGCAACCGGTACTCACACAATAACAGCCCACAAAATACACTGATCTGACTCAGGCATACATCAACAGCCATAAATCTCAGCTCTGAGGCAATATGTAGACGCTCATACACACATAACCATGCAAACCGTGCCACACAGTTTACTGAACTCGGAATACTCATCCAAATCCACAGTTCACTGGCAAATCGCGCGTCGATTGATCCTCGATAGGATCCACAACCAAAACGACACGGAAAGCACGTCAGGAGGCATCCTAATGAATAAAACATCATTCATAACCAGTGGAACGTAATCATGAAACCGCAGATATTTGAGGACACACAACACCCGAAGTATTGATGAGTACCGCTGGCCAGTCGGGTCATCACTCCGGTCATGCTGTATCAACTCAAATACCCTAAGTAAACACGATTACAGAAGTCTACAGAACCTATAACCTAATGCTCTGATACCAAGCTGAAAGGACCCAACCCCGATTTAGTTTCCTAAATCGGAATCAAACCCCTTCGAAAACACGAACCAACAAAAACTTTTCGAAATTTGGGCAGAGTTTCGTTACTAGCGTGGAATTACCATTACCTGCACGCAAAAAATACACTTCATCCTATGCCACAAAAAGCAAACAGTGGGCACCAATCCCATCCGGATTTCTCAATATATCAACAATAAAGTAAAGTAGTAAATATATATGCACTTACTGAAATCCAGTGTAAAATCGTATAACATATACAATAGGAAGCTCAGAGCGACTTCTAACACATAATCATAAACGCATACCACAGTAGGTGGAACAATAAACCTACTGGATGAAACAAAGTAGCTCGAGCACTATGCCTCCGACCACGACGTGCGACACCAGAGCCTGAACTGCAAACTGGGCACGGAAACCGAAAAGCCCAGGGGAAAGGCAAATAAAACGATAAACGTTAGAGTGAGTGGACGAAAATAACATATGCCTTTCACCAGTTTATAAACATACTCGATATAAAAACAGTGCGAGTTCGGAAGTCACAACACATATAAATATATATACGGAGGTTGTCGGGCGACCTCTCAAACCCGACGTCAGGTGAATCGCTCAAACCTGACAGTGATAGGCCAGGGAACCACTCAATCCTGGCGGCACGCAGGGGACCACTCAACCCCGCCCAGAGGAATATCTCAACTCTGGTCCAGAGGAATCTCTCAACTCTGGTACATCGATGTAAATAATGCCATCACAAAGAAACATATAACAATACCTCCGAAAACAACATATATCTCATCATCGTATAATTTAAATACGGAAAATCATAAAATCCACGAACTCGCAAATCAACTATGAAAATATAAACTTGTCCACTCACAGACTAGCGTAACGCGTATCGCGTTAACCCGTGATCCGGCGGAAAGTCCCTCGCCAAACGAACGATTACGAACACCTGAATAATCACAACGTCCAATATTCAAAGTCATAATCCGACAATTCGAATCAAACCACGAGAAACCACCGTTCTCGGAAATACACAATTCGAATACGACGAATCGTCGAAAATCCATATATACCACCTCAATACCTCATTTTATGTTCGGACGCTCAACTCGAAAAACGAACCTCCCCACTGCGATCGGGGCGCGATTTCGAGTCAAATGACATGCGACTTGCCGAAAGTCAAAAAGTCAAACTTTGACCGTTGACCGCCGTCCACGGCGGCGCCACTGTTGACCAGAAGAATTCACGGCGGAGCAACCCCTTTTCCATGCAAAACCACCCACTGAGCAACTTTGTCAACTGCAACAAAGGCCAATTCAAACTCTAACTAGCTCAATTTCACTAAAAACCGAATTGTTCCACAAATTTCAATCTCAAAATTCTCCACACTCAAATCGAATTAGAACACCAAGTTTATATGGTTAGAATCACAATGAAGAGGGCTACAAAACCCAGTACCTCTTGAAGTTCAATTCGGCCGAAATCTCCAAACCCGAATCAACCCAAAATTCACCAATTTCTCGCCGGAATTTCTCCCTCCTCCGTGAGCCACGCCGTGCGTGGTAGCCGGGGGTAGGCTCGGAAGGCCAAGGCGCACCGACTGCCACCTCCCCCGTGGCCGGAGACGACCGATCGGCAACACACCGTCGCCACCGTACACCACCGTCGCGATTCCCTTCCAAGGCCGAGTTGACTCGGTCAACTCACCAGTCAAAGAAATAAATAGAAAGGTTTGACTTCCCCTTAATGGCAGGTTACTATTTATACTCTTTCCCAAAATGGAAACTCAAACTTATCCATTTCGATAAACTTCAAACACGCGTAACTTTCTCGTCGTATATCCGATTCCAATAATTCTCGCGGCCACGAATTCGACTCGACATAATCTTCCAATATCACCCAAAGTCAAACACATCGGCCAAACAGATAAAAAGTCAACCCTTCAACCAAACACATATTTAATCGACTAAACAAACAACAAACGGAAATATTCGCAACTAATTCCTCGTAACTCAAAATCATGCTCCGGATGTTCCCACGAACTCAAAATTAAATTCTGAACAACTTCCGTGAAGAAGCCGAAACCAAATTCTCGACCGGTAATTTAGTCGTTAAGTAGCTCGCCATTATAATCCGTTCCCATCGAAACTTCAAATATCCATAACTAATTCCTCGGTCGTCCAAATAACGATCCGGAACCGCCCACGAACTCGTAATCACATATAGAATGACTCTTGAGAAGAGACCCAGCTCCAATTCTCGGCCAATAATTTAGTCGTTAAGAAGCTTCGGCGATTAAATCCACTGTCGCAACCCTGCGACTACGCGCGAGCTCATCAATCAAGCTGATCATACTGCTGATTCTGGTCCGGGTCATCACAAATTTTGACCGGAAAACCTCCAAAAATCAACCCAAAGTTCCAAACCCTTACCGGAATTTCAATTCAACGGATCTCTCTCCTCCGGCCACGGCAACCCTCAAGACCACTTGGAAAAGCTTCCTTAGCTCAAGGCTAATAAAACCCCTCAAGGTAGAGCCACCAACTCGGCCTCCACGCCGCCACCCGAACACCACAAAACTCGCCGGAATTTCACTAACTTTGCCGATTCGATTCTCTCTCCTCCGGCCACCCCACGGGACGATCCACCTACCAATCTGAAGAGGAGCTCGAGCCCAACAAGTTTCGTGAAGGAACCATACCCAAATATGGCCGGAATCGGCCTCAATTTCGGCGAACAAAATCGGCAACCCAAGGAACCAAAACGGGTCGACCCACTTTGGTCAACCCAGTCAACAGACCAAAATGGAAAGTGGACTTTCCCAAATGGGAAACTTGCTATTTATAGGCCTTCCCAAAATGGAAACCACATAATTCACTTTTCGGCAAACTTTAAATACCCATAACTTTCTCGTCGTAATTCTGATTCCGATAATTCTCGCGGTCACAAACTCGTCTCAACATGATCTTCAATTATCATCCAAAGTCAAACAGATCGGCCAAACGGATAAAAAGTCAACCCTTCAACCAAATACATATTTAATCGACTAAATAACTAACAATCGGAAATAATCACAACTTAATCTTCGTAACTCAGAAAAATGCCCCAGAAGTTCCCACAAACTCGAAATTAAATTCTGAACAACTTCCGTGAAGAAGCCGAAACCAAATTCTCGTCCGGTAATTTAGTCGCTAAGTAGCTCGCCATATTAATCCGTTTCCGTCGAAACTTCAAATATCCATAACTAATTCCTCGGTCGTCCAAATAACGATCCGGAACCGCCCACAAACTCGTAATCACACGTACAACGACTCTCGAGAAGAGACCCAGCTCCAATTCTCGGCCAATATTTTAGTCGTTAACAAGATTGGCGATTCAATCAACTCTCGGCAATCTGCGACTATGCGATTTCACTGCTGATTCTGGTCCGGGTCGTCAAAAATCCACCCCCCTTAAAAAAATTTCGACCTCGAAATTTCCAAGTCTGCCAACTAAAAGGTAGGAGCACTGCCTCTGCATATTGCTCAACTGCTCAGTAATCACATCAACTGAACGACTCAGATAACCAACTCCACAATAGGATATAGCTCCGTACTGAAATCCCTGTACCCTCAAATCACAAATCTGAACTGGCTCCACACAATAGCCAAGTGTTCCTGCATAAGGAACAGACAGGGTACACAATGCGAAACCAACCTGAAACATAGTTCCGCCACACGGAACACAACTCGCACAAAAACCAATGCTATAGGCGATGCCGAACCATATGGCACAACACACACTCGCCTATGATCACATACAGATCAAAACAACATGGCATTTCACAATTCAGTTCACACATCTCAACATAACTCACACCCTCATATCAAAATAGTTCAAACATCGGACTCGGGCAATTAACAACCCCATTTCCGCTAATCTGACAATCTGTGATAGCACATTCCACTAAATCAGAATCAAACATCAACCCAAACTCAAACCAAACTCACTCCAACACAACGGAGTACAACAACATCCCTCAAAACGACATCACGCAACGTCAATATCACAGTGGTCAACAAACTGGTACTGCAAGCAATCTCGAACAACTGAAACTGCTTGTCCCGAATCCTTCGGAACTGCAATACCGAGGTCCACAACAGGCCCTCCAAGTCTGAATAGTCCTCAAAGATCGCTCGCTAATCCGAGGATAAAAAATGGTACTAACTTGTAATCTGGTCCCCAATGCTCGCTGCAACTCTCGCCAACACTCTATCGTAGCTGATTGCTTCGACCAGCAAACTGGGACACAGGTACACCACGTAAATGACCAATCTCCGTCAAACACAGCTATGCCAGTCTGCCACTGAAATCGTCTCCGAAAGTACAAGGGAACGTACTAAATTCATCAAATGGTCCACAAAAGTCTGACAACTGGTATCACTAACCAAAGTGCATACAAACACACACAAATACAGCAACAGTCGCCACGTCTAACCGGAATCTCAAATGGCTGACACATCTCGGCAAATCTCTGCCTCCTAGCCATCGCCAGTCGACAAAAGTGGCATCTGCACACACACAAACCGTTACATTGCTCTTCATGTTGTGTCACGAGTAATAAACCCGGAGTATCAGACACATCTCCGCACCACTAGCGCCAATTGTGCGTAAAACAATGAGCTTCACATCATCACACTCGAACACAGCTCCTATAGCTCGCAACTCGGCTAATACGGAAACTCGAACCACACCTACATGAAACACTGAAACTCCCGACTCTCAACTGAATGCATCAACAACAACATCCCAGACGGATGGTCAAAGTACAACCTCTAACCTTTCCCGAACAAACTCAAAGGTGCAGCCATAGTCGTGAGTCGACCCCATCCATCTACACTGCCTCAAGCCCAAATCTGGCCGAAAATGCAAGTGGATGAAACTCAAGTGATCAGTGCACGTCCTACACTGCGCTGCACGCCGTAGTAGTAGTGTCTCGGACTCTCTGATGCTATCACAAGGACAGCTACACCCAAATCATACACAGGATATGCAACCACATAAGGTTTCCACGGCCCCAAACCATGAGCCATCGCTCTGCTACACAACATCAAAACATAACCAACTCTAAATCTCGATGCATCGCCAAAACCCATGACCACGAACTCATCACGATCGTCAGGTAAGGTCAAAACCGAAGCAACGGTCAACCATCTTGCAGGAGTAAGTAACTCTCCTCGCGTGCATCGAACCACTCGAACTTGACGCCTTCTTCGTCAATCCGGGAAGTGAAGTGGCAATCCAGGAAAATCCTGTACAAGCCGTCGGTAATAGCCTGCCAAACCCAAGAGACCCCTGATCTCTGGCACAATGGTAGGGCAACCCCAAATCAACACGGCTTCAATCTGGTCAGGATCCACATCACTCACACGGATAGCATCACACAACTCAAAATCTTCATACTAATCAGCCAAAACTCACACTGGCTGAACTTCGCAAACAGCTGATCATCTCGCGAAGTCCGCAAAATCGCTCGCAATTGCATCAGGTACTGGTCCACACTCCTGGAGTACATCAGGAAGTTACCGACGAACATGGTCGCAACTCATCCAGAAACCGTCTGAACACCTGGTCCATCAAGTCCACACGACCTACGGAGCATTGGTCAGCCAAACAGCGTGACCAAAAGCTCCTGATGCCCGTACCATGATCCGAAAGTAGTCCTAGCCACAACTGACTCATCAAACCTCAACTGATGGTATCCGAACTCATAATCAATCTTCAACAAGACTGAAGCTCTCGCAAGCTGATCAAACCACTCGTCAATCCGAAGCGGAGGATACTCGCACTCCTCTGAAGCAAATCAGGCTTCTGGCAGTCAACGTACCACCACGTCTAACCATCCATCCTCCATACACACAATGCAAAAGCACACCATGCAAACACGCGGGGTCGCATGAAATCCCCTCCAGCAACTCCTGGAGTCGAAATTATAGCTCTATCAGCTCCGCTGGCTCCAAATGACAAGATGTCGGTAAAATGAATCCAGCGCCTGGTACAAGCTCAATGGTGTAATCAGTCTCCCGAACTGGAGGAACACCTGGTAACTCCTCCGAAACACACCTGGAAACTCAGGAACCACCTCAACGTGACTAATGTCAGACACAGCAACCACAACATCCACAACATGAGCTAAGCAAACCACACAACTCATCTTCACAAACCGCTCGACCATCACCAAGAAACAGCATCTCGGAAAATCTGGTCGTCGAACATAACCTCCTCTTCGAGGCTCTCGAACATCGCCAAATGCGTCGACTGTAAGTCCATACTCACAAGCACACCAAAACCACAATGTCCAGCTATTATAGATCCACGGCTAACACATAACCTCCAACAAGGATCTCACAACCTCCGGATGGATGCAACACCCTCCAAGACCTCGGAAGTGGAGATGCAGGTACAATTGCCATGGATATCAAACAACAGTAACCTCGGAGAAAAGTCTGTCCTCAAACAAGGTCATGGCACGAACTCCAACATGCCCAACTAGTCGTGCACGTCAAGTACGACTTGCTGAATAACTCGTCAAAGGGTACATTGATCAGACTACAGGAACAACATGAGGATCTCCTCGTAAACTCTGGGCTACCAAACCACTAACAAAGCTGGCTGAGGGCGCTTCCTCGTAACGTGACCCTCCTGGCCACCACAATGGCAACTGAAAGTGTTCCACAAACACAAATAACCGCAACACCTGCTGCGGGAAAGGATCACCAACGATTGCCCAACTCATGCCACAGGAGCAAGTCCGCTACACTGTGATCTTCGCCATCGACAAACGGATCCTCTGCCTGATCTGATGGTCACAACAATATCGGAGAGGTCGCAGCCTGATGTAGTCACTGATCCCAAAGTTTCGGAACCTAACCTCATCAAAATCTCGACTAAGTCCACTTCCTCAAACCATCACATCAGAAACCGTGTACATCATTCCTTCTCAATAGCCTCGCCACTGAGTGCAGCACACAAAGCTCCTCATGGACATCCCGAGGCACATCAATCATACTCTCTCTGATACTCAGGTTCAGACTCATCTCGAACCTCGTGCACAGCTCCTTCTGAAGCCACATAACACGTGCAAACATGAACAAACATGTGAACAATGCATCTCTGCCTCAGGTGGATAAACACTCCACATTCGAATGCTGGGAAGCCTGATAAAACCATTACCGTATAAACAACACCCTGAATGTAGGCCATGGAGTCGCAACCGGAACTCACACAACACCAGCCCACCAAATACACTGATCTGACTCAGGCAAACATCAACTGCCACAATTCTCAGCTCTGAGGCAACATACAGACGCTCATACACACAAAACCAGGCAAACCGTGCCACACAGTTCACTGAACTCTGAATACCCATCCAAATCCACAATCTCTGGCAAATCGCGCGTCGATTGATCCTCAATAGGATCCACAACCGAAACGACACGAAAAGCACGTCAGGAGGCATCCTAATGAATACAATATCGTTCACAACAAGTGGAACGTAATCATGGAACTTCAAATATTTGAAAGCATACAACACCCGGAATTTGATGATTATCCGCCGGCCGGTCGGGTCACCATTCCAGACATGCTGTACATTCTCAAATATCTTTAGTAGACACAACTACAGAAGTCTACAGAACCTATAACCTAATGCTCTGATACCAAGCTGAAAGGACCCAACCCCGATTTAGCTCCCTAACCGGAGTCAAACCCCTTCGAAAACACGAACCAACAAAAACTTTTCGAAATTTGGGCAGAGTTTCGTTACTAACGTGGAACTACCATTATCTGCACGCGGAAAATACACTTCATCCTATGCCACAAAAAGCAAACCGTGGGCACCAATCCCATCCGGATTTCTCAATGTATCAACAGTAAAGTAAACAATACATATAATATATACTTTACTGAAATCCGGGTAAAATCGTATAACATATTCAATAGGAAACTCAGAGCGACTTCTAATACATAATCATATACGCATACCACAGTAGGTAGAACAATAAACCTACTGGATGAAACAAAGTAGCTCGAGTACTATGCCTCCGACCACGACGTGCGACACCAGAGCCTGAACTGCAAACTGGGCACAGAAACCGAAAAGCCCAGGGGAAATACATAAAACAGGTTAGAGTGAGTGGACGAAAATAAATGTCTTTCACCAGTAATATATACGTACAAAATCATATGCGAGTCAAATGCACATAAAATCAAATGGTACACGAGGGAGACTCTAACTCCTCACGCGTACAGAGCATGCAACGTAAAACATATCGCGGAGACTCTCGTGGGCTTCCACGCGATAGCACAGTCTGAATCACCGGATCCCAGACCCACACGTGATTCCTAGCCAGAAAGGCCTCGGGTCAGGATATCTGTCCCCCCCGGAGCGTACTCGGGGATCAGCCGAGAAGCCAATGTGTATCGATACCACAACATATACTGAGACTGTACTCTGTGTAAACCAAATCATAAATCTTTTCCTTGCACATGCATAAAACATAATATGTACATATATGTATATATTCGTATACGTATATTCGTATAAGCATAATCGTAAAACACATGCTCGTAAAATCATAATCAATCTGCATGCTCAAGTTCGTAAATCATTTATAAAGGACTCGCAATCAATCCGTGAAAAGAAAAGTCCACTCACTGACTTGCGTAACGCGATACGCGTTAACCCGTGATCCGGCGGAAAGTCCCTCGCCAAACAAACGATCACGAACTCCTAAATATTCACAAAGTCCATTATTTAAGGTCATAATCCGACAATACAAGACAAATCACGAGAAACCATCGTCCTCGAAAACACGAAATCCGAATACGACAAATCGTCGAAAATCCATATATAACACCTCAATACCTCGCTTTATGTTCGGACGCTCAACTCGAAAAACGAACCTCCCCACTGTGATCGGGGCGCGATTTCGAGTCAAATGACATGCAATTCGTCAAAAACTACTCCGGGCGAAAAATCGCCGCCGCCGGAAAATCCAAACCTGCCCAGAAAATTTCGTGCTACACATGGTTTCAAAGATCTCAACGATTCCAACAACTTTCCAGTTATAAGTTAAGGCCAATTTTGACCGGAAAACCTCTAAAAATCAACCCAAAGTTCCAAACCCTTACCGGAATTTCAATTCAACGGATCTCTCTCCTCCGGCCACGGCAACCCTCAAGACCACTTGGAAAAGCTTCCTTAGCTCAAGGCTAACAAAACCCCTCAAGGTAGAGCCACCAACTCGGCCTCCACGCCGCCACCCGAACACCACAAAACTCGCCGGAATTTCACTAACTTTGCCGATTCGATTCTCTCTCCTCCGGCCACCCCACGGGACGATCCACCTACCAATCCGAAGAGGAGCTCGAGCCCAGCAAGTTTCGTGAAGGAACCATACCCAAATATGGCCGGAATCGGCCTCAATTTCGGCGAACAAAATCGGCAACCCAAGGAACCAAAACGGGTCGACCCACTTTGGTCAACCCAGTCAACAGACCAAAATAAAAAGTGGACTTTCCCAAATGGGAAACTTGCTATTTATAGGCCTTCCCAAAATGGAAACCACATAATTCACTTTTCGGCAAACTTCAAATACCCATAACTTTCTCGTCGTAATTCTGATTCCGATAATTCTCGTGGTCACAAACTCATCTCGACATGATCTTCAATTATCATCCAAAGTCAAACACATCGGCCAAATGGATAAAAAGTCAACCCTTCAACCAAATACATATTTAATCGACTAAATAACTAACAATCGGAAATAATCACAACTTAATCTTCGTAACTCAGAAAAATGCTCCGGAAGTTCCCACAAACTCGAAATTAAATTCTGAACAACTTCCGTGAAGAAGTTGAAACCAAATTATCGTCCGGTAATTTAGTCGCTAAGTAGCTCGCCATATTAATCCGTTTCCGTCGAAACTTCAAATATCCATAACTAATTCCTCGGTCGTCCAAATAACGATCCGAAATGGCCCACAAACTCGTAATAACATATACAACGACTCTCGAGAAGAGACCCAGTTCCAATTCTTGGCCAATATTTTAGTCGTTAACAAGCTTGGCGATTCAATCAACTCTCGGCAATCTGCGACTATGCGATTTCACTGCTGATTCTGGTCCGGGTCGTCACAATTGAGTCTTCGCTTCACTGCCGCCTGCTCAATTAAAATATATTAAATAAATAATAGTACAATATGGCATTATCAAAATAATTGAAATAACGTAACGTGAACCTATTTGAGCTTACCACTTTCTCAGCCGCATTCTTGTCCGGCTGGTATACGTTAATCCACGTCTGGACGGCGGGCGCTCTATGACCCTCCTTCTCCAACACCTCGCTTCGGTACGAGAGGGCGAGGGATCCCGAATGGTGGTTGAGTTGCTGCTCCTTGTTTTTGTTTCGGTTTCCTTGATTCCGTTCGCACAATCACTGCCACACACACACAAAAATCATTTTAAAATAAGAATAGATAAACATGCATATTTTTAGAATGTTGGCTACCAAAACTGTGCGGATAGTTTATGAAGCTCACCAAGTAAGCAGGGTCTTCGAAGTGGGCTTTTAACCACGCCCATTGGTCTTCCCTCCCGAGAAACTCGGCCGGAGTCTCCTGGCTGACGTGGAGATAATGTTGATGGCAATCGTACTTCCAATCCTTGTAGATTGTTTGCGCCGTCGCATCAATGAAGTTCCACATCTCCACATCAGTCGCCGGGATGTCGTAGTTCGTCTAGCACAAGACATTTAAATTCCGTTATGTAAAAGTTATATTTACATTTACTACAAGTAGGTAAGTAAGCTAAGGCCAGTAAGTATACCTCAATATTTGTATTGACGATATCGCGATGCAAATCGCTAAGTCCCAAAAAGCTAGGTGCAAGCATTGGAACTTTTCCGCGGATGATGCTACCGATGTCTCTGCACATCAGACTCCTCATTTCCCTCGTCGCAGGCCCCCGATGCCTCGTAGAGTAAGCGACTTGTAGTCGCCTATTGTTGTTCATCCGGACGAGGTACTCCGTCTTCGTCCCGACAACGACTTCGCGCTGTTGCGTCGTCGAATCTCCGGTTGCCATGTCCACCATGTCGGGGAGTTTGGTCTTCTTGCACCGGATGCTGAGGGCGGGAGGGTGCTGTGACGCCGTAGTGGCGTCGCTGTCATCCACTTGAGGAATCGTATCCTCAAGGTTTGGGGCGGGCGTTAAAACCCCGCCTGCTGGGGTCACAGATTGTCCCGTGGGGCAACCCGACCCGGAAGCCCCATCTCTGCTGAATGCTCGCCACGCCGCCTCCGTAGCCTCCGCAGCTGCCGCCGCGGCCGCTTCACGACGCTGGATCACCGCTTTCTTCCTCTGGTATCCAGTATTTCCGGGAGCCACTCTGTTAAAACTAAACTGTTATGGACAGGGAGTTGAAGCGCCTAATTTGTTATATGATTTGGTTCCAGGAATGTGATGTTGTGCATTACAGTACAAGTCCTTGCTTATTGGCCAAGGAGCTGTGTGTTCACTTATAGCTAAGCCTTACTAGCTTATTACAATTTGCTAACTTTGTTATGGAATTTTCTATGGAATTTGTTATGGAATTTGGAATTTCGATAATAAGAAAAAGGAAAAAGATTTAAAAGGGTGACAAGTACGTTGATTTATTAAGATTTAAAAGAAGAAGCATGTAGATGACTAAGAACAAACTGATCGAACAATGCAGAAACATTCATGCTTATCATCACATATAGCAAACATTCCCTCGAACACAAAACACAAAACACAAAACACATATAGCTTATCGCATTCGCACAAAGCATCATCACATTCGGAATCAGCATCATCACATTCATTTATCGCATATAGCTTATCAATTTTCAATATATCCTTAGTTGGGAACCCCTTCTGACCATGATTCTTTGATGCATTAGAATAGACACAGTATCAAACACAAAGCACCATACCTTCTCGAGTTGGCTCAAATCGTTTGCTTTAGCTACATGGAGTTGGCTCGGAATCGTTTGCTTTAGCTACACAGATTTCGCGATGGTTAGAAGAAATGAAAACAGATTACAGGAATGCTTTAGAAGATGCTTACAGGAATGCTTTAGAAGATGAATGTGATGCTTACATGAAAACAGATGATATTGTCAAGGTTTTCCACAATGAAATATGATTTCAACCAACTTATACGTAGCAGTCTATCTTAATTATATAATCTATGCTTTAACTATGTTGAAGATATAATCTATGACCACAATAAGAATCTGTGATCACCATCATTTAATTATATAATCTAGCTAAGCAAACTATGCAACTCTAATCAATCATGAACTTGAAGAGAATTACTCAAATTACTCACTATAAAAACCGTTATATGCAATTGAGCCCACAACGGACTGCTCAGGACCAACCTTTTCCTCAAGGTACTTCCACAAAAATAAATCATGATATCATTTGTACATTTTAACACAAAGTTTCATTTACAAATACTCACAACAACAGAATATACCAAGAAGTTATCAAAAAATAAAATACCAGCATCGACAACATGTGAAGAGGTTGTATACTAGAGCTAATAATGCTTACACCCTGTTGTAATATTAATTATTAATGGTTCATCACTTGTCAAGGAAAAATAAGCAATATGGTTTATCAATCTGTAACAAACTCTCAATTGAAGTAAAAATAGACATAGAGAAAACAGTACCACAAGATATGGTGTATCAATTCGTAACAAACTCTGAATTGAAGTCAGAACAAAAATGAGAGAAAACAGTACAACAAAGAAATACAGGATATTCATTTTCTATACTAGTGTACGACAAGCTCATTTCAGTATCCATGAACCCCACAGCCTGAAGGAGATATAGCCATGAATGCAAACAAAGAAAAACCCAGTTCACATGCCAAGAAGAACCCAGTTCGTAAATTTACAAATAAAGCAAAAAAATTGACATGTAAAATTGCAGCATTTTGATCATTGAACAGATAAGCATGAAATCATGGGGAGATTGAAATACAAAAAGAGTTATCGAATTACCTCCGCAAATATACAAATGAATCGGAATCAGATGGAGGGGATTTGGTGGAGGGGATAGAGATGGAGGGGATTTGGTGGAGGGTTGAGATGGAGGGGTTTAGGGTTCAGCGAGGTCGATTAGGGGTTAGGGATTTTTGGGTTAGGGATTTGGGGGCGCGAGGGTGCTGTAGATTGAAGAAGTTTGGACGAAATGAAAAGAAGAAGAAAGAAACTGTGATTCTGGGATTATAAAGCCAACGAGGCGACGTAGATTGGCATCTTCGTCGCTTGGATTAATTGAAGCGACAAAGAACTCAATATTCGTCGCCTCGTATGCTTTTTTAATACGTTCACGCGACAAAGAACTCAATCTTCGTCGCTTCCTTTAATTTGAAGCGACGTATATTGCAATATACATCGTTTTTTTTTAATTTGACGCGACATATAATTCAACCTTCGTCGCTTCGATTAATCAAATGAATATTAAATAAACGAAATGAACTAAATATTTATTTTTAATTTTTGTTCTTTTTGAATCAATGAGGCGACGTAGGATGAGCAATATACGTCACCTCATTTATTTCTTTATTTATTTTGAATAAATGAGGCGACGTAGATTGATCAATCTACGTCGCTTTATTGTATTAATTTTTATTTTATTTTTTGTTTTTGAATAAATGAGGCGACGTAGATTGATCAATCTACGTCGTTTCCTTGTATTTAATTTTTAATTTTGTTTTTTTTTTTGAATAAATGAGGCGACGTAGATTGCTCAATCTACGTCGCTTAAATTTGGAGATACTAACAAATATTGAATTCTTCGTCGCTTCAATTTATTTATGGAAAGGTAATGAACTGAATATGAAAAAAACGATGAAGTTTAGAATTATAAAGTTAGTAATATTTTCTCGAATACATAAATTATGCTTTAAAGAAAATACGAATTTAGGTTTCAAATTCATAATAATATTAGTTTAGTCCTCGTCTTCGTCCTCGTCCTCGTCTTCGTTCTCGTCCTCGTCTTCGTCCTCGTCCTCGTCTTCGTCCTCGTCCTCGTCTTCGTCCTCGTCCTCGTCCTCGTCCTCGTCCTCGTCCTCGTCCTCGTCTTCGTCCTGGTCCTCGTCTTCGTCCTCGTCCTCGTCTTCGTCCTCGCCCTCGTCTTCGTCCTCGTCCTCGTCTTCGTCCTCGTCCTCGTCTTCGTCGTCGTCCTCGTCCTCGTCCTCGTCTTCGTCCTCGTCCTCGTCCTCGTCCTCGTCCTCGTCCTCGTCTCCTTCTTCGTCCAAAAGTAGTTGAAAATCTGGGTAAAATTGTATCACCGTGGGAGTGTCCTCTTGGTAAGGCTCGAATATATGATATCCTGTACGCGATATGTTTTCATCTATGGCAAGTACTTCGGCGCTGTAGACATTGCGGTGCGACATTTCTTGTACTACCTTCCAAGTACCACCAGCCTTTGGATCGTCTATGTAGAATACCTATTTTGCTTTGGTAGCAATTATGAAGGGTGAATCCTCATAGTAACTGTTGTTTGTATTCACTGATATCAGTCCATGATCTTTTATAACGGTGTCAAGATCTTCAGGGTCCTCGGAGTTGTGCCATGTGCACTTAAACAACACCACTGGCATACGACCTGCATATAATACTTCGACCACGTAGTTAACATGGCCGTAGAACTTGGATGAACCCATGTCTATCATGACACCGCTGTTTTGAGTCACGGTTAGTTGATCTCTATCAAACGATGTGAACTTGATACCGTTCACATAACACGACTTATAAACCCGACATTGCTGAGGTCCTTGAGCTAATGACTTTATTCCTGCAACCAAGCTCGGGTCCGAGTTTTTTTCTTTAAGGGACACCTGAGAGATAAGTGTTAAGAGAGGTTAAAGATAAGTGTTATAAACCCTCAAAGAACCTTACAAGAATTAATAGGCATATGTACCCATGTTAAGAACCATCGAAGAAAACTCCTCTGACGAAGCTCGTCGAAATCTTCACCATTTTTAGCCTGGAACCTTCTGAGATGTTCTTCTAGGTAAGGTTTGACTTCGTCTGTTTCCACCAAGACTTGCCAGTGAGCCTCAGCAGTCTCTGCCTCAGTCAACCTGAACTGGCAACGAGTCTCGATAATATCTGGTCTTACTAAAAGTGAAACACAGCTGATATTCCACCCAGCTATGGAAGTGTCGATATCTTCGTTGTCCATCCGTCTGAGATAAGACTTACAATACGTCACCGACTCATGTACGAGGTATTGTTCAGCAATACTACCTTCCGGGTAACGTGTATTCCTCATTGACTTTTTATATTTTCCTAATTGCCTGCAAAAACACCACTCAAGATTAGTACAATATTTTCCTAATTGCCGACATATTACACAACGAACATAATATTAGCAATAACAAAACATTTTACCTTTCAATTGGATACATCCATGTATAGTGTACTGGACCTGTAAAGAATACTTGTTCGGGCAGATGAACCATGAGATGAGCCATAGATGTAAAAAAATGTGGAGAAAATATGAGCTCCAAATTGCAGAGAATCATCACTATCTCAGTTTCCATGTCACGCACAACCTCCTTCTTAAGCTCCCTACTGCATAGTTGACGAAACCAATTTGACAGTGCTATCAATGGCTTCACAACGTTTTCTGGCAGGAACCCTCTGATAACCACAGGAAGAAGACGTTGAAGCAAGACATGGCAATCATGCGTCTTCAATCCATAAAACTGTGATGGGGAACTTACTTTCACCTTACTTCTCAAACTACCTGCATAACCAAGAGGATACTTAACATCCCTGAACCACTGGAACACATCTTCTAGATCATCCTTTTTAACTAAAAATGGTGCATGAGGAACTTTCCCCGTACCCAAGTCACCCGCTCTTTGCCACTGGATTTTTCGCACATTCCTCTTCTTCAAAGCAGCGCGAGCTTTTGGACCATCCTTAGACTTCTTATCAATCGAAAAAATGGTTCCATGGATGTTGTCACACACTTTTTTTTCAATGTGCATGACATCTAAGAAATGTCTGATCTTCAATGATGACCAATACGGCAGCTTCCAAAATATGCTTTCGTGAGTCCAACACTGTCTGTTATTCGGATTATACGGCACCTTCAAGTCTTCATGTTGGCTAAGAATAGGGTAAACGTGTGACCTAACGTCCTCCAAAATTTCATCTCCACTCTTACGATAGGGTCTTCCGCCAAACTCCTCATTCCCGTTAAATGCCTTGCTCAATCTCCAAGGGTGATCTTGGTGGAGCCATTTTCGATGACCTTCATAAACTATCCTCCCACATATATGCTTTGAAGTTAGCTCATCTAGACAGATTGGACATGCCTTGTACCCTTTCACAGTTGACCCCGCAAGCATCCCTAAACCTGGAAAGTTGCTAATAGTCCACATTACCGCTGCCTTCATCAAGAATACCTCATTGTCTACTCGATCAAAAGTATGGACTCCAACGACCCATAAATGTATTAGCTCCTCGATCATCGGCTCAATGAGTACACTAAGACACTTTCCGAGAGATTTAGGGCCTGGAATCAACACTGATAACATGTTATATTCCTTCTTCATGCACATTGATGGTGGTAGATTGTACGGCATCACAACAATGGGCCATGTACTATGCAAAGTTCCCATTGTTCCGAATGGATTGAAACCGTCTGTTGCTACTCCAAGGCGCACATTCCTGCAGTCCCGTGCAAAACCTGGAAAAGTTCTGTCAAAATGTTGAAATGCTTCTCCATCAGCTGGGTGGCTGAGGCTACCAGCCACGCATATCCGCTCCCCCAGCCATCGCATATGATTGGCAGTGTGTGGGGACATAAACAAACGCTTCAACCTTGGTGTTAGAGGGAAGTTACGAATTATTTTTTTGGGAATATCATTCGTATATGGCTTATATCTTTCAGAATAACACACTGGACAAATCCTCTCGTTTACAAGCGCCCCCCTGAACAACACACAGTTAAACTCACACGCATCAATTCTTTCATAACCCAGTGAAAGATCACTCAAGATTTTTTTTATTCTCGAGTATGAACAGGGGAATGTGTGCCATTTAGGAAGAAGTTTATTAATGTAAATACATAAAGAGTCAACACTTGTGTCCGACCATCCATTTTCATTTTTCATTTCCATTGCATCTAATATGGCAATCAAAACAGTTTCCTCACTGCCTTCATATAATGGGGTCTGTGACTCCTTCAATAATCTATCGTACTTTTCATAATCATCGTCTACCATGTCATTGAAGTTCATGCCCGAATTATCTTCCACTAATTGTTGGGGTGCATCTGCATGGTATCCAGGATAATAGGGATATGCATCATGTAGAATCTCCAACTGCGGGTTCACTGAAGGACCGGCACCACTAGAAGGACCGACTCTATCTTGAAGCCACTGTCTTCGTTGACTGAGCATTGTCGGTTCAGCAGAAACTTCCCCGTGAAGGTGCCAGATAGTATAATCCGGACTCAAACCACTATGTGATAAGTGATGATACATGACATCCATAGTAACCTTGAACGGACCGTTCTTATAACGTTTGCACAGGCAGAAGTGATAATCGGCTCCGTTACTATGTCGCCGGGCAAAATTCATGAACTCGAATATGCCTGTGATGTACCTTGGATCAGCATGATGATATGTCATCCAAGTTTTGTCTGGGTGTCCGTCCATGTTTCCTGTTAACATAAACAATCAATATGAACAAAGTTACCACGCCACAGTTGCGATTCAACCAAAACCCCACACTTCTTCGCCTTATGCCTCCGGGTTGGGTCCTATCCCCTTCAGGGGAACACGACATTTGTCAACGCTTTTGCACCCATGCGTTTCAGCTCCAGTTTAGGGAAATTTCGGCAGCATCTCCCTACAGTTCCCCGAGTGCACACATATCTAAACAACCTAATTTGCACTCGGAGAACATTGAAAGGAGACACTGTCGAAACCATATCCCAAAACTGACACTGAAATCACACGAATAGCAAAAGGATCAACAAAGTCATGTTCACCTAAAGTGTCCAAAAATGGGACAATTTGAGAATCAACAACTCAACTCGATCAACTAGATGAGTTGTTGATTCTCAAACGGGAGTTCTAAGTTGATAAACACCACAATTATATATAACCATACGCTCGATTTCATGATTAACACTAATAACACTACTAAAGGCTCGAATACACCTAATCTACACTAAACATCAATTAATTTCACTAAATTTAACCAAATTTCAAACATTAATCATGAACCTATAACATGATTTATCACAATTCAATGATTCAAACACTAAAACTACAACATAACACCAAATTCAATTCAACTTCAAACATTTCACCAAAACTTCAATTTTACTTCTAATCATCAATAAATTTCACTAAACTTAACCAAATTTCAAACATTATTCATGAACCCATAACATGATTTACCACAATTCAATGATTCAAACACTAAAACTACAACATAACACCAAATTCAATTCAACTTCAAACATTTCACCAAAACTTCAATTTCACTTCTAATTTAACATATTATGGTCATAAAGAGGGTTAAAGAGATACAAATCAAACTAACCTTACTCAAGAATCAAATCAATGGCAAGAACAACCTTTTTTCTCAATTTCCTCAAATTTCTCCCAAAATCGCCCAAGAACAGCTCCAGAACGCGAATGAACTGTTTTTCTAAAATTTTAACTTTATGAACGGTTTGACTTTAAGAAGAAGAGTAGATCCAGATTTAAAAAAAACTAGGCGACGTAGATTGAGCAATCTACGTCGCCTCGAAGAAAATCGAGGCGACGCATATTTCTCAATCTACGTCGCCTCAATTTTATTCGAAGCGACGAAAATTAATTTGGTCGCTTCGAATGAAAAAGTAGTCGCCTTATTTTATTGAAGCGACTAAGATCAATCTACGTCGCCTCAATTTGTTGAAACGACGTACTTTTTATCAAAGGCAATATACGTCGCCTCATTGAAAATCGGAGCGACGTAGAAATGTAACTACGTCGCCCCGATTCTCTCCTCCAATAGTGTTAACAAACTGATTGTTTCGTTCTCTTTTGATTTATTAATTTTATGTTTCGACTGATGAATTGTGTTATCTCTCTATCTTGATTTTTGGTGTGGTGTTGGCAGTTAATCCCAGATTGATGTCGAGATTCCTTATGCATGTCTATGTTACTTACTTTTTGGTGTCTTGGAATTTCAAATTGATTATGCATATGGTTACAAATTTAGTTTGAAAACTTAAACCTTTGCTGTGGTTTTTATGTTTTCAAAACTGGAATTTAGGTATTGGAGTAAAGTGGGTTAGAAAGTTTGAATATTGAGAAATAGGCTCAATTGGGCTCTATTTATGGTTTATCTGCATCAATCTCATGTTAATGCGTGCATGCATGTTTGGATTAGATTATTTGATTTGTCTTATCTAGGTTTTTATCTAGGTTTGATGTTTCAATCTCATTTGAAATATACTATATCTTAAGTTTACTTTTCATCGATTTCATCTCCATCCCTCTTTTGAATTGCTAATATTAGAAATATAATATTGATTATATTCATATTAGAAGTCTATAATTATACCCATAGTTTAGTTATCCAATATATATGAATATGCACCACACCTTAATGCGTTTCATAAATACATATGTAATTGGGATATAGTCACCGAAATACATTTTTCTCATGGTCATGGTCATGAATTTAGATTATATTTTTCGACAAACTGTACTATTAATTGCAGCTTTTCACTGGTATTCAAGTGAAACGGTTAAATGGTATATATATTCTTCTATCAATTAACAGTAATAATCTTCGTAACATAAAGACTTATGTGACAATCATTATCAAACAATATTTACTTCAAACATAATTGAATGATTAGATAAATTTTATTGCACTTTATAATCTACAGCTTTAGACCCTCAAGGCTCATCCCAGTCCCTACACAATGCAAGCTTGTTTAATAATGAAGAAGTGAACCTACTGATTTGCTCCAAACATTGCAAGTATTCATTTCAAAAAATTTATACTTTAATCAATTATTTATTTTAATTGTGTTGTGTAAATAATATTTCATCTATAATTTTTTGTACTGAGATGTTATTCTTTTTTCAACAAGAATTTACACTTGCCTTGCAGATATGATTATCAGTCATGCATTGTTATTCGCCGTTGCGGCTAAGAAATGTTGTTAATAAGAAATTAATTCCACTGGTCTCTATTTATTCCAAATGTAACTTTTATTTCAAATTCAAAATATTGTATATTATCTGAACTTATACAATCTCCGATATTATCACCAGTTTATCACAAAATTAGTTTGTACTGATCAATTGTCAATTTATCTTGACAAATTAACATAATATTAGCAACCGCCCCTGGGGGGCAGGCATCAACGTAGTTATGTATAACACTGTGAGTGAAATAACTAACAATAATAATACTACACTAAATCAAGGTTGTATTACGTACCTTTCTCAGCAAGACACCAACTTATCAGAGAAATATAATAAGAATGTAGGATCATTACTTTTGCTGGATATCAAAAATACAAACACAATTACAAGAATAGTGTGCAACAGCCAACCAACATAGGAACATATTAAAAACCTTTCATCAGTTCCCATTTTAGAAATAACTAAGTGACTTAACATAAAACGAATTATGAAATTTTTAACAACAGTACCTCAAATATAGGTCATTCATCACTTATGTACCTCAACTTTCGAAACTATCAGATATGTACCTCAACTTTTTAAACTTATATAAGAACAATATCCATCATCAACTTTGGTGTTAACTTTTTATAATATACGTGTTAAACTTTTGAGAGTAAAATAGTCCAACCAATTCTAAGCACAAAAACTCTACGTACATTAATATTTATTTTTCTTCAAAAATATAGACAACTCATCTTTTTTCCCTCCAAAATTAAAACACTTTATCTATTTCTCTCCGTACAATCAACAAACCTAGAATTTAAAAATGTGTGGACTAAAAATTAATTTAAAAGAGAATTTAGAGTGGTCAAATTTTTAATTTTATATTTTGAACTAAAATTAACGATATAGTTTTTTCTTTGTTTTTTCAATTTTGATGGGTTGTGACCCATCGTAATCCAAGTGTAGTTCCGTCTTTGTTTATGACAAAGGTCATACTTGTTAATTACCATATATCTTTTAGATTCATGCTTGTTAATTTTCTCTCATTCTTATGACGTTAAAATGTAACCTACACTACAAGAAAATGAAACATTACCGGCGAGATTCCGGCCAACAAGGCCGGCGACCGGAAAAGTCGCCGGTAATGTTCATCATTACCGGCGACTTACTCCGTCGCCGGTAATGTCGCCGGAATCTCGCCGGTAATGTTCCAAAACATTACCGGCGACTCCAACCGTCGCCGGCAATGTCAAGCCGAACATTTCCGGCGATTTTCCGGCAGGAATTTCACCGGAAATGTGTGGCTTGACATTGCCGGCGATGGTTGGAGTCGCCGGTAATGTTTTGGAACATTACCGGCGAGATTCCGGCGTAAAGTCGCCGGTAATGTCTTCATTTCCGGCGACTTACTCCGTCGCCGGCAATGTGTCTTATATTAGATGCCGGATGCGGCAGCTCGATCATTCAATCATTTTGATGGAAAAAAATCCAGAGAAATCGAAAGAAGGAAAACGTACGCTCTGAAATCGATCATTCGGTATATTGTCAAAATTAAGGCGCGCGTCGAAAACTCGATCACTCGGGAAGCTATATATATAGGTACGTGTATATATACGTATATGTGGTATATATATGTGTGTGTGTGTTGATCAAATCTAATTCGTGAGATATATATGAAATGTTGTTGATGTACGGTCACCGAAACGAGAAAACAGCTTGTAGTTAATCTTGTGTCTGAATCAATGACTGGTATTATCGTATTGTTATCGGAGCCAGGCTTAACAGAGCCTCCTACCCAGTCAAATACGTTTTGAATTGAAAAAAGGAGAATACTATCATCGAGTACTGAATCGAATTCAGAGATTATATCGATATATATATATATATATATGCATGCATGTGTTGATTTAATTAGAGTTGAATTGAGATATCACGTCGATTATTAGTAGTGAATGTGTGTATATATATATAATTAATACGTAAAATTGTTAGAATTTTCAGGATGGACAAGAGTTGGATGAGCTTCGAAAGATGGGATGTCAGATATCACCAGGGAATTAGGAGTTTTGTGGATTTTGTGAAGGCTAATTGTGGAGACACTACACTTCATTATTGCCCGTGTAAAGAATGTAAGTGTTTCAGCGATCGATTTCGATTTCCCATTGATAAAGTCCAGAGGCACCAGAGTAAATACGGGTTTTGGGATAAGTACACTTGTTGGATTTATCACGGTGAAACATCGGTAGCGGGTCCGCATGATCATGGACAATTTGGTGAGAGGGCCAGTCCACGCTATGATCATGGAGATTTTGCTGAGAGGGGCAGTTCATCCTATGATCCAACATCGATGTTAATCAATGATATGTTTCCTCATGAGAGCGGTGTATTTGCTGATGAAGCACCAAATGTCCCTCCCGTCGTTGAGGGTTTCCCCCATATCGAGGCAGTCGAACCATTACCTGGAGCTCATGTCAACACAAGCGGTATGGACAAGTACAACAACCTGATTGCATTGCAACAGACTCCGTTGTACGACGGTTGTAGTAAGACTGTTCTTGAAAGTGTGATGGGAGTGATGCAGCTCAAAATGGAGAACAAAATGTCTGTCAAAGCTGTTGATTCTTGGTTGAAGTGGACTGCTTCGCTACTGCCACCCGGTCATCGTCTTCCTACCACTCATCATAAGGTGCGACATATCCTGAAAGATCTTGGGCTTTCCTACATCAAAATCCATGCATGCGGATATGATTGTATTCTCTTCTGGGGAAAAGATCTTGAAGACCTTGAAGCCTGCCCGGTATGTTTTACAGAAAGGTATAAGTTGACTCCTGCAGGCAACAAGAAAGCTGTGAAGATACTTCGATATTTCCTGCTTATTGATAGGCTGGGGCGGTTGTTCATGTGTGCTTTCACGGCCGAGGCAATGAGATGGTGGGCTGAGAGGAACTTGCCTGACGATGACACCCTTATACACCCTTCCGACGGAGAGGCTTGGAAGCACATGGTCAGGGAGTTTGATCATTTTACAGCAGAGGTCCGAAATGTTTGGCTAGGGCTCTCATCTGACGGATTCAACCCTTTTGGCAACATGAGTCTTCAATACAGTATATGGCCAGTTATTTTGGTACCGTACAACCTTCCACCATGGATGTGCATGAAGAAGGAATACAATATGCTCACTCTGTTAATTCCGGGCCCGGGTTATCCAGGAAAGTGTCTCGATGTGTATTTGAGGCCTTTGATTGAGGAGCTTAAGTACCTGAGTGAGTGTGGCCACCCCACTTACGATAGGTTCAAAAAGGAGATGTTCCAGATGCATGCCATGCTTGTTGGCACCCTCAGTGATTTTCCTGCCCGCGGTATGTTGTCGAGCAACGTTACCAGGGGTTACAGGGCTTGTTCAGAGTGCATGACAGTTGATTGTTGCAGTCCTCATTGCAGTAAAATTGTTCAGATGCGTCACCGTTGTTGGCTTCCATATGATCACCCATTTAGGCAGGATCCAGACGCGTTTGATGGGACTGTGGAAACAGGTGTGGCACCCAGGCGATGGACAGGGGAAGAAATTTTTGAAGTGTTGAATGAATATGATTTTGGCCAGCTGAGCAATCATCCTGACATAGTGGCGTCAATTCCAGACAAGCCCGAAAGGTATAAGTTTTGGACACACAAGAGCATATTCTGGGAACTCCCCTACTGGCCCAGGTTGCTTATCAGACATTACCTAGATGTCATGCACATAGAGAAGAATGTGTGTGAAAGTGTGGTGGGCACAGTTCTTAACTTGGAGGGGAAAACAAAAGACATCCCTAAGGCACGTATTGATCTGAAAGCTATGGGACTGCGGAAACATTTGTGGTTACGAGATGGTAAGAGAAAAATGCCGCAAGCTCCTTATACCGTCAAGCCGAAGCATAAGCATGAAATTTTTCTGTGGCTGAGTAATGTCAGGTAAATATTCTTATATATGACTATGCAGTACGGAAATTGGTTTGCCTTAAATTTTTACCGGATTATGGTGATATGCGATAAATATAATTGTTGCCTATGGCTATATATATATATATATATATATACATGCAGGTATCCTTATGACTATGCAGGAAATATAAGCAGGTGTGTTAACTACCGGGACAATAAGATACGGATTAAAGAGTCATGACTGCCATGTACTGCTTCAACGCCTTTTCCCTATTTTCATTCGAGGTACCTGCCCAAGGAGGTGGTGGAGCCGTTGGTGGTCTTGTCAAGATTCTTTCAGAAGTTATGCACCAGGGAAGTTAAAAAATCAGATCTCAGGGAGATGCAAGATGACATCATTTTTATCATGTGCAAGCTTGAGAGGATATTTCCGCCAAATTTTTTCGACATCATGCCTCACCTCACGATCCATCTTCCCGAACCATTGTTGCTTACCGGTCCCGTACACTACACTTGGATGTATCCCATGGAAATGTACATTTGGTTTGCCTCTGTTTTTATATGTAAAGTCTTAGTTTTACCCCTTTTAACATGCACTTGTTAACTTGTAGACAATTGGGAGCCTACAAGGACTATGTGAAGAATAAATATGCACCTGAAGGGTGTATCGCTGAAGCATATGTTGCGCACGAGTGTGTCACGTACACCAAAGTGTATTTGGGAGCGCTTGAGGACCCCCAACAACAGATGCCGATAGATGAACCTCAGTTCAACCTTTCTATCATCTCCAATGACGTGGTAGTACAGGGAAGCTTGCCAAAGTCGTACAAGTTGGATGAAAATGAGGTAGTCATTGCCCACTGGTCGGTACTGATTAACTGTGAAGAAGTACAATATTGGAAAAACTATCATCTTCACTGCCCTGCTATTGCTGGAAATGTTGATTACCACAACAGGACGTTTGCAAACTACTTTGGTCCATGGGTAAGGGTATATGTGTATATGTCTTTTTTTTATTGCCATTTTCCTTATATAGCATGTGTGTACGTACGTGGTTTTGTGGTTTCTATGTTCATAATGTCTTGTGTGGTGGATTATCGTTTTCAGATGAACCATGTAGCAGATGATGGTTACCCAGAGTGGTCAAACGAATTGAGGGTCCTTACGATGAAACCGATAGCTTCAAAAGTTTACTCGATGTGTCAGGTCAATGGCGTGAAATTTATATGTGAAAATAGAGACGACCGACTGAAAACACAGAATTGTGGGGTGATGGTCCATGGTGGGCAGGATGGCGTTGACTATTACGGTGTCCTTCATTCAGTTGTTGAACTAATTTATGGGAACCGCATGAAAGTGCACTTGTTCAAGTGTAGATGGTTTGATACTAGCCCGGAGAACACAAGGACCGATCAGCACGGAACATTTTCGGTGAATACTGCTACTACCTGGTATGAAGAAGACCCTTTCGTTCTTGCCTCATCAGTAAAACAAGTGTTTTACCTGGACGATATTCTTAACAAAGTCCCGTGGAAGGTGGTTAACCATGTTGCTCATAGAAACATATACAGTGCTGCCACACTTGGTGATACCGCAGATGATGAGGAAGTTACTACATACCAAGAGCCGAACGCTTTTGACATTCCGGAATCATCTACGATTCGCCTTAATAATGTGAGATCTGGGAGTGTGGTTCGAATTACTGGAGCAGAACTTCTCGATGTTAATCCATATGAAGTTGACGCTGATTCAGATGACGAGGAGAGGCACATATTGCCAGAGGTTACCTATGAAACCGAGTCAGACTCAAGTGATGACGATGATTACGATTATCATCCTTAGTACGTTAATGATGTAGTCGGAAATTGTAGTCGTTAATCGTACGTAGACGGAAATTGATAATCGAAATTGTAGTCGGAAAATGTAGCCGGAAATCGTAGACGGAAATTGTAGTCGTTAATCGTAGACGGAAATTGATAATGGAAATTGTAGTCGGAAAATGTACGTAGCCGGATATCGTAGACGGAAATTGTAGTCGTTAATCGTACGTATACGGAAATTGATAATCGAAATTGTAGTCGGAAAATGTAGTCGTTAATCGTACGTATACGGAAATTGATAATCGAAATTGTAGTCGGAAAATGTAGCCGGAAATCGTAGACGGAAAATGTTGTCGGATATTCTTCGGGAAATAATGACATTACCAACGAGTTATAAGCAACCCGTTGGTAATGACATTACCAACGAGTTAACTCGTCGTTGGTAATGTCATTACCAACGAGTTGCTTATTACTCGTTGGTAATGTCATTACCAACGAGTTGAAGTCGTTGGTAATGACATTACCAACGAGTTATAAGAAACTCGCCGGCAATGTTTTCTGGATAGAAACTCAGTCGAGCCCGAGCCTTTCATTTCTCCTCCTCTCCCTCTCCTCCTCCCAAGTCGGTCCGGTGAGTTCAAAGTAGCTCACCTCCTCCTCCTCCTCTCCCACTCCTCCTCCTTATCCTCTACTCCTCCTCTCCCTCTCCTCCTCTCCACCGATCCCCTCTCCTCTCCTCCTCCCCTCCTCCCCTCCTCTCCTCCCCTCACCATTGTAGTCGGCAAAGCATTGTAGGTGGAAATCCATGGCAGGTCCTCTCTCTCTCTCTCTCTCTCAATTTTTAATTATTTTTGTGTATGTGTATGTGTATGTGTATGTGTATGTGTAAATTAATTAGGGTGCTAAGTTGGAAATTAGGGTGATAAGTTCTAAATTTATATGCAATGGAAATATATGTGATGTATATATATATTTAGGTATGTGAAAATTAAGTGATGTATATATATGTGAAAATTATGTATATATGTGGTTTGGATGAATATGTGATGTATATATATGTGGAAATTAAACCTAATTAAGATGCATGATATATATATGTGTGAAAAATGTGGAAAATTAATTAGGGTTAGTGATTTGGATGAATATGTGAAAATTAAATTTAATTAAGATGCATGATGTATATATATATACATCGAAAATGTATATATGTTAATTTAGGTGATATAGTTGTTAATTAATCGTATAAATGAAGGTGGAAATCGGGATCGGAACGGTTTAGAACCAGAACGGTTTTAAACCGGAACCGCGCGGAACCGGAACCCTTTGGAACCAGAACTGTTTGTAACTGGAACTGTTATGTTACAAACGTTTCCGGTTACAAACAGTTCCGGCTTCTAACGGTTCCAGTTCCAAACCGTTCCGTTTCCGATTTGTTATAGAACCGAAACGGTTTGGAACCGGAACCGTTTGGAACCGGAACTGTTTGTAACCTTTCCCGTTATGTTACAAACGGTTTCGGTTACAAACAGTTCCGGTTACAAACAGTTCTGGTTTCTAACGGTTCCGGTTCCAAACCGTTCCATTTCCGATTTGTTATAGAACCGAAACGGTTTGGAACCGGAACTGTTTGTAACCTTTCCCGTTATGTTACAAACTGTTTTGGTTAAAAACAGTTCCGGTTACAAACAGTTCCGGTTTCTAACGGTTCCGGTTCCAAACCGTTCCGGTTCCGATTTGTTATTGAACCGAATCCATGACTATTACGGTGTCCAGGAGGTTTTGCGGCTAATTGGCTTCGAAGAGGCTCCCGAAATAGTGGAGGGAACAGTAGTCAAGCTTCCTCCTCGCCCGCAGTTAGCAACACGCCCAGTGGGCCAATGATGACTGCTCGCACGAGAGCCTTGCTAGAGGCGCGAGCTGAGGAGGAAGCTGCACGATCAAGAGCCGTACAACCGGAAGTCGAGGCTCGAGCCTCAGTCTCTAGACGCTCAATCAGCAGACGTCCCTCTGATACGAGCAAAACATGCTTTCACGATAACACAAAGTCGACCTAAAAACATCGATTACGCGCATTGCAATTTAAACCCTTCGTTTGTCATTTGTAATATTGGCGAGTAGGGATCGTTCTTTATCCGGGGAATTAAGGGCGCATGTATGGTTTCGTTATTATGCGGAAATGTAAATATTTGGGGGGATTGGAAGTTGGTTATTTAATCTACGAATTTAAAGTACATAACATGCAAACACAACTAAAACTCTTAGGCATCTAACATGTTTTACTCATAGACAAGTTTCAACAATCAAGAAACTTAAAGTCTAATTATGCTTGCTAAAAATAAGAAGTTACACTATTAATTACATGTGATCAACTCATCTTATTAACCTACCCTTTTCATGCATCAAACCCTTGTGTAAGTTGCGAAATTCATAACTTATAACTAAGTACACATGCTTGATAATTGTGTAGGAATGCAACTTAGCGTATAAACATCCTAAACAACATACGATCATCGAAACATGCAAAAGAGAGGGACTTAGCGTATTTTCTAATACATGCATTCGAAGCTTTAGGATTGTATCAAACATGCATAAAAAGCTATAAATCATAAACACATGCATATTACAAATCGGTTTAGGCACATGAAACACAAATCTAAACTTGTTATTCATTTGATACACAAATCTAAACTTTCTAAACTTGTTATTCCAATACATCAAAAGATTCACATACAAAGCTAAAGAAATGAAAGTGAAGATCATGGTTACACTTTTTATCTTGAGTGCTTGATGAACTACGGTGGAGATGGACTTCCTTCACAAGGGACTTAGCGTATTGTGAGGGATGGAGGATGGTTTGCTTCGGCTTGGAAGGATGGAGGAACCCTAGCTTGCTTCGGCCTTGAATGGAGGAAGATGATGCTTCGGCTTGGTGTGTGAACTCTTAAGTGTTTAATGGTGGAGGAGTATTTGTGTAGAGCTTTGCTTAGCAAAATGAGTGATCCTTCTCTTCAAGGCCGAACTCCCTCTTATATAGGCAAGGATGTGTGCCTTCTCTCTTCCACCTTGCCTCCTCCATTTAATGCATGCAATGATCATTAAGGCAAGTCACACACTTAGTCACACACTTAGTCACCATTGCCAAACCCTAAGCATGAATCACCTAGCTTGTCACCATGGCAAGTCATCTTTTCATTAAATGCAAAGCAAGAGTCACCTAGTGTAGTCACCATTTGGGAACCCTAAGCATGAATCACCATGTGTAGTCACCATTTGTGATTATTAGCTTGATAATGTTGACTTGCCCTTTCAAAACAAGACTTTTCCTCTTCACCAAAAGGCATCTAGGCCGAATTACATGGGTTTGGGCTTGTTAATGGGCCGAAACAAGAGTTGAGAAATCGGCCCATAATTTGCTTTTTGGGCCGGCCCATTTTTCGTGGTCCGAAATCGCAAAAATCGCAAAATCGCCGAAATTCCTCCGAATTGCGTCGATATTAATCTCCACCGTAATGAACTTCAAAATAACAATTTAAATAAGGAAAACATAAAACTAAGATAATAACATAGCTAAACGTAAAGGGAAATGCGTTATGAAACGAGCATAAAATGCGTATATCAAATTCCCCCACACTTAGACTTTGCTAGTCCCTTAGCAAACACTAAGTTAAACTAAGACTCTTCTACGAATTTAAAACAAAAGAAAGAACACAACTAAGCCCTTAGCTAAAATTTGTCTCAGAATTTGCATAAGTATATGGCGATAGCTCACATGAATTTCAACTTGTATGCTCAACGAATTCAAGAGATAATTGCGATATAATTATGTAATGAACAAGTAAGACATAGAGAAAACAATGGTTTATGTTATAGCTGTGCATGCTTTGAATAAAGGTTTAATCAACTCACAAGGATGCACTCATCATATTTTTCACTCATGAAAATGGTTCACTTAAAGTGTATATGAATTGAAATGAAAACCACATGAATAAAGTTTGATTGCTTGCACAAATGAACCAAAACCATAAGCTTACTCATGCAACTTACTCTACTAATTGAAAGCTACTCATTTTAAGGATCATAAAGGACTTTTAGTGAGGTTGTAATGGGGTTAAGGCTAAGGCATTCGAAATTTAGATATGTGGTGATAAAAACGTTCCAACGACTTAGTCTAGCACCATATTAGTCCTCCATCTCCATTTGTATGTTACCATGTATACTACAAGCTAATCTACCCTTTGAGCTTTTCGGACAGGACAAAGGCCATATTTTGTTCTATTTTTAGGCCTTCAATTTATCGTAATCTCCAAATCCGCAAATAAGGGGGACGTTAATCCAATTGGTTTCTTCTTTAGAACACAACATATTGCCATGAGAGATAATAATTTTTCTTTTCTTTTCTTTCTCTCAAATATAATTTTTTTTTCTTTTTCTTTTTGGCAATCTCATACTTTTTTAGCTATTTGGACAAGTCTTTCCCCTTACTCACATTAACTCTTTCAATCTTTCCTACCAAACCATAATCTTATGTGCTAGTTTCGAAAAATTCTCACCAAGTTTCCGGAACAAGGGTAAGGATATTCTATACTAGGGTAAGTGTTTAGGTATATATGGTGATGAAAGAAAAGCTTAACGTGGGCTCAATTGGTTTATCTAGGGGTGTCGCAACTTGTGCGTACAAATGGGATACATGGATATTTGGCAATGTGGTGGAAAATCCTAAATGCCTTTAATCATTTCCAAAATCAAAGTATGTATCAACTTAAAAGCTTTGCAAATTGACATGAGTAAGTTCTAGTATTCTCTAGTTCATTAAAATCTATGGCAAGCAATTGAATGAGGCATATATAAGCTAGTAGCTACGAAATGGATGCATATTCACTCGAATAAAGAACAGATAGCTCAAAAGCTCACATAGGGTTCATATGATTAAAAACTTATTCAAGCATGCGATTTCTGTACCATGTTTTGCAATTCATATATCTACTACATGTTAAAAACATATAGAATATCTCAATTAGCACAAGAATTCGATGCATGTGGTTCGTACGCCATATGTGTTGTATTGGTCAAATTTCATCATTGACTAGTTAAGGGCGTCCTAAAGACTCTGAAAAACACTAATTTAGACACAATTAAATTGTAAACCCTTCCCCCACACTTAAACTCTACATTGCCCTCAATGTACTTAAAGTAAATGTATAGAATTAAACATGGAGTATAGGATCTACGAAACTTTTAATCTAATAAGCAAAAAGCCATTAAATTAATTAAAAGGGGAGAAGAAAACAAATCTGTTGTCTCCCTATTGGGTTGCCTCCCAACAAGCGCTTGTTTTACGTCGTTAGCTTTGGACGTGATGCATCATTTTTTTTTTGAAATGGCCGGTTCTTGGAGTTGCATCTCCTCCACGGTGTGCTCCGCAAATGCCTCAAAATAGGGCTTCAAGCGATGGCCATTTACTTTGAACTCACTACCTTTGTCGATAGATCGAATGAGAACTGCTCCATGAGGTAGTACTTGAGAAACTACGAATGGCCCCATCCATCGAGAGCGAAGCTTTCCCGGAAAGAGCTTAAGTCTTGAATTGAAAAGTAATACTTTCTGCCCTGGTTCAAAACTCTTCCCGCGAATCATCTGATCGTGGATCTTTTTCGTCTTCTCTTTGTAAATCCACGCATTGTCGAAAGCATCATTTCTGATTTCTTCAAGTTCACAAAGTTGAAGCTTCCGATGTAAGCCTGCGGCATCTCGATCAATGTTGAATTTCTTCACGGCCCACCATGCCTTGTGCTCTAGTTCAACCGGAAGATGGCACGCCTTCCCATAGATTAATCGGAAAGGGGACATACCGATGGGGGTCTTGTAGGCAGTCCTGTAAGCCCACAATGCATCGTCTAAGCATTGACTCCAATCTTTCCGGTTGGGGCGGACGGTTCGCTCCAGAATCTTCTTTATCTCTCGGTTGGAAACTTCAGCCATTCCATTGGTTTGAGGGTGGTATGGTGTGGAAACCTTGTGTTTGACGCCATACTTCCTCATTAGTGCTTCCACCGTGCGGTTGCAAAAGTGACTTCCACCATCGCTGATTAGAACGCGTGGCATTCCAAATCTACTGAAAATGTTAGTTCGTAGGAAATCTGCAACAACTCGCGAATCATTAGTCCGGGTGGCCTTTGCCTCCACCCATTTAGAAACATAATCTACTGCGAGTAAGATGTAAGTAAAACCATTGGAGGGAGGAAATGGTCCCATAAAATCAATACCCCACACATCAAAAATTTCAACATTAAATATGTAGTGTTGTGGCATTTGATCTTTAGGCCCTAAATTACCGAATCTTTGGCACTTATCACATGTAGCGCAATATGCATGAGCATCGCGAAATAAACTAGGCCAAAAGAAACCGCAATCTAAAATTTTAAGGGCTGTCCTCCTAGAACCAAAGTGTCCCCCACATGCTTCATTGTGACAAAAGTCTAGAATGGGCTTAAACTCACTATCCGGGATACATCTCCTAATTACTAAATCGGAGCATTGTTTCCATAAATAAGGCTCATCCCAGATAAAGGTTCTAGCATTATGCTTAAGTTTGTCACGTTGAAATTTATGCATGGTAGACGGAAACTCACCGGTAACTAAGTAATTGACGATATCTGCATACCAAGGAGTTTCCGAAGTAGTTACCTCAATTCCGAAGAGTTTTTCATCCGGAAAAGTTTCTTCAATCTCGACAGGCTCATGGTCACCTATCAAACGTGATAGGTGGTCAGCGACGACGTTTTCTACTCCCTTCTTATCCTTGATTTCGATGTTGAATTCTTGGAGTAGAAGTATCCATCTTATAAGCCGTGGTTTTGCGTCCTTTTTGAGCATTAGATACTTCAAAGCTGCATGATCGGTAAACACAGTTACTTTAGTTTGAAGTAAATAAGATCGAAATTTATCTAAAGCGAAAACCACGGCAAGAAACTCCTTCTCGGTTGTAGTATAATTTCTTTGTGCTTCATCAAGTGTCCGAGAGGCGTAATAGATTACGCAAGGCTTCTTGTCCTTCCGCTGACCCAAGACGGCTCCTACGGCATAATCCGAGGCGTCGCACATGAGTTCAAATGGCAGAGACCAATCAGGGCTGCACAAAATAGGAGCGCTCGTGAGAAGCTCCTTCAACTTGTTGAAGGCAGCGTTGCATTCTTCATCAAAGACGAACGGGGTCTCCTTTTGCAGCAGTTTACACAACGGGCGCGAAATGTGGGAAAAGTCTTTGATAAACCTACGATAAAATCCTGCGTGTCCAAGAAATGAACGAATCTCTCTAACCGAAGTTGGAGAGGGTAAGTGACGCACAAGATCTACTTTAGATTTATCAACTTCTAACCCTTTTTCCGAAATAATATGACCTAACACTATCCCTTGCGTAACCATGAAATGGCACTTCTCCCAATTAAGCACCAAGTTCGTTTCAACGCATCTTTGTAAAATTGTTTCTAAATTGTTTAAGCATGCATCAAAATCACTCCCAAATACACTAAAGTCGTCCATGAATACTTCAATAATTTTTTCAATGTACTCGGAGAAAATTGAGAGCATGCAACGTTGAAATGTACCTGGTGCGTTACACAGTCCAAATGGCATGCGGCGATAGGCAAACGTTCCGAAAGGGCACGTGAACGTTGTCTTTTCTTGATCCTCCTCCGCAATGCTAATTTGGTTGTAGCCGGAATATCCGTCGAGAAAACAATAAAATGCATGGCCGGCTAATCTTTCCAGCATTTGGTCGATGAATGGTAAGGGAAAATGATCCTTGCGGGTTGCGGCGTTGAGCTTCCGGTAATCAATGCACACTCGGTGTCCAGTGATCGTCCGTTGTGGCACAAGTTCATTTTCCAGATTCTCGACGACGGTGATTCCCGATTTCTTAGGTACAACCTGCACTGGGGAAACCCAACGGCTATCAGAAATAGGGTAAATAACTCCACAGTCCATGAGTTTAATTACCTCCTTTTTTACCACCTCCATCATCGGAGGGTGGAGCCGACGCTGTGCTTCCCGCGTAGGCTTGGTGCCTTCTTCAAGGAAAATCCTATGCACACATGTTGCTGGATTTATTCCCTTGATGTCCGCAAGTGTCCAGCCTATTGCGGGTTTATACCGTTTGAGCACACTCACGAGCTTCTCCTCCTGCTCCTCTTCTAGCGCGGACGAAATAATGACCGGTAAAGTTTCATTCTCGCCCAAGTACGCATACTTCAGATGGTCCGGTAGTAGCTTGAGTTCTAAAACTGGAGCTTCTACGATGGAAGGAACCATTATATTAGTACCAAAAGTAATTGGTAAAGGAGGAGAAAAGCTTACTTTTCGTGGTGCGGCATTTAGGGCCATGGCCATATCTTGAATTCGAGGTTCAAGTTCTAGTAAGGCCTTGAGAAGGCCGTCATGCCCAAGTTGAATGGCCATGTCGAGTTCATCCTCATTGATAGTGTCGAGGTAGCCTTGTGCTAAGGTATCCACAGGATCGTATGTCGAAATGGCAGCTATGCTCGACATTGGAAACTTCATCCCGTCCAGGATGTTGAACTCGATTCTTTCTCCATCAATCTCCATGGAGAAAGTGCCTTGAAACACATCAATCTTCGTCCTCGCAGTCCGCATGAAAGGTCGCCCAAGCAGTAGCGGCGTGGTGTTTAGTGGACTCTCTTCCATGTCAACTATATAGAAATCGGCTGGGAATATCAAGTTGTTGACTTGTACGAGAACGTCTTCTACGTATCCCCTCGGATACTTGTGGGTGCGATCGGCTAATTGGATGACAACACCATCTTGCTTGAGATCTCCAAGCTCCATCGATTCGAAAAGATAGTAAGGCATGACGTTGATGGAAGCTCCGAGATCAAGCATCACGTCTTGGAAGTGGGTGTCACCGATTACGCAGGGAACTGCAAAGCTCCCTGGGTCCTTCAGTTTTGGGGGTAGCCGACGCTGCAAAACCGCCGAAACGGTTGCGTTCACCTTCACGACCTCCTTCTCTCGAGTTTGCCTCCTCTGAGTGCATAATTCTTTCAGAAACTTTGCGTATATCGGCACTTGTTTTATGCATTCGATCAAGGGCAAATTCACTTGCACCTTTCGGAAGATGTCCAGGATATCTTCATATTGGGCATCCTTCTTCTTTGATTTTGATAATCTGCTTGGGAAAGGTGCAACAGCAAACGGAGAATTAGTAATCACCGTATTTGAAGGAATAGGGCTTTTACCTTTGATTGGGGTAGGTTGTGGAGGTGATTGTGCCTTGGTGACATTAGGCGTCACCTTCTTTTTCTCGGCTTCTTGAATTGCCGGATCGATCTCATCTTCTTCTTCGTTGGTGATGTCCTCGATGGTGACTTCATCAAGATGAGATCGCTTGGTCTTTGGTTCCTCAAGTATCTTCCCACTCCTCGTGACTATAGCATTCACGTTTCTTTGATTTGGAGTGGTTTGAGGTGGAATCCGACCGGTTTCCTTGATTTGGCCCATGAAATCAACAAGTTGGCCTAGCTGCTTCTTCACTTCGGTGATGTCGCGGCCATGTGAGTCAAGTGTCTCCTTTGTCTTTGATTGTCCGTCGAGGAGAACTTGAGTGGAGGCCGAAAGTTGCGACAACATCTTGTCGTAATCCGGATTGGTGAAGGTTTGAGATGACGAACCATGCTGCATCGGTGGCCTTGGTTGAAATGGAGGGCGTTGGTAGCTTTGTTGAGGTGCTGGAGGGTTCAAAGTTCCCTCGTTGCTGCTCCATCTAAAACCCGGATGATCACGGTTGACATAGTTGTTGTAATTGTTGTACCGTTGTCCTCCCTGATATCCGCCGATGGCGTTAGCGTGCTCCGGCTCGCTTGCCTGCTCTGGCGCTTGAGGGCATTGGTCATTGTGGTGACCATGTGTTTGACATATGCCACAAACAGGCCGTTGAGTTGCCTTCGCTCTTGTGGTCTCGAGTTCTAACACCTTCTCTAGCATATGGGCTAGCTTGTCGTATTTTTCGTCCGCGTCGGTTGTAGAACTCGCTTCAGCGACTGCTCGTCTGTTGGACATTCCATATTGTGCATCATTATTGGCCCGATTCTCTAGAAGAGCTCTAGCTTCGGTTTCGGTTAAGTCCATGAATGCACCGGTGGCTGCTGCATCCAGCAATTCCCTATCGATCGGCTTGAGACCATCGTAAAAGTAATTCATGAGATTGGTCTCGGAAAATCCATGCGATGGGCAAGTGGCACACAAAACTTTGAATCGGTCGTAGTATTGGCCGAAGGTCTCGTCCGGTTTCTGTGTGATGCCAGTGATTTGCTTTCTCAAAACGGTGATCTTTGAGGCCGGGAAGTACTTCGCTAGGAACATATCCGCAAGTTGCTTCCATGAGGTAATATGGTTCGGCGGTAGTTCCATTAGCCAAGACTCGGCCCTGTCGACTAGGGTGAATGGAAATGCCTTCAGCTTGAAGAGCTCCGTATCAGCATCAGATGGCTTCATGCTGTTACAAACAAATTGGAATTGTTTGAGATGCTTGTTCGGATCTTCATTGGAAAGTCCGTGAAAAATGGGTAGTCGGTGGAGGAAGCCACTCTTTAGCTCGATATCCTTCATGTTTTCCTCCGGTTGTGGAAAAGCAATGCTCGAAGGCCCGCTGCTCCATTCGGTTGAGCAGGTGCGCTGGCGAAGAGATTGTCCTGCATTTGCCATGTTGACTTGCTGTGCTTCTACTTCTGAATTGTGGTCGGTTGATGAGTGTGAAGACTCGGAAACTTCTTCGATGATGGGAAAATCCAGGATGTCAGTTTGAGCTTTAAGTCTCGCTATTCTCTCTGCGATCTCCTCAAAGTTTGTTCTAGATGGTCCAGGATTCTGATCGGACATTCATTAGCCTGAGCATCCACCAAAGACCAAGTGTTAGTATCAACATATTATTTGAGATGAATATAGAAATACTAACCAAAATCGTAAGGCGTATTTAGAAAACAAAGCAATAACAAATAGTAAAACTATCAAAACATACTATAAATACTCACAAACACTTAAAAACTACTAAAACACACAAAATTTATAATAGTTTAAGACACTAGGTGTAATTTACTAAGTAATGCAAATGAATTAATCAATTTTAGGGCTATGCAAAAGAATGTAATAAACTTAAAACATACGTTTTCTGCAAATTAACACTATATAATGCTAAACCCAAGAATTTAGTTAGAACATATATAAACAAAGTTCAAATACAAGCAAACAATAATTCACATCGAATTTATGCACCACACACATTTTTTTTTCAATAAAATGCATTAAACAACAATCCTACGTGAAAGATGGAGTGCATGCATAAGAGAAAACGTTAGAACCTGCAGAAAACACACGAGTTACGTGCTAAAAAAATGAATGCAAAGAATGACCTCTTCTTCGATCTTATGTCTCTAACTTCACTTAGGTTAGGGTACTCGGTAGTGAAATCCGAGTATCATAAAGCCTAAAAAGAGGTTATGCAAGCTAAGTAACGGTTGTTAGTCCTTTACAGTTTTTAATGCACATATAAACACAAAAATTTGACTAAGTTTTATTTATTTCCTTTGGCCCCGATGGTACGTGGTGCAGAGGCTCTCGACTGTGCAATGGGTCTCGTTCATCCGAAGATGAAGTCTGATTCCAGGAGGTCTAAGCATGCATAATCCGATATACCATATATTTAAAGGATTATGTCGTATTAAGTTCATGTATTTATCCGTATTCATATGCACTTATGATTTACAGAGAGTACGCGAAATGATCATTTGGTAAATTTCTTGGACGTGCGGCCCGCGCGAAAATATATACCGACTACAATTCAGCTTAGTTACGTTTAGAAATGGTTAGTAGGAATAGAGATAACGCGAGAGGTAAGGACTAATATTTAGAGACACCCCGAGGCTAACCAGTTACGGTATATACTCCAATGGTGTTCTATTGCTTAGATCCGAAACCCGGCACCAATCATAAACCCATTCACCATATCCAACAATCAGCCAAATTTGTGAGATAGTATATAATCTCAAGTTCTTAGTAAACTCCGCCCACAACCTCGTGCCCATAACTTCACTTAGGTTATGGCGTGTGGTGATGAAATCCACACATCACGAGGGGTTAAGGAGATAAACCAGAAAAAGAGGCACCACCTATTCCAAAGAACGAAACTTTATAACCAATACTTGTACTCAATGTAAATCAATTTAAGTACGTCTACGTTTTGATTGCACCTAAGATTTAAAAGGAATACACGACTTAGTTATTGAATAAATCTCTTGTCCGTGCGGCCCGCGCGAAAATGTATACCAACTATCATTAATTCTCGTAATTGTTGGAAATGACCAGTTGGGATAGATGTAACGCGAGAGGTGAGAACTAATTTCTGGGAACAACCTGAGGCTAACTCGTGAGAGTATATACTCCATTGTTGTTCTTAGAAACACCCCGAGGCTTACTCGTAAGAGTATATACTCCAATGGTGTTCTGTTTTCTTAGTTCAAAACCCGTCACCATTCATAACCCTTCTAGACATCAAAACCAACTCTTACTCGAATTCACAAGATAGTATACAATCTCAAGTGTTTGTAAACTCCGCCCACAACCTCGTGCCCATAACTTCACTTAGGTTATGGCGTGTGGTGATGAAATCCACACTTCACGAAGGGTTAAGGAGATAGACAAACAAAAGAGGCACCACCTATTCCATAGAGATTTATTTAATATCTAAGTACTAGTGCTCAAATTAAATCAAAGACTATCCTTTAACATGAGAATAAATTATGCAAGTGTAAAATAAACTAAGTATGAATAAATTCGTATAAGTAAAAGTATGCATTGTAAACATGTATGTAAATTTCTTTAAGTATAAACAAGAATGAACAAGTATGTACTTCGAAAAATTATAGACATGCTTTTAATCACAAATGTACAACGAAATCATACAAAAACATTCTAACTCCCCGGCAACGGCGCCAAAAATTGATACGAGCAAAACATGCTTTCACGATAACACAAAGTCGACCTAAAAACATCGATTACGCGCATTGCAATTTAAACCCTTCGTTTGTCATTTGTAATATTGGCGAGTAGGGATCGTTCTTTATCCGGGGAATTAAGGGCGCATGTATGGTTTCGTTATTATGCGGAAATGTAAATATTTGGGGGGATTGGAAGTTGGTTATTTAATCTACGAATTTAAAGTACATAACATGCAAACACAACTAAAACTCTTAGGCATCTAACATGTTTTACTCATAGACAAGTTTCAACAATCAAGAAACTTAAAGTCTAATTATGCTTGCTAAAAATAAGAAGTTACACTATTAATTACATGTGATCAACTCATCTTATTAACCTACCCTTTTCATGCATCAAACCCTTGTGTAAGTTGCGAAATTCATAACTTATAACTAAGTACACATGCTTGATAATTGTGTAGGAATGCAACTTAGCGTATAAACATCCTAAACAACATACGATCATCGAAACATGCAAAAGAGAGGGACTTAGCGTATTTTCTAATACATGCATTCGAAGCTTTAGGATTGTATCAAACATGCATAAAAAGCTATAAATCATAAACACATGCATATTACAAATCGGTTTAGGCACATGAAACACAAATCTAAACTTGTTATTCATTTGATACACAAATCTAAACTTTCTAAACTTGTTATTCCAATACATCAAAAGATTCACATACAAAGCTAAAGAAATGAAAGTGAAGATCATGGTTACACTTTTTATCTTGAGTGCTTGATGAACTACGGTGGAGATGGACTTCCTTCACAAGGGACTTAGCGTATTGTGAGGGATGGAGGATGGTTTGCTTCGGCTTGGAAGGATGGAGGAACCCTAGCTTGCTTCGGCCTTGAATGGAGGAAGATGATGCTTCGGCTTGGTGTGTGAACTCTTAAGTGTTTAATGGTGGAGGAGTATTTGTGTAGAGCTTTGCTTAGCAAAATGAGTGATCCTTCTCTTCAAGGCCGAACTCCCTCTTATATAGGCAAGGATGTGTGCCTTCTCTCTTCCACCTTGCCTCCTCCATTTAATGCATGCAATGATCATTAAGGCAAGTCACACACTTAGTCACACACTTAGTCACCATTGCCAAACCCTAAGCATGAATCACCTAGCTTGTCACCATGGCAAGTCATCTTTTCATTAAATGCAAAGCAAGAGTCACCTAGTGTAGTCACCATTTGGGAACCCTAAGCATGAATCACCATGTGTAGTCACCATTTGTGATTATTAGCTTGATAATGTTGACTTGCCCTTTCAAAACAAGACTTTTCCTCTTCACCAAAAGGCATCTAGGCCGAATTACATGGGTTTGGGCTTGTTAATGGGCCGAAACAAGAGTTGAGAAATCGGCCCATAATTTGCTTTTTGGGCCGGCCCATTTTTCGTGGTCCGAAATCGCAAAAATCGCAAAATCGCCGAAATTCCTCCGAATTGCGTCGATATTAATCTCCACCGTAATGAACTTCAAAATAACAATTTAAATAAGGAAAACATAAAACTAAGATAATAACATAGCTAAACGTAAAGGGAAATGCGTTATGAAACGAGCATAAAATGCGTATATCACCCTCCGGTGGCAGAGCCTCAGACGAGCGACAGTCAACGGGGGCATCAGAAACTCCCTCAATCCGAATGCCCCATATTCGGATGGTGCCTACTCTCGTTTCACGGGAATCATCTGAAGCACATGGTGGTGCTGGCGCCTCATCGTCCAGGCCTCGTCTATCTCCGCCGTCCGGTCTCTTCCTACCCGACGAGATTCCTGTCATCCCTGAATTCGATGATAGGGGGATGCCTGTTTATGTTGAAGGACGGCCAGAGTTCCTGACCGTGGAGGAAGCGTATAACTTCCTCCCGTTCGACCCCGTGTATCTTTGGAGTATGAGGTGCACCAACCAACAAACGGACGATGCAGGTAAATTTTATTTAACATCAGATTGATTACTTAATTATTACTTAAGACTTGCGATAGGTTCAATTAATGATATCAATTTGTTGACATTGTATTATTAGGCAATTTTGTTAATGGGACTGGAAAACGGAAAGGGGCTAGAGGCACCTGCACCGGGAAGAGACTTGAGCAGGCCACCGGCGGAAGGAAAACGCCCATAAGGGCCAATGAGGATGGCGAGGTGATCGAGGCATTCGACACCACGCGCAAATATATCAGCATGGCCGGTGCGATCGTGCGGGACAAGGTCCCAATGCTTTGGCCAGATTGGGAATCTGTGCCTATCTACGTGAAGATGCAAGTGCATAATGCACTCAGTGTGAGTAAAATCGTATTTTCATTACGTAAATTTTACATTTATTAATTAAGTCCACTTAAATATATAATTTTACCTTTTATATATTCATATTGCAGGTGTGGTTTGACGTGGATGAAGTTCTTATTCACACGTGGGTAGAGCGTCAACTACATATGAGGTGATGTGCTTCGACTTATTTGAATATATATCGAGTTAGATTTTTGTTTATCAAGTGTTTTAATATCTCTAACTTTTTTTCCTTGTTTTAATATAGGTATAAAGAGTGGAAGAACGAGCTTTACTCCCATTACACTGTATACAAGGAGCTAGGCTGAGGTTCTACCCCTAGCGAATTCCGGTTTAGGGAGTACGAGTGGCTGTGGCTGATAGCCCACTTCGAGCACCCCAAAGCTCGGGTATGCATCCTTAATATATCATACAAGCCTAATGTATCGTATCAGATTGAAATAGTTAGTTACTAATTTTTTTCCATATGTTTATCAAACAAGGCGATTTCGAAGACGAACCGAGCGAATAGATTGAAAAACACCAGGGCCCATCATGCAGGTTCACTCAACTACATGGGTTGGTCGACTAAGGCGCAGCAACAACAAGAAGTGAACCCCTTGGTGTATATTCATCAAAAGTTCTATCCGCAGTGCCCTGACGAAGCGGTAAGTCTTTCGCCTCTCCATGTGTTAATAATACAAACGTTTTCGATATTAATAGATTTTGTTAGTTAATACGTTGTTCATTTTCACTTTTCAATTAGGCGAGAGTGGAGGAGGCGACCGCAGAAGTGACCATGAGTATAGCTCGGACTAACCATCCTGACTGCTCCGAGGAAGAAGTCACCCAGTATGCCTCTCAGATCGATCCGCTTGATCCCCCGATAGCGGCTCAGATCATGGCAAAAGCGTGCGGGACTGGAAAGAATACCTACTACTGTAGGGGAATGGGCTCGGCGGGCGAAGGAGTATTGAAAACCACTTCACAATACTCTACCGGGTCAAGAAGTTCAACTTCTAGTCGTAACCTCGCAGCGGAGCTTCATAGAACGCAGAGGGAGTTGGAGGAGCAAAAGAGGCAGATGGCCGAGTACCAAAACATGGTCCAGCAGCAGACACAGATGCAGGCTCAGATGTACACATGGATGCGGACGATGTACGAGGCTCAGACTACCGGACAACCGTTCCCCACACCTCCCCCGGTCCCGGTCCCTCCGTTCCCTAGCTATCCACCACCACCACCGCACCAGTCAACGCCAGAGCAAGACCAAGGAAGCCACCGGAATTCAAATGAGTACATTGATTACTTCGACCCTGACCCGCAAGTTCCTCGACCCTGACCTGTAGTTGTAGTTAATTTTCGTATTGTCGTTGTTATTTGTACTGTACGTTGGACATTTATGTGTACTGTTGAACTTGTATGATTGTACGGTTTATGTCTTTCAATGCAGGTTCTGGAATTGGGCCCAATCCAGAACCGCGTTTTTTTTACAAATTTTTCCAGACATTGCCGGCGACATGGACCTCAGTCGCCGGCAATGTCTCACATTCCGGCCACGGTGGCGCTGCCATTGCTGGCGTCACCGTTTCCCGTCACCGGCAATGTTAACACCGGCGGGGGATTACCGGCGACGTCATTGCCGGCGACTTGTCGCCGGTAATGACAATTCTGGCGAAAAAAATAGACAAGGCCGGCGACGGGAGGTCGCCGGTAATGTCTTCATTTCTAGTAGTGCTACTATGACATGAAAATACAACCTAAATAAATGTGGTAAACAACATACATTGCAACAATCTCATGTTTAGCACACTACAAGAAAACAACACTTAGACCACAAAAACGTAAAAGTTCAGTAGTCCAAGTGTAACTTGGACGACAGAGAATTCTCCGCGGTCCAAGTGGAACTTGGACGACGGAGACTAAAATCTCCGTGTTCCAAGTTCCACTTGGACCGCGGAGACGATAGTCTCAGTCGTCCAGGTTCACACTTGGACTGCGGAGAATTCTCCGTTGTCCAGGTGAGAACCTGGACGACGGAGACGATAATCTCCGTCGTCCAAGTCCGCACTTGGACCGCGGAGAATTCTCCATTGTCTAGGTGTGAACCTGGACGACAAGATTATCGTCTCCGTCATCCAAATTCCATTTGGTCAACGAACCGACATGCCGTGGTCCGAGTGGCCACTTAGACGACGTACCGACACCTTCGTCGTCTAAGTGAAGTATTATATAAGGCCACTGCCGAACTCTCTTCCTCTCTGCTCACTCGTCTCTCAACTGATCATAATCTCTTCCTGTTATGATCAATGCCTCACGCGTGCATGCAATGCAAACGACGACGTCCTAGCTAGCTAGCTAGCTACCTACCTAGGTAGCTAGATAACACTATATATATCGATCTTCGGCTCCGACCATCGATTAATTCGCCATATATCGGAGAAGGCTAGGTACGTACACAGTTAATTTTTCAACACCATTAACGTAGGTTTATATATATATATAATTAATTGCATGTACGTTTGTTAAAACGTTCATTGTTAATAATTAATTAGTACGTATAATATATAATTAATATATTAAGTTAGAAAATTGATGATATATATATATTAGTTAATTATAGACCTGTAGTACGTATTTATATATGTATGGATGTTTTAAAATTTGGTTAATATTTAGTTAAAACGTACATACATGCATGTATGTTAGCTAGACATATTAATAGTACATATTAAAGTAATTGATGTAGATCGAGTACGTATAATTAATAGTTAATTGACTAATATATATGTAATAATTAATTAATTATAAAATTTTGTAGAAGTATGAGCAAGAGTTGGATGAAGTTGCGGAATAGATGTGATGTTCGGTATATGGATGGAATTAGCGAATTTGTGAATTTTGCGATAGAATATGGTCATGGAAAGAAGCGTTTCAGGTGTCCGTGCCAGAAATGTCTTAATTGTCAGTATGTAGAGGTTAATGTTATGGTGCAACACCTGTACGAAAATGGTATGATGTGGAGTTACACTACATGGAGCGAGCATGGTGAAGCAGTAGACTTCAGCTCAGCAGACTTCAGCTCAGGATACAGTTACCAGGGTGCCTCATCTAGCGGCAGTGGTGCCAGCCCCTGCTTGCAACCCAACTGCAGATTTGGTCCATGATGCGTTTTCGAGATTTAATCATGGTGGAGACCAACACCAAGAGGGAGGTTACAGTACCACTCATGAGCATGATGACACATTCCCCGCTGCTAGCTTGGCCACTAACACTAGTGAGATGGATAAGTACAACCGGATGCTACTTGAAGCGCAGACCCCGGTGTTCCCTGGATGTCAAAGAATGTGTTGCAATATGTGATGGAGCAAATGAAGATAAAAGTGAAGCACAAAATGTCAGTCAGTGCTTTTGACGAAATTCAAGAGCAAATATGTAAGTTGCTTCCTGATGATCACAATCTTCCTAAATCTCATTATAAGGTTAGAAATATCTTGAGCAGCCTCGGCCTAAAGTACAGGATAATTGACGCATGTCCAAATGATTGTGTGATTTTTTACAAAGAGTATAAAGATTTGGACTATTGTCCCGTATGTGGCCAGTGCAGATATGAGCTGAATAGGAAGAGTTCGAAAAAGAGAATTCATGTGAAAGTTGTTCGATATTTTCCCTCGATTCCCAGATTGCAGCGCCTGTACATGTCTCTACACACAGTAGAGGCGATGCGATGGTACGCAGAAAAGCGAATAGATGACGATGTCCTGCGACACGCCGCGGATGGGGAGGGTTTCAAACATTTCGACAGAGAATTTGGAGACTTTGCTGCAGAGGTTAGAAATGTTAGACTTGGACTATCTACAGACGGATTCAATCCTTGGGGTACTAATAGCTCTGCCATCAGCACTTGGCCAGTTATTCTGATGCCGTACAACTTGCCTCCGTGGATGTGCATGAACAAGGAATTTAATTTCTTTACTGTACTAATTCCAGGTCCTAAATCTCCAGGGAAGTGCTTAGATGTCTACCTCAGACTTTTGATCGACGAGCTGAAACTGTTGTGGCAAAATGGAGTCCCAACTTATGACAAATTCACTGACACGATGTTCACGATGAGGGCTGCCGTAATGTGGACGATCAATGATTTTCCAGCATATGGGATGTTGGCAGCCTACAGGACAAAAGGATACAATGGATGTCCTATATGTTTGGACGACGTGAACTCTAGTTGGCACGGGGGAAGGTGTGTTACTTGGTTTACCGTAGATGGCTTCCTCACGACCACCCGTGGTGACAGGATAAAACTCATTTCGACCAGACGGTAGAGAACGATCCTAAACCCTGTGGTTGGTCGGGCGAAGATATTTTAGAGAGATTGAGCTATTTCGACTTTGGTGTGTTGACCAATGACGCGGATGTAAAGAAATGCAATCCAATTCCTCCATATGATCTCTCTATTGGCATCACAAGAGTATATTCTTTGAACTCCCTTACTGGTCGAAATTGAAGCTGAGGAACAACTTGGATGTGATGCACATAGAAAAGAATGTGTGCGATAGCGTGGTGGGAACAATTCTCAGTATTAAGTTCAAGAATAAAGATACTCCCAAAGCACGCAAAGATCTGGAATCAATGAATCTACATCGTCCCTTGTGGTTGAGGAGGGATTGGAAATGAGTGTACAACAAGATGCCAGCTGCACCTTATATAGTGAAGCCGACACTTAGACGTTCTGTATTTCACTGGTTTAAGGGCGTTCGTTATCCGGCTACGTATGCAGCTACTATAATTGGAGCAGTGAACGAGGTGCAACACAAGTTTGTTGGTCTAAAGACACATGACTATCACGTTATGCTGCAACGTCTTATTCCAGTGGTAATTCAACCATATTTACCTCGTGACGTCGTAGAACCAATAGTGGCATTGTGTAGATGGTGGCAGAGGTTATGCGCCAGAGAATTAAAGAAGTCAGATGTGGTGGAACTGCAACAACAAATTGTGCACATCATTTGCAAACTAGAGAGGATTTTTCCCCCTGCTTTCTTTGACATCATGATTCACCTAATGATCCACCTGCCCAAGTAAGTGCTCATTTCTGGTCCGGTCCAGTACACTTGGATGTATCCTCAAGAAAGGTACGTACAACTATATTAATTATACAGGTGATTTGATTCATAATTTTTTCTGTGATGACTCGAACCAGAATCAGTAATGTAGTCGGCACGATTCACGAGTTAGCGTATAGTCGTAGTTTCACGATATATGTGTGGTTTGCCGATTTGAATCATGACTTGATTTTCGGCCGAGAATTTGAATTGAGTTTCTTCACGGAAGTGGTAGAGTACATGATTTCAAGTTCGTGGGCGGTTCTGGATGATTTTTCTGATAACCGAGGAATATATTGTGATTATTCGAAGTTTCGGTTTTCGACGAGTTTATCCAATTGTTTCGTGTTTATCCGAATCGTGATGGTTATCCGTTTCGAATCGTCGATCGACCCGAGGTGCAAGTATAAATATAGGAAATAGTCGAGAAATAGTCGTAAAACACTGTTTGACGTTGACCAGACCGTTGACTTTCCAAAAACAATAAGTTGACCGTTGACCGCGAAAGGGGAGAACTTTCCCGTTTTGGCTTCGCCGTCCGACCTGCTTATTCCGGCCACCTTCGGCTACGCGAAGGGTATGGTTCTCATCCTCTCTTGATTTTAAGTTGGTTTGTGCTTTGAATTGTGAGAATTGATGGAGGTTTGTGGAAGAACGAATCGGGGCAGTTTTGGGTTTTTCGCCGGTGACAGTTAGGGTGGTTCCGGCGAGTGGTGAAGGTTGGGTTGATGGGGTTTCAAATCCCCACACCTTGGTGATGCCTCCCCTGTGTTTAGTTTGGTCTGAGGAGGTGGTTTTGGTGGAGCCCGATTTGGTTGCCGGAGGAGGAATTCTGATATGTTTCGAGCTGAAATTGGTTAGGCTCCAGTTTGATTTGAGCTATGTGATAGTTAAGAAAAAGATTGGGCTTGTGGTACTCTTGTGATCTGGTGCTTCTCTGCCGGAGAAAGTCTCCGTTGACGGCGCGTGCCCGCGAGAAAGTCAACTTTTCAGATTTTGATATTTTTAATGTCATTTTTCTCGTAATCACGCCCTGAGTATCGTCAAGAGGTTTTCAGATTGATTTGGGTAGCGGATTTTCAGTCGAGGGTTACGAGTGGAGATTTTGGGAATCCGTTAATCATTTTGTACTGCGTTGTTTATTTCCGGGAAAGGTTGGTTTCCATGGTGAAGTATAGAGTTGTGGGTTATGTTCTTGATCATTTGTGTTTTATGAATATTCAGGGGATCGAGGTCGAGATCGAGATCGTGATCGTGCTTCAGGCGAGGGATCTTCCGCCGGACCACGGGATTAGCGCAAGTGCGCGTTTTGCTCACCTGTGAGTGGACAATTTCTTTTCACAGATTGTTTGAGAGTCTTATTACACGTTTTACGAACTTGAGCATGCATACGAGATTTCGATTTACATGAGCATGTGTTATACGATTATGCCTATACCAAAATATATATTACGTATATACACTTATATATTGTTTCATGCATTTGCATCGAACTATTTATGATTTGGTTTACACAGAGTACAGTCGTTATATATGTTGTTGTATCGATACACTCGCATCCCGGCTGATCCCCGAGGATGTTTACCGGGGGAGGCTGTGACTCCTGACCCGAGGTCTTTACCGGGGGGAGGCAGGCCTCTGACCTGAGGCCCTTTCTGGCTAGAATCACGTGCGGGCTAGGGACCCCGTGATTCTGACTGTACTAGCACGGATGTGTCCACGAGTGACCCCATGAGATTTTTATGCATGCTCTGTACGCGTGAGGAGTTAGAGTCTCCCTCGTGTACTATTTGATTATTTATGCATCTGGACTCGCATATGATTTCATAATATATATATATATATATTATTTGGCGAAAGACAATTATCTTTTCGTTCACTCACTCTAACGATTTTCATGTCTTTCCCCTGGGCTTTTCGGTTTTCGTGCCCAGTTTTCAGTTTAGATTCTGGTGTTTCACGTCGCGGTTAGAGGCTAGTGATCTGAGCTACCTGTGTTTTCCAGTAGGTCCTTGTTTCGCATACTGATGTATATATTGTATATATTTACACTAGAGGTCGCTCTGATACATTTTGATACATGTTTTATACGGATTTTCTCGGATATATTATATTATACGGATATGTTTTCTGTTATTTGATATTGTTATGATATTGAGAAATCCGGATGGGATTGGTGCCCACGGTTTGGCTTTTGTGGCATAGGACGAAGTGTTATTTTCAGGGTGCAGGTGTATGCAATTCCACGTTAGTAACGAAACTCTGTCGAAATTTATTGGTTTTTGTTGGTTCTCGTTTTCAGAAGGGGTTCGATTCCGGTTTAGGTAACTGAATCGGGGTTGGGTCATTTCATGTTCCACTGGAGATTACTAGCTATATGTACTTATTCTTATTATACGTTTGATTTTGTAGACAGCTTGGACAGTATAAAGGATTCGTCAAAAATAGGTCGGCTCCGGATGGCTCCATAGCTGAGACATACCTAATGCATGAGTGTGTTACTTACTGCAACAGGTACCTCAAAGATTCACCACCTCCCACTGCCTCCGATCCCAGTGCCCGCATCAATCTTTCTGTCGTCACCAATGTCGTCCGACCGTTTAGAGGAGTATTAAAGGAATCATTAACACGAGAAGAACTTATTGAGACACATTGGGTAGTGTTGTGAGACTGTGATGAAGTTGAGCCGTACATGATGTCATACAGGGAGAGGCTTTAGGCATTAAATCCAGACAAGAGTTTGGCGTGGATTGAGAAAATGGTTAAGAAAAAGTTCCTTGATTATTTCTTCCAATGGGTACGTACGTACGTCTCGGTATTTAGTAATTTATATACATATCGATCATGTTTGTAGAAAGTAAACCCTTAAATTTTCCCATTTTTTTAGATAATTGATCTACAAAAATCTGAAAACCACGGGGGTGGTAGTCCTGGCCAAAGCACTTGCTAGCAGGGAAGCCGATTAAACACTATATTTATCCCAGATGTTTTGTGAACGGTGTAAAGTTCCATTCATTAGCCCGAGATGAAGGAAGAAGAACTCAAAACAGTGGGATAGCGGTTAGGAAAGACAATGATCTATATTACGGGGCTATTGTATATGTGGTTCAACTATGTTACGAGAATGATGTCAACGTTTTCCTATTCAAGTGCAGATAGTTCAAGCGTACAAAGGAAGACCTGGGACTTTTATCAGTCGATACAAACTCAAGCTGGTATGAGGATGAGCCTTTCGCTCTCGCCACCTTAGTTAGGCAAGTGTTCTATCTCGACGATCCGAAAGCTGGTGAAGGGTGGAAAATAGTGAACCATATCTCTCATCGAGGGATATGGAATACAGAGACAATTGAAGGGACACCGACGACTGAAGATGCTGCTGAACCAGAAAGAGACATTCCTGCCTATCAAGAGCCTAATATTTCTGTCATCCGCTCTGATATAATGGACCTGGTTCAAGATGGTGAACGGTTACCCATTCCTGATGGTTGTACAGATTTAACTGAAGATGAGATTATTGAGGCAATTAATGAGGTAGATGAAGAAGACGTGCAGGATGAGGACGAGGACGAGGACTCAGGTTATTCATTAGACGATGTTGAGTATGATGAGGAGGATGAGCAATCGGATAACGGGGATGAGGATGATGACGATTATGACAAAGAGTACAATATAACGACGAGGAATATTAATTGGTAATTAATTATTGTAATTATTGTAATATATGATGCATCATCGATCAATAATTAATATAAATATATATTATAAGGAGGAGTACGTATGTATATATGTAAAACTATTATTTTTGTACTTAATTAATTACACGCGTCCATGCTCGGATCGGATCGACCGACGTACGTAAATTAAATTTAATTAAGTAATTAATCGATCCAGATCAGTGCGGATCGAATCAAATCGAATCGATCGAGGAGCGGGATCGATCGAGGAGCGGATCGAATCGGAAGGGATCGAATCGATGATTTTTTCGATCAAATTGAATTGAATAAGAAGAATTTAACGGAGACACTTGGACGACAGAGACTCCATTTTGCGTCGTCCAAGTGAAGCAAAACCCTAAACCCTAAACAGTTAGGCCCTAACCCCTAAATTCAGGGTTTTGTACTTGGACGAAGAAGAAGATCATATCCGTTGTCCAGGTTCGTACTTGGACAACAGAAAACTCATTCTCCGTCGTTCAGGTACTCACTTGGACGACGGAGAATCTCATTTGCGTCGTCCAAGTTCAGCTTTCATAATTATATCCAAGACATCGACCATCACTACCACATTTTCCATCATTACCGGCGAGATCACCGGAGACAAGGCCGGCGACCGGAAAAGTCGCCGGTAATGTTCATCATTACCGGCGACTTACTCTGTCGCCGGAAAATCGCCGGTAATGTTTCAAAACATTACTGGCGACTCCAACCGTCGCCGGCAATGTCAAGCCGAACATTTCCGGCGATTTTCCGGCCAGAATTTCGCCGGAAATGTTCGGCTTGACATTGCCGGTGACGGTTGGAGTCGCCGGTAATGTTTTGAAACATTACCGGCGATTTTCCGGCGTAATGTCGCCGGTAATGTCTTCATTTCCGGCGACTTACTCCGTCGCCGGCAATGTCTCTTATATTAGACGCAGATTGCAGCAGCTCGATCATTCATTCATTTTGATCGAAAAAAATCCAGAGAAATCGAAAGAAGGAAAACGTACGCTCTGAAATCGATCGTTCGGTATATTGTCAAAATTAAGGCGCGCGTCGAAAACTCGATCACTCGGGAAGCTATATATATAGGTACGTGTATATATACGTATATGTGTATGTATATATATATGTGTGTGTGTTGATCAAATCCAATTCGTGAGATATATATGAAATGTTGTTGATGTCACCGAAACGAGAAAACTGCTTGTAGTTAATCTTATCTTGTGTCTGAATCAACGATTGGTATTATCGTAGTGTTATCGGAGCCAGGCTTAACAGAGCCTCCTACCTAGTCAAATACGTTTTGAATTGAAAAAAGAAGAATACCATCATCGAGTACTGAATCGAATTCAGATATTAGATCGATATATATATATATATGCATGCATGTGTTGATTTAATTAGAGTTGAATTGAGATATCGCGTCGATTATTAGTAGTGAATGTGTGTGTATATATATATAATTAATACGTAAAATTGTTAGAATTTTAAGGATGGACAAGAGTTGGATGAGCCTCGAAAGATGGGATGTCAGATATCACCAGGGAATTAGGAGTTTTGTGGATTTTGTGAAGGCTAATTGTGGAGACACTACACTTCATTATTGCCCGTGTAAAGAATGTAAGTGTTTCAGCGATCGATTTCGTTTTCCCATTGATAAAGTCCAGAGGCACCTGAGTAAATACGGGTTTTGGGATAAGTACACTTGTTGGATTTATCACGGTGAAACATCGTTAGCGGGTCCGCATGATCATGGACAATTTGGTGAGAGGGCCAGTCCACGCTATGATCATGGAGATTTTGCTGAGAGGGGTAGTTCATCCTATGATCCAACAGCGATGTTAATCAATGATATGTTTCCTCATGAGAGCGGTGTATTTGCTGATGAAGCACCAAATGTCCCTCCCGTCGTTGAGGGTTTCCCCCATATCGAGCCAGTCGAGCCATTACCCGGAGCTCATGTCAACACAAGCGGTATGAACAAGTACAACAACCTGATTGCATTGCAACGGACTCCGTTGTACGACGGTTGTAGTAAGACTGTTCTTGAAAGTGTGATGGGAGTGATGCAGCTCAAAATGGAGAACAAAATGTCTATCAAAGCTGTTGATTCTTGGTTGAAGTGGACTGCTTCGCTACTGCCACTCGGTCATCGTCTTCCTACCACTCATCATAAGGTGCGACATATCCTGAAAGATCTTGGGCTTTCCTACATCAAAATCCATGCATGCAGATATAATTGTATTCTCTTCTGGGGAAAAGATCTCGAAGACCTTGAAGCCTGCCCGGTATGTTTTACAGAAAGGTATAAGTTGACTCCTGCAGGCAACAAGAAAGCTGTGAAGATACTTCGATATTTCCCGCTTATTGATAGGCTGGAGCGGTTGTTCATGTGTGCTTTCACGGCTGAGGCAATGAGATGGTGGGCTGAGAGGAACTTGCCTGACGATGACACCCTTATACACCCTTCCGACGGAGAGGCTTGGAAGCACATGGTCAGGGAGTTTGATCATTTTGCAGCAGAGGTCCGAAATGTTTGGCTAGGGGTCTCATCTGACAGATTCAACCATTTTGGCAACATGAGTCTTCAATACAGTATATGGCCAGTTATTTTGGTACCGTACAACCTTCCACCATGGATGTGCATGAAGAAGGAATACAATATGCTCACTCTGTTAATTCCGGGCCCGGGTTATCCAGGAAAGTGTCTCGATGTGTATTTAAGGCCTTTGATTGAGGAGCTTAAGTACCTGAGTGAGTGTGGCCACCCCACTTACGATAGGTTCAAAAAGGAGATGTTCCAGATGTATGCCATGCTTGTTGGCACCATCAGTGATTTTCCTGCCCGCGGTATGTTGTTGGGCAACGTTACCAGGGGTTACAGGGCTTGTTCAGAGTGCATGACGATTGATTGTTGCAGTGCTCATTGCAGTAAAATTGTTCAGATGCGTCACCGTTGTTGGCTTCCATATGATCACCCATTTAGGCAGGATCCAGACGCGTTTGATGGGACTGTGGAAACAGGTGTGGCACCCAGGCGATGGATAGGGGAAGAAATTTTGGAAGTGTTGAATGAATATGATTTTGGCCAACTGAGCAATCATCCTGACATAGTAGCGTCAATTCCAGACAAGCCCGAAAGGTATAAGTTTTGGACACATAAGAGCATATTCTGGGAACTCTCATACTGGCCCAGGTTGCCTATCAGACACTACTTAGATGTCATGCACATAGAGAAGAATGTGTGTGAAAGTGTTGTGGGCACAGTTCTTAACTTGGATGGGAAAACAAAAGACATCCCTAAGGCACGCATTGATCTGAAAGCAATGGGTCTGCGGAAACATTTGTGGTTAAGAGATGGTAAGAGAAAAATGCCGCAAGCTCCTTACACCGTAAAGCCGAAGCATAAGCATGAAATTTTTCGGTGGCTGAGTAATGTCAGGTATATATTCTTATGGCTACGCAGGAATTTGGCCTTAAATTTTTACCGGATTATGGTTATATGCGAGAAATATAATTGTTGCCTATGGATATATATATATATATATATATGCAGGTATCCTTATGGCTATGCAGGAAATATAAGCAGGTGTGTTAACTTCCGGGACAATAAGATGTACGGATTAAAGAGTCATGACTGCCATGTACTGCTTCAACGCCTTTTCCCTATTTTCATTCGAGGGTACCTGCCCAAAGAGGTGGTGGAGCCGTTGGTGGCCTTGTCAAGATTCTTTCAGAAGTTATGCACCAGGGAAGTTAAAAAATCAGACCTCAGGGAGATGCAAGATGACATCATTTTTATCATGTGCAAGCTTGAGAGGATATTTCCCCCAAATTTTTTCGACATCATGCCTCACCTGATGATCCATCTTCCCGAACAATTGTTGCTTACCGGTCCCGTACACTACACTTGGATGTATCCCATGGAAAGGTACAAATGATTCATACATTTGGTTTGCCTATGTTTTCATATGTAAATTCTTATTTTTTAAGTAAGTTAACATGCACTTGTTAACTTGTAGACAATTGGGAGCCTACAAGGACTATGTGAAGAATAAATATGCACCTGAAGGGTGTATCGCTGAAGCATATGTTGCGCACGAGTGTGTAACGTATACCAAAGTGTACTTGGGAGCGCTAGAGGACCCCCAACAACAGATGCCGATAGATGAACCCCAGTTCAACCTTTCTATCATCTCCAGTGACGTGGTAGTGCAGGGAAGCTTGCCAAAGTCGTACAAGTTGGATGGAAATGAGGTAGCCATTGCCCACTGGTCGGTACTGATTAACTGTCAAGAAGTACAATATTGGAAAAACTATCATCTTCACTGCCCTGCTAATGCCGGAAATGTTGATTACCACAACAGGACGTTTGCAAACTACTTTGGTCAATGGGTAAGGGTATATGTGTATATGTCTATTTTTATATATATCCTTATATAGCATGTATGTATGTACGTGGTTTTGTGGTTTCAAGATGACATAATTTCTTGTGTACGTATTACTGGACGTTTTCAGATGAACCATGTAGCAGATGATGGTTGCCCAGAGTGGTCAAACGAATTGAGGGTCCTGGCGATGAAACCGATAGCTTCAAAAGTTTACTCGATGTGTCAGGTCAATGGCGTGAAATTTATATGTGAAAATCGAGACGACCGACTGAAAACACAGAATTGTGGGGTGATGGTCCATGGTGGGCTGGATGGCGTTGACTATTACAGTGTCCTTCATTCAGTTGTTGAACTAATTTATGGGAACCGCATGAAAGTGCACTTGTTCAAGTGTAGATGGTTTGATACTAGCCCGGAGAACACAAGGACCGATCAGTACGGAACATTTTCGGTGAATACTGCTACTAGCTGGTATGAAGATGACCCTTTCGTTCTTGCCTCATCAATAAAACAAGTGTTTTACCTTGACGATCTTCTTAACAAAGTCCCGTGGAAGGTGGTTAACCATGTTGCTCATAGAAACATATACAGTGCTGCCACACTTGGTGAGACCGCAGATGATGAGGAAGTTACTGCATACCAAGAGCCGAACGCTTTTGACATTCCGGAATCATCTACGATTCGCCTTAATAATGTGAGATCTGGGAGTGTGGTTCGAATTACTGGAGCAGAACTTCTCGATGTTAATCCAAATGAAGTTGACGCTGATTCAGATGACGAGGAGCGGCACATATTGCCAGAGGTTACCTATGAAACCGAGTCAGACTCAAGTGATGAAGATGATTACGATTATCATCCTTAGTATGTTGGAAATTGTAGTCGGAAATTGTAGTCGGAAATTGTAGTCGGAAATCGTGTCGGAACGTTGTCGGAAATTGTAGTCGGAAAATGTAGTCGGAAATTGTAGTCGGAATTTGTACGTAGTCGGAAATCGTGTTGGAAATTGTGTTGGAAATCGTGGTCAGAAATTGTCAAAAGAAATTGTAGTCGGAAATCATGTTGGAAATCGTAGTCGGAAATCGTAGTTGGAAATTGTAGTTATATATGGCCGGAAATGTTGTCGGCAATTATTTAGTCGGAAATTGGTCGGAAATAGGTCGATCGGATAATTTTCGAGAAATAATGACATTACCAACGAGTTGATAAGCAACTCGTTGGTAATGACATTACCCACGAGTTAGCAACTCGTTGGTAATGCCAACGAGTTGCTTATTAACTCGTTGGTAATGCCAACGAGTTGCTTATTAACTCGTTGGTAATGTCATTACCAACGAGTTACCATGTAACTCGCCGGCAATGGTGGCGGTATTTCCAGACCAGCAGCTCGAGCTGCTCCCCATTTCTTCCTCTCCCTCTTCCCTCTCAAACCCTAAAACCTCTCAAAATTCAAAACCTCTCAAACCCTAAAACCCCTCTCTCTTCATCTCAACCCTCTCCTCAATCCTCTCTTCCTCTCCTCCCCTCTCCCCTCTCTTCCTCTCCTCCCCTCTCTCCTCCCCTCTCCTCCCCTCTCTCCTCCTCCCCTCCTCCTCTTCCTCCTCCCCTCACCTCCGTCGCCGGACAACAGTTGGGTCGAGCTCCACCATGGTAGGTAATAGCTCACTCTCTCTCCCTCTCTCTCTCTCTCTCTCTCTCTCTCTCTCTCTCTCTCTCTCTCTCTCTCTCTCTCTCTCTCTCTCTCTCTCTCTCTCTCTCTCTCTCTCTCTCTCTCTCATTCCACATTTTATTTTTATGCATTTTGATTAATAAATTTTTGATAATTGTGGGATGTATGTATGCATGTGGAAAATATTTGTAAAATGTAATTAAGGTATGTTTGAAAATTGTGGGAAATTAATGTGGATAATTGTGGGGTGAAGGAGAAATATATGTGATGTATATATGTGAAAAATTAATTAATTTATATGGAGTGTATATATATACGTATGTTTGAAAAATGTGGAAAATTAACTAGCTAGGGTGATTTGGATTAATATGTGATGTATATATATGTGTGTGAAAATTAGGTGAAATTAAGATGCATGATCGATGTATACAAAGTGTATATGTGATGTATATATATGTGAAAAGTTTAAAGCCGGAAATGATGTATGTCTATATGTTAAGTTAGGTGATATAGTTGTTAATTTAACGTATAATAGGTGAAAAATCGGCTTCGGAATTTAACGTGTTTGGATTAAGGTGATATAGTTGTTAATTTAACGTATAAATTAAGGTGCAAAATCGGAATCGGAACACTTTGTACCCACAACGGTTTTAAACCGGAACGGTTTGAAACCGGAACTGTTTGTAACCGGAACCGTTTGTAACATAACGGTTCCAGTTCCAAACGGTTCCGGTTCCAAACCGTTCCAGTTCCGATTTGTTATAGAACCGAAACGGTTTGGAACCGGAACCGTTTGGAATCGGAACTGTTTGTAACTGGAACCGTTTGTAACATAACGGTTCCGGTTACAAACAGTTGTTACAAACGGTTCCGGTTACAAACAGTTCCGGTTTCAAACCGTTCCGGTTCCGATTTGTTATAGAACCGAAACGGTTTGGAACCGGAACCGTTTGGAATCGGAACTGTTTGTAACCGGAACCGTTATGTTACAAACGGTTCCAGTTACAAACAGTTCCGGTTTCAAACGGTTCCGGTTCCAAACCGTTCCGGTTCCGATTTGTTATAGAACCGAAACGGTTTGGAACCGGAACCGTTTGGAACCGGAACTGTTTGTAACCGAAACCGTTATGTTACAAACGGTTCCGGTTACAAACAGTTCCGGTTTCAAACGGTTCCGGTTCCAAACCATTCCGCTTTCAAACGGTTCCGGTTCCAAACCGTTCCGGTTCCGATTTGTTATATAACCAAATCTGTTTGGAACCGAAACCGTTTGGAACCGGAACTATTTGTAACCAGGACCGTTTGTAACATAACGGTTCCAGGTTCAAACGGTTCCGGTTCCAAACCGTTCCGGTTCCGATTTGTTATAGAACCGAATCCATGACTATTACGGTGTCCAGGAGGTTTTGTGGCTAATTGGCTTCGGAAAGGTTCCCGAAATAGTGGAGGGAACAGTAGCCAAGCTTCCTCCTCGCCCGCAGTTAGCAACACGCCCAGTCGGCCAATGATGACTGCTCGCACGAGAGCCTTGCTAGAGGCGCGAGCTCAGGAGGAAGCTACACGATCAAGAGCCGTGCAACCGGAAGTCGAGGCTCGAGCCTCAGTCTCCAGAAACTCAATCAGTAGACGTCCCTCTGGTGGCAGAGCCTCAGACGAGCGACAGTCAACGGGGGCATCAGAAACTCCCTCAATCCGAATGCCCCATATTCGCCCGGTGCCTACTCCCGTTTCACGGGAATCATCTGAGACACATGGTGGTGTTGGCGCCTCATCGTCCAGGCCTCGTCTATCTCCGCCGTCCGGTCTCTTCCTACCCGACGAAATTCCTGTGATCCCTGAATTCAATGATAGGGGGATGCCTGTTTATGTTGAAGGACGGCCGGAGTTCCTGACCGTGGAGGAAGCGTATAACTTCCTCCCGTTCGACCCCGTGTATCTTTGGAGTGTGAGGTGCACCAACCAACAAACGGACGATGCAGGTAAATTTTATTTAACATCAGATTGATTACTTAATTATTACTTAAGACTTACGATAGGTTCAATTAATGATATCAATTTGTTGACATTGTATTATTAGGCAATTTCGTTAATGGGACTAGAAAACGGAAAGGGGCTAGAGGCACCTGCACCGGGAAGAGACTTGAGTAGGCCACCGGCGGAAGGAAAACGCCCATAAGGGCCAATGAGGATGGCGAGGTGATCGAGGCATTCGACACCACGCGCAAATATGTCAGCATGGCCGGTGCGATCGTGCCGGACAAGGTCCCAATGATTTGGCCAGATTGGGAATTTGTGCCTATCTACGTGAAGATGCAAGTGCATAATGCACTCAGTGTGAGTAAAATCGTATTTTCATTACGTAAATTTTACATTTATTAATTAAATCCGAATAAATATATAATTTTACCTTTTATATATTCATATTGCAGGTGTGGTTTGACGTGGATGAAGTTCTTATTCACACGTGGGTAGAGCGTCAACTACATATGAGGTGATGTGCTTCGACTTATTTGAATATATATCGACTTAGATTTTTGTTTATCAAGTGTTTTAATATCTCTAACTTTTTTTCCTTGTTTTAATATAGGTATAAAGAGTGGAAGAACGAGCTTTCTTCCCATTACACTGTATACAAGGAGCTAGGCCGAGGTTCTACCCCTAGCGAATTCCGGTTTAGGGAGTACGAGTGGCAGTGGCTGATAGCCCACTTCGAGCACCCCAAAGCTCAGGTATGCATCCTGAATATATCATACAAGCCTAATGTATCGTATCAGCTTGAAATAGTTAGTTACTAATTTTTTTCCATATGTTTATCAAACAAGGCGATTTCGAAGACGAACCGGGCGAATAAATTGAAAAACACCAGGGCCCATCATGCAGGTTCACTGAACTACATGTGTTGGTCGACTAAGGTGCAGCAACAACAAGAAGTGAACCCCTTGGTGTATATTCATCAGAAGTTCTATCCGCAGTGCCCTGACGAAGCGGTAAGTCTTTCGCCTCTCCATGTGTTAATAAAACTATTTTTCGATATTAATTTATTTTGTATCCTTAGTACGTTATTCATTTTCGCTTTTCAATTAGGCGAGAGTGGAGGAGGCGACCGCAGAAGTGACCATGAATATAGCTCGGACTAACCATCCTGACTGCTCCGAGGAAGAAGTCACCCAGTATGCCTCTCAGATCGATCCGCTTGATCGCCCTATAGCGGCTCAGATCATGGCAAAAGCGTGCAGGACTGGGAAGAATACCTACTACTGTAGGGGAATGGGCTCGGCTGGCGAAGGAGTATTGAAGAACACATCAGAATACTCTACCGGGTCAAGAAGTTCAGCTTCTAGTCGTAACCTCGCAACGGAGCTTCAGAGGACGCAGAGGGAGTTGGAGGAGCAAAAGAGGCAGATGACCGAGTACCAAAACATGGTCCAGCAGCAGACACAGATGCAGGCTCAGATGTACACATGGATGCGGACGATGTACGAGGCTCAGACTACCGGACAACCGTTCCCCACACCTCCCCTGGTCCCTCCGTTCCCTAGCTATCCACCACAGCCACCGCACCGGTCAACGCCAGAGCAAGACCAAGGTAGCCACTGGAATTCAAATGAGTACATGGATTACTTCGACCCTGACCCGCAAGTTCCTGGACCCTGACCTGTAGTTGTAGTTAATTTTCGTATCGTCGTTGCTATTTGTACTGTACGTTGGACATTTATGTGTACTGTTGAACTTGTATGATTGTACGGTTTATGTCTTTCAATGCAGGTTCTGGAATTTGGCCCAATCCAGAACCGCGTTTTTTTTTCAAAATTTTTCCAGACATTGCCGGCGACATGGACCTAAGTCGCCGGCAATGTCTCACATTCCGGCCACGGCGGCGCTGACATTGCCGGCGACTCAAGTCGCCGGTGATGTCAAGACATTACCGGCGACGTGAAACTCCGTCGCCGGCAATGTTAATACCGGCGGGGAATTTCCGGCGAATAAATTGGACAAGGCCGGCGACGGCAAGTCGCCGGTAATGTCTCCATTTCTGGTAGTGCATCTAGACCATCTCCTAATGCATATTCTTTTCGTCAAGACTATAGAGTAAACAATTCTTGGTGTGTGAGCTTCGACGGTTCCAAAATCGGAGTTACGAAATGTCTTGTATCCACGTTTCCGGTTTGACAAAATCTCGGTTTTGCGGTTGACTGTGCCGATAAAACCCTTCAAGAACTTATTATTTTCTGAAAATTATTCTAATTATATATTATGTTACGGCGAACGTATCCAACGATTGTTTTGTCCAAATTCAATTTCGTTAATATCGATATGCAAATGAGCCTATACTTAGTAACACTTAAGTCATAAAGATTAGTAGATACTTAACAAGTTTAAAGACGTAAAATTATTCTTCATTTCAAATTCAATTGTTTATATATACGATGCGTTAATCGATATTTTACGACTATTTCATTCGAATGACAGATTGGAAAATTCCTTGCGAATTAAATTTAAATTTTTTTTACGTAAATTCAACTTGGACCACGGAGACTGACCATCTCTGTCGTCCAGGTTAACACTTGGACGACGGAAATGGCATTTTCCCGTCGTTCTGGTGTACACCTGGACGACGGAGATTGTCTTCTCCATCGTCCAGGTTCAAATATTATGGCGGTTGATTGTACCGCGTTAATTTTGGGCACCGTTTCGAATGTTGACTTAGACAACGGAGAATCTATTCTTCGTCGTCTAAGTCAACATTTGGAACAGCGCCGAAATTTAACACGGTTGAAACCGTCTCGCCGATTAATTGGGCACCGTTTCAAAAATTTGAAACGGTTGACTTATACCACGGAAACGCCATTTTCCGTCGTCCAAGTGTACTTAAACGACGGAAAATAGGGCTCCGTCGTCTAAGTGAAAGCCTATATATAGCACTACTCATTCTCTCTTTTCCTCATCCCATCTCATTTCTCCTCCTCTCCTCTCCTCTCCTCTCACTCTCTCTCAAAAGCTCCGGCCTCCCTCCTCCGGCGACCAAAATCCAGCGTTTCCCTCTCTCCAGCGACTCGCTACTCCGGCGACTTTCCGGCTAGGTAATAATTATATTTTTTTAATTAACATCATTATTATTAAAGTAATTATTTAATTTGTAAATTGGTTAATTAATTAGTAATTAATATATTAGTAATAATAATTATTAGTAAATGAATAATTATTAGTAAACATAAATTATTAGTAATAATTATTATTGGTAATGATAATTAATTATTGGTAATAATTATTAGTAAATGAATAATTATTAGTTAAAATTAATTAATAGTAATAATTATTATTGGTAATAATAATTAATTATATTAGTAAATAAATAATTATTATTGTAAATGCATGATAAATAATAATTATTTATTGTAATTATTTATTGTTTTAATTAATAGTATAATTGGTGATTATTATTCATGTAATTATAATTTGTAAATATTATTATAATATTTTCAATTTGTAGTAAATATGGTGACCTAGTAAATTATTAAAAATAATTAATTGATAATTATGAGAATTTTGTAGTAAATTGGTAGTCTTTTATTTAAATTTAGTACATAATTAAGTTTGATTTATTAAGGCGCATTCTTTGGAATAGATGACGCCTCATTTCCTAGCTTATCTCCTTAACCCCTCGTGATGTGTGGATTTCATCACCGCACACCATAACCTAAATGAAGTTATGGACGCGAGGTTGAGGGCGGAGTTTGCAAAGGACTTGAGGGAGTGTAAATTTTCGAATGATTGGCTGAATGTCGAACATGGTGTCTAGAAATGGGTTATGACTGGTGACAGGTTTTTGATCTAAGAAAGACGACTCCAATAGAGTATATACCATTGATTTGGTTAGCCTCGGGGTGTTTTGTTGAAATTAGTCATGCCTCTCGCATTATCTTTATCCCTAACTGGTCATGTTTTTCGATTGAACCAAAGCTGATTAATTGAAAGTTTACACTTTATCGCGCGGGTCGCACGTCCATTGAACGACCCAAATACCAAGCTAGTGTACTCTATTTAAATCTTAGGCGCACTCAATACTAAGGTGTAATTACCGTAAATTCAATTGTTTTTATATAATTATTATGGTAATCAGGTATTTTAACAACGTACTCCTAGGTTTAAATGGCTTCGTCAGGAAAGAAAAAAGCCCAACAGGAGGCCGAAGATGCTATGCTCCGACCCTTCGGGGACCAAGTCGGTTGGGAATTACAGCAGGGCAACGACGCGCTCTCTCCGGACCCTTCAGCTGGTTCGTCGACAGCGCCCACTGGGGAAATTCCCGCTGCCCCAGTTATCCCGACCGGTGATGACGACGCCCATTACAGTTCGACGCCTAATTCAGCAGGAAGTACTCAGGCGTCCTCGACCTCGGCTTCCTCTGAATCTATCCTCTATAGCGCCCGGCGCTAGCTTAGGAGGGCCCTGACTGACCCGGAACCGAAAAGAACTCGCGGTCTCATCAAAGGCGAAAAATCAGAGAAAATTTTCAAGGCGACCGGGAAAAAGATCGACTTGCCGTACGACGAATTCACCGGTGGCCCTCCCATAACTCAGCTAGCTAGTCTCTTAACGCATAGCAAAGGGTCAATCCTTCGTAGCCGGGTTCGTATGACTGCCCCTACTTGGAAGGAGTTGTCGGATGAAGAGAAGGCGAAACTGTTTAAAGAACTTTCGGTACGTAATACGAACAATTTTAAATTTATTTTCTAATAACCAATAAAAATTATAATTTCATAATATATACGATTATAATTTTCTATTTATTTCTTATAGGAACAATATGAGGTGGATCCCACACCGGCGATGCTTAGGCATATCAACCAAACCGCCAACTCCATCTACCGTGATTGGAAGTACAAGCTTCATGTGTATTTCGACAATACCGGCCCCGTGCCTACCCCCGTAGAGCTGCGTGGGGATAGGGAAGATGAGTGGCAGTGGTTGTGTAACCACTTCCAAGATGAAGAATATAAGGTGTTTACTTTTTTTATTTAAATTAAGAGAATTGAATTATTTTTATTTCAGTTACTCATTAATTTTTTAATGATTTATGTTGTCCAACAGAAATTCTCCGAAATCAACAAAACCAACCGGGGGAAGAAGGACAAACACCATACCTCCGGCGCCAAGCAAGTGATTCAAATAGCCAAGGAGCACAGGGATAAGGGCTCCAAACACCCTTATCTCGATGCTAGCATAAGCACGTACGTGACGCTTGGGCTCGAGAATGAAGCGAGTCAATACGGCGTAAGTGATATATATATATATATATGTGTGTGTGTGTGCGCTTTTAATTATAGTAGTTATTATTTAATTATTACTTAATTATATTTTTTTAATTATTATTTTTTAGGCAAGGTTGGAAGAACGTGCGCAGGAGTAATTGGCCAACACTCAGCTTGCATACCCAGATTTGCCGCCCGAAGACCTGCCTCCTCTATCGATGGAGAGCCAAATTGAAATCGCCGATGAGGTATACGGTCGTAGAGCTGGAAGGGAGGTTAGGGGGATGGGACCTAAGGTGATTCGAGATTTGTCGACCTCCGACTCATCATCTACGGGAGGTTCGGCGAGGAAAAGTACTTAGGCTGCGGCTGTCGAAGCAGCCATTCAAGAGGCTCGACTCGCATGGGAGAAAAATCAATCTATGGGTCAAAGGCTTGATCAGCAAGAAGCGCAGATAGCCCAACTCGTCGCCCTCATGGAAAATCAAGCTCGACTACAGTGTCAACCTCCTCCGAACTCATACCCCGACGACGATGACCCGGCTGGAGGCGGGGGACTCGGCGGCGCATCTGCTCCTCCAGTATTTTAGTAGTTAATTTGTGTAGTTTATTATATCGTTTTTTTCCGATTCCGAACAATATTTAATTTCATGTATGTACAAATTAATTTTTATTATTTAATTAATTAAGTAATTACCAATTTATTTTTATTTAATTAATTTTAATATTTTTAATTATTTAAATGAGATTGGAGTTTTTTAATTAAATTATTAATATTTTACAACAATTTAAAATTTAATTTAAAAAAAATTAAATAACCACTTAGACCGCGGAGAATTGATTTCCGTGGTCCAAGTGAGAACCTAGACTGCGGAGAAACCCCAACAATTCCGTGGTCTAAGTTCTCACTTGGACCACGGAAATCAATTCTCCGTGGTCTAAGTGAGCACTTAGACCGCAGAGAAAGATCAAAAACTCTGCGGTCCAAGTAAGCACTTGGACGACGGAGAATGTTCGCGGTCTTAGTAACCACCTGGACGACGGAGAACCATTCTCCGTCGTCCAAGTGCTTACTTGGACCGCGGACAATCTCCGCGGTCTAAGTTTCACTTGATCCGCGGAATTCACCTTCTCCGTCGTCCAAGCAGCACTTGGAGTGCGTTTTTCCGTCGTCAAAGTACTTAGATAACGGAAAAACACACCTAGACGACGGAAACGCTTCGCGGTCTATGTGCATTTTTCTTGTAGTGGCATACACCAATTAATGTCTTGAAAACATACAATTGAATAAAATAGACATTAATTGTAAGATGATTTCACAACTCGACTGTCACTTTTTAGAACTTAGTGATTTTACAACTTGACTAAAGTGTACTATAAGGTTTGTTTTTAAATGAAATGTACGGTTTAAGTTGGATATTGTCTATTTTACCCTTAAAAGTTTTGCCCCTTATAAAAAGTTAACACCAAAGTTGATGACTGTTGTTGTATAAATTTACAAAAATGAGGTACATGTTTGATAGTTCCAAAAGTTGAGATATAAAAGTGATGAATTACCCATATTTCAGGTATCATTCTTAAAATTTTCTAAAAAAAAAACTATATCGTAGCTTAATTTTAGTTCAAAATATGAAAATTAAAAATTTGATCACTATAAATTATTTTAAATTATTTTTTAGTCCACCTATTTTTAAATTCTAGTTCTTTTGGTTGTATGGAGAGAAATAGATGAAGTGTTTTAATTTTGGAGGAGAAAAAGATGAATTGTCTATATTTTTGGAGAAAATTAAATACTTATGAAAAATTTTGGTGTCAAGAGTTGGTTGGACTATTTTACCCTCAAAAATTTAACAACTTATAAAAAGTTAACCCAAAATTGACGGCAGGTGCTGTTTTTGTATAAGTTTACAAAGTGGATGTACATATCTGATAATTTCAAAAATTAAAGTACATAAGTGATGAATGACCTATATTTGAAGTACTGTTGCTAAAAAAATTTCTCAAACGAAAAAATTATCTTTGCACTAACTTTCGTTTAAGACGACTAGAAGGTCATAAAATCCAGTCTTGTTCCATTTGAAGCTACCATGTTGTTTGAAAGCTGACATTTTCTGGGAGCATAATGGAAGAAATACAGGACATCAGATTTAACATTGACATGCTATTATCATCAGGCCGAATCATAACTACAGGAAAACATACTTTAGGCAATTTCATTTAGTATGAACTCGAGGTCCATTCAATTCTCTACTTAATTAGTCAGCACTAGCCAGAACGCTAAACAATTATATGAGCAAACTGTAAACATGGATAATCTGATGTAGATAAGAAAGACATCAACACTAATATAAATACCTTCCAAATGCTCCCTTCCTTCTCATGAAATTCAGTATATATCCAATTCTATATATATTTTACAGTAGAATTCATCTATTTATTTATCTCGTGTAACAGCTACAATAAAATCCACCTAGCCTAGTGATGATTTAACTCTATTTAAGTACATATACACGTGTATATATAATATATCTATTCATGTATGTAAGCAATCTATTTGTTATCCTTCATATAAAGGCCACCAACGTATTCCCTTCATTTTGCACCTAACTAAAAGTTCCTAAAAATAAAACACAAAAACCATAATAAGAACTGAAAAAAGAAAAGGGAACATACGGGACTAACAGCATGTATGTAACAAGTTCCTCTATTCAAGTCTTAACCACATAATACCGAACTAATCAACAGATTAAACAATTTATCTTTCAATTTGAGTAGGGGAATAAACTATTACAAAACAGAACAGATTCTTCAAGCCATTGGATCTAATTAAATCTAGCAAGAAGCCAAGCCCAAAGTTCATAACTTGATATCTTTGCCAACATGCATAAGCTCTAATGCTCTATTGTCAACTACAAATAAAACTGTATTACAAAGTGATATAAGATACAAAGAAATAAAGCACTTATTATCTTCAAATGAAGATGATCTAAATTCACTTTTGTTTTTTCATTCAAAAGATCTTTCCCTTCAATAATCTCTAAAAAAGATGAATACAGAGCTACAAACTTTTGCACATGAATTATAAAAAGAGATAAAGAAGTTCCAGTTCTACTGATCTCAATACCATAACGATAAATATAAAGACCATATATATATCTCCTATACAAATTTTATGATAACAAGTGTAGGATAAGATAATCCATTTGGACTCTTACTTATTTAAGAAAGTATTCCTTGTAACGAATATACTGGCTTCAATCATCATATAGTTGCTCACACTTCCAAGTATAATCCTCTGAACTTTACCAAGTCCTTGTTGAACCAGAGAACTAATACAACACTTCTGATGACTGAAGAATAGTCACTCTGTCATTGAATTGAAATACATCTTGGTGGCTTTATAAGCCTTACAATGAAAAGAGATAAAATCAAATTCACCCCACGTAAACAATCGTGGATCATGGACTAGAATAATTCAAACCTAAAGCACTTCCCTGACAAATAGGGATTATTAACATCATGGAAACAAATACAATCCTAACAGACTTGTCTAACTAAGCTACCAAGCAACGACTAAGTCAACAAATCCTCCCTTAAATTGATTGCACAAGTGCAGTCAATTCAGTAGAAAAGCGTAAACAAAGATGTTTAGGGTAGAATGCAATACTTTCATTTATTCCCGAATTGAGTATTTATATAGCTTTACAAGTCATATTCTTAATAGGAAAAAAAAAAATATTTACAATAAAGAATAAATCAATTCTAATTACAATAGGAAACTAGAATATCTACAATATCAACACTTGTCAACACTCTCCCTCAAGTTGGCGCGTAGATGTTAATCATGCACAACTTGACCATCTATTATTAAAGGTTTCATGTGACAAACCTTTAATGAGAACATCAGCTAACTCCTCCTCAGACGACACAAAGGAAAAACAGATAATCTTCTTGTCAAGGTTATTTCTCAAGAAATGTTTATCCACCTCCACATATTTGGTTCTATCATGCTGTACTGGGTTATAAGCAATCTCAACAGTAGCTGTATTATCACAGTGCAAATCCATAGGTCTCTGAAACCTGAAACCTAACTCTTTCAGCACATTCTTGATCTATAGCAATTCACACACTCCATTTGCCATTCCACAGTATTCAGCTTCTGCACTAGAATGAGCAATGACATTCTATTTTTTATTGCGCCAAGTAACCAGACTTCCACCAATAAAATTAAAATAGCCAGAAGTAGACGCCTAATTAGTATGATCACCAGCCCAGTCTGCATCACTAAAGCCTGAAACGCACACATCACTAGTGTAGCCAGAAACACACAACTCACTATCTCTTGCAAATAGCAAACCCTTACCAGGTGTGCCCTTCTGATACCTGAGAGTACGTAGTACGACACTCATATGATCTACTCCAGGATTATGCATGAACTAACTCACCACACTGACAACATATGCAATATCAGGTATAATATGTGATAAATAAATAAGTCTTCCAACTAAACACTGATACCTGCCCTTGTTTGTTGGAACCTGATCTGGGAGAAGTTCCAACCTGTGATTCTACTCAATAGGAGTAGCAGCAGGCTTACAGTCCAACAATCCTATCTCAACAAGAAGATCCAAAATATACTTCCGTTGGGAAAATGCAATCCTTTGCTTGGATCTTGCAACTTCAATTCCCAAAAAATATTTTAAATTACCAAGATCCTTCATGTCAAATTCTAGTGACAACTATTTTTGAAGACTTTCCATTTAGCACGGATCATCTCCTGTAACTACCATATCATCAACATAAACAATTAAGGCAGTAGTCTTACCATCCTTGCGTTTGACAAACAAGGTGTTGTCAGAGTTGCACTGGTGATACTCAAATTTCTTCATTGCCTTGGAGAAACGTCTAAACCACGCCCTAGGTGATTTCTTTAAGCCATATAAAGACTGCTTCAGATAACACACATTTCCCTCATCTCATAGTTTACAACGAACTCCTGGTAGAGCATCCATAATACTTCTTCTTCTAAGTCATCATTCAAGAAAGCATTGTTTACATCAAACTGACGTAGAGGCCAATCATAACGAGCTGCAAGAGTAATAAGAATTCTCACAGTATTAATCTTAGCAAAAGGTGCAAAAGTCTCTTGATAATCCACTCCATATTTCTGAGTATAGCCCTTGGCAACCAATCTAGCTTTGTGATGATCAATGCTTCCATCAGCCTTAAGCTTCACAATAAATACCCAACGACATCCAACGGTCTTCTTACCATATGGCATAGGGATCATGTCCCATGTTTCATTTTTTTGCAAGGCTTCTAACTCCTCATTCATAGCTTGCTTCCATTTTGGATCTGTCAATGCATCATGTACATTGCTAGGAATAGATACTGAAGATAATTGACTAACAACAAGTGCATGAGATTTAGACAACCTATGGTGAGAAACGCAGTTAGCAATAGAGTATTTGGCTTTGGCATCTATACTAGGCTCATATTGTTGTTTAGGAATTTCTTTAGTGGTTCGAGTAGATTTACGTACCTCAGATGGAGCACTCTGAATAGATATCTCAGTTGATGATGTAGAAGGGGGAACAATAGTTTCAGTACTATCTTGATGTTGTAAAATTGGAAGTTCCTCTCTGTCAGTACCATTTTCGACTGGTCGAGACCCTTCGCTCGACGGGTCGAATGCAAGCCCCTGTTCCTTTTGAGCACCAATTTCGACGGGTCGAGAATTCCTCAACCGGTCGAGGACACGCTCATGTTCCTCCAGAGCACCATTTTCGACGGGTTGAGGCACTGTACTCAATAGGTATAAACCATTCGTTTCCAGTCTGGATTTTCCTGATCCTCCAAAAACAGCCTCTAACTACTCAAGCTCATCAAATTATGGTAAATGAAGAGTATTTCCTTCACAACCTCTCTCCATCTGAAGGGAAGACTCTGAAACTCCCCCTGAGTAATAAGGTATAGATTCACGAAAAGATACATCAAGGGAGACATGAGTCTTCTTGGTGAGAGGATCATAGCACCGATAACCTTTTTAAAAATCTACATAGCCGATGAAGACACACTTTAAAGCACAAGGGTCAAGCTTGCCTCACAGCTGCTTGTGAATATGGACATAAACAATACAACTAAACACACGAGGCTCAAGATTAGGAAGAGAAGGAACATTCAACAACTCTTGCAACTTCTGTAGTGGACTCTGGAAATCAAGAACACGGGAGGGAGTATGATTGATTAAGTAAGTAGCAGAAGTAACAGCTGCGCCCCAAAAAGACCAAGGCACATTCATGCCAAACAATGAAGCACGAACAACCTATAGTAAGTGTCGGTTCATACGTTCTGCCAAGCCGTTCTGTTGAGGAGTATAGGCAATAGAGGTTTGGTGACAAATCTTATGAGAGGCCATATATGTCGACATGGAGCCATTAACATACTCACCTCCATTGTCAGATTGAAGAACCCGGATAGGTTGTTGGAATTGTGTAGCCACCATCTTATGAGAATCAGTGAAGCGAGAGTATACATCACTCTTGCTAGTCATTAAAGAAACCCATGTCATCCGGGTACACTCATCAATAAAAGTAACAAAATAAGGAGCACCGGTTGGTGTAGAAATAAGAGCAGGACCCTAAACATCAGAATGAATTTTCATAAAGGAACTGAACATTTATTCAAACTTGGGGAATAGGGAACACGATTGCTCTTGGCCATTTCACAAACATCACACTTAAAAATTGATCCATCAACACCCAAAAATAGATGGGATTATAATTTATTAAGATAACCAAAAGAAAGATGACCCAAACGACAATGCCATAACTAGATGGTCTCCTTGGTTTTATTCAAACTGCAAACACTATTGGCCTGACTCAATGAACTCAGCTGCCGCTCTCCACTGGATGTCAAATGAAGATAGTACAGCTTTCCCTGTCTAATACCATAACTAAGAATGTCCTGAAAACACAAAAATTGGAGAAAAATGTGATAGAGTAAAAAAGAGCCATAGTGATTTGGCTAACAGATAAAAGGTTATAAGCTAGAGTGGGGATAACTAAGACAGAATCAATGGTTAAATTTGGAGAGAGAGTAACAGAGCCTTCTCCAATAACAAAAGAAGGAGAACTATCAGCAGTAGAGACACTAGATAAAGACGAGGGATGAATAGAATGAACTAGACTATGAGTATTAGTCATATGATTTGATGCACCGATGCCAATTATACAAGCATTAGTCCCACAAGATGTAGCAAGAGAGGTCTTACCAGACATACCTGAGTGAACTATATTAGCAAAAACAGCAGAATTATTAGTGGAAGGAAGAGTCTTGCGTGGACGATGGCCCCACTAATTTGGGTATCCAATTACAGCAAAGCAGTTATCTTTGGAGCGACCCTTATCCTTGCATAGTGGGCATATAGAGTTGGCAAATGTATTGGGAGGATGGACAAAGCATGAGGACTCAGAGGATCGGGAGGTGGAAGAGGATCACCGTTGAGCCACAACAGACTGAGCGTCGGGAGCGGGAAACAGCAGCGATAGTGGTGTAGATGTGGTAGTTGTCATGACCGTAGGCTGACTGGGGCCAGTAGAATAACTCAGGCAGTCAATGTGAGCGCGACGAACATGAGCATAAGTCTTGTCAAGACTCAACAACTCCTCCCTACAAAGAAGCACCCCTGAATTTGATCAAATTCTGGATCTAAACCTCCCAAGAACATGTGAACTCAAAGTATAGATTTGTAGTTGTTATCTTGGATAATTAAAGCCACAGTATCAAAAGAGGAGGCCACACATTGATCCAGTTCCTCGAGGCATGTAACCAACTCGTTGTAATAAATAGAGAGATGCCCCCCAGCTTGTTTGGCAATGAAGCAAAGGCAGTGCAATACATAGATCCGGGTAAAATCATGATCATCATAGTAGGTCAGATGTAAGGCCTTCCAAATTTCAGCAACAGTCTTAAGACGAGGATAGTGTTGAACAATGCTAGGAAACATGTTATTGATTAGCCAACTCTTCACCTTCTCGCTTTTGGTAGCCCATGTAATATAATCAGGGGTGCCGGTAAGAGGAGCAACGGAAGCACCGATAAGAAATCCAAGCTTGTTATGGCCTCTATTACGCATCTACATAGTATGCGCCTAGGTAGAGTAATTGATATTATTCAAGAGAACTCCAATGGGAAAAGAAAAGTTGTCTTGATGGTAGTGGATAGATGTAGATGTAGGTGGAGGAGAAGAAATCACAGCAGAGTCAGATCCTTCAGCCATGGCAACGGGATTAAGGTGTAGTGGGTGACAAAAAATAGGGTTTTGTTGGTAGGTCTACAGGGTTGGCTCTCATACCAAGTAGAAATGTAAACAAAAGTGTTTAGGCTAGAATGCAATACTTTCATTTATTCCCAAATTGGGTATTTATACAGCTTTACAAGTCATATTCCTAATAGGAAGGAATATTTACAATAAAGAATAAACTAATTCTAATTATAATAGGAAACTAGAATATCTACAATATCAATACTTGCTAACAAGTTTACTCTTGGCATCGTACACATTCCTAGTAGTCCTCGCAACCTTTCAAATACTTCAAGCTTCAGTGGCTTCATCATTATATTTGCTAGTTGATCCTGAGAATTGCAATGAACCAGCTCCAAAGTTCCACACCTTGGTAAGTCACGAAGGAAGTGGAAGTGAACATCAATATGCTTGCTTCTGCCATGAAGAACTGGATTCCTTGAGAGTTTTATAGTTGAACAATTATCACAATACACAATGGTACTCCCAGGTTGAGTATGACTGAGCTTCTCAAGAATTCTTCTCATCTAAACTCCTTGGCATGCACATGAAGCTGCAGCAATAAATTCTGCTTCAGTTGTAGACAAAGTAACCATTGGTTGCTTCTTAGAGGACAAAGAGACTTCTCTTGAACTCAATATAAAGACATATTTGGAAGTGCTTCTCTGATCATCCAAGCCACCTGTGGAATCACTGTCTGTATACGCCTCAAGCTCTTCACCTCCATTTCTCTTGTACAAAATTCCCAACTCAGTTGTGCCATTGAGATACCTTAGAACCCTCTTGACAACTTGCATATGTAATTCAATTGGACAACTCATGAATTTGCTAAGTAGACTCAAAATGTACATGAGATTAGGTCGTGTTGCTGCCAAATACATGAGATTAGGACATTATTTGGCAGCAACACGACCTAATCTCATGTACATTTTAAGTCTACTTAGCAGATTCACCCCATTTTCATCTCTCATCAATTTGTAGGACTTTTGGAATAATTACTCTCCCTCTTCCCAAACCTTTCAAATATCTCTCTTGCATATTTCCTCTGACACACATAAATTCCTTTTTTCCTCTAAATCACTTCGACCCAAAGAAAATACTGCATTTTACCAAGATCAGACATATCAAACTCTTTCTCCATGGACTTTTTAAACTCTTTAAACATACTTTCATCACTTCCAGTAAATATCAGATCATCAACGTAAAGGCTAACAATAAGAATATTACCTCCTTTACTTTGCTTTATGAACAAGGTATGTTCATATGGATACCTTTCAAAACCTTCTCTGATGAAGTATGCTTCGATGCGGCTTTACCAAGCTCATGGAGCTTGTTTAAGACCGTACAAAGCTTTCTTCAACCTGTATACCTTTATCTCAACACCCTTTTTCTCGTAGCCTTGTGGTTGATCAACATAAACAGCTTCATTCAGCTTCCCATGTAAGAAGACACTTTTTACATCCAATTGATAAACACTCCACCAATTCAAAGTGGCAAGGGCAATCACCATGCAAAATGTGTCCCATCTAGCCACTGGTATAAAAATTTCTGTGTAGTCCACTCCGTATTGTTGAGAATACCCATTTGCCACCAACCTGGCTTTGTACTTTTCCGCCTCTTCAGTCTCATTCAGCGTGGTTTTAAAGATCCATTTAACTCTAATGGTCTGTGCTCCGGTTGGTAAATCCATCAGCAACCAGGTTTAGTTCTTCTCAATTGCTTGTATCTCATTATCCATTGCTTCTCTCCATTTGGTACTGTGAATGGCTTCCTCAAAAGTAGTGGGATCAGAATCAGAAGTAAGCAAAACAAAATGTTGAATTACCTCTTCATCTGATAGTCCTTGGCCACTTTCATAATCATTCAAGTAAGGTGATGGTCTACGCATCCTCCCTTGTGCCTAAACTTCTTCTTCACTTGAGTCTGAGCCATTAATTACCTCTTTATGATAAGATTCACCACCCTCACCATTTGCTTCTTCTTTACTGTGGTTGTTCATATCCCTCTCTTCTTCACTCTCTTTCCAATCTAGGACATCTATCTTCTTTTATTTTGACCTCATTTCTTTATTCCAACGTTCATCTTCTTCAAAAATTACACCTTTATTGATGACAATACGATTGGTTACTGGATCATAGAGCCAGTATGCCTTGGACTCATCACTTATCCCTTACATCACACATCAAAAACTCTTATCGTCAAGCTTCTGTCTCTTTACATCCAGGATATGGACATAAGCAACGCAACCAAATACTTTGAAGTAATGGACTGAGGGTTTGATGATGCTCCATACTTCCTCTGGGTCACTTCCTTGACTGCCAAAGTAGGACTACGGTTGAGAATGTGAATCGACCATTTTACTGCTTCTGGCCAGAAATACTTTAGGACATGCTTTTCTGACAACATGAATCAAACCATATTCATGATAGTTCAATTCTTTCTTTCTGCTACCCCATTTTGTTAGGGAGTGAAGGCAGTCGTCAATTGTCTTTTTATTCCATGCAAGTTGCAGAATGAGTTAAATTCTTGAGAGGTAAACTCCCCTCCTTTTTCAGTTAGGAAACACTGGATTAGAGTCCCTGCTTTATTCTTAACCATACTTTTGAACATCTTAAAGGAAGCAAGAGCTTGATACTTTTCTGATAACAAGGATACCAACACCTTACAGCTGAAATCATCTATAAAAGTAATTAGGTACCTTTTGCCACTATTTGATGCAGGAGTGATCGATCTACAAAGATCAGATTATACCAATTGAAGTTTGTGTGTGGCTCTCCATAAGCTCTTATTTGATATGGACTCCATGTGCTACTTCCCAATAATATAGTCTTTACGCATCTTGCTTGGTGTTTTTATCTTTGGCAAACCTTCACCATCTTCTTGTAATGAAGTGTTCTGAGTCCCTTGAAATTGAGGTGGCCATAACGACAATGCCAAAGGTGTGTTTCATCTTCTGAGGTAGCCTTGAAGCACTTGTACTCTTTGGCACCATGCTTGCAATGAATACATACATTTGATTGGATGACATCTTTGTTTGCAAGAATAGGCCCTTCCCCGGATGATAGCATCGACATTCACCATCTTTGATCAACATAGCTACTCCATTTTCTGATAGTTTTCCGATGCTAATCAAGTTGTATTTCAACTCGGGAACATAGTACACATTAGTAATCACTTATCTAACACCATTAACATGCATTCTAACATTACCTCTCCCAACGACCGGCATTCTGAGGTTGTTTCCAAGCTTGACAGATTTCTTGTATTGCTCATCCAATTTTATGAACCATCATTTGTTGCCAGTCATGTGATTACTACATCCCGAATCAAGGAACCACACCTCCTCTCTTTTGGCCTCATTGAGCTCAACATGGTACATTAGAAGCATTTCCTCCGACTCACCCAACTTAGCATAGTGAACATTCTTATCCCAATCAAGGCATTCATATTGGAAGTGCCCTAATTTGTGACATTTGTAACACTCAATCAGTGCCTTGTTCAACATGCCTATTACTCGACCCCTGCCTCGTCCTCTAAAACCTCCTCTTCCATGGCCTCTAGCACCATAATGATTCTCATCTCTACCTCCACTCTTCTCATAAACAACCATTTTCAATACTTTCTCTTCTTCTTCATCACTTCTCATTCTTTGTTCATGAACGAGAAGACTGATCTACAACTCAACGACTGTCATTGTCTCCAAGTTGTTGGATTCCTCAATAGAGCATACTACATAGTTAAACTTTGAGACCATACATCTCATTATCTTCTCAACACTAACATTTTGACTCATGCTTTCATCACAGCCTTTCATGTTCTTAGCTATGGCAAGTGTACAAGCAAAATAGGCATTGATAGTCTCCCTTTCCTTCATTTTGAGAACTTCAAATTCTTTACACAAAGCCTACAACTGTGCCCTTTTGACCCTTGTTGATCCTTGGAATTTCTACTTCATTGAATCCCAGATCTTTTTAGAGGAAAAAGCTGGCACTACCATCTTCTCATGATGTAGTAGAAGGTGACAAAATTGGGCAAGTAGGGTTGGTCATTGAGGGATTGACCACAGTGCACTCACGGTTCTTACAACGGGTAAACTATGCACTCGATGGGGGAACGATTAGCATCCACATAGTGCTTCAATGTGCCAATCTATACCAAGAAAACCTTAAAGTTGCCTTAACTGAACAACTTAGGGGATTCACATAATCTCTTCATGGTTATTAATGTTGACAGAACTCCATAGAAGGCGGAGGGGTTGTCGGCGGTGAAGTTAAAAAGCTTGTTGCTTCATGGCGATGTGAAGAAACTGGAGGAAGCCCAGAAGCGCTTGTAGGCATAGCTAGTCAGAACTGAGCAACAAATAAATACTTTGAAAGGGGATGTGGATATTGCTAATGAATTGGTGACCGCCGCTCAGCAGGAGAAGAGGGAAGTGGAAGAGAAGCTAGTAACACTAGAGCTAGAGAAAACAACGCTAGTGTAGAAGAAAGAAAAGCCTGCTGAATAGGTGAAGATACTTGGTGCGCACGTGGAAGATTTGGAAGCATGGGTATTGGACGAGGTGACCAAGAAGAAACTGGCAGAAGAAGCGTTGGCGACCTTCAAGTCTTCAGAGGAGTTCCAATCGCTAAGCAAGGTGAATGATGAAGGTCCCCCCCTACTTTGATTGGAAAATATTCAAGGCTGATAATGGCATGTAGGCGAGGATACCGACTTGTGTTATGCCTAGTGTCGAGTCGAACTGTACTACCATCGATTTATTTTGCTTGTGTTTTAATTTGCTTGTTGTTGAAAAATTTGAATTGCTTTCCGTTTGGTGTGTTTAAGATATTCAGATATATTTGGTGGCATTTTCCTATTCTTTGAATTTTCTATGCTTGATGTATGCGAGTTGTTTGTTTATTGCTCTCGTTGATCACTTGTATGGCAACTAAACAAGAACGGGTTGATGCATTGTTGGTGAAGAAAGGAAATCACACTTCATTGATAAAACGTAACATTCTAGAACAATATGATGGTAAACATAGTAATTTGACCGACTAGCTTAGAGTAAGACACACTAAGTTTATCAATGATAGTATTTTCGGAGATGTTCCGAGTTCCAAGGATGATTCAACATGTGGTCATCTTTGTCTTGCAAATAGAATGTGTCAGCGCTCGTTGCTTCAACAATTTTGTATGGACCTTCCCACTATGGGGGGAGACTCTAGATTGATGTCTGGATGACTTTCATGACCCAATCACTTACTTGAAGTGGGCGGGCACAGACTCATTGATTGTAGACTCGAGTGACTTTCTACTGTTAGTGACATTATGCAAAGGGACGGTGTCACGTCACTCTTCAAGGCGATCGTTATCAAGGCGGACTCCATCATTGTTTGTGGTAGGATCAAACGCAATGACTTGTTGACTTTGATGTGTAATTTCCAAGGGAAGGAGCACCTCTGAACCAATTATCAAAGCAAATGGGGTTTCGCTAATGGCCGAGGTGGCGGTGGTGCAGATAGACCCGAGTATTTCTGGAAGTAATTGGGGCCATTTGCTGTATCTTGGGTCATCGCGCTTGACATTGGAGATTTGTTTCTTGAGTCCATCTTTTATGCTCTTGTTTACCGCTTCTACCTGTTTGTTGCACTAGAGGAGAGCAGGTGAAGAGAACAAAACGGTAGACCCCAGGTGCTTGCGAAATTGGATGAACTTATTGTTGTTAAACTAAGACCCGTTATTGATGATGATGTTGAGAGGAGCGCCATATCAAAAATAAAGTGTTCCCCAGAGGAATTTTGTACGCTGATGTGGGACTAATGCCCATACCTCTTTTGGATGCTAAGAAAGGGCAAGCTGGTCTTTTAGCGGGTCACACCATATTTTCTTAGTAGACGCATGGCACGCGTTGCACCGTCGAGCGCATATGGGCTATTCTGAGTGGAATATTCCGTTTCTACTCCTTTTTATTTTTTTTAACAATTTTCTTTTGAGTCTAAGTATGATGCATTTTATGGGTTAACACATGACGCACTAACAACATACACCTAGAAGGCTAAGATGAAGGGAGGAAGATGTGAGATGGTGGTGAGAGAGAGGAAGAGGTCTGGCCTCTTCTAAGGGAAGGAGAAGGTCTCTTGGAGGTTGAGTGGGTTGGAAGAGAGGAGAGGGGTAGAGAGAAAAGGCTAGAGAGCTAAAGACTAAAACTTGTAAAATATAACTATGGCTAGAGAATGAGCTAATGGAGAGTGTATGTCGACATGTATATGGTGGAGGTGGATATATTTTGCTTCTAATTTGAATTTTAAACCAAACCATGATCCACATGTTTAGGGATAATGTGGTCCTAGAGTGGTGAGTTAACATGTGGTCCACTTCATGTACGTGCATGTCATATGCCTCTATTTTCCTTGCATTCGGCCAAAATATATTCCATGTGTTGAGTTGAGGTGTTGACTCAACCAAGATCAAAGTTGACTAGTTGTTGACCCGCGTTGACTACCGAAATCTTAGAATATTCTGGCAGACTTTTGGGGATTCTTTTTCGTCCTCTCGCCAAAGTTGCTCTACCTTCTCTTGTGACTCAAGGAATGTGTATGCTTTCTTCGGCAATCGTGTAATTCTTATCCTTTACTGCATTTTTGAGACAAATAGTAATTTCTTAAGAAAAACGAGAAACGTCATAAGAATGATACTTTATTGAAGAAAAATGAGCATTAAAAGCAGAATTATAGACATAATTAGAACACAATTATGAACCTAACACATTTAAGTTTACTTATTCGTTTAGAGTCTTGGTTATAAAATTTGTTGATTTATATCTGCTGTGACGACCCGAACCAGAATCAGCAGTACGACCAGCTAAGTACGTGAGTTACCGCGTAGTCACTGGTATCCGACGGTTGTTTGGAATCGCCGAGCTTGTTAACGACTTAATTATTGGCCGAGAATTGGAGCTGGGTCTCTTCTCGAGAGTCGATCTACATGTGATTATGAGTTCGTGGGCGGTTTCGGATCGTCATTTGGACGACCGAAGAATTAGTTATGAATATTTGAAGTTCAGATTTAAATGGTGGGCTACTTAACGACTAAATTATCGGACGAGAATTTGGTTTCGGCTTCTTCACGGAAGTTGTTCAGAATTTAATTTCGAGTTTGTGGGAACTTCCGGAGCAAGATTTGGAGTTACGAGGAATTAGTTGCAAATTTTGCCGTTAGTTGATTATTTAGTCGATTTAATGTGTGTTGCTTTGAAGGGTTGACTTTTTATTTGGTTGGCCGATATGTTTGACTTCGGGTAATATTGGAAGAATATGTCGAGACGAGTTTGTGGCCGCGAGAATTATCGGAAACGGAATTACGACGAGAAAGTTACGTGCGTTTCAAGTTTGCCGAAATGGATAAGCATGAGTTTCCTTTTTGGGAAAGCTTTAAATAGTGCACTTACCTGTTTTGGAAAGTCAAGTTTGGGCATTAACTGAGTTGACTGGGTCAACCCAGTTTGACCGAGGTGGTGCGACACCCACCGTGCTCCACGGCGGTTCGCCGGCGACGATCCACTTCCGGCCACCGTTGGCCACGGCGTTGGTCCCATTCACTTCGTCTTGGACCACTGGTGGTGTTTCCGGCCTCCTCTCACAGCGTGGGACGCCGGAGGAGGGAGGAATTCCGGCCAAAATTGGAGGGTTTTTGCTTGAATTCGGGTTCCACTTTTCCGGCCAAATCGAGCTGAATTTTTGGATGGGCTTTGTAGCCCTCATCACCATGATGCTTCCCTGTAAGTTTCGTGTTTCAATTCGATGTATACATGGAGAATTTTGGATTGGAAAATTTGTGTACAATTCGGGTTTCATTGAAATTGGATGTGTTAGAGTAAAAATTGGACTTCGGTGTAGTTATGAAAGTTGCTCAGTGCAGGATTTTGAGTGGAATTGAGGTTTCCCCGCCGTGAAATTCTCCGGTCAACAGTGGCGCCGCCGTGGACGGCGGTCAACGGCGGCGGTCAACGGTCAGAATTGACTTTTTGACTTTCGACAAGTCGCATGTCATTTGACTCGAAATCGCGCTCCGATCGCAGTGGGGAGGTTCGTTTTTCGAGTTGAGCGTCCGAACGTAAAGCGAGGTATTTGAGGTGGTATATATGGATTTTCGACGATTCGTCGTATTCGAATTGTGTATTTCCGAGAACGGTGGTTTCTCGTGATTTGATTTGAATTGTCGGATTATAACTTTGAGTATTGGACATTGTGATTGTTCAGGTGTTCGTGATCGTTTGTTTGGCGAGGGGCATTCCGCCGGATCACGGGTTAACGCGATACGCGTTACGCCAGTCTGTGAGTGGACAATTTATTTTCACGGATTGTTTGCGAGTCTTTTATATGATTTTCGAACTTGAGCATGCGTATTGAGATTACGGATTACATGAGCATGTGTTTTACGAATATATGATTATACATATACGAATATACGTATACGAGTATATATACATTTATATGCTGTTTCATGCATTTGCATCGAGCTGTTTATGATTTGGTTTACACAGAGTACAGTCGTGGTTACGTTGTTGTATCGATACACTTTGCCTCTCGGTTGATCCCCGATGGTAGGCCGCCTGGAGGGGCGTTTCCCCAACCAGACCGGTGAGGGGCGTATCCCCGGATCCGAGGCCATTTCTGGCTAGAATCACGTGTGGGTCTGGGATCCCGTGATTCTGACTGTACTAGCACGGTGTGTGTCCATGAGTGACCCCGTGGGATTTTTACTTGCATGCTCAGTACACTGGAGGAGTATGAGTTTTACCTCGTGTACTTGTTATGTTATTTACCTAGACTCGCATATGTTATTTTATATATATATCAACTGGTGAAAGACATTTATTTTCGTCCACTCACTCTAACGTGTTTATTGTCTTTCACCTGGGCTTTTCGGTTTCCGTGTCCAGTTTGCAGTTCAGGTTCTGGTGTCGCACGTCGTGGTCGGAGGCATAGTGCTCGAGCTACTTTGTTTCATCCAGTAGGTTTATTGTTCTACCTACTGTGGTATGAGTATACGATTATGTATTAGATGTCGCTCTGAGCTTCCTATTGAATATGTTATACGATTTTACACTGGATTTCAGTAAAGTGTATATATATTTTCTACTTTACGTTATTGTTGATATATTGAGAAATCCGGTTGGGGTTGGTTCCCATGGTTTGCTTTTTGTGGCATAGGATGGAGTGTATTTTATGCGTGCAGGTAATGGTAATTCCACGCTAGTAACGAAACTCTGCCCAAATTTCGAAAAGTTTTTGTTGGTTCGTGTTTTCGAAGGGGTTCGATTCCGATTTAGGGTGCTAAATCGGGGTTGGGTCCTTTCAGCTTGGTATCAGAGCATTAGGTTGTCTGGTTCTGTAGACTTCTGTAGTCGTGTTTACTAAGGATATTTGAGAATGTACAGCATGTCTGGAATGGTGACCCGACCGGCCGGCGGATAATCATCAAATTCCGGGTGTTGTATGCTTTCAAATATTTGAAGTTCCATGATTACGTTCCACTTGTTGTGAACGATATTGTATTCATTAGGATGCCTCCTGACGTGCTTTCCGTGTCGTTTCGGTTGTGGATCCTGTTGAGGATCATACGACGCGTGATTTGCCAGTGAACAGTGGATTCGGATGAATATTCAGAGTTCAGTGAACTGTGTGGCACGGTTTGCCTGGTTGTTTGTGTATGAGTGTCTATATGTTGCCTCAGAGCTGAGATTTGTGGCAGTGATGTGTGCCTGAGTCGGTTTGTTGTGTTTGGTGGGCTGATATTGTGTGAGTTCCGGTTGCGACTCCATGGCCTACATTCAGGGTGTTGTGTATACGGTATTGGTTTAGCAGGCTATCCAGCAATCATATGTGGAGTGTTTACCCACCTGAGACAGAGATGCATTGTCCACATGTTGTTCCTGTTTGCACGTGTTATGTGGCTTCAGAGGAAGCAGTGCATGAGGTTCGAGATGAGTTTGAACCTGAGTATCAGAGAGATTCTGATTGATGTGCCTCGAGATATCCGTGAGGAGCTTAGTGTGCTGCACTCAGTGGCGAGGCTAGTGTAAGGGAAAGATGTACACGGTTTTTGATGTGACGGTTTGAGGAAAGTGGAGTCAGTAGTGAGAGATTGAGTTCTGATACTTCGGGATCAGTGACTTCATCAGACTGTGGCCTTTTCGGTTATGTTGAGGATCTTCTGCTGATCCATTTGGTGATGGTGGAGATCACAGAGTAGCGGATTTGCTCCTGTGGCATGAGTTTGGGCGATCGTTGGTGATCCTTTCACGCAGCAGGTGTTGCGGTGTCTTGTGTTTGTGGTACACTCTCTGTTGCCATTGTGGTGGCCAGGAGGATCACGTTACGAGGGAGCGCCCTTGGTCAGCTGTTGTAGCGGTTCGGCAGCTCAGAGTTTACGAGGAGATCCTCATGTTGTTCCTGCGGTCTGACTAATGCACCCTGTTGACGAGTTAGTCAGCAAGTCACAGTTGATGTGTGTGGCCACTTGGGCATGTTGGAGTTCGTGCCATGACCTTGTTTGAGGACAGACTTTTCTCCGAGGTTACTATTGCTTGATGTCCATGGCGATTGTACCTGTATCTCCACTTCCAAGGTTTTGGAGAGTGTTGCATCCACCCGGAGGTCACGAGATCCTTGTTGGAGGTTATGACTTAGCCGTGGATCTGTTATAGCTGGATATTGTGGTTTTGGTGTGTTTGTGAGTATGGACTTACTGGCGACGCAATTGGTTGTGTTCGAGTGCCTCGAGGAGGAGGTTGTGTTTCGACGACCAGATTTCCCCGAGATGCTGTTTCGTGGTGATGGTCGAGCGGATGATGGTAGAGATGGGTTATATTGTTTGCTTTGCTCAAGTTGTGGATACTACGGTTGTTGTGCCGTTATTGGTGACATTGAGGTGGTTTCCGAGTTTCCTGGCGTGTTTCGGAGGAGTTACCAGGTGTTCCTCCAGTTCGGGAGACCGACTACACTATTGAGCTTGTACTAGGCGCTGGACTCATTTTATCGACACATTGTCGTTCTGAGCCAGCGGAGCTGATGGAGCTACAGTTTTGACTCCAGGAGTTGCTGGAGGAGGTTTCAGGAGATTTCATGTGACCCAGCGTATTTGCGTGGTGTACTTTTGCATTGTGTGTATGGTTGATGGGTGGTTCGATGAGGTGGCGTATTGATTACTGGAAGCCTGATTCGTTTCAGAGGAGAGTGAGTATCCTCCGTTTCGGGTTGAAGATTGGTTTGTTCAGCTCGCGAGAGCTCCAGTCTTGTCGGAGATTGATTTCGGGACCGGATACCATCAGTTGAGGTTTGATGAGTCAGTTGTGGCTAGGACGACTTTCGGATCATGGTACGGGCATCAGGAGCTTTTGGTCACTTCATTGGTTGACCAATGCTCCGTAGATCATGTGGACTTGATGGACCAGGTGTTCAGATGATTTCTGGACGAGTTGCGGTCATGTTCGTTGGCAATGTCCTGATGTACTCCAGGAGTGTGAGCCAGTACCTGAAGCAGTTGCAAGCGGTTTTGCGGACTTCGCGAGATGATTAGTGTTTGTGAAATTCAGCTAGTATGAGTTTTGGCCAATTAGCGTAACGATTTTGGGTTGTGTGATGTTATCCGAGGGAGTTAGCGTGGATCCTGACCAGTTAGAAGCCGTGTTGATTTGGGGTTTGCTCTACCATTGTACCAGAGATCGGATGTCTCTTGGGTTTGGCAGGCTATTACTGATGGCTTGTGCAGGATTTTTATTCCGAATTGCCAATCTACTTTCCGGATTGACGAAAAGGCATCAAGTTCGAGTAGTTCGATGCACACGAGGAGAGTTACTTACTCCTGCAGGATGGTTGATCGTTGCTTCGGTTTTGTCCTTACTTGGCGACCGCAACGAGTTCGTGGGTTATGGTGTTGCATTGAGGTTTGGATTTGGTTATGCTTTGATGCTGTGTAGCAGAGCGGTGGCTCATGATTCCAGGCAGTGGAACTTTGTGTAGCTATATATCCTATGTATGATTTGGGTGTAGCTGTCTTTGTGTTAGCATCAGTGAGTTCGAGACGCTACTACTATGGCATGCAGCGCGGTGTAGGATGTACACTGACCACTGAGTTTCATCCACTTGCATTCTCGGCCAGATTTGGGCTTGAGGCAGTGTAGATGGATGGGGTCGACTCATGACAAGGACTGCACCTTTGAGCTTGTTCGAGAAAGGCTAGTGGTCGTACTTTGACCATCTGTTTGGGATGATGTTGATGCTGATACATTCAGTTGAGAGTCAGGAGCTTCAGTATTTCGTGAATGTGTGGCTCGAGTTTCCGTATTAGCCGAGTTATGAGCTACGAAGGCTGAGTTCGAGCGTGATGATGTTGAGGCTTATGGTTTTGCACGCGGTTGGCGCTAGTGGCACAGAGATGTGTCAGATACTTCGAGTTTACTACTCGTGACGCTACATGAAGAGCAATGTAGCTGCTTGTGTGTGCAGATGCCACATTTGTCGACTGGCGATGGCTAGGAGTCAGAGATGTGCCGAGATGTGTCATCCACTTGAGATTTCCGGTTCGACGTGGCGGTTGTTGTTGTGTTTGTGTATGTTTGTACGCACTTTGGTTGTGATACCAGTTGTTAGGCCTTTGTGGATCATTTGACGAACTCAGTACAGTTCCTTGTACTTTCGAAGATGATTCCAGTGGTTGGCTGGTATAGCTGTGTTTGGTGGAGGTTGGCCATACACGTGGTGTGCCTATGTCCCGATTCGCTGTCCGAGATAATCAATTACGACTGTGTGTTGGCGAGCTTTGCAGCGAGCATTGGGGACCAGATTACGAGTTAGTACCGGATCTTATCCTCGAATTGGCGGACGATCTTTGAGGACTATTCAGACCTTGGAGGGCATGTTGTGAACCACGGTATTGCAGTTCCGGAGGATTCGGGACCAGCAGTTTCAGCTGTTCGAGGTTGCTTGCAATACCAGGTTGTTGTCCACTGTGATTTTGATATTGTTTGACGTCGTTTTGAGGAACGATGTTGTACTTCATTGTGTTGGAGTGAGTTTGGTTTGAATTTGAGTTGATATTTGTTTCTAATTTTGTGGAGTGTGTTACCACAGACTGTCAGATTAGCGAAAATGGGTCGATAATTGTTTGAGTTCGATGCTTGAGTTTCGTTGGTATGAGCAGGTTGTGTTATGAATTGCCTTGATGTTTTGATCCATATGTGGCCATAGGCGAGTTTGTGTTATGCCGTATGGTTCGGCATCGCCTATAGTGTTGGCTTTGTGTGTTGTGTTCTGCGTGGCGGAACTATGTTTCAGGTTTGCTATGTGTTGTGTACCCTGTTTGTTCCTTATGTAGGAACACTTGGCGCTTGTGTGGAGCCAGTTCAGATTTGTGATTTGTGGGTACAGAGATTTCAGCACAGAGCTATCTCCTATTGTGGAGTCAGTTGCTAGAGTTATTTAGTTGATGTAGCCACTGGGCAGTTGAGCAGTATACAGAGGCAGTGCTCCTACCTTTGAGTTGGCAGACTTGGAAATTTCGAGGTCGAAATTTTTCTAAGGGGGGTCGATTTGTGACGACCCGAACCAGAATCAGCAGTACGACCAGCTAAGTACGTGAGTTACCGCGTAGTCACTGGTATCCGACGGTTGTTTGGAATCGCCGAGCTTGTTAACGACTTAATTATTGGCCGAGAATTGGAGCTGGGTCTCTTCTCGAGAATCGATCTACATGTGATTATGAGTTCGTGGGCGGTTTCGGATCGTCATTTGGACGACCGAGGAATTAGTTATGAATATTTGAAGTTCAGATTTAAATGGTGGGCTACTTAACGACTAAATTATCGGACGAGAATTTGGTTTTGGCTTCTTCACGGAAGTTGTTCAGAATTTAATTTCGAGTTTGTGGGAACTTCCGGAGCAAGATTTGGAGTTACGAGGAATTAGTTGCAAATTTTGCCGTTAGTTGATTATTTAGTCGATTTAATGTGTGTTGCTTTGAAGGGTTGACTTTTTATTTGGTTGGCCGATATGTTTGACTTCGGGTAATATTGGAAGAATATGTCGAGACGAGTTTGTGGCCGCGAGAATTATCGGAAACGGAATTACGACGAGAAAGTTACGTGCGTTTCAAGTTTGCCGAAATGGATAAGCATGAGTTTCCTTTTTGGGAAAGCTTTAAATAGTGCACTTACCTGTTTTGGAAAGTCAAGTTTGGGCATTAACTGAGTTGATTGGGTCAACCCAGTTTGACCGAGGTGGTGCGACACCCACCGTGCTCCACGGCGGTTCGCCGGCGACGATCCACTTCCGGCCACCGTTGGCCACGGCGTTGGTCCCATTCACTTCGTCTTGGACCACTGGTGGTGTTTCCGGCCTCCTCTCACGGCGTGGGACGCCGGAGGAGGGAGGAATTCCGGCCAAAATTGGAGGGTTTTTGCTTGAATTCGGGTTCCACTTTTCCGGCCAAATCGAGCTGAATTTTTGGATGGGCTTTGTAGCCCTCATTACCATGATGCTTCCCTGTAAGTTTCGTGTTTCAATTCGATGTATACATGGAGAATTTTGGATTGGAAAATTTGTGTACAATTCGGGTTTCATTGAAATTGGATGTGTTAGAGTAAAAATTGGACTTCGGTGTAGTTATGAAAGTTGCTCAGTGCAGGATTTTGAGTGGAATTGAGGTTTCCCCGCCGTGAAATTCTCCGGTCAACAGTGGCGCCGCCGTGGACGGCGGTCAACGGCGGCGGTCAACGGTCAGAATTGACTTTTTGACTTTCGACAAGTCGCATGTCATTTGACTCGAAATCGCGCTCCGATCGCAGTGGGGAGGTTCGTTTTTCGAGTTGAGCGTCCGAACGTAAAGCGAGGTATTTGAGGTGGTATATATGGATTTTCGACGATTCGTCGTATTCGAATTGTGTATTTCCGAGAACGGTGGTTTCTCGTGATTTGATTTGAATTGTCGGATTATAACTTTGAGTATTGGACATTGTGATTGTTCAGGTGTTCGTGATCGTTTGTTTGGCGAGGGGCATTCCGCCGGATCACGGGTTAACGCGATACGCGTTACGCCAGTCTGTGAGTGGACAATTTATTTTCACGGATTGTTTGCGAGTCTTTTATATGATTTTCGAACTTGAGCATGCGTATTGAGATTACGGATTACATGAGCATGTGTTTTACGAATATACGATTATACATATACGAATATACGTATACGAGTATATATACATTTATATGCTGTTTCATGCATTTGCATCGAGCTGTTTATGATTTGGTTTACACAGAGTACAGTCGTGGTTACGTTGTTGTATCGATACACTTTGCCTCTCGGTTGATCCCCGATGGTAGGCCGCCTGGAGGGGCGTTTCCCCAACCAGACCGGTGAGGGGCGTATCCCCGGATCCGAGGCCATTTCTGGCTAGAATCACGTGTGGGTCTGGGATCCCGTGATTCTGACTGTACTAGCACGGTGTGTGTCCATGAGTGACCCCGTGGGATTTTTACTTGCATGCTCAGTACACTGGAGGAGTATGAGTTTTACCTCGTGTACTTGTTATGTTATTTACCTAGACTCGCATATGTTATTTTATATATATATCAACTGGTGAAAGACATTTATTTTCGTCCACTCACTCTAACGTGTTTATTGTCTTTCACCTGGGCTTTTCGGTTTCCGTGTCCAGTTTGCAGTTCAGGTTCTGGTGTCGCACGTCGTGGTCGGAGGCATAGTGCTCGAGCTACTTTGTTTCATCCAGTAGGTTTATTGTTCTACCTACTGTGGTATGAGTATACGATTATGTATTAGATGTCGCTCTGAGCTTCCTATTGAATATGTTATACGATTTTACACTGGATTTCAGTAAAGTGTATATATATTTTCTACTTTACGTTATTGTTGATATATTGAGAAATCCGGTTGGGGTTGGTGCCCACGGTTTGCTTTTTGTGGCATAGGATGGAGTGTATTTTATGCGTGCAGATAATGGTAATTCCACGCTAGTAACGAAACTCTGCCCAAATTTCGAAAAGTTTTTGTTGGTTCGTGTTTTCGAAGGGGTTCGATTCCGATTTAGGGTGCTAAATCGGGGTTGGGTCCTTTCATCTGCTGAGCAATGTTACTGTTTTTAGGAAAAGAAACCAACAGTAGTTAGGTAAATGAGGTTCCAGAGCTTTCGTAAGTTGTTGCATGAAATCTGAATTTTGCTTGATAATGTGTTGGCTAAGCTCTTGCTGCTGAAGTGGTTTGTTTTGTAATATGGAGACTTTTGCTGTGGGATAGACTTCATGGTAGGTGGCATATGTAAGAGTTCTAGAGTAGTAACTAGCAGCCTGATGTTAATTTGTACATTACCTGCAATTAATCTTGACATTTTCTTAGCATCGGTTTGCTTACTCATTTAAACATAAACTCTTACACAGTACATTGCCTGCGTTCTCAATTTTGGATTAGTGATTTGGAACATCTTCTTCCAAATCGAATAATGTCGGATTTCCACTCATAATCTGCATGTTCTCCTTACTGACAATTGTACTATTTCAAGCTTGGACAAAGATCGTTAATTAAGTACTCAATTTAAACATTTGACCAATTTGTTACTTACACTTTCGTAAATGTCCTTACCCCAATTTGTTTGTTTACGACTTCCGAATTCGATTTTTCTTTAGGAAAAAAAATTACCTTGCTAATTTACTCTCTTTTTTTTAAGTTAAACACCACATTAGTCACTTTCGCCGTTACATATGTGACACAATCATTCTCTGACTTTATTTTCATAAAACTTTGATGTCATTGAGTTAATAAGTCATATGGTACCCAACACATAAATCAAACCAATAATGCCAAAAAATTTATAGTTTCGGCGTAACAATTCAAAGAGAGAAAGTTACGTGTGACAAACTTCCGTCAAATAAAGAATTGCATCCCACATGTATAAGTAGACATGCAACTGAGCAGAAATCCATAAGCACGAACTCATTGCTCATAAACCATCTCGCTATGAATACCCTTTCCATCGCGACAACACAACCACTAACCATAACCTCTTTACACGACCAACCAATCCGCCTGCACATCTCGTTTACACCATGGCTGATGCTAGCTATACTGAGATACTTGCCAACAATGAGTAATTGATCCTCTGGCTACCCCCAAAGATGAGAAATACTCCCGTCCCGAATACGGGCAAGTGGTGCAAGTATCACGAGATTGAATACCATAATACTGAAGAATGCGTGATGTTGAAGAGGATTATCCAGAAACTTTTTGATGATGGCAAGTTGGACCAATACAAGGCTAACACCACACATTAGGTCAAACTGATTGAAGTAAGAGGCACCATCAATACATCTTTGGAGGAAAGTGAAAGGCTGATGCACATATTCGAAGAAGGTCGGGATGTCTTTAGTGTATCGTGTCAAAGTGGGGTAAAGGCCCAACGCCGTTCTTAGAATCCTATAACATTTTCCAAGACCGATGAGCGCAACACTCCCGCTACGGAGATGCCATTTATCATCAACACCTTGATAAACAGGTTCAATATGTAGCGCATTCTAATTGATAGCAGATCCGGTGACAATGTTATCTTCTTCCCTGCCTATAAGCAGCTACATCGTCCGTGAAGTAAGCTTACTCAGGACAATGAGTCGCTCATGAGTTTTTCAAGCACATGCGCATGGGTTTGAGAGCGCATGGCACTCCCCAAAACAAGGTACACAACGATTTCAAATTGGTGGACTTACCCTCTTCCTATAATGTTATTTTGGGACTCCCTGCCATCAAAAACCTCAAGATCATCCTCGCTAACAACATGATTTACCTCCAATTTCCAACTGACTTCAGTATTGGCTCTGTCAGGACTTTTGATTTTATTTAGCGCCCTATTAATCCTCCCACAGGAACAATGACACGCCAAGAGATATTAGCTATTAAGGACAAAAGCGTTAAGCCCGAAGCACCTAATGATCCTCGTGATAGGTTAAACATTATCCATCCTGTTGATGAGAACATTTATGTCAACACAATCCATCTCGAGAGCATCCTTAGCGTATAGTAAAAATCGGTACTGAGCTGGACCCGGTCATCGCCAAAGAACTCGTTCAGTTTCTGGTCATATCACTACAAGAAAAACACACTTAGGCGACAAAAAATTTTCGTCGCCTAAGTGATATTTTTCGTTGCCTAAGTACTTAAGCGACAAAATGTTCGTCGCCCAGGTTTCGTTGCCTAAGAATTGTTGCTTAGGTACCTAGACAACGAAATTGATTCATTTTTTTCGCCTGAGTACCTTCTTAGGCGACGAACAGTGGTGCGTCGTCTAAGTACTTAGGCGTCGAAAAATTGTCCCTCTGAAAGAAAAATATTTTCATCGTCTCAGAGGCCACGGCAACGACGAAAATATTTTGTCGTCTCAGAGACCACTTCGACGATGACGACGTTCTGTCATCTAAGTACCCTACTTAGACGACAAAACATGTTCGTTGTCTAAGTGAATGCACTTAAGCGACAAAACACGTCTATTTCGTCGCCAAAGTTAATAGTTATGTTTTTTTTAATTAAATAAATAATTAATAATACTTTTAAAAATTATATAAATTAATATAAAAGTTAATAATTAATAAAATATTCATTAAAGTAAAGAAAATATAAGTTTATTTTTTAAACATTAAAGAAAATACAAAACTAAACTATGGGGGGGAGGGTAAACAGGCCGCCTATTCCGCTGTTGCCGGTCTGATCGTCGTCCTTGGGCCTGTGAGGAGGGGGGACGACAAGAGTCCTCGGGAATGGGCAACCTCATGCGTGCATACATCACAAAGAAGTCGGTCTTCCTTTGGTTTTGCGCGTCCAACTGCCCCTGCATCGACCTGGTCTACTCCCAGGCCAGATCGACCGAGTCCTGTGCCAATCGAGCCTGCTCTTGTGCGGATCAGACCGCCTCGGCATCGACCCCACCTCGCCTATTGGACAATGATACAGAGGGCTGGGACGGCAAATGTCTATGGACCCTTCGTTTAAACCCACGAACCTCCTTGCCAACTCGACGACCGTAAACAGCATCGGCAATGGCAATCTGGCTCTCCACCGATAAAGGGGGCACCTCTTGGGCGTCATACCCGGGTTTTCCAGCTGCGTGTTCGCCAACTACTCCTAGGCCATTTCTGTCAACCGCGCCTGAAATTAAAAATATAATTACCGTTATAGTAAATTTCAATATATTTTGGAAGTACGATTAAATTGAATTGAGTTAGACAAGATGAGTCACTTACCCCTTGTTGACTCACTTCATCATCAACCCCAGGCCTAACATAAGCTGAGACGCTGGCATCCAGGAGAGAATGCTTCGAACCCGCATCCTTATGCTCCTTTGCGATGAACATGAAGCCTTTGGAGCCCGAAGTATGGTGTTTATCCTTCTTGACACGGTTTTCCTTGTTGGCATCCGACCTAACTTGTTGAAAATAAAATTATTCAATAATAAATAAATGGTTAAAATAAGAAATTATTTAATTTTCTCAATTTAAAGGAAATGGAGACGAACCTTATACTTGTCGGACTCAAAGTGTCCGACCAACCATTTCCACTCCTGTTCCCTTCCATTCCGCAGCTCATGTGGGACAGTCGTGGCGCCGTGTCGGAGATAGTACTTGCGCATGTCGTACTTCCAAGCTTTGAAAATTTTCTTGGCCATGGTGTTGATATGCTCCATCATCTCCGACGTGCCGTCGATATCAAAATATGCCTAGAAAAAAAAATAGAACGTAAACATTATGCCTAGATTTGTGGTTGGTAATTAATTATTAAAATATAAAAAAAATTAAATAGTATTATAGAGAGTTCGCAGTACACCCTCAACCTCTCGGATTTAGGTAGCTTGTTCCACGAAGCGGCAACCATACAGATGTTGTTCCGTATGATTGAGCCGATGGTGTGCGACGTGAGGCTGCCGAGTTGCAAAGATAGAGGGTCTCGGATGAAATCGTCGAACAGCATCGGGATCTTCTTCCCGGTCGACCTGACTATGCGCTCGATTTTTCCGGCCTTCCCAAATCCCCGACTCCGTTTGGGGACCTCATCTGACGGCTGCCTCCTCGTCGTGCACCGTGCGCTGTAGTGAACGAAGTCGTCGACCGACTCCGTGGAACCTTCAGACGTCGCTGTTGAAGTGGTGACAGGCGGGTCGTCAGTATAAGCAGTGGCTGCCTCATTTGGAGCATGAGGAATTGGGCCAGTCGGAAACCCGAACAATTTAGAGGAATCAAAACGGTCTCCTCCGACTCAGTTTGGCTCCAACCCATTGCTTGTGCAATGGGATGCAGTTCAGCTTCCCTCTCTTCTTGCGATCGCCTCTTCTTTGGCGTCATCGATCATAATTAATGAAGCTGAAAAAATTATTTATTAACAATATATATTCAAATTAATCCAAATTTCATCAAATATAAATATATCCAATTTCTCTAAATTTCAAAAAAAAAATTGAATTTAATCCAAATTTCACAAATAACATCAACGTATGATTAAATTCAATTCGATATATATTACCAATTTACGAATAAATTCAATTCGATATATGTTACTAATTTACCATCCAAATTTTACAAAATTATCCAATTTATATACATTTTATAAATTTATCCAAATTTCAAAAATATATCTAAATTTATCTAATTTATTCAAATCTCACCAATTTAATTATCCAATTTAGTTCATGGCATTTATATTACAAATTTATATTAAAAATTTATTTATCCAACTTATATTACCAATTTACCAAATAATTAACATCAATATATTCAAAACTATATCTATACATTATATATACAATACTAAATACATTATACGTACTAAATACATGCATTACCAAAAATATATATCTATATATATACAATATAGACAATTAATATTTCATTTATTAATTAACAATATATCCAAAAATATATATACAAATTAAATCTATATACACAATATATATGAAATACGTACACAACATGTATTATATGTATATATAAATATATATATATATATAGAGAGAGAGAGAGAGAGAGAGATTATATCGACTGCAACGTTGAAGGGAGGCGGCGGGGAGGAGGGCGGCCGGAGAAGAGATCAAAGAGGAGGAGTGAGGGGGCGACGACGGTTTTTGAGGAGAGGAGTGAGGGGGGAAGCCGGACGGCGGGAGAGGGAGAAGAGAGGCGGTGACGACGACATTGTAGGAGGAGGAGGCGGCGACTTTGGGAGAGATCAGAGAGAATGAGAGAGAATGGAGAGAGAGAGAGAGAGACTGGTTCGAAACGAGTACAAATTTTTGGATATATACATTGACTTAGGCAACAAACCGATGGTTTTCATCGCCTAAGTGCTTTAAGGCGATGAAAACCATCGGTTCTTCGCCTAAGTGGAATTTAATATGACCTAAAAAATGAGGCACACTGGAAATTGAACCCACTTAGATGAAGAAAAGGTTTTTTTCGTCGCTTAAAACCTACACTTAGGCCACACAAAAAAACCCTGTCGTCATCTAAGTGATATTCAAACGTGGCCCAAAAAAAAGACGCACAAGAACTGAACGCCAAATATTTTGACTTAGGCGACGAACGTGATATATTTCGTCGCCTAAGTTGTTGTTTTTCTAGCCAGAAAATTTGGGCGCACGGACCAAACCGCCAAAAAAATTGGTCTTAGGCGACAAACCAATGTGTTTTCATAGCCTATGTGAGACCTCTGGCGACGAAAAAACCTTGGTTCGTTGCCTAAGTGAATATTTAAAAAAAATTATATAAAAATTATTTTTGTGTAGTTACTTATAAATTAAAAAAATGAACCATTGGATATAACCATTATATTTGTACAATATTGTTAAAAAAAATTGAACCTAATTAGGATTAATTTAGGTTTCAATCGAATGAATTTAATTAGTACGTGATTATCAAAAAATAATTAAAAGACGGGCACTATGGTAAAAATATTTCGTAAACTCGTTTTCGAAGTTACGGGTGTTTATCTCATCGTAAAAACTTAATTTATCAACTAAAAAACTTTAATTGAAACTTAATAGCCAAAATTTATTAGAGATTAAAAGTTTGCGGTATATCTAATAATGTTGTATAACTTAAGTGTTCGTATGTCTATATTTACTCCACATGAACATTAATGAAATTTAATTTTGACAAAACAACTGTTGGATATATTAATCATAACATAATATGTAAGTTCATGAATTTTCATTGAAACCAAAGTTCGTTAAGGGTTTGATCGGCGTAGTCAACCATAAAACCGAAATTTCAACGAAACAGAAACGTTGATATGCGAATCTTCGTAACTTCGATTTTCGAACCGTCTACGCTCTGAACAAAAAAAATTATATTTTAAGGTGGTATGCATGGTCGTGCTCTTAGAGGTTAAATTGTGAAACTATGACTTAGGCGACGAAAACAGTTGTATTTCGTTACCTAAGCTTCCTCTTAAGTGACAAACACAACTAGTTTTGTCACCTAAGTAATTCCGGGTTAGGGGACAGGGTTTAGGGGTTAGGGTTAGGGGAAAGGGTTTAGGGGTTTACGGTATGTAGGGTTTAGGGTTTAGGGTATGACTTAGGCGACGAAAAGAGTTTCTTTCGTCGCTTAAGAAGTCACTTAGGTGACAAACAAATTAGGCGACGAAAAGAATTTGGTTCGTCACCTAAGTACCTACTTAAGAGATGAAAGCAACTCTTTTCGTCGCCTAAGTAATACCCAACATACCAAAGTGAAAATTGTGCGTCAAAGTATCATCTAAAGTAGACGCGAAGAAATATGATGTAAGGTTATATATATATATAAGGTAATTAATAATTAATTAAGCATTAATTAACTAATTATTCAAATTCAATTCATGATCGAGGCCGATCAATCCGAACCAGTTCAATTCTGGATCCATTAGTTATGTCGGGAATGACAGAATAATTGTACTAGTACACCGATCCTCGTTAAAAAAATCTTCGAATTCAGAATATTAATTATATTGTACTCCTCATCGATCATAATATAATTAATCATCATTATCTCGAAAAAGTGAGATTACAATAATTAATTACCAATTGATATTTCTAGTTGTTATATTGTAGTCCTCGTCATAATCATCATCATCATACTCAACACTATTACCCGATTGCTCCTCCTCCTTATCATACTCAACGTCATCTGATGAATATCCTAAGTCCTCGTCGTCATCTTGCATCTCATCTTCACTGTCATCATTCTCTGGATCTATAATCTCATATTGAGTTAGATCCATAGAGCCATCAGACATGGGTAAGTGTTCACTAGCTTGAACCATTTCTATTATGTCGGAGCGGATGACAGAAATATTAGGCTCTTGATATGCAGGAATGTCTCATTGCGATTCAGCATCTTTCGTCGCCGACGTCCCTTCAGTTGTCGTGGTATTTCATATTTATCGATTAGAGATATGGTTCACTATTTTCCACCCTTCACCAGCTTTTGGATCATCAAGATAGAACATCTACCTAACTAAGGTGGCAAGAGCGAAAGGCTCATCCTCATACCAGCTTAAGTTTGTATCGACTGATAAAACGCCCAGGTCTTTCTTTGTATACTTGAACCATTTGCACTTGAATAGGAAAACGTTGACATCATTCCTGTAACATAGCTGAATGACATATTGTGACGACCCAAACCAGAATCAGTAGAGTAATCAGTACGATTCACGAGATTAAGCGTAATCGCGATTAATCGATAATTGTGTGATTTGCTGGATTAGTTCGCGACTTAAATATCGGCTAAGAATTTGAATTGAGTTTCTTCATGGAAGTTGTAGAGCACGTGATTTCGAGCTCGTGGGCAGTTCCGGATGAGTTTTCCGATAACCGAGGAATATAATATGATTATTTGAAGTTTCGGTTTATCGACGAGTTTATCCGTTCGTCTCGTATTTATCCGAATCGTAATGGTTATCCATTTTGGATTGTTGATCGTCCCGAGACGCGAGTATAAATATCGAAAATAGTCGAAAAATTGTCGAAAACACTGTTTAAGGCGTTGACCAGCATTGACTTTCCTTTTTAGGGCTGTTGACCATTGACCTTGAAGGACAACTTACCCGTTTGAATTTTCGCCGGCCGACTTGGATTTTCCGGCCACCTCCGGCCACGTGAGGGGTATAATCCTTCTTCCCTTGAGTTTCTAAGTGGTTTAGTGTTTGAAATTTTGTAAATTGGTGATGTTTTGAATGGTTTCAAATCGGGTTTGGTATTCGGATTTCGCCGATGATGGTTCGTGGTGTTCCGGCGAGCCACGGTGGCGGGGGTGAGAGGGTTTTGATTCCCCTTGCCCCTGTGAAGCTTCCTATGTGATTAATTGAGGTTCGATTTGGGGTTTTGGTTGAATCGTGATGGGTTGCCAGAGTTGAACTCCGATTTGGGTTCGAGCTGTTTTGGAGAGGTTCCGGTGAGAATTGGGTCTTGTGGTAGTTGGAAATTGTGTTGGGCTTGAGGTGATCTTGAGATCTGGAGATTCCTCGCCGGAGAAACTCTCCGTTGACGGCATGCCGCCGCCGCCGGCGCTCCGGCGAGAAAGTTGACATTTTGGTTTTCGATGATTTTAATGTCATTTTTCTCGAAATCGCGCCCCGATCATCGCCTTGAGGTTTTCGAATTGATTTGGGTATCGGATTTTCAGTCGAGGGTTTCGAGTGGAGATTTCGATAATTCAGTCGATTATTTTATACAGTTTTATATGTTTTCGGGAACGGTTGGTTTCCGTGATTAAGTACAGAGTTGTGGGCTATGATTTTGATCAAATATGTTTTATGATTATTCAGGGGATCAAGATCGTGCTTCGGGCGAGGGATCGTCTACCGGGCCACGAGATTAGCGCGGGTGCGCGTTTTGCTCACCTGTGAGTGGACAACTTCTTTTCACTATTAATCACGAGTCATTATATACATTTTACGAGCATGAACAGGCACATGAGATTATGTTTATTATGAGCATGTGTTATACGATTATGCTTATATCATTATATATTACGTATATGCATTTATATTTTGCTTTATGCATTTGCATCGACCTATTTACGATTTGGTTTACATAGAGTACAGTCTCAATTTATGTTGTTGTATCGATACACTTGCATCTCGGCTAATCCCCGATGGATGCCTACCAGGAGGGGCAGTACCCCAGAACCGAGGCCTTTCTGGCTAGAATCACGTGTGGGTCTGGGATCCCGTGATTCGGACTGTAGTAGCACGGATGTGTCCATGAGTGACCCCGTGGGATTTTCTATGCATGCTTTGTACGTGGGTCGGAGTCAGCATCTCCTCATGTACCATTTGATTTTCATGCATTTGACTCGCATATGTTTTTATAACATATATTATTCGGCGAAAGACATTTATTTTCGTTCACTCACTCTAACAGTTTTCATGTCTTTCCCCTGGGCTTTTCGGTTTCCATGCCCAGTTTGCAGTTCAGGTTCTGGTGTTTCACGTCGTGGTGGGAGGCTAGTAGTTCGAGCCACCTGTGTTTTCCAGTAGGTTTTTTGTTTCGCCTACTGATGTATATATTGTATATATTTACACTAGAGGTCGCTCTGATACATTCTGATACATGTTTTATACGGATTTTCTTGGATATACTATATATTACAGTATGTTTACTGTTTATTGATATTGAATGATATTGAGAAATCCGGATGGGATTGGTGCCCACGGTTTGGCTTTTGTGGCATATGATGAAGTGTTATTTTCCGAGTGCAGGTATTGGCAATTCCGCGTTAGTAGCGTTACTCTGCCGAAATTTTCAATGGTTTTTGTTGGTTCATGTTTTCAAAAGGGGTTCGATTCTGATTTAGGCAACTAAATCGGAGTTGGGTCCTTTCACATATATAAGAGCCTCCTAATATATATCATTGTCATCCTCAACCGCGACCCCACTATTTTGTGTTCTTCTTCCTTCATCTCGGGCCAATGAATGAAATTTTACACCGTTTACAAAACACTCGGGGTAAATATAGTGTCTAACCGGCTTCCCTGCTAGCAAGTGCTTTGGCCAGGATCACCACCCCCGTGGTTATCGGATTTTTGTAGATCAATCATCTGTAACAATTCGGATTAAAATATTATTAATTAAAGTAAGTGTTTAATTTCTACAAACATATATATAATTAAATAAGTAAACATACATACCCATTGGAGGAAATAATCAGAGAACTTCTTCTTAACAACTTTTTCAAACCAAGCTAAACTTTTGTTCAGATGTAACGCCTGAAGGTTCTCCCTATACGCCTTCATGTAAGGCTCGACTTTGTCACAGTCTCGCATGAAAGGACCCAACCCCGATTTAGCTCCTTAAATCGGAATCAAACCCCTTCGAAAACACGAACCAACAAAAACTTTTCAAAATTTGGGCAGAATTTCGTTACTAGCGTGGAATTACCATTACCTACACGCGGAAAATACACTTCATCCTATGCCACAAAAAGCAAACCGTGGGCACCAATCCCATCCGGATTTCTCAATATATCAACAGTAAAATAAATCAGTAAATATATCTATACTTTACTGAAATCCGGTGTAAAATCGTATAGCATATACAATAGGACGCTCAGAGCGACTTCTAATACATAATCATATACGCATACCACAGTAGGTAGAACAATAAACCTACTGGATGAAACAAAGTAGCTCAAGCACTATGCCTCCGACCACGACGTGCGACACCAGAGCCTGAACTGCAAACTGGGCACGGAAACCGAAAAGCCCAGGGGAAAGACAATAAACACGTTAGAGTGAGTGGACGAAAATAAATGTCTTTCACCAGTTGATATATATGTTATAAAAACATATGCGAGTCGAAATATAAATAAATCAAATCAAATAGTTTACGAGGAGACGCTGACTCCAACTCGTAAACAGAGCATGCATAGAAAGTATCACGGGGTCACTCATGGACACGTCTGTGCTAGTACAGTCAGAATCACGGAGTCCTTGACTACCACGTGATTCATAGCCAGAAAGGCCTCGGTTCCGGGGTACTGCCCCTCGTCAGTCAGGTAGGGGTACTGCCCCTCCTGGTGGCCTACCATCGGGGATCAGCCGAGAGGCAAGTGTATCGATACAACAACGTAACCACGATTGTACTCTGTGTAAACCAAATCATAAACATTTCGATGCAAATGCATGAAATAGCATATAAGTGTATGTATATTCATATACGTATATCCGTATATATATATAATCGTATAATCGTAACACATGCTCATATTAAACATAATCTCGTAAGAAATCTCATGCCAGTAAAACCATAATCATGCTGCATGCTCAAGTTCATAAAATGTATATAAAAGACTCGCAATCATTCCGTGAAAATAAAATGTCCACTCACAGACTGGCGTAACGCGATACGCGTTAACCCGTGATCCGGCGGAATGCCCCTCGCCAATCAAACGATCACGAACACCTGAACAAACACAATGTCCAATACTCAAAGTCATAATCCGACAACTCAAATCAAATCACGAGAAACCACCGTTCTCGGAAACACACAATTCGAATACGACGAATCGTCGAAAATCCATATATACCACCTCAATACCTCGCTTTACGTTCGGACGCTCAACTCGAAAAACGAACCTCCGCACTGCGATCGGAGCGCGATTTCGAGTCAAATGACATGCGACTTGTCGAAAGTCAAAAAGTCAACTCGTTGACCGTTGACCGTCGTTGACCGCCGTCCACGGCGGAGCTACCCTTGTTCCACTCAAATCACCCTCTGAGCAACTTTGTCAACTGCACCGAAGTCCAATTCTCACTCTAACATGGTCAATTTCATGAAAAACCGAATGAACACACAAATTTCAAATCCAAAATTCTCCTTCCACAAATCGAATTAGAACACCAAACTTACATGGTAGCTTGTAGGTGAGGAGAGCTTCAAAGCCCAGTAAAAATTGCAGCTCAATTCGGTCCAAATCGAAGAACTCGAATCACAAAGTTTTCCCTCCATTTTGGCCGGATTTTTCTTCCATTTCCGGCAAGCCTTGCCGTGAAAGAAGGCCGGAGTCACCCTCAAGGGACCAAGGCGCATCGAATGGGACCAACCCCGTCCCACGGGGTGGCCGGAATCGATCGCCACCGCGAGCCACCGTGCATCCCGTCGCCAACTCCTCTCTCCACCGAGTTGACTCGGTCAACTCGGTCAAACCCCATTATGGTAAGTCTTTGACTTGCCCAAAATAGCAGGTTGCTATATATAGTCTTTCCCAAAACGGAAACTTCATAATTATCCATTACGACAAACTTCAAACGCGCGTAACTTTCTCGTCGTAATTCCGATTCCGATAATTCTCGCGGCCACAAACTCGTCTCGACATATTCTTCAATAATCACTCAAATTCAAACACATCGGCCAATCGGATAAAAAGTCAACTGTTCAGCCCAAACACATAATAAATCGACTAAACCAACAACAAACGGAAATATTTGCAACTAATTCCTCGTAACTCCAAATCATGCTCCGGAAGTTCCCACGAACTCCAAATTAAATTCTGAACAACTTTCGTGAAGAAGCCGAGAACAAATTCTCGTCCGGTAATTTAGTCGTTAAGTAGCCCACCATTTAAATCCGAACTTCAAATATTCATAATTAATTCCTCGGTCGTCCAAATAACGATCCGGAACCGCCTACGAACTCGTAATCACATGTAGAACGACTCTCAAGAAGAGACCCAGCTCCAATTCTCGGCTAATAATTAAGTCGTTAACAAACTCGGCGATTCCAATAACCGTCGGACAACTGCGACTACGCAGTAACTCATCGATCAAGCTGAACATACTGCTGATTCAGATCCAGGTCGTCACAACTCGACCCCCCTTAGAAAAATTTCGACCTCGAAATTTCCGAGTCTGCCGACTACAAGGTAGGAGCACTGCCTCTGCATACTGCTCAACTCACCAACTGCAATCTCAACTGAACAACTCTGATCATAAACTCCACAATAGGAGACAATTCCGTGCTGGAATCCCTGTACCCTCAAATCACAAATCTGAAGTGGCTCACACAATCGCCAAGTGTTCCTACATAAGGAACAGATAGGGTACACAATGCAAAACCAACCTAAAACACAGTTTCGTCACACGGAACACAACACACATAAAAGCCAACAATATAGGCGACGCCGAACTATACGGCACAACACAAACTCGCCTATGGCCACATATGGATCAAAACATCAAGGCAAATCACAACACGACCTGCTCATAGCAACGAAACTCAAGCATCGAACTCAAACAATTATCAACCCATTTCCGCTAATCTGACAGTCTGTGGTAACACACTCCACAAAATCGGAAACAAACATCAACTCAAATTCAAACCAAACTCACTCCAACACAATGAAGTACAACATCGTTCCTCAAAACGACGTCAAACAATATCAAAATCACAGGGACAACAACCTGGTACTGCAAACAACCTCGAACAGCTGAAACTGCTGGTCCCGAATCCTCCGGAACTGCAACACCGAGGTCCACAACATGCCCTCCAAGGCCTGAATAGTCCTCGAAGATCACTCGCCAATCCGAGGATAAGAATCGGTACTAGCTCGTAATTTGGTCTCAAATGCTCACTGCAAAGCTCACCAACACTTAGTCGTAGCTGATCACCTCGATCGGCGAACTGGGACACAGGTACACCACGTAGATGGACAACCTCCATCAAACACAGCTATACTAGCCAACCATTGGAATCATCTCCGAAAGTACAAGGAACTGTACTGAGTTCGTCAAATGATCCACAAAGGCCCGACAACTGGTATCACAACCAAACTGTACACATACACACACAATCACAGCAGCAACCGTCACGTCTAATCGGAAATCTCAAATGGCTAACACATCTCGGCAAGTCTCTGCCTCCTAGCCATCGCCAGTCGACGAATGTGGCATCAGCACACACAAGCTGCGCTCGCACAAGCTGCTATATCGTTCTTCATGTTGCGTCACGAGTAGTAACTCGAAATATCAGACACATCTCTGTACCACTAGCGTCAAACGCGCGCAAAATCACGAGTCTCAACATCACCACACTCAAACACCGCTCTCGTAGCCCACACTCAACTAATACGGAAACTCGAGTCACACACACATGAAATCTCGACTCTCGACTGAATGCATCAGCAACAACATCATCCCAAACGGATGGTCAAAGTACAACCACTAGCCTTTCTCGAACAAATTCAAATGTGCAGCCATAGTCGATAGTAGACTCCCTTCATCTACACTGCCTCAAGCCCAAATCTGGCCGAAAAATGCAAGTGGATGAAACTTAAATGATCAGTGCACATCCTACACTGCTCTGCACGCCATAGCTATAGTATCTCCAACTCTCTGGTGCTAACACAAGGACAGCCACACCCAAATCATACATAGGATACGTAACTTCATAAGGTTTCCACTGTCCGTAACCATGAGCCATCGCTCTGCTACACAGCATCAGAGCACAACCAAAATCTATACCTCGATGCATCGCCATAACCCACGAACTTGTCACGATCGTCAGGTAAGGTCAACACCAAAGCAACGGTCAACCATCCTGCAGGAGTAAGTAACTCTCCTCGCATGCATCGAACCACTCGAACTCTACGCCTTCTCCGTCAATCCGGAAAGTGTAGTGGCAATTCGGAAATATCCTGCACAAAGTCGTCGGTAATAGCTTGCTAAACCCAAGAGACCTCTGATCTCTGGTACAATGGTAGGGCAATTCCCAAACCAACACGGCTTCTACTGGTCAGGATCCACGTCAACTCCCTCGGATAGCATCACACAGCCCAAAATCTTCACACTAATCAACCAAAACTCGTACTGGCTGAACTTCACAAACACAACATCGTCTCGCGAAGTCCGTAAAACCGCTTGCAACTGCTTCAGGTACTGGTCCACACTCCGGGAGTACTTCAGGATGTTGCTGACGAACATGGCCGCAACTCGTCCAGAATCGTCTGAACACCTGGTTCATCAAGTCCACACAATCTACAGGGGCATTGGTCAACCAAACAGTGTGACCAAGAACTCCTGATGCCCGTACCGAGATCCGAAAGCTGTCCAAACCACATCTGACTCATCGGTCCTCAACTGATGGTATCCGGACCCGAAATCAGTATTCAACAAGACTGAAGCTCTCGCGAGCTGATCAACCAATCGTCAATCCGAAGCGGAGGATACTTGCACTCCCCTGAAGCAAATCAAGCTTCCGGTAGTCAATGTACCACCATGTCGAACCATCCGATATCCGTATACCCAAATGCAAAAGCACACACACAAGTATGCGGGGTCGTCTAAAATCTCCTGGAACCTCCTCCAGCAACTCCTGGAGTCGAAACTATAACTCCATCAGCTCCGCTGGCTCCGAACGACAAGATGCCGGTAAAATGAGTCCAGCGCCGGGTACAAACTCAATGATGTAGTCGGTCTCCTGAACTGAAGGAACACCTAGTAACTCCTCCGGAACACGCCAGAAAACTCGAAAACCACCTCAATGTCACCCATAACGGGCACAGCAACCGAAGTATCCACAACATGGGCTAAGCGAGCAACACAATCCGTCTCCATCCTCCGCTCGACCATCACCGCGAAACAGTATCTTGGGGAAATCTGGTCGTCAAAACACAACCTCCTCCTCGAGGCACTCGAACACAACCAAATACGTCGTCGGTATGTCCATACTCACAATCACACCAAAACCACGATGTCCAGCTACAACAAATCCACGGCTAAACCATATCCTCCAACAGGGATCTCGTAACCTCCGGATGGATGCAACACTCTCCAAGACCTCGGAAGTGGAGATACAGATACAATAGCCATGGATATCAAACAACAGCAACCTCGGAGAAAAGTCTGTCCTCAACAAGGTCATGGCACGAACTCCAACATGCCCAAATAGCCGCCCACATCAATTGCGACTTACTGAATGGCTCGTCAAAATGGTACATGGATCAAACCACATGAATAGCATCATGATCTCCTCGTAACTCTGAGCTACCAACTGCTACAACAGCTGGCTGAGGGCGCTCCCTCGTAACGTGACCCTACTGGTCACCGGAACAGCAACTGAAAGTACTCCTCGAACACAAATCACCGCAACACCTGCTGCGTGAAAGGATCACCAACGATCACCCGAACTCATGCCGCAGGAGCAAGTCCGCTACACTGTGATCTCCGCCATCACTAAACGGACCAACAGAGGATCCTCATCATAATCGAAAAGGCCACAGCCTGATGAAGTCACTGATCCCGAAGTATCAAAACTCGATCAACCACATCAAAATCTCGACTAAATCCACTTTCCTCAAACCGTCACATCGAAAACCGTGTACACCTTTCCTTCCTCAATAGCCTCGCCACTGAGTGCAACACACTAAGCTCCTCACGAATAACTCAAGGCATATCAATCAGACTCTCTCTGGTACTCAGGTTCAAACTCATCTCGAACCTCGTACACTGCTTCCTCTGAAGCCACATAACTCGTGCAAACAGGAACCATCATGTGAACAATGCATCACTGCCTCAGGTGGGTAAACACTCTACATATGATTGCTGGATAGCCTGCTAAACCATTACCGTATACACAACACCCTGAATGTAGGCCATGGAGTCGCAACCGGAACTCACACAATATCAGCCCACCAAACAAAACAATCTGACTCAGGCAAACATCACTGCCAAAAATTTCAGCTCTGAGGCAACACATAAATGCTCATATACACAACCACCAGGCAAACCGTGCCACACAGTTCACTGAACTCTGAATACTCATCCAAATCCACTGTTCTCTGGTAACTCGTGCGTCGATTGATCCTCTATAGGATCCACAACCGAAACGACACGGAAAGCACGTCAGGAGGCATCCTAATGAATACAATATCGTTCACAACAAGTGGAACGTAATCATGGAACTTCAAATATTTGAAAGCATACAACACCCGGAATTTATTGATTATCTGCCGGCCGGTCGGGTCACCATTCCAGACATGCTGTACATTCTCAAATATCCTTAGTAAACACGACTACAGAAGTCTACAGAACCTATAACCTAATGCTCTGATACCAAGCTGAAAGGACCCAACCCCGATTTAGCTCCCTAAATCGGAATCAAACCCCTTCGAAAACACGAACCAACAAAAACTTTTCAAAATTTGGGCAGAGTTTCGTTACTAGCGTGGAATTACCATTACCTGCACGCGGAAAATACACTTCATCCTATGCCACAAAAAGCAAACCGTGGGCACCAATCCCATCCGGATTTCTCAATATATCAACAGTAAAATAAATCAGTAAATATATCTATACTTTACTGAAATCCGGTGTAAAATCGTATAGCATATACAATAGGACGCTCAGAGTGACTTCTAATACATAATCATATACGCATACCACAGTAGGTAGAACAATAAACCTACTGGATGAAACAAAGTAGCTCGAGCACTATGCCTTCGACCACGATGTGCGACACCAGAGCCTAAACTGCAAACTGGGCACGGAAACCGAAAAGCCCAGGGGAAAGACAATAAACACGTTAGAGTGAGTGGACGAAAATAAATGTCTTTCACCAGTTGATATATATGTTATAAAAACATATGCGAGTCGAAATATAAATAAATCAAATCAAATAGTTTACGAGGAGACGCTGACTCCAACTCGTAAACAGAGCATGCATAGAAAGTATCACGGGGTCACTCATGGACACGTCTGTGCTAGTACAGTCAGAATCACGGAGTCCTTGACTACCACGTGATTCATAGCCAGAAAGGCCTTGGTTCCGGGGTACTGCCCCTCACCGGTCAGGTAGGGGTACTGCCCCTCCTGGTGGCCTACCATCGGGGATCAGCCGAGAGGCAAGTGTATCGATACAACAACGTAACCACGACTGTACTCTGTGTAAACCAAATCATAAACATTTCGATGCAAATGCATGAAATAGCATATAAGTGTATGTATATTCATATACGTATATCCGTATATATATATATAATCGTATAATCGTAACACATGCTCATATTAAACATAATCTCGTAAGAAATCTCATGCCAGTAAAACCATAATCATGCTGCATGCTCAAGTTCATAAAATGTATATAAAAGACTCGCAATCATTCCGTGAAAATAAAATGTCCACTCACAGACTGGCGTAACGCGATACGCGTTAACCCGTGATCCGGCGGAATGCCCCTCGCCAATCAAACGATCACGAACACCTGAACAAACACAATGTCCAATACTCAAAGTCATAATCCGACAACTCAAATCAAATCACGAGAAACCACCGTTCTCGGAAACACACAATTCGAATACGACGAATCGTCGAAAATCCATATATACCACCTCAATACCTCGCTTTACGTTCGGACGCTCAACTCGAAAAACGAACCTCCGCACTGCGATCGGAGCGCGATTTCGAGTCAAATGACATGCGACTTGTCGAAAGTCAAAAAGTCAACTCGTTGACCGTTGACCGCCGTCCACGGCGGCGCCACTGTTGACCAGAGAATTTCACGGCGGAGCTACCCTTGTTCCACTCAAAATCACCCACTGAGCAACTTTATCAACTGCACCGAAGTCCAATTTTCACTCTAACATGGTCAATTTCATGAAAAACTGAATGAACACACAAATTTCAAATCCAAAATTCTTCTTCCACAAATCAAATTAGAACACCAAACTTACATGGTAGCTTGTAGGTGAGGAGAGCTTCAAAGCCCAGTAAAAATTGCAGCTCAATTCGATCCAAATCGAAGAACTCGAATCACAAAGTTTTCCCTCCATTTTGGCCGGATTTTTCTTCCATTTCCGGCAAGCCTTGCCGTGAAAGAAGGCCGGAGTCACCCTCAAGGGACCAAGGCGCATCGAATGGGACCAACCCCGTCCCACGGGGTGGCCGGAATCGATCGCCACCGCGAGCCACCGTGCATCCCGTCGCCAACTCCTCTCTCCACCGAGTTGACTCGGTCAACTCGGTCAAACCCCATTATGGTAAGTCTTTGACTTGCCCAAAATAGCAGGTTGCTATATATAGCCTTTCCCAAAACGGAAACTTCATAATTATCCATTACGACAAACTTCAAACGCGCGTAACTTTCTCGTCGTAATTCCGATTCCGATAATTCTCGCGGCCACAAACTCGTCTCGACATATTCTTCAATAATCACCCAAAGTCAAACACATCGGCCAATCGGATAAAAAGTCAACTGTTCAGCCCAAACACATAATAAATCGACTAAACCAACAACAAACGGAAATATTTGCAACTAATTCCTCGTAACTCCAAATCATGCTCCGGAAGTTCCCACGAACTCGAAATTAAATTCTGAACAACTTTTGTGAAGAAGCCGAGACCAAATTCTCGTCCGGTAATTTAGTCGTTAAGTAGCCCACCATTTAAATCCGAACTTCAAATATTCATAATTAATTCCTCGGTCGTCCAAATAACGATCCGAAACCGCCTACGAACTCATAATCACATGTAGAACGACTCTCGAGAAGAGACCCAGCTCCAATTCTCGGACAATAATTAAGTCGTTAACAAACTCGGCGATTCCAATAACCGTCGGACAACTGCGACTACGCAGTAACTCATCGATCAAGCTGAACATACTACTGATTCAGATCCGGGTCGTCACATGCAACACTACCCAATGTGCCTTGATAAGTTCTTCTCTTGTTAATGATTCCTTTAATACTCCTCTAAAGGGTCGTACGACATTTGTGACGATAGAAAGATTGATACTCCTCTAAATAAATGAGCACCTGTCAAAGAAAGCCAGGGGAAAAATCCTCTCTAGTTTGTAGATGATGTGCACGATTTTTTGTTGCAGTTCCACCACATCTGACTTCTTCAACTCTCTCACGCATAATCTCTTCCACCTTCTGCACAATGTCACTATTGGTTCTACGACGTCACGAGAAATATATGGCCAAATTACTACTGGAATCAGACGTTGCAGTATAATGCGATAGTCATGTGTCTTTAGACCAACAAATTTGTGTTGCACCTCATCCACTACTATTATAGTAGCTTCCTACGTAGTCGGATAACGAATACTCTTAAACCAGTGGAATACAGAACCTCTAAGTGTCGGCTTCACTGTGTAAGGTGCATCTGGCATGTTGTTGTACACTCATTTTCTATCCCTCCCCAACCACAAGGAATGACGTAGATTCATAGATTTCAGATATTTGCGTGCTTTGGAAGTATCTTTAGTCTTAAACTTAATACCGAGAATTGTTCCCACCACGCAGTCGCACACATTCTTTTCTATGTGCATCACATCCAAGTTGTTCCTCAGCTTCAACTGCGACCAGTAAGGGAGTTCAAAGAATATACTCTTGTGATGCCAATAGCTGAGATCCTGTAGAGGTATTGGATTGCATTTTGTACATCATTGTCATTGGTCAACACACCAAAGTCGAAATAGCTCAATCTCTCTAAAATCTCTTTGCCAGACTAACTACGGGGTTAAGGATTATTCTCTACCATCCCGTCAAAATGAGCTTCATTCTGTCACCACGAGTGATCATGAGGAAGCCATCTATGGTGACCCAGGTAACACACCTTCCCCACGTGCCAACTAGAGTTCACGTCGTCCAAATATATAGGAAATCCATTGTATCCTTTCATCCTGCAGGCTGCCAACATCTCATAGGCTGAAAAATTGCTGATCGTCCACATTACGGCTACCCTCATCATAAACATCGTGTCAATGAATTTGTCCTAAGTTGGGACTCCATTTTCCCACAACAGTTTCAGCTCGTTGATCAAAGGTCTTAGGTAGACATCTAAGCACTTTCCCGGAGATTTAGGACCTGGAATTAGCATAGTAAGAAAATTAAATTCCTTGTTCATGCACATCCACGGAGGTGGGTTATATGGAATCAAAATAACTGGCCAGGTGCTGACGGCAGAGCTATTACTACCCTAAGGATTGAATCCGTCTAAAAAGTCTGTGTCTAACATTTCGAACCTCTGCTGCAAAGTCTCCAAATTCCCTATCGAAATGTTTGAACGCCCCCCCCCCCCATCCGCGGCATGTCTCAGCACATCGTCATCTATTCGCTTTTTTGCGTACCATCGCATCGCCTTTGCTGCGTATAGAAACATGTGCAGACGCTGCAATTTGGGAATCAATGGAAAATATCAAAGAACCTTCAAAGGAATTTGGTTTTTCGAACCCCTCATATTCCCCTGGTTCTCATATCTACACGGGCCACATACGGGACAACAACTAGCAAACAGCGAGCTCAGGATCTAGGCTACCCAACAGAGCGTGTGGATTTAAAGGTTTACTGAAGCTATACAACTGACAACAGCAATCGGAGAAGTTCAGGCCACCCGACAGAGTGCGGGGATTCTAAGAATGTATGAAGTCACTCTATCATGTGTTCTCAACACTTCGTCCGTAGGATTGCTCTGCTTTTATACTCGCATGTGTAAAGTATATATTCTTTGTGGCTTGGCAGAGAGACACGAAGCTTACGTCTTGCTACCATCAAGACAAGTAGAACTCAACGAGCGAGGTTGGTGTTCTCCTCGCTCCAATCGTTTAACAAGAAGCAAAGACTATGCAGCGCACAACACAATGACATTCTGCCATCGACAGTGGCACGCCTCGCACACAACACACTTACATCAACGAACCAAAAGAGATAGTTTGCGACATCTCCAATCGCCACAACCTGACTGGAGTAAAATCAAAGCCGAACAAGAACGATAAGTAAACTAAGCTAATGCGATAAGTAAATAACACAAGTATTTATAATGGTTCACCAAATTGGTTACTCCACTCTTTGCCTCGTTGGGCTTTCACTATGCATCTCGAGCCCAAGAATGACTTAGGCACAAGTGCTTTGTGTTGGACTGAATGGGAATTGAATGAATAAGTTTAAGTGGGATAGAGGCTTCCTTTTATAGGTAAGGAGTGCCTCTTCTTTTACAATATTTCTAATGTGGAAAAGAGGTGCAAGTCCCTCAAGTCATAAAAAAAACTACCATAAGATTGAAATTTTGATAAAGATCCACTTTTTGGTCACTGAAATGGTTTTTACCCAACTTTAAAAAAACAATGAAAACTACTCAACTATTAGAGATGTCGAAGTTTTCTTGCTTTTCTTTTTTGACATCGATCAGTTCATCTTCTCTAGTCAAGCAAAATGAGAGTTAACATATAAGCATAATATGCAATACAAACCATCAAATACCCAATACAAGCCATATCCTTTCGTCACCATTTGATATGCAATCCGAGTATATGGACACCTTTTAGATCAGCTAGGGAAGGAGTTATAGAGCTTGGTGGTTAGTACTCTCAGTTGCCTTGGTAAAAGATGGTCTCTATCTTCCAGAATCGCAAGAAACCGAAACAAATCAACCAGTCCAAAATATCTATGCTTTTATCCTTGGGAATCCTATTATGCTAGCCAAGAGAAACTATTATGGCTCTACTAATTGTTTTGATAATTGGTCAACACTAAATCAAATTTTTTACGCTAAGAACACTATAACCATTGAATAACTTAAGTCCAACATCGTATCTAAATGAAAAAAAAAAGACTTTCACTTCTAATTTTCATCTCTTAAGCTCACTGCCATCAGACCCAATCCTTGCTTACTCTTGTCGCTGCTACCATGACGAAATTGAAAAATGAAGGATATAAAAGGAGCAAGAGTGAAATATAGGTACCTCATTCTCGATCAAGTTTTTGTAATCAAATATGTAGAGTTAACTACTCCAACCCAGATTAGTGAAGTATCAGAAGAAAAAAATACATATTGCTAGAGGAACGAGAGAAAGCAAGCTGTAAAATTTTTGAATGAGTAAAGGAGAGCAGATGAAAATAAAGAAAGGGTGTCAGAGACATTTTTATCTCAATATATAGGTAGTTTTCATCGTTTTCTTCAAGTTGGGTAAAAACAACTTCAGGGACTAAAATGTGGACATTTATCAAAATTTACTGATCATTTGCAGTGATGAATAACTCTGTGTTTCAAAAAAACTGTCGACACAGTATAAAAAGGTCTATGCACAAGCGACGCATCACTGCAAATAGCCCTTAATTCTCTATCGCTATGCTATGTATTCGACAGCTTCATTAATTAAAATTTAACGTGGGCTACCGCATGCATCGCTCTTACTGTTTTTTAAAGAAAAGTTAAAAATTTGGTATAGAGATGATGCCCAGAACTTAATTCGTAAGATTTGCCTCGAAAATTCAGAGTCACTTCGACGGAAAAGAGCATTCAGAGTCGGTTGTATCGTTCTGGAGAATCGGAAGGAAATCGGAATCTCAATCCACCATAGCCGCCATAATATAAACAAGCTCGATCTCAACAGTTGAACTCAACAGTTGATTGATTGAATGATTGAGTTGATTCAAAAGTGGAATTTTTGCTGTGATTTCATGTTCTTTGATTCTGAGTTTCTGACCTAATTGCATATTCTCAGAGGGAAATGAAGAAGAGAACGGTGTACAGTGGCGATCCTTTGCTTTGTGGTGTTGATGCTCGTCACTCCGGCCATTCCTCAGTCTCAAGCTTACCATGATTTCGCTGACCAGCGCGAGTGTTTCGGTCAGTTCCTTTGCTGTCTATATCTATTTGTATTCTCTACTTCATTGAAGTAGAAGGGCTTGTAATTAAGGACGGACTGGAGTTTTTAATTTTTGTATACACAGTAGATTCATATACTGGTTTAGATTTTAAGGAGCTTCCGAACTTGAAATTGAATCAGTCTTTTATTACTCATGTTTGCCTATCTAATCGAATCAACAACAAAAAATATGATCCACTGTTGGTTCAGAACTGACATTTGGTTTATATTTCTGACTCCTTTTACAAGTTGATCATGCAAGTAATGATGCAATGAGGTCGAGAGCAGAACATAATACCAAGCTAGAAACCCAATAATGATTCAGAATTCACATCTGATGGCTCCGTGGAATTTAAGTTTTATTACAACTGATTCATCAGGGTTTAGGGCTTTAGTATATAACTCTCTTGTTATGATTAAGACTTTTGGTGGCGTACATGTATAAACTAGACTAGAGTTCCCTTAATTCTATTAATGCATTGTACTTTTTTGCTCCAGAAATTTGAAATTGTGGCTCTTTTTTGTTCTCAGGTATTCCCAATACCCTTAAAGTGATTTCAAATTTTCCATTCCTGGTTGTTGGACTCATTGGTCTCGTCCTATGCTATTATGGGAACTATATGAAGTTCAGGTAGTTTGGGTTTGTACAATGCCTAGAGTGGATAAAAGACGTTCTGAAAAATTAAGGATCATGATTCAATTATGGTAGCTTGCAAGGTGAGCTTTGGGGTTGGACGTGTTTCTACATTGGTGTTGCTGCCGTTGGTATTGGATCCTCATACTATCATCTCAAGCCAAATGATGCTACTCTTGTGTGGGATCGCTTGCCTGTGAGTTTGATTTGCAATTACAATTCTTTTTGTTTTGTTGGATTTCAGAGACTCATATTTAGCACTAACTGACTTTTTTTTTAATCATGTTTCATCAGAATTGTAGATGACAATTGCATTCACATCTATTATTGCAATCTTTATCATTGAAAGGATTGATGAGCGGAAGGGAACCATCTCCATTATACCACTACTTTTGGCAGGAATAATAAGTATATTGTACTGGAGGCAAGAATTATATCTCATTCGTTCTTTTTGTCTTATCTATGATGGCTACTTTTTTCCTAAGCTGTATTTGCATTGTAGTCAAACCTGGGGTTCCTCTATTGTAGGTAATGAAGGATGCCTTGTTAAAAAGGAGTAGTTTTCTGGATATGAGTTTTTATTTTTGCATTCCTTTTTATTGGCGTGCACCAATACTAGGATTGTAGAGTTTGGGAAAGTTGGTTTATTGATAAGTTCGTTGTGGGGTTTTGAACTGTCTCGAATGTAAATTGTTGTTGCCGTATAACCCAGTGTTAGAATTGGCCAAATTTTTCTGTTAAGCATCGGCCTAATGTTATGGATGTCCTTAACATTCGATCAAAGTTGGTTTCTGGTGTCTCTAGTCCTGTCGATATATAATTGATGTGGTTTCCTTTCCAGATTTTTTGATGACCTCCGGCCATATGCTGTGGTCCAGTTTGTTCCTTGCATTGCTATTCCTCTAATGGCTATCTTGTTGCCACCAATGTATACACATTCCACATATTGGCTTTGGGCAGCAGGTGTGTAGTTTAGTAACGACGATTACTTCAATCTTTCATACAGTATTATACAGTTTTCAGTTTGTTGGTTATGAACTTTAGTGTTATGCAGGATTTTACCTTTTAGCTAAGGTGGAAGAAGCTGGTGATACAGTGATCTACAGCTGGACTTATCATATTGTTAGTGGGCACACCCTTAAGCATCTGCGCGCTGCAATGGTTCCTGTCTTCTTGACGCTAATGCTTGCAAAGAGAACTATTGAAACAGATAAAAGATGCAATACATGTAAAACACAGGATTTTAGAGAAATAAGTAATAACAAATACCTCTCTGTTTCAATAGAATTTTGATTAAATTGCGAATTTGTATTGGATTCCAGGTTTCCCTAGCCTTGAATCAAATGTCAAAAGCTCTTCAGTTGTTTTCTCATAATGTTGAGGAGCACTCTTGTGAATTCGTAAGAACATGATGCAAAACAAATTCTAATTACTTGAGTTGCCAGTTTTTGAAGATCATCATAGCAGTGTGAGCGAAATACGTAATCGAGACCTCTCCCCAGGAATAGGAGTGGCGGCAAAGTCGTTATGTCTTCAGCCGGCGACATATCTAGGTTCCAGGATCAAGGGGAGTGGTTTATGGATCCAAATTGTGGTTTTATAAACTTGGCTTGGTTATATCCTGGTCAGAGCCCCTAACATTTCGCCTACAATCTTTTCAATTTAGAGCCAATCAAAACTATGAGCATCGTTTTGGTAAAGATGCGCATATAAACAAATCTCTAGCCTAGCAGAGTCTGCCTTCCCAGTCCACTGAACCAGCCACATAATCCCGGAGGTGATGAGAAGTAAAACTTGGGTTTGTACTTTGTAGTGTTTAAGGAGCTTGAATTGCAATGACGAACGTGCATTATAAAAGACAGTAGCATAACACGACTGAGTGAACATCGAACTGTTGTGCAAAAGTGAAGCTTTAATGAACCATTCGACAACATATGAACAAACAAACACTTCGTTTCTATATAGTGTGCCTTTGCAGACATATATACAAATGTTTGCCAAAAAGAATAGACAAGGAAATGTATACAGCACCGTCCGCATTCTTTTGATAATAAAGAGGAAGCACCGGGTGTGACTTCCTTATCAAACTGAGAATCATGACTCGAAGGCCAAATGATGGCAAGACTGCTTCTGGCTTTTGAACTTTATAAACAGATACTTACAGCAGTCAAATCAGCCAAATAAATCCATTGATCTTTGGACTCTTCATCGATCAGTGCAGCAACACCCCAATTGAACTTGCATACTGGTGGAACTGCAACCATTCACATAACACAAAATATTTCACCTATTGGAAATTGTTCAGGACTCAAAATGTCAAGCAAGAATATGTTGAATAACCTGCATAGAGGGCAGGACTAGTACAATTTCAAATTTAGTTTCCATAGAAAATTCTAATAATTTTTTTTTCTTTCTGAGGGGATACAGAAAAATGAAACTAGCAAAACTTAGCTATATATGTAAACAAAGTAGTGAAAGTACCCATTCACAGATATATGGCTTAAAGAGCCTACAACAATTTAAAGAAGAATAACCTACTCGAGTACAGTGGATAACATCAATCAGTAGTTCTATAACTAAGGTAAAGCAATAAGAGATGGCCAAGTACCTCTTCCATGATCTCCTCACACTTGCAAGCTAATTTTTGCTGATCAACTGCTGCAGAATTTCTAACCGAGGCAATCATTCCAGTTATAGCATCCACCTAACAATACATACTTCAGGTTAGAAGAGAGTCAAGAGACAATGTACAAAAGACAAGAAAAATCACCCATCATAGTATACATATAGAACACCTCTGATACTGCAGCTTCAACATCTTTTTGCCTTGCTTCAAGAACAGCCCTACTTGATTCTACATCCAGCTTAACATTACTTAATTCTTTACGAGCCTCCTCACACTTTAAATCTCGTTCTTTTTCTAGCTTCTTTTTCACGTCCTTCAAATCTTTCACTAAAAATAGAAAAAAGAGCTCTAATTTCCAAAACACAGCAAACCATTTCTATCTCAAATTAAGTTATCAGCAGCAAATACTTTTCAAATCTACTATAAGAGATTACCTTTTGCCTGTCGCTTTACAACTTCATTCTGAAGAGATTTAATGAGGATTTCATCATCACTAATTTTATCTTTTAGAGCCTTATAGTCTTTGCCAGCAAATTTAGCGGAATTGACCTAATTACTCAAAAGTGGACATGTTACGAAGTTAATACTACAGGAAATTAAAAGTTACAATGTATGAAAACAATATGCAAACAGTCAAGTTCGCTCATCACAAAGAAGTGAAAATACATCTTATGCTATAAGATAAATCTGGGTACTGCTACAAGCAAACATACCTGTTCTTGTATAACCTGCATCTGGGCTAAGTGCTTTGACAGTTTCTTTAGAACCTGAGTACAAAGAAGCAAAAAATAGTGATAGGATCAGCAGTGACCAACTATAATCTGTCAGACATATACATGTTATTCTCTGATGTATTTATATTTTTCTACCACGACATCCTCTCCATTATGGATGTCCAAAATTTTGTTTCAGCAACCAAAAAATGTATTTCAACAATTCATACTTACTTATTGACCTCTACTTTTAAGCCATTAGAAACCATTTGATGATCCAAAATGGTGAAACATTATAGTCAAACACAGACAACTGAGACAAGGAGGTATAGCTGCACTGCTAAAAATTGTAAATCAAATGGCTAACTGGTTTCCTATTTGGCTAAATTAATGTTAAAATGAATGAGGATGGGTTCGATACAGGTACGGGGTACATGAGGTCCTAGGAATGGGTACTTTTGGGGTCTAACATAATTAATATATAGTTTTTTCAAACATACAAATAGTCTACATAAACATTGGCATGTTTTATACAATGGTTACTGTACTTAACATGCTACAGAAGCCTCTTTCTCCGACTGTTTGGTTCTGTAATACTATTCATTCTCCTTCTCTCGCTCTCATCCTTCTCTTTCTCCACGCACATATTTCCGCAAGTTTAATCATGGTCGATTACATGATTATAAGCACAAATATTTGGGTAATAGGACAAATGCATATGTTTCAGATGCTTTGGGAACAGTTACAAAGCACACAAATCGGTAAGCACAACAGAGGGGCTGTCACATATCTGCTAAAATTGGTTTTAACTTTGCAGGTTTCAGAACAAAGGATATTCCACCTTTCAGAAATTAATACACTATGGATGTGCCTACACAGCATTTTCTAAGCTGAAGTTGTATACATGTCAACAGTTATAAGTCAGATCAAAATATAAGAGAGCAGCATAATTGGTCAGATAAACATGCAATTTTAATTACATACTACCTTTGTATAAACCTCCTCAACAGAAGTTTTCTCCTTATAAGATTGCATGGCTGACATTTCATCATTCTTTGCCATGTCTCGGATTGATTTCTTTTCTTCCACTGCCCTCTTTAAACAAAAGGAATATTGGGTTAGATTCTTAACCGTTATGTGGTGAACTAACACCTGAAACGACACTGCCCCAATCAGCATAACAAAAATGAAGTATTAAACTATTATATAGTCAATACTAGTAAAACTTGGAAACTACAAAACAAAGCCTAACTTTTAACGTTTTCAATTGGCTTCTTATGCAGGACCAAGCATCACTACAAGATTTATGCAACTCTAAACAGATCTAACCCTATATACTTTCAACAAGAATCCCAAAGTAGTAAACATGGTGCATGTTTTTTCTCTTGTACTGCATATGTTAAAAATACTAACAAAAAATATTTACATAATATGATGGAGTGTTATCATGCAAGTGTTCATAACTTTCTCACTGAGAACACTCCTACTCCAGTACTTAGACTTCAAAAACAATCTGAATTCCTAACACGAGGCAAAATGATTGTGGTGAATCACAGGGTGGCTACTTGGGCAAAAGGCCAAGATGCTGAGTGTTCCCTCCATTGGTCAGTAAGTTCCATATTAGGTAAGCAAGACCTATGAGCTATTAAGGTTCTTCATTTCACTCATTGTCAAAAGGCTCTAAAATTAGATTAATAGATTTCCACGAGGTATCAGAATTATCTCAGGTTTCAGACCAACCACCACACTGCAAGTTCCAGCTAGACATCTATCATACTGCCTTTTACTTTTACAGAAGCAGTGTTCTGGCTATTATATGGGCAAGCCAGAACCCAAGATGTACTGAAAATGTTTAATTTCTCAAAAGAATAAAAATCGAGAAAATACAACTTTGCATAAATATCATAGGTGTTTAGGCTAACTACTATTCTTAGGTTGAGAAAGTAAAGAAACTCAAAAGACAACCAGAAAAAGAGGCGACACTGTTAAAAGAGCATCTGGCATTCACATGAACCCAAACGGCATATTACAACAGAAATAACATAACTCATTTGATAAAACAAAACAAAAATCTTCTTCAAGAGGAGTAAACATGGAAGGAAGAACCAAATTAGCATCTGATATCGAATGGTAGCACAATGAGGAAAGATATAATAGTTTGAAACATTTTTGTTTTTGTCTCTACTGTCATATTCAAGGACCTACAGAAGTCAGATATTACTTTAGTTATGAAAAAAAAAAAGATCTCGACTGTAATCCATGTTAGTAGCAACTTGTGATTCATATGTATACATGACTTGGATGGCAAATATCGGCATAAATGAGCTACTCATTTTAGAGCAACGGATTCCTCTCATCACATGGTGAGACTCAGTTTGTAGGATTTATGTTAGGAAATAAAGCTGTCATATCACTGTATTGATTTAGATCGATTTGTACAGATTGTATATTGTCAATAGCTTTCCTTTCTAGTACGATAGTTATCAATCAGTGCCTGATCTCTAGGATCAGAACTTCTGTCAATTGTAACCAACCCTGTATAAAGGATACCATTCTGTATCAATGAAATGGATCCATTCAGTCTCATCTTTTCTACATGGTATCAGAGCAGGAAAAATCCTGTCTCTTGTTTCGATCTTATTACCCGCTCTCATACAATAGCCAAATCCTCTAAACTCTTCTTCTCCATACACCGCACTTTACTTCTCGTGTGTTGTGTCAATCCTGACCATTATCATGAACAACAATATTGTTCTTCAGAAAGGCAATATGCCTGCCACCTCCTTCAATTCCAAGAATCAACTTGGGCTCATCCATGGGAACGTCAAACCCTCTTCATCAAGAACCAAGAATCAACTTGGTCTATCGAAAATATTGTCTCGTGGCTGGATCCTTGACAGTGGTGCCACAGATCATATAGTTTCATCCTTAAGCAGATTGAGCAGTCAAAATAAGAATCATTCTCTACCTCCTGTATTGTTGCCGAGTGGAGAAAAGGCAAACATATCTTCTACGGGATCGGTACCGTTAAATTCATATTATATTCTGGACAATGTTTTATATATACCAAATTTCAAAGTCGATCTCTTATCTATTAGTCGACTAACAAGGGGACTAAATTGTTCAGCGACATTTTTCCCTTATTGGTGTATTTTGCAGGATCTGGTTTCGAAGAAGACGATTGGTTTGGGTAAGCAACACAACGGTCTCTACTATTTGATGGCATTAGCGACGGGGAAAAACAATCATAAACCCTGTCCTTCCTCAACCATTCAGCCCACATGTAACCTCACAATATCCTCTTCCCATTTGTGGCATCGTCGTTTGGGTCATGTTTCATCTCGTCCTCTGGATTATATTGCTAAGCATTTTTTAAATGATTCTTTCACTTCCGATCTAAATCATGTTTGCGATGTTTGTCCATTAGCAAAGCAGACTCGTCTCTCTTTTAGTACTAGTTCTATTTCGTCATCTAAACCCTTTGATTTGATCCACTGTGATATTTGGGGTCGTTACAAACATGCTTCTCTCTGTGGCGCTCATTATTTTCTCACTATTGTGGATGATTATTCTCGTTTCACTTGGGTTTTTCTCATGCGACATAAATCTGAAGTCCAATCTTTGGTTAAACATTTTTTTGCTTATGCATCAACTCAATTTTCATCTCAGATAAAAAAATTTCGCAGTGATAATGGCGCTGAGTTTCTTTCTCTTAGAAGTTTTTTTAAAGATAATGGAGTCATTTTTCAGCATTCATGTGTTTATACGCCTCAACAAAATGGGGTAGTAGAACGCAAACATCGTCATCTCCTCCAGGTTGCACGTGCTTTTAAATTCCAGGCCAATCTTCCTCAAAAATTTTGGGGAGAATGTATACTTACTGCCGCTCATGTTATCAACCGTTATCCTACTCCACTTCTCTCTTTTAAAACCCCATTTGAACGTTTTTATTCTCAACCTCCTTCTTTTCATCATCTTCGTGTTTTTGGTTGTTTGGCTTATGCTACAAATGTCAAGGTCACACATAAATTTGATGCTAGGTCATCCAAGTGCATCTTCATCGGTTATCCAGTTGGTCAAAAAGCCTATAAGCTTTACGATCTCTCAAGTCATAAAATTTTTACTAGTCGTGATGTCGTCTTTCATGAGGATTTGTTTCCTTACCAATCAGATGTTTCCGAGTCCAATATAGGTCCAGCTAGACCTTTGGCCCAAATGACCAGCCCACCTCACATACATCCCGAAGCCTTCAACTTTGACCCTCCCCAAAACAACTCCACTCCATCGTCCCTCCCTCCTCACCCGCACCTGCTAACCGAACAACCTTCGACGCCGGCATCCACCCTTCACCAGCCCAGCCCCAGCCCATCTCCACCACTTCCGCCATCTCCACCTCCTCTCAAGGTCTATGTTCGTCGTCCACCTGCACCACCTCCACCTCCTCCTACCCAGCCGACCCAAGACAGCCCAGCCCCACCCTCTCCCACACCCGTTTCCCCTCGTGCTGCTCCTCCGTCGGCATCCCAAGCCCAATCTCCACCTTCCTCTCCTCAACCACAGCCTCCAGCCGACCCATTACCTCCGCCTCCCGCACCTGCTCAGCCACTACTCCGTCGCTCCAGCCGTGTTTCCGTTCCCCCAAACCGGTACGGTGATTACGAATGTCATCATGTTTGCTCCGATCAATCGTCTTCTTTGTTGCCTGGTCCAACCAAAGGCACTCGGTATCCTATGAGTTCCTCCCTCTCTTACCATCGCTGCTTGCCGCGCCATCAAGCCTATTTGGTTCAACTTGATCATGTTCCTGAACCTCGTTCTTACTCTGAAGCGGTTATGCATCCTGAGTGGCGCATGGCGATGGATTCTGAATTGCAGGCTTTACAGGAGAATGGTACTTGGACTTTGACCTCTCTTCCTGCTGGTAAGGTTCCGATTGGTTGCCGCTGGGTTTACAAAGTGAAGCACAAGGCAGATGGTTCTATTGAGCGGTATAAGGCCCGGTTGGTCGCACAAGGTTTTACTCAGTTGGAAGGTGTGGATTATCAGGAAACTTTCTCTCCCACGGCTAAAATCACTACTGTACGGTGTTTGTTTGCTTTGGTTGCCGCTCGTGGATGGTCCTTGCATCAATTGGATGTTAACAATGCCTTTCTTCATGGTGATTTGTCTGAAGAAATTTATATGTCTCCTCCGCCGGGTCTTCGGCGACAGGGGGAGGAGCATCTAGTCTGCCGGTTGCACAAGTCCTTATACGGTTTGAAGCAAGCCTCGCGTCAGTGGTTTGAAAAGTTTTCTGAGGCCATTCGATCGGCAGGGTATGTGCAATCTAAAGCCGATTACTCTTTGTTTACTAAAAAGAATGGTGCTTCATTTACTGCATTGTTAATCTATGTTGATGATATATTGATTACGGGGAATGATCAGAAGGCCATTGATTCACTTAAGTTGTTTCTGCATAGTCGATTCTGTCTTAAGGACCTTGGAAATCTAAAATATTTTCTTGGTATTGAGGTCTCAGCTTCCAAACGTGGGATATTTGTTTGTCAACGAAAATATGCTCTTGAAATTATTGAAGATGCAGGATTACTTGGGGCTGCACCTGTTGACACTCCCATGGAAAAAGGTCTCAAGTTGTCTGAGAAGAGTGATTTGCTCAAAGATCCAGGGAAATATAGGAGGCTGATTGGCAGACTGATTTATTTGACTGTTTCCCGTCCTGACATTACCTATGCAGTACATGTGTTGAGCAGGTTCATGAATCAACCTAGGAAGCTTCATTGGGATGCGGCATTACGAGTTGTTCGTTATCTCAAAGGTTCTCCCGGACAAGGTCTATTTTTCTCTTCTGTCAGTGACTTAAAATTAAGAGCATATAGTGATTCAGATTGGGCAGGATGTCCTGTAACAAGAAGATCAACCACTGGTTATTGTGTGTTTCTTGGTCCATCTTTGATCTCTTGGAAATCAAAACGCCAGAAGACTGTTTCTTTATCATCAGCAGAGGCAGAATATCGTGCAATGACAGGCACTTGTTGTGAATTGACTTGGTTGCGGTACTTACTCAAAAACTTGGGATTGTTACATCATGAATCAGCTACTTTGTATTGTGATAACAAGGCGGCTCTGCATATTGCAGCAAACCCTGTATTTCATGAGCGAACTAGGCACATCGAGATAGATTGTCATTTCATTAGAGACAAGATTCTAGATGGCTCAGTAGTAACCAGGTATGTCAGTTCAACTCATCAGCTTGCTGATCTCTTCACTAAGCCTTTGGGAAAAGATCAGTTTGTTCCTATGAAGCGCAAGTTGGGTGTTCAAAATATTCACTCTCCAACTTGAGGGGGAGTGTTAGGAAATAAAGCTGTCATATCACTGTATTGATTTAGATCGATTTGTACAGATTGTATATTGTCAATAGCTTTCCTTTCTAGTACGATAGTTATCAATCAGTGCCTGATCTCTAGGATCAGAACTTCTGTCAATTGTAACCAACCCTGTATAAAGGATACCATTCTGTATCAATGAAATGGATCCATTCAGTCTCATCTTTTCTACAATTTAAGGTTCTAAAGTCAAAGTTCACTTGAATAACTTGACGTGTAGCAGAGATATTTCCTTTGCATTAGACTTTAAAGTAGTTTTTAAAATCAAAATAGTATAGGACATCTATAATATTAAAGCACAATTTCTACAAAAGTAATTGGCAAAGAACCAGAGTACAAAGACATGAGCCTTTAGACATGAGCCTTTTAACATTTTTACTTCAAACTCTTTCGTTTCCTACCATGGTCACTTCCTTAAGAGTATCGTAGGGGTTTTTAAAAACATGAGCCTTTAAACTACAAATCCTTAACTAACACGCTTATAACTAGAAGTAGCTTACAAGCGTTTAACACATGGATCATGGACCAAAATATTACAAGAAGGCAGTGTTAGTCGATGAATCAGATTGATCATATACTATAACTAACATGAAGAGAAAGGAGTACCTGCAATTTATCTGGTGACTGAACAATTCTTGAACGTATTTCTTGTCTCTCGGAATCACATTTTAGCAGATCAAAATCAGCATCAGAAATCTGGAGTAACCATGTAACACCCAATAAAAGCAATGATGTCAGAAACGCATATATAATTATATATACATGTGTGTATAAAAAGTATCAGTCCTAATCAGGAGCAGAGCACCACTCACTGTAAAAAAGTGATGTTTATCATCCCAACATGTAAAAGAAAACAATTTATAAGGTACACTATTCAGGACAAAGTGATCTTCCACCCTTCTAGCTGCTCCATACTACATGAGCCCAAAAAACTCACAAGCAAGTGGTTTCGCCTTTATACAGCCCCACATACTGGTCAAATACCCGGCCAACTCATCCAAATTGTGTGTATTTCACTAAATATGAAGCACCCGAATTCTCCTAATACTGTAGAGTTTTTTTGGGTATTTGTTTTCAATCCAAGAGCTGGTAAACTGACCTCTTTGTCCATTTCTCTGCTCCTCTCCTTCAACTTCTTAAGAGAAGTTCTGACTTTAACCTGGTCGTTGTTGAGCCCTTCAATGGTTTGGCGCAATTCTTTAACTTTGCCATCGACTTCTTGAAGAAGAGGCAACTCCTTTTCTCTTGTTTCATTGAAGTCTGCAATCTCTGCATTCAACTACACAACAAAGAACTGGTGAAGGTGATAAACAATTGAATAATGATCTACTTAGTTTTTTTTTTCTAAAGATTCCCTGCGCTCTATTTAATATACCTGGGAAACCTGTCCCTGCAGCAACTGATGCTGCTCCTCAATTTCCGTTAATGGGTTCATAAGTTCCGTGAGTAGATTCACTTTCGTCTCTCTGATAATAAAAGTAAGCAGTTACCATGAATAACAAAAATTTATTGATAAAACTCAATCAGAACAAAACCATTGAAAAATAAACGCAGCACACGAGCAAACATAATTCCGGTTTTCCTTCTGCTGCATGAACATGTGTAACGCAAAAAGCAAAATGACATTGAAGCAACACATGATGCAACCTCTGATGAGAGTGTCTTACTTGTTTTCGACAACTAAAATCAACTGGACTAATAATTATAATCACCCACAGTTCACACAAGTCATAGAAGCAAGTAATTTCGTCATAATACAACATATGGCTACACAAAATGTTACCTGTAAAGATGGTAGTTCATGATTGCACTTAAGAAATACTCGGTCCGATTAGGGTCGGGTCTGAGCAGATCTCTAAGGGTAAACTTGTGAGGGCAATCAACTAGGTCCAGCACTTGCTTGATTCTGTTGAATAGATTCATGCTCTGGAGCGAGTTCTGGTGAACATCCGGATTCTCAAACTGCTCCAAGGCATCGAAATCAATCTGCCCATCCTCCCTGCATACATATGACATTGTTCAATTTCAAATCCAAATTGCCCATTCAAACTCAAGCCCAAGACAGAAAAGTGTTGGTTAGGTTGGAAAATGAAGGAGTGAGAAGTGACTGACTCGTTGAAGAAGTCGAGATTGATAAGGATCCGGGTGTAGAGGTCGGCGATGAAATCAGGGCTAGGATGGAGAAGGCTGTGCTCGGAGATATCGTCCTTGATTTGAGCTTGGACGATGATGGAGACTATGTCGCTGCGAGACAGCCGAGGGTATACATACTTTGACATCTCACTCTCTCAGATTCACTGAAAGAAATGATGTTTCGCGCTTCTTCTACAATTGAAAACCTACTGGTTCAAAAAGGAGTAATACTGAGTACTGACGCACGCGCGATACGTGCTTATCTCAAAACATAGAGAAATTTAAAACTTAACGGGTATTTGATCTCTAATTTTGAAGGATTATTATTTTGTATTTCAAGAATATATTAAAAACAATTATGATGCATTTAATCAGGATTTTTAAAAAAATTAAAAATTTTGATGTATTCAATTTGGATTTTAAATAATCCCTTTAAATTTTATAGTATTAAAACAATCTATGGATTTGAATGAATTTTTATAAATCTTTGATTTTGTAGGATTTTAAGGCATTGGTATAAACACCAACCCTCCTAAGAAATCATCTCTCTCACCCACCATATTTTCACGGATTCTTCTTTTTCTTTATCAGAAGATGAACAAACAACGCGATGACTATGAATGACCTTCTTCTACCTTCTTCTGACTGACCAAGGTAATCAATCTTCTTTGATAGCGTGGTGGTCCTACCTAATTGTATTCATTTGTTAGGGTTTGTATTTCGATTGAAGAAAAACAAATTGAGCTCAGGAACGTTAAAACCCTAAGAGCTCAAATTTTTTTTTCATTAAATCGACTATATATGTTATCTTCTTTTGTTGAATATGCTTCAAGAGATTGACGAGCTCAATCTATGTTGCTATATATGCTATCTTATTTTGTTGAATATGCTTCAAGAGATTGACGACACATTGACGACCAAATTGTCCAGAGCATATATAGCATAAAGCTTATACACAAGTCTGCATTACATGTATACTATATCACACTAATATCAATAGAGATTTATCAATATATGTAGAATTATTACTCAATTATGGTTATGCAGACTTGTATATGTAGCCTTCATCTAAATTCTCTGTATTGAAAACTGAAAAAGATAAAGAAAAGGGTGGTCTATTTATCAAGACGTGAAGATAAATATTGAATTTTTCGATTCTTTGTTTCCGACATAATGTATAACTAACTATATTGTGCATATTTTGCAGATTTGACAAACAATCTGTGAACTGTTTAGAGGAAGAATCACGTGGTTTTAATCAAAAGCGCTGAATGTGACAGTTATTTCTCGACAAAATTTTATTATGTTTGCTGCTATCGCTTGTTTAATTTGCTATATGTATGTTGTATATTGTTTAGCTACTCATTTCATATATATGTACCTTCCATGATAGAAATTTTAAGTTGGCTTCTTCATAACAGTTGTAGCTGACACCATAGTGAATATACCAGATTTTGAATTACGTCAAAATGAGCTTTCTATAATTAGTTATAAATTTTACAGTAACATAACTGTTAAATATATTTTCATTTTCTGACTGTCCTCTTGTTTGATATATATGTGCATTCTATATTAGAAATTTGAAGTTGTCTTCTTCATAAGAGTTGTAGAGAACGTGCTATTGAATATACATATTTTTAATTACTTCGAAATAATTTTTCTAGAATTAGTTATGAATTCCTAAAGGTACATGACTGTTGCATACATATAAATGGAAGGAAAAACAAGACGTTAATGAATATGCTCTTACCACAGACATTTTGATACCTTTATGTTGTAAATTTGAAGTTGATGTTCTCTACAAAGTTAAAGAGAACATATAAATGTGTCTATATGAAGTTGGATATCTCCAATATGATTTTTTTAGAATTAGTTATGAACTTCGAAGCAATATGAATGCTCCTTTTTCTTTTTCTAATTGTTTGACAATTCTACTTATTTGATATATATTCCTTCTTAATTGAATATTAAAATGCACAAAAAATTCACTGAGTATCGGCAGTTAAATGGACCTATTAATAATAGTGATACCTCACCTTGATTTGTTTCCAAAACACTACATACCTCACCTTGATATCTTTAGGACCTATTACATACATGAACTTCAAACTCTATCTTTATGATACCTTACCTTCCAAAACTCTACATACTTGTTTTTTGTTTCAATGCTTTTCAAAGTGATTTGGCAATCATTAAGTGATGTGGTATTTCAAATACCAATTTGGTATTTCAAAGAAAGGATTGGTATGCTGACCTTTTGGCTTTTGTGCACAATGAGATCCTTAAACTAGCTTCATTTAAGAGATGCCACAGTCTCATCAAGGTATATGCTTGCAGTCCCTTCACATTGGCTAAGTGTTAGAATATCAAAACCAAATAATAGTTAAATAAATAAATAAAATAAAATAAATGTGAAATGGTGGAGGACTCTAAAGACTCCGAAGAAGGGTATAGAGTCCTAGAAGGTTTGTGAATAAGGAAGGTTTATGGAGCAACATTTATGGTGGAGGGCACTAATGAGAGTTTTAGAGGGTTCCACCTCAGCCTATATAATGAGAGGTCATTTGCTCATTCCATCATTTCATCGAAGAAAGATCATCTTACTTCAAGTAGACAGTGGAGAGTTTCCACTCCAAGTTGAGAGTGTCGTAGTTGTTGGGGAGCAAAACAAGTGTGAGAGAAAGGGTTTCTTCAGGTGGTGATCTTGAAGTTGTGTATCTCTTGTATCCATATCTTTGATAATGGAGATTCTTATTATTGCTAACCTGTAGACGTAGGCACCTTGCCAAACCACGTTATATCCAGTGTTCTCTATCTCTTACTCTTTCATTTCCTTGCATATTTCTATTTTGTGGTTTCTGTTATTATTTTCATTCTACTATTTTACCCAACTGTGGTATCAATCTATTAAAGCATTTGGGTTGTGTGTGTTAGAATGGAAGGCGCAAAGAGTACCATGGTTCGACTCAACCACTCAAATTGGATTACATGGAAGTCAAAAATGGAGGATATTTTATATTGCAAAGATTTGCATGAGCCCATTGAAGGAGAAGAAGCCAAGCCGAATACTATGAGTGATGCAGATTGGAAGAAGTTGAATCAAAAGGTCATCGATCACATTCGAGAATGGGCGGATGATAGTGTGGTCCACCATGTGTCCAACGAAACTAATGCTTATGCTCTTTTGTTGAAGTTGGAATCATTTTTCGAGCAAAAGACCGCCTCCAAGAAAGCCTTTCTTATGAAAGAGCTTATGAACATGAAGTATCGAGACGAAGGTGACCGAACATCTCAACAACTTCTAAAGAATTATTGTCAATTGGCCAAGATGGATATAAAGATCGATGATGAGATGCAAGCATTGTTGAATCTCAGTTCATTGCCCGCTAGTTGGGAGACCTTTGTGATCACTGTAAGTAACTCTGCTCCTAATGGTGTATTATCTATGGATAATGTTAAAGATAACATGATAAACGAAGAAACAAGGATGAGGTCATCAAGTTATGATAATAGCCAAGTATTCGTTGCCAAAAATAGAGGAGTGAGCAAAATCAGAGGTCTCAACCGAGATCTTAGAATGAGTGCTAGCAGTTCGAGGACAAGATTAAATGGAAAGTGTCATCATTTTGGTCTTTACGGCCACATAAAAAGAAAATACAATAAATTGAAGAATAAAAAAAAAGGAAGGAAAAGATGGCTACATAAACCAGAAGGAGGACACTACCACTACTGTCGATGTTGTGACTCATCAAGAATGTGAATTTCTTTGTCCTGATGATGAATGCCTACATGTCGATGAAGATTAGGGTGTTCAACAGGTAGTTGACTCTAGACCAACTTTCCATGCCATGACGTACTCGAGTTCTTTACCACATACAAAGCTAGAGACTTTTGGACGATGAAGATGGGCAATGAAAGCTACTCAAAGATTTTAGGAATTGGTAATGTATGTTTTGAGACCGATTTGGACTACAAGTTGTGGTTGAAAGATGTGAGGCATGTTCTTGGTCTATGTCTCAATCTAATGTCAATCGATGTGCTTGACTGACAAAGGTTTCATCATCACAGTGGCGATCGAAAGTGGAGGCTTAACAAGGGATTACTAGTAGTTGCAAGAGGGAAGATGCGTTGCACTCTCTACAAAACCTATGACAAGATTCTCAATAGCGAGCTAAAAGTAGTGGATGATTCGCCGAATCTATGGCATAAGAGACTTGGCCACATGAGTAAAAATGGACTGTAAGTCTTGGCAAAGAAGTTGTTGATTCCCATGAAAGAGGTACCTCACTTGACCCTTGTGATTATTGTTTAGTCGATAAACAACACAAAGTTAGTTTTTACAAGCACATTCACAAGAAAACAATATATGTTAGACCTTGTACGTACATTCAGATGTATGTGGCCCCATAGGATTTGAATCACTTGGTTGTAATAAATATTTTATTACTTTTATCGATGATGCTTCACTAAAAGTTTGGGTTTATTTGTTGAAATCAAAAAACTAGGTGTTTGAAACCTTTAAGGAGTTTCATGCCATGGTGGAGAGGGAAACTGGAAAAACTCTCAAGGGCATCCGAAGTAACAATGGAAGAGGATATAACTTGCATGAGTTTCACAACTATTGCCGAAAGCATGGCATCAGACATGAGAAGACTATTCATGGAACTCTACAACATAATGGTGTAGCTATGAGGTTGAACCGCACCATTTTAGAGAAGGTGAAATGCATGTTAAAGACTGCAAACCTGTCAAAACAGTTATGGGGCAAAGCTGTGACGGCTGCTTGATACATCATCAACCAAACACCATATGTACCGTTGGGCTTTGAGGAACCAAAAGGCATATGGACCAGTAGTAGCGTTTTATACTCTCACCTTAGAATGTTTGAGTGCAAAGCTTTTGCACATGTACTTAAGGAGAAAAGATCAAAGCTAGATGACAAGGCTATGCCATGCATCTTTCTTGGGTATGGCAACGAGGAGATGAACTATCGATTGTGGGATCCAAAGACCAAAAAAGTTATTCAGAAGCAGAAATGTGATGTTCTATGAAGATCAAGCTGTTGTGGATCTTGACAAAGAAGTAGTTAGTAATGAAGAACCTCTCACATATGAGTCATCACCATTGCAACTAGAACCCAGTGGCAGACCTCATGAGATTGTAAATGAAGCTGCACTGGAGATGGTTGAAGCACCTGAGCCGGGCGAAGCATCTAATGCTGAATTAAATCCTCAACCTAAAGAAAATGATCAAGAGGATCATGGGTAAGGGGAACCAAATCAGGGGGAGCAGGTGCAAAACACTCAATTGCAACCAGAGAATGCCCAAGAGCCAGTTAAAAGTTCAAACAGAGTGCTAAAGTCAAGTACCAAGTATCCTTCATCGTAATATATATTGGTGACTAGTGATGGAGATAATTCATATTCCAGATACATTCTGTTGACTGGTGATAGAGAACCTAAAAACTTTGAGGATGCAAAGACTCATGTTGATGCAAATAAGTGGATGTTGGCGATAAAGTCTGAGATGGAGTCACTACCACAATAAACACTATAACCGACGAGATCTGTAAAACTATAACCGACGAGATAAAAATCTCGTCGGTTATAGTGGAAAATATATTTTTTTTTTATTTTTTTTTAAAAAAAAATAAAAAATCTCGTCGGTTATAGTACTATAACCGACGATAATGGCTAAAACTCTCGTCGGTTATACTATTACCGACCCCCTTTAACCAACGGACTATAACCGACGATGTTTAAAAAAATTAAAAAAAAAATATATTTTCCACTATAACCGACGAGATTTTTATCTCGTCGGTTATAGTTTTACATATCTCGTCGGTTATAGTGTTTATTGTGGTAGTGTTTGGATATCTGATGAACTATATATCTAACCATCTGTCATATTATATATCTAAAAGTGTCAACTATTTATCTTCTCAAATTTGAGAAGTGTCACAAATTTGAGAAGTGTCACAAATTTGTCCAAACTATCTGTGAGAGTGTCAACTAAATTCTATTTGGATATTTGTCAAACTATCTGTTTAGGTATTTGTTCAGATTTTAAAATTATCAAAAACTAAAGGAAAAAACTTTCATTTGAATGTCTGTCCAACTATCTATCAAATATCTATCCAATTATCTGTTTAATTATCTATTCAAATTTCAGAATTATCAAAAACTAAAAGAAAAAACTTCCATTTAGATGTCTGTCTAATTATCTGTTCGAGTGTCTGTTCAAATTTCAGAATTATCAAAAATTAAAGAAAAAAGAGTAATATAAAGAACAAACAGTTTATCATGCACATTTCAACTTAGTTGTCTCTTTAAGAAAAACTGAAAATGTTCGATCTAATTAGTAAAGTATCTATGAACAAAAGAAAAGATGGTCAACCATCATCACATAAAAGATAATCCACCATAGAGAAAGTATTATGATCTATCAAACAAGTAAAACTCAATCTTATTGATCAAATATCTAGCTAGCAAAACAAAACCCTTTTTATTTTCTATTTTTTCATTCCCCCCTTTCTTCATAGTATACTCCTCCTCCCCTCATTGTTCAAGTCAATCATTTGTATCGAACTGAATTGAAAATCGGATATCAACTTCAAAATTTAATGGGATAAGAAATTTGAAGAGATGCTTACGATGCCTGTCTATGTTCTTGAATATCAAAAGTACAATTGATCTCCATGTAACACGTATTGTCACCATCAACAAACAAAAACAAACATAAAAAATATATATAATATATATTACACCAAAAACAAACTCAAATAAGAAGTTTGTGATACATAGTAGCCTAAAAATCTTCGATCTAACCAACTACGTACTATCTGTCTAAAAATGTCAACTATTTATCTTCTTCAAATTTCAAAGACTTTCCATGCATTTGTCCCTGTCGGAATTGCAAATCCGGTCGTTTTCAAACTCTCGGATGTTTCCAACACTAAACTCCGAATACTCAGCCAGCATGCACCAAACCACTTAAATTAGCTCTCATAAGTTCGTCTGTGTATGTCTACATAGATACAATAGCACACATAGATAACCTTGAAGTAGCACATAGATATCTACATGCATACAATAGCACGGTAGTCTGTTTTTCTGTGTAAGTGAGTGAAGGGTGAGTAGTGAGTAAGTGTAAGAAAGAACCAACCTGTGAAATCCTAAGCAAGTTGTACGGGCAGCAATTCCAGCTCCAACAATCACGATTTCTGCTTCTACTACTACTACTACTACTTCCATGAGTGATATTGATGATATACTTCTGAGTGTGTGTGTCTATATATATATATATATATATATATATTACAACAGTCACCTGATCACGTGGCGCCAGTGCGTACGTAGTGACAATACAAACAGTAAAGTAGGCAATGATTCGATGACGAGGGGGATGATAGAAAAATATAAAAAAATTGGGTTAAAAGAAAATGTCATTTTTGGAGTTTTATCAACAATTTACTTGTGTAGGCAGATTCAGTAGTTTCTGAATCCTTATGTAAAGAATTACAAAAAAAATTCTTTCAACAAAGATGTGAATTAGGAAGGATTGGTCGACAAAATATGAACTAAAGACTGAATTTGATATCCGTCAGTGAGGACTCGACTCCAATTCAACTGACTAAATCGGGATTAAGCCCTAACAACGTTACTGATCAAGAAATTTGCTTACCTATAATATAGAAAACTCAACACTAGAAACACAAATCTTAAAAACCATTTAGCTAAATTTTAATAATAGGTTCAAAAGGATAAAAACTTAATTTTTGACATCAGAGCAACTAAGTATTTCTAGAATTATCTAGACTAACTAGCTATTAACCGATAGGATCAACTGCGGATCCTACCAAAGAAGGGCACCGCTATGCCTCGAACCTCGTGTATGCCCGACCTCAGCTGAATCTCTGCAACCTGAGTATTTGAAATCAAAGGGCTCAAAGGAAGGACATTCCAAAAATATAAAACTATTAGAATGCGTGGACGAAAAATCAAACAATAAAAAAAATGTTAGAAAACTCAAAAAAGTGTATTTATGTCCTTCCACTAAATTTCTGTGAAATGTTGTATGTAAGTGATTTAAAATCCCATGTATTCAACAAGTAAACGAAAACAACAACTGGTTTAAAGACAACAAAACTGACTGAAATCTGAAATCCAACTGAAGAGTGCTAAATCTAAAAAGTAAAGATTTGAAACTGAAATAAATCAAATATGGTAAGGACCTAGAGACTTAACATCACGGATCGTCCAATGTGGTTAGGAGCTTAGCATCCATGGCGACATGTGACTAACGTCACACTAAAACATCTAGAATAACTGTGAGATCAAGCTGGCACTTTAGTAGCTGAGAGCTCAAACAATATGGGTGTACCTAGGGGAGGCAGTGATCATGCGTTCTAGCTAGCGCGCGTCACCTAATTTCGCCTAGGGTCTAGCTAGCCTAGGTGACATTAGTCACTTGAAGATCAGTCGAGTGACTCGTATGTGCATATGTAAATTGATCTGAACTAGCCTCCAAGGTAACGGCTATAAGTGCCATAAACTAAAATGCTGTAAATTGAGATCCATCTGAATTGAACGCTTAATTGAGGGCGTCATACATTGAGACACGTCTTAACTGGACGGTAATCTGAAGGCGTCACATGCTAGAACAAGCTAAAAATAAAATCGGACTAGCTGGATTGAAATCATGAAACGTAGACACTGAAGCGATTTAAGATTTATAACTAAGCTACTTTGGAAGCAACATGCATAACGAGTTAGCTGAACTAAAATCATAAATCATAGACGCTCAAAATATCTAAAAACCAAGCCGAGCTAAACTGAATACATACAACATAAGGAACTAGTTAAACTAGAATCTAAATGCTAATAATTCGACCATAATTGATTTAAATCCCAAAACGTAATCGTTAAATTAAAGTAGATTAGAAAAACAGTTCAGATTTACTAACTTGCATACGCCAGTGAAAAGTAAGAGTCCACTCACCTAGATTAACTGATACGCTACTTGTCGATCACATAGCTCGAAAATCTAACTCGATGTTCCTAAGATAAACCGAACGTCTAAAAATTGATTAATATGATATTACGACTAAAGTGGAAAAGACACCCAAGGCAAAACATTCATCAGCCACTCACATTCACTAATTTTTTAATGGTACGATGTCGCCTCGCAAAAATGCATTCGATAACTCATCCAACAGTACGCACAAAGAAACGTCATCATTAACAGTGAGTCTTGACTAGACACATGACTTCGTCAACGTGATGAGTCGCCTCAAATCCTGTGCACAAGCCAAGACGTTACAAATTTGTTGAATTACACGAAAAACGGCGAAGAAAGGGTTTACAAAACTTCCCATGACAATTTGACTCTCAGGTTGTCGGAGTTCCGTCGCGCACGGCGGCACGTGTGGCCCACGCACTGCCACAGGCGGTGGTAGGGCTGTTAATACCGAATCGAAATCCGAAAAAAAAATCGAACTGAAAACAAACCGTAACCGAAAAAACCGAAATCGAACAAATACCGAACCGAAAAACAAAAAAACCGAACCGAACCGAAAAATTCAATTCGGTTTCGGTTTTCATCTCCAAAAAAAACCGAAAAAACCGAACCAAATCGTTTGAACTGAAATGAATAAAACGACGTCGTTTTACAAGTGTCAATCAAGTTTGATGTTGTTGGGTATGTTGTTGGATATCTCTCTTTGTCCCATATGAAAGTAGTATTTGGTATGTGCCATAGTTTGATACTTAACAATGATTATTGGGGTTCTTGTGGGTTTAAGAAAATGAATGCTAAGTTGCCAAAGAAAAACTCTCTAGCTGAGAAAGTGAGAATGGTGGACAAGTTGAGTATAGTTTGAGAATGGATTCAATTGAGTGTTTTTATGTGATATTTGTATTGTATTTTTATTTGGATGGACTGTAGATTGTTTTAAACTTGAACTATGGAGTGTGGACTTTGGTTTATGTTTGTTGATGTTTGAAACTTTGAATATGTGATGTAAACTTTCGGTAAACATTTGGCCATTTGCTATGGTTTGAAACTTTGAATGTGTGATTTGTGACTAATTATATTTGTTGTAGTTTGATTTGACATAAACTATGTTTCACACTTTCACAAAGTTATTGAAAAAAGTAGCTAATGAAGATCTTCGAATTTTCGAAACTAATAGAAAGAAATAGTTTTTTTTTAGAAAGTTTTTTTTTATTTAAAAAAACCGAAAGAATCGGAAAAAAAACCGAACCGAACCGAACCGAACAATTCGATTTTTTGTAAAAAAATCAAGAAAACCAAATCGAACCGATTAAAAAATACGATTCGATTTTCGGTTCGGCTTAATAACCGAATCGTTTGTACCGATTAACAGCCCTAGGCGGTGGCCTTGCGCTGCGGGAGATCAGTCAGTTTTGAAGCCTACAAATGATACACCATTTCAAAGCTCTCAAAACGCTGATCAACTTTTGTAACTAAGCCTAAGTCTAAAACAACCTGGAAATGGTCAAAAACTACCTTGAAAGTCGGCGGAATTCACCAGAAATCGCCTGAGACCGGCCGACTTCGTATGGCCACAACGCAACCCAAGGCTAGTCGCGTTCGACTCCTAGAAGGGTAGGGAGGAAAACCCCCATGGTGTTGCCACCCATCGACGGCCGAATTGCCACAAACGATGACGACGTCAAATCGGAAAAACCCCCAAAACTTCTCGGGTTTGATTCTTCTCCGAGAAGTGGTGCATGGCATTTTTGAGAGCACGAAAGGGAGAAGGGAAGAGAGAGGAAGAGATTGGGACCAAAAAGGCGGTGAGTGGCGACCGGACGGCGAAGATCTAACCGGGTCACGTATCCGAATTGAGTCGTACCGTCGGGTCACTAACAGGGTCGCGCGAAAAGGGTTCTACCCAAACGGGTGAAATTTTTGAATTTATAACCTAGGGTTAAACTGAAATCAACAGCTTAGATCAAATCTATAATAGATCTGACGGTCTACAATTTCTTACTACTGATAAATTTTTAAATAAACACTTAAAACTTGCAATTTCTAAAATTCGTAACAACTAACTCGAACCTCCGAAAAATAAAATAAAAATACCCACATGTTCGTAAAAATTTCCTCCGGAACTTTTATGAAGAAAGTGAGCCGAGAATCACTACTTCAGGAATGTCGATTTTCAAATCAAGGCAAAATTAATAATTTTTATAAATACATCAAAGCAGGATTAACTCAATAATTAAACTCGACGAATAAGGATTAACCGATTACTTTAGGTTCGTGCTGTTACACAACAGCAGCCAATCTTTATCTATCTGAATGCCCTTGATTGATTATAGTATTAGAAATTTAGAAGCAGCCCCCATGCATCTGAGGTGACCGTCATCTTTACTGAACTGATCATATTATATAGTGTAACTTCTAGATATGTAAAACGCCCAACAGCATCCGTATTCAAATTTCACCGACGTTGATTGAAGTTATATATCAGTTTCTGGGGCTAGAAATCCTTTGAAATAATACACTTCGTACCTCAGGTTTATTTTACAGGTGCACACAGAATAAATGAGAGTACAAATATAACTCAAAAGAAATATAAGTAGAAATTCAACCCCTATGATAATTGTGTGGTCATCTACTTGTCTGTCTCAAAACTAGTAGCAGTTTGTTTGAATTCTATATTTAGGGACGTGTTTAGGTTAATATAAGCCAAGCCACTTGCTTGTTAATTGTTATAAGTTTTTGTTTGACCAACTTCACAAAGATCTTTATTGCGGAACTGCAATATAATATGAACTAGAGAGTTTCACAGTAGGGATTGGAATAAACACGAGAATTGCATTGATTGTTTTAAACAGGAAATTACAATTTTGATCTTTTGCAGATTTTGATTCAGCTATATTTAAATACGGAAAAGCAAACAGACTTATGAAGTTTAGAAGGACACATATCACAATAGATGATTGGAAGTCTGGAACTTTTAGTTGAAAATGGTCCTCAGTTGCAAATCGTGCCATAATACGGCTAGTAATGGAACCCCATTGGTATCCTTTTCTTACCAGGTTTACTATACAAAAATCTACGGGATACCAAATGGATGTAATGAAGTAACAACTGGTAAAAAGGCTTTCCCTGGCAGTAATACCAGCCAAAGAACCAGAGAACACTTTCATGAAATGAAATCAAGATCATGACTGTTGTTGAAGTTAGCAAAATTTTAACAGTAGATCTCCCATAAAGACTGGTTTCTTGAAGCCCAGCCACTTTGTACCAGACTACTTTTGTATCCATGACATACTACCTTGAAACAAGTGGAGTACTTCAAGATGTGAATAACAAGAAATATTCCATGTATATTATTGTTTCTCAGTTATATTTGGAATGCTGAACTACACTGATGACTACGTAAATATCACAACATTAAAGCTGTGTCATCGCGTACGAGAAGGGGGCTGGAATTTGAGTCAAATGCATCAGGGCATTAGAGTTGAAGTTTGAACACATTGCTTCAAATCTTCAATGGTTTTAACTTCTATTTATGGAGTATAATGAACAAATAAAAAAGGGAAAAAGTAGTCTAACTTAGCTTTGAGGATGGTGTTGTCCTGCAGGAGCTTCAAGTAGCCCCATTCCTCAATGGACTACATGGGACGAGAAACTGATGGTTCCTCTACAGAGTTCAGCTGAAAGGGATTCAAACAACAATTTCCTCATCACGCAATGAACTTCATTTGTGCTCCCCGCTGCAAATTATGTAGCCGAAACGTTAGTCATCTCAGATGCTCCAATTGAATGTTAGAATAATGGTACTAAAAAATAATAAGAAAAAAAATATTGACACAAACTAGATTATAGTTGAGCAATAAAACAGAAAATGTGATGGAGAACAGAGAATCATGATGTCAGCTGAAAAAAAAATAAGAAAAAAAGATGATCTATTAATCTAAAGATAAACATAAAACAGTATGAAGCTATGAACTGCGATAGCGATAGCGACAATTCGATGATCGATTTCACTGCATCCGTTTGCTTAACAACAAAAGTAACAGTTGTTGAAGGAAACATGTCTTGAAACAAGAGCCAAGAAGACAATCAAATTTGTAACCTGATTCTCAATTCTAAATAAAGCTCTAAGAGATGCGGATACAAAATTTTAATTTGAAACAAAGAATGCAAAAAGGAGATCATCTACTATGGCAAAATCAATGGAGTGTGTACAATCTCAATCCAGTCCGGCATTCTGCTTTTCAACCGCATGAACTTCATTCTTCTCAGTGTTTCCCTTTAAGTGATGAAGAAGCACACCAGCTGCGACACTAACATTTAAGCTCTCCACAGCTAAAAACGACCGGAACTCTTCAGCTGAGCACCCATGATTCACTTCCATAGTCTCGCTATCATTTCCACCAACGGTTATATCCACAGGAATATTTCCAGAAATTCTAATCAATTGAGTGCATGATCTTTCAACCAAGGGCCTCAACCCAGTTCCCTCACTACCCAGAACAAGAATGGTTGGTTCATTAGGCACTATCTCATTCAATGGAATGGCTTTGCTAGAAACAGAACCGCCAAGAACACGCCAACCATTTTCAGCCGAGGATGTGAGGAACTGCATCATGTTCTTGCAATATCGCAACTCCATTAACTCAAGTGAGCCAGCACTTGCTTTGCTAACAACGCCACTCAGTGGGGCTGAATTCTTTGCACATAAAACCACTCCTGCAGCTCCAAAAAAGTAGGAAGATCTGATAATTGCCCCCAAATTTTGAGGATCTGAAACCTCATCCAAAGCTACCCACAGAGAACCCTTATCTTCCTCGACTGAAACAGGGTCCAATTCCTTAATTTTAACCATCTCCAATGGAGAAGCATCAAGAAGGAGACCCTGGTGAGGTCGATTATCAGCAGCCATATTAAGATCATGCTTACGCAATTCCTTTATGTTCACCCCAGAATTGTCAGCCATCCTCAAAACTTTCTCAAAGCCCTTCTTGTCCTTCTTCTTCCTATTATTACTGCTCAAATCCATTCCTTCTTGAACATACAAAGTATAAAATTCTCTTCTTCCAGCTGACAGAGCAGCCAAAACTGGGCCAACACCATAAACACCTTGGCCAACCAGTCTAGGTACAGACGATTCAGAAGCCTCTTGCCATGTTTTTCTGCCCCAATTTTCTTGCCTATCAAACCTTCGATACTCAGGTCTCCCAGATCTGACATCGTCCATTCTCCTGAACTTATTCTTGATCTGATCCCACCTTGGATCATCACCAACCTCCATTTCTTCTTCCTCTACATTCCCGTCTGAATCCGCTTCTTCCTGTCTTCTGTCCCTCACACTGTAATCATTTTGCCTGTCTTTCACCCATACCATTCTTCTTTCTGTACTCCTCTTTTCTGATGGACTAGCATTCCCAACAGAAGCTTCTGCTGATACCTCCCAAGACGAACGATCAGTTTTTGGCTTTCTTAAGTTTCTTTCGTCCTCTAACATTTTTGCTGGTTCTTTCCCCCAAGAACCAGCGTTGACGTCTTCCTCTAACCTCTTAGCAGACTCCCCCCACGATGAAAGAGGTGTTTTTGTAGCCGTTGCTTTCTTCAACCCTTTCACTTCCTTGGCTTTGCTTGCTGCCAACCATGGCAATCTTTTCCCATTTCTAGCCTCACTACACCCTCCATTAACTCCCTGACTAGAAAAATTTGAAAAACCTCTACCTCTTACCAACAGCCACTTCTGTGTAGTATGACTTCTAAGCCTGAACCCACTCGAGAAACTTCTGGGTTTCGCAACAATGCCATTTTCTACGACTCTAGAATTGGAATCAGTTGGAAAATTAACCAAATGGGACGTGAGTTTACTGGAGTTGAGATTTAGTGAGGGATTATGGCGAAAACCTATCTGTAAAGACTGTGGCTTTGAGGTGTGGAAAGCTTTCGGTTTCGAGCAAACCCTTATAGCCAAAGGAAATGCTAGGCCTTTTGTCAAATTAGTATACATTTGGATACTAGTAAACTATAAACACCCAATAAACCTTATAGAATCAGATACCTAAATTCCAATGGATTAAGGGATATCTGAATAAGCCAAGCTGATTACCCGGATTAGGAATAGATAAACCTGCAAAAAAATTGAACAAATGTGTTGTTCAGCAAAAGAAAGAAACACCTTTACCAACCCAAACAGATTCAGCAACCGAAAACTGAGCGATAATCATCAGACAATTGTCATAACCGAACTGATACTTTCAGTTTCTGAATTCTGAATTCTAAAACATCGAAAAGCTAAACTATACGGAGAGAGAGAGAAAACAGCTAAGGAGCAGAACTGAAGAGTAGTTAAACTATGAATGAATTTGGAAACCCAAAGGTTGAAGTCTTCACCCACCTTAGAGAGAACTGGAAAACGATAGCTTTAGGTTTGCTTTGAACAGAGAGAAGGATAGGAGGAGGCCTTCACAGTTGAGTGTTCACCATACAAGTCAAGAGATAGATGAAACGTAGTGAAAACTGCAGAACGATGTCGTCACAGTCGCACTTATCTTCTTAAAAGTTTTCCTCCGCAGGGCCTTAAACCGACCTCGGACACTCGGCTAAAATAATAGAAAAATTGGTCAAATGGTCACCTATTAAAATATGATATTTTGATAATTATTATTTGTCATATATTATATATTAAATAGATGACTTAACTTGATATTTTATTATTAAATTGGTCACTCGTCTTCAATCGTCTATTAAAATCAGAATATTCTATTATTTTGTAAGAGTATTCATGTCTTTTTTATTTATTTGTTTTTTCCTTTTTTTTTTTAAATTACTCTGGGCACCCGGAAAATTTATATGGGCGCGCACCAGAGAGAGAGAGAGGAATTTGAAGGTGAAGAGAGGGTAGGCGCGCGATGAGTAGGGATGTGGTGTTAGAGATGAGCAGCAAATTTCGAGAGCCCATCGTTGGACATGCGGCAGCCGACGACGAAAGATGCACAAATGCAACCACGACAAGTCGGGAGGGTGTGGGAGTTGAGATTGAGGTTGCAACGGCGGCTCGCGAGTTGTGGTGTTGAGGTTGTGCTACGCTGGCGCCCAGGAGATGGCAGTCCAGATGCAACGTCCGAGAGGCAACGACGGTGGGGGGAGAGAGAGAGAGAGAGAGAGAGAGAGAGAGAGAGAGAGAGAGATTTTACAAATTTTTTTCTTCTTTTTTCAGGTGAAATCATAGAAATTTTATTCAACCTTGACGATACAATCAAGTCAGCCACCCTTCCATGAAATCGAGTACTGAGTAAAACATTTAGGGTGCTCTAGCTTTATAGAAATTTTATTCAACCTTGACGATACAATCAAATTAGCCACCATTCCATGAAATCAGGTACTGAGTAAAACATTTAGGGTGCTCTTGCATTAAGTAATGCCTATTTAGCAAGCTTATGGGCTACAACATTTGCCTCTTGGCCTAAATGAATGAAAATATAGTTCGAGAAGAACCTAAAAGCTTGATGCATACCTTTACACGAGTCTCTAAACACAATGAAAGTTGTGTTTGGGTCTACCACAACCTTTACCACAATCAAAGCATCGAAAATAAACCAAGCCGGATTATAGCCAAGTTGAGTAGCCAACTGCTTGAATCACCAAGCTTCTTCAATCTCCACTATTAAGGCCCAGTACACCCCCTATGATCAGCAACCATAGCAAAAACAAACTTCTGATCCCGTCCCAATCTCGAACAATCATGCATATACCACCTCTATTTCTAGTGGAATCGAAGGTTTTATCCATACAAACACAGTATTGGCCCAAAGAAGGTATACTCCATGTTTGTAAAACTCTGACCGAGTGGTCCGGAGTCTTGTACATGAGAACATAATGATCATGCCAAGCCTCTGCTATCACCCTTAGAGTGTCCAATGATCATGGCAAAAATTTGAAACACCTAGACAACGAAACCTAATAGATTCATTGTCTCTGTCAAAAAATTTGGCATTTTTTTCCGCCAAAATTTTTACCAAAAATTCAAATCATTTAAGCGACAAAACTACTAGGTTTCATCGTCTAAGTCAAAAAAGTTTGTGGATTTTTTTAAAATTTAAAACACTTAAACGACGAAATCTAATAGTTTTGTCGATACGTGCAAAAAATTGGCGGATTTTTTTTCCGCCAATTTTTTTTGCCAAAAATTCAAATCACTTAACAGGTTTCGTTGCCTAAGTTGTCGGCTATAAAACACAATTTAGCCACAATTTTTTCACAATCTATCTATCTTACCCAAAATTCACCACTACCATTAAATTATTTATTTATTACGAATTTTGTATTAATTAATAATTAGCATATAATGAATTAATTAGCATTTAATGAATTTTTCATTTTTTAAAAATTTTGATTACTTAGACGACGTAACTACTACAATTTCGTTATCTAAATAGTTTATTTAAAAAAATTATAAAAAAATTCAACACTTAGATGACGAAAATTCTAAAATTTCATCGTCTAAGTGGTTTATCTTAGACAAAGAAATGTTTCATTCGTCGTCTAAGTGTTCACTAAAACGGCAAAAAATGTCTTCATTTTTTCAGTTAACTTTTGTCATCTAAAAACCTAGATGACGAAGTTTATTTTGTCGTATAAGTTGTTATCTAGACGACAACTTAGACGACGGGTCTCCTTGATCAAATGTAAAAGTGAAGTGTATGCCAGATTTAGTGAATTTCACAAGATGGTGGTCACTCAGTACCAGCAGCAGATCCGAGTACTTCAATCTGACAATGGTGGAGAATGTGTGAATGGTGACATGTCAGCATACTTGGGCATTCATGGGATTCGGCACCAAACTTCCATTGCCTACACTCCTTAACATAATGGATTAGCTGAAAGAAAAAATTGACAATTGATGGAAGTTATTCATGATTCATTGTTTGGTATGAATGTCCCTTGAAATCTATGGGGAGACGCTGTGTTTTCTGCTGCATACGTGATCAATTGCACACCTTCTCGTGTGATTGAGTTCTAGAATCCTTATCAAAAATTGCATCAGTTATTGCCATCTTTACCAAATTTGGAGCCAAGAGTTTTTGGGTGCACTGTGTATGTTCACATCAACAAACAATTACGAGGCAAGCTTGATCCATGTGTTGTGAAGTGTGTCTTCGTTGGATATGGTTCTAAAAAGGTTACTGCTGTTATGATCCAGTTCTGAACAAAATGCATATTTCTTTGGATGTCTCTTTCCGAAGATCCGAACGTTATTACTCTGGGAGAGTTTCATAGTCTTCCTTTCATATGGAGATAAGTGTATGTGAAGAAAATCCTCTGAATTTGGAGGAATTTGAAGAATTGGAAAGCTTGGAAAGGAGATTTGAAGCTGGAAATCGAGCAGAAAATAGTATAGGAAACCTGCTTGACTCATTGTGACCTTCTCTTGACCCGTCGAACATTGAACCCGGATTGAGACAGAAGGCATCCATCGACTTGTCGAGACCTCTCCTCGACCCGACGAAAATTGGACCCAAATCGAGACAGATTTATACAATTGACCATCCAAGAAACCCCCTCGACCCGTCGAGTATTGAAGTTGAAGCGTCATCAACTAAAGTTCAACCTTCTTCCTCTTCTGAAGAAATACCTCATGAAGATCCCCCTTTTACTCCAACGACCGAAGAGCCTATTCAGAATGTCTTACCTGAGGTACGTACTGATAACCTTGAATCGGGTAATATAGAAGTTAGCATGCCTAGGAGATCTCAACGGGAAATAAAAGGGATTCCAAAGAAACAATATAAGCCTAGCATAGAAGCTAAACCAAATATCATATTGCTAGCTTTGTGTCATATCATAGGTTATCTAGATCACATGCACTTATTGTTAATCAATTATCTACAGTATCTATTCTTAGTAATGTGCAGGAGGCCTTGGCAGATCCAAAATGGAAGTAGGCTATGAATGAAGAACTAGAAGCCCTACAAAAGAATGGAACGTGGGAGACCGTTCCTACACCACCTGGAAAGAAGACAGTTGGATGTATATGGGTATTTACACTAAAGCTGAAAGCAGATGGAAGCATTGATCGATATAAACCTCGTCTGGTTGCCAAAGGCTACACCCAACGATATGATGTAGATTATCAGGAGACATTTACCCTGATGGCAAATATCAGTATTGAAGAAATCTCCAAGAGTTTGGTTTGGGAGGTTCTCTAGAGTTATGAAGAAGTTTGGATATCGGCAGAGCAACTCTGATCACACCTTGTTCATTAAACGTAAGGATGGTAAGATTACTACTCTGATTGTGTATGTGGATGATATGGTTGTCACAGGTGATGATCCAGTTGAGATGGAAGATTTGAAGAAGAGTTTGTCCCAAAAGTTTGAGATGAAGGACTTGGGTCCATTGAAGCATTTCTTGGGAATTGAAGTTGCAAGATCCAAGTTGGGAATCACTTTGTCACAACAAAAGTATGTGTTTGATCTTCTTGCTGAAATATGAATGCTGGATTATAAACCTGTTAATACTCCTATTGAGATGAATCACTAGTTGGAGTTGTGTCCTGGTCAAGTTCCAACAAACAATGGCAGGTATCAGAGGTTAGTAGGAAAATTGATTTATTTGTCACATACTAGGCCTGATATTTCATATGATGTAAGCGTTGTTAGTCAATTCATGCATGATCTAAGTGAAGAACATATGGACGTTGTGATGAGTATTCTCAGATATTTCAAGTCGGCACCTGATAAAGGCTTACTGTTTTCAAAGAACGGTGAGTTTGGAGTTACAAGCTAGACTAATGCAGACTGAGTGGGTGATAAGACTAATAGGGCGTCTACTTCTGGATACTTCACCTTTATTGTTGGAAGCTTAGTAAGAAGTAAAATGCAATTGCTCGCTCTAACGCTGAAGCTGAATACCGTAGAATGAAAAATGCAGTGTGTGAACTATTATGGATCAGGAATGTATTGAAAGAGTTAGACTTCAAGCTTCATAAGGCCATGGATGTGCATTGTGACAATACTGCTGCAATTGAGATACCTCATAATCCTCTACGGCATGATAGAACAAAACATGTAGAGATTAATCGATACTTCATCAGGAGATAACCTTGATTAGAAGGTTATATCTTTTCCCTTTGTAGCTTCTAAAGAACAATTAGCATATGTACTCACTAAGAGGTTGTCATACCAAGAATTCACAGGATAGATTGACAAGTTGGACATGATTGACATCTATGCACCAACTTGAGAGGGAGTATTGGAAAGGATATTCATATTGTAATTAGAGTTAATTTCTGTACATATGATAGGATTGTGTAAATATTTTTCCTTTTTTGGAAACCACTTATAAATCTATATTAACCCCAAAATTGGGATGAATGAAATTATTGAATTCTCCCTGAAATACTTTTCTACTCTAACCTCCTAATTAAACCCTAAACTCCAGTTGAGTTCAGGTTCGATTCCGTCTATTTGATATTACAATAAGCTAGTAAGATGAGTTTCTGAGAAAACCCAAAATTTTGATTAATTTACGTATCAGTATGATGATGAATTTTCCTTAATCATGTTTGGGTTAGAGGGGTTGAGAAGTAAGAATATGGATAGATGGATAGGCAATATAAGCATGCCCACATATTATTAAAAAAAACTTGGAAGATTCGGCATTGTTTTAAAATGAATCTCAGATACTTAATCAAATCGTATAAATTTATGAATTCCTCAAAAACATAATCACTCAACATAAGGGAAGGGAAATCGCCAATATCTTGTTTATGTGACTACCCAGAAATAGAATTTTTGCAAATGGTTAAAATTGGATTTAAAAGCTTACAAAAATTAAATGAGGTGTAAATATTAAAATTGAAAGTGTGAATAGACGTACCCGAAATTAAATTGCATTAGCGCAATTGAGAAATCCAAATCAATTTCTTTTCTAAACAAAAAAGAATCAACCTACAATAAGAAACGACTTCAACCAAGCAGCCGACTTCGGCTTAGTTTGGTATTGAGGTAAAATTAAGTATGGTGAGAAAAATCAGTTGTGAAATAAATAAATAGTGAGAAAAACACAATTAACAAAAATAACTCCTCGACTGTTTTTAATTTCTGTGTTAATTGACTCAAAAATTTAAGAAAACACAAATATATAATACTAACCAAACATACTCATAACCTATTATGATAAGATCAAACTATTTGTTCTCCCAAAACCCACGGCCCACTTCATCTTTTTCGTCTTCAACTCAGCTGCGAGTTCTCACGTCTACAGTGGGTCAAAACTCGTTGTTGCTTCTTCTCACCATTGAATTTGTTTTTAGGGCTTTGCCTCCCAGCCTTCGTGGCTCCTGCTGGTATGTTCTCAATCTTATGGAATTAACATGGGTTTCTGCTTCTTTCACATGGTTTCAAAGATAAGCATATGTTATCCATCGCAATGAGAAAAAAAGATACTTGCGTGATGTTTTATCAATTTATTTGACTATCCTAGTTAAGTTGGATGTTGATGGACATCTTATACCAAACCAAACGATGAGAAGTTGCAGTCATGAAGGTTTTTGGTAATAAGGTTTTTTTTTTTTTTTGGTAGCAGCTAGTAAGCGTCTGCCAAGGATATGAGAAGAGGACATGAGCTTTGAAATGAATTTGGTGGCTTCATGATGCAGCGACACCATTTTAACACCAGTTTGTGTACCAGTTTATGTTTTATGTTTGCTTGGGCTTATTATCATCCTACTGATTTGAAATTTTGAATCTAGAATGAATCATTGACGGTTTCACGTATGCCCGTTATTTCCCAAGTTCAAATACACAGAATACAAACACTATACTTTGAATGGAAGTAGGTAGATTACAATAACATTAAGACCTCATACAATAGCATTAAATATAACCATTTCTTTTCACAAAAGGGATGCAAATTTGCAAGGATTCAATCCACATACACTAGAACAAGATCGAAAGGACCACTCTGCATTTTCCAGTATTACAATTTGAGTTGTTTCTTGTGTTTGATCGGAAGACTTGGTCTTGCACCTGTAGATGAGCTTCTTTTTGGAACTTTCGTTTTCGATAATGAGTGGCCTTTCCTGCCTCATTGATCTTTGATACTCTCACTTCCCAAACAAGAACCTATTATGTAAATCCAACAAGTCCACATTATAGTAGCCTACGAAAATTACTCGTATCCTTCTTTGAGAAGAAGCAACATCGGCTATTGACAAGCTGAAAACGTGCGAGCTCGCTGCTGGGTTGAAGTCGTTTATTACTGCAGCTGATTCTTTTTTGTTTAAAAAAGGAATTGATTAGGTTTTACTTTTGCTTTTTAAAATAAAATATAAGTAATTGATATTAAAAAAATTGTTAAAACTGAATTCTAACAAGAGATCTCAATCATTCGTAGTCTTTAAATCATTCGTACTTTTTAAATCTAAAGGTTCACAAAATATTACAAATAATGTGTAAAAGAGAGTGTCACTTAAAAAGTAAAATAAGTTTTTTTTACTGTAAAATTTATTGAGAATTATTTTAAAACTTAAAATCACATTTAATTTTTAAAAAAACTCAACTTATGACACCAAAGTAAAAAATGTTCAACTTATGGCCCTTTTTTTTTTCCAAAAAACTAGTTGACATCATTTTCTCCTCAAAAAGTTATAAAACCTTCTTTTTTTCTATCGATTTTGCCATTCTTTCCTAATTTGAATTCTCTCTGTCGTCTTCCCTCCTCATTTTTTACCAAGAAAAGAGAATCTCTCTCTCTCTCTCTCTCTCTCTCTCGATCTCGATCTCGATCTCGATCTCGATCGCTATATATAAATTGATGATTTCATATGTTCAATTTTGTTGTACATCTAATTTCACTTTGTATTTTTGTATATGATAGATGATTTGATTGATGTTGCATGAAACTGTTTCCATTCGTAGTTGTATTAATCAATTTCATAATATTATTGATTACTTTGCTCCTCAAACTATAAATATTGCGAGATCGAAATCTACTTAATTAGGTATGGATATGATTTTGGTTCTGAAGATGTGTTTGGATATTTGTTAATGTATCTGTCTGACAATCTGTTAAAGTATCTGTCTGAGTATTTATTTTTATATTTATTCTGTTAGAAGTATCTGACCTAACTGTGAATTAACCAATGTATTTACATGCGTTTCTCTAACTCTAACAAAATTTTAATGTTTTCTCTGCACTATATTCAATGGCAACATCACCATCTCCAATCATTGTAAAATATATTCACGGTTAAGGAGGTGTGATGTATATTTTAAGTGTTGATATCACACTTACTGACATAGTGGATATTGTATGTACCTCACCAGTGCCATCATACAAAAGAGATGAAGAATAATTGGAGACAAATAGATGACGGCTCAGTAACACACGCGACATAAAACGACATGTCATTTCTGAACTATCATGGATAACTGTTTACAGAGTTGTCTAAGTAGCTGTCTAAGTAGCTATCTTTGGTTTATGAACTGCGTTTCACTACCAACTATATATCCATCTTTGAGTTGGTTTTATGTTGTAAAATGCATCATAAAGTGCAAAAACAAACATTTTATTTCATAGGCTTGATACATTAATTCACTCATTCAAAATTTTATAGCAACACAAATAGTATTACATAGACAGATCCTCATATGATTACGTTCATAATGCTCATCAAATGTACTACTTAAAAGACAAACCCCTAAAACTTACAACAATGTTCACAGAATGATCACCAAAATATACACATTGATTGCTGTCATACACTAGTTCATGAGCTAAATCATTCATTCTACTTGTTCCGCGATACCCATGATAGATCATGATCCATAAACAATCGAAACACTTTGGCCTTGAACCGAGCCACATCCTCACGATTCAGAGTTTGCTTTATTTCCTTGCCCAGAGCTAGGTGATATATGATGTAGCAAACAAGAGTTCCTCAATCAAGGCCAAGAGGTTCTTGAAGACTATTGATGATGGACTGCACAGGTATTTTATCAAAATCGAGCTTCTGATCTTTGGCCCGCTGAATGCTTTTGCGTTCATTTTCGTTTATTGGGATTTCACTCATCATCAGTTCCTTGCTGGTGCTCTGAGAGTCATTTATCAACATTCGAACATTTGGTGACAACATATCATCACTTACTTCTCTCACAAAATCCATCCACATAGACACCAAACAAACCTGCATCAATACAATAAACGATAGTTAGACATATATCCAAACATATCTCCAATAGTTAGAGGCATAACACACTAAAAATCATATAAGAAAAATGAAATGATATAAAGATAGATACATAAACAGAAATCCAGACAGATACTTAAATAGATATCCCGAAAAAATCCTTATATCACAAACACAACAACAACTATTACAACAATATGCAAAAAGCCTTTCGAACACACTACATCATATAGCATCTACAAAAATCATGAAAAAAGGTGCAAAAATATTGAAATCAAACTGAAAACTCTAGAAAAATGTCAACATTTCAAAAATTCAAAAAACATAGATATGAACCACGAAAAGGAATATGCAAACTACTTAGAAACAACGAAATTGAACAACTGAAGGTTTTCGAATAGAGATTACTTATGCAGAACGACAACAACGGCGAAGAAGAATGAGAAGGCAACAGAGAGAACAAACTCAACAACGAGGACACAAACACGACGACGACGATAACAGACACGGGCGACGGCAATTTTCAAACACAGAGAGAGAAAAAATGTAAAAGGAATAGGTGAGAGAAAAAGAGTTGCAAATAATGTAAATATAACAAAAATTATAGTCTGTTACATACTTAAAAACAGAATTGATTTTTTTAGAATTAAAAACTTATGGTAAATTTTTGAGGAAAATGAAAGTCTAAAGTGGGTCTTTTTCATTTCCCCTAAAATTTATATAAAAGGGTCAGCTGTTTAAAAGTAATTCCAATGGAAAACAAAAACAATCTTATATCAGTTGAGAAAGATTGAAAGAACCACATTCGAATTGTTCGGATTCAATCTTGGCATCTAAAGTCAGTCATCAACTCATCATGCTGCAATTTGGTTCAGATTTCTGCCAAAAAAGCTGCTTCAATTCCATATCTAAACAGTATCGAAAATCGCAAAATAGTCGAGGAAATTGGCAACGCCCAGCACACATTTATATAAGATATACAACAAAATTTTACAATAGGGAAATTAGTCTACAGCCAGAGTATTGAAAATTCTATAGCATAACTGATATATTCCACGTGCCACATGCAGCTATCATTTCCTAAAACATAATATTATTGTTATACAAAAAACCACAAGGCAATCAGAAATCCCCTCTTCTGAAAATTGGACCAACCAGGCATACCAGCTGCCTTTAATGACATTCCCAAAGTGCATATTTCTACCGGCTCTCAGGGAATTTAGTCTCGTAAGCCTGAGGCAACTGCACAAATCGATAGTCAATTTTATTGGAAAGGTTATGGAGCAAAATCATCAATATAAAAACAGCATGATAACAAGTAATCACCATGAAAGTCGCAGTGATCATCTTCCCAGCAAACCATCTTCCATGGAGAACTTGTCGAGCATTTATGGCAGCTTGTGTATTAACGAATTTCAAGTATACGAAACCAGCAGTATTCCTGCTCATTAAAGTCGAATGTAAGTCATATAATATAAAAGTGAAAAGAGGACATGTAATAATGCAAACAATAGCTTACTTGTCTACAAAAATATGTTTCATCTTCCCATACTTTAAACATTCCTCCTGAACATCCTCTTTAATGTCCAAGTCGATATCTGGTTCTGTCTACTCAACAAAGAAGACAACAGTTGCATAATACTGGTGTATAAAAACACCAGTGGAATCAAGAAGATAAATTTTAAATGAAGGGAGCCACCACAAACCTCAATTTCTTTGGGATCAAACATATTTGTAAGCAGTAAGCATTCACTTGGAACGCCAACTGTGTCTATAGAAGGAACAGTAGCAGTAGGAATTTGAAGGCCTGGAACACCAAGTCCAGCAAGACCAGGAACAGAATACCCAGGTGAATTGCTCAGGATCGGCACCCCTGGCAGAGAAACACCAGTGCTATTGACAGCAAGACTGCATAAATAACAGAATATGTCAGTGAGTCGTGACCTGTTGGTAATTTGCAAATCCCAGAGTCGAAAGGTCCTGGGTTAAATTATCAAATGCACATGTAAGTGTGAGTTGGGCTAAGCTTTATTTTTTAAAATAATAATAATCAGAACAATCAAAAGTACAACAATTAGAAAAGACAAACCTTGGCGCACTGCCTGTACGATCCAATTTCTGCATAAGAAGTGCTCGTGATCGGGCATTCAATGACTGAAATATTTATAAAAGGAAATTTATCTTATCAGATAATATACTAACTATTTAAAAAAGGAAATTTATCTTATCAACAAATGACATATAGCTACCATTAGCATAAATAGAATTTTAAAAGCACCAGAGCAGCAACTTCCACACATGACATTACTCGAACATTTTATGGAGAGCAACCAGTTTTAAACAATCATCTCAGTGACATAATAGGTCTTACCAAGCCACCACCTTCATCATCTTCAAAATCCCCAGCATTTGCTCCAACATCTTGCATTCCAGCTTGGTCAGTGACAGCAGATACCTGAATGAATTTAAATTTGACTAATTATCCACCATTATATGCTCAAGCATATATACTTATGTATGTCAGAAGATATTAAATCAGATTTGCATTTTAGGAAACACAAAGAATAGGCAGCAATCCAACAAGTTTTGAAAAGCTGAGTCTAAAGAATAGGTCCATTTGGCAACTCTAATCCACCAAGTGAAACTCATTGCTAGTAGTAAACTACCACATTACTTGACTAGTACAAGCAGTATTTGAGAGCAAAAGAATTTTACACCGAGGGTAACTACATGCACTATTTAAAACGGCTTAATAATAAGCTGGATTACTACATTATCCATATACTTGATATTCAGTACAAACATCTCTATTAAAAACATGCTACTCCTACAGAGAATGTGAACACTAAAAACACTACAGTTGATTACATATGGCAAAGTGCTATTCCTCTACACCAAAACAACACTAAATCGACAACAAGAACAAACGTACCAAACATCAAATCCTGCCCATATATACTGTAAGCAGAATATTACAGAAGTAGCAGACACAAACCTAACCAATTAATTAAAACCAACAATACACGAATTGTTAGGAAAATGAAGTGCAATCGCATTATAACAAATTGAAATTACCTTAATTACTCGACCTGCAATCTCCAATTGGCCATTTAAACTTAGTGCATTTCTAGCATCTTCAAGCCGTTGAAACTGCAACAACATTACATCTTGATGAGACTGTTTCAACGATACATGTACAAGGATCTTACCAAACATGATAAGCACATCTGAACAAGGAAAACATACAGGTGCATGTGCTTATATTAAATAACATGTAAGCCACTTATTTCTGAAGTTTGTTTAAAACAGACCTGAACAAATCCAAAACCTTTGCAGTTGTTAGCTTCATCAAGAGGCAATTGAACCAGTTCCACAGGACCAAATGCTCCAAAAACCTGCATACATATCACAGTATAGGTTGACAAAAGAAAGTCAAAATAAGACATTATATAACAGGAGACTTTCTTATAGGAATATGAAACAAGAGTCCTCGAAACAAAACTCTTTCACCATTTTGTGCAGATTCAAAATAAAATTCTCATTCAATCAACACCAAGTATTTAAAGACTTGTGATGCCATTAGAATAACTTTGCAAAATTATTCACCTGGCGGAGATCATCTTCTTTTATATTGGTGTGCAAATTGCCAACATACAGCCTTCTAGCTCCACCAGAATAGGGACCTATCATCCCCCCAGCTCCAGTAACTACGGAAGTTGACTGAACCAAATTCTTCTCAGCCTCAGATGGCTTAACCATCACTGGTTGACCGCGAAGGGGCTGGCCAGAGAGTGCAATAGCCATAGGTACTGACATGGCATCATAGAATTCGATATACCTAGAGAGACAGAAATGTAAAATGTTGAGAAATACATAAATATATTTATTAGCATACAAATTACTGCATACTTATCCAATATGTTAATTGATCATGTAGTTAGTACAAAAAAGCAACTGAATCTTTGCTAGGATAACATCTGCCATTGTGAATAATTTGATTACTAAAGAAAATCTTAGAAGAAGCCCAATACAACCCTTAAGATGAGAAGAACTGGAAGGCATTTCAAACGAAGTCCAAAGATTAACCTAAGAATGAACATGACAGGATTGTTTTCACCTTAGAATGGATATCTTAGTTTTTTGACAATTGCAAACAACCAAAGATTTGGCCACTCACAGACTCTCTTAATAAGCCTTAGCAATGTATGCCAGTGAGTCTTCTTATCAAAAACAACTAAAAGCCCTTTTCACGAAGCATATAAAAGACCTACCCAACACCCTTGGAGCGCCTTGAGTTGCGATCCATAATGAGGCGTACATCACGGACCTGAGAAGTGAGAAACATAATTTTCAACTATTAGATAGATACTGATAGACATATACCAAGAAATAGGATGGATGGAGAATAAGAATTCCCAAGAAATATAAAGACAGTCACATACATCCAGCTTTTCTTTAAGAAATTCAAGAAAAAAGAACCATTTCGAAGTTGCTATCTTCCATAGTTTTATGAAGTAAATATGTCAACCCAAATTACGAGGAAAACAGACGGAAAAATCCAGTATTTGCTTTTGGTTGGGCATGGAAAGTTTTACTAGAATCTGTTTCTTTTACTGCCAAAAAAAACAAAAAATTAAATAAAAAAAAAACAAATTATGCTTCCAGCAGTTGCTTTAGTTGATGAAATTCTGCACCTATAGCCAATTAAAGATAATATTCATCCACAATATAATAGAAAATAGATTTAATCAGAAAATCTAGGCTGTTCCAACACACCCTTCGAGAGAGTACAGATGAAGTTAAAATAAGTTTGACAAAGGTTTTGAAACTTCCTAATTGACATGAAAAAATTATAAATGTTCCTTACATATAATTCAAATTTCATGTAAAATGTCCGTTAAATCAGCAGTCCATGATTCATTAATGTAACCCTAAAATTTAAATGACAGATGTATCAACCTTGCCGGCTCTTGAGAAGAAATCATATACATGTCTTTCGTCTGCCTTCAAACAAATCTGCAGAAATATGATTGCAAACATTACATAATTAGAAACTCTAAAATAGAGAATTCATGAAAACAAAATAGAAGTGAAACACAGTACGTAGTTTACCTGGTAAGCAAATACCGTCCGCTGATCTCTTTCAGGATCAGCCTCTGGTTCTGTCACTTCTTCCTTTTTGTCTTTATATCTTCTGCAACCAAAAAGGCAAAATTGACAAAAATGAATCATTATTGACGAAACGCTAACAAATGACATATTTATATTACAACAGAATGTGCAAGAATCAAATATTATATAACATCTTTAGATAAATGTATAAGTAATAAATCCAAAATGGCAGAAAATCTTTCTGCAGAATGAGTAAAGGCTGAACCCATGCACCATATTCTGCAGGGAACTACACTTAGTTAGCATATATTTACCAAATTATGTAGATGGAAAGCTACAAGCTGTTTTCATCTTAAACTTGAAGTAGGAACAATTTGAAGAACAATATGAAACTTCATACAACTTGGTAATGCATTACTTAATATTGGATTTTGTACCTTCTATTTACAATATAATGTTAAAACACCATCAAGTTGTATGTATGGCAGTATCAAAGGACCTAGTTACAATTATTAGAAACATGTCAGAGTTTTTAACTCCAACAAAAGAAATCATGAACATATAGACTAAGATTGCATTAACATAACACTTGAAAAAAGTCTACTATCTACTTGCAAAGTCACAATTTTCGGTAAATGCTGTATCCGTTTTCAACAATTAGTCCAAATGAGAAAGCTTTGGAAAGAAAGAAACAGTGTCTAGACTCGACGCATCACAAATAAGCAATTTGCATAAATTTCTCTTTACAAGAACAAAAAGACTTGCTTATATTACGTGTGTCTGTCTGTGTGTATTTATATATATGTGTGTATCTAATGATCTTTGCACTCTAGACACAACGGTTAAATAATGGCAGGTACCTATGATTACAAGGGAAACCATACAAGTCCACTCCAGATCCCGTGATTACTAAATCAACTTCCCAGGGTTGCAGATGTCACCTATAACCTAAATGCTAAAGCAAGCAAACACACATAATGTATATAATATATCTTTTAAGAAAATAATCGCCAATCTTCCGTGAACATTGTTTTCCCACAAGCATCAGAAGATGAGCTGCTTCTTTAAGCAAAGCCCATCACTCCTCACCAGCATTTCTGCAACATAATAAATGTAATTAAGCAGCTGGCGACAGAGGGGGAGGATAACTAAAAGCAGAACATGACATCACCACAGCGGTCAAAATCTCCGACATGAACCCTCAACCTTGTACTCCAAGTTCTAAATAGAATCCTGAAACTTAAGAAGAAACATTTACACCCTTGACTGAGCTGAACCTGGCCCAATCGCCAGAAAGACCATCTGAAGATTGCTCTAGTATATCTGCGAGTTTCGAAAATCTAGGGTTCAATATTCAGAATTTCTAAGGCTATTAAACAGCAGAAGTAGCTAATGCAGCTTAAGTACAACTAACTGAGATTTTATTTAAACAATGGCATGGCCCCCTTTGTGCAAAGCAAAATTCTACTACGTTGGAAAAGACAATGGACACTAAAAGAAATGTTTATAACAAGACAATAACAAACTTAAGAGGTGAGATATGAAGGCACTTCCACAATCAACACCGTAACAATTACAAAAGTTGATCCAATGTTTACTGCTTGTAGACAAATCAAGTTACCAAAATACAATTAGACATGGGCCTGATTTCAATCTAAAAAGGTCTCCGTTACTTAATTAAGGATTTTTTTTTATCAGATATTTCTCCACTCAATATTGGCACTGTTAAATTTGAAGTTGATCACCAGCTTTTCAGTTTCCTTAAAACATACAAATTCTAGGATAAGTAAAGAAGGCATCTTGTGAGGGAGAGAGCAAAAGAAAACATGAAACATTTATTATGTCAGTCCCTACCAGGAGTGAAAGAGAGATCTAGAGAGGAAAAGAGACATTGACAGAGGAGTCGTTTGTCCTACCGAGTGCTGCCATAATTAGCATCTATTTTTAGACTTCAAAAGTTAAACCCATGGAAAACCTTTCTTGTATTGTCAAACTCAAAGGGAGCAAAATGTTGCATGAGGGCAAATTCACCCAAACCTAATAAGACATTCAAGATATCGACCTTTTTCTAAAATAGCCATATGACACCAAGATGTGTATCACACCACAATTAGATGACTACAACTACCCAACTACCAATGTAAAAGGAGGGCAAATAAGAGAAAAATAATAATAAACGTCTCTGGGGTTTCAATGATTTTCTTAATATATAATCTTAATAGCAATGTCTTACTTAAGATTAAAACAAATTCAATTTGTGATTGGCATGTAAAGAGAACTCGCTCAAGCAGTTTAATATATGAAAAATCAATGCCTGAAGGGTAACACAATTTTCAACATTGAGAGAGAGAGAGAGAGAGAGAGATGCTAGTAACAAGAATTTTAGAGCAGAAAACCTGACAAATGACACTCAATAGTAAGTAGAAACTCTACAAACGCCAAATCTATTGGAGTGCCTGGTCCAAGAAGCTTAATACAAAGTAATAGTGCAGATTTTGCTCGAACTATTCCAAATATATTCCATAAGCACACAACTGAGGACCCAAATACAAGAGATTTGCTATTCTCTCAGCATACAGAGGCGTGACACTACAAAAGTACCTCTCTTTACAGTTAAATGCATATTATTCCCTTTAACTACTACAACTATATGTATCCTACAGCTGCTATAGGATCCTAAATCTATGACAAGAATCCTTACGGTGCTAGAAATGGGGACTTCATTGAAACCGACAAAATCAGATGTCAATGCAGTTTTTGCAACAAGTGTCCCTTAAAATGCAGAAGTAATATAAACCTGCTGCCTACCTTTACTAAATAACAAAATGGGTCCAAAAAAACTCTACGAGAACTACTGTTTCCATCCACTAGAGCAAATGGACAGCTTCCAACAATGATTAGCCTCTAAAATACCTATGTGCAGCACATGCCTACTACCCACAGAAAGAACGGTAAAATTAGGAAACAATGTCTAACAAAAACAACTATTACAACGCAAAACAACTAGAAAGAAACTTTAGTCCGGTCCAAGTTGAAGTAGAAAAACAACTATTACAACGCAAAAAACTAGAAAGAACACGCACGAAATTTTCATATAATGGAACTCATCATTCAAGTTTCCCGTTGACCAGAAAAAACAATCAACCAAATGATGCTAGCTTGCAGATATTATAATCTTCAGTTATGCTAAGGATGTACACTAATATGCTCACATAGACCGCTAACAAAAAATAGAAGTAAAAGTAAAAATGACTAGTAGCAGTAAGGAATACCTTCTTTCTTTATCCCGCTCCCGTAGTTCTCTGTCCTTCTCCTTTTCTTTATGCTCTATATCACGGCTCTTCTCTCTCTCATCCCGATCACTTCTATGCCTTTCTGAATGACTCCTGCTTCGGCGTGACCGCTCTTTCTCCTTCTCCCTGTCCCTGTCCCTGTCACTGTCGCGGTCACACTCTCTCCTATCTCTGTCTCGATCACGATCCTGATCTTTGTCCCTATTCCTATCTCTCTCCTTTCCATTTCTCCCCTCCTTTTCTCTATCCTCCTTACCTCTATGTTCCCTACTACTCCTGTGACTGTCTTTTTCTCTCTCTCTGGACTGCGAACGGTGACGAGAAGATCCCATCTCCCTCTGCCGATCATGCTCATGCGCCTCATCTCCAGATTTTGAAAGCTTTGAACGGCGTTCCCCATCGTGATCTTTATCATCACTCCTATGCCTTGAACTCCGACTACGACCTTTTTCTCCAAATTCCAAAGCTTCCTCACCTCCATTTGCATTTTCCTTTGATGTCACGGGTTCAGGATATTCAACCGTCTTCTCTAAATAGTCATACTCGTCGAAATCCATCAGAGCTTTCGTCTAAAAAACCGACTTCAATTTAGCTGATATCTGCAGCTATCAACAAAAACCAAACGAGCATAAAAATTTGACAGCAACGCAGGTGACTTTTCTGTCTACTTAATTAATTAAAACCTTAATCTATCGCGGTTCAAATTCATTAACATTATCGAAACCATAAAAACAAGAGTGTGACAGAGCCAAAACAATTAAACCACATTCAAATTTCGATTGATAGTACAACATCGCAGAAAATGATGCAGCAATAAGTCCATGATCCACAGAACATTGACCAAAATACAGTGTTAGGGTTTTACTACGAGCTTAGAATTTTACCTCTTGCGAGAAGAAGCGGCGACGAGCAGAAGGAATATAGCGAATTGGCGAGGTCTGAAAAGGAGAGCTGTGCTGAATGGATTTGAAGCGGATTGGGTCCGATCGACCTTGTTCAATTCCCGAGATTCACAGACGAGGGTGTATGTATCACTCTTCTTCTTCTTCTTCTTCTGCTCGTCTCACTCTGGGAGCAGGCTATGAATTTGGTTGGGCGGGCGCCACGTAATGTATATTGCCCTGCCCGAGCCCGACCCGGTTGGTTTGGGTTTGTTCTTATTAACCGGGTATGGATATCTGTTCTTTGTATAAATAAAGGGAAATTTCACCGAACTATATTTTAACTTGGGTCCATTCTAACTTTTCTTATTTAAATTTTATAAAATATTATAATTATACTGCAACTTTCGACATCTCCTATAGAACCATACATGCCATTAACCTATCCGTCTTACTCAGTCGTAGGTGGCATATTTTCAAGGACAGTCTCGTATGTTCAAATTTTCCCGCTAAAATTTAAAGTCTCTCATACAGTTCTCACCAAATAACCCGCCAAAATTGACTTTCTTTCCAAATAAAATAAAATAAACAATTGGTAACATAATTCCCTTTTTTTCCTATTCTGTTTACATGAAGCTTGAGAGAGCAACTCAAGTTTTAATGGTTTTTATGCTGCATCAATGAATAGGTTCACAATAGACTATGTCTTTAAGATTGAGACAAAAAAAATTGATCTGTAAAGAACAGACCATGTCTTTAAGATAATCATGAATATCCTAAATAGAATAAGCTCACCAATAACAATACTATGTATGAATCTGGTTCACTAATAACATTACAAGTCATATTACCTGAGGTGCCTCAACATTCATATTAACCTCATCAACATCTCATTAACATCAACAGTAGACTGAGATGTTTGCAATGCCACATCAATTAAAAAAGGTACTGGTTGTTCAGTAGGCAAAAGTTTGACATGAGGAATTGCAACATATTGAGGCTGGACACCGGCATGGACCTCATTTTGAGGTGCACGGGCTGCATCTTGAGCCTATAAATAATCATATATCATGATTCACAACACACTATAGCTAATCGGAAAAAAAAAAAACTCTCACCTGAGCATGTCTTCTAGAAGTTCTTTTATTATGTCATTTGTTCCCACATGTACCACATGTTATTTGTGTGTAAAAGCTCTTGGGTAACTTTTGAACTGTAGGTGCCGGAGGCTCTTGTAACATCATGTCCCAAGAATTTTCTTTTTATGATTTGATGAAGGTTAATAGAGAAATGTAGTTAACTTTTACTGTCGGTATTTATTGATAGCCTTTCGATCATATATTTATTGGTTAAATTTTTCGAGAAATTTTATTGAGAAAAATTATAGAGTTTGTCAAGACGAGTTCGTACCCACATCAAGTGTTTAAATCGGAGTTACGACAAAGAAATACAACTTCGCACAAATTTTATGGTCGGTGGAAGTTTTGTTAATTTTACAAGTTTTGTTAGTCGTGAATATAAATACAACTTCATACAAATGGAAAGTCACCATTTCTATTTTGGGCGTTGACCTTACCCTCACGTTTCTCTCTCCTCTCTCCCAACCTCCTTCGCGCGACGGTGGGCATCAGCTACAGAGCTCATCGGTCGGCCATCTGAAACAGCCGACCAAGGTGTCAAACTCTTCCTCTCGATTTTCTGTATCATTTCCACATAATCTCTGCACCTATTACTACTTGATTTTGGTTAAAATTGCAAAAGAAGATCTGAGAATCTCATGAACCCTAGAATTTGGGGTCGGCCTCTTCTTGGCCAATTTGACAAACAAGAAGCATTGGGCTTTGTAGGTTTCATCACCACGAGTCTAACCATACCAAGCACTCACTTCAATTCCAACTGTGGAGAGAGAATTTAAGATTTGTAAAATTTTGGGTGTTCTTGGTTTCAAAATGAAATTCAGTGAGTTACATTGAGAATTGGACTTTGGTTTAGTTATGAAAGTTGTTGTTGGGTTGATTTTTCACAGGTTGGTGTTCGGGTCGCTGAAAAAAGTCACCAGCGGTGGTTCACGACAGCGCATCTGGCAGAGGAATTTTCAGGGAAATTTTATACCGTTTTGCTCATAATTACATACCAATTGTAATGAAGAGGTTATTGAATTGATTTGGACATAGTTGATTAAGACTTGTGTTTAATCGGATTTTAATTAAACGATTTTACGATAGTAATGAACAGTTGAGTTGAACGTCGATTCGACCTCGAGTCATGTAATGTTCAAGGTTTGTGTTGTGACTTTAAATAGGATTAAAGAGTTAGAAAATGGAAATTAGACTAAAGCTTGTCATAAGGTCAGAAAGCACAATTTTCGAGAATGCGAGTTCTCGCCGGTAATGCTAGTTAGTGAACGAGCTTAGTTATTAAAGGTATATCCCTTAGAGTTGTAGATTTGCAAGTCTTCCCTCAGAAACTCTAAAAACCATGTCCAAGAATCTCTGTCTTTTATTCTAGCCACAACATAGACAATGCAGTTACATACTATTATTACCATCAACCCCAATAGCTGTAAGTAGTTGCCCTTTGTAATAACCCTTCAAATGAGAACCATCCAAGCCTATGATCTTTTTACAACCATCTCTCCATCCATCTTTCAGAGCTTGTAAACAAATATAAGTCCTTTAAAATCTTGGCTTGTCTATATGCAATACACTTTTTATCTAGACGAAGCTTCCAAGATTTCTCTTCTTGATCTCATGAGCATAACTAGCCAGGATATTTTATTGATCTTCATATGAACCCTCAATTTTTTCTTGGTCTGGCTCTTTGCTCTATAGCACATCTGATAATCAACCCTCATTTTAAAGTTCTTACGCACTACATTTTGGATTCCTGCCCTTGAGAAATCGGGATCATTCATGAAAAATTCTTTCTACTCCTTTGCAATGAATGGAGCATGACAATGATACACCCTTCCTGTAATGTCACTGCACTGATGCTCAGGTTTATATGTCCTCAAATAAATAGTTGCAGTATTTTTACCCGAACTTGATGCCCACATCCAAAATGGACATTCCGCTGATGTGAAGCATTACACCTTGATCTTGTGCTTCTCATTTCTTATGAATCTCAGCTCCTGTCTGATTTGCATAACATGTTTCATAACTGCATGTTTGAAAACCTCATTGTTTGCAAAAGCCATACCAAACTCAAACTCAATTTGTTTGCCGAACTCATTTTTAAATTCTTTCCAACCAGCAAATCTCTTCTTACCATTCACCCTGAACAACCCTAAATCATCCCCATCTTCATTATCAGAGCCATGTAAACTGTCCAAACCATATGAGTTTGCCTTTTCTTCTGAAGATATAACTCCTACATATCTCATCCAATCAAACTCAGGAACTGTGTTATTTTCACCATCCACATATTGTTCAAACTCAGCCTCATCATTCATAAAGTTATCATGTAGATCATAGTCACTGTTCACTACACCATCAAAATCTGGATCACTTGAATGTTCACTTTCAGAACTCTGAACTTCAACAATTTGTACTTTATCATTTTGCACAACATATGAACACTCTCCCTTAGACCTTGTATCATACCTCTTATAAACTTTTTTCTAACCTTCTTCCTAGTAAACGGAGCCTCCTCTGGAACGACCTTTTTTTTTCCTTTGTCTTTCTTACTAATTGCAACCTCAACTGTATTTTTCCTTCCTTTTTGTGCCATAACAGCTGCCTTCCCTTTCTTCTTATTTGTGCTTCTTTTTGTTGAAATTCTGACCCCAATATTGAAATTGGCATCATCCATATCAAACTCAGACCCTCCTTGTTGTTCAGTAGCACATTTATCATGTCTAACTTCATTATGAAATCCTTATTGTTCTTCCTCAAACTCAGGCCATACTACTTGTTTTTCACCAAACTCAGACCCTCCTTCCTCATCATTTCCTTGTTGTTCTTCATCATTGCCTTGTTTTTGTGGATTAGCACCTTGTTGTTCATACTCCAAGTCATTAATAACATGCCCAAAATATAACAAATGGTTAATTTCCACATTCTCATCTTTGACATCCACATCGACATTGACTCTAGTAGCCAAGCACACAATATACACATGTATAACTCTATTTTTTTTCTGGTATGAGAGCCACCATCCTCTCTGTATCCTCTTCAGCTATAATAGGCAAGTAACCATGACCATCTTCACTTCCTGGAATCCTGTACGAAAAGGAAATTGGGCCATCTCTGTAGCCCAAATTGTAAGCCCACCAGTTGAAGCTCTTCACTCCCACTTTATCTTCGTCAACACCAACACCAACACCATCAACATATACTACTTCTCCACCAATGTGCTGCCTATTAACTCCCCTAGCGTTGTAAAATATCCCTCTATGATGTATTACAACAGTGAATAAATCACCTAAAACTATCAATTTTATGTCATGTCAGTCAATAACTTCAACAACAACATACATTACAATTTAGGCAACATAACAAAATCCATACTTTCTAGAGCATGGTTCAACGCAGCAACATTAAATCCCCCACTTTCTATTCAAAGCTAAATATCACCAACAACTATCTGATACAATATTTAAATCCACACCTATCTTATTCAAATCATTAAGTTATGCACCAAACACCATTAAAAGCATCACCAACAACCCAGGAATCATATTGAATTCCAAACATATAAACACGAACTCCTAAAGCCTGTATATAAACATGACAAAAAATGACCCAAAAAAATCCCTAAACCCGGTCAAACCCTAGCACCGAGCGCAAATATTTTTTTACAAAAACATACCTAAATCTGGAGGAGAATCCCCATCGAGTCAGAAATATCTACAATAATTAGGCATAGTAACTAGATCACAAAAGAGATATTTGAGAACCAACTCTGATAAAGATGAATTTGATTCGATTTGCATTGTTCTCTGTTCTTTGTGGGCAGAGCAAACATGAGATGGTGTTTGAAATGACAAAGTGATGTCGTGTAATTATTTTGTAAAGGTTAAGATCAAAAATACCATGTAACCATTCGATTAAAAAAATAATTATAATACCAGAGAAAGTGTAAGATGGAAAGGTTAACGTCAGGTATGATTTTATAGTGGATGTTGAAAGTTAGGGTATGATTATGATATTTTGTAAAGTTCAGGTATGAAAAGTTCTAATGGACCAAAGTTGAGGTACTGGTTAATGAAATTTTCCTTAAATAAAAAAAATGTGGAGATATTTTCACCCCACAAAATACTCTCTTCACCCACAATCATTCAATTATTAAAGGGATGGGTTCAATAGCATCTAGACCTAGGCACGGATCGGGTTGGCCCAAAAGTACATGGATATGGAGTATAAATCAAACACATAAAAACGGATTGGGTTTGTGTTTTGTTGGGTTCAAACTGTTTAGCAATTGACCTGAATTCTTCCGGTACGAGTCCTCGGGTTATTGCATTTTTGAGATTATTTAGCATAAGTGAAAGGACCCAACCCCGATTTAGTTACCTAAATCAGAATCGAACCCCTTCTGAAAACGTGAACCAACAAAAACCATTCAAAATTTCGGCAGAGTAACGTTACTAACGCGGAATTGCATTAACCTGCACCCTGAAAATAACACTTCATCCTATGCCACAAAAGCCAAACCGTGGGCACCAATCCCATCCGGATTTCTCAATATCATAACAATATCAATAAACAGAAAACATATCTGTAATATATAATATATCCAAGAAAATCCGCATAAAACATGTATCAGAATGTATCAGAGCGACCTCTAGTGTAAATATCTACAATATATACAATATATACATCAGTAGGCGAAACAAGAACCTACTGGAAAACACAGGTAGCTCGGATCATTAGCCTCCCACCACGACGTGAAACACCAGAACCTGAACTGCAAACTGGGCACGGAAACCGAAAAGCCCAGGGGAAAGACATGAAAACTGTTAGAGTGAGTGGACGAAAAGATAATTGTCTTTCGCCGATTAATATATATGTTATAAAAACATATGCGAGTCCAGATGCATAAATAATCAAATAGTACACGAGGGAGACTCTAACTCCTCACGCGTACAGATCATGCATAAAAATCTCACGGGGTCGCTCGTGGACACATCCGTGCTAGTACAGTCCGAATCACGGGATCCCAGACCCACACGTGATTCTAGCCAGAAAGGCCTCAGGTCAGAGGTATGCCTCCCCCCGGTAAAGGCCTCGGGTCAAGAGTCACAGCCTCCCCCGGCACACATCCTCGGGGATCAGCCGGGATGCGAGTGTATCGATACAGCAACATATAATGAAACTGTAATCTGTGTAAACCAAATCATAAATAGTTCGATGCAAATGCATGAAACAATATATAAACGCATATACGTAATATATACTGGTATAGGCATAACCGTATAACACATGCTCATGTAAAACATAATCTCGTATGCATGCTCAAGTTCGTAAAACGTGTATAAGACTCGCAATCAATCCGTGAAAAGAAATTGTCCACTCACAGGTCAGCAAGCGCGCACTCGTGCTAATCTCGTGGTCCAGCGGAAGATCCCTCGCCTGAAGCACGATCTCGATCTCGATCCCTTGAATAATCATAAACACATCTGATCAAAACCATAGTCCACAATACTGTACTTAATCACGGTAACCAACCGTCCCCGAAAACATATTAAACTGTACAAAATAATCGACTAAATTTCCGAAATCTCCACTTGAAACCTTCGACTGAAAATCTGATACCCAAATCAATACGAAAACCTCTAGACGATAATCAGGGCGCGATTACGAGAAAAATGATATTAAAAACACTGAAATCTGAAAAGTCAACCCTCTCGCCGGAGCGCCGCTGTTGACCGCCGCCGGCGCGCCGTCAACGGTGACTTTCTCCGGCGAGGAAGCTCCAGTTTTGAAGCTCACCTCAAGCCCATCCTCTTTTTTAACTACAGTCAAGTTCAATTCTCACTAGAACCACACCAATTTCACTCGAAACCAAACGGAATTCCTCCTCCGGCAACCTAATCGGGTTCACTTCAAATCTCATCCATAGCCAAAATTAAACACACAGTGAGCCTCACAGGGGCAAGGGGAGTCGAACCCCCCTAACCACCACCACCGTGGCTCATCGGAAAACTGCAAACCAATACCGGCGAAAACCAAGAACCCGACCCGAATCGAACCGCATCAAAACCTCATCAATTCTCAAAATTCCAAACACAAAACAACTCAAAATCACAAGAGGAAGAGATTCATACCCTTCATGTAGCCGGAGGTGGCCGGAAAACCCAAGTCGGCCGGCGAAACCAAACGGGAAAGTTTTCCTCCCTCGGTCGACGGTCAAATTTCCAAAAATGGAAAGTCAACATCAGTCAAACCTTAAACAGTGTTTTTACAACTATTTCTCGACTATTTTCGATATTTATACTCGCGCCTCGGGTCGATCGACGGTCCAAAACGAATAACCATTACGATTCGGATAAACACGAAACAAACGGATAAACACGTCGATAATCCGAAACTTCAAATAATCATATTATATTCCTCGGTTATTGGAAAAATCATCCGGAACCGCCCTCGAGCTCGAAATCATGTGCTCTACAACTTCCGTGAAGAAACTAAATTCAAATTCTCGGCCAAAAATTAAGTCGCGAACTAAATCAGCAATTCACACAATTAACGACTAATCGCGATTAAGCTTAATCTCGTGAATCATACTGATTACTCTACTGATTCTGGTTTGGGTCGTCACAATAAGCCTTTCACGATAAAAAATTTGTGGACAAAATGAATTTTCAATTATTGAAAAAAGAAACAAATTGAACTAGAAATTGAAGTAGCCGAAAGCATAATAGTCAGAACTCTGAAACACTAGCAAGTTGAGCATAATAGTCAGAACTCTGAAACAATAGGAAGTTGCTACAACAAATCAATAGGAAATTGAATTCAAGTACTCTATTTTGAATTGGTTTCACTATGTAGGATTTCGATGGGGTGGAAGGGAGATGAATTTGTATTCAATCAATTGTGGTTTTGGGTAATAAAATGAAGTTTAACAGGGGTGGTAAGACTATTTCCACCCCACAAATATCTAAATTCACTCTATATATGTGAAATTGCCTATTTTATCCCTGAATTTGTACAAACATCAAACAATTTTCTAACCTTTTAAAAAAAAGTAATTAAATTCTTTTTTTTTAAATTAATTAATTTAAAAATATTAAAGAGACATCCTTGTTTACGTGAGAGTCACCGCTATCAAGACAATCTAGAGTAACCAACTTCATTTTCTTTTCGTCATTCATATTTTCTTTTGTCCTAATCTTCCTCTGTATGCGATGAAAAAGAGATTGCTGCAAACAAACGTGTCTTTATTCAAGTAGAATTAATCTATGATTGAAATTATTTATGGATGTCATTTTAATGGAGTTTTAGTCCAACCAGTTAAATTAGAATTTTCTTAGAAGAGTAAATAATGATACTAAGTTGAGTTTGTTGATTTTTATTTTAAGTTTCTTTTTTTATCAGAGGGTAAAATTGGATATTTAAGTGTAAAATATCAAATTTAGGGTGAACTTAGATATTTATGGGGTGGAAATAGTCTCACCCTTAAACAATCAAGCTTGACATTGGAGAGAGAGAGAGAGAGAGAGAGAGAGAGAGATGAAAATGAAGTATGAGTTTTTTAGTTTTAGCTTATATACATCACATCTAAGATCAAATGCATTATAAACTCTATCAAGATCTGTGCAAGTATCACTTATATAGAGACACTAGGGGGGAAGCCCGTGTGCGAGGCGTGGGTGGAAATGATTTTGACGCAGAAATGTGGTGCATTCATTATGCATTGATGTTGTGCATACCCATACTTTCCAGACCTATATGATGCAAAATGTTGTGCCCTTATGATATGACAGTATGATTGAACCATTGCCAAAGAATATTGCAAGAGACATGAAATTTGCAAAGGGTAGAACATTGTCAAAAAATGCAGGAGATATGAAATTTACAGTCTCACCACAAACCATACAAAGCATACAAGGTATGAACACAACATGTGAACTAAACATCATAAATTAAATACACCAGTCCACATTACAAACTAACATAAAGATGAGGAATTGATTACATAATGGAACACACAAAACAGCTAATCTTCAGATCAAGAAGAGATTCTTGATCACAACATTAGCTGATTTTACTTGCATTTAGAATAACAAAAGTGGATGCACTAACATCCATTTAACTAAACAAGGTAACTAAGCAAAGAAGTTGCCGTACTCCATATACCTCCTATGCAAAATAGTCTCATTTCCAGCAAAAGTCAATTCACTATCGTATTTGCAGCATTGATCGGTGATGTAATCTGCGAGTATCATACATTTAATCAAGACACATCTAATACTGTGTAAATAGATGATTGAATGACATATGCAACAGAACCTAAATACTTGCATATCATTTGTTCTATGAAACATATAAATAGTTTGGCGCATGCTTTTTCAATCCAAAATCCACAAAAATTATATAAAACAAAGAGATATGCACTAAGCTATATGTGATTATTTGTGGAACAAACTTTTAATCAAAACTGAAAAGACTGCCCTGGAATCTAAACATATTGATAAAGGCCCTCTCCAAATCTCCATTGGTATGAAATAAATGTATAACACCAAGGGCAGTACCATAACTGGCTGTAGCAAGACTGGGAGTACAAAAATATATCACAGTAAAAAAACATACCTACTAATAAAGTCTATTTATGCATGTAAAAGCTTCGCAATCAGATTTGTTAACTCTATATAAACCAGTAAACCACATAGGAAACTGATATTGCCATAGATAATTTCTGGTCCTTTTTTATCATTGTCAGATCGGTTCCGTGAGCTTATATAGCAAGGCAGATATGCAAGCTTACCCATCTTTTCTTATGCTTAACATACCAGCATGACAAACCTAGAAAAAGAAGCACAAAGGCTGCTAACTAAGATGAGCACTAGTCATTTATCCATTTGGCTTATAAATTTCACATTGTTGGGTATTAAATATAGAGAGATGTACCTGACATTTTTGTAGCAGCTCTCATGTTGCTGAACTGCTCCATTTTTGTCCCTGAAAATATAGTTAATTTTTATTTAACTGCTTGCAAAGCATAAAAACAATGTATTTTGGAGATGTATTCTTACTGATTCCCCTCTTTTGCGATTCCATCCAGAAACAGTTTTATTGCAGCATTTTTGTTTTCGCTCCTCTTTGGAGCTGGGCATTTTTGGGGAGTCTCTAAGATGGGTTCTTCAGGTTCAGGTTCCTTCCGAAATTGTTTGTTTGTGGTTGCTTTCTTATTAGAAATATGATTTTCATAGGTGCCCCTCAAGAAAAACTGACCATGCTAGTTATCTCAAATAGGAATTCTTCACCAATCTTGCAACTAATCTTGGAAGGGAGGATTGATTCCGTAGGGTAGAATCTCTTTTTCAACAAGTCCTCACAGGTTGCAAGGAAAAATTCTTCTGCTGCTCTTCCCAACAGAGTGATACTTGTCTGGTCTTGTTCATCTTCAATAATCATGAAGACCCTGTAGCTGCATGATATAGTCGTATATGTATATCGTTCAGTCAGAGTAAGCAACATTTATGTTGAAATGGAACAGGAATACGTGCAATTGTGCATACGAGTGAAGGAGCGGAGCTACCTTTTGTTAGGTTTATTCTGTCCATGAAGAGAACATAAATAATCATCTTCAACCTCTTCAATAACCTTGTAACACTTGTCGTGAGAACAGGAGTTGTACCACCATCCTTTTTCTGCAAAAAATCTTGCCACATCTGCTGCACAGTACATTGATTTGGACTGAAAAAGAAGTCAAATTGATCAAAAACATTGTCATATATAAAGGTTGACTATATATACATTGATTTACACCACAGAGATGTAAGCAATCCATATAATGCAAATAATTAATAACGTTATGACTATAATGCCTGGAATGGTATACTACCAAGCAAGTAAGCAACAATGGGAGAACTACTTACACTATCAAGTTATCACTATGAAAAATGAGAATCAAACATGTTCTAATACTACATGAAAAAAATAGCGACTGATGAATTAAATAAACCTAATACCAAACATGTTTAGTAGCTACAATAAGTAGCTGATGAAGTGAGAAATGTAGACTTTTTAATTAAATCTATGATGATGAGTGCTTGGAGAATTAATTGAATGTTGATAATTTCTTGGATTTTAGTGTCAAGTAGTATAAGCTTACAAATGTTTGCTGATGAACTGATTCTGCCATTGTGTTAAAGTCACGCTCTGGTTAAGTTGTCATTTCTCATTTGATCATAGTATATACTGATGTGAACAGGTGCTTATAAAGAACACCATAGACTAAATTAATGTGTAAAAGGCTGGAACTAATTTTAAATTTATTTTTCCAGAAGTCAATTATATCAATCAAACAACATCCAAATAGGTTAAATGTGATTTTAACTAAAAATAGGTCTGGGGCTATTGAAATCGATTAATTAAGGACAGTGTCAACTGTAATTCCTGGGTTTTTTTTAATGTTGAACCTATATTGAGGTATGAGACATCTAGGTTCTGAAGAGATAGGCATTGTTATGTACATAGGTCATTTACAGATGGTTCACGAAGAGGGAAAGTATTTGAAATAAGCTCCATAGCATGCACTTGTGATTAGTTACTTAATGTTTTCATCATTTTAAATAGATTCAAAGATAAGTTGCTTTATCACATATCGCGTGTATTGCAGGATCCAGAGTTTTTAGTTCTGCGATAATTCTCATGTCTGTTTCATTGATTTCTCCCGACAATGTTAACTTTGAGTGTGCACCAGACACTCAACTTGTCACCTGTTCTTGAGAACCTGACATCAAAATTTTTTGTCATTAGAAGGCTAGGTGGGTGCCATTAGTTCATAAAAACTCATCAAATCCAAATACCAAGTTTGTGAAACAAATTCAAACAAAGGTTTCTAAGAGATATAACATATGCAAAAACATAAAAGTTGAGGCCTCACAGATAAAACATTCTTTCGAAAATATAAAGGAGGCATTCACCAATCTATCAGTATACTTGATATAACTTACGCACCTTGCATGGATAGTTGGAGTTAGAGAAATGAACTCCAACTTCTTGATCGATGGCTAGGTTTTAAGTTGGTGGGTTAGTAGATGGTAGGAAAATTATTTTTACTAAAATAAGTTGATTACTCTAACTGTTGACACTATTCTAGATAGAAAGACTGAATGATGTTTTTTTTTACTTTCAACAATGAAATTGTACAGTACAAAAGATGACTGAGCTGAAGTTTTGAATTTAAAGCTCTAACGCATTCATAGCAACTGCAATTTCACTTATTTCCAAGAAAAAAAGGCATACATAGCAACTACACCTCAATTATAGACCATAAGTTTCCCATCGAATTGGCAGGAGAATAATTATGTCTCCAATGTTATTTATTTTATCTATGATTGAGATTAATAGTCATCTAAAAGACTTAAACTAATGACAGGGAACCTTTGAAGGCATACTCAAAATGTGAAAACGGTGTTGTAATAACCTTTTAGCTATGCTTACTGTTGCTTGATTGGGGAAACCATATACATATCTAATCATTTTTGAAGAATGCAATGTAAATGAAAATGATATCTCTGATTGCATAATGATGATTAGTGATTGTATCATATGATACTTACTCAGTTCTATATTTGTCTGTTTGCTCGATCTGTGGATTGAGAACAATGCATGTATGATTTGTACTGGATGATCTCATATACCCTGTGACAACATCAAAAAGCATATTTAGATCAATATTCCTTCAGGTAAACTCTCTCTGTTAAGGTAAAACACCATAAATACTATGTTACAGGTTGTGAATGACACTGAATTCCCTGAACTTTTCCAAATAAAAAATAGCATAAAAACAAATCATGCTCGATAAATCAATCACGATACCTTCATACTTTGTGATCCGCATTGCAGTGAAGGCTGCAAGCAGGGGTTCAGGAGGCTCGCTGACCTCTTAGATAGGAAATGATCTTAGCACATCTCCCCACAATGTGATCTTTATTTCCTCTCTCCTGTACATCCAGTATGTAACATTAGTGAAAGCAATATTTGCAATAAATGCCAATTGATATAAGCGGTCATGGATTAATCATATCCAAAAAAATGATATTTAACCGTCATAAAAATTAAAATGCGTGTCCAAAAGTGTACAGAAAAACATACCCTATAAACATGAACTTAATATCAACTCTTGTCTGCTTCGTTTTTGAGTTTCTCACCCCGACTTCCAGTGGTTCTTTCACGGCTTTTATGCATCCGTAAAAATCTTGTAGTTGTTGGAGCAAAAAGGTTAGTATGATTTTATGGATTTTATATGATCACAATATATATATGTTTGGCGACTCACCAACAAGCAAGGGTTGGTATTTTGCTTCTTGGTGCTGCTGCGAAAATTCAACAAACCTGAAAGTGTATCTCGGAATTGCGGGCATTTCTCGTTTGACTTGATTGAATTCAGTCTTTGCAGTGAAGGTCAAGATGATATCAAGCTGGGAAATTCTCTGTCTAGCAACATCTCTCTTTGAACCAAACTAAGAAATGTCATATACCTGTCCTACTGTCATGAGATTCGGCACATGTCCATAATAGCATTCGTCAATCATAGCATAGATTGACGAACCCTGCACACAGTTAAACAATAAATATTCAAAGTTCTGAAATCAGCTTACAACAAAAGATCAGTTGTGACAGCAAAAATGGTTAGAATGCAGCAATTATAATTTCTATTTAAGCCGCATATAACAAATGAAATTTCACTTCACCTCTTCATTCACTAAGAGATAGTGGAGTCCATCATATTTAAGACTGTCAAACAGTTGAGGCCTCCATTCCAGAGCAACACGTGCCCTGATAGTCATGCCAATTGTGAATGGCTTGATGTTCCTAATCAAGTTTGTCATATTTGATGAACCTAGGGAAAAAAAAGTCCATTATAAATGCTGGCATAAGTAGTATACATGCTACAAGACTCTAACAACACAAAAAGCTAACCAAAAAGATGCCATATACTGAGGACAATATAAATGTGTAACATCCATTGATTCCTTGATTGAAGACAATATAGAAAATTACACTTAATCACCATCGGAAGACTATAAGTACATACATTAAGCTACAAATATATCACATTCAGAGTCTACTATCATAATATAGTTTATCACAATATAAAATATGTGGAACGGTATCCACTCCTTATCTACCTCTACATCTTTGTCTTCACGAAATCAAACTCCAAATATCCAAAAAAAATCAATTCTCTGCAATTTTAGAAAGACAGCCTAGAAAGTCACACGAAAAAAGAAATAATGGTGCAATTATGTAGCACTCCAAAGCCCGCACGCCTTGCGCAAGTAATCAGTCAATAATTCGTATAAGAAAACAATATTATGCTTTAATCATTCTTCTTAAGCACCTAGTTGAAGTCCTTATATAAAACATAGTTCTAACACAGCTAAACCTTAAATAGCTAAAAATTTAGAAACTGCATTCAATCAACAATAAATATACACAAAGAGTAAAACCAACATTGTTTACAAAAAAGTTACACAGTATAATACAAACAACTCAAGTCTCCAAAACTACTAATGAGATGAGAAGGATGACTCAAAACAGATATGTTCTGCTAATAGCTCAACTGAAACAAACAATCAAGTTGATCAAATATATCATGTAATAACAAACAATATCTTTATGTGTTAGTGCTGAAAAAGAGGAATACCATGAACCCCAAAAGCCAAAGCCACAACAGAGTAAGATGAGTTTCAGCAAAACGTTATCTAACCACTTATGCTCTTATGACTGCTAAATAAAAGCCAAATTTGTATTTTCCCCAATGGGATTAATGTTCTGCATGATTTAGGAGTAAACTGTTAGAATGATATGTTTCCAGTTCCTCTGTTATATACACTACATACCACCAAACAATGCACGTTACAAACTTTCAAATGCCATTTATACATTAAATCAATCCATAAAATTCTAGGGGTTCAGAGTCTAGATAAAGAAGCAACAAAATCGAGTTGAGATCTGCGACATTATTTGCAAACATGAAACTCAATTCCAAAACTTCATAACACAAATCACAGATGCATACCAAGATAGAAGAACTCAGAGATATAATTCATACCAAAACAGATAGCAAGGGAGGGTTGAATTAAAGAAAGGCGAGTAGTGAAATCGAAACTAGATCGGAGAGCAACGACAACCAAATTAAGAACGACAAAAAGATTGAGTGAGAGTTGGAGAAATCGGATTAGAAAGAAAGATATCACTCAATCTGACCAAAATAGCAGCAAGACCAAAAATTGAACAGAAGCATGTGGATAAATGAAAATGTGGATACCTTTGCTGTGAATATCCTGTCTACCCTTGATTTCGAAGCACAGTTGCAGAATTGTGTGCACTTCAGCTTTTATAATGAAGAGAGACGTTAGCAAAGGAGACGTCATCTATTCCTGTTTGTTTTCCTAGAGATTTTTTTTGGTTTTTTAATGGAGATTTGGTGAGATGCGCGTTCTATGATCTTCCCAAATCCAGCACAGTAGATTTGAAATCTAGCTGGGAACCAAGTTCATGAGGAATAGAAGAGATGGGTTTGAATCTAACTGGGTTGGTTCAAAAGGTAGAGAGATATGACTATATAGAATGAGAATTTGACTGAATCAGTTTGACATGAACTGAGGTCCGGCGATGATAGTTTGATGGAGATAAGACTTGATGATCAATATGCCAGACCCGGGTTGGTGAGATTGACAGAGGACCAACACATCACATCGAAAGTGGGTGATATGCCAAAAATATTCTATCAAACACAAATTCTTGCTTAACCAAAAAAATATTCTACACACAATTTTGTTAACCAAGCTTTAATGAATTTTGTTGGATGTAAAATATATCATGGAAATATTAACTTAGAGTGAATGTACATACAATATATATGTACAATATATACACTGAAGAGGAGATTAAATTTAAAATATAACAAAAAAATTCAGAGAGAAAGCCACAAATTTATTAATGAAGAATACGAAACAATATTTTTTTTGTGATAGAGAGAAATGAGGGAGATACGAAAAGAGAGGGAGATACCTTCTAATACATCTTTATAAACAATATTTTTCGTAAAATTATTGGGAATGTCGTTATTGTTATTTATAAAAAAAATTAACTCCTTTTTTTGACGTAACTCTTGATAATGCCACATATAAGTGTTCATGAGTGAAACTGGTTCTGATAAATATATTCCAACTTGATTTAATGATTGACCTTGACTTTGTTTATTGTCATTGCATAACATGGTCAGACAGAAAATTTATGTATCTTAGATGTAAATGGCCATGTAAATGGCATATAATACAATTCTTGGAATATGAACTTTTTGTCCCGTGTTATTTCCTGTAAGTATTTTGGGCTCAATTAATCTCTCAAATAACTTCTTCACGATTAATCTTGTGCCATTACATAAGTCACGTATTTGATCTAAATTTCTTAATAACATGATTAGCATGCCAATTTTCAAAATAAGTTCATGGGTTAGTAATCCATTAAATCAAGTTTGTTCCAAAATTTCATGGAATATAAAAGATTGATATTATCACTATTACCTTAATTGTATGAAATTGAATCTGAACTGAAATATGATTTTTTCTGACCAGGCAATAATTTAATTGCGTAATTATTTATTTCTTGAACAACCAGATTTTTCGAAGTCACTATGGCACACTCTTTTAGATAGTTTGTATCATTATATTTGTTTAAAAAATTAGGATATGTCACTTCAAAAATTAATTTCATAGGATCAATTGTAGGATCAGTAAGTAATTCTTTTGGTATATCGATTCAACTCACATCTGGATCGTTTGTAGGGAATTTTGATTCTAATCAACATTCACCTATTTGTAACATCCATTTAGCAAATTGTTTATTTTCATTCTTTTCTACATTGCTTGAACCAATGGTTGATAATCTCATATTTTCAGTAAGATGAAATATTGTAATATTAGGCAACAGGTATGAATTGTTGAATGTAGGGCTGGCAATGGTACACAATTCCATTCCAACCAATTCCTATACCAACCGTACCAAATAATTTGGTATACCAGAAAGTCGGTACATGGTACACGGTACAGTATACCATACCAACTTCAAAATACGGTACGGTAGGTGGTACAAGTTTTTCCTCTACCGTGGTATACCGTACCTACCGACTTATCCTATATTAAATTATTAAATATAAAATATATATATTTAGTACTTTGGAAGTTTGGGTATTTGTACTTTTTTCAATCGTTTTGTGAATTTGTGACTTGTTAGTACTTTGGAAGTTTGGGTATTTGTACTTTGGCATTCAGTTTGTGACTTTTTATTTGGTAATTTGGTTGAAGTTGTATAAGACTATGGATTTGTGTTGTGATTTGTTGTTACTTATTTGGATTGGGCCTTTAAATTTTTGGGCCATAAATATGTTGGTAGAAGCCCAGTACCAACCGTACCAACCGAGTACCAACCGTACCAAGTAGTTGGTATACCAACGTTATTGGTTGGTAGAAATGGTGGATTTTTCCTACCAATTATATATTGGTTGGTACATGGTACTAGGAAAATGTAATTGGAATACCTACCGATCCACCCCTAGTTGAATGATTGTTGAATGACCTGTTCTTTACTGCCGCCTTGTAACACCGACAATGTTTGTCTAAAATCTCCGCCAAATAAAACTGTCTTTCCTCCAAATGGTTCTTCTTTTTTTGACAAAATATCACGAAGTGTTCTATCCACCGATTCAATACACCATTTATTACACATAGGAGCTTCATCCCAAACTATGAACTCAGTCTTTTCAATTAAATCAAAAAGATTGGTTCTTTTATTTATATTACAACTTGAATCCTTATCTATAATCAGTTTTATTGCAAAACGTGAGTGAGCTGTTCTGTCCATTGGAAGTAATAATGAGGCAATGCTTGATGAAGCAACAGCTAAAACAATCTTTCCTTCAAATCTTAATCTTGAAAGTATGGTATTCTATAAAAAAAAAATTTGTACCTCTACATCCATAGACAAAGAATGATCTTGGGTTTTTTTCTTCTACAGCGCTTATCACTTGATCATATATAATTTTTTGATTAGTATTCAATTTGGTGATCAAGTCGGAATGTTGTAGTTTCAATGCTTGACTATCAAAATTTAGTTCTTCTTTGATAAGCCTATTATCAAGTTCATGGATTCGCTGTGTTATTGGCATTGACAATTAATGATTTTTAAACTACTCGATGACATGTTAAATAACTTTTCAAGTTCATGTAAAACAACATTCTTTAAATCATCATCTGATATGATAATATTTTGCATGCCAAAATTTATTTTTATTCTGTGCAATATATTATCAGACAAATTAATCCAGTATGTATCAGAGACGTTACAAAACAAAATAATTGTAACAAATAAATAACGAATTTGAGCAGAAGTTGTAGTAAAAATAGACTCTAACAATGTTTCAAGCCATTCTTTATCATCACCCAATAATCCCAAAGCTTGACATGCTTCTTGATAAGTAGAATATATTATGCCATTGACTGTTCTAATTGTTTCAAAACCAGTGCATCATTTTTGAATATTCAAAAGTATTCTTAAATAATACAATTCGCCAGCATTTGGCGGCACATGCGCTATTTTAGAAAGAACATGCTATTGTTTTCTTGGAGTCCATAATTTTTTATTATTATTCCAAACAAATTTAGTACGAAATTGAGTGTATGTTAATTTTTTTTGCTTTTTTATAAGTCATGTTTGCAATGAACCAAGCAGTTAACATTGTTGTTTCTATACATGGATTTTGTGAGACATTTTCAATAGAATTAGATCCATGAAAACAAACAATTTGTTGATTAGGCAAATGAATTTTTAGATATTGAATAGCAGGAAACCTAGAATGAATAGAAAATTCAAATAGATGCCACACAGACTCATGAGTAGTTAAATATTGACAATTAAGGTAATTTTGAATTTCATCATTTACATTGTGACGAATCAATGTGCGTGCTCTATCATATCATTTGTTTATGTATTTGAACAAATATTTTATTAACATTGATTGAGAACATGGTTCAACATTTATATGAGCATTATATCTTAATAACAAATTACCATTATATGGTACAACAAAATTATTTCCAATTTCAACTCCTTTTTTTTATCACAAAATGTGAATCAATATTACGACGTCTATACTGAGGAGACTTAGTTGCTTAAAAAATTGTGTCAGTTATAAATGGCTTTGAAAAATGGATTGAGTTCACCGCAAGGACCATGAACCATAAATTGGCTAACTATTTCAAATAATCTTGGATTAATATTTTTATCAGGCAATTCTACCGAAATAATAGAATCCACATCATTTGCTGTATGACACTTGTATTCATTTTAAAGCCAAAATAATAGATGAGCATGGGGCAACCCTCTTTTTTGGAATTCAACTGTACATACATGAGCATGAACTTCTCCAAAGGGTTCTCCACTTTTAATATGGGCAATCATATCATCCACTTTTATTTTCAAAATTCGACAAATAATATCAGGACGATCTTCAGGTTTGTATCCAGGGTTTTTTTTCAAAATATTTCAAAATTTCTAGCCATTTTACATTGCATGTTGATAAACAAATCTAGATTCCCATATTCTCTACAAATTGTCATAGCATCTTGATAATTATTAATCATATCTCTTGGACTGCCTGTATGAGTACCAGTGAGAAAAATTCTTTTTCCGACATCATAGCCTTGGACAATTCCTTCAGAAATAAATGTAGATAAATTATTCCATGTTTCAGACCTCAATTCTGGTTGGTGATGTTTTATATATTCCAAACAATTTTTTTCAACAGCAGCATATGCATCGACTAAGTATTGCTGAAATAATGTATGTGAAAGTGATAAACAAATCTGGATTCCCATATTCTCTACAAATTGTCATAGCATCCTAATAATTATTAATCATATCTCTTGGACTGCCTGTATGAGTAACAGTGAGAAAAATTATTTTTCCGACATCATAGTCTTGGACAATTCCTTCAGAAATAAACGTAGATAAATTATTCCATGTTTTAGACCTCAGTTCTGGTTGGTGATGTCTTATATATTCCAAACGATTTTTTTCGACAGCAGCATATGCATCGACTAAGTATTGCTGAAATAATCTTCCGCTTTTTAATAAAGTGCTCGATAGATTTAGCCTATCATGAATTTGATAACACACAAATTTGCTCATAGTTAACTTTCTATCTTTATTATCAACATCACCCGGCATTGATTTTAATTTCGTTTTAATTTTAAATTCATCCTTTCCATATGGAAAAAGAAGCGAATATTGTAATGACATAAGTTTTGGATGAATTTTAGAAATACGCTTAAGAGATCCTTCATTAGATCGAAAAATTATAACTTTATTAGAATTAAATTCACCTATGTCACCCACAATTAATCTACCAATTTCAGGACCAGAAGGTGATTCATACTGTTTGCTGTCATTCTTTTCACGATCAAGTACAAATCGATACTCTTTTGTCAATTCATTACATTCATCTAATAATTATACCAATCTCTTTACAATATCAACATCAATCTTATTATTTGAATTATTTGGATCAACAGCCGTAATGCAATTTGTAATTTCATTTTGCGTGTCATATATATACATATAACTGAGCATATTTAGGAGATTGTCCAACTGACTGTAAAACTAAACCCATTAGATGATGTACTTGACCACATATTTTAAAGACACAAGGAGCTCATCCACTGTTTATGTCATATTCAAATTTAGCTTCCATAGATTTAAAAGCAAACATAGAATTATAGACTCGAATATTATCATGAAACAACACACTTTTTCTACCATTATCTGGATTTAATAATTCATTGAGAAAATGAGGTGTTGGATGTGATATTGGAAGTTGAACACGACATTTTTCACAATAATGAGTATATATTGGTTAATTATTTTGTTTTCTTTGTAATGCTTCATTTAACCAAAAATGGGCAGCACAATAGTTACATGTATAATCATCATCACCATAATCCTTGTAATTAACAATAACATCTGCAATGTCAATCATAATAATATAAATTAGATAATGTATGATCAATGATAATTGTTGATTAATATTTTGTGTTGGATAATTAATATCAAAGTTTCTTCTAACCTGCTTGGTTTCGTTGATACGATGCCTGTTCAAAAGATCCAACACGAATACCTATAATTCATAATACAGGACTAAGATTAAATTAATCAACAAATAATAAGAAAAAAATGTTATTTTTCAAGCCAATCAATTGGTCATTATACCAAAACAATTCATCTGTGATTCACAAAAAATGACTAAGATTAAGCTAATTGATAAGTGATAACAAACAGTTTTCTACAATTTTATATCTATTCACATAACAAAATAATGATTCGTCTACATGAAGTAACAACAAACCACAAAACAAAATACTAAACCTATCATATAATTCTACATTATCATTGTTACTACACTGTATATCATTGATGTGTGGAAATTTCATCTTGAAAGCATATAATCAGAATTAATATTTTGTTATGTACGTATATGTCTCAGACCATGTATAATCGGAAAATCACATCATAATCTTACAAAACTCCAATTCAAATTTTAGGATTCTAGAGCACAAACCTCTTGAAGAAATCCTCAAAAACATAATCCAATCCACCACAAGCAACCCAACACAAAAGGATAAGCTTCCAAATCGAAAATTTGAGAGATTTTTGGGTGATTTTTGGGGTTAGAGAGTGTTAGAGGGTGAGAGAGTTCAAAGAGAATGTTTTTGGTTCGAAATATGTGAGGATGAGGGGGAGAAAGGAGAGATGAGAGAAAAGAGAGAAGAGGTGTGTGTTTTTAAAAGTCAATCTAGGGTCAACCTTCAGCCCAGGTCAGTCTTCGATGGGTCGAATGTATTTCTCGACCTGTTGAAGAGAGGCTACTGTCTCCCCCTGTGCACTTTTTTGACCGGTCAAAGAAGAAGAATTGTCATTCCTCGAAGACACACTACAGTCCCAATTTTTGCACCTTTTCGACGTGTCGAAGGGAGAGAACTATCATCCTTCGACCCGTCGAACATTCCCAGATTTTTAACTTCCAAACATGCACCAATTTTCACACAAAAAAATGTCACACAACCTACCAAAAATCACACATACTCAAAGATAAAATACTAAACACACAAGCAAGCAAACAAGCATAGAAAATGAAAGTGAGATGAGAGGTTAGAAATGCTCCCCCTTGAAGACCGATATGCTCTACCATAGTCACCAACAATCAGCAACTTGCAAGACTAATTTATTCTTGCCTTCCATACTAGTTTCTTGGCCATTTTGTCATAATTGCTTCTAGAGATTTGCAAATTTGTGACCTCTACCACCTCACACATATTTCTTTCGCCAAACCAATAGTGTTCGACTATCCCGAGTTTAAGTTTAATGATGCTAACACGGTCAGATGATGCTCAATCCATCTGAACACCTTGAACTTGCATATATTGAAAGGACTTGATCCCAATTTAACGGTCTAAACAGGAATTAGGCCCTAACGACCTTATTAACGTAGTTTCTAATCACATTATTCGAAGATCAAAAAGGAGACTAAAAAATTCAAAATCATAAATCAAATAAACTTATTTTCTTGTAACGAACCACAACTGTACATAGAAGACTGAAAACTAGTTGCAACATGAGAGAAACTAAACTTTCTAACTAAACGAACTATGCTAACTAAAATACCAACTCGTAGGATCAACCTTAGATCCTATGGTGGATATCGATATGCCTCAAATTACATGCACGCCCGACCTTAGCTAAAACTCTGCAACCTGGGCATTTAAAAATGAAGGACCCAGGGTAAAGGCATAGAGAACATAAAACCGTTAGAGTAAGTGGACGAAAATAAATATTCATAAGAAATCATAAATGGAAATTTTATGCATTTCACCGTAAACATAAATAAAAGAACATTAAGTCTAAGAAAAATGTAAATATCATAGTGTGTGGAGGCTGACTAGAGCGTAATTCCTCTAGCCATCATCTCGTAATCGTAGCCAGTTCAAAAGCGTGAAGTGTCCTGCCGGAGGCTGCTCTTGTGGATCAATCGAATAGTCTATGCATCGATGTATAAACATACAGATATGTGTGTAAATCGTAAAATCATATCATAGGTGCCTCTGTACATATGCATAAACATAAACATAATAGCCTTGCAAAAATAAAAATTGTAGACTAGCAATGACAGTGAAAATCAAATTGTCCATTCACCTGGATCGCCATAAGACTAAGAGTGGATTCACTAACTTGTAAGTCGTACTCAGCGCTCTTAGGCCAAATAGAAATATTTCATTATCACCAACGATGCTTCACTACCTTGCATTCTTATAATAACACGTCATATGTTCGATCCCATTATTTGTGTCGTGCTACACGATCTCTATAGAAAGTCAACCAATAATCGGCATATGACAATCGATAATTTTGCATGTTGAGTCATCTCAAAACCTGTGCATAAGAGAAAATGTTACACAAATCCCTTAAATTCCATGAAACTTTAACAAAAACTAACACAAATTGACTAAGGAGCAACACCGCTCACGACGGCTAATGGGACCGACAACGGTCAAAATCGACTGACACCGATTCCTTCAACCTGTATATCAATCAAAAGCTCGTATAGTGTACAACAACTTTTCTAACTAACACAATACTAAAAAGTGATCAAAAATAATAGAAATCTACCTCAAAATTTTAAAGAATTCACGTAAAGATAAAGTCGACCGGCCAACGTCGTCAGGCCATAGTTTCACTGGTATGTAATAAACAACAACTTGGGTTTATTAAATAAGCTTGATATATTGCCAATCACATGGTACCAAGTATACTACGTACTTGAATGATTATGTGTCTGATTTGAAAAGGAAAATCGAGATTGTTGCCCATGTTATTGAAAATGTTTGCATAAATTGGAAATGTATCCCACCAAGTTCGAGCAGGCCACTGAAAAAATTATTGAAATAATTTTATGAAGATATCTATGTGGAATAGCCATGGAAGTTTCTGATTTGGTTTTCAAGCGCAAGTAGCTTTTTATGTTTTCAATTTGTGTTTAAATGTCCTCTGTGTCATTGATACTAGGGCATCCGTTAGTACCAAAAATGATATTGCCTCTAAACTTCTGTTTGTTCATCACGTTGTAGTTCCTTCTTTGGGACAAAGTGTTGAAATTTTTCTATATTGGAAGTCACGAACTGTCAAACTAGATGTTGTCCTTCACCATGATCATTTTCTGCATTGTTTCATTAGTAGGACTAGTATAAATGATGAATTTTTTTTATTACTTTTGTGTATGCTTATCCCCAAAAAAATAGGCAAAAGGAACTTTGGACTAAAGTTTCTAGATTAAGAACCCAAAATGATAAATTTTGGTTCTTAGCTGGTGATTTTAATATGATCACTGGCCTTTTAGAAAAGTGAGGAGATAACCAAACTTTCACTAGATATATGCTTGATTTCAACAGATTCTTGAATGGAAATGGAATGGTTTCAATACCTAGTAAAAGTGTTCCCTTCACTTGGACAAATAAGCATAAAGATAATATTGTAGTCTTTGAGAAACTCGATAGATTTTGTTCAAATGTTAATGGTTTCAATGCCTACCTTGATATGAAAGTGGAGAACCTTCCCATCACTGGCTCTGATCATAGTCTACCGTATCTCTCGTTTGATGTACAGAAGGAGAAATAGAAATAATATTTAAGTATGAAGCTATTTGGGAGTCACATCCTTTATTGAAAAGTTTTGTTCAAGTTGCGTGGAATGATAATCATGATATTGATCCTGTTAAGAATTTTTCAATCTCTATTAGTAAATTTATGCATTTAGCAAAGACTTGGAACAAATATATTTTTGGTGACCTTTTCACCAAAATGAAAAAGCTACAAGACAAGTTGGAAATCATTCAAAGTCAATTAATGTATCATCCTCTTTCTGTTTCTTTAGAGGTGAAGGACAAAGAGCTAGAAAAGGAGTTAACTGAATGTTATAGAAATAAAGAGCTTTTTTGGGCCCAAAAGGCCAAGGCTGACTGGCTTACTTTAGGAGACGAAAATACGAAATATTTTCATACCTAAGCAACTATTAGAAAAAAGAGGCACAAAATCGAAAAAATAAAGAATTGTAATAATGTGTGGGTTACTGACTGTTGAAGATTTTGTACCCCTTAAACTTATGAACTATTGACTAACTCATAAGTATAAAGAGTTCTTTACTCGCATGTGCACGAGGTTAAGTTTTAGTATAAATGTAGGAAGTCGAGTGTCGTACCCACAAAGATTAAGCACTTAGACTTTCTAGCTCACAATATTTAGCACAAAGACTATGACTAACTAGACATGACTTGACACAAAGACTAAAATAAAATGTGGAAATGAATCTCACACCGCTAAGTCCTTTGAATACTTGGCATTTGCAAGGGATGATAGAATTACGGTGAGTGATTAACAAAGTTTGATTGATTGATGATTACACTACAAAGCGAACGAAAATAGTAAACAAATTCAATACAAGAAAAGATGGTCGGCTAGGGAAGTCCCGCTAACCATATGATGCATCCAACAATGTCTCAGTTTATGTATTGGATTAAAGTCCGTTCACACAAGTTAATGTCCAAATCGTGACCTTTTGGGTCACGTTTGGTTTTGAACCCAAGTTCCTAGGTCATTTCAAACTCTAGATGACTTGAACCCAACATTGAAGTATTTCGTGAATCGGAACCAAGACCCAAGCCATTTTGGGCTTGCATCTCTATCATATGTCACGTGGTGAAGTCAACAAGCATATCGTATGATATATATGGAAGGTTCCCCTTCTCGAATCTCTATTGGAGAATCCGAGATAAAGTCTATGTGATTCCTCTAACTCGCACATATTGGGTTACTAGTCAAGTGAGTCTACTATTAGCAACAATAACCTTTTGGATTTAATGTGTGCTTGACTAAAGTCCCTAAAGTCTATTGAGACTCAAATGGGCTTTAGTCCATGCTAGGTGCTAAGGCCACCAAGTCTCAAGGTCAATAGAGTAATTAAGATGAAGAAATAACCAAGGAATCTCCCCAAAGCAAGCCAAGCTTCTTCAAGTCCACCATTGTGCTTCTAACTTCACCTTCTTTGGTCCAAAGTGTCTTCAAACTTATAGAGAAGAAAAAGGGAGGAAAATTAAAATATAAATCTAGATTCTCTCTAGAGAACTCAATAAAAAACCCTAGAGAGAATCTAGAGAGAAAACTAGAGAGAAAAATGGCTCAAAACTTGGAACATTGAGTGAAATGAAGTGTGGTGTTGTGTGGGTGAGAGGGGAGCTCGAATTTGGCTGAGTTGGGAGGTTCCATTTCGACTCTAGGATGATAATAAAAGAGGAGGTGGAAGATTTAAGGGTTAGCTTTGAATTAAGAAGACCATGATCTACTATCTTAGGCTATGGAATGCTAAGCTCCAAATTAGTGACATCATGTGGTCCAAATTCTTATCTTTCTCTCCAGATCAGATTGGTAACCATAAATGGGTTGAATGGGTCCATTGGACTAGACTCCATGTGATTGGGCCGGCCAATGTGGGCCGGCTGGCTGTGGCAAATTCCGGCGGATTTCGGGCAACTTTCGGTGAAGCTATTTCGTTCTTTACCAAAAGTTGCTCCAAATTCTCTCATGACCTCAAAATGTATACGTCTTTTCTAATAAGTATCTAATTCTTTATATTTAATGCATTTTTGAGCCAACTCCATAATTTTTAGCTAGAATAGGAAACGTCATAAAAATAATGCTTTATTCATAGAAAACAAGATATAAGTATAAAATTAGGAGCATAATAGGCATATAATTATGGTCCTAACACTTACCAAAATGAAATTGTTGATTTATTCGTTGCAGACTTTCAAAGGAGATTCAAAGCTGACAGAAATTCTTGTGTTGCAAAGATGGAAGAACTTCTCATGAACATTGACCTGTGTCTTAAGGATGAAGATAATGCCTCGTTTATACGTTCTATAAGTGAGGAAGAAGTTTCTCTGGCTGTGAAATCGATTGGAGCCCTAAAGGCTCCTAGACCAGATGGTGTTCATGCACTCTTTTACTAGAAGAACTATAGTAAAGTAAGTGTAGGAAGTAAATGTGATATTGAATAAATCCGATAACACTAGTTTAATAATTAGTAAATATATAACCAATTGTAAAGAACAAAATCTGAAATTTTTTTATAGATTGGTTGAAGGTTGAAGAAGAATAGTATGTTGAGTCACATGTATCACACACTTTCTTTAAGAACTTTCACGCCGTCCACATGCTTGTATGACACTGTTCTCCCAGTATAAAACAACTTTTGAGTTTTGTACCATATCATAAGAACTCCTCGATGAACTAGAACATACATTACTCTATCACTGAACTTGAGAGGGAGAGAAGAGATCAGAACAAGAAGATACCTTGCTTTCTGATGGTGTGTTGAAATGAGAAGAAAATCGCTTTATATTGGCTTCATTGGGGAACAAGCTATTTAATATTGAGTTAATACCAAAACTGTTTCTGGTCATTATACTCGTCATCAATTGGCAGTTACAAACTATTTGATTTGCCATCACCAATGTTTATGATCAGTTACATACAATCCATTTAGTAGGCTTCAATTGTTTACCATAACTAAGGTTTATGAGCGGTTACAATCCATTTAGTTCGTCATTCAATGGCATGCCATTATTAGACGCCATAAAAAATTCAATTGACAATTTGAAAGCCTTTAGCTTGCTTTGGATAATAATTTCTCATCCACCCCTTTAACCATTTGAACAAGTAAATATCTTAATTTATTTGTCTAAAAATGGTTAAGTAAAATAGTTTTAAGATACTTATTTTTCCAACAATTCCCCACATGAATGAAATTAGCGACCAAAGACTTGATAAACTTTGTGATAAATTTTGCGGTTGAAAACCTGTATAGAATAGGTTGGAGTTAACCCTTTGAACCTCCACTTGTGAAAGTATGCTTACTTAACTAACTATGAAGTAAGCGCGATATCTTTGAACTATTTGTCATTTATGTAAATGATGGCATACCTCATAGCCCTCAATATTGTGTCTGTTTTGGCCCTAAACACGTCCTTGGTTATGCAAGAGCTTAACAAGAATTGTGCCCTTAATGATTCCCTTAGAAGCGACCCTACTTCTCTCTTACATAAGTGATTTCTTAATTAAGAGTAACTCGCATTACTCCGCTCAGATTATCAGTGCATAAGAATCATTAAAAGCTTTTAGCTTAACCTCATTCCTTACGAGCATTATTATTTTCATCATAGGAATAGACATGGGGAAGATCTCCATAGTAATCCGACACAGTCTCTACAATTTAGTTGTCTCTTTTGAACCTAGATCTTGAGATCTCCAGTCAGCTAGGTTGAGTATCTATTGTAAAGACTTTATTAACTCATGGACTTTAGTCTCATTCCTCACGATGATTCATCAACTAACTCTTTGTTTAACCCTTTAGTTAACGGATCCGCTTTATTAACATTTTAATTTATATAGTCAATGAAGATAACACTAGTTGAGAAGTTGCCTGATGGCATTATGTCTTTGACAAATGTGTCTTGACTTACCATTGTACATATTGCTCTATGGCTTGCCAATTATAGATTAACTATCATCATGTATGCAAGTTGTAGGCACAGGTTTTGTCTATTTTGGTATATCCTCTACAAATTGGGTTAGGCATTTTGCCTCTTCCCCACATTTTTATAGTGCTACAAACTCACATTCCATAGTGGATCTGGTTATAGCAGTTTGTTTAGAAGATTTCCAAGACACCGTTGCACCTCCTAGTGTGAATACGTATTCATTAGTAGACTTAGAGTCTTTTATGTGCCACATGTGCCGCTGTGCATGGCAGAGCTCCAGTGACAGAAGTACAACTTTTTGATGGAAGTTTTCTAAGCCATCATTCTATTGATTTTAAATAATTTTCGCATTTTTTGACACTTGTGGTAAATGTTTCAGCTTATGTGTTGGAATAGAGGTGACTCAACACTTCAGCACGACCAATCATCATGTGTCGAGTTATGGCACAACGAGTGGCTTCAAATGCTGATCATGATGAATATGAGCATGATTTAGAGTTCCCACGATTAATGTTAGTCGAATGTGAGTTTCCAAGTTAGATTTCCGAGCTAGGTGACCAACGAGCAATATTTCAGGCGATCCAAGTGAGCGGACCCTTGCTTTTTACTATCGACTATGCTGGTTTAGTAGTCTTAGTAAAGCCTAAACTATAGTCCGATTTATTATCTATGAACTACATTTGTGGTTACGCTAGATCAAAATTCAACGCAGTTAGTTCAGTTCTCTTATATTACGATCTGTAGCTACGTGACAACGTTTTCAGCTTAGATAACGCTTACAGTTGATGTTTTCGGTTCAGTTAGTCTATTTATCATAGTCTTCTCCATTCAGCCCATGTGACGACCCGTAACAGAATCAGTAGTGTAATCGGCTTAATCCACGAGTTTGCGCGTAATCGCAGTTTTCCGTAAATTAATTGAATTGCCGATTTTGATCACGACTTAATTATTGGCCGAGAATTTGAGTTGAGTCTCTTCTTGAGAGTTGTTGTACGCGTGATTTCGAGTTCGTGGGCGGTTCTGGATTATTATTTCAACGACCGAGGAATATAATATGAATATTTGAAATTTCAGAATATCGTCGAGTTTATCCGTTCGTATTCGAGTTATCCGAATCGTGATTGTGATCCGTTTTGGACCGTCGATCGACCCGAACCGAAATTGGAATGGTTATCGACTTGATATGCAAGTTTCGCAATTAGTTGCGATTTTGACGTAATTGATTAATATGGCGGCTTCGTTAACGACTAAATTATCAGGCAAGAATTTGATTTGGGATTCTTCACGAAAGTTGTAGAGAATTTAATTTCGAGCTCGTGGGAACTTCTGGAGGATTATTCCGAGTTACGAGGAATAAGTTGTGAATATTTTCGGCCGTCGGATATTGTCGTATTTATCCGTTTGGGATTCGATACGCGTACGGTTTAAATACGGGAGAATACTTGCCATTTTTGGAAAGTTTCCAAATCAGAAATTGGGCCTTGACCCGTGTTGACCACGGGTCAAGGAGGCGACCCGTTTTGCCGTTTGGGCCGTGGATTTCGCGCCGCCGTGGAGGCCGATTCCGGCCACGGTTGGCCGAGGTTCTTTCTTGAGATTTGTTGGGCTCGTGGCCCTCTTCGATTTGAGAGGTGGATCGACCCGTGAGGTGGCCGGAGGAGGGAGAATCGGCGCGGTGAAGTTCGGCTTTTTCCGGCGAGTTTTGACGGCTTCGGGTGGCGGCATTCCGGCCGAGTTGGTGGTGGCTCTTTGGGGGGGTTTTGTTAGCCATGAGGAGAAGAAGCTATTGGAAGTGGTTTGGGAGGTTGCCGTGGCCGGAGGAGAGAGATCCGTGATGTTGAAATTTCGGTAAGGGTTTGGGACTTTGAGGTGAGTTTTGGACCTTTTCCGGTCAAAATTGGCCTTAACTTTGAACTGGAAAGTTGTTGGAAATGTCGAGATCTTCAAATCCATGTATAGGTTGCATTTTTCTGGGCCGGTATGATTTTCCGGCGGCTGGCGGCAGCGGCAACTTTTCCGGCGACGTGTTTTTCGACGGGTTATATGTCGTTTCGCTCGGAATCGCACTCCGATCGCAGTGGTGAGGTTTATTTTTCGAATTGAGCATCGGAAATTATAGCGAGGCTTTATGGTGTGATTATCGGATTTTGACGATTTCGTCGATATTGAATTATATGTTTCCGGGAACGGTTGTTTCTCGTGATGTAATCCGAGGTTTTGAGTTATGATTTTAAGCAGTGGATTTTATGATTATCCAGGGGATCGTGATAGTTCGTTTGGCGAGAGATTTTCCGCCGGATCACTGGATTAGCACGAGTGCGCGTTTTGCTCACCTGTGAGTGGACCTTTCTTTTCACTGATCGATTGCGAGTCTTTATATTACATTTTACGAGCATGAGCATACGTTTGTGATTATGACTTATACGAGCATGTTCTTTACGATTATGCATTTACATTATGCTTTATACGTATGCATGAAACTATTTATGATTTGATTTACACAAAGTAGAGTCTTAGTATATGTGGTTGTATCGATACACTTGCATCCTGGCTGATCCCCGAGGATGTCTACCAGGGGGGAACTGTACCTTGTGTCGATGTATTTCCGGGTGGGTACATATTTCTGTTCCTCGTGCCGATGTATTTCCGGGTGGGAATAGATACCCTGACCTGAGGCCTTTCTGGCTAGAATCACGTGTGTGTCTGGGATCCCGTGATTCAGACTGTACTAGCACGGATGTGTCCATGAGTGACCCCGTGGGAGTTTTCTATGCATGCTCTGTATGCTGGAGGAGTTTGGGTTCACCTCGTGTACTATATCATATTCATTCATTTTGACTCGCATATGTTTTTATAACATATATTATTCGGTGAAAGACATTTATTTTTGTCCACTAACTCTAACGGTTTATATGTCTTTCCCTGGGCTCTTCGTTTTCTTTGCCCAGTTTGCAGTTTGAATTCGGGCGTCGCACGTCGCAGTCGGAGGCTTAGTATTCGAGCGATGTTTCTTTTATGGTAGGTTCTTAGTTTGGCCTACTATTTGTGTATATATATATATATATATATATATATTAGAAGTCGCTCTGAGCATTCTGATGTTATATTTTCATACGATTTTCCCTGGATTTCTATAAAGTATAGTTTTATTGATTACTTTACATTACTGTTGTGATATTGAGAAATCCGGATGGGATTGGTGCCCACGGTTTGGTTTTTGTGGCATAGGATGAAGTGTATTTTTCGGGTGCAGGTTAATGGAAATTCCACGTTAGTAACGTTACTCTGCCGAAATTTTTATGGTTTTTGTTGGTTCGTGTTTTCAGAAGGGGTTTGATTCCGGTTTAGTAAACTAAATCGGGGTTGGGTCCTTTCAGCCCAATCTAGCTCTAAATCTCTTTATCATTGTTGATTTACATGTCGGTCTAGTTTGTCATCATCAATATCAGTTGTATCAGCCAATGTTTCATCTGTAGTTTTAGTCAAAATATGTCTTCAGTCCCATTATGTCATCTTCTGACTTTAGTATTATCAGTCTTGATATTATTAATTACTTTCTTGGATGTTCAGATTTAGATTAGAATATGTATGCTAGTACCCTCTGCTATGTCGTCTAGTTGCTTGTACCCTAGACGACAGCAGGTAACTAAAGATGCTAGCCTCTCGTTACCGCCTCTACCCAGTTCCTTAGATTCCTCGAGTCACACTAGTCACATGTCATCCTTGATGCTAGGATCCTAAAGGACATTAGATGACTAGAGTGTCAGATACCTCAATCACCACTTTCAGATTATTCAGTGTAAAATTCTAGTTCAGTCAGTTAGTTTTCGATGATTAGAGTTGCAAATACCTCACTCATCACTTTCCTATTATTCAGAGTCAGATATTAGTTTCAATGAGGGTAGTTTTCATTTTCAGCTTCTTGATTTCAAATTAGTTACGAATGTTGAACCTATCATGTAGTTCCTATTTATATGTTTATCAGTACTCGCATACAGAATTTTCACATAAATTCAGTGGAAGGACATAACTATGTTTATTTTGTTTTCTTACGTTAATAAGATTTTTTGTCCACTCACACTAACAGTTTTATGTTTTTGGAATGTCCTTCCCTGGGCCCTTTTGTTTCAAATGCCCAGGTTATAGAGTTTCAATCGAGGTCGAGCATGCACAGAGTTCGAGGCATAACGGTTTTCTTCGGTAGGATTCACAGTTGATCATACGAGTAGTAGGTAGTTAGTTTAGATGTTTTAGAAGTATTTAGTTGCTTTGAGATAAGAAAATAGTTTTACCCTTTTCAAACAGAAATTAGATTGAAATTAAAAGATTTATTTTGAGACGTATATTTGTGCCAAATTTCCTACATATTTATAGTAAACTTCTAATTAGTAGCTTCGTGCACATAGATTGACAAAGTATGTTAAACTGAGATTATGCACGAAGCTGGATGGACACTGGATAACCTACTATGTATAAAATGGAAGCAGTGGAGATAGTAAGCCTTGACAACTGGATGGACACTCCTTCAGCAGTCTAACATACTTTGTCAATTGTTCATTCTCATCTCTCTTTAGCTTGAACCACCATTTATTTTGAGTGTTTTTCTGCCTTTCGGAAGCTCCACCAAGTTGTAGGTGCCACTCTTGAACAAGGACTCACTACCACAATAAACACTATAACCGACGAGATCTGTAAAACTATAACCGACGAGATAAAAATCTCGTCGGTTATAGTAGAAAAAATATTTTTTTTTAATTTTTTTTAAAAAAAATAAATAATCTCGTCGGTTATAGTACTATAACCGACGATAATGGCTAAAAATCTCGTCGGTTATACTATTACCGACCCCCTTTAACCAACGGACTATAACCGACGATGTTTAAGGATCGTCGGATATAGTCCGTTGGTTAAAGGGGGTCGGTAATAGTATAACCGACGAGATTTTTAGCCATTATCGTCGGTTATAGTACTATAACCGACGAGATTTTTTATTTTTTAAAAAAAAAATTAAAAAAAAATATTTTTTCCACTATAACCGACGAGATTTTTATCTCGTCGGTTATAGTTTTACAGATCTCGTCGGTTATAGTGTTTATTGTGGTAGTGAAATGGAAGTTAGTTGACACTTTTTTAGACAGACAGTTTGACAGAAAGTTGGACAAAAATGTGATAGATCGTCTTAGATTTACCTATATATTGATCGAAATAGTTACACAATCTTTTTAAATATCGTTGTTGTCACATTACAAAATATAAAAAAAATTATAATGGAGGACAATGCATATACTCTAATAGATCTTCAGTAGCACCTCGACAGGTCTTCATTAGTGATTTGATCAAATCTTCAGACATATCTTAAATTGATACATGACAAATCTAAGATCTTTAGTAGCTACCGGAGAGATAGTTGAGCAGCAGAATAAATGAGTGATTGAATTAATTTATGAATGTATTAATAAATAAATGAAATGTTTGTTTTAGCACTTGATAATGCAATAGACAATCTATTAAGAATCTAAACTTTGGATCGTAAGTATTCAAACATAGATATAAAATTTACAGACAAATATTCAGACAAATAATTATCCACACAATTATGAAATTTTGGAAATAGGAATGGGTAGTTTAGTACTTAAACTTTATTAACATAAGGTTTCACAAAAGTTTAATTATCTCCTTCACAAGATAGAAACCACAGCTTGGAGTAGTACAAGTTCACATTCTTGTATATCAGTTGGTTTCTTCTACTGGCTAACAAAAAGTAAAAAACAAAAGTAAATAGACACAGACATAAGGAATCTGACGATGGCTCCAAGTAGCCGCGGTGGATGTTGAGCATCATCTCTTCGAAGCAGTACATTTTAGCTGGCGCGGATCTGATATATTTTTTTTAATCTGAAAACAAAAAGGAAAGGGATGATCGAAGAACAACAACTCATTGATAGAGGCCATTTACTGCTTATGCACCATATCAACTACATGTTTTAAATCAACCGGATCTTCTAAAACAAATTGCATGAGATTTGTCAATACAGTGAATGAGTGAATAAATGACATATGCAGTCAAGAGTTACCTGTACTATCTACAAGCAGAAATGGAAGTAAATCATTAAATGGATACAACATTCTTCCAAAACTACATTTTTCTTGTGCACAAATTAATAATTCTAGAAATGTTTAAAAATTAAACTCAAGTGAAGCATTGTCCCTACTGAACTAATGACATATGTATGTATCTGATGACCCATCTCAAGAAAGAAGATGAATAAACAACCCATTAATAATCATGTGCATAAAGTAACTCTAGCTACCAGCAGTCATTCAGTAGACACTTTGACAACATTTCCAGAAAGAAGACTGACAAAATTCAAATACATAAAAAGAAGAAAGTGTAAGACATTTAAATTCTTCCTCGGTCACTTTGCTCTTTCGTAGAAGCTGATAAGCAGTGCTGATAACCTCATGCGCCTCTGCTTTCACTGCACTCATGCAAAAAACTTGATCCCTGCTAGCTTATAGGTTTTTGCACGAATGATGGCCACTGTTCATATGCATCCGGAAGGTCCATCTTGTTAAAAGCAACTATATAAGGCTTTTCAGCAATTTCAAGATAGAAAAGTTCCAATTCCAGACGAACTGTATCGTACTCAAATTCTGGTTGTGGGCTCGAACCATCAACATGTATTTGAGATTTCCACAACATCGAAAGCTTTATCAATATTGGGTAGCGTCAATATAAAGATAACTAAATAAAATTAGTGACAAGTGTATATAGTATTCATACTTAGTTCTACATCATGTTATACCGAAGACCGGCACATACTACATGAATGGCCAAAACAAATATGATTTGAAGAAAAAAAGAGTCATATGTACTGTCTTCAAACCCAATCTTGGTAAGCTGCTGATTCCTAAGCTTAAACATCAATGATTGTAAATCAAATTCAATCCAATATATTCGATCATAATCAACAATGTCATCCCAACCCCAGTAGTTTATTAATACATAATTCAATCCAATATATTCGATCATAATCAACAATGTCATCCCAACCCCAGTAGTTCATTAACACACATTGTGTGTTAATGAACTACTGGGGTTGGGATGACATTGTTGATTCTGATCGAATATATTGGATTGAATTTGATTTAGGGGCAGAGCACTAGGCCAGGGAAGACCACTGACTCCCCTGAACTTTTGGAGAAGAAAAAAAAACCTATTTCTCCTCTCTCTCTGTCCTCACCTCTCCCCTTTCTGATTTCTCCTCTCACGTTTTTTCTCTAAACTCACCTCTCTCTCTCTCTCTCTCTCTCTCTCTCTCTCTCTGACCTACATGTATATATCTTTTCCTTCTTGAATATTAAATTGAAAAAGAAACAAGAGTCTTCTACAAATGAAGATTTAGACCTTGCACCTACTAGTTTTGAATAGATGTTAATAAAAGTGTACATGTGATAAAGGTACTTTGGTTCATATCATCATATGCTAGTTAATGAGAAGTACTTTGGCTCATATACATCTAAACTAGTCACTTGTATTTCCCAGTCTTGTTGATTTATAAGATTTGGTTTCAATGCTATACAAAGTTGCAAATAGAAACATGAGCATCATCAAATTTACAGTCTGAAGAGTATGTTGTCTCTCCCTAAAATACCATAATATAGAATATATGTTATTAGAGTCCTCATCCCAGGTTATCGAGGAAGAGTGAAAAAATTTCGTCCCACCTAGACGAAAATCTGGGCTTCACCACATAACACACAGATGATGATAGCAAGCATACAATAACAATATCCATCAAGTTCATAACAACTCAATCATATCAAACCCACATAATCGAAAGCCCAAGCCCAATGGAACGGAGAATGTAAGTACCTAACTTTCTTGACGAGAATAGCCTTGAGCTTGCAGAGAGAGAGAGAGAGAGAGAGCTCATCGTTGACCTTTGTTATAACGAATGTAAGAAATAACACAGATTTACGTGGTTCACTAATGATATGTTAGCTACGTCCACGGGCAGAGGAGAACAGTTTTATTATCCTTGAGGAAAACGAATTACAGATCACAGAATATCACACTAGGTTAAATAACCTAATATATATATATATATACCCCCGAATGGTAGGCCCAACAAAAAACTTAAACCCAGCATAACACGGACTAGTTTAGCTTCGGGCCCCCGTATGCTACCGGCATATAAGCATGATTCAAGGCATAATATAACAAATCTCCACCTTGACTTGAATCCTCTCACAAATAACCAGATGTACCAGATGCACCATAACAGCGCCAGATGTATGACCATCTCCTCTGCTCCAAATGTTGCCCCCAAAAGGCAACTAACAGCTTCTAACATTTAGCAAGTCCAAACAATGTTGAAACTTGCTTTGTGGAACTGACTTGGTGAACATGTCAGCTGGATAATCAACAGTACCCACTTTGTTCACCTTAATCCTCTTCTCACTCCTCAAAAAATGATACCTGATATCGATGTGCTTAGTCCTTTCATGATGAACTTGATCCTTGGCTAAACAGATTACACTCAGACTATCACAATACACTATAACCTGATCATGATGTAGACCCAAATCACTAACTAGTCCTTTCAACCAGATTCCCTCTTTGGCTGCTTCTCTCAATGCCATATACTCTGCCTCTGTAGTAGACAAAGTCACTATAGGCTGTAAAGTAGCTTTCCAACTAACAATAGAACCACCAAGAGTGAAAACATAACCAGTCATAGATTTTCTATTGTCAACATCTCTAGCATAATCAGAATCAGAATAACCTGTTACGAAACACAGTGTATCACCTCCATAAATGAGACCAACACCAGACGTATCCGCTAAGGTAAAGAAATTCTCTTCACAGCTTGTCAATACTCCTTGCCAGGCTCACCCATAAACCTGCTAACAACACTGACAGCATGGGCAAGATCAGGTCTAGTGCAGACCATAACATACATCAAACTTCCTACTGCACTAGCATATGGAATTCGAGACATGTACTCCTTCTCCTCAGCAGATTTAGGTGCAAACGCAGTAGACAGATGAATGTTTGCAGCACTTGGAGTATCTATGAATTTTGCTGTAGACATGCCAAATCTTGACAATATCTTCTGAATATAATCCTTCTGTGATAGAAAAAGTCTTTTTTGACTTCTATCTCTGTAGATCTCCATTCCCAAAATTTTCCGAGCTACACCCAAATCCTTCATCTCAAACTCAGCACTAAGAAGACCCTTCAACTTCTGAATATCTGACTTGTTTTCTGCAGCTTGATATACGCATTTTATGCTCGATTCTTAACGCATTTCCCTTTACGTTTAGCTATGTTATAATCTTAGTTTTTATGTTTTTCTTATTTAATTTGTTATTTTGAAGATATTTACGGTGGAGATTAATAACGACGCAATTCGGAGGAATTTCGGCGATTTTGCGATTTTTGCGATTTCGGACCACCGGGAATGGGCCGGCCCAAAAAGCAAATTATGGGCCCATTTCTCAAAGTTTGTTTCGGCCCAAAAACCATCCCAAGCCCATTGAATTCGGCAAGGATGCAACTTGGGGAAGAGGAAAAGTCAAAGTTATCAAGCTTGGTGACTCTTGCTTTGTGATCATCACAAAAGATGACTAAGTGTGTGACTTGCCATGATGACTCTTGCTTAGGGTTCATAAATGGTGACTTTGAAAGGACCCAACCCCGATTTAACTTCCTAAATCGGAATCAAACCCCTTCGAAAACACGAACCAACAAAAACTTTTAGAAATTTGGGCAGAGTTTCGTTACTAGCGTGGAATTACCATTACCTGCACGCGAAAGATACACTTCATCCTATGCCACAAAAAGCAAACCGTGGGCACCAATCCCATCCGGATTTCTCAATATCTCAACAGTAAAGTAAACAATACATATAATAGTACTTTACTGAAATCCGGGTTTAAAATCGTATAACATATTCATCAGAGAACTCAGAGCGACCTCTAATACATAACCATATAAGTATACCACAGTAGGTAGAACAATAAACCTACTGGAAGAAATAAGACCGCTCGAGTACTATGCCTCCGTCCACGACGTGCGACTCCAGAGTCTGAACTGCAAACTGGGCACGGAAACCGAAAAGCCCAGGTGAAAGACAATAAACACGTTAGAGTGAGTGGACGAAAATAAATGTCTTTCACCAGTTAATATATATGTTATAAAAACATATGCGAGTCCAGGAAAATAAAAACAACATAGTACACGAGGTAAAACTCATACTCCTCCAGTGTACTGAGCATGCAAGTAAAAATCCCACGGGGTCACTCATGGACACACACCGTGCTAGTACAGTCAGAATCACGGAGTCCCAGACTTCCACGCGATTCTAGCCAGAAAGGCCTCAGGTCAGAGGTCTGCCTCCCCCCGGTACAGGTCACGGGTCAGGAGTCACAGCCTCCCCCGGTACACATCCTCGGGGATCAGCCGGGATGCAAGTGTATCGATACAACAACATATAACGACTGTACTCTGTGTAAACTAAATCACAAACATTTCGATGCAAATGCATGAAACAGCATATAAGTGTATGTATACTCGTATACGTGTATTCGTATAAGTATATCGTATAATCGTAAAACATATGCTCATGCAAATCCGAAATCTCATACGCATGCTCAATTTCATAAATCACATAAAAGACTCGCAAGAATTCCGTGAAAAGAAATTGTCCACTCACAGACTGGCGTAACGCGTATCGCGTTAACCCGTGATCCGGCGGAATGCCCCTCGCCAAACGAATGATCACGAACCCTGAATATACACAATGTCCAATATTCAAAATCATAATCCGACATTACAAATCAAACCACGAGAAACCACCGTTCTCGGAAACAGATAATTCAAAGTCGACGAATCGTCGAAAATCCGCATATACCACTTCAATACCTCGCTTTACGTTCGGACGCTCAACTCGAAAAATGAACCTCCCCACTGCGATCGGAGCGCGATTTCGAGTCAAATGACATGCAACTTGCCGAAAGTCCAAAAAGTCAAACTTTGACCGTTGACCGCCGTTGACCGCCGCCCACGGCGGCGCCGCTGTTGACCGGAGAGTTTCACGGCGGAGCCACCCCTATTCCACTCCAAATCACCCACTGAGCAACTTCCATAACTGCACCGAAGTCCAATTCCCACTCTAACTAGGTCAATTTCATGCAAAACCGAATTGGTTCACAAATTTCAATCTCAAAATTCTCAATCCACAAATCGAATTAGAACACCATGTTTATATGGTTAGAATCACAATGAAGAGAGCTACAAAACCCAGTACCTCATGAAGTTCAATTCGGCCGAAATCATAAACCACCATTAACACCAAAATTTCCAAACTTTAACCGGTAAAAACTCCTCTTTCCGGCGAGCTAGGCCGTGCATGGTGGCCGGGAACGAGACGAGGGAGGTGAGGCGAAGAGATTGGGACCAACCCCGTCGCCTGGGGTGGCCGGAATCACCTTGCCGGAATTGAGCACGTCGGCCACCGACGAACACCACCTTCTCTCCACCGAGTTGACCAAGTCAACTCGGTCAAACACATTTATTCCTGTTTTGACTTTCCCAAAGGAGCAAGTCCACTATTTATACTTTCCCAAAAAGGAAACCCATAATTATCCATTTCGGTAAACTTCAAACGCGCGTAACTTTCTCGTCGTGATTCCGATTCCGATAATTCTCGCGGCCACAAACTCGTCTCGACATATTCTTCAATAATCACCCAAAGTCAAACACATCGGCCAAACGGATAAAAAGTCAACCCTTAAAACCAACACATATTAAATCGACTAATTACTCAACAAACAAAAATGTTCGCAACTTAAACTCCGTAACTCAAAATCATGCTCCGGAAGTTCCCACAAACTCGAAATTAAATTCTGAACAACTTCCGTGAAGAAGCCGAAACCAAATTCTCGTCCGGTAATTTAGTCGTTAAGTAACCCACCATTTAAATCTGAACTTCAAATATTCATAACTAATTCCTCGGTCGTCCAAATAACGATCCGGAACCGCCCACGAACTCGAAATCACACGTACAACGACTCTCAAGAAGAGACCCAGCTCCAATTCTCGGCCAACAATTAAGTCGTTAATAAGCTCGGCGATTCCAATAACCATCGGACAACTGCGACTATGCAGTAACTCATCGATAAAGCTGATCATACTGCTGATTCTGGTCCGGGTCGTCACAAATCCACCCCCCTTAGAAAAATTTCGACCTCGAAATTTCCGTGTCTGCCGACTACAAGGTAGGACCACTGCCTCTGCATACTGCTCAATTCACCAACGGCAATCTCAACTGAATAACTCTGATCACAAACTCCACAATAGGAGATAATTCCGTGCTGGAATCCTTGTACCCTCAAATCACAAATCTGAACTGGCTTACACAATCGCCAAGTGTTCCTACATAAGGAACAGATAGGGTACACAACACACATAAAAGCCAATATAGGCGATGCCGAATCATACGGCATAACACAAACTCGCCTACGACCCATACGGATCAAAACCACAAGGCAAACCACAACTCAGTCTACACACATCAACACAGCATAACCATCGAATTCAAGCAATTATCATCTCGTTACCGCGAACCTGACAGTCTGTGGTAACACATTCCACAAGATCAGAATCAAACATCAACTCAAATTCAAACCAAACTCACTCCAACACAATGAAGTACAACATCATCCACAAACGACAACACGTAACAACAAAATCACAGTGATCCACAACTGGTACTGCAAGCAATCTCGAACAGCTGAAACTGCTGGTCCCGAATCCTCCGGAACTGCAATACCGAGGTCCACAATATGCCCTCCAAGGTCTGAATAGTCCTCAAAGATCGCTCGCCAATCCGAGGATAAGAACCGGTACTAACTCATAATCTGGTCCCCAATGCTCGCTGCAAAGCTCGCCAACACTCTGTCGTAGCTGACTACCTCGATCGGCGAACTGGGACACAGGTACACCACGTAGATGGACAACCTCCATCAAACACAGCCATGACTTCCTGCCACTGAAATCATCTCCGAATGCACAAGAAAATGTACTAAGTACGTCAGACGATCCACAATAGTCTGACAACTGGTATCACAAACCCAAGTGCATACAATCACACACACACAAGATCACAGCAACAATCGCCACGTCTAACCGGAAATCTCAAATGGCTGACACATCTCGGCAAATTTCTGCCTCCTAGCCATCGCTAGTCAACAAATGTGGCATCTGCACACACAACCTGCTACATTGCTCTTCATGTTGCGTCACGAGTAATAAACTCGAAGTATCTGATACATTTCTGCATCACCGGCGCCAAATGCGCGCGAAACCACGAGCCTCAACATCATTACACTCGAACTCATCTCCCGTAGCTCGTAACTCGGTTAACACGGAAACTCGAGCCACACACACATGAAACACTGAAGCTCCTGACTCTCGACTGAATGCATCAGTAACAACATCCCAGACGTATGATCAAAGTACAACCTCTAACCTTCCCCGAACAAACTCAAAGGTGCAGCCCTTATCGTGAGTCGACCCCATCCATCTACACTGCCTCAAGCCCAAATCTGGCCGAGAATGTAAGTGGATAAAACTCAAATGATCAGTGTACAACCTACACCGCGCTGCACGCCATAGCAGTATCGTCTCAAATTCTCTGATGCTAACACAAGGACAGCTACATCCTAATCACACACAGGATATGCAACTACACAAAGTTCCACTGCTTAGAACCAAGAGCCATCGCTCTGCTACACAGCGACAAAACACAACCAAATTCAAACCTCAATGCATCGCCATAACCCACGAACTCATCTCGATCGTCAGGTAAGGTCAAAACCGAAACAACGGTTAACCATCCCACAAGAGTAAGTAACTCTCCTCGCGTGCATCGAACCACTCGAACTTGACGCCTTCTTCGTCAATTAGAAAATAGAGTGGCAATCCGGGAAAAATCCTGCACAAGCCGTCGGTAATAGCCTGCCAAACCCAAAAGACCCCCGATCTCTGGCACAATGGTAGGGCAAACTCCAAATCAACACGGCTTCTAACTGATCAGGATCCACGCCAACTCCCTCAGCTAACATCACACAGTCCAACATCTTCACGCTACTATGCCAAAACTCACACTGGCTGAACTTCACAAACAGCTAATCATCTCGCGAAGTCCACAAAACCGCTTGCAACTGCTTCAGGTGCTGGCCCACACTCCTGGAATACATCAGGACAATGCCAACGAACAAGACCGCAAACTCGTCCAGAAACCGTCTGAACACCTGGTACATCAAGTTCTCACGATCTACAGAGCATTGGTCAACCAATGAAGTGACCAAGAACTCCAGATGCTCGCTCCGAGATCCGAAAGCCACATAGCCACATCTGATTCACCGAACCACAACTGATGGTATCCGGTCCCGAAATCAATCTTCGACACGACTGAATCTCTCACGAGCTGAACAACCCAATCGTCAGTCCGAAGCGGAGGATACTCACTCTCCTCTAAAGCGAATCAGGCTTCCGGTAGTTAACGCACCACTACGTCAAACCGTCCATCCTCCGTACACACAATACACGAGCACACCACACAAATTCGCGGGGTCGTCTGAAATCTCCTGAAACCTCCTCCAACAACTCCTGGAGTCGAAACTGTAGCTCCATTAGCTCCGCTGGCTCCAAACAACAAGGTGTCGATAAAATGAGTCCAGCGCCCAGTACAAACTCAATGGTGTAGTCAATCTCTCGAACTGGAGGAACACCTGGTAACTCCTCCGAAATACACCTGGAAACTCGGGAACCATCTCAATGTCTCCAATGTCGGGCACAGCAACCGTAGTATCCACAACATGAGCTAAGCATACAACACAACTCGTCTCCACCATCCGCTCAACCATCACCACGAAACAGCATCTCGGGGAAATCTGGTCGTCAAAACACAACCTCCTTCTCAAGGTACTCGAACACAGCCAAATGCATCGTCAATAAGTCCATACTCACCATCACACCAAAACCACAATGTCCAACTATAACAAATCCACGGCTAACCCATATCCTCCAACAAGGATCTCGCAACCTCCGGATGGATACAATACTCTCTAAAACCTCGGAAGTGAAGATGCTGGTACAATAGCCATGGATGTCAAACAAAACAACCTCGGAGAAAAGTCTGTCCTCAAACAAGGTCATGGCACGAACTCCAACATACCCAACTAGTCACCCACGTCAAATGCGACTTCTGAATGGCTCGTCTAGAAATCTGGGTTGATCAAGCTCCAGAAACAGCATCATGATTTCCTCGTGAACTCTGAGCTACCAAACTGCCAACACAGCTGGCTGAGGGCGCTCTCTCGTAACGTGACCCTCCTGGCCACCGAAACAGTAACTGAGAGTGCTCCACATACACAAGTCACCGCAACACCTGCTGCGTGAAGGATCACCAACGATCACCCCAAACTCATGCCACAGGAGCAAGTTCGCTACACTGTGATCTCCGCCATCTTCAGACGAATTCTCTGCTTGATCTGATGACCCACAACACAACCGATAAGGCCACAGCTTGATGAAGTCACTGATCCCGAAGTGTCGGAACTCAACCTCATCAAAATCTCGACTAAGTCCACTTTCCTCAAACCATCGCATCGAAAACCGCGTATATCTTTTCCTCACAATAGCCTCGCCACTGAGTACAGCACACTAAGCTCCTCATGAATATCTCGAGGCACATCAATCAAACTCTCTCTGATGCTCAGGTTCAAACTCATCTCGAACCTCGTGCATAGCTCCCTCTGAAGCCTCATAACACGTACAAACATGGACAATCATGTAAACAACGCATCTCTGCCTCAGGTGAGTAAACACTCCACATATGATTGCTGGATAGTCTGATTAAACCATTACCGTCAAAACAACACCCTGAATGTAGGCCATGGAGTCGCAACCGGAACTCACACAATATCAGCCCACCAAATACAACAAACTGACTCAGGCACACATCACTGCCACAAATCTCAGCTCTGAGGCAACATATAGACGCTCATATACACAAAACCAGGCAAACCGTGCCACACAATTCACTGAACTCTGAATACTAATCCCAATCCACTGTTCTCTGGCAAATCACGCGTCGATTGATCCTCAATAGGATCCACAACCGAAACGACACGGAAAGCACGTCAGGAGGCATCCTAATGAATAAAACATCGTTCACAACAAGTGGAACGTAATCATGAAACCGCAGATATTTGAGGACACACAACACCCGAAGTATTGATGAGTACCGCTGGCCAGTCGGGTCATCACTCCAGTCATGCTGTATCAACTCAAATACCCTAAGTAAACACGACTACAGAAGTCTACAGAACCTATAACCTAACGCTCTGATACCAAGCTGAAAGGACCCAACCCCGATTTAACTTCCTAAATCGGAATCAAACCCCTTCGAAAACACGAACCAACAAAAACTTTTAGAAATTTGGGCAGAGTTTCGTTACTAGCGTGGAATTACCATTACCTGCACGCGAAAGATACACTTCATCCTATGCCACAAAAAGCAAACCGTGGGCACCAATCCCATCCGGATTTCTCAATATCTCAACAGTAAAGTAAACAATACATATAATAGTACTTTACTGAAATCCGGGTTTAAAATCGTATAACATATTCATCAGAGAACTCAGAGCGACCTCTAATACATAACCATATAAGTATACCACAGTAGGTAGAACAATAAACCTACTGGAAGAAATAAGACCGCTCGAGTACTATGCCTCCGTCCACGACGTGCGACTCCAGAGTCTGAACTGCAAACTGGGCACGGAAACCGAAAAGCCCAGGTGAAAGACAATAAACACGTTAGAGTGAGTGGACGAAAATAAATGTCTTTCACCAGTTAATATATATGTTATAAAAACATATGCGAGTCCAGGAAAATAAAAACAACATAGTACACGAGGTAAAACTCATACTCCTCCAGTGTACTGAGCATGCAAGTAAAAATCCCACGGGGTCACTCATGGACACACACCGTGCTAGTACAGTCAGAATCACGGAGTCCCAGACTTCCACGCGATTCTAGCCAGAAAGGCCTCAGGTCAGAGGTCTGCCTCCCCCCGGTACAGGTCACGGGTCAGGAGTCACAGCCTCCCCCGGTACACATCCTCGGGGATCAGCCGGGATGCAAGTGTATCGATACAACAACATATAACGACTGTACTCTGTGTAAACTAAATCACAAACATTTCGATGCAAATGCATGAAACAGCATATAAGTGTATGTATACTCGTATACGTGTATTCGTATAAGTATATCGTATAATCGTAAAACATATGCTCATGCAAATCCGAAATCTCATACGCATGCTCAATTTCATAAATCACATAAAAGACTCGCAAGAATTCCGTGAAAAGAAATTGTCCACTCACAGACTGGCGTAACGCGTATCGCGTTAACCCGTGATCCGGCGGAATGCCCCTCGCCAAACGAATGATCACGAACCCTGAATATACACAATGTCCAATATTCAAAATCATAATCCGACATTACAAATCAAACCACGAGAAACCACCGTTCTCGGAAACAGATAATTCAAAGTCGACGAATCGTCGAAAATCCGCATATACCACTTCAATACCTCGCTTTACGTTCGGACGCTCAACTCGAAAAATGAACCTCCCCACTGCGATCGGAGCGCGATTTCGAGTCAAATGACATGCAACTTGCCGAAAGTCCAAAAAGTCAAACTTTGACCGTTGACCGCCGCCCACGGCGGCGCCGCTGTTGACCGGAGAGTTTCACGGCGGAGCCACCCCTATTCCACTCCAAATCACCCACTGAGCAACTTCCATAACTGCACCGAAGTCCAATTCCCACTCTAACTAGGTCAATTTCATGCAAAACCGAATTGGTTCACAAATTTCAATCTCAAAATTCTCAATCCACAAATCGAATTAGAACACCATGTTTATATGGTTAGAATCACAATGAAGAGAGCTACAAAACCCAGTACCTCATGAAGTTCAATTCGGCCGAAATCATAAACCACCATTAACACCAAAATTTCCAAACTTTAACCGGTAAAAACTCCTCTTTCCGGCGAGCTAGGCCGTGCATGGTGGCCGGGAACGAGACGAGGGAGGTGAGGCGAAGAGATTGGGACCAACCCCGTCGCCTGGGGTGGCCGGAATCACCTCGCCGGAATTGAGCACGTCGGCCACCGACGAACACCACCTTCTCTCCACCGAGTTGACCAAGTCAACTCGGTCAAACACATTTATTCCTGTTTTGACTTTCCCAAAGGAGCAAGTCCACTATTTATACTTTCCCAAAAAGGAAACCCATAATTATCCATTTCGGTAAACTTCAAACGCGCGTAACTTTCTCGTCGTGATTCCGATTCCGATAATTCTCGCGGCCACAAACTCGTCTCGACATATTCTTCAATAATCACCCAAAGTCAAACACATCGGCCAAACGGATAAAAAGTCAACCCTTAAAACCAACACATATTAAATCGACTAATTACTCAACAAACAAAAATGTTCGCAACTTAAACTCCGTAACTCAAAATCATGCTCCGGAAGTTCCCACAAACTCGAAATTAAATTCTGAACAACTTCCGTGAAGAAGCCGAAACCAAATTCTCGTCCGGTAATTTAGTCGTTAAGTAACCCACCATTTAAATCTGAACTTCAAATATTCATAACTAATTCCTCGGTCGTCCAAATAACGATCCGGAACCGCCCACGAACTCGAAATCACACGTACAACGACTCTCAAGAAGAGACCCAGCTCCAATTCTCGGCCAACAATTAAGTCGTTAATAAGCTCGGCGATTCCAATAACCATCGGACAACTGCGACTATGCAGTAACTCATCGATAAAGCTGATCATACTGCTGATTCTGGTCCGGGTTGTCACAGACTTGCCATGGTGACTCTTGCTTAGGGTTCATAAATGATGATCACACTTGGTGACTAAGGGAGTGACTTGCCATGGTGATTATTACTTGCATTTAATGAAAGAGGCAATGTGGAAGAGAGAAGAGCAAACTCCCTTGCCTATAAATACCAAGGAGGCCAGCCATTACAAGATCATCTCTCAATTTAGAAGCCAAAGCTCTACACAAATACTCCTCCTCCATAAACACTTGAAGGTTCTCTCCACAAAGCCGAAGCATTCATCCTCCATCCTAAGCCGAAGCATCCATCCTCCATCCTTCACAATACGCTAAGTCCCCTGTGAAGGAAAGTCATCTCCACGAAGATCATCTAGCATTCAAGACAAAAAGTGTAACCATGATCTTCACTTTCATATCTTTTGCTTTGTATTTGAATCTTTTGATGTATTGGAATACTTTGATGTATTTAATGAAGAACAAGTTTAGATTTGTGTTATATGTTCTTAAACCGATTTGTAAATTGCATGTGTTTATGATTTCTAGCCTTTTATGCATGGTTGATATAATCTTAAAGCTTCGAAAGCATGTGGTAGATAATACTCTAAGTCACTCTCTTTCGCATGTTTCGATGATCGTATGTTGTTTAGGATGTTTATACGCTAAGTTGCATTCCTACTCAATTATCAAGCATGTATATTTAGTTGGAAGTTATGAATTTCGTAACTTACAAAAGGTTTGATGCATGAAATAGGGTAAGGTTAATAATATGAGATGATCAATTGTAATTAATAGCTTAGCTTCTTATTTTTAGCAAGCATAATTAGACTTGAAGTTTCTTGATTGTTAAAACTTGTCTATGAGTAAAACATGTTAGATGCCTAAGAGTTTTTGTTGTGTTTGCATGTTTTTGCACTTTAATTTAGTAGGACATTTAATCAACCAATTTCCAATCCCCCCAAACATTTAAATTTCCGCTTATTAACGAAACCATGCATGCGCCCTTAATTCCCCGGATAAAGAACGATCCCTACTCGCCAATATTATAAATGACAAAAGAAGGGTTTTAAATTGCAATGCGCGTAATCTGTGTTTTTAGGGTCTACTTTGTGTTAACGTTAAATGCATGTTTTGCACGTATCAATTTTTGGCGCCGTTGCCGGGGAATTAAAATGTTTTTGTATGATTTCGTTGTACATATGTAATTAAAAGCATGTCTATAATTTTCGAAATACATTCTTGTTTATACTTAAAGAATTATACATACATGTTTACAATGCATACTTTTACTTATACGAATTTAGTTATACTTAGTATTTACACTTGCATAATTTATTTTCATGTTAAAGGATAGTCTTTGATTTAATTTGAGTACTAGCACTTAGTTATTAAATAAATCTCTATGGAATAGGTGGTGCCTCTTTTGTTTGTCTATCTCCTTAACCCTTCATGAAGTGTGGATTTCATCGCCACACGCCATAACCTAAGTGAAGTTATGGGCATGAGGTTGTGGGCGGAGTTTACAAGCATTTGAGATTGTATACTATCTTGTGATTTCGAGTAATAATTGGTCATGATGTCTAGAAGGGTTATGAATGGTGACTGGTTTTGAACTAAGAAAACAGAACACCATTGGAGTATATACTCTTACGAGTAAGCCTCGGGGTGTTTCTAAGAACAACAATGGAGTATATCTCTTACGAGTTAGCCTCAGGTTGTTCCCAGAAATTAGTTCTCACCTCTTGCGTTACATCTATCCCAACTGGTCATTTCCAACAATTACGAGAATTAACGATAGTTGGTATACATTTTCGCGCGGGCCGCACGGACAAGAGATTTACTCAATAACTAAGTCGTGTATTCCTTTTAAATCTTAGGCGCACTCAATTCGTAGACGCACTTAAATTGATTTACATTGATTACGAGTATTGGTTATTAATTTTCGTTCTTTGGAATAGGTGGTGCCTCTTTTTCTGGTTTATCTCCTTAACCCCTCATGAAGTGTGGATTTCATCACCACACGCCATAACCTAAATGAAGTTATGGGCATGAGGTTGTGGGCGGAGTTTGCTAAGGACTTGAGATTATATACTATCTCAAAAATTTGGCTGATTGTTGGATATGGTGAGTGGGTTTATGATTGGTGCCGGGTTTCGGATCTAAGCAATAGAACACCATTGGAGTATATACCATAACTGGTTAGCCTCGGGGTGTCTCTAAGAACAACAATGGAGTATATACTCTTACGAGTTAGCCTCAGGTTGTTCTAAATATTAGTCCTTACCTCTTGCGTTATCTCTATCCCTACTTGCCATTTCTAAACGTAACTAAGCTGAATTAGCGAGAGTCAGTATACATTTTCGCGCGGGCCGCACGTCCAAGAAATTTACCGAATGATCATTTCGAGTACTCTCTGTAAATCATAAGTGCATATGAATACGGATAAATACAAAACTTAGTAAATACGACATAAATCCTTTAAATAGATGGTATATCGGATTAAGCATGCTTAGACCTCTTGGAATCAGACTTCATCTTTGGATGAACGAGACCCATTGCACAGTCGAGAGCCTTTGCACCACGTACCATCGGGGCCAAAGGAAATAAATAAAACTTAGTCAAATTTTTGTGTTTGTTTGTACATTAAAAACTGTAAAGGACTAACAAATGTTATTTAGCTTGCATAACCTCTCTTAAGCTTTATGATGCTCGGATTTCACTACCGAGTACCCTAACCTAAGTGAAGTTAGGGGCATAAGACCGAAGAAGAGGTCATTCTTTGCATTCATATTTTAAACACGTAACTCGTGTGTTTTCTGCAGGTTCTAACGTTTTCTCTTATACATTCACTCCATCTTTCACGTAGGATTGTTGTTTGATGCATTTTATTGAAAAAAAAATGTGTGGTGCATAAATTCAATGTGAATTATTGTTTGCTTGTATTTGAACCTTGTTTATATATGTTCTAATTAAATTCTTAGGTTTAGCATTATATAGTGTTAATTTGCAGAAAACGTGTGTTTTAAGTTCATTACGTTCATGTACATAGCCCCTAAAATTGATTAAATCATTTGCATTACTTAGTAAATTACATTTAGTGTCTTAACTATTATAAATTTTGTGTGTTTTAGTAGTTTTTAAGTATTTGTGAGTGTTTATAGTTTGCTTTGATAGTTTTACTATTTTATTTGTTATCGCTTTGTTTTCTAAATATGCCTTACGATTTTGGTTAGTATTCCTATATTCATTTTATATTCTTTTTGATACTGACACTTGGTCTTTGGTGGATGCTCAGGCTAATGAATGTCCGATCGGAATCCTGGACCATCTAGAACAAAGTTTGAGGAAATCGCAGAGAGAATAGCGAGACTTAAAGCTCAAACAGACATCCTGGATTATCCCATCATCGAAGAAGTTTCCGAGTCTTCACATTCATCAACCGACCACAATTCAGAGGCAGAAGCACAAGAAATCAACATGGCCAATGCAGGACAGTCTCTTCGCCAGCGTACCTGCTCAACCGAATGGAGCAGCGGGCCTTCAAGCATTGCTTTTCCACCACCGGGGGAAAACATGAAAGAAGTCGAGCTGAAGAGTGGTTTCCTCCACCGACTACCCATTTTTCACGGACTTTCCAATGAAGATCCGAACAAGCATCTCAAACAATTCCAATTTGTTTGTAACAGCATGAAGCCAGCCGATGCTGATACGGAACTCTTCAAGCTGAAGGCATTCCCATTCACCCTAGTCGACAGGGTCGAGTCTTGGCTTATGGAACTACCGCCGAACCATATTACCTCATGGAAGCAACTTGCGGATATGTTCCTAGCAAAGTACTTCCCGGCCTCAAAGATCACCGTCTTGAGAAAGCAAATCACTGGCATCACACAGAAACCGGACGAGACTTTCGGCCAATATTATGACCGATTCAAGGTTTTGTGTGCCACTTGCCCATCGCATGGATTTTCCGAGACCAACCTCATGAATTACTTTTACGATGGTCTCAAGCCGATAGATAGGGAATTGCTAGATGCAGCAGCTACCGGTGCATTCATGGACTTAACCGAAATCGAGGCCAGAACTCTTCTAGAGAATCGGGCGAATAATGATGCAAAATATGGAATGTCCAACAGACGAGCAGTCGGTGAAGCGAGTTCTAAACCCGACGCGGACGAAAAATACGACAAACTAGCTCATATGCTAGAGAAGGTTTTAGAACTTGAAACGACAAGAGCCAAAGCAACTCATGGGCCTGTTTGTGGCATATGTCAAGTACAAGGTCACCATAATGACCAATGCCCTCAAGCGCCAGAGCAAGCTAGCGAGCCGGAGCACGCTAACGCCATCGGCGGATATCAGGGAGGACAACGGTATAACAATTATAACAACTATGTCAACCGTGATCATCCAGGTTTTAGATGGAGCAGCAACGAGGGAACTTTGAACCCTCCAGCACCTCAACAAAGCTACCAACGCCCTCCATTTCAACCAAGGCCACCGATGCAGCATGGTTCGTCATCTCAATCCTTCACCAACCCGGATTACGACAAGATGTTGTCGCAACTTTCGGCCTCCACACAAGTTCTCCTCGACGGACAATCGAAGACAAAAGAGACATTGGACTCACATGGCCTCGACATCACTGAAGTGAAGAAGCAACTTGGCCAACTTGTTGATTTCATGGGCCAAATCAAAGAAACCGGTCGGCTTCCACCTCAACCCACTCCTAATCAAAGAAACGTGAATGCTATTGTCATAAGGAGTGGGAAGATACTTGAAGAACCAAAGACCAAGCGATCTCATCTCGATGAAGTCACCATTGAGGACATAACCAACGAAGAGGAAGATGAGATCGATCCGGCAGCTCAAGAAGCCGAGAAGAAGAAGGTGACGCCTATTGTCACCAAGGCACAATCCCCTCCACAACCCACCCCAATCAAAGGTAAAGGCCATATTCCTTCAAATACGGTTATTACTAATTCTCCGTTTGCTGTTGCACCTTTCCCTAGTAGATTATTAAAATCAAAGAAGAAGGATGCCCAATATGAAGATATCTTGGACATCTTCCGAAAGGTGCAAGTGAATTTTCCCTTGATCGAGTGCATAAAACAAGTGCCAATATACGCGAAGTTTCTCAAAGAATTATGCACACAGAGGAGGCAAACTCGAGAGAAGGAGGTTGTGAAGGTGAACGCAACCGTTTCGGCGGTTTTGCAGCGTCGGCTACCCCCAAAACTGAAGGACCCAGGGAGTTTTGCAGTTCCCTGCGTAATCGGTGACAACCACTTCGAAGACGTGATGCTTGATCTCGGAGCCTCCATCAACGTCATGCCTTACTATCTTTACGAATCGATGGAGCTTGGAGATCTCAAGCAAGATGGTGTTGTCATCCAATTAGCCGATCGCACACACAAGTATCCGAGGGGATACGTAGAAGACGTGCTCGTGCAAGTCAACAACTTAATATTCCCAGCCGATTTCTATATAGTTGACATGGAAGAGAGTCCATTGAACACTACGCCGCTACTGCTTGGGCGACCTTTCATGCGGACTGCGAGAACGAAGATCGATGTATTTCAAGGCACTTTCTCCATGGAGATTGATGGAGAAAGAATCGAGTTCAACATCCTGGACGGGATGAAGTTTCCAATGTCAAGCGTGGCTGCCATTTCGACATACGATCCCGTGGATATCTTAGCACAAGGCCACCTCGACACCATCAATGTAGATGAACTCGACATGGCCATCCAACTCGGGGAAGACGCCCTTCTCGAGGCCTTGCTAGAACTGACGCCTCGAATTCAAGATATGGCCATGGCCCTAAATGCCGCACCACGAAAAGTAAGCTTTTCTCCCCCTTTACTAATTACTTTTGGTACTAATAAAATTATTCCTTCCATCGTAGAAGCTCCAGTTTTAGAACTCAAGCTACTACCGGACCATCTGAAGTATGCGTACTTGGGCGAGAATGAAACATTGCCGGTCATTATTTCGTCCGCGCTAGAAGAGGAGCAGGAGGAGAAGCTCGTGAGTGTGCTCAAGAGGTACAAAACCGCAATAGGCTGGACGCTTGCGGACATCAAGGGAATAAATCCAGCAACCTGTGTGCATAGGATTTTCCTTGAAGAAGACACCAAGCCTATGCGGGAAGCACAACGTCGGCTCCACCCTCCGATGATGGAGGTGGTAAAAAAGGAGGTAATTAAACTCATGGATTGTGGAGTTATTTACCCTATTTCTGATAGCCGTTGGGTTTCCCCTGTGCAGGTAGTACCCAAGAAATCAGGAATCACCGTCGTCAAGAATCTGGAAAATGAACTTGTGCCACAAAGGACGATCACTGGACACCGAGTGTGCATTTATTACCGGAGGCTCAACGCCGCAACCCGCAAGGATCATTTTCCATTACCATTCATCGACCAAATGCTGGAAAGATTAGCCGGCCATGCATTTTATTGTTTTCTCGACGGATACTCCGGCTACAATCAAATTAGCATTGCGGAGGAAGATCAAGAAAAGACAACGTTCACATGCCCTTTCGGAACGTTTGCATACCGCCGAATGCCATTTGGACTGTGTAATGCACCAGGTACATTTCAACGTTGCATGCTCTCAATTTTCTCCGAGTACATTGAAAAAATTATTGAAGTATTCATGGACGACTTTAGTGTATTTGGGAGTGATTTCGATGCATGCTTAAACAATTTAGAAACTATTTTACAAAGATGCGTTGAAACGAACTTGGTGCTTAATTGGGAGAAGTGCCATTTCATGGTTACGCAAGGGATCGTGTTAGATCATATTATTTCTGAAAAAGGGTTAGAAGTTGATAAATCTAAAGTAGATCTTGTGCGTCACTTACCCTCTCCAACTTCGGTTAGAGAGATTCGTTCTTTTCTTGGACACGCAGGATTTTATCGTAGGTTTATCAAAGACTTTTCCCACATCTCGCGCCCGTTGTGTAAATTGCTGCAAAAGGAGACCCCGTTCGTGTTTGATGAAGAATGCAACGCTGCCTTCAACAAGTTGAAGGAACTTCTCACGAGCGCTCCTATTTTAAGCAGCCCTGATTGGTCTCTGCCATTTGAACTCATGTGCGACGCCTCGGATTATGCCGTAGGAGCCATCTTGGGTCAGCGGAAGGACAAGAAACCCTACGTAATTTACGCCTCTCGGACGCTTGATGAAGCTCAAAGAAATTATACTACAACCGAGAAGGAGTTTCTTGCAGTGGTTTTTGCTTTAGATAAATTTCGGTCTTATTTACTTCAAACTAAAGTAACTGTGTATACTGATCATGCAGCTTTGAAGTACCTAATGCTGAAAAAGGACGCAAAACCACGGCTTATAAGATGGATACTTCTACTTCAAGAATTCAACATCGAAATCAAGGACAAGAAGGGAGTAGAAAACGTCGTCGCTGACCACCTATCACGCTTGATCAGTGAGAATGAGGCTGTCGAAATTGAGGAAACTTTTCCGGATGAAAAACTCTTCGGAATTGAGGTAACTGTTTCAGAAACTCCATGGTATGCAGATATCGTAAATTACTTAGTTACCGGTGAGTTTCCGTCTACCATGCATAAATTTCAACGTGACAAACTTAAGCATAATGCTAGAACCTTTATCTGGGATGAGCGTTATTTATGGAAACAATGCTCCGATTTAGTAATTAGGAGATGTATCCCGGATAATGAATTTAAGCCTATTCTAGACTTTTGTCACAATGAAGCATGTGGGGGACATTTTGGTTCAAGGAGGACAGCCCTTAAGATTTTAGATTGCGGTTTCTTTTGGCCTAGTTTATTTCGCGATGCTCATGCATATTGTGCTGCATGTGATAAGTGCCAGAGATTCGGTAATTTAGGGCCTAGAGATGAAATGCCACAACACTACATATTTAATGTCGAAATTTTTGATGTGTGGGGTATTGATTTTATGGGACCATTTCCTCCCTCCAATGGTTTTACTTATATCTTACTCGCAGTAGATTATGTTTCTAAATGGGTGGAGGCAAAGGCCACCCGTACTAATGATTCGCGAGTTGTTGCAGATTTCCTACGAACTAACATTTTCAGTAGATTTGGAATGCCACGCGTTCTAATTAGCGATGGAGGAAGTCACTTTTGCAACCGCACGGTGGAAGCATTGATGAGGAAGTATGGCGTAAAACACAAGGTTCCCACACCATACCACCCTCAAACAAATGGAATGGCTGAAGTTTCCAACCGTAAGATCAAGAAGATTTTGGAGCGAACCGTCCGCCCAAACCGGAAAGATTGGAGTCAATGCTTAGACGATGCATTGTGGGCTTACAGGATTGCCTACAAGACCCCCATTGGTATGTCACCTTTCCGATTAATTTATGGGAAGACGTGCCATCTTCCGGTTGAATTGGAGCACAAGGCATGGTGGGCCGTGAAGAAATTCAACATCGATCGAGATGCAGCAGGTTTGCATCGGAAGCTACAACTTTGTGAACTAGAAGAAATCAGAAATGATGCTTTCGACAATGCGTGGATTTACAAAGAGAAGACGAAAAAGATCCATGATCAGATGATTCGCGGGAAGAGTTTTGAAGTTGGGCAGAAAGTATTTCTTTTCAATTCAAGACTTAAGCTCTTTCCGGGAAAGCTTCGCTCTCGATGGATGGGGCCATTCATAGTTTCTCAAGTTCTGCCTCATGGAGCAGTTCTCATTCGATCTATCGACAAAGGCAGTGAGTTCAAAGTAAATGGCCATCGCTTGAAGCCCTATTTTGAGGCATTTGCGGAGCATACCGTGGAGGAGATGCAACTCCATGAACCGGCCATTTCAAAAACAAAATGATGCATCACGTCCAAAGCTAACGACGTAAAACAAGCGCTCATTGGGAGGCAACCTAATAGGGAGACAACAGATTTGTTTTCTTCTCCCCTTTTAATTAATTTAATGGCTTTTTGCGTATTAAAATTAAAATTTTCGTAAATCCTATACTCCATTTTTAATTCTATACTTCTACTTTAGTACATTGAGGGCAATGTAGAGTTTAAGTGTGGGGGAAGGGTTTACAATTTAATTGTGTCTAAATTAGTGTTTTTCAGAGTCTTTAGGACGCCCTTAACTAGTCGATGATGAAATTTGACCAATACGAACACATATGGCGTATGAATCACATGCATCGAATTCTTGTGCTAATTGAGATATTCTATATGTTTTTAACATGTAGTAGATATGAATTGCAAAACATGGTACAGAAAATCGCATGCTTGAATAAGTTTTTAATCATATGAACCCTATGTGAGCTTTTGAGCTATCTGTTCTTTATTCGAGTGAATATGCATCCATTTCGTAGCTACTAGCTTATATATGCCTCATTTGATTGCTTGCCATAGATTTTAATGAACTAGAGAATGCTAGAACTTACTCATGTCAATTTGCAAAGCTTTTAAATTGATACATACTTTGATTTTGGAAATGATTAAAGGCATTTAGGATTTTCCACCACTTCGCCAAATATCCATGTATCCCAATTGTGCGCATGAGTTGCGACACCCCTAGATAAACCAATTGAGCCCACGTTAAGATTTTCTTTCATCACCATATATACCTAAACACTTAACCTAGTATAGAATATCCTTACCTTTGTTCCGGAAACTTGGTGAGAATTTTTTCGAAACTAGCACATAAGATTATGGTTTGGTAGGAAAGATTAAAAGAGTTAATGTGAGTAAGGGGAAAGACTTGTCCAAATAACTTAAAAAGTATGAGATTGCCAAAAAGAAAAGAAAAAAAATTTATATTTGAGAGAATGAAAATAAAAAAATTATTATCTCTCATGGCAATATGTTGTTCTAAAGTAGAAACCAATTGGATTAACGTCCCCCTTATTTGCGGATTTGGAGATTACGACAAATTGAAGGCCCAAAAATAGAACAAATATGGCCTTTGTCCTGTCCGAAAAGCTCAAAGGGTAGTTCTAGATTAAAGTATACATGGTAACATTCGAGTGGAGATAGAGGACGAATTTGGTGCTAGACTAAGTCGTTGGAACGTTTTTATCACCACATATCTAAATTTCGAATGCCTTAGCCTTAACCCCATTACAAACTCACTAAAAGTCCTTTATGATCCTTAAAATGAGTAGCTTTCAATTAGTTGAGTAAGTTGCATGAGTAAACTTATGGTTTTGGTTCATTTGTGCAAGTAATTAACTTCATTCATGTGGTTTTCATTTCAATTCATATACACTTTAAGTGAACCCTTTTCATGAGTGAAAAATATGATGAGTGCATCCTTGTGAGTTGATTAAACCTTTATTCAAAGCATGCACAGCTATAATATAACCATTGTTTTCTCTATGTCTTACTTGTTCATTACATAATTATATCGCAATTATCTCTTGAATTCATTGAGCATACAAGTTGAAATTCATGTGAGCCATCGCCATATACTTATGCAAATTCTGAGACAAATTTTAGCTAAGGGCTTAGTTGTGTTCTTTCTTTTTGTTTTAAATTCTTAGAGAGTCTTAGTTTAACTTAGTGTTTGCTAAGGGACTAGCAAAGTCTAAGTGTGGGGGAATTTGATATACGCATTTTATGCTCGATTCTTAACGCATTTCCCTTTACGTTTAGCTATGTTATAATCTTAGTTTTTATGTTTTTCTTATTTAATTTGTTATTTTGAAGATATTTACGGTGGAGATTAATAACGACGCAATTCGGAGGAATTTCGGCGATTTTGCGATTTTTGCGATTTCGGACCACCGGGAATGGGCCGGCCCAAAAAGCAAATTATGGGCCCATTTCTCAAAGTTTGTTTCGGCCCAAAAACCATCCCAAGCCCATTGAATTCGGCAAGGATGCAACTTGGGGAAGAGGAAAAGTCAAAGTTATCAAGCTTGGTGACTCTTGCTTTGTGATCATCACAAAAGATGACTAAGTGTGTGACTTGCCATGATGACTCTTGCTTAGGGTTCATAAATGGTGACTTGCCATGGTGACTCTTGCTTAGGGCTCATAAATGATGATCACACTTGGTGACTAAGGGAGTGACTTTCCATGGTGATTATTACTTGCATTTAATGAAAGAGGCAAGGTGGAAGAGAGAAGAGCAAACTCCCTTGCCTATAAATACCAAGGAGGCCAGCCATTACAAGATCATCTCTCAATTTAGAAGCCAAAGCTCTACACAAATACTCCTCCTCCATAAACACTTGAAGGTTCTCTCCACAAAGCCGAAGCATTCATCCTCCATCCTAAGCCGAAGCATTCATCCTCCATCCTTCACAATACGCTAAGTCCCTTGTGAAGGAAAGTCATCTCCACGAAGATCATCTAGCATTCAAGACAAAAAGTGTAACCATGATCTTCACTTTCATATCTTTTGCTTTGTATTTGAATCTTTTGATGTATTGGAATACTTTGATGTATTTAATGAAGAACAAGTTTAGATTTGTGTTATATGTTCTTAAACCGATTTGTAAATTGCATGTGTTTATGATTTCTAGCCTTTTATGCATGGTTGATATAATCTTAAAGCTTCGAAAGCATGTGGTAGATAATACTCTAAGTCACTCTCTTTCGCATGTTTCGATGATCGTATGTTGTTTAGGATGTTTATACGCTAAGTTGCATTCCTACTCAATTATCAAGCATGTATATTTAGTTGGAAGTTATGAATTTCGTAACTTACAAAAGGTTTGATGCATGAAATAGGGTAAGGTTAATAATATGAGATGATCAATTGTAATTAATAGCTTAGCTTCTTATTTTTAGCAAGCATAATTAGACTTGAAGTTTCTTGATTGTTAAAACTTGTCTATGAGTAAAACATGTTAGATGCCTAAGAGTTTTTGTTGTGTTTGCATGTTTTTGCACTTTAATTTAGTAGGACATTTAATCAACCAATTTCCAATCCCCCCAAACATTTAAATTTCCGCTTATTAACGAAACCATGCATGCGCCCTTAATTCCCCGGATAAAGAACGATCCCTACTCGCCAATATTATAAATGACAAAAGAAGGGTTTTAAATTGCAATGCGCGTAATCTGTGCTTTTAGGGTCTACTTTGTGTTAACGTTAAATGCATGTTTTGCACGTATCACAGCTATCAACATATCATCTACATAGAGGACCAGATAAATGAAAGATCTATTTGTTACCTTGTTGTAGTAGACACAACAATCATACTGACTCCTCGTATAGCCAATCTCTATCATATAGCTATCAAACCTCTTGTACCACTGCCTCGGTGACTGTTTTAGTCCATACAAAGATTTCTTCAACCTATAAACATAATCTTATTTTCTAGGAACTTGAAAACCCTCTGTCTGAGTCATGTAAAAAAGCTGTCTTCACATCTATTTGTTCGAGCTCCAGATTCTGATATGCAACTATGGCTAGTAGCACCCTGATAGAAGTATGTCTGACCACTGGCGAGAAAATCTCATTGTAGTCTACACCTTCTTTTTGATGAAACCCTCTTGCAACTATCCGAGCTTTATACTTGATACCCTCAGTAGGTGACAACCCTTCCTTCTTCTTGAAAACCCATTTGCAAGTGATAACTTTTCTCTCCTGAGGTCGCTTGGCCAATTTTCCAAGTCTGATTCTTGTGAAGTAACTCCATCTCATCTCCCATTGCAGCAAGCCATTGGGTAGACTTAGTGCATGTAACTACTTCCTTGTAAGTGGATGACTCGTGGGGATCCACCTCTTCAGCAACCTGTAGTGCATAAACCACCATGTCCTTAAAACCATACCTCGTGAGAGGCTTCCCAAAGTCTGCTTTCCTAGGTCGATCAAGAGCCAAACTGTGCTGGTTAACTACTAGTGGCTCTGTTTTTGAATGTGAGTGTTGATGTTGTTCTTCTTGCTGTGATTCACTCTCATCTTGAGTGTCTTGCTGCTCTACCTGTTTCTCAATACTACAATTCTCTGATACAACAATAGACTTCACAGAAGGGTTAAATATAGAATTTTCATCAAAGACTACGTTTCTACTAAGTATGACCCTTCTTTTAGATGGAGACCAGATTCTGTATCCTTTAACTCCATCCCCATAGCTTACAAATACTCCATTTTTAGCTCTTGGTTCTAATTTACCTTCACTTACATGATAATAAATAGTACAATCAAAAGCTTTCAAAATTGAGTAATCAACAGACTTATCAGACCACACCTCATAAGGTGTTTTGAGATGTATACTTGTGTGAGGTCCATGATTTATCAGATAACATGTTGTACTAACTGCTTCTGTCCATAACCTTCTTTCCAGTCTAGCATTAGAGAGCATGCACCTAGTTGTCTCCAGAAGTATCTGATTCATACATTCTGCCATATCATTTTGTTGCGGTGTGTTCCTGATTGTACGTGTGATGTCTAGTAATCCATTCATTCTTGCAGAACTCATTAAAATCAGACAAACAGAATTCCAGACCAATATCAGTTCACAGCCTTTTGATCTTCTTCCCCGTTTGATTTTCAACTAATGCATTCCATTGCTTGAAGTTCTTAAAAGCGTCACTTTTATGCTTCATCATAATCACCCAAGTCATTCTTGAGAAATCATCAATCATTGACACAAAGTATCTGTGACCTCCTAAAGACTCAACGCGAGAATGACCCAATAGTTAGAATGAATGTAATCAAGTATGCCTTTTGTTCTGTGAACTTCTTTAGGAAACTTGTTGCGATGTAATTTTCTGAAGACACAATGTTCACAAAATCTAAGATCCTTGACCTTGTGGCCACCAAGAAGATCCCCTTTTGACAGAATTTGCATTCCTCTTTCACTCATGTGACCGAGTCTCACGTGCCATAACTTGGTCATATCATTCTTGTGAACCTCCAACGATGCAACACCAGCAAAACTTGACAGCGTAGAACCTTGCATAATATACAAAGTACCCCACTTTACAACTTTTAGAACCACATTAGAACCCTTGCAGACACGTAGAACTCCACCTTCACCTTTGAAACTGAAACCCTTATTGTCCAAATAACTCAGTGATATCATATTCTTTGACATGTGTGGAACATTCCTAACATCATTCAATGTACAGAATTTACCATCATGTGTCCGTATTTTAATCGAGCCTATTCCAACCACCTTGTAGGCAAAACTGCTAGCCATAGAAGCATTGCCTCCATTTACTTGCTCATAAGTAGTGAACCACTCCTTGTGCGGACATATATGATAAGACGCCCCGGAACCTAAAATCCACGCATCAATGTGATGTGTATGATTACCAGCAACTAGTTACAAACATCGTTGGGTTTAGGACCCTTAGAACCTGGTTTCTTGAAGTTCTTCTTCTTTGAGTTTCTATGTCCCTTACTCCCACTGGCTATTAACCCAGCAGCCTGATTATCTGTACCTGTACCAGTTGTCTTATGACATAGCTCTCTGGTATGAAGAGATGATCTAACCTCCTTCAGAGTCACAGTATCTCTCCTAAGAATAAAGGATTTCACAAAATTCTCATACGATAATGGTAAAGATACCAACAGAATTAAGGCAGCATCCTCATCCTCGATTTTAACATCAATACTACGCAACTCTAATAGAATTGTGTTCAACTTATCTAAGTGATCTCTGAGAGGCGCACCTTCTTGCATTCGCAGACTAAACAGATGTTTCTTTAGAAGCAACTTGTTGGTTAAAGACTTCGTCATGTATAGACTCTTAAGCTTCAACCAAGACCAGATGCAGTTTCCTCTTCTGCGATCTCTGTAATGATATTGTCTGCAAGACACATCATAATTGTAGAGTGTGTCTTCTCCTCCAGACTGGCCATCTCAGCGGTTTCGGGATCTCCTCCCTTCTTTGCTGTCAGGGGCGCCCACAACCCTTATTGCTTTAACAAGGCTCGCATCTTGATCTGCCATAAACTGAAACTGTTCCTCCCTATGAATTTGTTGGTCTTCATATTCAACCCAGACATCTTGATTCTAGCTCTAGATACCAATTTGTTATAACGAATGTAAGAAAGAACATAGATTTACGTGGTTCACTGACGATATGTTAGTTACATTCACGGACAGAGGATAACAATTTTATTATCCTTGAGCAAAATAGATTACAGATTACAAAATATCACACTAGGTTAAATAACTTAAATGATATATATATACCCCGAATGATAGGCCAAACAGAAAACCTAAACCCAGCATAACATGGACTAGTTTAGCATCGGGCCCGTATGCTACCGGCATACAAACCTGATTCAATGCATAATCTAACCACCTTGGAGGAGTGAATTAGACGCGGTCGGAGATTGTCAAAGGGAGATCTCGAAGAAGAAGAAGTAGCGAGAACCATAGTCGAGAATCATCTAGGGTTCGTTGTGGAGACAAAGATAGGACCAGAGTATGGGAGAGATGGAGAGAGCAGAGTAAGAGAAGAGAAGAAGATGAAGAAGAGATGAAGGAGCAAAGGTTAGCCATGGATCGTAGTGGTGGTCGGTGAAGAGGTTAGGTGGTGCTAAAGTGATTTGATCTATTGAAGTGACTAGAAAGGGAACACGCGTGCGAGGTGAGGGGTTTGGCTATTCAACATTGAGATTCATTGACATTGAAGTCAAACGGAATTTGCTTTCACACCACCAAGGTTTTGCCTTTCATAGGGTCAGGAAATTAATTCAATAAAAGTCCAATCTTTATGAGACAAACCATTTGTTGATAGTTTCAGTAATGACATATAACCAATTGCTCTTAATCTCATATATGCTATGATTAAATTGTACTTCATTCATAATATGTGAACATCTTACTTAATATTGAAGGCCAAAGCTAAAAGCAGAAATATAATCATTCCCAATAATTGGCAGAACTATACTCATGGAAAGAAATAAATAGAACATAGGTGTATGCATTACCAACAAAATTTATCAGAATAAGACATAGCTGAATTGGCAATGGTTCATTTACTTTTCAGGTATGCATATTTAGTTCTCATATAATATTACTTTTCGTCATAGGACACACACTCAAGAGAGAAAGAGAGCAGCTTAAACGTTGAGTTGATTATGAATGTGGTGTATACAGAAGATCGATCGAGATCTTTTCAAGCTAATATAACTTGTTAGTTACACCTTCTTTGGAGTAACAAAAACGAATGCAAGATTAATTAAACATACATGGGCAGGTGTTTATACTCTACAGATTTGCCTACTCGATCATTTCCAGTTTCATGTTGCAATAATAGATGTGTGATCCAAATTATACATCTGACCAATATATTGAATTAAAAGTTCAAATCCTCAAAATTTGACCTCAAAAACAAATTGCAAACCATTCAAATAGTCACTTTATCTGCATTAATTGCAATACACTCACTGTTTTGTGATTTTTGTGGAACTGATATATCAATAAACAAAAGAAGAATTCAACAAAGTATAGGAAGAGGAAGCTAGCAGTATCCACAAACCTCATTCAACCAATTATAGTTTTTCATTACGTATAAGCTAAACAAAACAATCTAACCCTTTCAACAAAAAAAAGAGGAACAACACAAACTAATCCATTTGAGAGCAATTAATTACCAGTTGAGTATTTTTGAAACCAAACAAAAAGCAAACTAATTGAGTCAATAGTCCTCTTCAAACAATCACACTCACTCAAGAATTTGATGCATTCTCGGACCCAGATATAGAAAGAGAACCGATTGAACAAACGGAAATTGGAACTAATGTCTAACAAAATGATAAGGAGAGGATGGTGAGTGAAATGGGAATCAAACTGGGATGGGGAAAGGAAATAGCCCAGAAATTCCTTTACGAACGTTTATCCAATCTGAGAGAATCGCATCACTTTAGGTTGAGACATTTGGGGTTTGAATTAAACAACGGTGAGGCGGGCTTGATCCTTTGAGAGAAATCGATGATGATCGGTTGGGCGCTTCTCTTAGCTGTGAGGAACAAAGACGATCGAACTACCAAACAAAGAGAAGCAAAATAACGAAAAAGCTTGTGAGGAACAGTGAAGCAACTGAACCCAATGGAGTGAGCGAATAAAATTGGGAGACGGTGTTTGAGATCAAATTCTTCAAAAGGCGTTGAGAAGGAAACATACTAAAAACCCATAAAAAGAAGAAAATGAAAGGACCCGATCCCGATTCAGTTACCTAAACCGGAATCAAACCCTTTCGAAAATACGAACCAACAAAAATTTTTTTCAAAATTTGGGCAGAGTTTCGTCACTAGCGTTGAATTACCATAACCTGCACGCGAAAATTAACACTTCGTCCTATGCCACAAAAAACAAACCGTGGGCACCAATCCCATCCGGATTTCTCATCATCAATATAATCAACAAACAGTAAATATACTGTACTATATATATGTATATCCGAGAAAATCCGTATAAACAAGTATCAGAATGTATCAGAGCGACCTCTAGTGTAAAACATATACAATATGTACATCAGTAGGCGAAACAAGAACCTACTGAAAAACACAGGTGACTCTGATCACTAGCCTCCAAACCGCGACGTGAAAACACCAAACCTGAACTGCAACTGGGAACGGAAACCGAAAAGCCCAGGGGAAAGACAATGAACACGTTAGAGTGAGTGGACGAAAATAAATGTATTTCACCAGTTTATATATATATACGAATAAAATCATATGCGAGTCAAATGCATGAAAATCAAATACAACGTGAGGAGACTCAGGCTACCACTCACGTACTGAGCATGCCACGTAAAACATATCGCGGAGACTTTCGTGGGCTTCCACGCGATAGCACAGTCTGAACCACGGGATCCCAGACCCACACGTGATTCCAGCCAGAAAGGCCTCGGGTCAGGATATCTGTCCTTCCCGGAGCGTACTCGGGGATCAGCCGAGAAGCCAATGTGTATCGATACCACAACATATACTGAGACTGTACTCTGTGTAAACCAAATCATAAATCTTTTTCTATGCACATGCTTAAATCATATTATGTACGTATATGTATATATTCGTATACGTATATTCGTATAAACATAATCGTAAAACACGTGCTCGTAAAATCATAATCAATCCGCATGCTCAAGTTCATAAATCATAAATAAGGACTCGCAATCAATCCGTGAAAAGAAATGTCCACTCACAGATCCGCTAGCGCGAACTCGCGCTAAACTCGTGGTCCGGCGGAAGATCCCTCGCCCGAAGCACGATCACGATCCAAATCTCGATCTCGATCTCCTGAATATATATAAACATAACTGATCAAAATCGTAATCCACAACACTGTACTGATGCACGGAAACCAACCGTTCCCGGAAATACGAAATGCAGTGCAAAATGAATTACGGAAATCCCGAAATCCCCACTCGAAACCTCGACTGAAAATCGGCTACTCAAATCAACCCGAAAACCTCCGTACGATAACCAGGGCGTGATTACGAGAAAAATGACACTAATTACATCGAAATCTGAAAAAGTCAACTTTCCGGCCGTTGACCGCCGTTGACCGCCGCCGCCGCCGGCGGCGCGCCGTCAACGGTGGAATTTCACGGCCAACTTCTCCAGTTTTCAAGGTCTCGTCAAGGCGAGCAAGATTCCCTTCTACCCCAAAGTCCAATTCCAAGCGCAACCCCTCCAAAAACGTGCAAAACCGAGCCAAAATCCTTGCCGGAAAACCCAATCGGGTTTCAAGCAAACCTCCACCAAACACCAAACCAAACACATAGGAAGCTTCCTTGGGGCAAGGCGAGGTGAAGCCCTCACCCCTCGGCCTCCAACACCCACCGGAAAGTCCTCCACCGTTAAGGCTGATTTCCGGCAAGGTTACCCAATTCGGGTTCCCATAAAAACTCATCTATTCTCATCAACACATATACCAAACAACTCGAAATTGAACAAGGAACCTAGCCATACCTTCCTCGAAGCCCAAGGTGGCCGGAATCCGGTCGCCGGAAAATAACTTCCCGTTTGGGAAACTTCCGTAATCGGTCAAGCTGGTCAACTTTCCAAAACGGGAAAGTCAAAGCAATTCCGTGTTTTTGCGACTATTTCTCAACTTTTCGATATTTATACTCGTCCCTCGGGTCAATCGACGGTCCAAAATGAAAATACGAAATGATTCGGATAAGCTCGAAACAATCGGATAAACTCGTCGGAACCCGAAACTTCAAATAATCATAAAATACTCCTCGGTTATCGGAAAAATCTTCCGGAACCACCCACGAGCTCGAAATCACGTACTCTACCATTTCCGTGAAGACACTCATCCCAAATTCTCGACTGAAAACATAGTCGCGAATCGGATCGACAAACCACACAATATCGCAAAACTGCGACTAAAACCAAATCTCGAGAATCGTACCAATCACACATCTGATTCTGGTTTAGGTCGTCACAGAAAAATTACGAAATTGCCTACCATGAACAATGAATTGAACTTTAGTATATAGTAAATTTTGCTATAGGGGTAAAATCGGCATGTCAAAATTATGTTTTATAATTTTTTGGATTTTTTGGGGTAAAATTAAATTAGTTGGGTTTTTTTTGGAAAAACAAGAATCATATGTTGAATCTTTTTTACCAAGGTGTTACAAGTTCTGCTTTTTTTAAACGAAATGTGTTTTTGGGTTTTTAGATAATTTCCCTAAATTTTAATTCCTATTAGCCCAATTTGACTAATAACCCTCATATAATTAATAAATTACTCAATGCCATTACTTCGGCGACGTTGACCGTTAACCACTGACGTTGACTGGTGACCAGATTCACACAATCTTGAGCAGATTTCGGCGACCGATAACCGGATTCTAAGAACTTTAATCGTTGACTTTGATTGTAGACCAATGACCAACAAGGTCTCTAAACGTTCATCTGATACTCAATTGATGGTTAAACTAAGTGTTAGTTAAGAGTCAACTAAGTGTCAATTGTGGTCCAATTGATGTTAGTTGAGGTCCAACTAAGTTTCAGTTTAGGTTCAACTGAGTGTCAGTTGAGATTCAACTGAGTGTTAGTTGAGGTTCATTAGAGTGTCAAATCAACTTTTATTTTCTAACAATAAACCTCCTATGTAAACATTATATCATATTTCTATTGAATTCCAGAAAGATTTAGGTAATTAAATGTGCTGATCGACACCTCATTCGACTTGGGGTAACATAAATCATAATAATCTACAACATGATGCTTAAGTTAATCATTTTTTCGAACATGTACCGTGGACATGATACACAACAATCAATACAGAACCATAATGATCTCTTTACTCTAAGATAGTCAATCAGAGAGGGATAGAGCCGAATCCAAAGAAAGTAGAAGCTATAATAATCATGAAAGAACCTACTATAAAGAAGGACATTCAAGTGTTAATATGGAGGATTGCAGCATTAGGCCAGTTCCTTTCAAGGATGATTGATCGTTGCAAGCCGCTTTTCAAAGCGTTGAATGCCAAGGGCCGAGAATTTTGGGGGTCTGAACAAAGAAAAGCTTTTTTGGACTTGAAGCAATATTTGACCAGCAAGCAATTTCTTGTTGTTCAAAAGGATATGGAACTGTTATGTTTATACTTGGCGGTGTCAGAAGTTGCAATGAGTGCTACCTTGTTTAGGGAAGAAGGAACTTTTTAGTGGTTAGTTTATTATGTTAACCACAGCTTGGTTGATGCCAAGAGAAGATATATGCCAGTAGATCATATTAGCATCTGTACATGTGAAAAGGAAGCTTAGACAATATTTTGAGGGTGGACAAATTTCGGTGCCGTTTCGAGGGATATTGTCTAAACTAGATGCTTCAGAGAGAATGATGAAGTGGGCAATGGAGTTTGAACGAACACGACATTGGATTCAAACCAAGGACATCAATAAAGGGGCAAGTGCTGGCTGATTTTCTAGTAGAATGTCACTTTCCATTAGCCATTCATAGCGTACCATGGGAAGATCTGCTATGGGAGATGAACATCGACGGATCATCCAATTATATCGACGAATTGTGTTAAAAAGTTCACAAGGTTTCAATTTAGATTGTGCAGTGGAGTTGAACTTCCTAGCATCATACAACATAGCTGAGTATGAGGCATTATTGACTAGGTTGATGTTGGTCAAGCAACTATGTATTAGCTGTATTCAAATACACTCAGATTCCCAGCTTGTAGTAGGGCAATCGAATGATGATTATACAACGAGAGATTTCAAGATGAGTAAGTACTGGGAATTAGTGTGCGTCATGATCAAGGAATTCGAGCAAATTTCATTGGTAAAAATACCGCGGGAAGAGATTCAACGAGCGAATGAGTTAGCAAAATGGCTTCAGGATTTACTCAAGAGCCCATTTCCATTCACGTAGATGTACTGGAAGTTCCCAACATCAAGGAAAAGAATGAGCATCGAGTCATGGCGATTAATTCGATTTCAAATGATTGGAGAGGGGAGATAATCAACTACCTGAAGTTTTGAGTTTAGCCTGAAGGATCTGTTGAGGCCAGGAAGTTACGCATAAAATCTTCAAGGTATTCTTTGATTGAAGATGTGCTATATCAAAACATTATTCAATGGGCCTTTGTTGCGATGTATGAGACCATTGCCGGCCTAGCAAATAATGCAAAAAGTCCATGAGGGAGTGTGTGGGAGTCACATTGGGGGAAGGAGTTTACCCATGAAGATTATAACACAAGGGTATTTCTTGCCATACATGATGAGAGAATCGGAATAGTATGGGAAGAAATGCATACGCTATCAGAAACATGCGCTAGTGAATCATCAGCCTGCACAAGAACTCGTCGCACAATCTAGACCATGGTCATTTGCTCGTTGGGGAATGGATATTGTAGGATCATTGTCGACCGCTCTCGGGGGATTGAAGTTAATGCCCATGGCAACATATTATTTCACCAAATTGGTGGAAGCTGAGCCATACGTGACCATTTCTTCAAAAGACGTAGTCAGTTTTGTGTGGAAGCAAATAATATGCATGTTTGAAATACCATGAGAAATTGTTTGTGACAACGGCATGCAATTCTATGAAAGAACCCAATCCCGATTCAGTTACCTAAACCGGAATCAAACCCTTTCGAAAACACGAACCAACAAAAATTTTCCAAAATTTCGGCAGAGTTTCGTTACTAGCGTGGAATTACCATAACCTGTACGCGGAAAATACACTTCATCCTATGCCACAAAAGCCAAACCGTGGGCACCAATCCCATCCGGATTTCTCAATATCAATATAATCAATAATAGTAATCAAACTGTACTATGTATATATATGTGTATCCAAGAAAATCCGTATAAACAAGTATCAGAATGTATCAGAGCGACCTCTAAAGTAAAACATATACAATATATACATCAGTAGGCGAAACAAGAACCTACTGGAAAGCACAGGTAACTCTGATCACTAGCCTCCAAAACCGCGACGTGAAAACACCAAACCTGAACTGCAACTGGGCACGGAAACCGAAAAGCCCAGGGGAAAGACAACAAACACGTTAGAGTGAGTGGACGAAAATAAATGTCTTTCACCAGTTGATATATATGTTTAAAAAAACATATGCGAGTCCAGGAATATAAAATAATAAGTACACGAGATAAAACTCATACTCCTCCAGTGTACTGAGCATGCAAGTAAAATCCCACGGGGTCACTCATGGACTCCTCTGTGCTAGTACAGTCTGAACCACGGAGTCCTTGACTACCACGTGATTCTAAGCTAGAAATGGCCTCGGTTCCGGGGAATACGCCCCTCACCGGTCTGGTTGGGGAAACGCCCCTCCAGGCGGCCCTCCGTCGGGGATCAGCCGACGAGGCAAGGTGTATCGATACAACAACATAACTGAGACTGTACTCTGTGTAAACCAAATCATAAACAGTTCGATGCAAATGCATGAAACAGCATATAAATATATGTATGCTCGTATACGTATATTCGTATAAATATAATCGTATAACACATGCTCGTAATAAATATAATCTCGTATGAAATCTCATGCTCGTAAAACCATAATCATGCTGCATGCTCAAGTTCATAAAACGTATATAAAGACTCGCAATAATTCCGTGAAAATAAATTGTCCACTCACAGGTGAGCAAAACGCGCACTCGCGCTAATCTCGAGGACCGGCGGAAGATCCCTCGCCAGAAGCTCGATCACGATCCCGATCTCGATCTCCTGAATATCCACAAAAACGTAACTGATCAATAACGTAATCCACAACACTGTACTGATGCACGGAAACCAACCGTTCCCGGAAATATGAAATGCAGTACAAAATGAATTACGGAAATCCCGAAACCCCCATTCGAAACTTCGACTGAAAATCGGCTAATCAAATCGACCCAAAAACCTCTGTACGATAACCAGGGCGTGATTACGAGAAAAATGACACTAATTACATCAAAATCTGAAAAAGTCAACTCCTCCGCCGTTGACCACTGTTGACCGCAGCCGCCGGCGGCGGCGCGCCGTCATCGGCGAGATTCTCCGGCGGAGAACTTCCAGTTCTCAAGATCTCGATCAGACGAACACCTTTCATAACTGGCTCCCAGGCCAATTCCCACTCCTTCCTTACCAAAACCCCTCGAAACAGAACGGAATCCCAGATTCCGGTGACCCATCGGGTTGTCACCAAACCTCCATCAATCCAAAATCCAACCACATGGGGAGCATCTCTAGGTCAAGGGGAGGAAAACCCCTAACCTCTCCGCCACCGTGGCTCGCCGGAACCACCTCAACCGACACCGGCGATATACCTAACTTCGGCCCGATTCGAACTCAACAAAAACACCATCAATTCTTTCCAAACCAAGCACCATCACACTCGAAATCAGAGGAGGAAGCGAACTGTACTTGTCCCGTGGCCGATGGTGGCCGGAAAACGCTGGTCGGACGGTGGTGCCGAAACGGGAAAGTTTCCCTCTCTGGTCAATGGTCAAACTTGCCAAAAACGGAAAGTCAATGTCTGGTCAACGCCCGAAATGAAATTCTCGACTATTTTTCGACTTTTCGATATTTATACTCGTCTCTCGAGTCGATCGACGATTCGAAATGGATAACCATCACGATTCGGATAAACTCGAAACAATCGGATAAACTCGTCGGATACCGAAACTTCGAATAATCATAAAATATTCCTGGGTTATCGGAAAAATCTTCTGGAATCGCCCACGAACTCGAAATCACGTACTCTACAATTCCCGTGAAGACACCCAACTCAAATTCTCGACTAAAAACATAGTCGCGAATCGAATCGACAAACCACACAATGTCGTAAAACTGCGACTATAACCAAATCTCGAGAATCGTGCCAAACACACATCTAATTCTGGTTCGGGTCGTCACATTCTATAATTCGGCCTTCAACAAATTTTGCAAAAAGTATGGAGTTAAATTAGGTTTGCCTCAAGGAGTTATCCAAGGGGAAATGGTCAGGCAGAAATCACTAATCAAGTTATTTTTGGATGGAGTATAGAAAATGCTCGAGAAAAAGTGTGGGCTCTGGTCTAAGGAACTTTCTAAAGTGTCGTGGGCTTAAAGAACGACTCAGCGAAAGACTAAAAAAGAAACTCCATATGCATTGGTTTAGGAAGCAGCAACGATAATTTTAGTTGAAAATAGATATCTGACGATTAGATCAGTGGCATACGATGAGGTGGCAATGATGAGCGAATGGTTTAAGGTGGCAATGATGAGCGAAAAATAGATATCCGACGGTTTGAACTTGACCTCCTTGAAGAGCGACGACAAATTGTTGATGTTCATGTTGCGAATTACCAGAGTCATATAAAGAAGTATTTCAACAAAACTATTCGGCTATGAGCCTTTTGTGTAGGGGAGTTGGTGTTGAAACAGACAGTGGAGGACATTAAAGCACATGGAGTGGAGAAATTCAAATTCATATGGGAAGGTCCATTTCGATTCGTGAAAGCTTATAGCCATGGGGCATATAGGTTGGAAGAAGTTAGTTCCGGGCAACATCTCCCAAGGCCTTGAAATGTTGTATACTTGAAAAAGTATTATCAATAAACCTTGGGAGGTACGTCCGTTTATGTTTTTCTATTTTTAAGCATGTGGCAAAACAATGGAGAAAATAAATAAATGAAATTGTTTGAGGCCAAAGCTCTCGGAGATATGGCATTATAATGTTACAACAATAATATCTCGACCCAATCATTGAATGATTTTGGGGAAGGAGGTAATGACAACGTAGCCAGAAAGCCTAGGAAAAAATGGCATTAATATGACAAAAGAGCCTAGGTCAAAATGGTACTAACATGGCCAAGAATCCTAGGGGAAAATGGATAAAATATGGCTAAAAAGCCTAGGGAAAGATAGCATCGATATGGCTAAAATACCTAAGATAAAATGGCACGAATTGGCCAATACTGTGAGAGGCATGACGTTAGTTTAGATAGAAGGAATTAAAATTAGGAAAGAGACTTTTTGTAAGCCTTCTCCCCTGGTTAGAAAAATCTCGTTCTATGAGACTGAGTAAAACTCAGCGTCAAGAGTGTCATCCTTGAAGGAGAAAGGTGCAAAAATATCTTATGTTAGGGGGTGCGTTCAATTCCACGAATGACCTGACACCAAGTGAGGTAAGCATACGGAAACAAACATGTTTATTAGGAAATAAAATAGTAGAACTCACACCAAGTGAGTCCAAAATTATTCTACCACAAAAAACCATGGTAGACTTTTGCGAAATTCAGAATCAAATGAAAAAAGAAAAAGTAAAGGGCCATACAAGCGTAGACTTTAACTTGTTTAGATAAGGGAAAGATAAATTGATCACGAGTTGTTCTACTGGAGCATCGGGAGACCTTGGTACAAAGGAAAGAAAAGAGTGGGAAGGCCCTGCTTCTAGATTAAGTCGACGCGATAACTCTTTGCGCTGGCGATCATACCACGATCATAAGCTATGCTGATGTCGGTCCTAAGTTGGTTAGCATTTTTTTTCAGATGCTTGACGATGTCCTCAGAGTGGGCAAGGTCATCGTGAAGGTGATGAACAGTATCCTCCAGAGTATTGTTCAAGGAATTATATGTGACGACCCAGAACAGAATCAGCAGTGTGATCAGCTTAATCTACAAGCTCGCGTGTTATCGCAGATTTCCGACAGTTATGTGAATCACCAGGCTTGTTAACGACTAAATTATTGGCCGAGAATTGGAGCTGGGTCACTTCTCGAGAGTCGTTGTACGTGTGATTTCGAGTTCGTGGGCGGTTCCGGATCGTTATTTGGACGACCGACGAATAAATGATGAATATTTGAAGTTTCGACGGAATCGGGTTAAATTAGTGGATTTCTTAACGACTAAATTACCGGACGAGAATTTGGTTTCGGCTTCTTCACGGAAGTTATTGAGAATTTAATTTCGAGCTCGTGGGAACTTTCGGAACAATATTCTGAGTTACAAAGATTAAGTTGTGAATATTTTCGATTGTTGATTATTTAGTCGGTTTAAATATGTGTTGGTTTGAACAATTGACTTTTTATCCGATTGGTCGATGTGTTTGACTTCGGATGATAATTGAAGAATACGTCGAGTCGAGTTTGTTGCCGCGAGAATTATCAAAATCGGAATTACGACACGAAAGTTATGGGTATTTAAAGTTCGTCGAAAAGGATAATTACGAAGTTTCCTAATTGGCAAAGCTATAAATGTAGGTTGCCATATTGGGAAAGTCAAAAACTGAAGTTATTATGGTTGACTGGTGTTGACTGAGTCAACACGTGGTGGTGGAAGGAACTCGACGGAAGCTCCACGGCTGCCGGTGGTGGCTCGCCGTCCGGCCACCCCAAGCCTCGGCGCTGGGTCCGTTTGGAATGCCTCGACGCCCTCTACCCACTTCCGGCCTCCTCTCACGGCGTGGGACGCCGGAGGAGGGAGGAATTCCGGCCAAAAATGGAGGGTTTTTGAATGAATTCGGGTTCTTGAATTCCGGCCAAATTGAGCTAAACCAAGTACTGGGTTTTGAAGCTCTCCTCTCTATGATTCTAACCATGTAAGTATGGAGTTCTAATTTTGATTGTGGATGGAGAATTTTGGATTTGAAATTTGTGTATCAATTCGGTTTTACATGAAATTGGACTAGTTAGAGTGAGAATTGGCCTTCGATGCAGTTGACAAAGTTGCTCAGTGGATGATTTTGAGTGGAATAGGGGTTGCTCCGCCGAGAAATTTTCAGGTTGGTGGCGGCGCCACCGTTGACGGCGGTCAACGGTCAACAGTTTGACTTTTTGGGGTTTTCGACAAGTTGCATGTCATTTCACTCGAAATCGCACCCCGATCGCAGTGGGGAGGTTCGTTTCTCGATTTGAGCATCCGAAAGTACAGCGAGGTATTGAGGTGTAAATATCAGATTTTCGACGATTCGTCGACATTGAATTACGTGTTTCCGAGAACGGTAGTTTCTCGTGATTTGATTTGAATTTTCGAGTTATGATTTTGAGTAATGGATTTTGTGATTATTCAGGGGTTCGTGATCGTTCGTTTGGCGAGGGACTTTCCGCCGGATCACGGGTTAACGCGAACTGCGTTACGCTAGTCTGCGAGTGGACATTTCTTTTCACGAATTGTTTGCGAGTCTTTTATATATGATTTACGAACTTGAGCATGCAATTTGATTATGGTTTTACGAGCATGTGTTTTACGATTATATATATACGGATATGCGTATACGAGTATACATACATATATACTATGTTTTATGCATGTGCATGAAAAGGATTTATGATTTGGTTTACACAAAGTACAGTCTCGGTTACGTTGTTGTATCGATACACACTGGCTTCTTGGCTGATCCCCGAGTACGCTCCGGGGGGGACAGATATCCTGACCCGAGGCCTTTCTGGCTAGGAATCACGTGTGGGTCTGGGATCCCGTGGTTCAGACTGTGCTATCGCGTGGTGGTTCATGAGAGACTCCGCGATGTATTTACGATGCATGCTCTGTACGCGTGAGGAGTTAGAGTCTCCCTCGTGTACCATTTCCTTTATTTATGCATTTGCATTTAGACTCGCATATGTTTTATAACGTATATATTATTCGGTGAAAGACATTTATTTTCGTCCACTCACTCTAACAGTTTTCATGTCTTTCCCCTGGGTTTTTCGGTTTTCGTGCCCAGTTTGCAGTTCGGACTCTGGTGTCGCACGTCGTGGTCGGAGGCATAGTGCTCGAGCTACCTTGTTACTTCCAGTAGGTTTATTGTTCTACCTACTGTGGTATACTTATATGATTATACGTTAAAGGTCGCTCTGAGTTTTCTATTGTATATGTTTATACGATTTTACTCCGGATTTCAGTAAAGCACAGATATATTTATTATTTTACTTTACTGTTGATATATTGAGAAATCCGGATGGGATTGGCGCCCACGGTTTGATTTTTGTGGCATAGGATGAAAGGTATTTTCCGCGTGCAGGTAATGGTAATTCCACGTTAGTAACGAAACTCTGCCAAAATTTCTACGGTTTTTGTTGGTTCGTGATTTCGAAGGGGTTCAATTCCGGTTTAGGCAACTAAATCGGGGTTGGGTCCTTTCATTATACCCATACACTTAAGAACTAATTCGTCACCCGCAAGTATACGAGGTCAAGTTTTAGTATATGTAAGAAGTCGAGTGTCGTACCCACGAGGATTAGGCACTTAGACTCCCTAGCTCAAAATGATTAGCACAAAAACTACGACTAACTAGGCACGACTTGACGCTAAATGAAAAGTAAAATGCTGATGCATATCTCACACTACCAAGTTCTTTGGACACTTAGCATTACAAGGGGTGATTGAATGACAATGCTAATTCAACTAAGGTCACAATTTTTAGTCTCTTCATACACATATTAACTTAGCTAAGGTCAACACATTGATGATTTGTTTGATCAACTGAAGGGAGGACCTGTCTTTTCAAAAATTGACATAAGATTAGGTTACCATCAGCTTTGAATCAGGGAATCTAATGTCCCAAAAACTGCTTTCTGATCGCACTATGGGAATTATGAGTTTCTTATCATGTGTTTCGGCTTGACAAATGCCCAACAGCTTTTATGGACCTCATGAACTCGGTTTTTAGACTTTACTTGGACAAATTTGTCATTGTGTTCATCAATGATATCTTAATTTATTCCAAGGATGTGAGGGAGCATAAGAAACACCTGCATGCCGTCTTCCAAACCTTGCGAGGATCCCAATTGTATGCAAAATTTAGTAAATATGAATTTTGGCTCAATAATGTGAAGTTTTTGGGTCATGTAATTTCAGCTGATGGAGTAAGTGTAGATCCGGACAAGGTTGAAGCAGTCTTGAATTAGAGTAGACCCATGAGTGTGTCAGACTTCAGGAGTTTCTTGGGTCTGACTGGGTATTATCGTCGATTTATGCAAGACTTCTCGCGGATTGCAACGCCACTTACCCACTTCACCAAGAAAAGGGTCAGATTTGAGTAGTTTGATGCTTGTGAGATGAGTTTTAAGATTTTAAAGGAGAAGTTGACCACATCACCAGTTTTGACTTTACTGAATGATAGTGGAGAGTACACCATTTTTACTGATGCTTTAAAATAAGGTTTGGGTTGCGTTCTGATGCAACATGGGAAAGTAGTTGCCTATGGTTCAAGACAGTTAAAGCCTCATGAGGTGAATCATCATACTCATGATTTGGAGTTAGCAGTCATTGTCTATGCATTGAAAAGTTGGAGACATTATTTATATGAGGCCTAGTGTCGTATCTACACTGACTATAAAAGTCTCACTTATCTACGTATCCAACCAGATTTGAATATGAGACAGCGGAGGTGGTTAGAGTTGATTAATGATTATGATTATACTTTCGAGTACCATTTGAGAAAGGCCAATGTGGTAGCTGATGCCCTTAGTAGAAAATCCGGAGTCTTAATATCCCATATTCACATCGCAAGGGTGCCACTTTTGGCTAAATTACAAGCTACAGGAGAAAAATTGGACAGGTGTGATGCTGGGATGTTGTTAGCTACTTTCCAAGTCTTTCTTGTACTGATTGAGAAAGTGCAGGAGGCACAAAGATGTGGATCCTTACTTACTAAGTAAGAAAGAGATAATTCGAAGTGGGGGTCAAACCAAGTTCCAGTTAGGAAAGGAGGGCATGTTATTGTTCAAAGGAAGGATGTGTGTCCCTAGTGTTGATGTACTTAAAAATGAAATTCTCAATTAAGCTCATAGTTCAGCTTATGCCATGCATCCTGGGAGTAGAAAGATGTATCTAACATGAGGGAATACTATTGGTGGCGAAATATGAAGAGGGAGATAGCAAATTATGTGAGTAAATGCAAAATTTGTCAATGGGTGAAGGCAGAGCGGCAAAAGCATTTTGGAAAATTGAAACCATTGGATGGGTCAGAGACCCTAACCTGGCACTCACGTTGTCTAAGTTAGAGGCTCCTAACGACATGCACATACAGTTATCATCTCAGATAAAAGTTCCCTAGACGATGCCTCCACTCCCCTTGCACCTTGAGATTTTTCTTTTGACTCCCTTAGTATTTTATACATATTAGTTTCAATGGAAAGGCATAGAACTGTTTTTGTTTTCACGTATACTCGATTCTTATTTTCGTCCACTCATTCTAATGATTTTTTGTAACGACCCGAACCGGAAATTGTATGTTAATTGGCTTGATTTGTGAATTCCACGATTAGTCGCGGTTTGTCGTAATTGATCGATATGGTGGGTTTGTTCACGACTTAATTATCATGCAAGAATTTGGTTTGAATTCCTTCGCAGGAATTGTAGAGGATTTGATTTCGAGTTTGTATGAGGTTTCGGAGGATTTTTCGGATAATCGGAGAATATAAAATGGTTATTTGAAAATGTCGTCAAGTTAGTCGTATATATCCGATTGGATTTGAGTTATCCGAATCGTGAATTTGGTCGGTTCGCGACTTATAAATAACGAAATAGTCATAGAATTTTTGAAAAGTCGCATTTGGGCCGAGTTGACCTGTTTGACCGAGTTGGACCAAGTCACCCGAGTTGACCCGCTCGAGTGAGTTAACTCGCCGCCGTTGGGCTTGCCGAAAATCGGCACGGTTGCTGGAAAGGAAGGTAGGGAAATGATCTCCTTGATATAAGCTTTCTATTCATGTATATATTGTGATGATTTGAGGTGGTTTGGGTGGTGAATTTTGGAGAGGAAGTTGGAGGATTTCGGGTTTAATGGGAGGTTGGTTTCCGGTGGGGTTTTAGGGTGGATTAGGTTGGGGTTGTGCTGGGGATGGAAACCCTTAAGGTTTGGAGGGCCGAGGTGGAGCGACGGCGCCAGAATCGGTCGGAGAAGTTTTCCGGTGATTTCGGGCCAGAAACTTTCGAGGGGTTTTTGGGGTGCTTGTTGGCCAAATTGGTTGATGGTGTAGTTGGACTTTGTATTGGGCTTGAGGAGAGGAATATTTTGAAGTATGGGTCACCGGAGTTGGTCACCGTTGACAGCGGCGGTCAACGGGGGAGCTCCGACGAGGTTGACTTTTTGGGATTTTTGGAGATTTTTATACCGTTTTGCTCGTAATCGCGTCTTGATCGTAGTCGTGAGGTTTTTGAGTTGATTTGAGTATTCTATTTTGGGACGAGGGTTGTTTGGGTGTATTTTAGAAATTTTGTTATTCTCGTCGATATTTCGAGTGATACGTCTTCCGAGAACGCGAGGTTCTTGACGTATTAGCTCTGTATGTTGTGTTTCAATATGTATTGATCGTATCCCTGTTATTCAGGTGATCGTGATCGAGTGTTTGGCGAGGGATCTTCCGCCGGACCTCAGAGTTAGCTTCGTATTGTGAGTGGACACTTTATTTTCACAGTTGATTTGCGAGTCTTGATTATGCATTTATGATTATACACTTTACGATTATATATTGTATTAGTATGCATTTACAATTAAGCACATACGAGTATGCATTTTATGATTATGCATTTTACGATTTTGCATGTGCATGGAAAGTATTTATGATTTAGTTTACACAGAGTACAGTCTCAGATATAGAGGTAGCATCGATGCTTTAGCTTCTCGGCTAATCCCCGAGATGCTCCTGGAAGGACAGATATCTTGACCCGAGGTCTTTCAGACTTATTCATCACGAGGGGGTCTGGGATCCCGTGATTAGACTGTACTATGCGGAGGAGTCCATGAGTGACCCCGCAGAATTTTACGTGCATATTTATGGATCAGGGAAAATGTACCTGGTCAAAATTTTCATGTGCATTGACTCGCATTATGCTTTTATGAGCATATATACTTATATGTTGGGAAGGACATATTATTATTTTCCTCCACTCACTCTAACGATTTTATTTGTCTTCCCCTGGGATTTTTGGTTTCCTTTGCCCAGTTTGCAGTTTGAATTCCGGGGTTACACGTCGACGGTGGAGGCGTAGAGTTCAGGTCAAACTTCAGTTCGTGTAGGTTCCTTGTTCAACCTACTGGTTGTATATGATGTATATAGGAGTCGCTCTAAATACTTATGTTTGTTTTCAGTTGAGTTTACTCCTGAATGTTTTATGGATTTCTTGTAAACCTTGTGGTTTATTATGTATATGATGTTGAGAAATCCAGATGGGAAATGGAGCCCCACGGTTTGGCTTTTGTGGAATATTCGAAGTGTGATTCTCTTTGCAGGTTCTAATTTTGGCTCACGTATTTCAAAGTAAACTCTGGCAAAAAAAAATTTAAGGTCATGTTTTCAAAGAGGTTTGATTTCGGTTTAGGCAACTAAATCGGAGTCGGGTCCTTTCATTTTTATGTTTTTATTTGACTTTGATTAAGTGTTAAACATTGGTGGTAACTAGTTTATATCGTCGATAATTAATGATGGCTCTTTTTATCAAAATTTTATTCGTTAGTTTTTTTGAGAAAGTTCATTGAGAAAAGTCATAGAGTTCATCGAAATGATTTTGTGGCCACGTCAAGTTTTTAAATCGGAGTTACAATGAAGAAGTTATGGTCAGCGGAAGTTTTAAACGAATTTACAAAGTTAATTAGTTGCAAGTATAAATATGACTTACCCAAAATGCAAAGTCAAATTTGGGGTCAGACCTTTTTCTTATTATTCCCTTTCTCTCTCCTCTCTCCTGCGCTCTCTCGCTCTCTCTCTCTCTCTCTCTCTCTCTCTCTCTCTCTCTCTCTCTCCTAGTCGGCTTCGCCGGCGACGTTCCTCGACTGCCCACCAAAATGGTCGGTCTTGGTGTCAAAATGACCACCACAACCTCCTCTACCTCTTTCCCAACTTCTTCAACCCTCTTTTGAGATGTAGCGGTGCTGAGAGAGACGAAACCGAACTGAAAACCCTAATCTTTTGGGGCATCAGATTTGAGCTCAAATCGGTGGTCCATACCTATTGGGCTTTGAAGCTCTCATCACCATGAAGCTAACCATATGTAGATGGCTCTCCAATTCCAACCTAGGAGGAAGAATCGGTGATTTAAAGATTTTGGTGTTATCGGCTTGAAAATGAAATTGGGTGAACTACAGTTAGAATTGGACTTTGTTGTAGAAGAGAAAGTTGTTGTTGGGTTACTTTTGAGTGGAATGAGCTTCGGGTCACCGGAAAATTTTACCGAATATAATGAAGAGGTTATTGAATTTATTAGGACATTCATGATTAAGACGTGTGAATAATCAGATATTAATTAAACGGTTTTACAATATTATTAAATGTTGAATCTATTGTCGATTCGACTTTGAGTCGCGCAACATTTGAGGAATACGTTACGAGTTTAAAAAATATTCTAGAATTAGAATTTGAAATTTGATTAAATCTCGTCATTAGTTTGAGAAGCACGTTATTCGAGAATACGAGATTCTCGACGATAATGCTCGTAAGTGAACGAGCTTAGCTATTTATTATAATTTTTGATGATTAGTTATTAATTAATAATCATTGTTTCAGGACGACGTGTTAGTAGTCAGTAAATGATGTTTAGAAACGCCAAATATTTTTCGGATAGCTGTTACTGCTCCATTTGAATGATTGATTACGTTGTAGGATTTAACTTTGTACACAACCAAAAAAAATTCAAATTCCTTTACGACCTAAATTTGCTGCTAGCTAGCAGGAACAAAGAGTTCGTAGCCGAAGCTAGTAAGTACCAAAGGAGGAGAGCTAGCAGTAACCACGTACCATTATCAAAAAATAACCAACCCATCAGTCAAAGCACACAGTACACGAAGAATATGGACTACGAAAGATTTTTTGTGTCCAAATGAAAGAAGTTATTAAATCTAAAAAGGTGCAGATTGATACATGACATGCTGTATGTTACATCACCTTGCCCTTTTTGGGATCTCTAATGCAACCTTCTAAATAGATGATATACAAAAACATTAAATTGTTCTTGAATTCAATTCATGCAAAAACAATTTCAAACATGCATGAGAAAATTTCTCAATCTTCAATGTACATCTAGTTAACCAAAAGGAATCAATGTCATATGAAACAAAGTAATATGGGACCCCCTTCAAAAAGTAATATGGGACTTTTTCTGGCATGCTCAGCACGTCGTCAAAAATTCATACAAGATTGAGCCTTGAAATTTGATTTACCACTGACAAATAAAGGGAATTACAAACAGTAATGCCACTTTAAGATGCCTGGATGTATTATTTTTTCCACATGATAAAAATGTCAACGAAGTGAAAGTACGGTTTTGGGGCATGGCTAGACAATCAACGATAGAGGCTTTCAGATCTGAGGTTCTCAGCAATTTCTGTCTCCCAGCGGTCTCCATTCTGAAGCAGCTTTTCTTTGTCATACAGAAGCTCCTGCAAAAAGAGTAAAAAATGAAATTTCAGGAACAGATGACAGATAAAGTTACTAAACATAGAATTTGTTTATATGACATAATATAGAGGCTTCCCCTTAACCTCATGTGTCTCTGTTGTAAACTCAAAGTTTGGTCCTTCTACAATGGCATCAACCGGGCAGGCCTCTTGACAGAATCCACAGTAGATGCACTTTGTCATGTCAATGTCATACCTGAAAACGAGATTAGTGTGAAGAAAAGAATGTGCTGGGAGACAGAGAGGATGAAAGGGAAAACACGTAATGGTCCTTCACCTAGTAGTCCTACGACTACCATCTTCTCGTTCCTCGGCCTCAATAGTAATTGCCTGTGCCGGGCAGATCTGGTGAACAAAAATTGCGTTGTGAGTTAAAATATCATAATTACAAAGCAAGATTAGTTAAATGTACGAGAAATTCTTTTAAATGCCCATTTTGACCACTCAAAATGGTTTTTGACCTAATTTCTTAAAATGATAAAATTAACCAAATGAAGACATAAAATTTCTTTTATAACCAAGCGAAGCAGCAATTTCTTCGTAGTAGCCAAAATGAATTTTCTGTCTTTATGTGGTTAAATTTCAACATTTTGAGGGTTTATGGTCAAAAACCATTTTGAGTTGTCAAATATGGGCATTTTTCAAAATCTCTACATGTAAAGCAAAGGAAAAGCAAATGACCCAGTTTCAAGTGTAGAAAGACATGTACACAACTCCAAGAGCAGAATAGAATAAAATACTACACAGGCACGATAAATTTTATAATCAAAATCATATGATCATATCATTTTCAGATTAGCATTACGCCAACTTTTCAGTCATATTTTATCATCTCTACCATTCAAATTTTAGGTCCTAATGTGTAGATCAAGCCTGTAAATTTTCAGCCAAAATGGTCATTGTTAAGGTATTCAAAACTGCAATTGAAGTTCATAAGTATAAACGGTTCAGGTTTGACAGATTCAGTCCATCCATTGATTTGAACAAGTTCAATACTTTAACGATCACCATTTTGGTTGAAAATTTACAGGAATGATCTACTCATATAAACCTAATAGTTGGATGGTGGAGATGGTAAAATATAATCAAAAAGTTGGCGTAAATACCATATACCTGAAAAAGCTTCCACTCTGGTATACCTGAATGGAAGCTTCAGGCATATATATGTACATCAATCTAACATCCTTATCAGGCAAGTAATAGAATATCAATGAATCCAACTTCCAAATAAAGAGTAAACCACTTATGTTTTTTTCCTAAATATGGCCAGAATATCTGGGCCTCTAAGTTCTATGTATTGTCCAAGAAGACATAGCAGAATCTATAAGTTGGTAGCTCAAACTACAAATGCAAACAGAGGCCACATACACTAAAGCAAAAACAAACTCATAACTTATCTGGTACAGTCATGTATAGCAGGCAGGAATTCTTGTCATATTATATTGTCAAGCTTAGCTTAGTTCATATTTGAGAAACTAGAATATCCGCAGAAGTATTTCAATCTTACAGCTTCACAAAGTTTGCATGCAATGCAGCGCTCTTCTCCTGTAGGATAACGTCGTAGGGCATGTTCACCACGAAAACGAGGGCTCAAAGGACCCTTCTCAAATGGATAATTGATCTGCAAACAAAAGATGGCTCTTATAACTCACGAGCATAATATTAAATGAACAAAGAGACTGGGAAACATGTAGAGGATATTACTTACAGTAACTTTTTGCTCAAAAAAGTACTTGAGCGTTAGCATTAGACCACGAACCATTTCCGTAAGGAAAAGTGTGTTTATGCTTCTCTCAAAAACTACAGACAAAAAAAATAAAGGAACATTAACCCTCTACCTCATGTAGCTTATTGAATTAGCAACATACTGAGAGCTAACGAAAGGATTATGTTCTTTTTTTTCAAGAGAAAGGATTTACCAGCACTCCAGTCCTTGGACATCTCCTTTGCGAGTTGCTCTCTTTCTTCATCCTCTGAAGGTGGTATAAACAGATGAGCAAATCAACTATAAAAGAGTAATTTCATTTAAAACATGATAAAGCTCCAGAACCAACATGCTATATTGCAAATATGAAATATCTAGATGTTATTACTAATTACTAAACAAACCTAGTTTAGTAGAGTAATTGTGAGAACTAAATCGCATTCCATAGAAGGAAGATCCCTGCAGTGCTTGTCCTGGTACCGCCTAAACAAAACCCCAATAGTAGACTGGTCAAATGTAATCTTGTAAGGTTATAAAGAATATGAAACACATGCAGGGACGAAAAAATTTAGGGAATGCAAAAAATAATTATCTACACAATTAGGCAATAAAATCTCGTCCTACAAATAATACTTGTATGAAAGTTGAGATAGTAGCATAGTTTACAGTTTTACAGTAATTGATTCAAATGAGCTTTTGTGATAGGATCTACTACACAAGATTTAGTGAGTGGTTGATCACAATCATTAATCTCAGTACAAAAACCAGTGTTGTCACTTTTTCAAGAAAACAGAAAGAGTTTAACATCAGGAATTCTATCTGTGCACCTGATATACAGGCCACATCAAAGAAGATGATGATAAAAACAAAAGAAAATCTTTGGGTATTTACTTTTGGGACAAACATCAGTTCATTGTATTCCAGCACGAACAGAGACCTCCATATGAAAGGCCAAAGTTTAAATACAGAATTACTATTATCAATCAGATTTAGTTGAGCAATACAGCTAAACCCTGACCACCAGTATGCTGGGAACCCTCACAGCAAATTGCTTCTATATTAGGTACGAACACTAGTTCACTTTGGTTTTCCCTTTAATATCTGATACCCAACACAAAGATTTACTAGGAACAAAAGAGGGTTTCTAAAACACTCTACGAGTACAACAAATCATAACAATGCCCTTGTAGACTTTCCACTAATTAGTAAAGTTTCAAAATACAAGACCTCAACAACTAAGCAAGCTGTTTCATCATTATAGTTTCCAAAATAAAACAAAATCAATTCCAACTATCCCAACTCTCAAATTGAACGAGTAGCCTGGAGACTCATTCTCTAACAATAGCTGCAGTCTAAACCCCACAAATTCAAATTAAAAAAAATATTGATACAAAAAGCAAAGGCATACGTAATTTCCAATTTCTTATCCTCATCAGTAGATTTAGTTGCATATAATTTGATCTTAACTATCAGTTCCAGGAAGAGAAAATAAAAATCAAATTTTACAAACAGATGAAAAAAAAGAAGAAGAAGAAAATCGAGGGCTAGAAATGAGCACTGAGAATGAATGAGAGATAAGAAATTAGGGCAGAGAAGAGAAGGAAGTTACAAGGTGAAGCTGCTGCCTGGCACGGAGAGCCTGAAGGGATTTGCGAGCTAAGATCGCAGCCATGGGATGGAATCGAGACTCAAACCCCAAATACGTCGACACGTCAGCAATAATATTTGAGTCTTTTATTGGAAAAAAAAATGATTAGAGCTATTAAAGCCCAAGCCTTAAAACCAGTAGAAAAGCCCGATTGTTTGAAAACCATTCTTTGTAGCCCAAATACTTGTCTCTGCAGCCCAAAATACTAACCCTTCCAGCAAAGACCGCTTTGGTTCTACCGGTGCCACCCTAATCTAACAAGCCAGCAGAACCCATCAACATCCTTGAAACTCGACCATACTTTGCCCAAGCATTTAAACAGTTCAAACACACCAAAAAACCAGTCATTTCAACCATTTCCTATCACCTTCAACTCTCTCTCAGCTTTCCAGAAATCTATTTCTCAATTCTCAATCACTGCAGTGTATTTCTAGCTCCCACATTAGGCTCAACTTAATGTCTCTTGTATGATTTGAATCATATGATTAACTCAGTCTAATCTTCGCTTGATTCAAAAGAACCCGTGCACTATTTTTCACACTGTTTCTATCACGTTGGTTTTCTGAGAAGGTTATGGAGCAACTACAAGACCCCCAAGATTGATCGATAATTCAACACTTTAACAGTAAAATTTAACATAGTGACCAAAATGATATGCAGCTTTAGTAAACAAACTGACGCATACAAACATCAGTATCGATGCGAACAAACTTTATGACCATATCAGTAGTGTAAATGAAGACTTGATCCTTGAAGAAAAAAAAATGAAGACTTGATGAAAATGTTTGATCTCGTCACGTCCCGAGGGTATCGGGTCTGGATCGGCTCAGCTTAGGGAATTCCAGGTTTTCTGGTTTTGTGCCCAGCCCTGAAATAACTTTAGCACATCATTAGCCTATGGCAGCCAATTCGTGGGTATGTTGTCCAACATGGCTGGATTGTCCAGTTTAGCTCGGGCCAACTCCCCTGCATATTACTGCTGAATCTCCGATTTGCGTTAGTAAAATGGTCCTCTTCAATTTAACGAGTCATAAGTGTCAATCAACTATCTCATAAATCCAAGTTCTAACTGCTGTATTAGACTAATAGCAGAACAGTCGCGTCAACAAAATCATATCACCTACTCTGTGGACAACCTATTGTGCGCCAAGTTCAAAAAAAAAAAAAGGGCACAAGTTTCTGAATAGGACAGAATATGAACATCACCTATTCCAAAATATGTACATATGCAGCCTATTCCAAAAATATGCACATATGCACCGAGCAGCTGACAATGAGTAATATCTTCAGTGCATTTGAAAATCAACTCACAGGCACACACAACAAAATCATCTGCGCCCATATCTCTTTGATCATTTGCATCTCTCTTTCCGAAAGCTTCCTTTGCAAGTTTCATCTTTTTCTTCTGCAACTCTTGTACTCTCTCTTCAATGCTGTTTCGAGCAATCAATCTGACAACCTTAACGTCCTCCTTCTGCCCAATCCGGTGAACACGATCCATGGCTAGTTCCTCAGCGGCTGGATTCCACCAAGGCTCCAAAAAATAGACTCTACTAGCAGCAGTAAGGTTTATCCCTGTTCCTGAAGCCTTCAGACTTGCAAGCAAAATCATGGGTGTATCAGGTCCTGAGTTCCCAAATTCTTTCATTACTTGTGCCCTCTTCTTTGCGGTCATAGACCCATCTAACTGCAAAGTCCTAAAACCAGCTGTTCTCAGAGCCTCTTTAAGAATGATCAACATCTTTCAAAATTGTGAAAACACTACTGATTTGGCAAGTGAGTTTTGATCCCTTGATGTTGTAAGAAGTTCTAACAGAACAGATACTTTTGAAGACATGGTTCTGTTGGAGGAAATTGTGTTCTCATCGTCCAGAGATGTTTGAGGTGCTGAGAATAAATCAGACTGTGATAGGGGATGACTGACACAGAGGACAGCAGGGTTTTGTGCGCTGAAGGGTCTTCAGAATACACGACTGACAAAATATGTGTGCCCAACAAGTAAAAACAACATCAGTCGGTAGAGAGATGCAGATTGGACAGTCAAAATCTTCGCCATCTTGCAGGACCTCAACCACCTTTTTCAGTAATTCCGGGTTCTTTGACACATCTGCTTAAAATAAACCACGCCAGTCAGAACAAACCTATCAAGCAGAAACAAAACCACTAAAAGCATTATACCAATTCAAAATATACAGGCAGACATATGTTGAACTACAACAATTCACTACGTGTCTGGAGACTGCTATTACTTGCATCCTAGGTTGTACTGAAACGGATACAAGGATACGATACGACAAGATACGCTGAAATGACAAAATCAGAAAATCAAAGAATAAGATACGAGAAGGATACGGAAATTAGATAAAACATTAAAATTCTAATATAGTTAAAAAAAACAGGCATGCTCATTGAAAACGTTACTAACTTCATGTTCGTTGACACTAGCACTAACACTAGCATTAGAACTAACTGGAGGAATATCTGCATCAGCCATATTCAATAACAAAATTCTAATCAATAACTGTGTAACATCACTTCATCACAATATCACAAATTCTAACATCACAACATCAGTACATCACAACATCATTAACATTAGTAACATGTCTAACATCTAATCATCAATGAATCAGTGAGTTACGAACACAGATTTCAATTACGCCAAGAATTGAAAGCAAATCAGCCTAATCAGTTTGATAAACATCATAACAAGAACTAATGAAGCTCAATTAAAAGTTTAAAACAAGTCATCAACCTAGGACAAGAATGACAACATACAGGGTGGGTGAAATCAATGAACCATGGGCGGCAGGGAGAGAGCAAAGAAGCTTCGGAATCGAGAGACTGAGAGAGCCACAGAGAAGAAGACGACGGAGAGAGACACATAAAGGATGAGCAGATGAGGGCGAAGTCGTAACCAGAGGTAGACGACGGAGGAGAGAAGATGAGCCAAGGAACTCGCGACTAAATCGAAAAAGACGGTGGATGAGAGATTAGGTTTTCTGTTTTCAATTTTCTTATTCTTCTGATTTACTGTTTTTTATTACTGTAAATTGACAACTTTAGCCCACGTATCCTAAGAAATTACAAGTTTACGTATCCATTTTAAGATACATACGTATCCAATCCATATCAGAATTCAAATATCGTATCCACACGTATCGATACCCCTAAATGTCGTTTCTGTGCTTCCTAGCTTGCATCCATTACACATGCTGAGATACTTAACGCAACAAGAATTTAGTTACAAGATATGCATTTATTATTATAATAATGTAATATAACGCTGGGTAAAAATCGATTTACAAGTGGGAATTGCACTACATGCACTGATCCGAAAAAGCAAAACGAAAACCATACCAAATAATGTGAGTGTAAGTTCACCAACGAACGGCATTGTTACCGAATTAATGAGGTGGTTACGGGTTGAATAACTAAACCACCCGAATATACCGCAATACACCGCATTTAATTTTTTTTATATGTATAATATAATTTTTCATTATGTTTATATTTCATTAGTATATTTAATAGAGCTTAATTATGCGTATCAACCTCTATCTAATTTTTTGTTTGAAAATGAAAATATGACGTGACCCAAAATCCTAATAATATATAAATATCGGAATTATTAAACCTTATGGTCACTTTTTCTTTTTCACAGTTCTAGGGTTTATAATTATATATAAATATAAGTCATAATTATATATAAATATAAATCACAACTTAATTGGTGATTATGTAATATTTAATTGTTGATATTCTTAGACATTAATTATGTACTATTCAAATTTTTCAAATTTACTTTTTATTTCAAAATTACTAAATATGAGTTTAAACCAAAACTGTATCGCTCCGCACCGAAAATGTGGTATACCAAAATATGGATGCACCGAACAAGTAAAGCAGTAGTGATTTGCATTTTTTACAAACCGCAACAAGTGGGGTAGTTGCGGTTTGAGCGTCAAACGCACTGATTTAACCCGCACCCACCCCACTGTAATATAAGAAACACATCAGTGGCATATAGACATAAACTTAAATACCGAAAATAAAAAATTTTACATCGATATTAACCAACTAGATCTCAATCTGTGAGATCTACTTACTTGAAACTCAACAAAAATTAAATCATGATCAATATATACTATCAGTAATAGACAAATATGTTTCTCTTTTTGTTTTTAATTAATACTTTATAAATAAATATATATCTATATTTTTTAATTTTTTTATTGGCTGAAAAATTGGATGGGCTGCCTCTGGCTGGATCCACCCCTGAACAGATATGCATACATTTCAATGTAGGTGAAATAAACTTCTGAATATTGAATATATGATCACACAATTGAGGGAATCACTAGTAACATTAATTGATTTGTTCAAGATATAAATGTCTGAACGGAGCAGGACAATATGTAGAAGTAGCAAGGAGAGAATATCAAATAATGGATTGTTGCAATGATTGAAATGCATCCAAGCAGATAATATTTCATGCTAGAGAATAGTAAACCCAACTTGAGACAGAACATACACTAACACAGAAACAGTTAAAAAATAGCACAGTAGAAGCATCATTTTTCACTTGAATTATGATTGGTCAGTTATGTTTATAGGTGCTCAGTTGGTTACTAACCTGACATCCATTGCAAGCAATTAAAATTCCACAGAATGTGAATACGAAAGAGAAGTCAAAGATATTGAACAAGTAGTAGCCAACGGAGATTCCAGTTTTTACCAGCAACAATTTTATCAAGGACAATCGCTGCTCAATGAATTTTGGCACATACTTTTTGACTTCTCTTCTATGCGACTTTCATAGGAAAAGAAGAAGAAGAAAACGTTCAGAGGAGAACAAGAAGTTCTTACAGCCTAAAATGGACCCAAAAAAAAGAATAACAAAAAAAAATACTCGTGTCACTTCCGTTTGCCAATCTAGCAGTACTGCCAAACTGGATAAATTTCTAAACTCCAACTCTCTAAGGGACAGACATCCATAATGAACTCTAGAACAAACTTGATCTCATGGCAAAGAATTTAAAAACACCCTTATAGCTTAGGGGCCCACCACTCAGGATATGAAACAAAAATCCCTTTTTTGTACACCCAGCCTTCCCATAAAACCCACTTTGTGCAGCCTGACTCAACGCTGGGGCTTCCTGGACCCTATGATCTTTAAACGGCAAGAGCAAATAGCTAGATAGGTGTGGAGAGGAGGTTTAAACCCTAGCCAACAAAGGAGAAAACAATGGGCCTGACCATTTCCACTGTTCTTTTTTGACTGTTAATTGAAAATTAAAATAGGGAGCCTACCAAAAGCAACAAAGACATGTACACAAAGACAACCAGTAGAAGTTAGCAGTGCGAAGTTAACAATGATAATCTTTTTTTTTTGGGTAAATGAATTTTTCTGAATATGAGGAAAATAATAAAAGCAACGAAGAGCACCACTAAAACAACAAATCATCAGAAGACACAAATTAATTGGGGGAAGGGGATGGGAATCATGATCAAGCCTGCCCAATTAAGAGGAACTCATTCAGAGATTTGTAATCTAACATAGGGGTCTGGTTGCATATGCAGGTGATATGAAGTTGCATATGCAAGTGATATGAAGTTGCAGGACTTGATATAAAATTGATGCACCAACATGAAATCATATTTCAATACCTTCAATATAGTTGGAAGGAAGAAGCGATTTGAGATCAGAAGGGCACACTGACAAATCAATACAAATCTGCCGCAGTAGCAAGATCATGCCAAATACAGTGGAATAGTTGCACATTATACTACCGTCATTAACATATTTTCGCAGTACACTCTTTGCTTCTTCCTCCATCTTATCATACAGTTCACGCTCTTCACCAGAGAGTTCCACCAAATAAGTATAGTTTTAGACGGAAATCCAATCAGTTCTTTGTCTTTTGTTCTTCGCAAAGAGATAGTTGCCATCAAAACCTGAAAATGAGCAATACACATCAAACAGAAGGAATTTCAAAAGAAAACGAGTAAAAGCACAGACGTGTTTTTAGTTTTTAGTGTTTTGGTCAATTACAAAATAAAGGAACAAAAGCTACAGCGAGCCACCCCTAAACAACCTAGAGTAGAGTTGATACAAAGTCCGAGAATCTATGGTAAATGCACGGACATGATTCTGTGACCTTATATATTAATAAATAAAGTAAAAACATACATATACTGTGTGTATATATATATATATATTGCAACAAAAGCACCATCAAAAATAAATAAAAACTATTAAATATATCCAAAATAAGTAAAGGCCTATAACTATCATACTGATCATGGATCAACCACCTTTAATCATATGTGACTTGTCATCTAAGCACTTTACATAAGAGCAATTTACTCTCTTTCACAGAAAAACCACAGAAAGAGTGAAAGGTGAGAAGATGTAATAAAATGGAAAGTTGAATTAGGAACATGTCAGGTTAAGTATCAAATTGCTAAGTTTATATTCATAATGAAAACCCCAATAAATTTAAGAATTTCACTTTCATGCAAGTGCTTTCACTTTCATGCAAGTGCTATTGAAGTGTCAAAATCAGCTCCAGGTAATTCACTTGACTTCAACAAATAAGATTTCTTAAAAATATAAAGTTCAAAGAAAAGGAGAACAGAAACTATTGCAACTCTTGAAACACAATACTAACAGACTCTTCGGAGACACTCCAGATCAATCACTTTACTGCAGATAGTGATGTCTGACAGAATACATGAAAATATTTTCTAATTTGCCACATAAAAAAATGCTGAAGGAGCAAATGACTACCGTCTTATTACCTGCAGGCGTGAGAACCCACTAGGGGGCGCTGCACCAAGGTTTCCCAATAACTCTTAACTGAGAAAGGCTCAAATTGCAAGAATGCCATCAAAGAAAACAAATCAAATGAGCCATTCTGGATTGGAATTCCAGTTACAGCCCACCTTCGCTTAGCTTTCAGATTACTTACAGCTCAACTCTGTTGAGCATTCACATTCTTGATCATATGTGCCTCATCCAAAATGACCCACCACCACTCAATCTCTCTAATAGGGGAGCTTGGCCAAGCATATTCAGTCACAAGAATTTTGTAGGTGGTCAGCACTATATCATACTTAACAAGCTCCTCGGCATTGCTCGTCCGCTCCCCATAATACATACACACCTTCAATCTGCCTGTCCTAGTATTTTCTCCTAGCTGTGTTACCCATGTTGAAAAAACAGAAGTAGGGCAAACAATTATCGTCGACTTGCTATTTAAACCATCCACAGACTTGTCACTCACAGATTCTCCTTTCTCATTGCTATCATCAGCTTTTCGTTTTTTCCGTTGGGCAGCCATTCCCTTATTACTCATCCTAACCCTCTTACCCTTCTTACTACCCGAAACAGACAACCCCTCCTCATCCTCACCCATTTCATTATCTTTTGCTCTATTCACATCAACGATTACACTATCAACTGGGGCATATTTATCAAAAGCAATCAATGGACAGTAAAGTTAGAGTCTTACCCAACCCCATATCATCTGCAAAGATCCCACCTCTCAAAGGCTCCGGTCAAGTAATTCGTCAGCACATTTACAAAAGATCCATCATCTTTGGCTTCCTAAAATGGAGGCAAATCACTACAATTCTCTCTGCCAACCAACCAACCCAGTCCTTCCTTCTGGTGCCGAAAAAGCTCGGTTTTGATGACTTGTTCCGGCGGCTCCAGCTCCTCCAACGCACCTTTTTGACTAACATTGTCATCCACAAGCTTGAATATCTCACCCACCATCTTGTACCCCCTCTCAGCCTTCGTCTTCTCCTTTGCCGCCACCGCCTCCGATAGCGAATCCGAAATCAACTGCAGCCCTGCCTTAGTAATGCGCTCCCTGACGTAATCAAACGCCTCGGTTTTGGCAAAGATGTGAACCTGGCAAGGAATCTTGAAGCGGTTACCCTTAGAGCGCGTGTTGGGGACGATCCCTTCGACGGCGAGGATGGCGTTGGAGTCGATGAGCGGAGCCAGGACGGCGGCGACGGAGCGTTCGATGTGGCCGACCTGGACGGTTCTGGTGTTGAAGACTCGTATGGCGTTGGAGTCGTATGGGTTGAGTGGCTCGCGAACGAGACCGACCATTTCACGGCCGTTAATGTGCCGGAGTAGTACTGGAGTCCGACGATGTTGGCGATGACGAAGCCGATGAGGTAGGTGTCGGAATGGGCGGCGGCGTCTGTTTGCGATGAGGGGGTTTCGATGACGTCGTCTGTGTCTGGCGGCGGTGGTTGAGGAAGAGTTTCACGGGGTCTTCGTCATCGTCCATGGGAATCCAATTTAGGGTTTTCAGAGTCAAGGAAACTAGAAATCAGAGACTTCGGAAAGAGTGGTGGTGTTTGAAACTGAGGCGGGTTTGTGACAAGTGACAACAGTTGAGCGGGATCCATATACGACGTGTCAGTAAAACAATAAGACCACGCGGGGCTAATCAAGAAAATATATAAAAATATACTAGCAGTACGTACGTGTGAGCGCTTGAGATTTTTATGTAGAGTAGTATTTATGTATGTGATTTGTATATAGTGCAGTTGTAGTTTACTTTTTTACCATTAAACAGATCATTTGATAATTAAAGATAGATTAATTATCCAGGGGTAATTGACGAATTTTTAAAAATTTAACCATAAGCATTTTTTGTTTAATTAATTAAGATAGAAAGAAAAAACATGACAGTTAAGACGGATTTGTCACCCATGTTTGACAAACATCATATTGGTCACTTTGTTTATTTTGAATATTAAAAAAATTTATTTATTTATTTATAAAGTACATATGAACATGTTTATAAGTTTGGCAATGACAAATATCAATTTAAATAAAGCATGTGTGTATCACATATGTGGTTTTTAACATCTAAAATGAACAAAATGTTATTCCGAATGACAAAGTAAAACATGGATGACCAAAGTAATATTTGTCAAACATGATTGACTATATCATCTCATCTGTCAAGCATGAGTGACTAAACCAGCAATTTTCCTGAAAAGCAATGTACAAAAAACTAATACCTCTCTCGAAAAGGGAAATTAACTATTCTAAAAACTTTTTTTTGTAGAAGGTCGATCAAAATCCACTAGGAAAAAATTATAGGAATACAGAACTTCATCGGATCACTCGGCCCAACAAAGAGAAGTTCTATAGTACACTTATGCTAGATATCTTGGGGAATCGCATACAACCCTAGACTAACAAACCAGAGTAGCACTAGTAACTATTAAACTTTAGATGTATCACTCCTTAGTTAGCTAGACACATTCTCTTCATAGTTGTTTTAGACCGTTCAGCATAGGCCCATGGGGCGCAGCACAACCTCATGCAATCTGCATCAATCCACGCTCAATCAAATGAGGCCAAACTAGCCTTTCCATTGGGCAAAAAAAGCCCAATGGGCATGTAGGCCACACACCATGCACGTTGATAAAACCTAATCCATTGACCAGCGCCTCTCGCGCCGCCACTGCCACAAACCGGCATCTCCCGTCGACACCTCTGTTGCCACCGGCTCGCCATTATTGCTCGACATCCAACAGTAATAGCCACCCCAGACCGAACTCTATATAGAGCACCACTCCCGCCAACAAACGTTGGTCGCCACCGCTACATGCCACGGTCTTGAAACACAACCGGTAGGAACCGGAAGCCAGAACCCCCAAGCTTTCCTATCGCAATAGCATACCCTTCATCACCCCTTAGGAGAGTCACCTTCAATAACCAAAGAAAACCTCAATCAATCCACCAGCTCTGGTGCACACCACTAGAGGCGCAATCATCGCCAAGCAACCCATGAAAACCGATTAATGTTATAAGAGAGACAAAATGAAAAAATATGTATAGAAGAAACGTCGTGGACGGATGTTGAAGAGAAGAAGAAGAAGAAGAGATTGAGACATGAGAAGGTCGTGAGAAGCTCACGTAGACAGTGTAAGTGATTGATCACAAATCACTAAAAAACTCATGCGAGAATTTCGGAGCACAAGAGAATACTTTTGGATCTTAATATTGTTTAAGAATGAACTCTTCTAAAAACTAATCTTTCACGAATGTCAAATCATGTGCTTTCGTATTTTCATTGTCTTACTAAAATTACTAACAATTGCAAGCTTAATGTTGAGTGCAGAAATTTCTTCTGAGAAAATAACAGTCCGGCAATATCATTGAGTCTCAGAATTCTAAGAAAGATGGTCTCAGAATTCTAAGAAAGATGGTCTCAGAATTCGACTTGTTGCTCGTTTGAACCAAGGAGCCTTAGCAAAATTCAGCTGGAAAGTTCTAATTGATCCAACCAACTGATGGGTAATAATTATGCAAAAGTACCTTGAAAAAGATTACTTATTTAATAATCAAACTAAATCCTTACACTCTTGTGCGTAGAATGGTATTTATTAGGCTAGAAATTTTTTACATCAAGGCTTACGGTGGGTAGTTTGAGATGAAAGTTTTTTTATCAAAATACTCTTTGGCTTTATAACTGGGTATTTTCATTTCATCTAATTAACTTTGTTTCAGACCATTTACGTACCTCTCTAGATCTTTCTATTATAGTTGATCATATCATCTCCGAAAATAACTAGAATATCTCCAACTTGCATGACTATTTGGACAAAGATACGTTAAAAACTATTAAAATCTTATCTCTTCCTATTTTTCTTACCCCATACAAGTTTGTTTGGGATCCTAATAATAATAGTAAATTTTCGATAAAGTGTGCTTCAGATTTACATATTAGTGATATCAATCTCATGATATATTTCTTCATTTGCTTAAAGTTATGTAGGGCTTAATGACACGTTTACTTACTTGGAATGGGAAGTATCATGAATCGGAATCAAATAGTAATCAAAATCAATATGAATCGGAATGAGAATAGATCATTTTTATTGAGTTGTTTACTTACCATATGGAATCGAAATAGGAATAGGAATGATTACTATTGATAATGTTTACTTGTCACATGAATCGGAATCAAAACTAGTTTAATTACTAAAATACCACCACAAACCATTAACTATAATCTGATGGTTGAAAGCCGACTTGGTTGACGTTGTCCTTTTCAGCTAAATTGATATAAGCATATCTCGGCATCACATACGACAAATAGTATCCGAAGATAGGCAAGCAAAACTTTTATGGTGATAAATAGTTTACTCTTTGTCGACAAACTAGACTAAAACCATCTATATACATTAAAATAAAATTGACTACTGAAAATATCAAAGTGTATATGCGTAACATGAAAGCTTTGTACGGCTATAAGTGACCAAGTGAGTTTCATATGGTATATATTTAGATGTGTCATATTTAAATCAAGGAAGCAAGTTTTAGATTGATGTAAAATTAAACATGGTAACTTTCACTAATAGCATATGATTAGCTTCTAAAAAAGAAGTTAAAGAAATAAATTTCACGTGCAAATTAGGTGGAAAATACAACACTAGATAATTATGTACATAAGGGCATTTTGGGTTAAAAAAAACTAATTCCGGGAGGGTTGATTCATAAACCCATCTTCCCCTTGGGATTCAAATTCCAAGTTTATTTGGGAGTCATTCTTGATGAGGAGGTGGGTCCAATCTCCATTCCAATTCTCTTATGTGCAAGTAAACGGCATAATTTTTTCCTCCCGGAATCATTCTCGTGCTTTTGATTCGCAGTCCTTGTTAGTAAACGTGTCATGAATATCCCTGATAAAACTATAATTTTTAGTTGGCTTCTTGTTTGAAAGTGCCTAAAAAATCGAGAACGTCTTAGTAACTATATGCCTAATATATCTTTGAAGTGTGCCTTATGTAATAATAATGTGGAATCTCTTAACCATCTTTTCTTAAATTACCCAGTCACAAGTCCTATTTGGATTCCTTCTAGCATATCTATCACTAATCGTCAGATGTTATTGATTGGCTCAATCTCGTACGAACATCGTCCAATGGCAATGAGCAGCTGAAATAGTGCTTATTATTTGTTACTCAATTTGGAGAGCCCATAATGAACTCATTTTTCAAGAAACTCAAACCCCTATAAATGTTTGCAACAATACTAATTTGTTGAGACATTTTCCAGAAGCTAATACTATTTCAAGTCATAAAAATCCCACTCCTCGAAACATTAAGTGGCACCCACCTCCCTGGCTTTCTCTAAAAATTAACTTTGACGGTTCTGTTACTAATAATTTTCATACAGCTGCAAGCTTTGTTATTCAGAATTCTTAGAGTCGCCCTGTTTTAGCTTGTGCATTCCATTTAGGAAAATTAGAAGTTCATGTTGCGGAGGCTATGGCTCTTCGTGAGGGTTTAAAACAGCTTCACCTTTTTCCTCCACCATAAAGAGCTTCATTCTTCACTTATCATCGAAGGAGATTCTAAAACTCTCATCGACTTCTTGAAAAGAGCTACAGGCACATCTTGAAGGATCTCCACAATTGTGCAAGATATTTGGCAAATGTTAGAGTTATTCATATGGACTATTTTTTAGAATATTTACAGAGTTGCCAATTTCATAGCAAATAGCCTAGCTAAGGCAGGCCATACTCGCTCTTCCATGACTATTTGGTGTTCTTCACTCCTTGATTCCTCCAATTAAGCCTATCAATATCATTTGATGGGAGGTGGTTGTGAGAGAGTGCTAGTTTTATAGTTGTCGTATTCATTATTTATTTTGTATAGAAAAAAAAACCTTTTCATAAAAAATGGCGGTTAAAAGTTGTTTAGCTGGGTAAATAAATGAGAATGCCAAAAAAATTCAAGTTAAGTCATGCATGGCCATTTCAGATGCTAGATCTATAAGGGGTCATTATTTTCCCATTGACTCAAATAGGTCATGAGTGGTCTGTAGGTCCGATGGGTCCAAGCTCATCTCGGCCTAAGTTTTAGTCCCACAAAGCTTAGCACAGTGGACATAAAGTCAAGCTTGAGAAGACCCGTAAAACTCATGAATATATTTAAATTAGAAATTATAAACTTATAAAATAATTAACCTATCATTATTTATGACATCTTCTTAATCAATTTTCAAAGACTTATATGTTATGTTATGTGTGATAATCGAGAAAGTATAAATATATAATATATTTATTTACAAACTTTATTATTTTATACAAAATAAACTTCTTCTGGCTCGACGAAATTCTAGATGGTCTAGGATCACACAACGGTGCAAAGCAGAGCTAAGAGCAACAAAACAGCGCGGCTGAGGCCTTGTCAGTGTTGGACTCGTTGGGATCAACAAGACAGGTCGGAGTCGGGCTGTTGGGAACGACGATGTGCAAAGGGCGGCTGCCAAATGGACAGTTGTTGAGTCGACAAGCAAAAATTGTGCGACTCTATTGTTTGCCATGTCAGAGGGTGCTAGATTGGTGGGTATGAGAGCCAACGTTGACTGCGTTGGCAGATTTGATGAAGTCAATTGGCAAATAAACCAAGGTTAAGTTCCCGTGGATAAATGAACTAAGGTCTGAGTGAAGTTGAGATGAGAGACATTGGGAGTCGGTGCAGAGTAAGGATCAATCCAACAGACATGAAGCCTAGGTCAAAGCACGTATGTTGAGAAACCAATCTCAAATGTCGATATAGAGGATCTACATTGGTGGTAGATTTAAAATTTTGATAGAGAATGATTCCTTTAGCCCTCAAAATATGTTACTGAATATTTATTTAATCAAATTATTATTGGCAAGTACTCAAATTAAGTCTAAATTTTATCAAACAGATTTTCCAAATAAAATTTTCATAAGCATGCATCTTCCCATTATTAACTTGTGTCATCCTCCTACATATAACATGCAGCTAAACTTTGATGGTTCAATTAAGCATATCAGTCATACATTAATATGGATTGTCATAGAAAACGACCAAAGAACTTCAGTTTTAGCGTCTCCAATAAGCCTAAGATCTACTAATGTTTTAGTGGCAGAAGCTCAATAGGCTAGTTTAATGGCTTTCTTTATCATGATTTAATTTCAAGAAAATTCAAGTAGTTGAAGGTTATTCAAAACACAAGTTTCAAGAAAATTCAAGTTCAGGTAGGTAGGTCGAGTTTAATAGACATTTAGACAGCCTAAACCATAGCATGCAGACGCAATGAAGAATTCACATAAATTAGTAACTGATTCAAACCATCAATTAGTATTTTGAAAGATGTTACTTTCAAATTACGTAGCGAAAGGTCAACTTTTTAACATATTCTTTAGCAATCATAGGTCATCAAGCCTCGTTACTCTTGCTTGGTATCACAAAATATCAAAGACTAGCTTTCTCACTAACTTCACTACTAGAATCATGCTCATAGATAACTGTCCCAGAACCAATGTCTAACAAAAATCAGATCGATGTCTTAGTAGCTGTTGTCTAATGTCAAAATTATTGACCTGCAACCAATGCCTATGTTACACTAAGATATCATTTTTTGCTTACATACTGATGTCTATGTTAATCTTAGACATTGATCTTTAAGAAAAAGACATCGATTTTCAACCGATGTTTATGTAATACTAAGATATCAGTTCTTTACTTACAAAACCGACGTCTATATTATCTTAGACATCGGTCTTAATCAAAAGACATTGATTTTTCTTTCAAAAACAATGTCTATATTAATCTTATACTTCAATCATTTGATTTGCAATATTTTTATTGACATTGATTTTGGTTTGTAAACTGATGTATTAGATAGAAATAACAAGATCATAACCAAGAACACTTTCAATTCAATCAAAATATTATACTCATATATGTATTATAATAATATTGTAGAAACCTAGTGTGAAGTACAAAGTGAAATGCCACAAAATTTCCTATTTGTAAAACTTGCTTGAAACTTGGAGTCCACTCAAACACTTTGAAAAGTTGGCCATTTGCTAAGATAATTTCGTAAGCCACAACAATATTGGAGAACAGCTTCTTTGACTCTTTCAGTCTTTCCTTATAAGCCTGCAATAAGACATTAAACATTCATTAACTAAAATACATAAACATACACATTGAAAATTTGAAGAGCCAATAACCATCATCAATTATATGTACACCATATCTTAAGGCTGTCTTTACATCAAATTTTCACATGACATAATTATTTCACAAGATGCAAAAGAGCTATTACCTGACTTTCCACACTTATATTTACTACAGGTTTCATAGCTCAATAGTCTCATCTACTCTTTGAAAGCCCCTGCATTACAAGCCGATGTGCATACTTAATGTAGCTTCTTGAGTTTAACTTGCAGTAAGTGTTCTAATAATTCATGTACTTTAGAATAGGGTCAAGAAACTATAGTATATAACTGGTACTTTCTACCCACCATAACTATAAATTGGTTTTAAAGCACCTGGCCACTAACAAAATGAAGAACATATATTTTCAAAATCCACAAACCCAAAAGCTGATTCAACCAATACCCTAGAATAATTAACCATTTTCAAAACCTAAAAAGTTGAAAATGTACAAATGACTTGTTGCAGTAAAAACGGTGAAACTAAACCTCACAAATGGCCATCACAGCTTGAGGTCTGCGAATCTAGAATATACTCTTCTTCATTGAAAACCAGTAAAATAATAACAAATGGAAACCAAAATCAAAATCAAAATCAAAACTGAAGGAGGGAGAGGGAGGGAGGGAGAGAGGGGGGGGGTATGCTTTCCTAAAATAATTCACATATGTAGATTATGAGCGTGGTCTCAATTGCGCATCGATGTCATCTTTTCTTGATAAAGAGTCCTCCAACTGCTCATCGGTCACATAGAACGTGTCTATCGCCGGGTAAATCATCGTCGACCAAGAAACCCTAATAACCAAAATTGAACAGCCCACACAGCAAAATTAGAATGAAATTGAAATCCCAAAATGAAATTCGAAATCAAAAACGAAGCTGAAAACAGAAATCGACGAAGTTGAGCTCTCTACCTAGTTTTTGAAATCTGGAGAGAAAATCGAAGGCGAAAGCAACAACATTGAAGAGGCCTGAGATCCAAAGAAGAGAGATAAAGTTTCGACCTGGAACGGGCGAATAGATTGGGTCTCATAAAATATAGGTTTGGGACGATGGGGTTATCTCGGCGGCGACAACCTCTTTCGGTATTGGGATTTGAGTTAGTGGATTCGCCTCAGTGGAGGATCATTATTAAGGTCAGATTCGGATGCAATTTGGGGGTTGGAGGTTTTGGTTGAGAGAGAGAGAGAGAGAGAGAGAGAGAGAGAGAGAGAGAGAGAGAGAGAGAGAGAGAGAGAGAGAGAGAGAGAGAGAGAGAGAGAGAGAGAGAGAGAGAGAGAGAGAGAGAGAGAGAGAGAGAGAGAGAGAGAGAGTAGTCGAGCTAGGTCGCGTGTTTTGGCAATAAGATTTGGGTTGCTGCACTTGTAAAGTTTCTAATCTAGTCTTACGCGAATTTTCTTTTCATTTTCAAAAAATAATATAGAAAACTAATGTCATAAACATATTTAACATCAGTGACATTTCTGACTGATGTTAATGACGTGATGTCTGTGAGCCTAATTCTAGTAGTACGTGCTTACAAGATCTGACGTAATGTCTATGAGCTTGATTCTAGTAGTGCTTACAAGATCTGTTTAGTTCAGAGTGTTGTAGTAGATCCTCTTTGTAGTTTTTTTTTAACGTTATCAAAAGAAAAAACTTTAGAATTTCTATTGGAACATCCAAAAATGCTCAGTTGACCCCTTTTGTGTTGTCCGTAACTGAATTACACAATTTTTCTTCTACAAAATGACAAATACATACATAAAATTAGAAAACCCTAACTTCTCTTTGATAATTCATGTAAAAATTTAGACACGCATTGATAATGCATGTAAAGTAAGTACCACTATTACTAATTGAAAATATTGTAACTATCGGTAATAATACATCAATATGAGTGTTGCACTATTTCAACACACGTTGATCATGCTTATAAAGTAAATGTCACTAATACTAAATGACAAAACTATAATGTGTACTATTAGTGATAAAATATGAATTTGAGTCTTTAATTAACTTGACACTTGTCAATCATGCATGTAAAGTAAATTCACATTTTGATAGACATTGCATAAATCTCAAAGAAAAATATCAATACATATAAAGCCAAAAAATGTCAACATTATTAAATGCACTACTGTATACATATACTAATGAAAAATTCTAGGATGAAGTGACTCTACCATAGATTTTATTCACTAATATACTAATATATTAGTATATCATAAGTTTGAGTGTTGAACTCTTTTGATCGACACGGATTGATCATGGAAGTAAAGTAAATTGGCGTTATAATTAATGTGACAAATTTTCACAATTGAGAATGACGCATCAAATTCATAACATATCTCGAGCAAAATTAACCAAATTTTGTGTTTGGATCCCAAAGATTAAGAGAGGATAAATAAACTCTCAGATATTCAATCAGTAAAAGTAAGAGTACAAACACATAATTGTTTACACATTCATAACTTGCAATATAGAAACTCATATAGTATAAGATCTCTGTACAATACTTGTTGCAAATGTGCTCTCAATTTTCAAAACAATGTTGCTGAATGAAATGGAGTCCGATCCAAGGTGTTCTGATAAGTTCTATGTAAAAACTCTAATTTCTCGATACATTGTTGCTACACAAAAAATAGCAGCCATGTTAGTTGCAGCATTATCTACATACATGCGAACTTACAAAAAGGAGTCATCAAAATGTTGAATTAAAACAAGTATGAAAGTGCAGATCAACTTGAGAAATCATGAGCAGCATCATTTTCTTTAAAATTGTCAAGTGCAAACCTGATAACAATGATTGAGAATAAACATGGTGAATATATAATGAGTACAATTAATCAGGGATAGTGTAATTTTTTTCTTCAAATTCTCAAATGCAACTTCGCAAGGAATTTTGTTATATCGGAGATGACGAATATTCATTATATTATAAAGTATTATTGTAAGGCATTAAATATTGAGTGGATTAGAATTCTAGATGAGCAACCATGTCCCAAATTATTATTAGACCCTCATAGCTTTGAATCTAATTTTCATTTTTCAAAGCCTTATAGTCCATCAATGCCACAAACATAATTTCATAAATGCAACATACTCAATTACTCAAATTAAAAGATAAGCAATGTGCCCTTGATATTATTGTAGAGTGGTACAAATCTCACCATGTAAACAGTTCCTAGTGCCCTTGATAATATTGTAAATTTGACGCCCTGAAGGGCTGAAGATTTCTGGATGGACAACACAGAGAAACTTTCCATATTCCCTTATTGTTAGCATTTCATTAATTTTCATATCAGTAATACCTCATTCATACCCAAACACGCAACCCATCTAAGAAAGGAGTGAGCGAATAAGATGAAGAGTCGGTTACAAAAAATCCATCAAAGGAAAGATAAATTTACGATTAGCAGCCCAATATGTTTATAAAGCCCAACCCTCACAATTGTGAGAAAGTACGTTCTTCACACACATACACGGACACCTCCACGGCCACACCCATGCATTTGTGGTGTTATGGTGGAGATCAAAGATCACAAATGTATAAGCATATTATATGTGGCAAGAAAAATTCATTAGTACCTAAACTTACATGGACCTATTAAGAAACATATCACATTTGACATGTTCATTGAAGAATGCTCTACACCAGTGTTTATGATGTATGTCCTCTTCTTTGAGCCAGTTATGAGCCAACACATACTACCTATTCAATTCCTCCATATGCTTCTCATACCAAATCATTGTTGTAGACCTTGCAACATTTCATAGGCTCTGTTTGAGACCTTTTTTGGATGTGCCCCTTTTAAATCATTGTAGAAGTGTCCTACACAGTGTCTATGCTTAGCTCTAGGGAAGAAATGTTTTATCCCATTGCCTAGACTTTTATGTTTATCAGAAACGAATGTGTATCTCTTTTCATTCTCCATCTTTAGATCAATATTTAAAAATTCAAGGAACCAGAACCAGGTTTCTTGATTTTCTATCTCCACAACAACAAATGTTATTGGATATAATTTATTGTTGGCATCTACTTCTACTGTCGTCAATATTTGGCAAGAATTAGGTGGCTTCTGATGAGTCTCATTAAGGCCAACTAATGGTTTACTATCTTTGAGCCATCATTCCTTACATGCAGCATAACATATATATATATATATGTAAGCCTTTTTGAATGTGCACACATCACTTTCAAGAGAGCACTTTACCTCAAAAGTAGTATTAGGGTTCCTCTTCAAAACCTCTTTTCTGTATGCTCTAAGCAAGTTGTACTACTCAATGTAATGCTCTTCAATTAATTTCTTTGCCATGGCTTTAGCTCTTCCAATCTTCTGAATATTGATATCCATATTATTGTTGGTTTGGACGTGGTGATGCATTGATTTCGTTGACAAGTATCATCTACCAACAAGGACTCTCTCACATCACTTGCGACTCTATTATAAGTTAGGAAGTGGCTATATGGGGAATGCGCATGTGTGGAAAGCATTCAAGGTCTTTAAAATCATAGTCGGACCTTGATTTCTAACTGAACGTAGAAGCATACAACCAGAAAGGACATCCAATTTGACACTTGACATCTACTTTTTCCTTGATATTGTTGTTAACCAAACATATGTCCTCTTCTGTTAATTGTTGTGACGACCCAGAACAGAATCAGCAGTATGATCAGCTTAATCTACGAGCTCGCGTGTTATCGCAGATTTCCGACAGTTATGTGAATCATCAGATTTGTTAACGACTAAATCATTGGCCAAGAATTGATGTGACGACCCGAACCAGAATCTGATGCATATTCGACACGATTCTCGAGATTGAGTTTAGTCGCAGTTTCTTGTCGTAATTGTGGTTTGCCGATTCGATTCGCGACTATGTTTTCGGTCGAGAATTTGAGTTGGGTGTCTTCACGGGAATTGTAGAGTACATGATTTCGAGTTCGTAGGCGGTTCCGGAAGATTTTTCTGATAACTGAGGAATATTTTATGAATATTTGAAGTTTCGGGTTCCGACGAGTTTATCCGATTGTTTCGAGTTTATCCGAATCGTGATGGTTATCCATTTCGAATCGTCGATCGACCCGATGGACGTGTATAAATATCGAAAAGTCGAAAAATAGTCGAGAAATAGTTGTAAAACACTGTTGGACCGTTGACCAAACTTTGACTTTCCATTTTTAGAAAGTTGACCGTTGACCCGTGGGGGGAGAGTTTCCGTTTTCGGCTTGCCATCCGACGACCCACTTTCCGGCCACCTCCGGCCACGTAACAGGTACAGTTAGTTTCCTCTCTTGATTTCAAGCATGATGGTAATTGGTTTGGAAGGAATTGATCACGTTTTTGAGGGGTTCGAATCGAGGCCGATTGGGTTTCGTCGCCGGTATCGGGAGGAGGTTTTCCGGTGGACCACGGTGGTGGTGAATAAGGGGGTTCGACTCCCCTTGTCCTTGGGAGTCTAACCATGTGATTTAATTTGGTTTTTGAGGAGATTTTCGTCGGACCCGAATGGTCACCGGAATCTGGGTTTCCGTTCGGGTTTGGTGAGTTTTGGGGAGGTTTGAGTCCGAATTGAGTTGTGTGCTAGTTATGAAAAGAGTTCGGAAGGTCAAGACCTAGAGAACTGGAAGTTCTCCGCCGGTGAATCTTGCCGTTGACGGCGCGTCGCCGCCGCCGGCGGCGGTCAACGGCGGAGGAGTTGACTTTTTCAGATTTTGATGAAATTAGTGTCGTTTTTCTCGAAATCGCGCCCTGATCGTCGTCCAGAGGTTTTTGGGTCAATTTGATTAGCTGATTTTCAGTCGAGGTTTCGAGTTGGGATTTCGGGAATTTCGTTTATCATTTTGTACCGCATTTCATATTTCCGGGAACGGTTGGTTTCCGTGCATCAGTACAGTGTTGTGGATTATGATTTTGATCAGTTATGTTTTTGTGGATATTCAGGGGATCGAGATCTGGATCGTGATCGTGCTTCGGGCGAGGGATCTTCCGCCGGACCACGAGTTTAGCGCGAGTGCGCAATTTACGAGTCTGTGAGTGGACATTTATTTTCACGGATTGATTGCGAGTCTTTTATTTATGATTTACGAACTTGAGCATGCAGATTGATTACGATTTTACAAGCATGTGTTTCACGATTATGCATATAGGAATATACGTATACGAGTATACATGTATATATATATTATGTTTTAAGCATGTGCATAGAAAATATTTATGATTTGGTTTACACAGAGTACAGTCTCAGTATATGTTGTGGTATCGATACACATTGGCTTCTCGGCTGATCCCCGAGTACGCCCCGGGGGGGGACAGATATCCTGACCCGAGGCCTTTCTGGCTAGGAATCACGTGTGGGTCTGGGATCCCGTGGTTCAGACTGTGATATCGCGTGGTAGTCCATGAGAGATTCTGCGATATGTTTATGTTGCATGCTCTGTACGTGAGTGGTAGATGGAGTCTCCTCACGTTTCATTTGATTTACATGTATTTGACTCGCATATGATTTTATACGTATATACTACTGGTGAAAGACATTTATTTTCGTCCACTCACTCTAACGTGTTTATTGTCTTTCCCCTGGGCTTTTCGGTTTCCGTGCCCAGATTGCAGTTCAGGTTTAGTGTTTTCACGTCGCGGTTTGGAGGCTAGTGATCAGAGTTATCTGTGCTTTCCAGTAGGTTCTTGTTTCACCTATTGATGTGTATATTGTATATATTTTACTTTAGAGGTCGCTCTGATACATTCTGATACATGTTTATACGGATTTTCCCGGATATACATATATACATAGTACAGTTTGTTTACTGTTATTGATTATATTGATGTTGAGAAATCCGGATGGGATTGGTGCCCACGGTTTGGCTTTTGTGGCATAGAACGAAGTGTTATTTTCTGGGTGCAGGTTATGGCAATTCCACGCTAGTAACGAAACTCTGCCGAAATTTTGAAAATTTTTTGTTAGTTCGTATTTTCGAAAGGGTTTAGTTCCGGTTTAGGTAACTGAATCGGGATTAGGTCCTTTCAATTGGAGCTGGGTCTCTTCTCGAGAGTCATTGTACGTGTGATTTCGAGTTCATGGGCGGTTCCGGATTGTTATTTGGACGACCGAGGAATAAGTTATGAATATTTGAAGTTTCGGCATAATCGGTTTATAATTGTGGCCTTCTTAACGACTAAATTACCGGACGAGAATTTGGTTTTGGCTTCTTCATGAAAGTTGTTGAGAATTTAATTTCGAGCTCGTGGGAACTTCCGGAGCATTATTCTGAGTTACGAAGATTATGTTGTGAATATTTCCGATTGTTGATTATTTAGTTGGTTAATGTATGTGTTTGGGTTGAACAGTTGACTTTTTATCCGATTGGTCGATGTGTTTGACTTTTTGGGGTTTTCGACAAGTTGCATGTCATTTCACTCGAAATCGCGCCCCGATCGCAGTGGGGAGGTTCGTTTTTCGAGTTGAGCGTCCGAACTTACAGTGAGGTATTGAGGTGTGATTTTCGGATTTTGGACAGTTTGTCGTAATCGGATTTCGTGTTTCCGAGAACGGTGGTTTCTCGTGATTTGATTTGAATTGTCGAGTTATGATTTTGAGGAAGGAATTTTGTGATTATCCAGGGGTTCGTGATCATTTGTTTGGCGAGGGTCTTTCCGTCGGATCACGGGTTAACGCGAACTGCGTTACGCTAGTCTGTGAGTGGACAATTTCTTTTCACGGATTGTTTGCGAGTCTTTATATATGTTTTACGAACTTGAGCATGCGTATGAGATTTCGGATTACATGAGCATGTGTTTTATGATTATACATATACGGATATGCGTATACGAGTATACATACACTTATATATTGTTTCATGCATTTGCATCGAACTGTTTATGATTTGATTTTCACAGAGTACAGTCTCAGTTACGTTGTTGTATCGATACACTTGCCTCTCGGCTGATCCCCGATAGTAGGCCTTCCAGGAGAGGCGTCGTTACCCCGACCTGACCGACGAGGGGCGTTTCCCCGGAACCGAGGCCTTTCTGGCTTAGAATCACGTGTGGATCAAGGACCCCGTGATTCAGACTGTACTAGCACGGGTGTGTCCATGAGTGACCCCGTGGGATTTTTACTTGCATGCTCAGTACGCTGGAGGAGTATGAGTTTACCTCGTGTACTTTGTTATTTCTATTTACCTGGACTCGCATATGTTATTTTAAACATATATATCAACTGGTGAAAGACATTTATTTTTGTCCACTCACTCTAACAGTTTTCATGTCTTTCCCCTGGGCTTTTCGGTTTTCGTCCCCAGTTTGCAGTTCGGACTCTGGTGTCGCACGTCGTGGTCGGAGGCATAGTGCTCGAGCTACCTTGTTTCATCCAGTAGGTTTATTGTTCTACCTACTGTGGTATACTTATATGATTATACATTAGAGGTCGCTCTGAGTATTCTGTTGTGTATACTATATGATTTTACTCCGGATTTCAGTAAAGTATAGATATATTTATTGTTTTACTTTACTGTTGATATATTGAGAAATCCGGATGGGATTGGTGCCCACGGTTTGATTTTTGTGGCATCAGATGAAGTATATTTTCCGCGTGCAGGGAATGGTAATTCCACGTTAGTAACGAAACTCTGCCAAAATTTTTACGGTTTTTGTTGGTTCGTGTTTTCGAAGGGGTTCGATTCCGGTTTAGGCAACTAAATCGGGGTTGGATCCCTTCAGCTTGGTATCAGAGCATTAGGTTATAGGTTCTGTAGACTTCTGTAGTCGTGTTTACTAAGGATATTTGAGAATGTACAGCATGTCTGGAATGGTGACCCGACCGGCCGGCGGATACTCATCAATATTCCGGGTGTTGTATACTTTCAAATATTTGAAGTTCCATGATTACGTTCTACTTGTTGTGAACGATGTTTTATTCATTAGGATGCCTCCTTGACGTGCTTTCCGTGTCGGTACGGTTGTGGATCCTATTGAGGATCAATCGACGCGTGATTTGCCAAAGAATTGTGGGTTTGGATGAGTATTTTGAGTTCAGAGAACTATGTGGCACGGTTTGCCTGGTTGTGTGTGTATGAGCGTCTACATGTTGCCTCAAAGCTGAGAATTGTGGCAGTTGATGTTTGCCTGAGTCAGATTGTTGTATTTGGTGGGCTGATATTATGTGAGTTCCTGTTGCGACTCCATGGCCTACATTCAGGGTGTTGTTTATACGGTAATGGTTTTATCAGGCTACCCAGCAATTGAATGAGGAGTGTTTACCCACCTGAGGCAGAGATGCATTGTCCACATGTTTGTCCCTATTTGCACGAGTTGTGTGGCTTCAGAGGAAGCGGTGCACGAAGTTCGAGATGAGTTTGAACCTGAGCATCAGAGAGGGTCTGATTGATATGCCTCAAGATAGCTGTGAGGAGCTTAGTCTGCTGCACTCAGTGGCGAGGCTGTTGAAAAGGAACGATGTATGCAGTTTCTGATGTGATGGTTTGAGGAAAGTGGATTTAGTCGAGATTTTGATGAGGTTGAGATCCAACACTTCGGGATCAGTGACTTCATCAGGCTGTGGTCTTTTCGATTATGTTGAGGGTCATCAGATCAAGCAGAGGATCCATTTGGTGATGGTGGTGACCACAGAGTAGCGGACTTGCTCCTGTGATATGAGTTTGGGCGATCGTTGGTGATCCTATCACGCAGCAGGTGTTGCGGTGATTTGTGTTCGATGAGCATTCTCAATTGATATTGTGGTGGCTAGGAGGGTCACGTTACGAGGGAGCGCCCTTAGCCAGCTGTTCTAGCGGTTTGGTAGCTCAGAATTCACGAGGAGATCCTCATGTTGTTCCTGAAGTTTGACCAATGTAGCCTTTTGATGAGTTATTCAGCAAGTCGCATTTGACGTGGGCGGCTAGTTGAGCATGTTGGAGTTCGTGCCATGACCTTATTTGAGGACAGACTCTCCTCCGAGGTTACTGTTGCCTGATATCCATGGCGATTGTACCTGTATCTCCACTTCCGAGGTTTTTGGAGAGTGTTGCATCCATCCGGAGGTCGCGAGGTCCTTGTTGGAGGTTATGTGTTAGCCGCGGATCTGTTATAGCTTGATATCGTGGTTTTGGTGTGATTGTGAGTATGAACTTACCGACGATGCATTTGGCTGTGTTCGAGTGCCTCGAGAAGGAGGTTGTGTTTCGACGACCAGATTTTCCCGAGATACTGTTTCACGGTGATGGTCGAGCGGATGATGGAGACGGATTGTGTTGTTTGCTTAGCTCATATTATGGATACTATGGTTGCTGTGCCCGACATTGGTGATGTTGAGGTGGTTCCCGAGTTTTCAGGTGTGTTCCGGAGGAGTTACCAAGTGTTCCTCCAGTTCGGGAGACTGACTACACCATTGAGCTTGTACCGGGCGCTGGACTCATTTTATTGGCATTTTGTCGTTCGGAGCCAGTGGAGCTGATGGAGCTACAGTTTCGACTCCAGGAGTTGCTGGAGGAGGTTTCAAGAGATTTCACGCGACCCCGCGTATTTGCGTGGTGTGCTTTTGCATTGTGTGTACGGATGATGGATGGTTCGACGAGATGGTGCGTTGACTACCGGAAGCTTGATTTGCTTCAGAGGAGAGCGAGTATCCTCCGCTTCGGATTGACGAGTGATTTGTTCAGCTCAAGGGAGCTTCAGTCTTTTCGAAGATTGATTTCGGGTCCGGATACCATTAGTTGAGGTTTGATGAGTCAGATGTGGTTTGGACAGCTTTCGGATCTCGGTGCGGGCATCAGAAGTTCTTGGTCACGCTGTTTGGTTGACCAATGCCCCCGTAGATCGTGTGGACTTGATGGACTATGTGTTCAGACGGTTTCTGGACAAGGTTGCGGTCATGTTCGTCAACAACGTTCTGATGTACTCCGGAAGTGTGGGCCAGTACTTGAAGGAATTGCGAGCGGTTTTGCGGCCCTTACGAGATGATCAATTGTTGGCAAAGTTCAGCTAGTGTGAGTTATTGAAAGGACCCAACCCCGATTTAGCTCCCTAAATCGGAATCAAACCCCTTCGAAAACACGAACCAACAAAAACTTTTCGAAATTTGGGCAGAGTTTCGTTACTAGCGTGGAATTACCATTACCTGCACGCGGAAAATACACTTCATCCTATGCCACAAAAAGCAAACCGTGGGCACCAATCCCATCCGGATTTCTCAATATATCAACAGTAAAGTAAACAATACATATAATATATACTTTACTGAAATCCGGGTAAAATCGTATAACATGTTCAATAGGAAACTCAGAGCGACTTCTAATACATAATCATATACGCATACCACAGTAGGTAGAACAATAAACCTATTGGATGAAACAAAGTAGCTCGAGCACTATGCCTCCGACCACGACGTGCGACATCAAAGCCTGAACTGCAAACTGGGCACGGAAACCGAAAAGCCCAGGGGAAAGACAATAAACACGTTAGAGTGAGTGGACGAAAATAAATGTCTTTCACAAGTTAATATATATGTTACAAAAACATATGCGAGTCGAAATATAAATGAATCAAATCAAATAGTTTACGAGGAGACGCTGACTCCAACTCGTAAACAGAGCATGCATAGAAAGTCTCACGGGGTCACTCATGGACACGTCCGTGCTAGTACAGTCAGAATCACGGAGTCCTTGACTACCACGTGATTCATAGCCAGAAAGGCCTCGGTTCCGGGGTACTGCCCCTCGCCGGTCAGGTAGGGGTACTGCACCTCCTTGAGGCTTACCATCGGGGATCAGCCGAGAGGCAAGTGTATCGATACAACAACGTAACCACGACTGTACTCTGTGTAAACCAAATCATAAACATTTCGATGCAAATGCAAGAAATAGCATATAAGTGTATGTATATTCATATACGTATATCCGTATATATATAATCGTATAATCGTAACACATGCTCGTAATAAACATAATCTCGTATGAAATCTCATGCTCGTAAAAGCATAATCATACTGCATGCTCAAATACATAAAACGTATATAAAAGACTCGCAATCAATCCGTGAAAATAAATTGTCCACTCACAGACTGGCGTAACGCGTATCGCGTTAACCCGTGATCCGGTGGAAAGTCCCTCGCCAAAAGAACGATCACGAACACCTGAATATTCACAAAATTCAATACTCAAAGTCATAACTCGACATTTCAAAACAAATCACGAGAAACCACCGTTCTCGGAAACCCATAATTCAAAGTCGACGAATCGTCGAAAATCCGTATATGTACACCTCAATACCTCGCTATACATTCGGATGCTCAAATCGAGAAACGAACCTCCCCACTGCGATCGGGGCGCGATTTCGAGTCAAATGACATCACTACAAGAAAACTGCACTTAGACCACGGACCATTTCCGTCGTCTAAGTGCAGTTTTCCGTCGTCTAAGTACTTGGACGACGGAAACTCCGTCGTCCAAGGTCCGTGCTCCAAGTGCTGTCGTCCAAGCACCTGGACGACGGAGACTTAGTGTTTCCGTCGTCCAAGTGAACTTGGACCTCGGACATTATCCGTGGCCCAGGTGTTCACCTGGACGACGGAAACACTAAGTCTCCGTCGTCCAGGTGAACACCTGGGCCACGGAGAACAACAGGGTTTAGGGTTTAGGGGTTAGGGGTTAGGGGTTAGGGGTTATGGGTTTAGGGTTTCACCTGGACGACGGAAACACTAAGTCTCCGTCGTCCAAGTGAATATTTAATTTTTTTTTAAAAATAAATTGAAATTAAATATTATTAATTTAATTTATTATTATTTTAATTTAAATAATGAAAAATGCTAATATTAAATAAATAAACTAAATTTTGAATATTAAAATTAATAACTTATATATATAATTATTAAATAATCAAAGTAAATTAATTTGTACATACGAAAAAACCCATAAATTAAAAATTAAAATATTGTTCGGAATGCGGAAAGAAACTTTGATTATGGGCGCAATGAAATTTCACGTCCGGGTGTTTCTTTCATGGCGGAAAATTGAGAAGTATGTCAACCTCCTCCGAACCCACTCAAAATCACCCGGACGTGAAATTTCATGGCGGAGCCACTCCTATTCCACTCAAAATCACCCACTGAGCAACTTCCATAACTGCACCGAAGTCCAATTCTCACTCTAACTAGGTCAATTTCATGTAAAACCGAATTGATTCACAAATTTCAAACCCAAAATTCTCAATCCACAAATCGAATTAGAACTTCATACTTACATGGTTAGAATCCTTGAGAGGAGGGCTACAAAACCCAGTCCATGATTGAGCTCGAATCGGCCGGAATCACAAACCACCATTAACACCAAAATTTCCTAAACTTTGCCGGAAATTTCGAGCACCTCCGGCGAGCCACGCCATGAGGGAATGCCGGAAATGAAACGGGGAGGCCGGGGCGAAGTGAAAGAGGCCAGTCCCACGCCTTGGGGTGGCCGGACGGCGAGCCACTGCCGTGGCCGTCGCTCCCCCCGTCGCACACCTCCTCCACCCCGCGTTGACTTGGTCAACGCCAATCAACCTCATCAATTCAGTCTTTGACTTTCCATAAATGGCAACCCCACTATTTATAGCTTGCCCAAAATGGAAACCTCCAAAAATACATTTCGGCAAATTTCAAACACACGTAATTTCCTCGTCGTAACTCCGATTCCAATAATTCTCGCGGCCACAAACTCGTCTCGACAAACTTTTCAATAATCACCCGAAGTCGAACACATCGGCCAAACGGATAAAAAGTCAACTGTTCAGCCCAAACACATAATAAATCGACTAAACAAACAACAAACGGAAATATTGGCAACTAATTCCTCGTAACTCCAAATCATGCTCCGGAAGTTTCCACGAACTCAAAATTAAATTCTGAACAACTTCCGTGAAGAAGCCGAGACCAAATTCCCGTCCGATAATTTAGTCGCGAGCAAACCTGTCATTTAAATCCATTTCCGTCGAAACTTCAAATATTCATAACTAATTCCTCGGTCGTCCAACTAACGATCCGGAACCGCCCACGAACTCAAAATCACACACACAATGACTCTCGAGAAGAGACCCAGTTTCAATTCTCGGCCAATAATTTAGTCGTTAACAATCCCTGGCGGTTCAAACTCTGTCGTCAATCTGCGGCTACGCAGTAACTCATGTATACAGCTGATCATACTGCTGATTCTGGTCCGGGTCGTCACAAATCCACCCCCCTTAGAAAAATTTTGACCTCGAAATTTCCAAGTCTGTCGACTACAAGGTAGGAGCACTGCCTCTGCATACTGCTCAACTCACCAACGGCAATCTGAACTGAACAACTCTGATCACAAACTCCACAATAGGAGATAGCTCCGTGCTGAAATCCATGTACCCTTAAATCTCGAATCTGGACTGGGTCCACACAATAGCCAAGTGTTCCCGCATAAGGAACAGGTAGGGTACACAACATGTAGCAACCCTGAAACACAGTTCCGCCACACGGAACACAACACAACTCACACACCAAAAGTCAACACTATAGGCGATGCCGAACTATACGGCACAACACAAACTTGCCAATGACCACAACTGGATCAAAACAATATGGCAAAGCACAACTCAATTTACACACATCAACATAACTCAAACATCGGACTCGGGCAATTATCAACCCATTTCCGCTAATCTGACACTCTATGGTAGCACATTCCACAAAATCAAAATCAAACATCAACTCAAACTCAACCAAATCAAACTCGCTCCAACACTATGGAGCACAACGTCGTCCTCAAACGACATCAAGCAATGCCGATATTACAGTGGTCAACAAACTGGTACTGCAACCAATCTCGAACAGCTGAAACTGTTGGTCCCGAATCCTCCGGAACTGCAATACCGAGGTCCACAATATACCCTCTAAGGTCTGAATAGTCCTCAAAGATCGCTCGTCAGTCCGAGGACAAAGACCGGTACTAACTCGTAATCTGGTCCCTAATGCTTGCTGCAAATCTCGTCAACACACAGTCGTAGCTGATTACCTCGATCGGCGAACTGGGACAAAAATACACCACGTAGAGGGACAACCTCCATCAAACACAGCCATAACAGTCTGCCACTGAAATCATCTCCGAAAGTACAAGTAAACATACCAAGTTCATCAAACTGTCCACAAAGACCTGACAACTGGTATCACCAACCAAAGTGCATACAACACACACAAACACGGCAACAAACGCCACGTCCAACCGGAAATCTCAAATGGCTGATACTTCTCGGCAAGTCTCTGCCTCCGAGCCATGGTCAGCTGATAAATATGGCATCTGCATACACATGTTGCGCACACATAAGCTGCTACACTGCTCTTCATGTTGCGTCACGAATGGTAAACTCGAAGTATCTGACACATCTCCGTACCACTAGCGTCAAACGCGCGCAAAATCACGAGTCTCGACATCATCACACTCAAACTCAGCTCTCGTAGCCCATAACTCGGCTAACACGGAAACTCGAGCCACACACACACATGAAACACTGAAACTCCTAACTCTCGACTGAATGCATCAACAACAGCATCATCCCAAACGGATGGTCAAAATACAACCACTAGCCTTTTTCGAATAAACTCAAAGGTGCAGCCATAGTCGTTAGTCGACTCCCTCCATCCACACTGCCTCAAGCCCAAATCTGGCCTAAAATGCAAGTGGATGAAACTCAAATGACCAGTGTACGTCCTACACTGCGCTGCACGCCATAACTATAGTGTCTCAAACTCTCTGATGCTAACACAAATACAGTTACACCCAAATCAAACTCCGGATACGTAGCCTCATAAGGTTTCCACTGTCCGTAACCATGAGCCACCGCTCTGCTACACAACATCAAAGCACAACCCAACCAAATCTCGATGCATCGCCATATCCCACAAACTCGTCACGATCGTCAGGTAAGGTCAAAACCGAAGCAACGGTTAACCATCCTGCAGGAGTAAGTAACTCTCCTCGCGTGCATCGAACCACAATCCGGAAAATGAAGTGGCAATCCGGGAAAATCCTGCATAAGCCGTCGGTAATAGCCTGCCGAACCCAAGAGAAACTCCGAATCTCTGGCATAATGGTAGAGCAAACTCCAAATCAACACGGCTTCTAACTGGTCAGGATCCACGCCAACTCCCTCGGCTAGCATCACACAGCTCAAAATCGTCACGCTAATCGACCAAAACTCACACTGGCTGAACTTACAACAGTTAATCGTCTCGCGAAGTCCGCAAAACCGCTTGCAACTGCTCCAGGTACTGGTCCACACTCTCGGAGTACATCAGGACATTGCCAACGAACATGACCGCAACTCGTCCAGAAACCGTCTGAACACATGGTCCATCAAGTCCACATGATCTACGGGGCATTGGTCAACCATACAATGTGACCAAAAACTCCTGATGTCCGCACCGTGATCCGAAAGCCAACATAGCCACATCTGACTCATCAAACCTCCACTGATGGTATCCGAATCTGGAATCAATCCTCGAAAAGACTGAAGCTCTCGCGGGCTGATCAACCCACTCGTCAATCCGAAGCGGAGGATACTCGCACTCCTCAGAAGCAAATCAGGCTTCGGTAGTCTATGCACCACCTCGTCAAACCATACAACATCCGTATAAACAATGCAAGAGCACACCACGCAAATACGCGGGGTCACATGAAATCTCCTGAAACCTCCTCCAGCAACTCCTGGAGTCAAAACTGTAGCTCCATCAGCTCCGCTAGCTCCAATCGACAAGATGCCGGTAAAATGAGTCCAGCGCCTGGTACAAGCTCAATGATGTAGTCAATCTCCCGAACTGGAGGAACACCTGGTAACTCCTCCGAAACACACCTAGAAACTCGGGAACCACCTCAATGTCGCCAATGTCAGGTACAGCAACCGTAATATCCACAACATGAGCTAAGCAAACAACACCACCCGTCTCCATCATCCGCTCGACCATCACTAAGGAACAGCATCTCGGGAAAATCTAGTCGTCGAAACATAACCTCCTTCTCGAGGCACTCGATCACAACCAAATGCATCGTCAGTAAGTCCATACCCAAAGTCACACCAAAACCACAATGTCCAGCTATAACAAATCCGCGGCTAAGCCATAACCTCCAACAAGGATCTCGCAACCTCCGGATGGATACAACACTCTCCAGGACCTCGGAAGTGGAGATGCAGGTACAATAGCCATGGATATCAAGCAACAGTAACCTCAGAGAAAAGTCTATCCTCAAACAAGGTCATGGCACGAACTCCAACATGCCCCACTAGCCGCCCACATCAAATGCGACATAGCTGATTAACTCGTCAAAAGGATACATTGATCAGACTGCAGGCACAACACGAGAATCTCCTCGTAACCTCTGAGCTACCGAACCGCTAGAACAGCTGGCTAAGGCGCTCCCTCGTAACGTGACCCTCCTGGCCACTGAAACAGCAACCGGAAGTGCTCCACGAATAAAAATCACCGCAACATCTGCTGCGTGAAAGGATCACCAACGATCATCCAAACTCATGCCACAGGAGCAAATCCGCTACTCTGTGATCTCCGCCATCGCCAAACGAATCCTCTACGTGGTCTGATGGCCCTCAACAACATCGGAGAGGTCGCAGCCTGATGAAGTCACTGCTCCCGAAGTGTCAGAACTCAAACTCATCACAACATCTATGCTGAATCCACTTTCCTCAAATCATCACATCGGAAACCGCATACATCTTTCCTTCACAATAGCCTCGCCACTGAGTGCAACACACTAAGCTTCTCACGGTAATCTCGAGGCACAACAAACAAGATCCCTCTGATGCTCAGGTTCAAACTCATCTCGAACCTCATGCATTGCTTCCTCTGAAGCCACATAACTCATTCAACCCGAAACAACATAGGAACAATGCATCTCTGCCTCAGGTGGGTAAACACTCAACAGTCGAATGTTGGGTAGCCTGATGGAACCGTTACCGTATACACAACACCCTGAATGTAGGCCATGGAATCGTAACCGGAACTCACACAATATCAGCCCACCAAACACAATAATCAGAATCAGGCAAACATCACTGCCAAAATTCTCAGCTCTGAGGCAACGTATAGACGCTCATATACACATCCCCAGGAAAACCGTGCCACACAATTCCCTGAACTCTGAATACTCATCCGAATCCACTGTTCTCTGGCAAATCGCGCGTCGATTGATCCTCAACAGGATCCACAACCGTACCGATACGGAAAGCACGTCAGGAGGCATCCTAATGAATAAAATATCGTTCACAACAAGTGAAATGTAATCATGGAACTTCAAATATTTGAAAGTATACAACACCCAGAATTTGATGATTATCCGCCGGCCGGTCGGGTCACCATTCCAGACATGTTGTACATTCTCAAATATCCTTAGTAAACACGACTACAGAAGTCTACAGAACCTATAACCTAATGCTCTGATACCAAGCTGAAAGGACCCAACCCCGATTTAGCTCCCTAAATAGGAATCAAACCCCTTCGAAAACACGAACCAACAAAAACTTTTCAAAATTTGGGCAGAGTTTCGTTACTAGCGTGGAATTACCATTACCTGCACGCGGAAAATACACTTCATCCTATGCCACAAAAAGCAAACCGTGGGCACCAATCCCATCCGGATTTCTCAATATATCAACAGTAAAGTAAACAATACATATAATATATACTTTACTGAAATCCGGGTAAAATCGTATAACATGTTCAATAGGAAACTCAGAGCGACTTCTAATACATAATCATATACGCATACCACAGTAGGTAGAACAATAAACCTACTGGATGAAACAAAGTAGCTCGAGCACTATGCCTCCGACCACGATGTGCGACATCAAAGCCTGAACTGCAAACTGGGCACGGAAACCGAAAAGCCCAGGGGAAAGACAATAAACACGTTAAAGTGAGTGGACGAAAATAAATGTCTTTCACCAGTTAATATATATGTTACAAAAACATATGCGAGTCGAAATATAAATGAATCAAATCAAATAGTTTACGAGGAGACGCTGACTCCAACTCGTAAACAGAGCATGCATAGAAAGTCTCACGGGGTCACTCATGGACACGTCCGTGCTAGTACATTCAGAATCACGGAGTCCTTGACTACCACGTGATTCATAGCCAGAAAGGCCTCGGTTCCGGGGTACTGCCCCTCGCCGGTCAGGTAGGGGTACTGCCCCTCCTGGTGGCCTACCATCGGGGATCAGCCGAGAGGCAAGTGTATCGATACAATAACGTAACCACGACTGTACTCTGTGTAAACCAAATCATAAACATTTCGATGCAAATGCAAGAAATAGCATATAAGTGTATGTATATTCATATACGTATATCCATATATATATAATCGTATAATCGTAACACATGCTCGTAATAAACATAATCTCGTATGAAATCTCATGCTCGTAAAACCATAATCATACTGCATGCTCAAATACATAAAATGTATATAAAAGACTCGCAATCAATCCGTGAAAATAAATTGTCCACTCACAGACTGGCGTAACGCGTATCGCGTTAACCCGTGATCCGGCGGAAAGTCTCTCGCCAAAAGAACGATCACGAACACCTGAATATTCACAAACTCCAATACTCAAAGTCATAACTCGACATTTCAAAACAAATCACGAGAAACCACCGTTCTCGGAAACCCATAATTCAAAGTCGACGAATCGTCGAAAATCCGTATATGTACACCTCAATACCTCGCTATACATTCGGATGCTCAAATCTAGAAACGAACCTCCCCACTGCGATCGGGGCGCGATTTCGAGTCAAATGACATGCGACTTGTCGAAAATCCAAAAGGTCAAACCTGTTGACCGTTGACCGTTGACCGCCGTCCATGGCGGCGGCGGCGCCGGACGTGAAATTTCACGGCGGAGCCACCCCTATTCCACTCAAAATCACCCACTGAGCAACTTCCATAACTGCACCGAAGTCCAATTCTCACTCTAACTAGGTCAATTTCATGTAAAACCGAATTGGTTCACAAATTTCAAACCCAAAATTCTCAATCCACAAATCGAATTAGAACTTCATACTTACATGGTTAGAATCCTTGAGAGGAGGGCTACAAAACCCAGTCCATGATTGAGCTCGAATCGGCCGGAATCACAAACCACCATTAACACCAAAATTTCCTAAACTTTGCCGGAAATTTCGAGCACCTCCGGCGAGCCACGCCATGAGGGAATGCCGGAAATGAAACGGGGAGGCCAGGGTGAAGTGAAAGAGGCCAGTCCCACGCCTTGGGGTGGCCGGACGGCGAGCCACCGCCGTGGCCGTCGCTCCCCCCGTCGCACACCTCCTCCACCCCGCGTTGACTTGGTCAACGCCAATCAACCTCATCAATTCAGTCTTTGACTTTCCATAAATGGCAACCCCACTATTTATAGCTTGCCCAAAATGGAAACCTCCAAAAATACATTTCGGCAAATTTCAAACACACGTAATTTCCTCGTCGTAACTCCGATTCCAATAATTCTCGCGGCCACAAACTCATCTCGACGTACTCTTCAATAATCACCCGAAGTCAAACACATCGGCCAAACGGATAAAAAGTCAACTGTTCAGCCCAAACACATAATAAATCGACTAAACAAACAACAAACAGAAATATTCGCAACTAATTCCTCGTAACTCCAAATCATACTCCGGAAGTTCCCACGAACTCAAAATTAAATTCTGAACAACTTCCGTGAAGAAGCCGAGACCAAATTCCCGTCTGATAATTTAGTCGCGAGCAAACCTGCCATTTAAATCCATTTCCGTCGAAACTTCAAATATTCATAACTAATTCCTCGGTCGTCCAACTAACGATCCGGAACCGCCCACAAACTCAAAATCGCACACACAATGACTCTCGAGAAGAGACCCAGCTCCAATTCTCGGCCAATAATTTAGTCGTTAACAATCTCTGGCGGTTCAAACCCTGTCGTCAATCTGCGGCTACGCAGTAACTCATGTATACAGCTGATCATACTGCTGATTCTGGTCCGGGTCGTCACAGTTATAGTTGATTAGCGTGAAGATTTTGGGCTGTGTAATGTTATCCGAGGGAGTTGGCGTGGATCCTGACCAGATAGAAGCCGTGTTAATTTGGGAATTGTTCTACCATTATGCCAGAGATCAGGGGTCTCTTGGGTTTGGCAGGCTATGATCGACGGCTTGTGCAGGATTTTCCCGGAATTGCCACTATACTTTCCGGATTGACGGAAAAGGCGTCAAGTTCGAGTGGTTCGATGCACGCGAGAAGAGTTACTTACTCCTGCAGGATGGTTGACTGTTGCTTCGGTTTTGACCTTACCTGATGATCGTGATGAGTTCATGGGTTACGGCGATGCATCGAGGTTTGGATTTGGTTGTGTATTGATGCTGTGTAGCAGAGCGGTGGCTCATGGTTCAGGCAGTGGAAACCTTATGTAGCTATGTGTCCTATGTATGATTTGGGTGTAGCTGTCCTTATGTTAGCATCAGAGAGTTGGAGATACTACTGCTACGGCGTGCAGCGCGGTGTAGGACGTACACTGATCACTTGAGTTTCATCCACTTGCATTTTCGGCCAGATTTGGGCTTGAGGCAGTGTAGATGGATGAGGTCGACTAATGACTATGGCTGCACCTTTGAGCTTGTTCGGGAAAGGCTAGAGATTGAACTTTGATCATCCGTTTGGGATGTTGTTGCTAATGCATTCAGTTGGAAGTCGGGAGCTTCAGTATTTCATGTGTTTGTGGCTCGAGTTTCCGTATTAGCCGAGTTGCGGGCTACGGAAGCTGAGTTAGTGTGTGATGATGTTGAGGCTCGTGGTTTCACGTGCATTTGGCGCTAGTGATGCAGAAATGTATCAGATACTTCGAGTTTACTACTCGTGACGCAACATGAAGAGCAATATAACAGCTTGTGTGTGCAGATGCCACATTTGTCGACAGGCGATGGCTAGGAGGCAGAGACTTGCCGGAGAGTTACAGCCATTGGGGATTTCCGATTAGACGTGGCGTTTGTCGTTGTGATTTTGTGTATGTTTGTAAGCACTTTGATTTGTGATACCAGTGTCAGGCCATTGTGGACATTTGACGAACTCAGTACATTTCCTTGTACTTTCGGGAAAGGATTTCAGTGACAGACTGACATAGCTATGTTTGACGAAGATTGTCCATTTATGTGGTGTACCTGTGTTCCAGTTTGCTGGTCGAGATAATCAGCTACAACAAAGTGTTGGCGAGCTTTGCAGCGAGCATCGGGGACCAGATTATAGTTTAGTACCAATTCTTATCCTCAGATTGGCAGGCGATCTTTGAGGACTATTCAGACCTTGGAGGGCATATTGTGGACCTCGGTATTGCAGTTCCAGAGGATTTGGGACCAGCAGTTTCAGTTGTTCGAGATTGCATATAGTACCTGTTTGTGGACCACTATGGTTTTGATGTTGCATGATGTCATTTTGAGGAATGATGTTGTACTCCTCCACTGTGCTGGAGCGAGTTTGGTTTGAGTTTGAGTTGACATTTAATTCAGATTTTGTGGAATGTGTTACCACAGACTGTCAGATTAGCGAGAATGGGTTGATTATTGCCCGAGTTTGATGTTTGAGCTATGTTGATGTAAGCAGGTTGAATTGTGATTTGCCACGTTATTTTGATCCGTATGTGATCATATGCGAGTTTGTGTTGTGTCGTATAGTTCGGCATCGCCTATAGTGTTGGCTTTTGTGTGTGTTGTATTCTGTGTGGCGGAACTATGTTTCAGGTTGTTATGTGTTGTGTACCCTATTTGATCCTTATGCAGAAACACTTGGTGATTGTGTTGAGCCAGTTCAGATTTGTGATTTGAGGGTACAGGGATTTCAACACAGAGCTATCTCCTATTGTGGAATCGGTTGTCAGAGTTGTTCAGTTGAGGTTGCCACTTGTGAGTTGAGCAGTATGCAGAGGCAGTGCTCCTACTGTTAGTTGGCAGACTCGGAAATTTTGAGGTCGAAATTTTTTAAGGGGAGTGGATTTGTGACGACCTAGAACAGAATCAGCAGTATGATCAGCTTAATCTACGAGCTCGCGTGTTATCGCAGATTTCCGACAGTTATGTGAATCGCCAGATTTGTTAACGACTAAATTATTGGCCGAGAATTGTAGCTGGGTCTCTTCTCGAGAGTCGTTGTACGTGTGATTTCGAGTTCGTGGGCGGTTCCGGATCGTTATTTGGACGACCGAGGAATAAGTTATGAATATTTGAAGTTTTGGCATAATCGGTTTATAATTGTGGCCTTCTTAACGACTAAAATACCGGACGAGAATTTGGTTTCGGCTTCTTCACAAAAGTTGTTGAGAATTTAATTTCGAGCTCGTGGGAACTTCCGGAACATTATTCCCAGTTACAAAGATTATGTTGTGAATATTTCCGATTGTTGATTATTTAGTAGGTTAATGTATGTGTTTGGGTTGAACAGTTGACTTTTTATCCGATTGGTCGATGTGTTTGACTTTTTGGGGTTTTCGACAAGTTGCATGTCATTTCACTCGAAATCGCGCCCCGATCACAGTGGGGAGGTTCGTTTTTCGAGTTGAGCGTCCGAACTTACAGTGAGGTATTGAGGTGTGATTTTCGGATTTTCGACAGTTTGTCGTAATCGGATTTCGTGTTTCCGAGAACGGTGGTTTCTTGTGATTTGATTTGAATTTTCGAGTTATGATTTTGAGGAATGGATTTTGTGATTATCCAGGGGTTCGTAATCGTTTGTTTGGCGAGGGTCTTTCCGCCGGATCACGGGTTAACGCGAACTGCGTTACGCTAGTCTGTGAGTGGACAATTTCTTTTCACGGATTGTTTGCGAGTCTTTATATACGTTTTACGAACTTGAGCATGCGTATGAGATTTCGGATTACATGAGCATGTGTTTTATGATTATACATATACGGATATGTGTATACGAGTATACATACACTTATATATTGTTTCATGCATTTGCATCGAACTGTTTATGATTTGATTTTCACAGAGTACAGTCTCAGTTACGTTGTTGTATCGATACACTTGCCTCTCGGCTGATCCCCGATGGTAGGCCTTCCAGGAGGGGCGTCGTTACCCCGACCTGACCGACGAAGGGCGTTTCCCTGGAACCGAGGCCTTTCTGGCTTAGAATCACTTGTGGACCAAGGACCCCGTGATTCGGACTGTACTAGCACGGGTGTGTCCATGAGTGATCCCGTGGGATTTTTACTTGCATGCTCAGTACGCTGGAGGAGTATGAGTTTACCTCGTGTACTTTGTTATTTCTATTTACCTGGACTCGCATATGTTATTTTAAACATATATATCAACTGGTGAAAGACATTTATTTTCGTCCACTCACTCTAACAGTTTTCATGTCTTTCCCCTGGGCTTTTCGGTTTCCGTGCCCAGTTTGCAGTTTGGACTCTGGTGTCGCACGTCGTGGTCGGAGGCATAGTGCTCGAGCTACCTTGTTTCTTCCAGTAGGTTTATTGCTCTACCTACTGTGGTATACTTATATGATTATACATTAGAGGTCGCTCTGAGTATTCTGTTGTGTATACTATATGATTTTACTCCGGATTTCAGTAAAGTATAGATATATTTATTGTTTTACTTTACTGTTGATATATTGAGAAATCCGGATGGGATTGGTGCCCACGGTTTGATTTTTGTGACATAGGATGAAGTGTATTTTCCGCGTGCAGGTAATGTTAATTCCACGTTAGTAACGAAACTCTGCCAAAAATTTTACGGTTTTTGTTGGTTCGTGTTTTCGAAGGGGTTCGATTCCGGTTTAGGCAACTAAATCGGGGTTGGGTCCTTTCAATTGTATTCCCTCATAACTTATTTTAATTCTTCAGAGTTGGCAAATACATGTCCACATTTGAACTTCACCTTCTTCAAATCAACCTTTTTCCTCCAAGGAAAACCTTAATAATTCCTTCCAAGTCTCTGAATTGCATTTCCTTGTTTATCTTCTTCAGTACTAGAACCATTTAGGCTATCAAAGTCACATTTAGGCTATCAAAGCATGTTGAATGGACATCATCATGAGTACATTGTCCTACATACCCTATCTATTCAAACTCCTTTACAATATTCTTATCCTCAATATTTTGTTCAAATAAGACATCGTCTTCATTCTCAGATACTGATTGCTCAACATAAACCTCAAATTCATTGTCTCCATAAAAGGACCCTTTGTTTGTAAACATCTTCTACAATCTGCCCCCCTTTTTCACTGTCAACATCTTCAGTGATACACAAAAGAATGGTCATCAGAATCTGGATCACTCAAAGAGCTTGGAAATTTGTCATCCTCTTCATCAAAATGCATCTCCCCTTTATGCCTGGTTTTGTACCTTGGCTTATTCACAATCTTCTTCTTCCTTTTTGGTTACTCATTTTTAGTCATCTTGCCTCTTGCCTTCTCTGAGGTAATAAGCCTACTATCTTTTTCCTTGTTTGAGGCAGGTGCTTCAAAATTCGCTTTAGCCACGTCAACACAAGTTATGGAGATGGACAAAAAATTAGTTTCAGGTATCACCAAGATAGTGTTTTGGAAGTTCAGCCATCATAAGATTAAAGTTTGAAGTCCATGTATCATAATAGTAGATCCATGTAAGTTTAGGCAATGGTGATTTTTTTGCCATTATATTTATACACATTCATCAACATATAAGAAAAAAAATGAACGCAAGGCATATGTTTTAGTTTCTAAGCCAAATAACTCTTTAGCAAAGATTACAAACATCTAAGAGGCTTATATTTTCGTGTGTAATTAAAAATACAAACTACACAGATAAACCTCTCACAAGCTATATCTCTCAGATCAAACTGATGAGTATGAGAAGACTAATATGCACTATAAGACAGACGTAGGGTTTAACAAAAACTCAATTCTTAAATAAAGATACTACTCTAATCACAGATTGTGTTCTAACCAACAAACACTTTGTCACTGATAGGAAATTTAATCATGGACCACACATTCGTTACTGCTTAATGATGTATATCCCCACAAAAATCAATTATGTGCCTCGGGACTTGTTTCTTATTCCCGTCAAGGTAATCTTCTGAGCCAACAAAATGGAATTTATTAAGATTATAAGAAAATTCATTTATGCTACAAATGAAATTCACAAAAGAATCATCCCAACAAGACCAGAATGGAGATGAAAATACATAAACTTGCTCATGGTACATGAGAATGAGCATTTTGGGGTGTAGGTAGTCCTGAGTCTCTTGGAGTTCCCCGACTATAGCAACCAATGCCTCAGGGTTAAGACCCAAATCACACAGTCCAATAAAGATGGAAAGTGTGTGACAATCTATCCTTATGTCAAGAATGTTTGACATCTGAAAAGTAAGATCAAGAGATTCCCACACTGTTTTTGCTGCACTTGCATTCATATGAAGAAGCTGAAGAAAAAGTCACAAAAAAAGAAAAATAAATTTTTGATCAGATAACATCTAATGTAAATTAACTTTTAAGGATCAAGAGTTCAAGACCATAATATTTGAACAAAAAGTTATTGTAAAACTCAATCTCAAAATTATACCACAAGGATAAGAAGTCTAGCAATTTAAATTCTACCTCAAACGTCAACTGGAAATAGTTTTGATTTACGTACTTGTTTCTAATTGAATCTGCATCCTAGAGGTAAATTTGGGAGAACATACCAGCTCACAAACGTGAAAGAGAAATCGACAGAGTAAACACAGGTTATATGTAGTTCTAAATTGTAAGGAAACTAGAAAGAAAGCAAGGCGCGGGGATTCAATCATATAAATTCATGTAGAGGGATGATGTTGTAGATGACAATGACATAGTTTGTTTAACACTTAAACAAAAGAGAGAGCTATTGATAACATCATGTTTTAATCATTCTTCCTTAGCATCTAAAGCACTTATCAAACACATTGTTCCAAAATAGCTAATCTTAAATGGTTAATTTTCAGAAACTGAATTGAATCAACAAAAAATGTACGCAAAGGGTTTAGAGTATAACAAACATAATTCACACAATACTACACTAATAGAATAAATTTGTAACATTTTACATGGTAATTTGCATTATACATTTTCATGAGACGTTCACATAAAATTCCAAAGCATTGGAAAATACCTATGAAATCTACTAACAGTCAGCAAACTGATTCTTGTTGAAGTGAAATTGGGTCTTTAAGCGGTTGAACTATACAATATCAGTCTACGGTGCTCTGGCAAACAAAATTTAGTGTGTAAGAGATTAAGACCGAATTATAGATTAGAAACTAGAAGAGATTAGTTTGCTTTTACATTAACAGACAAATATTGAGTATACTTGTTCTTAAAAAAAGATGTTAAATCAAAGTAATATCCCATCACCTTTAGTGATATTTCATCACTTGTTTGGTACGAAGAAAAACCACCCAACACATCATTTAAAAGCACACAAAAATTGGCTCGATGAATAATTCTTAAAAATCAATTAACTGAACATAACCTGCATTAAAAGATGGCAATGCATATACATATACATAGCCATCAAATCAAATGTAATGAAACAACTCCAATTCTATCGATATAAACATAACATGATTTTTTGGGCAGAAATAATGTCACCGATCTGATTCAGCATCTCACTTTATAGTCAATCACTCAAAATAGTTACAGAAAAATAACTTCAAGGTAGACAGCTAGATTAGTATGAGGTTAGATAGCTTTGTTTTTGTCCTTAGCTTTTGTGTGTTTTGGATGTGTGGGGATTTGCAATTATAGTTGTGTGTGTTTTGAAGGTCTTGGATCTACTGGACCGGCTCTACTGGGTTTGCAATCGATCTCAGACGTCTTGGAGGTTAGTTTCTTGCCCTTGATCTAAAAACCTCTTAATTTAATAGATAGGCATAGTCGATATAATCGGTTTAGCACCGGTTCAAAATTGTGATATAATCTCTCTTCTACCGAGGCCGGCATTTACGCTTGCCATCTGAAATATAATCTCTCTCTTGCAATCTGAGTCTAATCGTGCAAGAAGTTGATAATCCCTGACTTCCACCTCGATGGTGCATGACTTACGCTCGAAAACCATCTTAGGTCAACTATTTTTGATTTCTTCTTTTCGGAATCAGTCAAAAAGCTTCAAGTTTTTTTTCCCTTTGCCCAGTTTTTTTTCCTGATAGAAAATTTTAGTTGGTGTCTGAGAGTGTGAAGAAGAAAGAGGTCCGAGTATTCAAGAACATAAGATTTGGGTATCAAATACAAATGGGGGCGTATTGAATTTCATCCCATTTTCTTCCATGAGTGCGTGGTTTTAGTTGCATTGCTTCATTGTTGGGTTTATTATAGTTGGTGGGCATTATAGTTCTAGGAAGGCAGGCTATGATATGGGGTTTTGGTATCGTTCAATGGTTCTGTCAAAGACCCAAGTTTCAGAGATGCCCATATGATAACTACTCTTGATATGTCTGCCCTGATGACTGGGATAAACAGTGACATGGTTTAAGATATGAATCAGGGTAAAGGCGATGCAATGGTGAATCATCAGCCTAAACAGTGCAAGACTTCCAGTTGTGATTAATTTGTTATGTACCCAACTATTCTTACTTCTTGGATCTGCGTGCTAAGGGATAAATAATTTGTATAGGTAATTATTCATGTATTCATTGTACCAGACTACAATGAGATTTTGACTATGACTGCTATTTCTTTTCGACTATGACAGCTGATACGTTGTATATTGGATTTTTTTCCTACTTAAATGGTGGAACTAAATATATATATACTTCTTTACTCGATGTATGATGATATGTTTGCCTCAATGGATTTGGTTCCGGTGAAACCAATTTCAGTTATGCAAAAATTGGAAGTTCTGTAGAGGTCATGTGGGTTTTAATTGAAACAATGATGAAAATTCAGCTTCTTACAGCAATGTGTTTAATTAGTGTTATGTGCACTCTTACTAAGGTTTCCCCATGCTCTTAACCTGGAAGAAACTAAAATGTCAACAATACCGATGGGTATTGTTAAAGAAAATTAACAAAAGAGAGAATGGTGGAGTTTAAATACGTGCTGTGTGCAATTATCTAGCTTTGTGAATTCATGGTGGATTTAACGGAACACTGCTTTTATTGGTTTGCCTTTTATAGTATGTGGATAGTGTTGAAGCAATACAAATGAATTACATGGTATATACTCGGTATGAATTTTTTTTTCCCTGTTGCAACAGGTTTTTGTTGGAGGTATTGTTGGTGCTTTAGCGACAGAATTATTTTCTGTGCTGCTGGATTGGGTGGTCTTGGACGGATTGGACTCTCTTTAGAGATACTGGTCTTTTCCTACAAGAAGGTACATTATTTACCAAAATTTGATATTTTGTTTTTCTTATTAGTGTTTGATTGTTAAAATTTATGAATATGTGTGATGAGCTATGCTGCAAGTAATAGAGTACTGCTGCCTCTATTTGGATATCATGTTTAGGTAACTCGATACATCAAAATAACAATCAAACGATAGCAACATCTCTCACTGATAATCTGATATGTACTTAGAGTTCTTTTAGAGCTGAATGAAATAAGAGAGAGATGGAGCATATATAGTGAGGACTGCTAGATTGATGATCAGCACTTGATGTGCACTCAAGTTCTCTAGCTTACTCCAAAATCCAAGTAACTAATTAAGCACCTTCGAATATATCACCTTAAAATATGTTAGGCTAGAAAACCTGGTGCATAATCCATCCCAGTAGACATTATCTATCAATGCACATCTACTGCAGGTGTGTTACATGATATAATGAACCAACTCAAGGAGCTGCATACCACAGATTAGTAAATATCTTCTGCATGCATTGGTGCTGGGTTCACCTTTTTCAGAAACATAATTACCAAATCAAACAATAGGTATTAATAAAAGAATGCTTACCCATCTTGGCAGCAGAAATACAAAGTTACTCTGATATATTGTCTGAAAATGATGATCCAACAGTTGGATCACCAGAAGATATCACCACAGATGCAAGGATCTCAAGGCTAAGCATCCTACACTTCTAGCAATTACAAACGACCAAGCTTAAGACATGTTCATGGCTCGGTGTATTTTATATACACTTTGCAAAAAGTGGTAGACATATTCAAAAGTAGTAGATGCAAGGATCTCAGAAGTTAAGCATCTTGCTCTTGATGGGTCTGTTAGTCTCCACCTTTGATCTTTTTCTTGCTCAGATGTTTTTCATGTGTGCTGAAATCATAAGTAAATAAGAAAAAGATTGTTAGTATCAATTGTGGTAATTAGTTGTATCAAAGATATATAGTTGTAGCATATTGTACTTAGTGCAGTGTTTATTGTTTATGTTTCTTACTTGCTTCTCCCTTGGATGGTTCTTCTATTGTTTCAAAACTTTGAGTTATTGATGATGTTCCAGAATCTTTATAGGCTGCTTTGATCACCAAATCATCAAGTGAGCCTATTTTGAGCTGGAAGATTCTTATTTGACCTCTGAGATTAAGGTTTTCTTGCGGTGGATTGTTTTGGTCTTTGTATCCTCTATTCTCAACTAAAGTTTCACAACTGACATTCAGAAATGTTTCCGCTGCTTTTTCCATTAGTATATATGGTCGTTGCAACATTTCTTTTATCCTCTAGCATCAACTGAATTTTGAAACCGAACAGTTTATAGTGTTAGTTGAAGAACCGGGCATTAATACGGCATCATTATATGTAACTGCATAGCTGAAATGTAGACATACCATAGCTTTTTGAGTTGCATATTATGCTCATAACAAATAAGTACGTCACTATTTTGCTTTGGAATCAGTCTCTTAAGGCGTGTGGGGCATGATTCATAATACCAACCATCTGTGGTAATGATTCTGCTAATGGAAGCTCTGCAAATAATTGGTGTGTCCTGCAGTTGTTATCAGTTCATTGTGAGTGTTGAACTAATATATGTTGCATGAATTTAAATTAATAATAAATACAATTCTAATAAAGCTGAAATACTAACTTAAAAAAAATGCATTGTACGTGATAGAAACATGTTGATCACTATACAACTTCGATAATGGTAGTTAGCGTATATGGCTGTTTTCCTATTGGATAATGATGATTTGTAGTTTGTGCAACGCTATAAGGTTGGCTTTTGTATGAATTTGATTTGATGGAGTTGGTTTGTTGAAATTTGATCATTTAGCTTAGAGTTCAGGGTTTTTTTGGTTTTTTGATTATCAAATGAAAGCTGAACTTTATAGTTATATTTGCCCTGTGGATAGTGTTGAAGCAACACAAATGGACTTAATTTTTTTTTTTTTCAGTTGCAGCTGTTTTTTGTTGGAGGTATTGTTGGTGCTTTAGTGACAGAGATATTTTCTGTGCTGCTAGATTGGGTGGTCTCTTTAGAGATACTGGTATTTTCCAACAAGAAGGTACATTCTTTACCAAAATTAGATATTTTGTTTTGCTTATTAGTGTTTGATAAGTAGCTTAGCTACTAACATGGAAAACAAAACAAAAAACCATTAGAAATTTTTTTTTAACATAAAATGCAAAATTAAATGCATATACTAAAGAGCATATATAGTGAGGTTATCATAAAAATTAGGCCTATGTAACACTAATGCAGGATTAGACCAAAAAATAGATCAATTACATCAGGCCTAAACATGTGTAATGGATAGGACAACCTAAGATTCATGAAATTTATCATGTGTACTATGTCTAATTACCTGATCATATTTATCAGCAAAAATATTATGATATGTCAGTGCAGTGTATGCTAAATAACCACTTATACTAAATCACAGTTATAAAAATGAAAAATGCAACATATCGAAGATAAAATATTATGATATGGAGGATATAAAATAGTATAATATGCAGGATTGTGGCTTGCTTTAGTTAGGATAGCATGTATTTATCCTGCAATGGTCACTTATAATAAATCACATTGATGGACTTGGTGTGATTATGTTTGCAAAAAGGACTGCAGATTGGTTTTTTTTTGTTCCTGGATTACTTTAATTTATCCTGCAGTACACCTGTTTTTGCTTATAAGTTTCATGAATTGTTTAATTTTTGCACTGAATTGGATCCGCTTGGTTGATTGAGATTCTAAATATTGTGCACATCTTTTGCAGGGTCTGTGTGTTATATGAAAAAAAATACTTGCCTACTTTGTTTTGATGTTGTGTGACTGGTTACTTTCATATTAGGGGTGTGTAATATGTTATTTAGCCTTTTTATGGTTCAAAATAAGTATCCCTCTCTACATTTCTGTCCATAAAAATAAGAGTCCAAAATATTAGAATTACCGGATTAACATTCATATTCTGACAACTTAGTTTGTGATCTACAAAAGCAGAAAATCTATGTATAACACACACACTTTAGTCAAACTACGCTTTAAGTTTAACAGACAACCCGCGCCTCGGCGCGGGGACCCACCTAGTAAACAAACATAATTGTTGAAGCTTTGGAACTAACTGATTTAGAGATTCCACAGATAAATAGTAAGACAAAGTAAATCAAATTCACAACCTATCAACCAATCTCAGCATGAAATGAAGAACATACAAATCCAATATCAGCAAATAGAGCAACGAATCTGAAGAGTTCAGAGAAAAAACAACAGTAGATTATCAATAAGAAACAAAACTTCAAGAGTTGATACCTGATGAGAGTACAGAGCGTATACTCGAGAGCTACTCAAGGCTCGCGTCAAAATATGAAGAAAAAAACAAAAAGATAAAAAAAAAAGTGTATGTGTATATGTATATGTATTTATTTATATTGTATATATTTTTTTATAAAATATTAAAAAATGAAGGTTAAACCCTACATATAAAACAGAACGTTTGAACATCTACGAAATATCTGCGTCTTGGCCCAAACGGACAACCCGAGACCCAAAACCTACGAAACATCTGCGTCTTGGCCCACGTTGACCACGGCAAGACGACCTTATGCGACCACCTCATCTCCGGCTCCGACTCCGGCATCATCCATCCCAAGCTCCGCTACATGGACTCACTCCTCGAGGAGCAACGCCGCGCCATAACCATGAAGAGCTCCTCCATCGCCCTCCGCCACGCTGTCACCCTCATCGACTCCCCGGGACACATGGACTTCTGCGGCGAAGTCTCCACCGCCGCGCGACTCAATAACGACGCTTTGGTCCTCGTCGACGTAGTCTAAGGGGTCCACATCCAAACCCACGCCGTCCTCCGCCAGGCCTGGATCGAGAAGCTGACGCCGTGTCTCGTCATCAACAAGATCGATAGGTTGATCTCCGAGCTAGGGTTTAGCCCTAGGGAGGCTTATGTGTGCTTGTTCAATATTGTCTCCGAGGTTAATAACATTCTCAGCTCTTTTAAATCTGTGAAATACTTTTCTGATGTTGATGCAATTCTCTCAACAACTTCTTCGTCGTCTCGTGACGAGGACATGGCGTTTGAGGAGATTGAGCATGATGAGGAGCTAATGTTTCAGCCACACAAGGGCGATGTGGCTTTTGTGTGTGCTTTAGATGGTTGGGGTTTTAGTATTTGGCAATTCGCAGAGACTTATTCTGCAAAAAGAGGGATGAATGCTAATGTTTTGCAGAGGCCTTATAGGGTCCATGGTATCTTATAGGCAATGGGGAGGATATGAAGATTGTAGGCCAGAAGCGTGTGTCGAGCTCAAGGAGGACTCGGCCATTGTTTGTTGAGCTTGTGCTGGAGCCGGTTTGGATGGTTTATCAGGCGGCGTTGAAGGAGAAGGAGGAGGCTGAAGTCATGCTACAGAAAGTGATCAAGATGTTTAACTTGGTTGTACCACCACGTGATTTGAAGGGAGACCCGAAAGCCATGGTCCAGGCTGTGATGAGCCGTTGGCTTCCTCTGCACGAGGCCATTTTGTCGATGGTGGTTAGGTGTATGCCTGACCTTGTTACAGTGCAGTCGTTTAGGTTTTCGCGGTTGCTCCTTGTGTTGTTTTTGTTTCAAAAATGTTTGCTGTCTCCACGAAAACACTACCAAAGTATGGCTTGGATGGGGAGGTTTTGGACAATACATCTGATGAGGGTGAGTTAGATGAGTGCTTTCTTGCATTCGCAAGGATCTACAGTGGGGTTCTTCGTCCCGGTGAGAAAATTTATGTGCTTTCAGCTCTGTATGATCCATTGAAAGGGGAATCAATGCAGATGCATATCCAGGAGGCTAGGTTGCATTCTCTTTATCTTATGATGGGCCAAAACTTACAACATGTGCCAGAGGCACAAGCAGGGGATATTGTGGCTATCTGAGGCCTTGGTCAGCAAAAAATTGTTGGCCTTTCTCTCGTATGTCATTCCAGGTTTCTCCCACTTTGAAGGTTGCAATTGAGCCGTCTGATCCGGCAAGTATGGGTGCATTGATGAAGGGTTTACGGCTGCTGAACCGGGCAGACCCTTTTGTAGAGGTCACAGTTTCTGCTAGGGGTGAACATGTTTTGTCTGCTGCAGGAGAAGTATATCTTCAAAGATGTATAAAAGATTTGCAGGATAGATTTGCGAGGGTAGGATTGGAAGTGTCTAAGCCTCTAGTGTCTTTCAAAGAGACCATTTTGGGAGATGAATCCACACTCGAGAATTTGAAATTGTTGAGAAAGTGACACCAAATGGAAGGTGTGTTGTTCGAGTGAAAGTTCTGAAGCTTCCACCTTCTCTAACTAAGGTGATTGACGAAAGTTTGGATATTCTAGCAAATATTCTTGGAGGCAAAGCTTCCCAGACCAATAAAAGTTTGGACACAAAGGTTGCGAGCACTATGGACGATAAAATCCTATCGAATCCCTAAGGAAACGTATGATAGATGCTGTGGAGAGTGATATTTTGTCGAGTGGTGAGACTGACAAGGACCGGGCGGAGAAATGTAAAGTTAATTGGCAAAAATTGCTTAAAAGGATATGGGCACTTGGTCCTTGGCATGTTGGCCCTCACATCCTACTTACTCCTGAAATTAAAGGAAATGATATTGACTCCTCTGTGCTCATTCACGGCTCCTCTTATGTTTCTGAAAAATTAGGTTTAGTGGATTGTTTTGGCTCTGAAGATGCAGTTGATGAGACATCTACAGAAGTAATGGAATCATTGCATGCTGAAGCAGAACGCCTCCAGAGTAGTGTTCTGTCTGTGACGAGCCTATGTGCGGTTTAGCATTTGTAGTTGAAGCTTACATTTCACCATTAGCTGCTGAGTATAATGAGTTGGAAACCTCGCACCAGCAACCTGAGCAATATGGTATCTTCACAGGACAAGTAATGACAGCCGTCAAAGATGCTTGTAGAGCAGCTGTGCTTTAAAAGAATCCAAGGCTTGTAGAGGCTATGTACTTCAGTGAGTTGATCATGCCAGATAAACAATTGGGTAACATGTATGCTGTGCTTGGACGAAGACGGACATGAGTCTTAAAGGAGGAAATGCAGGAAGGCTCCTCATTGTTCACCGTACATGCCTATGTGCCGGTTTCTGAAAGCTTTGGTTTTGCGGATGAGCTTAGAAGATGGCCAGGCAGAGCTGCAAGTGCTCTTCTCGTGCTTAACCACTGGGAGACACTTGATAAGGATCCTTTCTTTGTACCCAAAGCAGATGAGGAAAAAGAGGAGTTTGGTGATGGTTCTAGTGTGCCTCCGAATACAGCTAGAAAATTGATCAATGCTGTCAGAAGGCAGCAGAAGGGCCTTCCTGTAGAGGAGAAAGTAGTGCAGCATGCAACAAAGCAGAGGACATTGGCTCGTAAAGTTTAGAGGTAGCAGTGTAGTCAACATTGTCGATGTGTCATATGTAATGCAGAGGATCCTTCAACATTGAGGATAATTTTGCCGCCCTCTGTCTGTGGTATAGAGGTTACGGATATGGGTGTCATCTACTTCAGTTGCACATTATATATTCTATTATTGAAATTCTCATTCACACAGGCATTGCAACATCCTGCAGGGAGAAATGTGAGAAATCTTGCATATGCTGTCAAACCTCATAAAGTTGGTACGCACATCTCTCATTTCTTTGTCTCGTAATCTCAATCCACAACAAGTAGCAATTGCATTTCAGTTTCTTCTTTTTTATAAATACTTTTAGAAATTCATGTCAAGTACCAACACTGGAATTGATTCATCCGTAATATACTGATACAGACATTCCTAACTCGGTGCTTCACTTCTAGACATTTTCCATGTCCTCATTTTCTATAGATTACTACATGTAGTGTTGCAATATTTATGCTGTCACTATGGTGGGCTTACTTTAGTTGATGATTGTATTGTCGAGTTAGTTTCTCAGGGAAAAGGGCTGAACTTTAGTTTCTTATGTAGTTGAATGACGGAGGTGTTGCTAGTCATGGTCTTTGTGAATTGATATGTCGCATGGATCACAGTTTCAGTTAGGGTGGATGGAATCTTCATGGAAGTAATCAACTGAAACCAAGATTCGTGTTTCACCTTCTATTAGTATGATGACTCTCGAGTCTTGATGCTTCATCATTGAACAAATTGGTTGAAAGCAATTAATTCCAGTTATTTGCAATGCAAATACCTTAAATTCATTTAATTCACTTGGGGGGAAAGTTTTACATATATGATCTCTTGGTTTTTGACTATTTGTACAGATTCTGCAGCGTGCTATATAAAATCTGTGCTATTGTTGTTGATCCCCAAATGATAATATGATTGTTGATTTTCATCAAAATTCATAGCGGATGTAGCAGCCCGAACGTAAATTACCCTGTTAATCCTTATTCGTTGAGCTTATTATTAAGTTGATATAGTTTTAATGCATTTATCAGGATTTTTAACTTGGTTGCGATTTAAAAATCAATATTTTTGAAGTTGTGATTTTCGATTCACTTCCTTCACAAAAGTTGTAGAGGAAATTATTATGAACTCGTGCATATTTTTATTTTATTTTTTTGGGGTCCAAGCTAATTGTTACGCATTTTAAAGTTTGGAGCATTTAAGAAATTTAAGTATAAAATCTACCGTTGGTCAATTAATTTGGACTGTTAGATTTTTTCTAATTCTGTCTGGGCCGTTGATCCCAATTTCTACTTGGGGTATGAATACCAAAATGTACCAGGGGTGAAGAATGTTTAACCCAATCGACCCATTTGATCGACCTGGCGGCGGGATCTGACCCAAAACTTTGACCCGATTAGAATTTTGCCGTCCGGCCTCGCCGTCGAACCATTTTGGTCAAAAAATTATGCCCTTTCTCTACTCTACCTTTCCCCTCACTCAATTGTAACATGCATGGTACTTCTGACATGAATTGAGGGTGAGAAGGTGGAGGCGATTTTGCTGAAATCGCTCGACGTCGGTGAGGTCACCGACGTCGTTGGACCACCTGGGTTGGGAACCCCTCATTCTTAGCTCTCTATTGTCATGCTTTTCGAGGACTGAGACGTCCGATTGAAGCTCATTGACCGATGACGAATTTCGGTGTTTCCCGTCGACTTTGAAGGTTAAATTTGACATCTTCTGATCGGATTTAGGCTTAGGTGTAGTTATGAGTTATGTTGGGCTTGTCATAATCTTCCTTTTGGTATATTTATTTCAGGTTTTGATGACGACCCATAGTGGTGGTGCGTGGGATTCATGCGCCACCGCTTGTGGTGGTGCGTGAGACCACGTGTCGCCGTGTTAAGTGGTCCTAGTTCAAGCAGAAGTTTCTCCATTGTCGAGTGAGGTTCGAGAACCCAATTTAGTCCATTTTCGGTAGCGTTTCTCATGTTAAACTCGTAAATTAACATTTGACATTCGAATAGAAAATCGAAATAAAACTATCAAGCATCGCCTAGTTGATTTATACCACGGAAAATGTGATTTTGGGATGCAAGGAGAATGGTGAGTGCGGTTTCTATCGAGGAATTTAGCCGAGGGGTCAACCAAGTAGTAATTGGTGAGTGGACTCCTCTTTTCACCGAATGCGTGTGCGAGTTTTATATATTATTTATAGTTATCGAGGATAGTTCTTCAATTGGTTATGCCTTATGGTTCTCGTTATGCTAAACTTTTTTTACTGCTACTTTACGTTTTAGAATTTTATTGACTTAGTTTGGAGTTCAATTTTCCAAGCTTCAAAGCTTGTATATTTTCGGCTACGTTTCGATTTGCATTTATGATATAATATTTTATGTTCAATTCAATTTGGCTTCAAAGTTTATTTAGTGTTTACGCTTTGTGTATTCAATTTAGCTCAATTTGAATTTTGGATATCCTTTGCGTTGATGTGTTTATGTTTTCAAGTTGAGCTTATTTGTTTAATTATTAACATATATGTTTTCAGTCCAACTTAGTTAAAAATCTCAAATCTATTTAGTTTCTAGAGAAAATTTTAGCACCCGTACCTCAAATACAGGTCATTCATCACTTATATACCTCAACATTAAAAAATATCAGATATATACATTAACTTTGTAAACTTATACAAAAACAGTACTTGCCGTCAACTTTGGTGTTAACTTTTTATAAGGTGTTAAACTTTTGAGGGTAAAACAGTCCAACCAACTCTTGGCACCAAAACTCTACATTAGAATTTAATTTTCTCCAAAAATATAAACAACTCATCTTTTTTCCTTTCAGAATTAAAACACCTAATCTATTTCTCTCCATATAACCAAAAGACCTAGAATTTAAAAATAGGTGACTAAAAAATAATTTAAAATAATTTGAAGTGATCGAATTTTTAATTTTTATATTTTGAACTAAAATTAAGCTACGATATAGTTTCTATGTTTATGATTTTAGTCAGCCAGTAAGATGTCTTAATCTAGTTTATTCCTGCATATGACACCTTCAGATTAGCGTCCAGCTCAGAAGTGTCTCAGTGTAGACGCTCTCAGTTAAGCATCCAGTTCAGATTGATCTCAGTTTATAGTATTTCAGTTTATGGCTCTTATAGTCGTTACCCTGGAGGCTCAGTTTAGATTAGTTTACATATGCGCATACGAGTCACTCGACTGATCATCGAGTGACTTATGTCATCTAGGCTAGCTAGACCCTAGACGAAATTAGGTGACAGGCGCTAGCTAGATCGCTTGATCACCGCCTCCCCTAGGTACATCCATATTATTTGAGCTATCAGTTACTAGAGTGCCAACTTGATCTCACAGTTATTCCAGATGTTTTAGTGTGTTACGTTAGTCACATGTCACTATGGCTGCTAGGCTCCTAACCGACATTGGACGACCTGTGATGTTAGGTCCCTAGGTCCTTGCCATATTTGATTTATTTAACTTTCAAATTTTTCGTTTTTAAATTTAGTACTATTTAGTTGGATTTCATTTTTCCGTCAGTTTTGTCGTCTTCAAAGCTAGTTGTTGTTTTCGTTTACTTATTGAGTATAATAGGCTTTTACATCATTCGCATACAGTTTTTCACAAAAATTTCACTGGGAGGACATAACTTTATTTTTACACGTTTTCTTACGTTATATTATTTTTGTCAACTCACTCTAACAATTTTATGTTTTTGAAATGTCATTTCCTGGGCCATTTGGTTTCAAATACTCAGGTTGCAGAGTCCAGTGGAGGTCAAGCGCGCACAAAGTTTGATACATAGAAGTTCCCATTGATAGGATCCACAGCTGATCCTACGAGTAGTAGCTAGTTAGTTTAGATATTTTGGAAGTGTTTAGTCGCTCTGGTGTCATAAATTTGTTTTATCCTTTAAGAGCATATTATTGGCTAAAGATTAAATAATTTTTTAGACTTGTGAAATTCAGTGTTGAGATTTCTTACATATTTAGTAGTAAACACCTCAATTAATAGCTCAATTAGTAGCGTCGTTAGGACTTAATCTCGATTTAGGCTGCTAAATCGGGGTCGGGTCTTCACAACTGAAGTTGTTGCCTTCTTAGCGGCACTATGGGGTTTAGAAAGTTGTGTTGTATTTCTCGTTCAAGATCTTAATTCAGATACTATTAATTTTATGGATATACTTCAGTATGTTAACATAATATGCGATAAAACACGTGTTATTTAAAAGTGACCTGATATTGAAGGTTAACCATTAAATGATAAACCTATGTTTTAAGTTAAGGTGGTATGTAAACCTAAATAAGTAAATGTAAGACCATATTTTGGTAACTTGCCAAAGTTACAAGTTTAAGGTTGAAAATGAACCTAAATAAGAAATTTACAACATAAAAGACAAGTTTGTCGTTTTATGGTTCAATAAACACCTTAAAAGGTAACTCCAACAACCATATCTAGTACTTTTGTAAATCTACCGTAAATAAACTCTACGTAACTAAAAACCCATCTCAATTCGTCTATCCGATCTCTCCTAGTTGTTCATCGATGGACGTCAAAAGGAGATCGACGAACAATAGCAAACCGAGAGTCAAGTTTATTGTCAATGAACAAAACTCTAAAGTGGTCAAGGCCTCTGACGCATTGCCGATGCCGCTTTATTTAACCAACTTCGTTTTCTTCATTCTCTATTTCTCTATCGTCGGCTTCCTCCTCACCAGCAGGAGCGAGAAGATCCAGATCAACATGCCTCTTCACATTCTTTTCACCCTAGACGCTAGCGGCCCAATTTCTCTCACCGGCCCAGTTCTTGAAGTAGGTGCTGCACATAAGGTGTTCGACGAAATGCCAGCAGAAGATGGAGAGATTATAGAGGCTGTAGTGAATGAGACCATTCCGTCGTACTCGCTCAAGTCGAAGCTTGGAGATTGCAAGAAGAGGAAGAAGAGATAATCATATATGATATCAAGCTCGAAGGTGATATTGTGTAGCCTGATAATGAACCTCTCAAAAGGTTAGTTTTCTATTGAGTTCGGTGTAGCTTAGTTTAGGTAGTAATTCAATGCCAGAAAACAAGGCCAGATAGAGTTACCTAGAAAAACGAAATGGGAGTAGACAACAAGAACCAGAATTGGCTCAAGACCCCAAACTTTAAAAATGTATTGAAGCCATAACTAAATCAGAAAACAAGAGAGAAAGCAAAGGCCTTTGCCTCGCTGTTCATCCATGCTCTCAATTTTTTGAGGGTTTCGCTTTCAATTCGTCAGTCGATTGATTTGTAATGTGTAGAATCACTGTCGACATTGAGATTATTCGCAATTTTTTTGTTTTTCGTTTTGAATATGGTGATTGATTTGATTAAGTTACTGTGACATCGGATATGATTGTTTGAATTCAACGTGGGATTTATTTTTTCATTAATGAAATCATCCTAGCATCAACTGTAATTTGATGAAAAGTGGTTTCAATTGCGTTTTCGTATTGTTCTTGATATGAGTTAACCTGTGTATGATGTCTGAATGTACACTTGGTATTTCGTAGATGTTACTGAAAGAGAGCTTATATAGGTTCAAGAAGCAGCAAGTAAAATGTCAATCAACCGTGAGCGACATTGCATCGGAAAAAGCTACAGCAGTCCCTAGAGCTGTTCCTGTGGAAGCTGCCAGAGCTCTTGCTCCAGCTGTCAAGGTTTTGAATGATACGGAAAGATTCCAACACATCAACATTATACAGAAAGCTCGGATCAAGTGAGTTATAGACCTGCTTCTAGAGGTTCGAATCAAACCTAAATTTTTCCTTCTTAATGTTCATCTCCCTAAGCACATCTTCCTTCTGACCTTTCACCTTCATATGCACTTCATTATGGTCCTTCGAAGTGAAAGTTTAGCCAAGTACAATCAGGTCAACTTTAGAACATTTTGTTCCTGTTTAGTAATATGACTTGCATTTCTACATTGGGGAGTGAGTTGATGCTTAAAATTTTAAAAGCAAAACAACTGAAAATATGCCCATCATATTTTCATGTGCCATTGATAGCTTGTTTATGCCATTAATCTCATGCAGAGCTTTAAATTTCTTGCTGTTAGGAATTCGAAGAAATTTGAATTTGAATTTGGCTAGACAGGGATGCATAAGAAGCTCGGGAAAAGAGCAAGATGATTTTAGTGTAGTGTAATGTAGTGTCTTCATGCCCACTACTCTCTGCTAAAGACCATTGCAATGTGATGTCTTCATTCCACAACTTCTATATGTAATATATAATAGGCAAATTTTTACTTTATAATAGCATTGTAGAATTTCTATTATCTAGATGACCAAGTAGTTGTTAATTTAAATATGTTATTAGATTGTTGAATTTCTATTGTGTAATTAGACTACTGTATGCATGTAGCTACTTTCTACTATTGACTTTCAACTTATGTATTATGCTATCTATGCCTTATCTTGGTACAATAGACTTTAAATTTGGACTTTTAATCGATATTTCTTGATAAGCACTTAGAACAAATACATATGTTATACTCGATAATTAATTCATGTCATTTTAAAGGATAACCGCGCCAAATGCGCGGGGTTCTACCTAGTTATAATACAGAAACTGGGCAGTTCATAGTTCATTAACATCCCGGGAAATTGATGTTCCTCTCATCTACAATCACAGCTTGTAAACATCCTAGACATCCAAATACTCCACCATGTAAACAAGGTAGCCATGCAGAACTTAAGCTATCATTGGAATCGGTGTGCCTTCAGCAGGTGACGATGATATTGATCGCAACAGCTCCAATGAGGAAACAATCCCCAAAAAATGTGAAAGGATAGTGTTTACAGATGCCTGAAAGAGGAAACAGTTTATATGTGAAATAATATTTTTCAACTTAAAGCAAGCTTAATGTGGTGTCTGCTTGTTTTAATCGAAGTTAAACTTTTTTGGAATTATCCTGATCCAAGTGCTTTAAACTTTGAAATATGGATCATACCAAAAGAAAATCACATCAAGAATATTTGTTGAAGCATCAAGTTCTAAGAATACTTGAGAGACCGTACTAGAAAATTGTTAAAATCAATACAAGTCTATGATTTTATATGAAGTAGCATTCGAACCCTTGCTTGTCAGTATGAATATGTAATTCAATGTACAGTAGTACTCAGACTCTTGCAAGATTAGAATGCATATGTGATTCTATATACAGAGTATTCAGACCCTTACTCTGTTCTTCTTTTAGGGGGACAATGTTCATATTTAATGAAGTAAAGTAGAATATTCTTTGTCGTATTAATTGTTAGATGTTCATTTGGAGCATATGGTCAGTTTAGGCTTTAAGAGCTTAAGGTAGCAAAGGCAGTGAAAGTTTAAATATTCTAGGATGGGAAAATGAATCTGGATTACACACTGTATACATCTATACTCTCAAGCTCAACTATGTTGTGTAAATCATATCTATATAAGGAGTTGTGCAATTCAAATACTCTAATTTCTTTAAACTACAGATAAATTAAGTTATTAGGAATACCTGCACTAAGAATACATCCAATGTAAGAACAGGACCGTAACCAGGAGAGAGATTCTGGTAATATGGAGTTGCTGAGGAAGTAAGAGCCTTAGCAACCAAAATTCCTACCGTGGCTTGCATGCCAAGAATAGCAGCACCCATACCCAAAAGATTCAGACCAATGTCATTCCTTAAACTTTTGACAACATCAGCACGAGGAGGAGCCTGTGCAAAATAAGAACGTGCAGAAGTTAAAAGATCATATATGAACCAAATCACTCTAACCATTTCAACAGTTGTATTATACATTAAATCCCTTTAATAATGAGATGGGACTGATATTAAGAGAAGGCCTTACCGAATCAATGTGAAGATATATAGAATTCATTCTTAAAAGGCAACAAGTTTTGTATCATTCAAGCAATTGAAGAAACAAATTCGCTAGAATCCCATAGAATTTCCGCAAGAACAAGCTCACATACCATGTGACATACCAATTGTGAAACACTAGAATCACCAATTAACCAATTTCAGTGACAAAAATACATTTCTAAGGTAAGTGTAAGCTTTGCCACAATTGACAACTGACAATACCTTTGTGACAGGTGAATGTATCCAAACGACCAGAACACAGAAATGAAAGCCGCAACAATCCCACCAGCCGTGGCATAAAATGTAGCCGGCGATGAAATCTTTCCAGTTACAATAACCGAAAATGAAAGAATCACAGCCGCCACAGCAGTGCACACTAGCTGCCCCCAAAACCCTAGACTACCTAACCTCTTGAAATACCTCGCCGCGCTCTCTAACCTTTTAGCTACCTACACACAGTACACATCATCATATATCAAAATCAAACTACTCCATAATTTTCAAATTCCAATCAACCACATTAAAAATTTCCCTAATCATTATGAAGTTGCAAAATTGATTAAATCGTAAAGTTGTTAAGTTTTTGAGAAACAAAAGAGTGTGTAAATGAGAACGAACCTGAAGGAGCTTGGCATTTTCGGCTTCGTCGCCTTGAGAAGTGAAGTTCTGGGAGACTAGAGAAGCTGATGGCCTTGCTACTATTTTGAATATGCACGATGTATGGTTTCACGTTGCTTTCCTTTTTGGCCGTCTATTTTGATTTGCTTGATCGTTTATGATTTCATGGTTTATAAGTAGCATGTAAAAAGTTTAAATATAACACAATCGTTACATCAAATTAAAAAATATGAATGATCAAGATCAATTTATAAATTTAAAATAAAAATTTATTTTTTTAAGTTTAGTAACATTCCTTAGGAAAAAAATAAATTAGAATTTTTAACCTTAAAAAAAAACTTAGTATATTATTTTATGATAAATTTATAAACAATTGTGTTACTGTAATTTATGTTAATACACCGGAGTATTGTACTAATTTTATTACTATTTCTCATGGACAGAATTTATACTTGTCCGCAAACATTGCATTGGCGAAGCACTCATGGAAAGAGTATAACAACTTATTTTGACGGTGACACGTGTCAATTAATGATTGGTTAAAATTTTCAGTATACTGATCTTACGCTAAGATCATTGTATCTGATTTTCGACTTTGTCCAGCGAAGAATCGCCGGAAAATCAAGGAACGGTGAAAAAAGTCTCTGCGAGGAAGAAACGGCGTCGTCCCGCGCATCACAACGCAGACCACCGGATCGACCCGCCGTTCGACGACGACGGCCACCGCACTGCGGCAGGCGTTGGAGTAATCGCCTCTTTCCAATTTGGATTGGACAGTGGTGAGATCCATGGGCTTTCTGACCTCTAGGAATCCGGAATCCGAAGAAGCACCGAGGCAAAGTGATGGCCGATCAAACCCAGCAAGATTCCCCAACACAACTCCTTTTGCTTCCTATCCAAACCCGCCATCAGCTTTTGCTACCTAATGTAAATATTTATTATTTATTAATCAAACAAATACACCACCAGAGTCTACTTACAAGTAATCGAAAAGAATCCAAATTTGAGCCTCATTTCTCAAAACCAAACCAACTCAAATACTTGCACAGAACAATTATGAAGTAGAAACCAAATCAAATTCGACTCAAGATTGTTACTTTCTCAAACCCAAAACACAAAGCAATAAGCAAATGTGTACGATCCAATCCCAAAAACCAAAACGTTCAAAATTGAATCGTTCTCAGATAGATGAGAGGTAACCATTCCTACGGAGCCAATTGAGAAATGTCTCCCACAAACCCCTTGACGAGGAATGAATAAGACGTGGGTTTACTTCAGTAGTCCTTTTGCGTCGTTAAGCTTCTTCGACTTCATTTGGGGCTGTCAAACTCCCATGGTTTCGACTTTCGAGGCCTATTGTGGCTGGATGAAGCTCGTCGGCCACCGTGTCCAAAGACCGAGAAGGTCGAGCAAGGAGGAGGTCCCATTGCGACACGTGTAAAATGAGAATATTAGTCTTGGGATGTACTCACTACCTAGGCTTTTGTTGGTCCCTGTCATTTAAAGACTAAACATAGTACCTCTAGGCCTCGGTATATATCTACTGGCAAACAGTAACAAACATGATTGTGGTCATATAAATATTAGAAATATCAGGCATTGGATCAACGACATATATGCCTACTTCATGTCTCGTGACTCTTGGTAGTTTGTAGTTGATGCTTAGAAAGAACTGAAAATAACTATCTTCGGTGCTTGAGGTGCTTCTCAAGCACACAGATATTAAAAGGTTATAAGCTTACTCTATGTCTGAAAGTTGACCAAAATACTTGATGACAGTTAACACCAATTTTGAATTAAGCTTCTCTTTTATAAATGAGAGATCCTTTACATTTACATCAAATACCATGCAAGATTATATGATTCTAATTGTACTGTACAAAGGGTTAGAGAGCCGTAAACTGGTCAAGTAAGCTTCAGCTTCAGTAGACTAAGCAGCATACTGATAAATGATTATAATGGTTGTGAGAAGCTTTATAAGTATCTCAGCTGCACCAGATTTTCTCATTTGTGTTGAACCAACTAAGGTGGAAAGTACCTGGACTTCCAGTTACCAATTCACTTATCCTTTGTTGGCTTTGAAGCTTTCAAAATCATTTGCTGCTTCGATAAGATCTCCGCAATGTGTTGGCGGCCAAATAATTGAGAACTTTTCAGAATCAGGTTTCTTGTAGATGAATCTACAACATAGCCTTGTCCTGGCATCCACTGTAGTAATTGAAGAAGCAGGTCCTTTTTGTCAGGGTCTGATATATAACGCGAAATGGCCATTTGAAATATTTTCTGTGGGATGAGGAAAGATATGTAGCCATATGAGTTCTCAAAATTGGTGCAACATAAGAAGAGATAAATCAAAAAATCAAAGAATAAAGTTAGAGTTCAGCCACTAATTTCTTGAGAGGACGCCACACTCAACATAGACTTGTAGAATAAACTTTCAAGGGTTTGACAATGATGTCCACCTAAACTGTGGACAGCAGCACAGACGCCCAGTAGGCATAGTGGCTTATCACTCATACCACCAGAAATGTTACCAAGTCTTATAATGCTCTAGATATGCATGCCTATATCATATAAGCAGAAGCAAGTTGCATCTAGAGAAAATGGCCCGATAGAATAGCAGCACTCTATATAACTTACCTGATCAATCTTGCAACCAGAACCATCAACAGCCTTCAACACATCATTTATCAAGTTGATGTTTCCCATTTTCATGAAGGCAGTTGAAAATTTCATAATAACAAGCTTAGAGATCAACCCTGGATTATCCTGACCAAATCAACAAGATATAATTTAAAATAGTCGAGACAAAAAATTGTAGTGCCCAGGAAGAAACTTGTTTCAGCAAGAGTAACTAACCTTGACTACTACATAAGCATCTTTAAGAAGCCTTCCTGCTACGAGAATGTGTAGAATCTTCTCATGAAGAGCCTTGCACATAGTCCGCTTGCTATACCTCAGCATACTGTAGACAGAGTATGCTTCTGAATATGCTCCAATCTTACCAAGGCGAAACATTAATAAGGAACATAGTTCCTGCAGTGCAACATAGTGTTAGTTACTTACAATTGATTCTGGCATCATCTTTACACCATCAAGCATTCTGAACTTTGATTGGCTAAATAGCTTTCTTTAAGGTTTCCATCCGTGGTTCACTATATCTCTTGTTTCCTTTATCGCTTTCATCTTTAATTGAGAAGCCTTTCCTTCATTTTTTTTACTTCTTTTATCGAAAAGAAGGAAGGTCAAGTGGCAGCATTAAGCAAGTATTACCAACAGATTTATCTTGAAAGAATAACGTACCTCATCTGGTGGGTAACCTTTGTTATTCATGTCCTCCATGGTCTTGTAAGCAAGCATGTATAACTTCTCCTTACAGAAGTACTTTATTAGAATATGAAAGGTATTATTATCGGGTGTGATTTTCAATTCATCCATTTTTCTCAGCATTTCCATTACACTATCCATTTCACCAGCTCTGCAATAGGCACAGATCATTGTATTCAACATAACCAAATCATATTTGTCACCGGTTCCTTCAAAATCCTTAGCCAACTGCTTTGCATCATCTATAAGTCCACCTCTGCAGAAAGCTGAAATCATGATACTGTAGGCATATCCATCTGCAAGTGGGAAAAAAGTCATTGGAGCACTAAATTAAAAATTAAACTCTCCTCCATAGGAAGGAAGGTCTTGCAAAAAAAATTAGAGGAAGTATTTTTTAGAGCTTTAGAAGGCTCCATAAGTATCTATACTACTTGTGGCTGCCAGTATTTGTTAAAGAACGAGTATTCACGAGCACGGTTTCTATAATTTAGGCAATGTAAGAGCAAAATAATTTGTAAAAGAATACCGGTAGTGACCATACAGACAAATGAAGGATATTTTCTTCAGATTATCAATTAACAGCAGAAATAGAGGAAGCACACTTTCTCATGGTTTGTACAACACACAAACTTTTGAAGAAAAAAATTGCATCTGTCCTAAAGGCTGTTTTAGTGAATTCTGTGTGGAAAACAATAATATTCTGAAAATTAACGAAGTGCTTACTGAGAGGATTAGCCCTGGTAAAACCTTCTTTTTTAACAACAAAAAAAAGATAGTAAAGTATACCTGTTCGGACAGATTTCTCCTTTATTTCATCAAAAACTAGTTTAGCATCTTGAATTCGCCCAGTCTTAACAAGAGCATCCATCAATAGACAGTAAGGCATCTACAAATAAATTGTAAGGATGAGCTACAGGAGAGATTAATACAGAATTTAGGAAGGAGAACTAAAAATCATGCATCGATGAGTGATGAATAGTACACCCTGCATCGTTATTTTGCCAAAAAAAGAAAAGCAATCCCCTTTGATCTACAAAACTCCTTCCAATAAGAAACCATTAGAAGAAAAAAACAAAACCATAAAAATCATGGCAGAATAGATGAGACTTGGAATACACCAGGTAACTTCGAGGTAAGGATTTTTACTGTACCTCATCTTCAGCATATCCCAAAGCTTCCAGTTCGGCTAATAACTCCCTCGATTTATCAAACAACCCACCTCTGACATATGTCTTCAATAGAGTTGTCAAAGTAACCTGCAAGGATTTGGTGGAGAGATTGAGCTTCCAACTTTCACAACCCCCAACTTTATTGAAGGCACACAAAATGGAATCCTAATATAAACTAGTGTGCAACAGATGCACGTTTGAACTTCTCTCTTATGTCTCCTAGACACTTAGACCTCTATTGACCAAAGTTTATTGAAGATATAGGTTTGTAGCTTGTTAAGCAAGCAGTTCTTTCACTGAGATGTTAAAAAAACCATTTGATTGTAGATCATAATTTACACTTTAAAGTATTATTATTGAGTGTATTTTGAGTATCTGATATCTAGGAAAAGGCGCCACCCTTCCGACCATGTGTCAACTTTACTTTCAGCAAATGTAGAGGGAATATATGATAAATGAGTCCAGTACTCTAGTTCCTGATGCCAACATATTGCTCAACTACCAATGAAAGAGCATTTCACGGACCTATAATGTCCTCTAAAATAAATGAGACACATTCAACAAGATGAGCTTTCTCAATTTTTTTATTTGTTCTGTCAACAAGAAAAGGACGTTTTATTAGAAGAAGCACCCCAAAGACCATCCTCGCTAATCAAGTTAAGTAGAAATCAGCAAGCTAACGGGAAGAACCTACAAAATCTCATAAACAGAACACCCAACAGAATATCCTTGCTACTACAGCTACCAAAAGAAAAATAATCCAAAAGGAATAATTGCTATCACCGGTTGTCATGAACGCCCACAGAACAAGCCAAACCTCACCAATCTTAAAGCACTGTCACCCCCACTGTCATATGCCATGGTGAAACCAAGGAAAAACACACACCTACTGGTAAGCAGCCGAATGGGATTTTGCTTTCTTTCCTTTTCCCAAAGCACGGAAAACTAGTACACAGCAAACCAGAACACGACTTTGGTATGACACAACAACAAATTTCCCTAGACAGCAGGCTCCATAAATTCTTAACAAAAATGGAAGTGGAGGAGAACCTGACCCACACTCTCCTCCCCAACTGTACATATAATGCAACAGTGAAGCATAAAGCAAATAATAGGCTTCATCCTTTGGACAAGAACACAGGTCATGACCCTCCAGGCCAACCAAAATAATTACTATTAGAAGTAACTCTGACTTCCAGATCTTAGAAGATAGCTACGTGCCTTTCAAAAAAGAAAAAAATAGAGGGAAACGTGATAAGGACTTTCTTTCTTAGACAATAAACTATTGCAAGCTTTGCAAGACAACATCCCTCACCTCATAGCTTCCACCTCCTACTATCTGCTCTTGAAAAGTACAAGTGATCTTCAAAATTTCTAACACAATGACAAGCTCATTCATTTTCATGTCAGTAAGGTTTCTGCTATATCTATTCCAGCTACAACGTTACTGAGAAGTGAGAAGCATAAATCAATCTACAAATACTCTCCCGATGCTTCTGGACAACCTATTGAAGCTAGGAAACAATAGTTACACAGAGTTTCGTCCAATCAATTACCCACTTAGTTAGAACTTCACTCATCCCCTATTTTCTTAATATGAGAAATGCCTTGCATAGACTTTATATTATATATTTAAAGAAGCTCTTAATACAATGTATATATCATTACACAAAGATTAGACTCCCAATGTGGGAAATTCAACAAATACAATGTGTGGGCGGCTTTCTTGGAGTTCAATGACCGTTTTAGTGAATGACCAAAAGATTACTATGTTGTATTTTATGCTACCAAATTTGACCCACAATGCTTCTGTCACTACTCACTACTTATTTAAATCACTATTCAGATGTCTCAGTTTATAACTATGTCGATTTGACATATTAGAAATGAAAACTATTACTAACAGGAAAAATATTCAGAGGAAACGTTCATGGCAGTTGAATATAAACCAACCTTATTAGGTACTAACCCTGCACATTTCATATCTTGTACCAAATCATCAGCCTTTTTGTAGTTCCCACTTATAGAATAAGCATTGAGCAAAGAGCTGTAATGGAATGCATTTGGTACATGGCCTTCATCCTTCATCTGTTTGAAATAACTTTCTGCTTCCTCCCATCTATTATTCGAAGCGCAGATAGCTAGAATTGTACCATATATCACAACGTCCATCTGCACCTCATTATGCTGTAATTCTTCAATTAGTTCTAATGCCTTTGAGTAACCATGTTTCAATTTAATGCAACCTGAAAGCAGCTAAAGATGGTAGGAGATTATATTAATGGAGGTTAAATTAATGAATAAGCAATTCAAGTTTCAAGCAGCTTATGCTAATCAGATGAACAATGATTTCAGAATTTAGCATCTACAGTCAATAGTTGAAGTTTATAAATATTTGAAGCTGGACATCACTTATTTCAAGGAATTAAGTTTATAAATATTTTTCTACATAAAATCATATAGAACTGCATTCTCATTTTCTTTTAAAGTAAAGAGCCATTTTCAAGGAATTAAGTTTAAGTTACATTGTCTTTACTACATTCACTATCAAACATGTTAAGACAACAACTTTGATAGATGCAAAATCCACTACCATTATTTCACTAGACAGTTATCCTGCTGAACAGTAATTTCAATCTGTGCTTTTTTAATCAAAGTGCTCGCCTGGGAAAATTGTAGAGTGAATATTTACAATATTATTGAATTCATACCGTACTATAGGTGACAGCATCTGGTGTCAATCCATCATGCTTCATCTGGTGAAATAGCTTAATACTGCCATCAAACTTGCCACACCTGACAAGACTACCAAGAACTGAATTGCATATGTGAACATTCTTTCTGGTTGATTCATCTTGAATGCTACTGTATATTTCTAGTGCTTTAACAGGGTTTAGGCTCTTTCCCATGAATTTTATGTAGCTACTATAGGATGATGCACTAACTTTCCCATTTTGTTGCATCCATTCAAAGAGCTGCAATAATTCCAAATAGAAAAAGAAAAAAAAAACTATATTAACACCTCAGATTATACGCAAAAACTTGTATTCAATCTGCTAAATCATAATAAAAAATATGGGCTAAATAAAGACAGCATATATTGTTTGAGATTAATAGTAACTAATGTGCATTGGGAGAGCAAGACAGAAAGCCTTAGCAACATTACGAGCACATTCAAAACCTTAAAAATGAAATGAATTTTCAAAGGACTGACTTCAAAGAAAGTTAGATAAATACTCTCATGTATAACAGACTAAAAATTGCAAGCTAGTTATAATAACAAGATTAAGTGTCTTAAAGTCATAGACCTGGGAAAGATCATCCCATTTCTTCAGCAACCCAAAATGGCGCATTACAGCGTTTAAGTCTTGAACCTTCAAACTTGCACCTAATCTGAGTCCGAAAATTCATGTGAGTCAGTCCTTTGTTCATATTTTTTTCTGGTCTAAAAGTCCTTGTTCATATATTTCAAAGAGACAACATCTTTCAGACTTGAAAAGAAAAGAAAGGAACATAACACAATTCAGGGTTGGTAGTCAGATAAAGCTGCGAATTACAAATCCCAGATACATTAGAAAGAAATAAGAAATGAAGGGTACCTTGTAAGTGCGGATTCCAAGTCGGGGGATTGTTGGAGTTGAAGAATAGCAGACTGTCGAGTTGAATAGTGGTTGGAGTGCTGCGGCCTTGCGACCCTCCGAAAGGGCTGTCTGTCAACAGTTGTGGCACAGCAAACTGTTGTGCTCCATGGTGTGACAACCGAGATAGGAACAGAGTTACGATGGCAGAGGACATGTTGGACGCCAATGCCGCTCAGCGCTGCCGACACCACTACCTCCATTAGAAAATAGAGACCCTGGCGGCGACAGAACAGTGAATATTCACCCAAGTCTTAGTAATGGCATGCGTCTGTATTCGAAAACCCATAAACCCCATACTACACCGACTAACTGAGCAAAATAAAGACAAATCCACAATCAACAAAAACTGATTCAAAGCTTCAACTTGGACAACTTACAGAGCCTCTCTGCAGCTACGAGCCAGGAGACGAGTGTGTGTGCTTGGGCACTTGCGATTGAGAATTTGAGAATGAATGACAAAACGGCCAGTCTAGTACCAGTCTTGTGGTGGCTCCGCCCAGATCGTCTGCTTTTATTTTCTGTCGCTTCAAACCTCCAAGGTGTGTCTGTTTTACACTGTCCTCGTTCTGAGGGAGGGGGATGTATTTTAAAGAATTTTTAAGCATTCTTTATAATTTATAAATTGTAGTAGATTTTTTTAAATCTACGAATTGTTTTAATTTTATATGAATTTGAAAGAATTATTTTTATAAAGATTTAGTTGGATTTGTAAGGATTGTTCAAATAATTAAAGTCTAATAAAAAATTAAAATGTTAAAATATATTATCACATATTCAAAAATGAAATGCACTATTTTTGATCTTTTCAATATTGTGATCACACTCTTGAGTCTTGAATTGGCATCATCATTGTATCTTTAATTTACGTTCTTATTATCTTGATTCTCTTTAACATTCATTGTTCCATTATTAAATAATACTGTCATTTCCGTAGAAAATAAAGTTCTTTATTGTTTGAAAACAAAAATTATAAACACTTCTATATGAGAAAATTTGTATGCACTATAATGGATCACTCAATATTTTAAATTAGAAAAGACTGATAAATGACGAAGACATCTCATTGGTATAAAATAAGATTTTGAGAACCATTTTAATAATATTTATAAAGTCGTAGTAACTACACCAAAGTTTATACCCTATAGAAGTTAATTATTGAAAGTATATGTAGAAAAAAAATTGAAAAGGGGGGACGCTTTAAAGACGTATGTAAAAAAAATTGAGAGAGAGAGAGAGAGAGAGCGAATACATCAAATTTTTTTAAGGATTGTTTAAAATTTAGATCGAATACATTAAGATTTTAAAGGATTTTTAAAATACAAAACAATGCTACCAAATCCGTGATTGAATACACCTCCCTAAGTCGGGACCCATGTTTTAATTTTATTTGACTATTGCACCCTCTTATATTATAATTCTTAATTATTATAAAAATATTTTAATTCCATGTGTTAATTTTAAATGAGCTTATATAAAATTTTAAGAGCTTATCTGTTATACATTCTTATATTAAAATTAGGATAGATGGCCATAAGTCATCCATGACTTGAAAATGAATATTAAAATCTCATGTTTGATGGTAATCCTGTGTTTTAATTTTAATTGAGCTTATATAAACTCTTAAAAGCGTGTTTGTTACACATCTTTATATTAAAATTCTTATCATATTATAAAAATAACTCAATCTCATGTTTGATGTCATAAAAGACTATTTTAAATAAGTTTATATAAACCATTAAAGAGATTAAAGCACAATTTTGACATTCTTATACAAGCGGTCAAAAACTTGCTCCTTATATAACACTCCTTAATATAAAAAATATATTATCTCTTATATAATGAGTCCAAGAAAGTAATGCTCTAATTTTGACACTTTGATAGTATCCCCAATAAGTTCTTTTTATTATGAACATTTGAGATTTGTCGAAGTGGCTACTACAATGTGACTTGTTCATTATCGAAGTTCAACAGTTTGATTTAGGGCTGTTAATCATTTTCAGATAGTTCGGTTATTAGTTCGAACTGAATTTCTTTATCTGTTTGATTCGGTTCTCCTATTTTTTTACACCAAAAAATGACCAAAAATAATTCGGTCCGGTTTATTATTTGTTTTTCTTTTAAAAATAAAAAAATTGAAGAAAAATCTAATGAGATGAGATGCGAATGAGATCGGACTCGTTTGTCGGAAATGGTGAGATCACTGAGATGATATGCTAGAGACGACAGTGAGAGACGGGGATGTGCAATGCCGGTCGCCAGTGCGTCGTCGTGACAGATAAGGAGACGGGCTTAACGCGGGGTCGTTGGGCAACTCGGGGTCGGGGAGGCTGAGAATCTGTGATGTTGAAGTGAGAATGTGATATGTCGAGTGAGATGCTGAAAGAGAGCATTGAGGTTGGCCGGCGAGATGCGGTGAGGTCGGCCGGCGAGATGAGGCAAGGTCATTGACTCTAAGTCTGAGAGAGAGCACTGAGACTGAGAGGGAACTCGGTCGGGTTGTGCGTTGCAATATCAATTAGGGCTTTTACTCAATTGAACTAGGGTTGTGCTGCGCATTACTCAACAAAACATAAAACGATATCATTTTTCAATAGTTTGGATTAAACGGTTCGGTTCGGTTTTCACATATCGAAAAATCAAAACCAAATCGATTTTTTTACTTTTCGGTTCAGTTTTTGTGTCGTTTCGGTTATTTTCGATCTCGACTCTATTTTGGCTCGTGTTTTTTCGGTTTATAGTCCAGAAGTCACATCCCAAGTTCAACTCCTCCCTATCCATAAGCATGATATCGCTGTAATGCAAAAAGATAAAAATAAAGTTCTTTTATTCTCACCATGGCTCAACAAAGAATTTTAATTCCTTCACTCTTCAGAGGGACTTTGGACACGCAATCTAGATTTTGAACCTTAATATAGGGAACTTAAAATGATAAGAAAAAAATGGATAAACTGACAAATGAAAAAAAAGAAGTTCTATTGTGTTCTAAAACACCATTTTTTAATCTCTGTTAAAAAAAATTCCTTCTAATTCAATATGACGAATATTTGAAAATGTTTTGCATCTGATGTCAATCTACATCATTTATTTGATGCTCAAATCACTTTAAGACACGTGGCATTTTAACTAACCGTTTTTTTTTTCTTCTTTGTTTTTTACTTCCGTCTTCTATCTGAGAATATTGAACAACGCATTGACTTCTCTGTTGACACTCAGAAGTTGTTCTTCTTCTATCACCCATATCCATGAGATAAGTGACTTCATAGATACTAAGTCATTTAATTATCTCTATAACGTACAAGCTGGTCTTATGATTCACAATTATTGGTTGGGTGTTCTAGCTTTTTCATTATTAGATTTCGTCTTTTTTAGGTGATCTATCTTTTCCTCATTAGATTTAGCTTTTATTTGATGGTTTATCGGAGCACAAAAGTCCAAAACCTTGAAGACAACATTCATGTTTTGCCTTTCTCTGCTTTTGCGCTAAGTCAGTAAGATATTGAGATCACTCAGTTCAGTCTTTCCAACCTTTTATATCTAAGATGATTTTTTTCTCAATTAATTGAGTTGATTTTGGTTCCAATAGATGAACTATGGCTTTGTTTCTTCTTCGTTTTCCTCTTCATCTTATATTTCTTTCTTTTCGATGAGTTTCATCTTATACTTCTTTCTTGGACAAGTCTCTTTTGGCTTCAGGATCATTTCCAACAGGATTATGTAATAAGAACCGGTCCATAGATTAGTAGAGATTTACTCATAAAAGACCAAGTTATCTCAATTTGGTAGAAAATTAAATCCTAATTAAATCTTTCATCTCCCTCAATCTCATCAACAACCATCTATTCTCTCTTCCGCGCCTCCAGGGCCGGACCTGCAAATTTGAGACTTGAGGTGAGAATTAAAAATAGTGCTCTCTCATGGTCATACAAAAAAATGACAAATATATAAAATTATGTTACATAGGTATCCAAACCAATCTACTCTTATGTTGTTCTCGTATCTACAAGAACAAATTCAAGTCAACGTACACGAACATTTATCTTTGATTTGTTAAACATAAATGAAATACAAAACTGTAATCAAATATTTTATAAACCAAACCAATATAAGTTTATGTTTTGATCGACATAGTACATAAATAAATAAATAAAATTAACAATATTCAAACAGTATACATAAAAAGAAAACTGACATTCATAACAATACTAATAAAAATGAAAAAAAAATCCACAGGTCATAACTTCTTTTCTTAAATGCATCACAAAGTTAATTAAATATTTTCATCTCGGAGTTTTTTAAAAATATTTTTATATACATAATTTTTCTTATAATTTATATACGTACATCTAAAAAAATTAGGTCCTTCGAAAATATGGTGTCTGAGGCGGCATCCTCTCTCGTCTCACCAAAGGATGGGTCTGCTTAAATATAATACAAAGTATCTAAATATTTGGTTACAGTGCCTTCTACAACTCATAATCATAATCATAGTAGTTTATGGTATAGTGGGGATGAAATGGAATTGGAATTTCTAGTTGGTTTGCAAGACCAATAATGTTTGGATAGTCCGTAGTGTAACTAGGTCAGCTAGGTGAATATTAGTATGACCATAGTCAATGTTTGCCAAACGAACACAGTTGAGTTGATCTGGGTAAGAGACATATATTTGAAAAGTTCAGCAGGTTAATCATTAAGGTCTCCCTTTCAGCGCTACTCTCTTCAAGTCTTTGATTAAACCAATCTATCCGAGCATCTAGTTTCTGCCTTTGAGCAATTGACTTATCCAATTATTAAGTGATGTCGTGAACATTTGCCACAACTGCATTGTGCGCGACTTGTTCTTAAGCAAAATGTTGTTGGTGCTGATCACGTGAGCCCATCAGCCCATTCAAAGTATTTTGTGAGACATCTTGTTGAGCCTGTACTTGAATGATTGTTGCAGCAACTTCATGGTGATTAGAAAGATTACTCATATATGCATTTAGTATTTGCAAAGACTCAGAGTAAAACACATTCCTGAAATCGCCTCCCACTTTCATTTGCAATTAAAAACGTGTATTGTTCTTATGATTTGAACACAAGACATTGACAACAAAGTATCACTGAAAATTGTGAAAAAAAAACAAAGAAACTCAGGTTTGCAATTCCCACATGGAAAATTGAGACACTGAATGTATGTCAACAAGCCTCTTCAGTGGCCTCCCACTTATACTTCGACAGTTTGACTTCCTCCTTTCCGGGCTGAAGAATTGAAGATCAATAGATCCGAGAGAGAAGATAGAAGAATAAAATTGAAGAAGACGTAGAAATGTATCAGTGTGTCACAAATTAATTTAGGCGTCAAACAAATGACGTGGACTGACTGTTCAGATGGAAAATTTTCTCTGAATATCTCATCCTCTCCATTGGCCGTGACTGGACTCCGGCGACTTTGACCGTTTACTAAATTCAGGCAACCAATGAACAGATTGTGGCAGTCGGTGACCAAATTTCTGTGACTTTGACTATTGAACGTTGACTTTAACAGTTGACCATCAAAGTCTGTTGAGGGTAAAGTTCTATTCACCCTCAATAAAACTTCTATTAGGGTTAATAGAAGTTCAACAAAGAAATTATATTGGGGTAGTTCTATTGGGGAAATAGAACTTCAATTGGGGGACAATAAAGTCATGTTAAAGCTCAATAATAGTCATATTGAGGGTGAGTAGAACTTCTATGGGGTTAGTAGAACTTATATTAGGGGACAATACAAGTCTTATTGAGGGTCAATAGAACTTTTATTGAGGGTCAATAAAAGTCTCATTGGGGCCAGTTGAACTTTAATTGAGGTTTAATAGAAAGTTTAGACTCGGGTTTTGAATATAATATAACAATTTTTGTCATTAGTTTATCACCGATAAATATAACACAATAGTAGTAAAATAAAGGGAAAAAATTGACCTAGTGAGAGTAGAGCGCGATTTTTTGTAGAAAAAAAGTTATTCCTGCACTGGTTGGTCCTCCATCACGGATTGGAGAGAGAGAGAGAGAGAGAGAGAGAGAGAGATGAAAAGGCAATTTTGACATGAAAAAGTGAAAGAAGGGAAAAAGTAGGGTAATTGAGAATCGTCTCTTAGAGGCATTAGGGCGCGTGAGAATTATGGAATCTCTTGGCCACTATGCTACTGAGAAATAATTCTTTAAAATCTAGGTGTGTGGTAATAAAACATTACACTTGGTTCTATACATATAAGACTAATATCAAATGAGTTGACAATTAATAATGAGAGGAGAACACACCTCAAATGCCTGGTTGAGATTTTCTCGAAACCTTCTAGCATTTCACTAGATTGTTTTCTTTGTTTTCTACATCCCTGCTTGACATCCATCGTGGTCAATATTATGGGAGAGATAAGGATTATCACAAAGATGAATGTCACATGAAGAATCATGATCATCCTGGCCAAAATCCAAATTAGGAGCACTGAACTGGAAAGACGATTGAGTTGTAACTTCACAAATAATTAGTGCCTACATTTACTGAAGAAGAAGAACCTTGACATATGGAACTCAAAGCGACGATGGGGAATTGCTCAACATTGGGATGTAAGGAAAAACACATGATTTATATACATGTTCTCCAAAAAGGTACGCTTAATCTTCTTCTCCCACTACTCTGAAGCCAGGTTTCGCATATTAATGGGTGGTAATTTTTCATATTTCTTTATAATAACCAAGCTAGCCCTAATATGGATGTTAATTTAGGAGAAAACAACAAAGAGGTGAAACCCATGTTTACACTAAAAGGACATCCATATGAGATGTGGAGGCGTGGAGCATTTCTTGTACTGTTTTAGAGAAGGCAGAGGAACTTTGGAAGGATTTCCAAGGTATCTAAACCATCAACAAGCTTGTCGATAACTGGTTTAAGTCGCAGTTCTCCTTCCTAGATGATTGTGATTATGTAAAATTAAAGACAAAAGGCCTTTACTAAATGGCCGACAAAGAAAAGCAAAAGGAATCTCAGCTCTACTGAGAATCACGCCAGGTGCTCAAAGGCCTCCATCGAACACGTGAAAAACAGAAAAATGATCCCTACAGTTATTACAACAATTTTAAAGAGAGAATATCCCTAAGGAAGGTAGATGGAAGCTTCACTTGATTTCCACATTGGCCTTGTTCTTTTTTTTCTTAGAGTTCTGAGGCATTTTATCATTCAAAGAATCCAAAAATTCTTTGGAAGGGTCTGTGAAGGAAACATTGCCCAAATAATCTTCCATGTTTTCATTATTTTGGGTAAAGTCTTCTTCTTCTTCTCCTTCATCTTCGTCTTCATCCATCATAGAAGCGGGAGTTGAGGAAATCTTAGAAGAAGTTTTCTTGAATAAGACAGCTACATTGTCATCAATTTGGGAAGAGAGCTGGTGCAATAATTTTCCTTAAGTTCTCTAGCAGAAGCTAAAAGGAAAGCGGCTTTTAGATTCGCCAAGGATGGAATAACAAAATCCTTTTTGGGCTCTTGCTGAGGAAAAAATTCTTTTTCTACCTTCTTGAAGGCAGCAATATACTCCTTTATCTTGATTAGAGGAGGATTATAATCAAATCTAGACCACCATTTATAATGGAATTGGTAGTTAAGGGATAAAACTCATATTTCTAGGTGACAGACTGAATAAGTCCATTGCCAAATCCAAGGGAGGCTGAATCTTGCAATAAAGTGGAGAAGATTACTCCACTGATCACTCTGACTCCGCTAAACTTAGGGTTATTCATAATATACTCTTCATAAGATTTTGAGAGTTCCTCAGGAAGGTAGTCCTCTCCTGTACTCATAGAATGGAACCAGCTATAGAACCAATAAGGAAGTTCCTGCTTTAAAATAGTGGGTTCTATCCTTATGAACCATATATGTTTTTCAGCCTTATTTTGATAATAAAAGGCCTTGCTCCAAGCTTCCATATAATCCTAATAATTATAACTGGCTCGGATAAATTTCAAGTCCATTGACTTGTTAGGGTTAAGACTCCATTCTAAGGTATGGATAATGCATTGAATAAACGCTTTGCTGAAGGAAATATCTTTAGTATGCTTGTTTTGGTTCATATGATGAAATTTTACTGAACCAGTTTCCATTAGGATGCATTCATAATATCTTATATTTTTCTTCCCTAAAAGAGGGAAATTAGTTTCAGGTTCAAAATACCTTTTTGCCAAGTATTAGGAGAGTTAAAATATCTCTCATCTCCTTTCCGAAGGATAATAATTTGTTCTTCTAGAGGTTTCTTTAGACCTGGAAGAACAGGTTCTTTAGGAGATGTTGAAAAGCTCTCTTGGGTCTTACCAGAAGATAAATAATCCACTGCATCTGTAGGCTTACTTCTTCTAGATTAAGAAGGGGAGGATAGTTTGAATAACTCTGAGTGGCAAAGTTTGGGAAACTGCTTTCTCCTCTGCCTCTGCCTCGTCCGTTGGAAGAATATCTTCCTCCTATCGAGCCTCGGCTGAACTGGCTCATTTCGTATCTATAATAAATTCTCTAGTTAAAAAATCAAGGAGAGAGTTAGTTTCTCCTATAATAAACTCAATTTTGAAATCAAATATAGATAATATAGACTGCCATCTTGCAAATATTTGTTTAGAAGCTAAATTTTTAACGTCTTTTTCAAGAACATCTTTAGCTTCTTTACAATCAACTCTTAATAAAAATTCTTGATTTAATAAATCATCTTGGAATTTTGAAATACAATTGAAAATAGCCATAATTTCTTTTTTTATAGTGGAGTAGTTTTTCTGGGCATCATTCCACTTTCTAGAAGTATATCTGGATAATATTTCCTTTTTTGAATTATGAAATTTTTGCTTTACAATTCCTCCATAACCTATGCTTGAGTCATCTTTCTCAACAATTTTAAAACTGGTTGGTGAGACAAGAGCCAGACAATGGAGGCTTTTTATTTTAGACTTAATAAGTCTTACTGCCTTGGTATGGTTTTCATTCCAAGGAGGAGGATTCTTCCTCAATCTCTCATAAAGAGGAAGGCTGTTAATAGACAGATTTTTATAATATTCAGCAATATAATTTAAGCTTCCTAAGAAGCGCTGGAGCTGAGTTTTGTCCCTAAGTTCATCTGAAAATTTTTCTGCGAATTGAATAGCTCGCTCAACAGGGATAATTCTTCCTTGTTCAATTTCTTGACCAAGAAAGCGGATTTTTGTCTGGAAAATAGACATTTTTTTAGCAGATACAACAAGACCTGCTTTTTAAATAAGATTTATGAAAATATTTATATGCTTGAAGTGTTGGTCAAGCGAATGTGAGAAAATAAGGATATCATCTATATAAACAATAGAAAAAGAAGAATATGGTGTGAAAATATCATTCATAATATTTTGAAATTCTGAAGGAGCGTTTTTAAGCCCAAAGGGTATAACATTCCATTCATAGTGGCCAAAAGGTATTGTAAAGGTTGTTTTATATCTGTCTCTTTCAGCAATTTGGATTTGCCAATATCCAGACTTTAAATCAAATTTTGAGAAAATAGAGGCCGATTGAAGCCTAGATAATAAGTCTTTTTTATTAGGTAATGGATACCTAATCCATTTGATAACCTTATTCAAAGGTTTATGATTGATCACTAATCTAGGAGTTCCTCTTTCAATTTCAGCACTTTTATTAACATAAAAGGCTGTACAACTCCAAGGGGAGTAGGACTTCTTGATAAGTTTTCTCTCCAGGAGAGAATTAATTTTTTTTTACAATATTCGACCAGCTCAGATTCATTTGAGCTGGTCTGGCTTTAGTAGGAATATTTTGTTCCTTAAAGTCAAGTTCATAGGGGAGAGTGATAATATGTTTTTTTCTTTCCCAGAAAATATTAGGTAAATCACTGCATATTTCCCTTTTAATAATATCAGATAAAGATTTAATCTGATTTTTGGCGGGAGTTAATTTGAGTTATAATACTCATAACTTTTAAATCAGATTGGATAAAATTTATTTGATTTTCTTTGAAAATAAGAGTATTTTTGATCATATCAATCTCACGAGTTTGAGGCTTAGAGATAAAGTCAAAAATGATCTTTTGACCTTCAATTTCACAAACTATCTCCTCATTTGTTTTCATAAAGGGCTCAAGAAGACTAAGGAAAGAAGTTCCCAAAATAATTTGTTGTGTCAGACCTTTGACCATAACAAATGGGGTTTTGAAACACATGCCAGAATTGCAAATATAGGCATTGGATAATTTATACCTGATTTTTAGTCTTGATTCATAAACAGTGTTTAAGGACTGTGATGATTTATCATAATATCTCGTAGGGATTACCCCTTCACTGATACAATTTAGATTCTGCTCCACTGTCAATAAGAGCGATCCTTTTTAAGACATAGTCTTTGTCTATGACAATAGTAACATTAGAATACCATTTCTGGTAAGTTACTTGGTTAATAATGTTGAGAAATTTCTCTTCAACCAGACTAGAAGATTCTTCTTGTTCAGGAATAATCTTGTTGATAATTTCTCGAAGAAACTTGGTTTCTATTTTTAAGTTATTTACTTTTGCTCTTAAGTCAAAAATAGAAGTTTCTCTTTCTTTGATAATATTTACCTCTATTTTTATGGAGTTAATTTCTTTCTGTAAGTCAGAAATAGAAACTTTCTTGGAAGAATGGGTCTTTAACCCATCAAAGACTTCTTTTAAGGAGTACAACTCCTTTGGAATATAAGGGGAATCTCGAGCTTTATTCTCCCTTTTTACTGTTTTCAAATAATGCTTGATCATATTCTTCTTGGTTTCAGGATCTTGGATCCCATTAATTAAATCAAGAAGAGATCTTTCTTGGGTTGTAAGCACGTTTATGCTTAATCTGTTCATCTCAAGAATATCTTTGTAATGATTTTTATTACAACCACAGTCTAATGAGGATGAAGACTCAGAATCAGAACTGTCAGAATCTTGATCAATAATGTTGACCTATTCTTCCGACTCACTGTCAGAAGGATTTAGAAAAATTGCTAAAAGTTGATTTTTTAGACCTTTATCAGAAATCTCATTAATTTTCTTTTTGGTCCAGCATTTATTAGCATAGTGGCCTATTTTACCACATTTTTTGCAAATAACAGTACTGGAAGAATTCTTGGAATAATTCTTCTTATAATATGGTTTTGAATTTCGCTTTTTCTTCTTTTCCTGAGGGGGAAAAGATTTCTTAATAAAGCGTTTTTTTTTCTTTAAATAGAATTTTGAATCTGTTCCCTTATGTTTATTAGGGATTTGGAAATCAAAACCAAATTGCTCACAAAATTCACCAATTTCTTTTTTGCCAGTCAAATGTTGACGTTTTAATTAAGGTTTAAGCTTAATATCGTTGCAAAGGAATAGACATTCAGCAACGTATTCCCTGATGAGTTGATCATAGGTATACTCATAATAAGGAATGGAGTTTCCTCCATGCTTTCTCAAAATACGGTCTTTGACCGTTTGAGCAAAAATAGCAGGAAGGCCTGCAATGAACTTCTCCTTCCAGAAGTCAGCATTGGCATCTGTCCTGATCATAACTTTGGACAAGAATACATCCTTATACCACCTGAACTGGGTTAAGGTAGGGCATTTCAGATTCACTAATAAGTCTTTGTTTCTTTCGAAGGATACTGGGTTATTGAAAGGACCCAACCCCGATTTAGCTCCCTAAACCGGAATCGAACCCCTTCGAAAACACGAACCAACAAAAACTTTTCGAAATTTGGGCAGAGTTTCGCTACTAACGTAGAATTTCCATTACCTGCACGCGGAAAATACACTTCATCCTATGCCACAAAAATCAAACCGTGGGCACCAATCCCATCCGGATTTCTCAATATATCAACAGTAAAGTAAAGTAGTAAATATATATACACTTTACCGAAATCCAGAGTAAAATCGTATAACGTATTCAACAGGAAGCTCAGAGCGACATCTAATACATAATCGTATACGCATACCACAGTAGGTAGAACAATAAACCTACTGGATGAAACAAAGTAGCTCGAGCACTATGTCTCCGACCACGACGTGCGACACCAGAGCCTGAACTGCAAACTGGGCACGGAAACCGAAAAACCCAGGGGAAAGACATGAAACACGTTAGAGTGAGTGGACGAAAATAAATGTCTTTCACCAAGTAATATATATGTATAAAATCATATGCGAGTCAAATGCATAAGTAAAGAAATGGTACACGAGGGAGACTCCAACTCCTCACGCGTCCGAGTACACGAGGGAGACTCCAACTCCTCACGCGTACAGAGCATGCAATGTAAAATCGCGGAATCACTCATGGACTACCACGCGATAGCACAGTCTGAATCACGGGATCCCAGACCCACACGTGATTCCTAGCCAGAACGGCCTCGGGTCAGGATATCTGTCCTTCCCGGAGCGTACTCGGGGATCAGCCGAGAAGCTAAGGTGTATCGATACAATAACATATACTGAGACTGTACTCTGTGTAAACCAAATCATAAATCTTTTCTATGCACATGCTTAAAACATAATATGTACGTATATGTATATATTCGTATACGTATATTCGTATAAACATAATCGTAAAACACATGCTCGTAAAATCATAATCAATCCGCATGCTCAAGTTCATAAATCATAAATAAGGACTCGCAATCAATCCGTGAAAATAAAGTGTCCACTCACAGACTGGCGTAACGCGTATCGCGTTAACCCGTGATCCGGCGGAATGCCCCTCGCCAAACGAATGATCACGAACCCTGAATATTCACAATGTCCAATATTCAAAATCATAATCCGACAATACAAATCAAACCACGAGAAACCACCGTTCTCGGAAACAGATAATTCAAAGTCGACGAATCGTCGAAAATCCATATATACCACCTCAATACCTTGCTTTACGTTCGGACGCTCAACTCGAAAAACGAACCTCCCCACTGCGATCGGGGCGCGATTTCGAGTCAAACGACATGCGACTTGTCGAAAGTCAAAAAGTCAACCCGTTGACCGTTGACCGCCGTTGACCGCCGTCCACGGCGGCGCCATTGTTGACCGGAGAATTTCACGGCGGAGCTACCCTTGTTCCATTCCAAATCACCCACTGAGCAACTTTGTCAACTGCACCGAAGTCCAATTCTCACTCTAACACATCCAATTTCATGATAAACCAAAATAGAACACAAAATTCAAATCAAGAATTCTCCAAACACAAACCGAATTGAAACTCCAAACCTATGTGGTTAGATTCGTGGAGTGAAGAGCTTCAAAGCCCAGTAATAATTGCAGCTCGAATCGGCCAATTTCATACCACCCGAATTCACCCAAAAACTACCTATTTTTTGCCGGAAAATCAAGCTCCTCCGGCGAGCCACGCCATGGAGGAAGGTCGGAGTCGGACTAGGGAGACCGAGGCGAGGCTAAAGGTCTAAATCCCATGGCCTAGGGTGGCCGGACGGCGAGCCACCGCCCAAGGCCGCCGGTCACCGTCGCGAGTTCTCTCACCACCACGGTCAACCCGTGTTGACCTGGTCAACCCTCATGAATGAATGTTTGACTTGCCATAAATGGAAACCCCACTATTTAAACCTTCCCAAAAAGGAAACTCATGCTTATCCATTTCGGCAAACTTCAAACGCGCGTAACTTTCTCGTCGTAATTCCGATTCCGATAATTCTCGCGGCCACAAACTCGTCTCGACATATTCTTCAATAATCACTCAAAGTCAAATACATCGGCCAACCGAATAAAAAGTCAACCCTTCAAAGCAACACACATTAAATCGACTAAATAATCAACAAACGGCAAAATTCGCAACTAATTCCTCGTAACTCCAAATCATGCTCCGGAAGTTCCCACGAACTCGAAATTAAATTCTGAACAACTTCCATGAAGAAGCCGAAACCAAATTCTTGTCCGGTAATTTAGTCGTTAAGTAGCCCACCATTTAAATCGGAACTTCAAATATTCATAATTAATTCCTCGGTCGTCTAAATAACGATCCGGAACGGCCCACGAACTCGTAATCACATGTAGAACGACTCTCGAGAAGAGATCCAGCTCCAATTCTCGGCCAATAATTTAGTCGTTAACAGAACCCTGGCGAGTAAATTCGTTATCGGAAATCCACGTCGAAATGCTAACTCGCGAATTGAGCTGATTCCACTACTGATTCTGTTCTGGGTCGTCACAGTTATACCGGGTTATACCCAACGAAAGCCAATAAAATGGAAGTAAGCAGTGTATAAACTGCATTAGAAATAGGAGTTTTAGTATATATAATACTGTCATGACCTTGTTCATCTTTCATGGTCATTGGAGTTTGAATAGTTTTAGTTGCATTAAGAATTTGTTGCTGTTGATCTGGAGAAATGATATTATCCCACCAACCACGAAGTTGGCCAACAAATCCTGCAACAATATATTCTGCAATTTGTTTATCTGAATTATGAGCAAATATGCAAACTGTAGAATACATAGTCATTCTATGAAGTAAAGTAATTATCTAATATTCAGACAATCCATCAATATTCCATTCATAGATGGTTCTACCACTAAAGCTAGCCATAATATTCAAATTTTCTTCTTTGAATAATAAGTCCTAAGGAGTAGCTAGGACGAGTATAATAATGCCTGGTTGAAGTAGTAGGAATTGATTTTCTGCCAAAAGCAGTGCTTCTTCCAAAAATATTTTGATTTATGCTAGGAATCTGACTTACATGATCCTTTTTAAGGTCATCTTCCATAGCAAGAATATCTGATTTATTATCTGAATCTAAGAATGTTTCTGAGATAATAGCTATTTGAGCTTTCTTCTCACCAGATTTATGATTACCAATTTGTAAAGATTCTAACTGCTGAGTTAGAATGGATACAATATCAATATCATTTTTATTAGGCATAGTGATCTTAATACTTGGCTTTATAATAGAAGGTTCTACTATTTTTGGAGTAGAATGAATAGAGGAAGATAATATGGATTTAGTATCCTGTATTATGGGAGGTTGAGTAATTTTTTCTAATTTTTCCTCCATTCTCCCAAGTTGAGAGCAAATAGTTTGTAGAGTTCAAATTTGTATAATTATGTTGCTTTTCATGACTGAAAGCAACGGACTCAATAATAGGTTCTCCTGCCTTTATTTTCAGATGTTCTGAAGGCGGATGAATACAGGTAATCACATTCCCTTTTGCTGTAGTCCAATTCTTTTCTAAGGACTTAAGCACGTTTAAGCATGGAGAATTCACATTGATAGAATAATCTAAAAACTAGATAGGGAAAGAAATGATTTTCCTTTGGGCATCAATAGTGCCATAATAAAGGGTTTTATAATTTTGTTCTTCTTCTTCTGTGAAGTTAGAGACGAACCATTTTTTAAAGGGCAAATATTTTTCTTGCATAACATCTTTAACGCAAGTTTGTCGATCATAAGTAAAAGGAATAGAAATGACATTTATTGATGAAATATCATTGAATTTAGACAACGTCTTCAGTTCTTCATGGTAAATTCCTTGAGGAATATGTTGGGACGAAGTACAAGTTCCGTCAAAAATCAGGTTAGGAACCTTGGTGTCTGACGAAAAAGCTTTTATAGATTGGTTTGGAGAATAAAACCTTTGAGAGTTACTATTCTCACTTTTTTATATGAAATAGAAGATAGACCATCATTTGAGAATGATAATCTAGTTGATCTTCTATTGTTATCAAATTTGATAATAACATCCCCATCATCATATTGAAGAATTTCTTCAATCCTTTTGTTTTCTACAGGTTAGATGGAGTGGCAGATTCAAGCATCTGTTCATCAAGAGTTTTAGTATCCTGCCATTGGATAGTCTAAGGAATAGACACATCTGATTTTAACAAATTGGTCTCAATTAAGACTGTTTTTCCCTTTGTATCATACTTTTTTGCTCATGGGCTTAAGGTATTCATTGCTTTGTAATACACCCGATATGTAATATTTAGTGGCTCAGATCCTTCTTTTAGATTATAACCACTAGTTTTAACATTTAATGTTAAAACATCAAGAATATTTCTATCTGTCAAAGAGACACAGAAATTAGGGAAGCATTTAAAATAAACTGGACCATTACATAGGCTCGTTTGAATGATTCCTAATAAGGAGTCATTAAAATTCAGGTGCCTGCAGTCTCTTAAGGCAACCAATAATGAGGCATTTAAGCCTTCTTTGGAAAGTGGTCGAATAGCCACTTGAACCATACCCAGATGAAAATATCTGTATTTATCTTTATATCTCCTAATTTCTTCAGGTGAAATAACTGAATGGTTTCATGTTCCTTTCCAATAGGAATAGTTTGTTCAATTGTTTTGATGGTCATAGCCATATTCAAATTGAACATATTCATAGAATATATCATCAAAGGGTTAACCATTGGAAGACTCTAGCTATGAAGCTAATTCTCAATATTAGAGAATTCAATATCTTCTTCATTTTTAATATGATTGATAATATTTTGAGGAATATAACTCCTTGAGTTGGAAGAACTGGATCTAGAAGAACTTGTTCTTGATAATTTAGACAACATTTCAAAATAAATAAAATCCAGAATTGAGTAGATTCAATGAATTAAATTGAAAGAGTCTTTGCCTTATACGGCTGTCAATGATTTAAGAAAACTTACTATGTACTGCTTTTTTCGCGTAATGGGTGTTGTTCTACGGAACTTAGGTGCCATCCGATAATGTTCCGCCAATGTTTTCAAGATCAACTTTGATGGCTCAATGCACAATTATAGAGATGGTCAATCTGCGGGAGGTATTATTCTTAGAGATGAAAATAGTCACCTTATCTTATCTGGAACAAGGGCCTTTGGAAAAACTAATGTAATGTTGTTGAAGCCAGCGCCCTTAGAGATAACATCCAACAAACCAACAAGATAAATCTCTACCATATCATTGTTGAAGAGGACTTTCAACTACTTATCAACTGCATTAACAAACAATGTGGAATCCTTTGGAGATTAAAGAATATATATAGTTCAACACATCAAGTACATTGCTTCTCTTTTCGACTCCATTAAGTTCAACCACATCCTAACAGTAGAAAACTTTACCGCTGATAAAAATGCTAGTCTAGGATACACCAAGCAGGGACTTCACATTTGGGATCACACTACTCTAAGCTCAGTCCAGCATGTGATCGTCTATAAGTGTTCTTGTTATGGTTGATTAAAAGAAGGTAGTTTTTAGTTTTTTCTATTTTCCATATAAAAATAGAGTTGGCAATTACCACCTCATCGTTCTATGCCCACTGTATTTGGGGGGGGGGGGGGGGTGTTCTACATTTTTATTACTACATAAAATTTAATTAAATGATTGATCTTGAGCCTCCTATAATAAGGATGCATCGTCAACTCCTCAAAGACGCCTCTTTCCACTGAGTCGCGCTCTTGCCATCACAGTTAGGACTCGATTCGTTGTTTCCTTCATGATTCTCCTATCGGACAACATCAGTGATGTTAATGTTGATGACTTTGTTGGAAAGCACTTAAGAATTTTTTTCCTTACATATTCTTTTTTATGCAAGTACTCAATCTCGTTAATTTTCGATGAATCTTATATGAATATGATGGATACACCCAAATCCCTTCATCCCAAAAACCAATTTTCTTCAACCCATAAATGAATTAAGGTGGAAGAGAGTTGGTAAGATGAATGAAGAGTCTATCGGTAGCCATGGTGATGATCTTTTCAAGAGCGATCAAGAGGACCTGTGCAAGTGGAGGGCAAGCGAGAGTGACGAAGTAGTAGGCGAACAATAGAAAAAATTTGGTGTTATTCTGAGTGTTGAAAACTAGTACTCACAATAGCACTAACTAAGGAGATTGAGAAAGAAATTCGGTGCACGATTATACCATTTAAGTTTATAGCCTAATGCACCAAACAAGAGCCAACCGAAATAGTCTCTCTTATCTAAGAAAGTGTCAGATAGTCCTGGCAAACAAACGTCCCACATATGTATTGAGCATTTATAATGCATTTGATGCATAAATGCTAGCCCTCTATCAAATGGTCCCTACCATTTGAAACTTATCTATGTCATACCCAACATCTCAAAACATTACCGAGTGATACCCTTGTCTGTTTTATGTCAAATATGTATTACTTTGTAGACATGGCATGCATTATGTTCTAAATATTAGAGAAGAAAACTCCTAATTGAATCATAAGTGAGGGAGAATATTAGAGAAGAAACTTCCTAATTGAACCATAAGGTGAATGAGGGAGAGAGAGAGGGAGATGAGAGGGAGAGGGAGAGGGAGATGAGAGGGAGAGGGAGAGGGAGGGAGGGAGAGAATGGAAAGTCTCTCCCTTTCCATTTTGAGAAAATTCTATATATACTCGGGCACTGACGTAAACAAAAATCTCATCAAACTTTTATTAACCATAATTTCCTCGTCGTAACTCCGTTTCCGTCACTCCACACATCGACGGACTCATCTTGACGAATACTACAAATTTCATCCAAAATAAACCGATATATTCAACCCATTAAAAATTCAATTTGAGTCCACTCAATATTTACCGGCGAAAAAATCATTTACTGCGCACACTGAAATCTAATTCTAACTATATAAAAGGGTCTGAATACTACAAACTATTCCTATTAAAATAATTTCATCCTCGAAATAACATATCAAAGGTTGTGAAAACCTTTGATCAGCTCTATAAAAAAAATTCGGCCGAGTTTCCTCTGAAATGAGAAACCCAAAACCTGCAAGAAGTCCAAACACTTCAATATCACATCTCAACCTATGTCATGTGCCACCAATGCTCATATGGATTCCTCAACTACAAATACAAAAACCACAGCTCAAACAATTCTAAATAACAACTTAATCCCAAATATTATCTTGCTCACACATTCATTAACCAATACAATTAACTGTTCATCAAAACAAAACCGAAGTCTAAGAACTCTAAAAAAAATGTAATCAAGAAATAACATTATTCCTTGTTTCATAATTCTATTATGAAATCCTCGGCGTGTTTTGGGTTGAGCACACACAATTCGATAAGAATTGCAAAGTGTTGTCACTCTTGAGTGACAAAAGACTATTCCGCATAACAGTTGAATGAAACAAAAATTTGAATCAAGGAAATCGAACACATTTCGCGTAAATGTGGAACAAAACTTTGAATCAAGGAACTAGAACACATCAAGTACGAAACATGTCGATCTTGCACATTGCAAAAATTGAGAATCTTGTCATACACATCAGTAAATAGAAATCTCTCTGCCAAGCGAATCACATCTTACGAAGCTGAAGTGAGTAAACACACCGCACCAAGTGGAAAATGGGAAATAACCATTAGACGAAGTGGCAATTGGGCAAGTAACCATATGCATGAAGGAGTCATCAAGCAATAACCATCTGCATGAAGCACTCATCAGGTAATAACCATTTACACAAAACACTTATCTGGTAATAACTTCGTGCAAAGTAATAACGGGTAATAACCTTTGCACACAATAGTAATACTCAAACAACGATAATCCACATAGAGCAAAGTACTCTACACTCAGTTGCAGTACTCTCTATCCGCCCTTTGGTGGGTGATGGGTCACATCATCTGCAACACCGCACGTCCCGTATAAAATAAGAAGAATGCCACACTACGTCGGTAGGTCACTCGTTGTCTGTCCAACATGTACCCTCTATCAACCAGTTGCCTAAGACGATAAGATCAAATTGCTACAGCAGTACTCCCACAAAGGGACAACATACTCCATACTCAGTGGTAGTATCTTCCACTGACTTCTAGGCAAAGCGGTAGGACTCATCTTAGTAACACACTCCGCACGTAACGACCATCACAATCTGAACAAATCAACATCACAAATTGAACTAATCGGTACTCTGCCTAAAGCGATCCTCGAGTAATCATTGCTAAACCAAGTGGTCATCAGGCAATAACAACCACACCAAGTGGTACTCAAAACTTACCTTCGTACAATGTGGAAATCGAATATGCTTGCGAGTAATATAGAAATTGAATACAATTTTGAACAATGTGGAAACCAAGAAATCATTTCCACAAGAAGAAGAATTCAGAACCTACTCCGCACAAAGCGGCGATGAGGGTCATTTCTATGGGAAGTGGAAATTAAAGACAATTCCTCAAGACACGGTGCCTAAGACATCTCCACACGATGTGAAGATCAATTTCCACACAAAGTGGAAATTAAAGGTATTTAAGTGAGAATCGAAAATCATAATTAACTTGCACAAAGTAAATATCAAAAATATTTCCGAGCGATGCGGAAATTAGAGTAGTAGAATCGATTATGCACAGAGTAGTAAACAATAACATTTCTTGGCAAAGCAAAAATCGATAACGCATTTCCGCGCGAAAGCAAAAATTAATGAATCATTTATGCACGATGCAGAAATCAAGAAATCAAACTTTCGTGCAAAGCGAAAATCGAGGCATATCCGTGCAAAGTGGAAGTGAGATTCGTATTCGCGTGATATGGAAATTAGAAAATCATACTTCCGCCCAATGCGGAGATAAAAAAACCTACACTTTTCGCAAAGTTGGAAAGTCGAAGTTGTTTCCATGCAATGTGGAAATCATAAGTCATAATATCTCACACAATCGCATTATAGCTAATAAGGAAAATATAAGTTCTCAATATAAGAAATCAAATATCGGAAACTCAAATAGTGATTTCGAATTAACAATGTAGAATATAAGCAAAGACAAGAATGTGCGTGCCTAATTATTGGTGCATAATTCCAATTTTCTATCTCGCAACACCGATTACAAAATCACAAATTTGATTGCAAAAAGCAAATCACATATGCATATATGGTATATTAAACCTTTAGACAACTACCAAAGTATTCATAAATATATAATACGAACTCATCCATCAATTTCCAAAATACAATATGCAGCGAGAGCTAGATTCGAATGATGAACCGTACTCTGATATCATTTGTAAACACCCGACCCTACTCAAAAGTCATTAAAATGGCAAATTATTTACGTTCTAAAACAAAAATTAAATAAATTGTTATCATGAATCTAGTAATTATTCGACCTGAAATTAACTTTGACAAATCGAGACGAAAACTTTTTTGATAAACTCGCTACAATAATACGGTTGTAACGATATAAAGCCAAACAATTTTCTCTGCCGTCCGCATCGCCATTTGGCAACACGTGACCCTATGCGTCACCATCACCTACCTAGTAAGACATTGATTATTAAACGTTAAATTTACCTCACGAGTTGAGATGGTGAGACATTTCTGGCAGTTTTGTCTATCTTGTCTTATAAAGTTATACCTACCGGTAAAGTTCATTTTATTAAATTTTCTGTGGTAAACTTCATTTCTGTTGTGAATTTTCTGTTTTAAGAAAAAAGAATCTTGTTACAGGTGCCTATACTGTTTGAAACTGGCCCAACATATTTGAAATAAGAAATCTGGGCCCCCTCTTTATCGAGTGTGAACGGAATAGTGCCCCAACATTCACCAGAGCCTTTACAAAGACAAAGGGCTCTAAAACCCACCTTAACCCCCTGAAAGCCAAAACCTCCGCCAAAACCATCAATGGCTGAAAAAACCATGGAAAAGCAACCACCCAAGGAGATCGAGAGCGAAGACGAGGAGGACCAGACTTTTGAGAATCTCGGCTTAGACGGTCGTCTCATTCGTGCACTAAACAAGAAGAAGATTCTTAAGCCCACCCCCATTCAGCTATACGCTATTCCTCTCATCTTCGTAAGTTTTCTCTTGAAGTTTTTTCTGGGTATTAGTTTTACTGTTGAAAGATTGTGATAAGGGACTGTTCTTACTGTGTGTAATCTGGGTTAATTGGGTTCCAGGAAGGTAAAGATGTGGTTGCAAGAGCAAAGACTGGTTCTGGAAAGACCTTTGCTTACCTATTGCCTCTGCTTCAGAAGCTGTTTACGGCTTCTTCGCAAGAGTCCAAGAAGAAACTTGCTCCAAGTGCCATTGTTTTGGTGCCAACTAGGGAACTCTCTCAGCAGGTTTATAGTTTTCGAAGATATTTTTGCTCTCGAATTTGCTTAGTACCATTTTGTATTGCTCAATCGGTGTAGGTGTTGAATGGAGTTTATGGTGTGCTTTTCAGGTTTTTAAGGAGGTCCGGTCATTGATCGAACTGTGTAGAGTTCCGTTGAAAGTTGTTCAGTTGACAAGTAACATGCCCACATCTGATTTGGTTCGTTCAAGCTATGGAGATTTCGCTGTGCGTTTGCTGGTTAAGCTCTGATTCTATGTTTCGATTTGTTAACTCTTATCTTATTTACAAATGTAGCGCACAGCTTTGGCGGGCCCGCCTGAGATTGTGGTTTCGACTCCAGCTTGCATAAAGAAGTGCCTGTCGGATGCTGTTCTTCAGGCAGTATCCATCCGCGATTCACTTGAAATTCTTGTTCTTGATGAGGTGAGGGGGGCTAGTTTCGTAGCTGAAAATTCTATATATGTCAGATGTGTAGAGAATATGTTTTTGACAATACTGTTTATGTGATTTGTGTATAGCTGTGGAGTCCATGAAATTGTTGCAAGACATCATGGCTTCTTGGACATTAAGACTTCACTGACAATATATGACCTTTAATATGATATTCATATATTGACCTATATTTTGTTTCAGGCAGATCTTCTTTTGTCATATGGGTATGAGGAAGATATAAAAGCATTGACACCTCATATTCCTAAAGGTTGTCAATCTCTTCTTATGTCTGCCACAGCAAGGTTTGTTATTTACTGAATTATATCTACAAGTTTTCGTTTCTGATATAGTTAAGCAGCTTGTAAGTTGAGCACAATGTGTTTCATGACACTGTCTCTCGAAGGATCAAAATTTGCATTATCTTCCAATTTACTTTGGTTTGTACTTTATTAGTATCTGATACCTATATTAATGGCAGTGATGATGTTGAGAAGCTAAAGAAGCTGATCCTACATAATCCCTACATCTTGACTTTGCCTGAAGTTGGAGATATCAAGGATGATGTCATCCCAAAAAATGTTGAGCAGTCGTGGGTACGAATGTTAATACTCATGTAACCATGCTATTCTTGTCAAGTGTATCTGACATCGCATCGATAATTATTTTACTTCAGTCAACTTTATTCTGCCCCCCTCTCTAATTATGTCTTGTATCTTCTGTACCAGAAATCTGTATGATTTTTTTTCCGCATTTGAGTCTTATTATTTGGGCTGATTGACTTCTAGCTGAAATCAAACTTTTATTATTCTTATTACTTTGTAGATGTCATGCACTGCTCGTGACAAATTACTTTACATCCTTTCCCTCTTAAAGTTGGATTTGGTTCAGAAGAAAGTTCTGATATTTACTAATGGAATTGACACATCCTTCAGATTAAAGCTATATTTGGAAAAGGTATGTGGATCTCCTTTACATGCTTGAATATACACTAACTTGCTTTTGTAACAATTGATTTCTCCTTGTTTGTGCAGTTTGGCATAAGATCAGCTGTTCTGAATTCTGAGTTGCCACAAAATTCTCGTATCCACATTCTTGAGGTTCATGAGCATTCTAATCCATTGGTGTTACAACTGTAAATGTTTTAAATTTATATATTACTGGCTATATTTTCAGTGAGAATGACATTTAATGTTTTGTTGCTACCTTTATTTGTCGACAGGAATTCAATGCTGGTCTTTTTGATTATTTAATTGCAACTGATGACAACCACAACAAAGAGAAGAATGACAATGAGCAGAAGAAAACTGAATCAAAAAATTCTCAAAAGCAAGCTAAACCCAAAATTGACTCTGAATTTGGTGTGGTGCGAGGAATTGACTTCAAAAATGTACACACGGTATGTCATTTATCATTCACCCTTCTGGCATATAATAAATGCATCCTAGAAATTTTATTAACAATCTTGTCAAACTGCAATATAGTGTTTGCTTTGCCATTGCGACAATTAGACTCGTTTGTTTCTGGGTTGTTACTGTTTTGTGTAGTCATTACAGTGCGTAATGTGGAATAATATCTATTACTATGCAAGTATATTTTCTACCATAGATCTTGATGACTTTACAATGACCTGAAAAAATACATTGGTATTACTTTTTGTCGTTTCAAGACTGATTGCTTGTTGCTTTGGCAGAAGTAGGAGATTATAAGTTGATTTATGACTTTTTGCATATCTGAGAAGTTCGTTAAAAGTTTGTTAAATTTGAAGCTTTCTTTGTTCTTTTTATTATTCACCATTTTTGTAGACAGGAGTTGTAGACTTTATGGTGATGTTCCGTAATTCTTTAACAAAGGCTCGCGGTTGTTTTAAATTTTTTTTCTTTCAGGTTTCCCAAGTTTCCACTTGACTTTATTTAATTGTGTTTGTTTTCACTGGACTAATCTCACCTTTAACATTGATCGAGTACTTTATGGTGTAGATGTTTTTATCTGTTTCTCGTTTCGTAGAATGTCATACATTGTGAAGTACTATTAGTTAGTGGGACACTAACAGTATCTGCTACATTATTCTTTTCTACAGGTCGTGAATTTTGATATGCCTCCAAGTGTTGAAGGATATGTTCATCGTATTGGTCGTACTGGAAGAGCATATAGTACTGGTTCTTCTGTATCTCTTGTAAGTTTGTTAGACAATAGATGACCATTTTATTTTATTTTATAGGGCATATCATCTGAGTAGAATGTCAGTCGGTCTTTTTACATATTAGTTACACAACTTGATTTCAAAGTGGAACCCATAGTTTGAATTTGGCACCTACTTTGCCATAACCGGCATGCATCTTTTGTGAAGTATTCAAGCTCCTAGGGATTCCTTGAAATGTAACTGTGACCCACAGGAGGTTTTGAATAATGATAAGAGTTTCTTTGGATTTTAATATCTAATTATGAGCTTTTTGCAACAGGTTTCCCCAGATGAGATGAATGTTTTTGAAGAGATAAAATCCTTTTTGGGGGATGATGAGAAAAACGATTCAAATAAACTCGTTCCATTTAATTTACTGACCAAGAATGCGGTGGAGTCCTTAAGATATAGAGCTGAGGTTATTTTATCTTATTCTCTCCTGCCGTTTTTTATTGTCTTAATCTGCTTGTTTAAGTTCCATAATTGTGATTCCTCAATTGGACCTTGTCTGATAAAAGGTTTGGGGTAAACGTCCCTGATACCAAAATGTGAGTCATGCAGGATGTCTCAAAGAGTGTGACTAGATATGCTGTGAGAGAAGCACGAGCTCAGGATTTAAGGAATGAAATTCTCAATTCTGAAAAGTAAGTATCAACGATCATTGCTTATTTGAATTTGAGTACTCTTGCACCATATTTCTTGCAAATTTAGACGCGAGGCATGTCAGAAATAACCTTTATCACTACATTCTTATATGTTATGTCTGTTCCTTCTTATTCGGATCGCATGCACAGTGGTCATATCTATGCTCATTTTTAGTGATTTCAATGTTTGGTTTCTCCCACTACCTCTATACCAGAGTATATGCATATTGTAGTTCTAATTTTCTAATGACCTGCTTCTATCTCTTTAGGTTGAAGGCTCATTTTGAAGCCAACCAAAAGGATTTAGGTACCAACCGTACTTTGAGTCTGTTATACTCGTCGTATCCATTGAAAGATTTTAGCATTTTTAATTTTCATTATTTTGAGCAGATCTATTGAAACATGACAAGGTTCTGAGCAAAAATCCCCTGGCTCCACACCTGCGTGATGTGCCTGATTATCTATTGGACGCAACAACGAAAGAAGCTAGCAAGAGAGTCAAGCTCACCAGAGCTGCAATGGGAAACAACAACCATGGTCGCCGCCATGGATTCAAGAAGAAGGTCAAGAAAGATAAGGACCCCCTCAAGTCTCTCAGTGCTCAGGTATATACTTTAGCGTCTTGTTTGTAAAATCTAATGTGAGTAGAAAGGTGAGGGGATTAAGGTGCTAATGGACTACAAAATATAATGCCAGGGACCCAAGAAAGAAAGAAGGGAAAGAAAAGATGGCAATGACAACCACAAGCAAAAAAAGCAAAAGACTTGATGTATCCACGTTTGTCATCCATGTATCGGAAGTTGTATGATACTCAAATTGTCTATTCAATTCTTGCCTTCTCTTGCAATATTTTTTGTTCATAATATGCAAATGTTACGGTATCTGTGAGCCTATTTGTGTAACATTCACAGTTTCTTGTCTGATGTCACCGATGCAAGATTTTAAGTCTGGAGTTTGTTATGACCAAGTAATAGTGAACCGAACTCAGCTTACCACTATGGGGACTTCTGTTATCTGTTCCATTACTTCGAAAATAAAAAATAAATCTGTGTCAATGTGTAGATTTATATATCTTAGAGCATTTCTAACAACTCTCGTAGATCATATTGTATTTTATAGTAAACTTTCAATTATCTCTATTTTATGGGAAAAACATATATTTTTATCTTCAACAACTATTGTAAACCATTTTGTAATCTATAGAAAATAAAAAAAATGGATAAAGAATTTTTGTATCTATAGAAAATTCAAGATTTGTATATTCATAAAAAAAACTTGTAAAATTTAGTGCTTGCCCAATAGAATTCACTCTCCTTAAAACAAGTAAATCATATTCATTTTGTTTGAAATTAGTAAATCATATTCATATCGATTCATTAAATTATGCATGATAACATTTAATTTTGTAGAATAGAATAGAAGAGCTGTTGGAGTTGACCTCATCTTTTTATAGAAATTTTGTGATTTCATCTTCTATAATAGAGAATTTATAAAAGAGCTGTTGAAGATGCTCTTAAGGTAAACTGAAAAATTCTTTTGAAAATAGGTCATTTGGCGTTCGATATGACCAAGAGAGCAACTTCCTTTCTAAAAAATACCAAAACTTTCCTTCAAAATAAGTACTTTGGCTGTTTGTGTGTTGGGACTTGGGAATTAGATATGTCAGATAGAGTTAAAATACGTAAGAAGTTGGTGTTTGTCAATTAGCTAATTTAAGTTTTGGGAATGAGATATGTCAGAAGCATACATCTCTTGCCTTTCTTGTAAATCTTCTAATCAATAAAATTTTCAATTTGTTCATCTTCCACTACTCCTACTCTACAATATACTATTGCAACTACTAGATAATACTACCACCACTACTCAAAACCATTGCCATCCACAACCTATTTCATACCTCCAGCCTCCATCCATAACCTTTCACCTATCACAATAATAATACCATTAGCTGTTTATATTTGTAGTTGTTCATCATCCATGCATGCCTAGTAGCAGTCCATATCAGTAGCAGTTCATTTTTATTTTTGGAGTTCAATTGCGATGCATGTCAACTAGTAGTTATCCTTAATCATCTTTGCTCATCTTCAAAGGAATATCATCACAACTCACTTGCATGTCTAGTAGTTGTTCATACCTTGCATGTCCTGTACCCATTCTTACCTTGCATGTCCAGTAGCTTTTCTTACCTTTGCAGCCGAACACTTTCTGGAGCCTTGAAGAATCCCAACTAATTTTTCAACAACCTCCTCATAGAAGATTTGCATAGCTTTTTGTGCTAGCACATAATGGTAGGTTTTCTCAACCTTTAATTTTCTGCTTACTTTAGTTGACTTGTCCAAAACAGGCAAAACAGGAATAATTATATGATTATATAGCTAAATTGACGATCATATTTTCTTTGACGACTTTCAGTTATAATTGCATGCTCTGTTATAAGTAGCATTGTTGATCTTATAGTTAGTCAAGGTGAACACATAAAGTTTGAACAAATGAAGCATAATATCACTTTCACTACAAGAAAACAACACTTAGACCACGAAAACGTAATTGTTCCGTGGTACAAGTAACACTTAGACGACGGAGACTTCTCCGTCGTCCAAGTACCACCTGGACGACGGAGAATACCATCTCCGTCGTCCAGGTGATCACCTGTACGACGGAGAAGACTCCGAGGTCCAGGTCACCTGTACGACGGAGAAGACTCCGAGGTCCAGGTGGTGACCTGGACGATGGAGATGGTATTCTCCGTCGTCCAGGTGATCACCTGGACCTCGGAGACTTCTCCGTTGTCCAGGTGATCACCTGGACCTCGGAGTCTTCTCTGTCGTACAGGTGATCACCTGGACGACGGAGATGGTATTCTCCGTCGTCCAGGTGATCACCTGGACAACGGACCGACACGCCGTGGTCCGAGTAACTTCCACTTAGACGACGTACCGACACCTCTGTCGTCTAAGTGAAGCATTATATAAGCCCGATGCCAAACTCTCTTCGAATCATTCAATCCTCTGTCCCGCGGGAAATTTTAAAGATCGAAGAAGAAGGAGAAGGGAGAAGGAGAAGGATCAGGATATTAATTAGGATCTCCGCTGACTAGCTAGCTACTTAATTAACTGATATCGAGAAGGCCAGCAGGTACGTACGCAGTTAAAATTTGCTTAATATATATTTAGTGAAAACGTACATACATGCATGGATGTTAGCTATATATACAGATTAAATTACGTACGTAATTGATGGATCGATGTAGATCGAGTACGTATAATTAAGCGTAAATTAATGGACTAATATATATATATGTAATAATTAATTAATTATAATATTTTGTAGCAGTATGGACAAGAGTTGGATGAAGTTGAAGAATAGATGTGATGTCCGGTATATGGATGGAATTAGCGAATTTGTGAATTTTGCGATAGAACATGGTCAGGGAAAGAAGCGTTTCAGGTGTCCGTGTCAGAAATGTCTTAATTATCAGTATGTGGAGGTTAATGTTATGGTGCAACACCTGTACGAAAATGGTATGATGTGGAGTTACACTACATGGAGCGAGCATGGTAAAGCAGTAGAGTTCAGCGCAGCAGACTTCAGGTCAGGGTACAGTTACCATGGTGCCTCATCCAGCGGCAGTGGTGCCGGACCCCCAACTTGCAACCCAACTATAGATTTGGTCCATGATGCGTTTCCGGGATGTAGTCATGGTGGACACCAACACCAAGACGGAGGTTACAGTACCACTAATGAGCATGATGACACATTCCCCGCTGCTAACTTGGCCACTGACACCAGTGAGATGGATAAGTACAACCGGATGCTACTTGAAGCGCAGACCCCGGTGTTCCCTAGATGTCGAGAGAATGTGTTGCAATATGTGATGGAGCAAATGAAGATAAAAGTGAAGCACAAAATGTCAGTGAGTGCTTTTGACGAAATTCAGAAGCAAATATGTAAGTTGCTTCCTAATGATCACAATCTTCCTAAATCTCATTATAAGGTTAGAAATATCTTGAGCAGCCTCCGCCTAAAGTACAGGATAATTGACGCATGTCCGAATGATTGTGTGCTATTTTACAAAGAGTATAAAGATTTAGACTATTGTCCCGTATGTGGCCAGTGCAGATTCCAGGTGAATAGGAAGAGTTTGAAAAAGAGAATTCCTGTGAAAGTTGTTCGATATTTTCCCTTGATTCCCAGATTGCAGCGCCTGTACATGTCTCTACACACATCAAAAGGCGATGCGGTGGTACGCAGAAAAGCGAATAGATGACGATGTCCTGCGACACGCCGCGGATAGGGAGGGTTTCAAACATTTCGACAGAGAATTTGGAGACTTTGCTGCAGAGGTTAGAAATGTTAGACTCGGCCTATCTACAGATGAATTCAATCCTTGGGGAAGTAATAGCTCCGCCGTCAGCACTTGGCCAGTTATTCTGATGCTGTACAACTTGCCTCCGTGGATGTGCATGAACAAGGAATTTAATTTCCTTACTGTACTAATTCCAGGTCCTAAATCTCAAGGGAAGTGCTTAGATGTCTACCTCAGACCTTTGATCGACGAGCTGAAACTGTTGTGGGAAAATAGAGTCTCAACTTATGACAAATTCACTGACACGATGAGGGCTGCTGTAATGTGGACGATCAACGATTTTCCAGCGTATGGGATGTTGGCAGCCTGCAGGACAAAAGGATATAATGGATGTCCTATATGTTTGGACAACGTGAACTCTAGTTGGCACGCGGGGAAGGTGTGTTACTTGGGTCATCGTACATGGCTTCCTCACGACCACCCGTGGCGATAGGATGAAGTTCATTTCGACGGGACGGTAGAGAACAATCCTAAACCCCGTAGTTGGTCGGACGAAGAGATTTTAGAGAGGTTGAGCTATTTCGACTTTGGTGTGTTGACCAATGACGCGGATGTAAAGAAATGCAATCCAATTCCTCCACATGATCTGAGCTATTGGGATCACAAGAGTATATTCTTTGAACTCCCTTACTGGTCGAAGTTGAAGCTGAGGAACAACTTGGACGCGATGCACATAGAAAAGAATGTGTGCGATAGCGTGGTGGGAACAATTCTCGGTATTAAGTTCAAGACTAAAGATACTCCCAAAATGCGCAAAGATTTGGAATCAATGAATCTACGTCGTCCTTTGTGGTTGAGGAGGGATAGGAAATGAGTGTACAACAAGATGCCAGCTGCACCTTACACAGTGAAGCCGACACTTAGACGTTCTGTATTTCACTGGTTTAAGGGCGTTCGTTATCCAGCTACGTATGTAGCTACTATAACTGGAGCAGTGGACGAGGTGCAACACAAGTTTGTTGGTCTAAAGACACATGACTATCACGTTATGCTGCAACGTCTGATTTCAGTGGTAATTCGACCATAGTTGCCTCGTGACGTCGTAGAACCAATAGTGGCATTGTGCAGATGGTGGCAGAGGTTATGCGCCAGAGAATTAAAGAAGTCAGATGTGGTGGAATTGCAACAACAAATTGTGCACATCATTTGCAAACTAGAGAGGATTTTCCCCCTGCTTTCTTTGACATCATGATTCACCTAATGATCCACCTGCCCGAGCAGGTGCTCATTTCTGGTCCGGTCCAGTACACTTGGATGTATCCTCAAGAAAGGTACGTACAACTAATTAATTATACAAGTTTTTCGATTCATAATTTGTTCCACTGGAGATTACTAGCTAGCTATATGTACTTATTTTTATTGTACGTTTGATTTCGTAGACAGCTTGGACAGTATAAGTCATTCGTCAAAAACAGATCGGCCCCAGATGGCTCCATAGCAGAGACATACCTAATGCATGAGTGTGTTACTTATTGCAATAGGTACCTCAAAGATTCACCACCTCCCACTGCCTCCGATCCCAGTGCTCGCATCAATCTTTCTGTCGTCACCAATGTCGTCCGACCGTTTAGAGGAGTATTAAAGGTATCGTTAACACGGGAAGAACTTATTGAGGCACATTGGGTAGTGTTGCGAGACTGTGACGAAGTTGAGCCGTACATGATGTCATACAGGGAGAGGCTTCAGGCGTTAAATCAAAACAAGAGTTCGGCGTGGATTGAGAAAATGGTTAAGAAGAAGTTTCCCGATTATTTCTTCCAATGGGTACGTACGTACGTCTCAGTATTTAATTAATTAGTAATTTATATACATATCGATCATGTTTGTAGAAAGTAAACCCTTATATTAATTTGCCCTTTTTTGCAGATGATTGATCTGCAAAAATCTGAAACCACGGGGGGTGGTGGTCATGGCCAAAGCACTTGCTAGCAGGGAAGCCGATTAAACACTATATTTATCCCGGATGTTTTGTGAACGGTGTAAAGTTCCATTCATTGGCCCGAGATGAAGGAAGAAGAACAAAAAACAGTGGGGTAGCGGTTGGGAAAGACAATGATCTATATTACGGGGCTATTGTATATGTGATTCATCTATGTTACGGGAATGATGTCAACGTTTTCCTATTCAAGTGTAGATGGTTCAAGCGTACAAAGGAAGACCTGGGACTATTATCAGTCGATACAAACTCAAGCTGGTATGAGGATGAGCCTTTCGCTCTCGCCACCTTAGTTAGGCAGGTGTTCTATCTCGACGATTCGAAAGCCGGTGAAGGGTGGAAAATAGTGAACCATATCTCTCATCGAGGAATATGGAATACAGAGACAATTGAAGGGACACCGGCGACGACTGAAGATGCTGTTGAACCAGAAAGATACATTCCTGCCTATCAAGAGCCTAATATTTCTGTCATCCGCTCCGATATAATGGACCTGGTTCAAGATGGTGAACGGTTACCCATGCCTGATGGTTGTACAGATCTAACTGAAGATGAGATTATCGATGCCATTAATGAAGAAGATGAAGAAGACGAGCAGGATGAGGACGCAGACGAGGACTCAGGTTATTCGTCGGACGATGTTGAGTACGATGAGGAGGATGAACAATCGGATACCGGGGACGAGGATGATGACGATTATGATGATGACTATTTAACTAAGAGGAGAAAAATTAATTGGTAATTAATTTATGTAATTATTGTAATATATGATCGATGCATCATCGATCAATAATTAATATAAATATTATAAGGAGGAGAATGTATATATGTACGTATATCTTCGACTTTTTGTACTTAATTAATTAATTACACGCGTCCATGCTCGATCAGATCGGATCGACCGACGTACGTAAACTAAATTAAATTAATTAATTAATCCGAATTATATATCCTGGACAACGGAGAAATTAATTGCAGACTGTCGCCTTTTGGGTATTTTGGCTATCTCCCTAAATCCTCGACCCTAAATCTAGCAAATCGGACCGATCGATCATTTTTTTAATTATATATATATATATTCTTGAATCAGAATAATTGAACGGACATATAAATGACCGGGGACGACCTAAACCCTAAACCCTAAGGCCCTAACCCTTGAATTCAGGGTTTGTACACTTGGACGACGGAGATGGTTATTCTCCGTCGTCCAGGTACGCACTAGGACGACGGAGACCATAATCTCTGTCGTCCAAGTTCACAAACCCTATACCCTAAACCCTAAGGCCCCTAACCCCTGAATTCAGGGTCTCTGCACCTGGACAACGGAGATGGGCTTATCCGTCGTCCAGGTACTAATCGGTTGATAACAGCTTTTTGGAAAGAACTCAATGACTGTTACCTAACTTATAAGGGTTAAAAAAAAATAGACAACCAGATAATGTACAAATTTTTATAAACCACTTAGGAGAAGCGTCAGTTAGATTTTCTAATTATCGTCAAATTGAAAATGTTACCGATGACTTAGAAAGTGAAGCAGAAATAAATTTGGCTTTTGATAATCCGGAAATAAATATGGTTGAGAGTAATTTTGACAGCATTGTTGATAAATTGATCGAAGATATCGATAACTTAAGGGAGAAATCTGCTGTCCCCGTTTCCCTATCCCCTAACCTGTCTCCCTTTCAATCTTTAACATGTGCCATTTCTTATCTAATTAGATTAACAACCTCTAACCAGTATCTAATCTAAGGCTGGGATTTAGGAACCGAAGGTTAGGTGATCTCTTATAAGCCTCGATTTTATGAGCCACGTTACATTATGGTTGTCATTATTTGAGTTATTGAATGTAGTGAATCAGACGAGATTTATTTAAATTGTTGAGATATTTGATGTTGAGATCATTGTAGTTGTAACTATTAGTGAAATCCGGATGAGCACCAGTGGCTCACGGTATCTTTGTGGATTTGTATAAGAAGCGTGTATCTCCTTGCAAGTTTTTCTTGTATTGAGATATTTATGGGACATTATGTCAAAATTTTAGTAGGCCTCCTCTCCGTATCGTTGCCTACTGGCCTAAAGACCTCCTCTTATTGTTGTAACTGCTTCTTCCCTAACCTCCACTGTTGGTCGAGGACTTGCAAGGTTCCTGTGCATGCTCAGTGGTTTTGGTTCCTGAGGTCTCCTATTTATAACCCTTGACATCCTCGAGCGCTTCAGTGTAAGTGATTGTTAAATCCTTTGTGTTCTTCCCCATCAACTTGCTTGCAAACTTGGAGCCAATGTCCAGGCCATTTATGAACGCTGCTGTGGCCATGGACTCATCCTTCACCTCCACCATGGCTGCCTCCTTTCTAAACCGAGTGACCCAATCCCTGATGGACTCTCCTAGCCTTATTCGAAGGGAAGTCAGGTAGTTCATGTCTCTAGCTCCCTCGATGATGCTTTCGTACCTCTTGAAGAATGCTGCCTTCAAGCTCTTGAAATACACAATGGATCAAGGAGGTAGGGTATCGCACCATTGTAAGGCATGGTCCTTTAGGCTACTTGGAACATCTTGCACATCCAGGCATCGTTCAACTGTCCCCTGCATACTGATCGAATCTCGGCATGCTCCACTTTTTGGGAGGTTCTGTGTCTTGGATGAATTGAGCTAGAGAGTTTTGGGATATTCTTTAAGCTTTCTGCTCTACTGCAGTGTTCTTTGCAGAAAGGCTCTCCTTCCTTAACTTTTATGTCTCGTGGGCCGACTTGACGTTATGGATGTGCTGCGACTACATGAAGTTGAGCATCATCTCCCTTAGGTCGGCTACGCCTGGTGCCTCCTGCATGTCGTTTGGCCATTCATCCTCTAGAGCTTGTAACTCCTGCTGCTTGGTGTGGGTGTCCTGGTTTCCAGGTGTGATTAGGTTTCTTGGTTTCATAGGTTTTTCGCCTAGCGTTGTTGACGTTCCTTGTGCCCTAGGGGCGGTCGAGTTTAGCTGAACCAAGCCATGGGCCTTCACGATGTCGAGTATTTCGGTGAGGTTAGCCTCCATAGTTGTAGTAGTGTTGACCAGGTTGTCTGTGGTTTTTACGATGCCTTCTGTGGTGTGCTGTAGCGCTGTAAGCTCCATCCTCAAGGTCACATGCCTCTTCTCGGCCCGTTGAATATCTCCATTGACCTTTGCCTTCAATTTTTACGCTGCATCAGTCTCAGGATCGGAGTACTCCTCATCATTAAGGTTCACCCCGTCCCCGAGGTTTCTTGGTACCCTTCGGAATGTGAGGTTGCTACCATGCTTTGACGAATTTATATTATTAACAAAAACAAAAAGCTTAGAAAAACAAGATATATAACAAGATATGAATCTATATCAAGTCATGTACAATACAACTACAAGAACATTTAGCCAACAAAGTTGTTGAATTTTCTAATAATTAGAAGACAAAAAGCAACCACAAGTATTTTTGGGATTTCTCAATTATGCCAGAATTTTTTATTCTTGATTTGGGAAGAAAAATAATAGTTTTACATATGAAAACGAGCAAATCTGAACAAAAGTATTTTTATACTGAAAATATTAAATTAGTATAACAAATTAAAAAGTAAATTACTTAACTAAATCTCTAGTATTACCTATAGATATTAGCTATAAAATAGTTGAAACCGATTCATTCTCCCTTGGATGGGAAGAAATTGAATATCAGAAAACAAGCAAAGAGCTATCAAAATCAGATGAGCAACTTAAAAATATTAGGCATCATAAACTCTCTTGAAGCATTATCTTTGTTCTTGCATAATGAAGAACTGATCGTCAAAACATTGTTTCTCAATATAATAAAATTAGTAGCAATAGACAAACAACTCGTAGATGGGTTAATTTTATAGATGCAATTACTGTCAATGGACTTAAACCACAATTTGAGCATATTAGAGGAACCGATAATACTTTAGTGGATATATTGTCTAAATTGATTCTTTGAATAATTTTGCAGAAATGGGTCCAAGAGGAGCATCATCTTCAAATCCTAGGAGGTCATGGAACATTACTCCAAATACTTTGAGTATGAGCATGGCAACAAAGCCACCCGTATGACCTCCGGTACCAACTCATATATATGAAAATATCTATATTCAGAAAGTTCTAAAACTTGAATATCAATATAACACTTGGCAACCACTTGTGCCAAAGAAAAAGATATTACTTGATAACTTTTGGAGCCTAAAAAATAATCTACACAAATAAACGTAGCAATTAAAAAATTGGTACGAGCATTAGAGAATGAGTTTACAGAATATAATCAAATAGTAATCTCAATATGCAACTCTAGCCTTTACATAAAAATTATGCCAGACTATCTGTTGAGTGTAATACAACATTAGACAGATTTACTGCTTTGGAGCAATGTTATGATAAATTGCTTAGACTATCTAGCACATTGCATCTTAATTATGCAGCACTTCAAGAGCAAATAAAATTTGAAAGAAATAGAGCAGTAAATACACATGGATACATTCCTAAGCAAAATCTTGTAGCACTTCATAATCCTATAGATGATCAGGCAGGAATACTTCTCCCAAGATTGAGCACATATTCTCTGTGTTTCTTACAATGAAGTTATTTCATAGTTATCCAGCAAAAAAAGTATTTTGTCTTCATCAACAATCAAAACTTCTTTATTTATAAAGAGCAATTCAGAGGTTTCTCTTTGACATAAGAGAAAATCTCTAACCTGGAATTAACATTATTAGTAAAGCAGAGCATCATGATGATGATGAAGAAGTTATGTATGAAATCCTTCTTGCAAGCATAGACATGATAACATATCAAGAATTATATTTGAAGCATGAAAGAGTAGTTTACCCTCTTTCTTTAGGACTTTTGTTGGAAATTGGTTTTCTACTACATCTTAATACGAGTAGAAGTGACCATATAGAGTTTTTCTTGATCAATGTAAAGAGAGCATTGTACATTACTTTGAAACCCTGAAAGGCAATCTTCTTCTAAACATTAACAACATTCCACCAGTACGTTTCAACACCAATTTGTGCCCCGATCCAGTCAAACTCAATATCATCATGGAGCAAGCTATCTATGTTCCTAGATCGGTAGGACCAAATGTCACAAAACACCAAATTTAAAAGATATTAAAAGATATAGAGGAGCATAATTAGCTTGTCATAAATTTTGGGAAGATACACATCTCAACTTGGTCAAGGAAACCACAAACTACAATCTCTACTCAGCAAGAATGGCTAGAAGATTAAGAAGAGATAGCGCACTTCGCATGAGTTTATCCATAGAAGTTGCTTACAGACAATTTCAAGCCCAAGAGATATCACTGATAACAATTCTCTAAGGAGATGAAGATGACAATGAAGCAAACTATTGACTAAACTTTTATGATGCAAACTTATCTGATCGTGAAGAACATAACATCATGAATATGATCGAATGATGAGTTCCTAAACAAACAAGAGGCACATGGAGCAAGAGCAAGATGCTAATATTTTTATTCAAGAGTCGGAAGTCTTCGTCAAACTTTTCGCATAAGTTGTATAATACAATAAGGACATTAGAGTCTTTCCAAGAAAAAAAATGACTAAAAATGACTTAAAAGTAAAAACTTCTTTTAAAGTGACCTTATTTGATATTTCTTCTATATTACACCCATAGAAGTTTCCAATCCAACTTGATGTTGTACCTTGAACTAAGAAAGAGAATTTTAAATCAGGTCATATTAAATGGAGAGCAAAATTAGCTTTTTTTCTACAAACTACACTCTCTTTTTTGTTTTTCTGTGTGCATTTTCATTACATTTTGCATGAAAAATGAAGAAGAGGGGTGTAGATTGTAAAAAGGGGGTGCCAATTTTACCCTCCTAAAAGAAAGTTTTGATTTTAGGTTACTCGTAGGTGTGAAAAGACCATTATTAATTACTAAAAATTGATGCCTTATTTTTGAAAGTTTGACTCTAATTTGTTTGTTGAATATAAAATGTTTCTACTCCACGTGCTTCTTATTTTCCTATAAACTCATCCTTCGATCATATTTGCAATGTTATGTTCTTCAAAATCATATAAGTTTGCATCCGATAATTTTAGCCAGTAGTTGGCCTCATCGTAATCTTCATATTCTTCGAGGATTTTTATCCTTGCCATCTCTTGTGCTCAAAATTGTTTGTAAGCAGTTTTAGTGGATATGCTCATGCGGAGTGTGCCATCCCTTCATAATCTTTTAGCCATTCTTGTTGAGTAGAGATTGTAGTCTGTGGTATGTTTGACCAAGTTGAGATGTGTATTTACTCAGAATTCATGGTAAGTTATTTGTGCTCATCTATATTTTTTAATATATTCTGAATCCGGTATTTTGATGTTATTTGGTCATGCTGGTCCAGGAACATAGATAGCTTGCTCCATGCTAATATTATGTTTGACTGGATCGGGGCACAAACTGGTGTTGAAACATGCTGGTGTGATGTTGTTAATGTTCAAAAGAAGACTGTCTTCTACGGTTTCAAAGTAATGCACTATGCTTTCTCTAATGTCAATCGGGAAAGACTATACATGATCACTTCTGGTCATGTTAAGATATACTAGAAAAATATTTTCCAACAAGAATCCTGGAGAAAAAAGAAAAACTATTCCTGCTTGATCTAAATATAATTTTGGATAGGTTGTTATATTTATGCTTGCTAGAAAAATTTGATATTTAACTTGCTCATCGTGATGGTGCTGCTATTGTGTACTGATAATACTAATTTCGGGCTGGAGATTCCCTCTTATGTCTAAGAGAAACCTCTAAAATGTGCTTTGTAAAGAAAGAAGTTTTTCTTGTTGATGAAGGAAAAAAAATGCATCTTTGGCTAGATGACTACGAAATAACTCCATTATGAGAACACATAGAGAATATGTGCTCAATCTTGATGGAAGTATTCCTTGCTGCTCAATTATAGGATTATGAAGTGCTGGAAGATTTTGCTGAGGAATGTATCCTTGTGTGTTTATTACTCTATTTCTTTCAAAACTTAATTTTTCTTGAAGTGCTGCATGATTAAGATGGAATGTACTATGTAGTCTAAGCAAATTATCATAATGTTGCTCCAAATACGTAAATCTGCCTAATGTTGTATTACGCTCAACAAATAGTCTGGCATAATTTTCATGTAAAGGCTGGAGTTGCATGTTGAGATTCTCTACTATTTGATTATATTCTATAAAGTCTTTCTCTAATACTCGTACAATTTTTCAATTAATATGTTTCTTTGTGGACGTTAAATTTTAAAGCTGCAAAAGTTGTCAAGTATTACCTTTTGCTTTGGCATAAGTGGTTGCCTAATGTTATATCGATATTCAGGTTTTAGGACTTCCTGAATATGAATATTTCCATAGATATGAGTTGGTACCGGAGGTCTTACGGATGACCTTACTGCCAAACTCATGCTCAAAGTGTTCGGAGGAATGTTCCTTGGCCTCTTGAGATTTGCAGATATGCTCCTCTTGGGTCCATTTTTGTAAAATCATTCAAAGAATCAGTTTAGTCAATATATCCACAAAAGTATTATCGGTTATTCTAATATGCTCAAATTGTGGTTTAAATGTAACAACCAAAATCAGAATGATATGTTAATTGGCTTGATTCGTGAGATTCACGAATAATCGCAGTTTATCAGAATTAGTATATATGGCAGATTTGTTTACGACAAAATTATCGGGCGAGAATTTGAGATGAGTTTCTTCACGGGAGTTGTAGTGTTTGTGATTTCGAACTCGTAGGAGTTTCTAGATAATTATTTTGGATTATGAGGAATAAGTTATGAATATTTTCGACCGTTGGATTTAGTCGTGTTTATCTGATTTTGTTTCGATTCGTTTTGGACCGTTGATTGTCTTGGGTCACGCGTATAAATATCGAAATAGTCGTAAAATTATCGAAAAGTCACATTTGGGCCGTTTGACCAGCGTTGACCGAAGTTGACCCGCGTTGACCGAGTTGGATCGAGTTGACCCGATTTGATTCAGCCGTCGGACTCGGAATTTTTTTGGTATGGTTAGCTTCCTCTTGAGATTTCCTATTGGTTTGAACTTGATTTTAGTGAAATTGGTTGTGTTTTGGAGTAGTTCTGTTTCGGTGAAGTTTAGGGATTTGGTCACTGTCGAGGGGTGGTGCTCCGGCGAGATTTGACGTCAGGTTGGTGGGGGGTTTGCTTCCCCTCAACCCCTTGATGATTTTGGGTGAAAGAATTTTGGGTTTAGATGCCGTTTGGAGCTCGTCGGAATCATGCCGGAATCCATGGAGGTCATGAGCTTTCGAGCTCAATTCCGGCCGGTGTGGTTGGAATTGGCTTTGATGGTAGAAGAGGAAGTTTGACGCTCAATATGGGATGGATCCACGCAAAGCAATGAATGAAGTGAGTTCAAAGTAAGTTGCTGATGAAAAGTATGATAAGCTAGCTTCTATGCTAGAGCAAGTACTTGAATTAGAGACAAAGAGATCCAAGGCAACCTCAGGACCCGCTTGTGGTGTGTGTCAGATGCAAGGACACCACACTGATCAATGTCCAATGATGGGAGACCATAATGGAGCATCAAATGGAGATATGGAGCAAGCCAATGCTCTTGGTGGATATCAAGGAGGCCAACGGTACAACAATTACAACAACAACTTTGGCAACCGAGATCATCCGAGTTTCAAGTGGAGTAGCAACGAGGGATGTCTAAACCTTCCAGCACCTCAACAAGGATATCAACGTGCTCCCTTCCAACTAAGGCCACTTATGCCTCAAGCTCCTATGCACCAAACGTAGCAAGCTCTGGCCCAATATTTCACCAATCCAGACTACGACAAAATGCTTCATCAAATGTCTGCTTCAACATAAGTTCTTATAGATGGACAAACCAAAATGAAGGATATAGTGGACACTCATGGCCGAGATATTGGTGAAATAAAAAAGAAAATGGGCCAACTGGTGGACTTCATGGGCCAAATTCAACAAATCGGTCAACTACCACCTCAAACCACTCCTAATCCATGAAATGTCAATGCCATCGTCACAAGAAGTGGGAATGTAATAGAGGCACCAAAAACCATGGAATCATCATGATGAAGTCATCATCATGATGAAGTCATCATTGAGGACATCACTAACGAAGAAGATGATGAGAATGATCAGGCAACTCAAGAGGCCGAGAAGAAGAAGGTGACACCTTATGTCACCAAGGCACCAGCTCCTCCATAACCTACCCCAATCAAAGGTAAAAGTCCTACCCCTTCAAATACGGTTATTACTAATTCTCCGTTTGCTAGTGCACATTTCCCAAGCAAATTATCAAAGTCAAAGAATAAGGATGATCAATACGAGGATATCTTAGACATCTTTCGAAAGGTGCAAGTGAATTTCCCCTTGATCGAGTGCATCAAGCAAGTGTCGATATATGCAAAGTTTCTAAAAGAGTCATGCACCCAGAGGAGGCAAACGAGAGAGAAGGAGGTTGTGAAGGTGAATGCAACCATTTCGGCGGTTTTACAACGTCGGCTACCCCCAAAGTTGAAGGATCCGGGGAGTTTTTCAATTCCTTACGTTATTGGTGACAAACACTTTGAAGATGTAATCCTTGATCTTGGAGCCTCCATCAACGTAATGCCTTATTAACTATACAATTCAATAGAGCTTGGAAATCTCAAGCAAGACAATGTCATTAATTATCCAATTAACCGATCGTACACATAAGTATCCAAGGGGATACGTAGAAGATGTTGTAGGCAGGTCAACAACTTAATATTACCAGCTAATTTCTACATCGTTGACATGGAAAAGAGTCCATTGAACACCACTCCATTGCTACTCGGATGACCTTTCATGAGGACAGCCAGGACAAAGATTGATGTGTTTGAAGGAACTTTTTCCGTGGAGATCGACGGAGAAAGAATTGAGTTCAACATCTTGGATGCAATGAAATTTCCAATGTCAAGTGTGGTCACCATTTCAACATGTGATCTTGTGGATACCTTAGCACAAGGCCACCTTGACACCATAAATGAAGATGAACTGGATGTGGCCATTCAAATAGTAGCGGGACTGACTCAACTCGGGGATGAAGCTCTTTTTGATGCCTTAATAGAGCTTTTGGAGCCTCGAACTCAAGAAAGGGCTATGGCATTAAATGAAGCTCCACGTTATGTAAGTAATCTTCCTCATTTTTCAATTACTTATGGTACTAATAAATTGGTTCCTTCTATTGTTAAGGCACCCGAATTAAAACTTAAGGTGTTACCGGATCATTTGAAGTACGCTTACTTGGGAGACAATGAGACACTTTCGGTGATCATCTCAGCCATGTTGGAAAAGGAGCAAGAGGAGAAGCTTGTTCGAATGCTTCAAGGTTACAAACCTGCCATAGGATGGACGCTTGCGGACATTAAAGGAATCATCCCGGACAAAAGGTTCTACTCTTTCATTCGAGACTTAGACTCATCCCGGGCAAGCTACGCTCACGTTGGATCGGCCCTTACTTAGTTGTTCAAGTGTATCCTCATGGAGCTGTTCTCATTCGATCATTAGAAACCGGAAATGAATTCAAGGTCAATGGTCACCGATTGAAGCCATAGTACGAACATTTCAAGGAGCAAGACGTTGAGGAGGATAAGCTCAAAGATCCAATATCTTCAAACACATGAAAACATCAGGTTTAGGCTGTAAGACGTTAAAAAAAAACGCTTGTTGGGAGGCAACCCAATGGAAGAATCCACAACAGATTTGCACTCTCTTCCATTTACTCTTTTAATTTTTGTTGCTTTTAATTTCTTAGTTAGAATTTTTTTTAAAAACCTATACTTCATGCTTAATTCTATGCTTTTACTTTAGTATATTGTGGACAATGTAGAGTTTAAGTGTGGGGGAGGGGTTTACAACTTATTTAAGTCTTTTGGTTAACATAGAATTTTTTTAGAGTCTTTAGGATGCCCTAAACTAGTCGATGATGAAATTGGACCGAAAAGATTATATATGGCGTTACATATCACATACATGAATTCTTGTGCTAATTGATATATTTTGAGTGTTTTAACATGTAGTAGATATGGTTTGAAAATCTTGGTATAGAAATTCGCATGATAGAATAAACTTTAGATCATACTAACCTTAAAGTAAGTAGATTTGTGACGACCCGAACCAGAATTGGAATAGTAATCGGCTTAATCCGCGAGTTTTGCGAGTAATCGAAATTTATCGTAATTAATCGAATTGGCGGTCTGGTTCACGACTTAATTATCGGGCAAGAATTTGAGATGAGTCTCTTCACGAGAATTGTAGTATGCGTGATTTTGAACTCGTAGGCAGTATCGGATAATTGTTTTGATGACCGAGGAATATGTTATGAATATTTGAAGTTGCGTGATTTAGTCGTGTTTATCCGATTAAGTTTGAGTTATCCGAAACGTGGATGTGATTCGATTTGGACCTTCGATCGTATCAAGCCACGAGTATAAATATCGGAATAGTCGTAAAATTGTCGAAAATCACTGTTTTGGGAAGTTTGACCGACGTTTGATCGTTGACTGACCGTTGACCGAGTCCATTTTGCACCACCGTTTGACTCGCCGTGGACCTTCCGTTTCCGGCCACCTCCGGCCTTGATTTTGGTATGGCTAGCTTCCTCTCTTGATTTCTTATGGTTTAGAACTTGGGTTGGTGTGATTTGATGAGGTATAAGAGGAGTTCGAGCTCGGGTATGCCGTGGGTTCTCGCCATCGTTGGGGGCGGCGCTCCGGCAAATTTTGGGGCCGGGGTGGTGGGGGGGGGGGGGGGGGGAAAAGGTTCCCCTCATCCTTGTGATGGTTTTGGGTGAAACAATTTTAGGTTTGGTTGAGGTTTGAAGCTTGCCGGAATCAATGGATTCCGTGAGGTTTTGGGCTCGATTCTGGCCGGTGGGCTTAGAATTGGAGCTTGGTGTAGAAGGGAAAGTTGTTGGGCTTGAGGAGTACTTGTGATCTGGAAAGTTTGGCCGGAATCCGCCACTATTGACGCTGCGCCGCGGGCGCTCCGGCAAAGGGTTGACTTTTTGGATTTTGACAAGTTTTATGCCGTTTTGCTCGTAATTGCGCCCCAATCATCGTCTTGAGGTTTTCGAGTTGATTTGGATGCTGGATTTTAGGTCGAGGGTTTATGTGGAGTATTTGGGGTTTTCGACGGGTTTTCTGTTATTCGAGTTATATGTTTCCGGAAATGGTTGGTTTCCGAGGTGTGGTTCAGAGTATTGAATTGTGATTTTGATTAGTGATATTTTGTGATTATTCAGGGGATCGAGATCGTACGTTAGGCGAGGGATCTTCCACTGGATCTCGGGATTAGCGCATTTGCGCGTTGTGCTTGTCTGTGAATGGACTTTTCTTTTCACTGATTGGTCGCGAGTCTTTATATTACGTTTTATGAGCATGAGCATGCACATACGATTATGAGTTATTCGAGCATGTGTTTACGATTATTCATTTACGAATATGCTTATATAATCACGTATTACGAATATGCATTCACATTATGCTTTATACATTTGCATGAAACTATTTATGATTTGGTTTACACAGAGTATAGTCTTAGTATATTTGGTTGTATCGATACACTTGCATCCCCGAGGATGTTTACCGGGGGAGGCTGTGACCCCTGACGGCCTTTACCGAGGGGGGGGGCAGACCTTTGACCTGAGACCTTTCTGGCTTGAATCACGTGTGGGTCTAGGATCCCGTGATTCGGACTGTACTAGCGCGGTTGTGTCCATGAGTGACCCCGCGAAATTTTACAATGCATGCTCAGTACTCGTGAGGAGTTAGAGTCTCCCTCGTGTACTATATCATTTTCATTCATTAGACTCGCATATGTTTTTATAACATATATTATTCGGCGAAAGACATTTATTTTCGTCCACTCACTCTAACGGTTTATATGTCTTTCCCTGGGCTCTTTGTTCATGCCCAGTTTGCAGTTCAGATTCTTGTGTCGCACGTCGTAGTCGGAGGCTTAGTATTTGAGCTACCTTTTTTTTCAGTAGGTTTCTTGTCTAGCCTACTGTTGTGTATTTATGTATATATATACTAGAGGTCGCTCTGAATACTCTGATGTTCATATTTTTCATATGATTTTTCCGGATTTCTGTAAAGTACAGTTTTGCTTATTACTTTACATTATGATATGATTTTGAGAAATCCTGATGGATTGGTGCCCACGGTTTGGCTTTTGTGGCATAGGATGAAGTGTGTTTTCGGGTGCAGGTCAATGGTAATTCTGCGATATAGTGAAACTCTGCCGAAATTTCTATGGTTTTTTGTAAGTTCGTGTTTTCAGAAGGGGTTTGATTCCGGTTTAGGAAACTAAATCGGGGTTGGGTCCTCTCAGCTTGGTATCAGAGCATTAGGTTTTAGATTTTGTAGACTTCTGTAATTGTGATACTAAGGGTATTTGAGATTATACAGCATGTCTAAAGCGATGACCCGACTGGCCAGCGGTTACTCATCAATGCTTCGGGTGTTGTATATTTTCGAATGTCTGAAGTTTTATGATTACGTTCCTTGTGCCTTGTGACTAATGTTTTTCTCTTATCATTAAGATGCCTCCTAGACGTGGTCCCCGTGTAAATAGGGACGTGGATCCTGATGAGGATTGCCAGATGCCTGACTTGTTTATGCGAGTATTGCGTTTAGAGGAGCATTTTGACCCTGTTGTCAAAGCTCGAACTGCTGGAGCGACTGTTTTCTCGGGTTCAGTTGATCCAGAAATATGTGAGGCTTGGTTGGTTCAGGTTGAACGAGTTCGTGAGCGTCTGCGTTTCACTCCTGAGAAGATGATAGTGGCAGCAGTTGGTTTACTTGAGTCTGATGCTTACTTTTGGTGGGTTAGCACCGATAGAGTTCTGGTTGATACTCCATGGGCATTGTTCAGGGATTTGTTTATGCGGAGGTATTTCAACCAGGCTACACAGAAGTGGAAGTATGAGGAGTTCACCAACTTAAGACAGGGTAGTATGTCAGTACTTGAGTACCGGGACAGATTTACTCGCTTATCTCGGTTTGCTCGTGACATGGTGGCCTCAGAAGAAGCCAAGTGCTGGAGATTTGAGTTGGGCTTGAACCTGAACATCAAGGGAACACTGACTACGATGCCTCGGAATAACTTTGATGAGTTTGTGAGTGCTGCACTTCGAGGCGAGGACATAGAGAAGGAAAGGCAGATAAGATTCCAGTCTTGACGATTCGAGGAGGGTGGACCGAGTCAGGGACCTTCCAAGAGGCTGAGTTCAAGCACTTCTGGATCGGCATCATCATCTGGCAGTGGACCATTTAGACCACCAGTTAGTATGGCTAGACAAAGACAGAGATGGAGGAGGGATCGACCACAGAGACCACAGTCCAATGAGAGTTCTAGCGGATCCAGCTATCATCAACGTACCGGTGGCACTTTTGCTGTGCCGAGGGAGTATCCATTGTGCAACTTCTGCAACAGGCATCATTATGGTCCTTGTCAGTGAGGCACTACTATATGTTATCATTGTGGCCAGAAGGGTCACTTTGCGAGGGAATGTGTCCAGCCTGTTGGTGTTAGTGGACAGACAGCTCAGAGATCAGAAGGAGATCAAGGTACCACTTCTGGAGCTCGACTAGTACAGTCTTCTGGTCAGATAAACATCAGAGTCGCCATCAGCGTGGACGACTAGCTGGGCAGGTCAGGGTTCATGCTATGTTATTGCGCGAGGGCAGAGCTTCACCAGAGGTTGTTATTGGTACGTTGCATATTTTTGGATATCCAGTACTTACTTTGCTAGATCCAGGTGCTACACATTCATTCATATCATATACACTGTCATCTTTAGCTACTATGCCTGCATCTCCACTTCTGGGGTTGTGGATGGTGTTGTATCCATCTGGTGAGGTTGTGAGTATCGGTTGGGTGTATAGGGATTGTGAGATCTTTGTTGGAGGTTATGGTTTAGCCGCGGATTTGTTATTACTGGATATTGTCGATTTTGATGTGATTTTGGGTATGGACTTCTTGGAGACACATTGGGCTATGTTTGACTGTCATAAGAAGGAGGTTGTGTTTCGACGTCTAGGCTTTCCAGATATAATGTTTCGCGGTGAGAAGAATACTTCATTGCCATGTGTGATTTCAGCGATGAAGGCCGAGCGGATGATGAAGAAGGGTTGTGTTGCATAGTTAGCTCATGTAGTGGATACAACGACTACTGTACCAGACATTAGTGATAATGAGGTTGTTTCTGAGTTTTTAGATGTGTTTCCGGAGGAGTTACCAGGTGCTCCTGTACTGTTTGTGCGGAAGAAGGATGGTTCTATGCGGTTGTGTATTGATTACCGGAAGCTGAATCAAGTCACCGTGAAGAACAAGTATCCGTTGCCGCAGATTGATGATTTGTTTGATCAGCTCAAGGGAGCTTCAGTCTTCTCAAAGATTGATCTCAAGTCTGGATACCATCAGTTGAGGATCAGAGAGTTAGATGTGGCTAGGACAACTTTCAGATCACGATACAGGCACTATGAATTTTTGGTTATGCCATTTGGGTTGACCAATGCCCCTGCAGCTTTCATGGATTTGATGAACAAAGTGTTCAGACGATTCCTGGAAAAGTTTGTGCTCATGTTCATCGACGACATTCTGATTTACTCCAGGAGTGTGGGCCAGCACAATAAGCATTTGCGAGCTGTTTTGTGGACTTTGCGAGATAATCAGTTGTTTGCGAAGTTCAGCAAGTGTGAGTTTTGGTTGAACAACGTGAAGTTCTTGGGTCACGTAATATCAGCTGAGGGAGTCAGTGTGGATCCTGACAAGATTGAAGCCGTGTTGAATTGGAGTAGACCTACCACTGTACAAGAGATCAGGAGTTTCTTGGGTTTGGCAGGTTACTATCGGCGCTTTGTGCAGGATTTTTCACGCATTGCCGCTCCACTTACCAGATTGACGAAGAAAGGCGTCAAGTTCGAGTGGTCTGATTCATGTGAGGAAAGTTACTTGATCTTGAAGGAGAAGTTGACTACTGCACCGGTTCTGACCCTACCTGACGATAGTGGAGAGTTTGTGGTTTACATCGATGTATTGAAATTGGGACTTGGTTGTGTTTTGATGCAGCATGGTAGAGTAGTGGCGTACGGTTCCAGGCAGTTGAAACCACATGAAGTCAATTATCCTACGCATGATTTGGAGTTAGCTGCTATTGTTTTAGCCTTGAAGAGTTGGAGACACTACTTGTATGGAGCTCAGTGCAAGATATACACAGATCACAAGAGTCTCACTTATTTGTGCACACAGCCAGACTTGAATATGAGACAGCACAGATGGATGGAGTTGATCAATGACTATGATTGCACCTTTGAGTATCATCCAGGGAAGGCTAATGTTGTTGCTGATGCACTCAGTCGGAAATCTGGAGCCTCATTGTTTCATGTGTGTGTGGCCAGAGTTTCCATGTTAGCAGAGTTATGAGCTACAGGAGCTGAGTTAGAGTGGGATGATGATGGAGCCTTGTTGGCTAGCTTCCAGGTTCGACCGGTACTGGTTGATCAGGTTCGGGAAGCTCAGGATGCGGATTCATATCTGTTGGACAAGAAGACCATGATTCGGAATGGTGTGCCAACAGAGTTTCAGTTGAGTGATGATGGTACATTGTTATTCAGAGGCAGATTATGTGTGCCCAAAGATGAGGGTTTGAAGAAAGAGATTTTAGACGAAGCCCATTGTTCTGCTTACGCGATGCATCCAGGCGGTACAAAGATGTTTCGTACACTTCGAGCCTATTACTGGTGGCGAAATATGAAGACGGAGATTATTGCATATGTGAGCAGATGTCTTATTTGGCAGCAAGTTAAAGCAGAGAGGCAGAAGCCTGCAAGAAAGCTGCAGCCCTTGGAGATTCCTGTTTGGAAGTGGGAGCACATCACCATGGATTTCGTGTATCAGTTACCGCGAACTTCGGCTGGTAATACTGGTATTTGGGTCATTGTAGACCAATTGACGAAATCAGCTCATTTTCTTGCACTTCCAGGGAAGATTTCAGTGGGCAGATTGACAAAGCTGAATTTGGCGGAGATTGTTCGTTTGCATGGTGTGCCTGTATCTATTGTTTCTGACTGAGACAGTCAGTTCACCTCAGAGTTTTGGCAGGCATTACAGCGAGCTTTGGGTACCAGATTGCATTTCAGTATAGCTTTCCATCCCCAGACTGATGGGCAGTCTGAGCGGACTATTCAAACCCTCGAGGATATGTTGCGGTCCTGCGTATTGCAGTTTAGAGGAAATTGGGACCAGCAACTGCATTTGATCGAGTTTACTTACAACAACAGTTATCAGGCTAGTATTAATATGACACCGTATGAGGCTCTATACGGGAGGCAGTGCCGCACTCTATTGTTTTGGAGTGAGGTGGGCGAGCGATGGCTTATTGGTCCTGATTTGGTAAAGAGCACCACAGAGGACATTCAAATTATCAGAGACAGATTGAAGATTGCCCAGGATCACCAAAAGAGTTATGCAGATGTGAGAAGAAAGAGTCTCGAGTTCGAGGTGGGCGATTGGGTCTTTCTGAAATTGTCTCCTTGGCGAGGAGTTGTTCATTTCGGGAAGCGTGGCAAGCTTCGACCACAGTATATTGGTCCGTACGAGATCATAGAGAGAGTTGGTGCCGTCGCTTACAGGTTAAAGTTGCCTTCCGAGATGGCTCGAGTACACAATGTTTTCCATGTCTCGATGTTGCGGAAATACATTTCAGATCCATCACATGTATTAGCGCCATATCAGCTTCCTATCTGGGAAGATTTGACATATGTGGAGGAGCCAGTACAGATTCTCGATCAGCGTGAGCAGAAGTTGAGACACAGAGTCATACCGCTTGTGAAGGTCTTATGGGAGAATCATTCAGTTGAGGAAGCCACTTTGGAGACCGAGCAGTATATGCGGGAGCAGTATCCTCATCTTTTCACTTAGCAGGTACGTAAATTTTGAGGTTGAAATTTTTCTAAGGAGGGTAGATTTGTGACGACCCGAACCAGAATTAGAATAGTAATCGGCTTAATCCGCGAGTTTTGCGAGTAATCGAGATTTATCGTAATTAATCGAATTGGCGGTCTAGTTCACGACTTAATTATCGAGCGAGAATTTGAGATGAGTCTCTTCACGAGAATTGTAGTATGCGTGATTTTGAACTCGTAGGCGGTTTCGGATAATTGTTTCGATAACCGAGGAATATGTTATGAATATTTGAAGTCGCGTGATTTCGTTGTGTTTATCTGATTAAGTTTGAGTTATCCGAAACGTGGATGTGATTCAATTTGGATCGTCGATCGTATCGAGCCGCGAGTATAAATATCGGAATAGTCGTAAAATTGTCGAAAATCACTGTTTTGGGAAGTTTGACTGACATTTGACAGTTGATTGACCGTTGACCGAGTCCATTTCGCACCACCGTTTGACTTGCCATGGACCTTTCGTTTCCGGCCACCTCTGGCCCTGATTTTGGTATGGCTAGCTTCCTCTATTGATTCCCTATGGTTTAGAACTTGGTTTGGTGTGATTTGATGAGGTATAGGAGGAGTTCGAGCTCAGGTATGCCGTGGGTTTTCGCCGTCGTCGGGGGCGGCGCTCCGACGACTTTTGGGGCCGAGGTGGTAGGGGGGAAAGGTTCCCCTCATCCTTGTGATGGTTTTGGGTGAAACAATTTTGGGTTTGGTTGAGGTTTGAAGCTCGCCGGAATCTCGCTGGAATCAATGGATTCCGTGAGGTTTCGGGCTCGATTCCGGTCGGTGGGCTTGGAATTGGAGCTTGGTGTAGAAGGGAAAGTTGTTGGGCTTGAGGAGTACTTGTGATCTGAAAAGTTTGGCAGAAATCCGCCACTGTTGACGCCGCGCCACAGCCGCCGCCGGCGGTCAACGGCGACGCTCCGGCAAATGGTTGACTTTTTGGATTTTGACAAGTTTTATGCCGTTTTGCTCGTAATCGCGCCTCGATCATCGTCTTGAGGTTTTCGAGTTGATTTGGATGCTGGATTTTAAGTCGAGGGTTTATGTGGAGTGTTTGGGGTTTTCGATGGGTTTTCTGTTATTCGAGGTTATATGTTTCCGGAAATGGTTGGTTTTCGAGGTGTGGTTCAGAGCATTGAATTGTGATTTATATCAGTGATATTTTGTGATTATTCAGGGGATCGAGATTATACTTTGGGCGAGGGATCTTCCGCCGGATCTCGGGATTAGCGCGTTTACGCGCTGTGCTTGTCTGTGAGTAGACTAGCTTTTCTTTTCACTGATTGATTGCGAGTCTTTATATTACGTTTTATGAGCATGAGCATGCACATACGATTGTGAGTTATTCGAGCATGTGTTTACGATTATTCATTTACGAATATGCTTATATAATCACATATTACGAATATGCATTCACATTATGCTTTATACATTTGCATGAATCTATTTATGATTTGGTTTACATAGAGTACAGTCTTAGTATATGTGGTTGTATCGATACACTTGTATCCTGGCTGATCCCCGATGATGTTTACCGAAGGAGGCTGTGACCCCTGACCCGAGGCCTTTACCGGAGTGGGGGGGGGGCACAGACCTCTGACCTGAGGCCTTTCTGGCTTGAATCACGTGTGGGTCTGAGATCCTGTGATTCGGACGGTACTAGCGTGGTTGTGTCCATGAGTGACCCCGCGAGATTTTACGATGTATGCTCTGTACGTGTGAGGAGTTAGAGTCTCCCTCGTGTACTATATTATTTTCATTCATTAGACTCGAATATGTTTTTATAACATATATTATTCGGTGAAAGACATTTATTTTCATCCACTCATTCTAACAGTTTATATGTCTTTCCCTGGGCTCTTTGTTTTCAATGCCCAGTTTGCAGTTCGGATTCTTGTGTCGCACGTCGCAGTCGGAGGCTTAGTGTTTGAGCTACCTTTCTTTTTCAGTAGGTTTCTTGTCTAGCCTACTGTTGTGTATTTATGTATATATATACTAGAGGTCGCTCTGAATACTCTGATGTTCATATTTTTCATATGATTTTTCCGGATTTCTGTAAAGTACAGTTTTGCTTATTACTTTACATTATGATATGATTTTGAGAAATCCGGATGGGATTGGTGCCCACGGTTTGGCTTTTGTGGCATAGGATGAAGTGTGTTTTCGGGTGCAGGTCAATGGTAATTATGCGATATAGTGAAACTCTGCCGAAATTTCTATGGTTTTTTGCAAGTTCGTGTTTTCAGAAGGGGTTTGATTCCGGTTTAGGAAACTAAATCGGGATTGGGTCCTTTCAGTTTTGAGCCTACATTTCTTGTTTTATGAGTGAATTTCGTGCATCATGGTCTGAAAAATATTTACATGCCTCATTTAATTGCTTGCCATAGATTATAATGAACTAGAGAATGCTAGAACTTATTCATGTAGACTTGCAAAGCTTTTAAATTGATTTATGCTCTGATTATGGATGTGATTAAATGCATTTAGGTTTCCACCACTTTACCAAAAAGCCATATGTCCTTTTGTGCGCACGAGTTGTGACACCCTTAGATTACCCCTTTTTGCCTACGTTTAGTCTTTTCTTTCATTTACCACATTTATATCTAAACACTTAGTCTAGTGTAGAGTTTCCAACCCTTGTTATCAAGACTTGGTGAAGAGATTTCGAAGTTAGCACAAAGAAGTGGCGAAAAGATGATGAAAGAATGCAAAGGAAAGGAAAACTTGTCCAAAAGTTTGAAAAAGAAAAGACGTGTGATTGCCGCAAATACAAAAGAAAAAAAAGTGTAAACAGCTCTCCGGCAAATGTTCTAAGTGTAAAAATCTGGACAAGTGAAGTTTAGAATGAAGTAAGGCCCAAAAAGATGAAATTTGGCCTTGTTTTTGAAGTTTTGACACATGAGGAAGGATGAGCTCAAATGGATGAAGTGTTGACTAAGTCTTTTGAACATTTTTCACCACTACATACCTAAATTTCAAATGCCTTAGTCTCAACCCTATTACAACCTTTCTAAAGTCCTTTGATCCTTAAGATGAGTAGCATTTGATTGATCGAGTAAGTTGCATGAGTAAGCATATGATTTTGGTTCATTTGTGCGAGTGATTGTTTCTTTCATGAGGTATAGTGTAGAATTTTCACAAAAGTGCTTTTATTTCTTGAAATATGTGGAGCTATTTGATTGCCTTGTGATATTGTCTCTCACATATACTTTGAGTGAAACATATATATCTTCATGAGTGAAAACATGATGAGTGCATCCTTGTGAGTTGATCAAAGTCTTATTTGACGCATGCATAGCTATAACATTACCTGTTTTTCTTCCAAGTCTTACTTATTCATAAACATGATCATACCTCTATTATCTCGTGAATTTATTGAGCATACAAGTTTAAAATCATGTGAGCCATCGCCATATACTTATGAAAAAAAAAATCTAGTTACTTATGCAAGTAACTCACTTATGAAAAAAAAAATCTAGAGACAAATTTTTGATAGGGGCTTAGTTGTGTCTTTGTTCATGCCTTTGAGAGAGTTACTACTTGATGATAATGTGTGATCTTTTTTTTTTTTGCCAATTTTATTCTTAGAGAGTTTTATTTTAAAATAAGTGTTTGCTAAGGGACTAGCAAAGTCTAAGTGTGAGGGAATTTGATACACGCATTTTATACTCGATCCTTAATGCATTTCTCTTTACGTTTAGCTATGTTATAATCTTAGTATTTATGTTTTTAACTTGGTTTATCATATTTAGGTCAATAACCATGAAAAGTGCATTTCGGAGGATTTTTGCGTTTTTGGACAACAAAGATGGGCCGACGCATTAAGCAATTCATTGGGCCCATTTATTAAAGTCCAAGTCAGCCAAGAAGGAAGCTCTAAGTCAATTATTTCGTCCAAAATGATCAAGCAAGCAACTTGGTGAAGCAAGTTGATGAAATATCTTTGGTGACTAAGAGTGATGACTAAGGCCTAGCTTGGTGACTAAGGGTGATGACTAAGGCCTAGCTTGGTGACTAAGGAGGTGACTAAGGCTATGCAACTAGGTGGAAGGATAAGAGGAATGGTTTCCTTCCATTGAAGGAAGAGGCAAAGACCATCTCCTTTGCCTATAAAGGGGAGTTCAACCATGAACATCATTACCTCACATTCCAAAACCAAAAGCTCTGCCTAAATCACCTCATTTCATCCAAAAGAAGGACTCCTCCCAAGGCCAAAACGCCACCAAGCACCACCTCCTAGAAATCCCTCATCCATCCACAAGTGTTCTTGGCTAGATTTGGCCTTGGATATTTGTGTCATCCTTCCAACAAAGAAGCCTCTACACCAAGATTTGCAGTGCGACTTCACAGAATCAAAAGTGTAACATGGCCCCTTTGTATTTGTTTTCGGTTTTGTATAGTTTTCTTTACTTTTGTATGACAACAACAAGTTTTGATGTAAGGTTATTTATTTCTTATTTTTACCAAGTTTCTTCCATGTCACTACCACATATTTAACCATTACCGGCGATTTTTTCCCCAAAAATCACCGGTAATGTCTTCTTTTTTTTTTAACATTGCCGGCGATTTTTCCGGTAAATCGCCGGCAATGTTCCGCCGGTAATTAAAAAAAATAAAAAGACATTGCCGGCGACTTACATTTAAGTCGCCGGTAATGTTAAAAAAAAGAAGAAGACATTACCGGTGACTTAAATGTAAGTCGCCAGCAATGTCTTTTTTTTTTAATTACCGGCGGAACATTGCCGGCGATTTGCCGGAAAAATTGCCGGCAATGTTAAAAAAAAAAGGAAGACATTATCGACGATTTTTGGGGAAAAAATCGCCGGTAATGTTAAAAAACATTGCCGGCGATTTAAAAATCGCCGGCAATGGTTAAATATGTGGTAGTGTGTGTTCATAGCTTTAGTTCGAATTCATATGCTAGTTTATATTCTTAATGCTTTGAAACGTGTTTTAGAATATGACTAGATTTGGTTACGTTTTCTATGCATGTTTCAATGATCTCTAAAGGTGAAATTTAACTAAGGTGTTTACTTGATTTGGTTGCTCTCTTGTTCAATACAAGCATGTGTATGTGTTTTAATTGGTACTATGAATTTCGTAGACACTTGGGAATTATTAGGATGAATCGGCTAGGTTGTTAGTATGTGATGATCACTTGTAAATGTTAGTTTAGGTTTAGCAAGTATGTTTATAATTCTATGTTTCTCAATATGTTTGTTGCCAATTTTATCTTTAATTTAGTAGACTAATCAAACCAAATTTCAACTCCCCTCTTTATAATGTATGAAATTATGCATGCACCATCAATGCCCGGTTAAGAACGATCCCTATTTACCAATATTACATCTATAACAAAGGGTTTTAAATTGTGTGTTTTTCTGATTGTTAAGTGTTAATTTAAGTACGAGTAACAGTTCTAGTGGATATCAGCCTACTCCATCAGCGCCAGAGATTTCCCTTTATGCAATCGATGTCATAAGCATCATCTCGGACAATGTCAGTTAAGGACTTCAGCTTATTTCAATTGTAGCAAGACGGGTCACTTTGCAAGAGAGTGTCTGCAGAAGGATTCCTCATGTGGATTTTTGGTGCAGAGTTCTAGTGGTGATCAGGGAGCCACTATCAGCGTTAGAGCCGCACCGCCACCCAGACAACCAGCTTATGAGGACAGGAGCCAGAGAGAGCGACCGGCTGAATAGACTGGACATGCCCGACTTCATGATATGACTCTTCAGGAAGGCAGGGAAGCTTGATATACGCATTTTATGCTCGTTTCTTAACGCATTTCCCTTTACGTTTAGCTATGTTATTATCTTAGTTTTTACGTTTTCCTTATTTAAATTGTTATTTTGAAGATATTTACGGTGGAGATTAATAACGACGCAATTTGGAGGAATTTCGGCGATTTTGCGATTTTTGCGATTTTGGACCTCCGAAAATGGGCCGGCCCAAAAAGCAAATTATGGGCCGATTTCTCAAATCTTGTTTCGGCCCATTATCAAGCCCAAACCCATTCATTTTGGCATGGAAGCCTTTTGGTGAAGTTGAAAAGTCAACAATATCAAGCTTTGTGACTCATTTTAGTGACTAAGCTTTGTGATCATCACAAAAGATGACTTGCCATGTGACTTGCCATGGTGACTCTTGCTTAGGGTTTATAAATGGTGACTTGCATGGTGACTCTTGCTTAGGGTTCACAAATGATGATCACAAAAGGTGACTAAGGGAGTGACTTGCCATATTGATCATTACTTGCATTAAATGGAGGGAGGCATGGTGGAAGAGAGAAGGCAACATCCCTTGCCTATATAAGAGAGGAGGCTGGCCATATATTATGCATCACTTAAATTACTAGCCAAAGCTCTACACAAATACTCTTCCACCATAAACACTTCAAGGTTTCTCAAGCAAAGCCGAAGCACATCTCCTCCATCCAAGCCGAAGCAATCCTCCTCCATCCAACACAATACGCTAAGTCCCTTGTGAAGGAAATCCATCTCCACCGTAGATCATCAAGCATTCAAGACAAAAAGTGTAACCATGATCTTCACTTTCATTTCTTTTGCTTTGTATTTGAACCTTTTGATGTATTGGAATACATTTATGTATCAAATGAAGAACAAGTTTAGATTTGTGTTTTATGTGTTTAAACCGATTCATAAGTTGCATGTGTTTATGATTTCTAGCCTTTTATGCATGTTCGATACAATCTTAAAGCTTCGTAAGCATGTGTTAGAAAATACGCTAAGTCCCTCTCTTTCGCATGTTTCGATGATCGTATGTTGTTTAGGATGTTTATACACTAAGTTGCATTCCTACTCAATTATTAAGCATGTGTATTTAGTTAGAAGTTATGAATTTCGTAACTTACAAAAAGGTTTGATGCATGAAAAGGGTAGGCTAATAAGATGAGATGATCACATGTAATTAGTAGTGTAACTTCTTATTTTTAGCAAGCATAATTAGACTTTAAGTTTCTTGATTGTTGAAACTTGTCTATGAGTAAAACATGTTAGATGCCTAAGAGTTTTAGTTGTGTTTGCATGTTTTTGTACTTTAATTTCGTAGATTAAACAATCAACTTCCAATCCCCCCAACATTTATATTTCCGCTTATTAACGAAACTCATGCATGCGCCCTTAATTCCCCGGATAAAGAACGATCCCTACTCGCCAATATTACAAATGACAAAAGAAGGGTTTAAATTGCAATGCGCGTAATCTGTGTTTTTAAGTTAACGTGAATGCATGTTTTGCTCGTATCAATTTTTGGCGCCGTTGCCGGGGAGTTAGAATGTTTTTGTATGATTTCGTTGTACATTTGTGATTAAAAGCATGTCTAAATTTTCGAAGTACATACTTGTTCATTCTTGTTTATACTTAAAGAAATTTACATACATGTTTACAATGCATACTTTTACTTAGACGAATTTATTTATACTTAGTTTTTACACTTGCATAATTTATTTTCATGTTAAAGGATAGTCTTTGATTTAATTTGAGTACTAGCACTTAGTTATTAAATAAATCTCTATGGAATAGGTGGTGCCTCTTTTGTTTGTCTATCTCCTTAACCCTTCGTGATGTGTGGATTTCATCACCACACGCCATAACCTAAGTGAAGTTATGGGCACGAGGTTGTGGGCGGAGTTTACTAAGAACTTGAGATTATATACTATCTCACAAATTTGGCTGATTGTTGGATATGGTGAATGGGTTTATGATTGGTGCCGGGTTTCGGATCTAAGCAATAGAACATCATTGGAGTATATACCGTAACTGGTTAGCCTCGGGGTGTCTCTAGGAACAACATTGGAGTATATACTCTTACGAGTAAGCCTCGGGTTGTTCTAAATATTAGTCCTTACCTCTCGCGTTATCTCTATTCCTACTAACCATTTCTAAACGTAACTAAGCTGAATTGTAGTCGGTATATATTTTCGCGCGGGCCGCACGTCCAAGAAATTTACCGAATGATCATTTCGCGTACTCTCTGTAAATCATAAGTGCATACGAATACGGATAAATACGAACTTGATAAATACGACATAATCCTTTAAATAGATGGTATATCGGATTATGCATGCTTAGACCTCCTGGAATCAGACTTCATCTTCGGATGAACGAGACCCATTGCACAGTCGAGAGCCTCTGCACCACGTACCATCGGGGCCAAAGGAAATAAATAAAACTTAGTCAAATTTTTGTGTTTATATGTGCATTAAAAACTGTAAAGGACTAACAACCGTTACTTAGCTTGCATAACCTCTTTTTAGGCTTTATGATACTCGGATTTCACTACCGAGTACCCTAACCTAAGTGAAGTTAGGGACATAAGATCGAAGAAGAGGTCATTCTTTGCATTCATTTTTTTTTAGCACGTAACTCGTGTGTTTTCTGCAGGTTCTAACGTTTTCTCTTATGCATGCACTCCATCTTTCACGTAGGATTGTTGTTTAATGCATTTTATTGAAAAAAAAATGTGTGGTGCATAAATTCAATGTGAATTATTGTTTGCTTGTATTTGAACTTTGTTTATATATGTTCTAACTAAATTCTTGGGTTTAGCATTATATAGTGTTAATTTGCAGAAAACATGTGTCTTAGTTTATTACATTCTTTTGCATAGCCCATAAAATTGATTAACTCATTTGCATTACTTAGTAAATTACACCTAGTGTCTTAACTATTATAAATTTTGTGTGTTTTAGTAGTTTTTAAGTATTTGTGAGTATTTATAGTATGTTTTGATAGTTTTACTATTTGTTATTGCTTTGTTTTCTAAATACGCCTTACGATTTTGGTTAGTATTTCTATATTCATCTCAAATTATTTGTTGATACTAACACTTGGTCTTTGGTGGATGCTCAGGCTAATGAATGTCCGATCGGAATCCTGAACCATCTAGAACGAACTTTGTGGAGATCGCAGAGAGAATAGCGAGACTTAAAGCTCAAACTGACATCCTGGATCATCCCATCATCGAGGAAGTTTCCGAGTCTTCACATTCATCAACCGACCATACTTTAGCCTCATCAACCGACCACAATTCAGAAGCAGAAGCACAACAAGTCAACATGGCCAATGCAGGACAATCTCTTCGCCAGCGCACCTGCTCAACCGAATGGAGCAGTGGGCCTTCGAGCATTGCTTTTCCACAACCGGAGGAAAACATGAAGGATATCGAGCTAAAGAGTGGCTTCCTCCACCGACTACCCATTTTTCATGGACTTTCCAATGAAGATCCGAACAAGCATCTCAAACAATTCCAATTTGTTTGTAACAGCATGAAGCCATCTGATGCTGATACGGAGCTCTTCAAGCTGAAGGCATTTCCATTTACCCTAGTCGACAGGGCCGAGTCTTGGCTAATGGAACTACCGCCGAACCATATTACCTCATGGAAGCAACTTGCGAATATGTTCCTAGCGAAGTACTTCCCGGCCTCAAAGATCACCGTCTTGAGAAAGCAAATCACTGGCATCACACAGAAACCGGACGAGACCTTCGGCCAATACTACGACCGATTCAAAGTTTTGTGTGCCACTTGCCCATCGCATGGATTTTCCGAGACCAATCTCATGAATTACTTTTACGATGGTCTCAAGCCGATTGATAGGGAATTGCTGGATGCAGCAGCCACCGGTGCATTCATGGACTTAACCGAAACCGAAGCTAGAGCTCTTCTAGAGAATCGGGCGAATAATGATGCACAATATGGAATGTCTAACAGACGAGCAGTCGGTGAAGCGAGTTCTACAACCGACGCAGACGAAAAATACGACAAACTAGCTCATATGCTAGAGAAGGTTTTAGAACTCGAGACGACAAGAGCGAAGGCAACTCAACGGCCTGTTTGTGGCATATGTCAAACACAAGGTCACCACAACGACCAGTGCCCTCAAGTGCCGGAGCAAGCTAGCGAGCCGGAGCACGCTAACGCCATCGGCAGATATCAGGGAGGACAACGGTATAACAATTACAACAACTATGTCAACCGTGATCATCCGGGTTTTAGATGGAGCAGCAACGAGGGAACTTTGAACCCTCCAGCAGCTCAACAAAGCTACCAACGCCCTCCATTTCAACCAAGGCCACCGATGCAGCATGGTTCGTCATCTCAAACCTTCACCAATCCGGATTACGACAAGATGTTGTCGCAACTTTCGGCCTCCACTCAAGTTCTCCTCGACGGACAATCGAAGACAAAGGAAACATTGGATTCTCATGGCCGAGACATCACCGAAGTGAAGAAGCAGCTTGGCCAACTTGTTGATTTCATGGGCCAAATCAAAGAAACCGGTCGGCTTCCACCTCAACCCACTCCTAATCAACGAAACGTGAATGCCATCGTCACAAGGAGTGGGAAGATACTTGAAGAACCAAAGACCAAGCGATCTCATCTCGATGAAGTCACCATCGAGGACATCACCAACGAAGACGAAGATGAGATCGATCCGGCAACTCAAGAAGCCGAGAAGAAGAAGGTGACGCCTATTGTCACCAAGGAACAATCCCCTCCACAACCCACCCCAATCAAAGGTAAAGACCCTATTCCTTCAAATACGGTTATTACTAATTCTCCGTTTGCTGTTGCACCTTTCCCTAGCATATTATTAAAATCAAAGAAGAAGGATGCTCAATATGAAGATATTTTGGACATCTTCCGAAAGGTGCAAGTGAATTTGCCCTTGATCTAGTGCATAAAACAAGTGCCAATATACGCAAAGTTTCTTAAAGAATTATGCACACAGAGGAGGCAAACTCGAGAGAAGGAGGTTGTGAAGGTGAACGCAACCATTTCGGCGGTTTTGCAGCGTCGGCTACCCCCAAAACTGAAGGACCTGGGGAGTTTTGCAGTTCCCTGCGTAATCGGTGACACCCACTTCGAAGACGTGATGCTTGATCTCGGAGCTTCCATCAACGTCATGCCTTACTATCTTTTCGAATCAATGGAGCTTGGAGATCTCAAGCAAGATGGTGTTGTCATCCAATTAGCCGATCGCACACACAAGTATCCGAGGGGATACGTAGAAGACGTTCTTGTGCAGGTCAACAACCTGATTTTTCCAGCGGATTTTTATATCGTTGACATGGAGGAGAGTCCTTTGAACACCACGCCACTGCTGCTTGGGCGACCTTTCATGCGGACTGCAAGAACGAAGATTGATGTGTTTCAAGGCACTTTCTCCATGGAGATTGATGGAGAAAGAATCGAGTTCAACATCCTGGACGGGATGAAGTTTCCAATGTCGAGCGTAGCTGCCATTTCGACATACGATCCCGTGGATACCTTAGCACAAGCCTACCTCGACACCATCAATGAGGATGAACTCGACATGGCCATTCAACTTGGGCATGACGGCCTTCTCGAGGCCTTACTAGAGCTTGAACCTCGTATTCAAGACATGGCCATGGCCCTAAATGCGGCACCACGAAAAGTAAGCTTTTCTCCTCCTTTACCAATTACTTTTGGTACTAATAAAATGGTTCCTTCCATCGTAGAAGCTCCAGTTTTAGAACTCAAGCTACTACCGGACCATCTGAAGTATGCGTATTTGGGCAAGAATGACACATTACCCGTCATTATTTCGTCCGCGCTAGAAGAGGAGCAGGAGGAGAAGCTCGTGAGTGTGCTCAAGAGGTACAAACCCGCAATAGGCTGGACACTCGCGGACATCAAGGGAATAAATCCAGCAACCTGTGTGCATAGGATTTTCCTTGAAGAAGGCACCAAACCTACGCGGGAAGCGCAACGTCGGCTCCACCCTCCGATGATGGAGGTGGTAAAAAAGGAGGTAATTAAACTCATGGACTGTGGAGTTATTTACCCTATTTCTGATAGCCGTTGGGTTTCCCCAGTGCAGGTTGTACCTAAGAAATCGGGAATCACCGTCGTCGAGAATCTGGAAAATGAACTTGTGCCACAACGGACGATCACTGGACACCGAGTGTGCATTGATTACCGGAAGCTAAACGCTGCAACCCGCAAGGATCATTTTCCCTTACCATTCATCGACCAAATGCTGGAAAGATTAGCCGGCCATGCATTTTATTGTTTTCTCGACGGATATTCCGGCTACAACCAAATTAGCATTGCGGAGGAGGATCAAGAAAAGACAACGTTCACGTGCCCTTTCGGAACGTTTGCCTATCGCCGCATGCCATTTGGACTGTGTAACGCACCAGGTACATTTCAACGTTGCATGCTCTCAATTTTCTCCGAGTACATTGAAAAAATTATTGAAGTATTCATGGACGACTTTAGTGTATTTGGGAGTGATTTTGATGCATGCTTAAACAATTTAGAAACAATTTTACAAAGATGCGTTGAAACGAACTTGGTGCTTAATTGGGAGAAGTGCCATTTTATGGTTACGCAAGGGATAGTGTTAGGTCATATTATTTCGGAAAAAGGGTTAGAAGTTGATAAATCTAAAGTAGATCTTGTGCGTCACTTACCCTCTCCAACTTCGGTTAGAGAGATTCGTTCATTTCTTGGACACGCAGGATTTTATCGTAGGTTTATCAAAGACTTTTCCCACATCTCGCGCCCTTTGTGTAAACTGCTGCAAAAGGAGACCCCGTTCGTCTTTGATGAAGAATGCAACGCTGCCTTCAACAAGTTGAAGGAGCTTCTCACGAGCGCTCCTATTTTATGCAGCCCTGATTGGTCTCTGCCATTTGAACTCATGTGCGACGCCTCGGATTATGCCGTAGGAGCCGTCTTGGGTCAGCGGAAGGACAAGAAGCCTTGCGTAATCTATTACGCCTCTCGGACGCTTGATGAAGCGCAAAGAAATTATACTACCACCGAGAAGGTGTTTCTTGCCGTGGTTTTTGCTTTAGATAAATTTCGATCTTATTTACTTCAAACAAAAGTAACTGTGTTTACCGATCATGCAGCTTTGAAGTATCTAATGCTCAAGAAGGATGCAAAACCACGATTTATCAGATGGATACTTCTACTCCAAGAATTCAACATCGAAATCAAGGACAAGAAGGGAGTAGAAAACGTCGTCGCTGACCACCTATCACGTTTGATAGGTGACCATGAGCCTGTCGAGATTGAAGAAACTTTTCCGGATGAAAAACTCTTCGGAATTGAGGTAACTATTTCGGAAACTCCATGGTATGCAGATATCGTAAATTACTTAGTTACGGGTGAGTTTCCGTCTACCATGCATAAATTTCAACGTGACAAACTTAAGCATAATGCTAGAACCTTTATCTGGGATGAGCCTTATTTATGGAAACAATGCTCCGATTTAGTAATTAGGAGATGTATCCCGGATAGTGAATTTAAGCCTATTCTAGACTTTTGTCACAATGAAGCATGTGGGGGACATTTTGGTTCAAGGAGGACAGCCCTTAAGATTTTAGATTGCGGTTTCTTTTGGCCTAGTTTATTTCGCGATGCTCATACATATTGTGCTGCATGTGATAAGTGCCAGAGATTCGGTAATTTAGGGCCTAGAGATCAAATGCCACAACACTACATATTTAATGTCGAAATTTTTGATGTGTGGGGTATTGATTTTATGGGACCATTTCCTCCCTCCAATGGTTTTACTTATATCTTACTCGCAGTAGATTATGTTTCTAAATGGGTGGAGGCAAAGGCCACCCGTACTAATGATTCGCGAGTTGTTGCAGATTTCCTACGAACTAACATTTTCAGTAGATTTGGAATGCCACGCGTTCTAATTAGCGATGGAGGAAGTCACTTTTGCAACCGCACGGTGGAAGCACTGATGAGGAAGTATGGCGTAAAACACAAGGTTTCCACACCATACCACCCTCAAACAAATGGAATGGCTGAAGTTTCCAACCGTGAGATCAAAAAGATTTTGGAGCGAACTGTCCGCCCAAACCGGAAAGATTGGAGTCAATGCTTAGACGATGCATTGTGGGCTTACAGGACTGCCTACAAGACCCCCATTGGTATGTCACCTTTCCGATTAATTTATGGGAAGGCGTGCCATCTTCCGGTTGAATTGGAGCACAAGGCATGGTGGGCCGTGAAGAAATTCAACATCGATCGAGATGCTGCAAGCTTGCATCGGAAGCTACAACTATGTGAACTAGAAGAAATCAGAAATGATGCTTTCGACAATGCGTGGATTTACAAAGAGAAGACGAAAAAGATCCACGATCAGATGATTCGCGGGAAGAGTTTTGAACCTGGGCAGAAAGTATTGCTTTTCAATTCAAGACTTAAGCTCTTTCCGGGAAAGCTTCGCTCTCGATGGATGGGGCCATTCATAGTTTCTCAAGTTCTACCTCATGGAGCAGTTCTCATTCGATCTATCGACAAAGGCAGTGAGTTCAAAGTAAATGGCCATCGCTTGAAGCCCTATTTTGAGGCATTTGCGGAGCACACCGTGGAGGAGATGCAACTCCAAGAACCGGCCATTTCAAAAACAAAATGATGCATCACGTCCAAAGCTAACGACGTAAAACAAGCGCTTGTTGGGAGGCAACCCAATAGGGAGACAACAGATTTATTTTTCTTCTCCCCTTTTAATTAATTTAATGGTTTTTTGCGTATTAGATTAAAATTTTCGTAGATCCTATACTCCATGTTTGATTCTATGTTTTCTTTAAGTACATTGAGGGCAATGTAGAGTTTAAGTGTGGGGAAGGGTTTACAAGTTAATTGTGTCTAAATTAGTGTTTTTCAGAGTCTTTAGGACGCCCTTAACTAGTCGATGATGAAATTTGACCAATACAACACATATGGCGTATGAATCACATGCATCGAATTTTTGTGCTAATTGAGATATTCTATATGTTTTTAACATGTAGTAGATATGAATTGCAAAACATGGTACAGAAAATCGCATGCTTGAATAAGTTTTTAATCATATGAACCCTATGTGAGCTTTTGAGCTATCTGTTCTTTATTCCTTAAGTGATCTGATCAATCCATATCATTTCGTAGTTTATAGCTTTATATATGCCTCATTTGACTGCTTGCCATAGATTTTAATGAACTAGAGAATACTAGAACTTACTCATGTCAATTTGCAAAGCTTTTAAGTTGATACATACTTTGATTTTGGAAATGATTAAAGGCATTTAGGATTTTCCACCACTTCGCCAAATATCCATGTATCCCATTTGTACGCATGAGTTGCGACACCCCTAGATAAACCAATTGAGCCCACGTTAAGCTTTTCTTTCATCACCATATGTACCTAAACACTTATCCTAGTATAGAATATCCTTACCTTTGTTCCGGAAACTTGGTGAGAATTTTTCGAAACTAGCACATAAGATTATGGTTTGGTAGGAAAGATTGAAAGAGTTAATGTGAGTAAGGGGAAAGACTTGTCCAAATAGCTAAAAAAGTATGTGATTGCCAAAAAGAAAAGAAAAAAAATTATATTTGAGAGAATGAAAAGAAAAAAAAATTATTATCTCTCATGGCAATATGTTGTGTTCTAAGAATAACCATTTGGATTAACGTCCCCCTTATTTACGGATTTGGAGTTTACGATAAATTGAAGGCCTAAAAATAGAACAAAATATGGCCTTTGTCCTGTCCGAAAAGCTAAAAGGGTAGCTTAGATTGAAGTATACATGGTAACATACAAATGGAGATGGAGGACTAATATGGTGCTAGACTAAGTCATTGGAACGTTTTTATCACCACATATCTAAATTTCGAATGCCTTAGCCTTAACCCCATTACAACCTCACTAAAAGTCCTTTATGATCCTTAAAATGAGTAGCTTTCAATTAGTAGAGTAAGTTGCATGAGTAAGCTTATGGTTTTGGTTCATTTGTGCAAGTAATCAAACTTTATTCATGTGGTTTTCATTTCAATTCATATACACTTTAAGTGAACCATTTTCATGAGTGAAAAATATGATGAGTGCATCCTTGTGAGTTGATTAAACCTTTATTCAAAGCATGCACAGCTATAACATAACCATTGTTTTCTCTATGTCTTACTTGTTCATTACATAAATTATATCACAATTATCTCTTGAATTCGTTGAGCATACATGTTGAAATTCATGTGAGCCATCGCCATATACTTATGCAAATTCTGAGACAAATTTTAGCTAAGGGCTTAGTTGTTCTTTCTTTTGTTTTAAACTCTTAGAGAGTCTTAGTTTAGTGTTTGCTAAGGGACTAGCAAAGTCTAAGTGTGGGGGAATTTGATATACGCATTTTATGCTCGTTTCTTAACGCATTTCCCTTTACGTTTAGCTATGTTATTATCTTAGTTTTTACGTTTTCCTTATTTAAATTGTTATTTTGAAGATATTTACGGTGGAGATTAATAACGACGCAATTTGGAGGAATTTCGGCGATTTTGCGATTTTTGCGATTTTGGACCTCCGAAAATGGGCCGGCCCAAAAAGCAAATTATGGGCCGATTTCTCAAATCTTGTTTCGGCCCATTATCAAGCCCAAACCCATTCATTTTGGCATGGAAGCCTTTTGGTGAAGTTGAAAAGTCAACAATATCAAGCTTTGTGACTCATTTTAGTGACTAAGCTTTGTGATCATCACAAAAGATGACTTGCCATGTGACTTGCCATGGTGACTCTTGCTTAGGGTTTATAAATGGTGACTTGCATGGTGACTCTTGCTTAGGGTTCACAAATGATGATCACAAAAGGTGACTAAGGGAGTGACTTGCCATATTGATCATTACTTGCATTAAATGGAGGGAGGCATGGTGGAAGAGAGAAGGCAACATCCCTTGCCTATATAAGAGAGGAGGCTGGCCATATATTATGCATCACTTAAATTACTAGCCAAAGCTCTACACAAATACTCTTCCACCATAAACACTTCAAGGTTTCTCAAGCAAAGCCGAAGCACATCTCCTCCATCCAAGCCGAAGCAATCCTCCTCCATCCAACACAATACGCTAAGTCCCTTGTGAAGGAAATCCATCTCCACCGTAGATCATCAAGCATTCAAGACAAAAAGTGTAACCATGATCTTCACTTTCATTTCTTTTGCTTTGTATTTGAACCTTTTGATGTATTGGAATACATTTATGTATCAAATGAAGAACAAGTTTAGATTTGTGTTTTATGTGTTTAAACCGATTCATAAGTTGCATGTGTTTATGATTTCTAGCCTTTTATGCATGTTCGATACAATCTTAAAGCTTCGTAAGCATGTGTTAGAAAATACGCTAAGTCCCTCTCTTTCGCATGTTTCGATGATCGTATGTTGTTTAGGATGTTTATACGCTAAGTTGCATTCCTACTCAATTATTAAGCATGTGTATTTAGTTAGAAGTTATGAATTTCGTAACTTACAAAAATGTTTGATGCATGAAAATGGTAGGCTAATAAGATGAGATGATCACATGTAATTAGTAGTGTAACTTCTTATTTTTAGCAAGCATAATTAGACTTTAAGTTTCTTGATTGTTGAAACTTGTCTATGAGTAAAACATGTTAGATGCCTAAGAGTTTTAGTTGTGTTTGCATGTTTTTGTACTTTAATTTCGTAGATTAAACAATCAACTTCCAATCCCCCCAACATTTATATTTCCGCTTATTAACGAAACTCATGCATGCGCCCTTAATTCCCCGGATAAAGAACGATCCCTACTCGCCAATATTACAAATGACAAAAGAAGGGTTTAAATTGCAATGCGCGTAATCTGTGTTTTTAAGTTAACGTGAATGCATGTTTTGCTCGTATCAAAGCTTCAAAGGTGATCATCGGTACATTATATATTTTTGGAGGTGTGTTAGGGAGCAACTCAATTCTATTGTCATGCCAACATTGAGGGGTAATCCTTCTGGTGCTTGAATCAACTCTTCATACTTTGCAAGCAGCCCTCGTATCTCACTTTTCAACCCTTCCTCTTGAGTTCCTTCACACACTGGTTCCATGTATACCAAATGCTGCCTCCGTTTCTTTCTTAAGGAGCCTTGTCATGAGCTTGCAACTAATGAATTTGGTTTCAGGAACAGTCTCACCTTGCAACTTATACTCCATGCCATCTACTACAAACCTTATTAACATCTTCTCGAAGTTCCAGGCTATGTCTCCCAGAGCCTTAAGCTAAGACGTCCCCAAGAAGACTTCACATCCAGGCACGGGCATGACATGAAACTCACCATAGTAACAGTAACCATGTAGCTCCAATTCAGTGATGATAATTCCTCTAGTATAGAGAACTTGTCCACTGGATCCTCTCACTGCTAGGGGCTTTGTACTACTATATATCCACTGTTCTTTATTCTTGATAAGGGAAGGATGCACGAAATTGTGTGTCGCACCAGAATCTATCAAAGTGTGGACTTGCTTTGCTGCCATGATTCCCTTGAGATGCATTGTCTCCTTCTTTCCCTCACAAGTAACTACATTTAGCTTGATTAGTGGCTCTTCAGGATCATGCTTTGGTAGAACTCCCCTTTTTCATCTTCTTCCCGTATTATCCCCTCATGTTTCTCTTCTTCTTCCTCAACAACAACCTCTATCAATAGAGCTTGCCCTCCCTTCCGGCAATTGTGACCTGGTTTGAATGTTTCTTCACAAAAGAAACACTGGTTACGTGCCCTTCTGGCTTGATACTCTGCCTGACTTAACCAGTAAGGTTTCTGTGGTGCCACTGGTCTTGCGATGCCAGAGCTTGGGTCCTCTGTGGTTGCGCTACATGTGCAACTTTGTTGATTGTGTTACCACCGGTTAGTTCCGCCCTAGGGGGTTGATAACAGTACATATTCCTCTGAGCTGTGTTTCTCGCCTCGAATCTCCTTGAATACTCACATGCTTCATACAAGGTTGTGGGATTTTGATTCAAGACATCCATTTGTAACTCCGGTCTCAGTCCTGCTTTGAAGCAAGATACCAATAGGTTTGGAGGGAAACCAATGGCTCTACGGGACAACCTGGTAAATCGGGTCATGTACTCATCAACTGTACTGGTTTGAGATAACCTAGCCAAAGCAGCTTGGTATCCCAGTTGGTTTGTAGCTAGCTCCAAACTCCCTCATCAAAAGATCTACTAACCCTCTCCATGTGTTTGGGAATTCTGAGCGAAACATGTACCACGCATCGGAGGTTGCTCCTAAGAGATGCATAGACGCCAAGGTCACACGGTGTTCCTCCGAAATCTGGTACAATTCAAAGTATTAATCTGTCAAACTCCGTTGGATCTCCTGTCTGAAAGGTTGTAAATTCCAACCTCATCTGCCTCATAGTTGGGAGTGAAGGGTCTGTCAATGGTACTGGAGTGTTGTCACGCAGGGTTGGGTTGAAATTGTGTCGTGGGTTGGGTTCCCTCGTTGTGAGGGGTTGCTGCATGGTACTGTTTGGTGTTTGGAATAGGCTATTTTGGATATGTCGTGGTGGTGTGGGTGTTTGTGGGTAATGGCTCATGTGTGGATGTGGAGGATAGTAATAGTGTGGATTGAGGACATTTGGTGGTGGAATAGAAGCTGTACCTTGAGTTTGGCTTTGAGCTATCATGTAGGTTTGAACCGGAGAGTAAAAGGGTACTGCTCACGATGGCTGTTGGCTGTGGATGCTCAGATCGGGGTAAACGGGCCTTACTTGTTCGTAACTTGGGTAGATCTGAGAGTTGGATCCAACCCGGAACGCATTTCCCATCAATTTGGGCCCTTGTGGGTGAGTTTGACTCGACCCTGAGTAGTACTTCTCACCGACTTGTTTCTCTCCCTCCTTCCTTCTTAAGGTTGCTTCATCAGACTCCATTTCCTGCAGATCTGCAGCCTTTTGCTCCACAGGCGTGGCTCGAGCAGCTGTGGTTACCTTCGGTGGTTGAGCTGCAAGAGTGACTAACAACGGTGAGTTAGTTCCGAACTTTAGTACTTGTGTTTCTCCGGGGACTACAATTGAACTCGAAGCTTCCATCGATGCCTTCAACGTCTTAAACTCACTCATAAGCTCAATAAGCATAGATCTGGTTTCCTCCCTGAGCTCTCTTGTCTGCGTCCTCAAGTTGTCTTGACGGATTTGAATCTGCAGCGTCTCCTCCTCTAAGGCAACTTGCCCCGAACGCATACTTTTCATTTCCTCCCAGAGGTTCTTAGTCTCGGCCTCTGTCAACTCAGGAGGCCGAGGTTTAGGCCCCATAGGAACATAGAAAGCTCTGAATACCACTGTTAGGGCAGCTAACCCTAGCTATGGCTCGGATAAATAGAGAACTAGAAATGGAAATGCAAAGAGTCTGTATACATTGATAAAAACCCTAGGCGACGCCTTTACACAGATGACAACATGTGTCACACATAAAGCCACTGGACTCCAACAATTACTACAAACTCAACGACAAAAACAGAAAAACCAGCCCAGCAACGAAGCCTTGATGGCTATAGGCCCAATACACTAGGCTTTTGTAAAATCTCTACTTACGGTGAGAGTGCCCCACACTTGCTTTATCCCCGTTCTTCCCTTCTCTTCTCTCTCGCCTCGCAGAAGTCTCTCCACTTCTTCTTTTCACAATGTTGGCAGCTGGGGCGCTGCACATGACCTACTCCATCTCTTCACGCAAACTACCCTCACCCGCCGCCTCCTCCTCCTCACGCAAACTACCCTCACCCGCCACCGCCGCCACCGCTGCAACAGCAACCGCCGCCGCCATCGATACTAGCAACAACAAAAGCCCTCCCACCGTCGAACTATGCCTCGCGGTCCCTTCCTCTCCCCTTTCTCAAAACCCTAAACCCTCTTTCAACCTCCTCAATAGCGCCGCCAAGACCATCGCCGGCTGCACCACCGTCACTCTCGTTCTCAACCTCAGCAATTTCCCCGCTCTCATTGGCAATTCCGGAGGCAATTCCGGAGGCAATTCTGGAGGCGGCGGTGGCGGAGGAGGAGATGGCTTCGGAGGGTTTTGGAGGAGGCTGTTCGGCGCTGCTCAGGTGGCGCACGCCGACGAGCCACAGGAGCCGTCGTGGGACAAGCACGGCTTGCCGGCCAACATTGTTGTCCAACTCAACAAGCTCAGCGGCTTCAAGAAGTACAAGGTCTCGGAGATCTTGTTCTTCGATCGGAGGCGGTATAGCACCGTCGGGACGGACGACTCCTTCTTCGAAATGGTCTCCCTCAGGCCTGGCGGCGTTTACACCAAGGCGCAGCTGCAGAAAGAGCTCGAAACCCTAGCCACTTGTGGAATGTTCGAGAAGGTCGATTTGGAAGGGAAGACCAACCCGGACGGCACTCTCGGGGTCACCATTTCATTCACCGAGAGCACGTGGCAGTCGGCAGACAAGTTCCGGTGCATTAACGTGGGCCTGATGGCGCAGTCCAAGCCCATCGAAATGGACCCGGATATGACTGACAAGGAGAAGATGGAGTATTTCAGGAACCAGGAGAAGGACTACAAGAGGAGGATTGATAGGGCGAGGCCGTGCTTGTTGCCGCCACCGGTGCAGAGGGAGGTGCTGCTGATGCTCAGGGAGCAAGGGAAGGTGAGTGCTAGGCTGTTGCAGAAGATTCGCGACCGGGTTCAGAAATGGTACCAAGATGAGGGATATGCTTGCGCCCAAGTTGTGAATTTCGGGAATTTGAATACCAAGGAGGTTGTGTGTGAAGTGGTGGAAGGTGATATCACACAGCTGCTAATTCAGTTCCAGGATAAGCTTGGCAATTTCGTCGAAGGCAACACGCAGATACCCGTGGTCAAGAGAGAACTGCCCAAACAGGTACTTGTTTGTACCACACTCATATTGCTTTTACTTGTGTGTATAATTGTTCTGAGTTCAATTAGTCATTTGTTAGATGTAGTGTAAGGAAAGTTATAGGCACAAAATTGATAGGATGATGAAAAGATTATAGCATGTCCTTTAAGCTGGTCTTGGTCTAATGACTCGATGAAACTGATAACAGAGACAATTACTACTCCAGTTGGTAATATAATGACTCGGGCATCTGATGTAGATGAGATATCAGTATTAAACATAGAAGATTATTTTGCAGATGGATTTTCACAAGGTATTTGGCAAAATAAATGAGTTTATCATAATTCATGTATTTAGCTGTATGTAGTTTTTACATGATTAGTGGCAATGAAATTCAAAACAAAACCAAATAGTCAGTAACTTTTGTACCTTTTAGCAATGTCCAATCCAATACATACTGCACCATTTGCTTCAAAAAAAAGCCAAAGCCACCCATTTCTGATAATTTTGGTAAATGTTCAATATGGTTTTCACAGCTCCGACCAGGTTATGTTTTTAACATAGAAGCAGGGAAACAAGCTCTGAGGAACATAAACTCCCTGGGATTATTTTCAAACATTGAAGTGAATCCACGGCCGGATGAGAAGAATGAAGGAGGAATAATCGTTGAGATAAAGCTTAAAGAGCTAGAACAAAAAACGGCAGAAGTCAGCACAGAATGGAGCATTGTTCCTGGACGTGGAGGTTATCCTACTTTGGTATGTCTGAAGAATTAACCCTGTGGATTAAAGTTTTGGGAGGTTTCAATGTTGTAATTATGACTGTTCTTTATTGCGTTTGTGTATGTTGTGTGTTTAGGCTACATTGCAGCCTGGTGGAACTGTTACATTTGAACATCGAAATCTCAGTGGGCTGAATAGGTCTATTCTTGGTTCAGTAACCACTAGCAATTTCTACAATCCTCAGGTAAACTTGGCTCTTTCCTTCTTATCTTGACCATTTATGTACCTTCCATTGTTATATTTTGATATTATATTATGAACTGATGTGTCATTCATTGTTTGTGGTCATTTTTCCCCAGGATGATCTTGCTTTTAAGCTTGAGTATGTTCATCCATATCTAGATGGTGTGTACAATCCTCGCAATCGAGCTCTTCGCGTAAGCTGTTTCAACAGTCGAAAATTGAGTCCAGTCTTCACCGGTGGGCCAGGGGCAGATGAAGTTCCCCCTATCTGGGTTGATCGGGCTGGCATGAAGGCGAATATAACAGAGGTGCTTCCCATGATTCTATTACTACACTAGTATATTATAATTCCACAAACAGATTCACTTCTATATATTTTATTGATTATTTATTTAACACATCTGTCCTTTATATATTGAATTTTTATGTTGTACTTCACAGAGAGAGGAGAGCAATATTTGGGCATTTTGTGAATATGATCACTGCTATTTTCTTAGATGCATATTTTTTTGTACTTCTAATTTGTTTACGTTATATAACTCAATTGCTTGCTTTTTCAGAACTTCAACCGTCAGAGCAAATTCACTTATGGACTTGTGATGGAAGAGATAACAACACGTGATGAACGTAGCCATATCTGTGCAAATGGTCAAAGAGTGCTGCCCAGTGGAGGAGTCACTGAAGATGGACCTCCCACAACTCTTAGTGGGACTGGCATTGATCGTGTGGCATTTCTACAGTCAAATATTACGCGTGACAACACCAAATTTGTGAATGGAACTATAGTTGGTGAGAGGAATGTGTTCCAGGTAACCTCATTTCTTTTCTGTATGTATAGTTGGTGATGGTATGGAGTTCTGTTAAGTTTTCACTAGAGATGAGGGAAAGAAACAAAAATGTTGTACTGGAATTAGTCCCATCAGTTGTCACTTTGAGGACCGCATGGAGCTGACTTGAATGCTTCAGTGTAATAAAGCATTGGTAATTAGTTAGAGAGGTGCGTGCTGATCCTTGTACAATCAACTAAAATACACCAATAGATACCTTACTGATATCTCAGATGGCATTAATAGAAGATTTATGTGATAGCCATCCTGTTGAACTCTCACCTGTAAGGGTTAGTAGGATTTTCATCAGGGTTTTTTAAATATTAAATGTTGCATTTTGATCGGAAATTCTTTGTTGTTTTGACCTCCTGTGTTACTTGCAGGTTGACCAAGGCCTTGGCATCGGCAGCAAGTTTCCTTTCTTCAACCGGCACCAGTTAACGTTAACACGATTTTTCCAGCTGAAAGAAGTGGAGGAAGGTGCCGGCAAACCACCACCACCCGTGCTTGTACTTCACGGTCACTATGGTGGCTGTGTCGGAGATCTTCCGAGTTATGATGCATTTACTCTTGGAGGTCCATATTCTGTGAGAGGCTACAACATGGGTGAGATAGGTGCTGCCAGACAAATCCTTGAGGTAGGAATGACTTTTGATCAGACGTTTTTATTTATGGTTTAAAGAGCTACTTTATTGATCAGACAAAAGTCGATACTAATTATTGCTCATATAGTTCCATTTGGCAATGGCACTGCCAGAGGGAAAAAACATATAGTGAATCTTCTTTTTCCTGTTGTTTAACTGCAGCTCGCAGTGGAGCTACGGGTACCAGTGAAAGGTACACATGTATATGCATTTGCAGAACACGGGAATGATCTTGGAAGCTCAAAGGATGTTAAGGGCAACCCAACAGAGGTATACAGGAGAGTGGGACACGGGTCGTCGTATGGTGTTGGCGTCAAGTTGGGTCTAGTTAGAGCAGAGTATGCTGTGGATCACAACTCTGGCTCAGGATCGGTGTTCTTCCGATTCGGTGAGAGGTTTTGAGATTTAGGGATCGTTTTTCAGTTTTGTTGATCTGCCTTCTAGTTTTCAGAGATAAGTTCATTAAGAACACGGTTCACATCCGGGAGAATTGTAGTTTTGCATAGAGTTACTGTTTCTGCTTTTATGTCTGTGCGTGTAACGAACTAGTTGCAAACAGATTCATGATTTTGATTGTTAAATAATCTCCTTATTATATCCTGAGCTACCTACATGTGTAGGTATATGTGATGCTTTTGTGAAGTGTGTAACACAGTGGATACGATTTACAGAATTTTATGCATGATATTGCGATGTAGTCAATATAAAGGGGTAATGCACTTTGAAAGCGGATAAGAATATCTGGTAGAGTTGGTCTAGAAAACATGTATTTGTAGGTAAGTTAGAGCAAAAGCCTAATGGAGCAAAACTAACAATCCAATCCCTATTTTTAGTAAGCTCCATTTGTTTTCCTTCTCTCTCTCTCTCTCTCTCTCTCTCTCTCTCTCTCTCTCTCGTCGGCCGAGGATACAAGAAACCAATTCCTACTTACTACTACTACTACTACTCGGAACTCAGAACCCAAAACTCTCGCTCGGAATAGATAGAGAGAAGGAGAGTTTAGAACACCCAATGGAAAAGAACCGGTTCGGATGAATTTTGAACTTGTCGGCCTCTCCTCTCCTCTCCTCTCCTCCCTGCACACCGAGCTAGGTCGGTCAGTCTCTTTATTCATTTTTCTCTCATACTTTTATTTCATTTACAATGATTTTATTCAAGTTGCTATTAGAATTATATATATACTGTCTAGCTGTAGAACAATGATTATCTGAATCCTTAGAACGAGAGTTGTTGAGTCGGCTTAGCGTAGCTCGTCTTTCTTTCTTTGTAAGGAAAACCAGCATCAAATCAACCCAGTTAAGTTAAAATTAATGATGACGACACTGGAAGGAGTGGCTGCAAAATTGCCACCATATTCATTCCCAGTCATAACAAGAAGAACAAGCCCTGCTCGCACCTTCCGTACCCTTTTCGTATCGGCTTCCACCGCTGCAGCTCCACCTGCATCCCTCTCACTTGGTCACTTGACACGACCCGACTTCCCTATTCTTCACCAGGTCTCTCTCTACATATAACCACTACATTATCTTTCTTTTACTCCCTCAGTTGAAATATTATGTTTATTTACATAGATTGACACATGGTGACAGGAAGTAAATGGCTCTAGACTTGTTTACTTGGACAACGCTGCAACTTCCCAGAAGCCGATCAGTGTGTTAAAGGCTTTGCAGGAGTACTACCAAGGTTACAATTCGAACGTGCATCGTGGGATTCATTACTTGAGGTAGGGAGACTGGAGTAACCTATTAATTGATAATGGAATCCATTTTATGTTACCCTATTGCCTATAGCTAACTCTTATTTCTTGTGGTGGGTTAGTTCAAAGGCAACTGTAGAATATGAATTAGCGAGAAAGAAGGTGTCAGAATTTATTAATGCGTCGGATTCTCGAGAAATTGTTTTTACGAGGAATGCTACTGAAGCTATCAATCTGGTTGCTAACTCATGGGGACTCCAAAATCTAAAACATAATGATGAGGTAGGTGCAGCATCTTGCTATCTTTTTTATGTCAAATGTTTCTTATTTGTTTCATAAAGTGATTTCATTCCTCATTCATCAGTAAAGTCATAAGAAAATACAGTGTTTACATGGTCATTATGTTCTTTTGGGATACTTATTCTACTTCACTTTTTACAGATTTGGAAATTAATATCTCTCGCTTACAACCATAATCTTATGTTGTACAAATGTTTGCTCAAGTAATTTTACATGATCATCTTAAGATAAAATTATCTGATATTATATTTCTGAGTTGAATATTGAGTTCTAGTTTCTTGTCAGCTCTAACTTCACATATTCTTTATTGTAGATCCTACTCACAGTTGCTGAGCATCACAGTGCCATTGTTCCTTGGCAACTTGTAGCTCAAAAGACCGGTGCTGTATTGAAATTCGTTGAATTAAATGAGGATGGAGTTCCAAATGTGGACAACTTAAAAGATATGCTCTCGAGGAAGACAAAAATTGTAGTAGTTCATCATGTCTCAAATGTTCTTGGTAGTTTCTGTTTCTGAAGCCTGATTTTTTTTGTTGGATTATGATTTTATTTTTATGCTGATGTTGTTGATGGTTTACATACAGTTTAATCTGATTGAATTCTTATTGATTGATATTCTAGTGTTTGTCTCAGTTAAACAAACAATATGGCCATGTCCACATTGATGGATTTTTATTGATTTTTTTATAGGTTCTGTTCTTCCTATTGAAGATATCACACATTGTGCTCATGATGTGGGAGCAAAAGTTCTTGTAGATGCTTGTCAGAGTGTTCCACACATGGCAGTTGATGTGCAGAAACTTAATGCTGATTTTCTTGTTGCTTCTTCTCACAAGGTTAGAAATTTAGAATACTGTCTTATGCTCTACAATATAGCTTCATGGGCAAGTATATGAAGTAATATGCTTCAAATAATGTCTCAGATGTGTGGGCCTACGGGAATTGGATTTTTATACGGCAAGCATGACTTATTATCTTCCATGCCTCCATTTTTAGGTAATTTTCTTATTTTGCAATTGTCCTCCCAAAGTTCAGTTCTTCTATTGCAGTTCTGTTTATGTACAGAGTAGTGGTATATGTTGAATTTGGAGCTGACTGTTAATTTTCACACTTTATCTAGGTGGTGGAGAAATGATATCTGATGTATTTTTAGATCATTTCACATATGCAGAACCTCCATCTAGGTTAGTGATCTCTCTCTCTTTTTAAAAGATAATAAGTTTTAGTCGTGGAATTGGTATCTTAGTAATCAACACATAAACCCCAAGGTGTCTGGGTTTCATAACTTTTCAAATTTTGGAAATTGAGATATATACTTTTTGAGTTCATTGGCATTACCATTCCTAGAGGCCTTATCCTAACTATACCATCGTGCTTGGTCTTTTTAGGGCTTTATAGCTCAATGGATGATATTTGGTTTCCCTCTTTTGTCATGCATTTATCTTTTTCATTGTGTTCGTATCTTTTGTAATTCATAGGTTGTGAAGACCACAGTTGCATGTGGTTGCAGTAAACTCGCTCATTTTACATGCTGTCATCTTGTCATCTCATGCTTCATTTTTTGTCCGTAGTTACTGCACTAGATTTGTACAAAACCTGGAGATCAAGCTCAAAGTAGAAGAAGAGGAAGCACCACACATTATTAATCACTGTCTGATTAACCTTTGGCAGTTTCCTCTTTCAGATTGTTGAACTACCATAAATTTTCTGTTGAACATATTTTTTGTCTCCATATGTGAGAGTTCCATAGATATCTCTCTTTGAAATTATAAGAGTGCATCCATCCGGTCCTTTTTAACAGTGTTCTCCGAGTCCATTATAACGGACTAGGATATTTCTGTCCATCGAGTGGTTAGGGTATATCCTTGGAAATCCTTTTATAAGCAGGCTAATAAGCAGTTCAGTCCCTGGATTAATTACGGATTTACGGATAGTTTCTTTGAAATTTATGTGTAAGCAGTGGATGGATAGTTCCTCTCTATTTTCTTTTAAGCCATCTCATAGGTTCATGTAATGGTGACCACTACTCAATTGGTTCAGATGAGACAGCCTTCTGTTACTCTATTCCCCATTGGTGCATGTTGTCATGGAATAAGATTGAAAGTGTGAATCATGTGCTAGTTCATAGGTAATTATGTTGTCCTTGAGCTAAGAGCCTAAGATTGTTTAGGGAGGCTGACTGGAGATTGTTGCCTTCAGCTTTTTTGTTTAGAGAAGAATCTTTATTTTAGATGAAAGAGACGAGCGTCAATAATGTCAGGGGCTAAAGGTCATCTTTTCTTTGTATTTTGATGTCTTTTGTTACTGTATTTACTATGTAACTCAAACGTCTTTGTTATCTGTATAGACACTTTTAGCCTTTGTTTTATCTTAAGATCTTGATTCTGATATTCTGTAGATATTATACCACTATATATAGCTACCTTCTCATACCTTTGCCTGTAAATGCCACCGATTATCTCAAATAGATTTGAGGCAGGAACACCAGCAATTGGGGAAGCTATTGGACTAGGAGCAGCTATTGATTATTTGTCTGGAATTGGTATGCAAAGGATACATGAGTCTGAGGTATTAGATTTGTCGTCTTTTTGATAATTTCTACTCCATTATGATCTTTAACTTTTTTCATCATTTCCACTCCATTATGGTCTTTAAGTTTATTTCTATCTATCAATACAAATCTTCATTGTGGGACATTAATTATTCTATGCTAATACTGCAAAAAAACGGGACAGCTCTCCCAAATCTTATTGAGATTCAATATTAGTGAATTATCGCGAAACTTTGTAAATATCCAACGGAATAGCAGGTACATGATTTTAATACCGGCAATTGAAAAAAAAAACACAAAATTGCGATGATGTTCTTGATTTTCAGACCTTGGATTTCATTATTATGCTTTTTATAGAATAACTTCAGTATTAAGTGAATATCAGTTAATTATTTTGTCAAATATTGAGAAAATATATTCAATACCAAATTTGGATTATTTTATCAGTTAATTATTTTATCATATTGAGTAATTCATGGAAGCAACTAACAGATGAATTTGGATTTCATTTTATGGTAACAGTGTATTCAAACTCATTTTATGTCAAGAATATTCTGTGCAAAGATCATGTGTTTATATAATTTATTGAACTTCTGCAATTTCTCTTTGTAGATAGAGCTATCCAATTATCTCTATGATAGCCTTTGTTCAATCCCCAACATTCACATTTATGGTCCAGTGCCTTCAAAACATGTGTACCGCGCTGCTCTTTGTTCTTTCAATGTTGAGAATATACACCCTACAGATTTGGCAACTCTTCTTGACCAACAGGTATCTATCAAAACTAGCGGAACTACTCAAGGCATTTTCTTTCATTCCATACATTTGCCTGGCATTTTGTTAATTATAGTAACTAGTTTAAATATAACCGCAGCATGGAGTGGCTATCCGATCAGGTCATCATTGTGCGCAACCCCTTCATCGGCATTTAGGAGTCAGTTCAAGTGCACGTGCAAGTCTTTACTTCTACAACACTAGGGAGGATGTCGACGACTTTATCTGCGCCCTCACCGAAACAGTCAGATTCTTTAATTCATTCAAGTAGTCTTTGACGACTTTATCATTTACGTTTACTGGAGAACAACTCTTCGAAAAGAAAATAAGGTCTTAGGACATTTATCTTATTCCTTGCATTGAAAGAAACAGATGTACAAGTATAGTAAACAATTGTATCCCGAGTGTAGTTATCATGTGGTAGGAGAAGCTCTGTTGAATAAATACCAAGACATAGGGGTGCATGTTCGTTTAATTTAGTAACAAGTGGGCTGAATTACTTGATACAAGACATTACAGATGCCAAAAGTTATTTGGACTATCGAAATGTCAAATGAAATTTTGAAAAAAAACCCATAATTGGGTCATCAAAATGATTTTTACCCGCATTATTCATAGTTGTTAATAAACACAAATAGACTATTATACCTTCTATAGGAATCAGCAGCAAAGAATCAAGACCTATAAATAGAACAATGAGTTTCAATCAAACTACACCAGAACTTGAAGTTAGGAGTTGTCAGTAATTTTTTTTCCTTCAATCACTAGCTCTTTCCAATTTGTCTGTTGAAGCTATCTAGTGCATGAAACGCAGAACTCCAATACCGTTTCGTGTCTCCTATCATGATTTCCCCAAGCATCAAAACCTTCAGCTTTTTTTCGGTTACTTCTTTGATTTTAAGCTACTACCTCTCTCTCAACATATATAACACCTCAAACCGATTATTCTTTTGGTTCTGATTTGATCCTTAGATATGTGTTTCCTAAACCATGAATCTTATGTATATCCATAAGAGAGCTATACCCAAGTCTAAATCGTATATAGCACTCAAGTTGAAACATATTAAGCAAATCTAACTAATCAATTAGAGAATATCTATGGCACCCCGACTTTTTTATATAACTTTTAATATTTATGATTAATTCGAGTTTGTTTTAGAGATCGCGGTAAAAGATTTTTACCGTCGGTAAGTATCAAGGTGTCTCAGGTTGATTTTTCATTGAATTATTGATGTCGGTTGACTTTGGATAGGAATTGTATAATTTTACGAGACGAGTTCGTAGATGCGAGAATCGTCGAAATCGGAGTTACGATGAGAAAGTTACATTCGACGGAAGTTTGTCGAAAATTAATTACAGAGTTACCGTATTTGGAAACACACACACACACACACACACACACACACACACACACACATATATATATATGTGAGGTTACCTTTTCGGGTAGGGACAAGTCTCTTTAGGGTTGACTTTCGGTCAACCCTCTCTCTTGAGGAGAGAGGGAGAGCAGCAGTGGCTTGAGGCGGCACACTGTCCGGCCACCTCCGACCACAAGACTTGTTGGGTTCGACTCGGCTCCATCCCCTCTGCCTAATTCCGGCCTTAATTCCGGAGATGGAGCATCGAGGAGAGAGAATCGAAGAGAAGAAATTCCTACGGTTTTCCGAGTTAGGGCTTGACGTTACCAGTATTGTTTCCGGCCGATTCAGGTATGGAATCGTGGTCATGAGAACCTCTGTATGGGTTGTCTTAGCTTGTATTGATTATATTTGCAGGTCTTGCATCAATTAGAATCAGAATTGTTCGATTTCGATTGGATTCGGTTCGGCCTCTGCCGGACACAGCGCAACCGGTGCTTATTAGCGGCGGGGTGAGGGGTTTTTCTCCCCACCTCGCCGTGAGTCGATTGAGGGTAGTCTCGAGCTCTGCCGTGGCTCAACGACAAAGATCAAAGTCGGATTCAACTTTCGGCCGTGAACTTTCGGGCCGATTCTGGCTAAATGTGCCAAAATCTGTCGTTAGTTATTTGAGTAATGTTGTTGAGCTCTTCACGAGCTTTCCATCGAGGTTTTCTTCGTCACCGCCAATGGTGGTTGCCAGTGGCAGCGAGTGGCCAGAAATTTGTCCGAAAACTTTATTTATCGAAACGTGTTGAGTTATATGTCGTTAGGTTTGTATTGGCGATACAAGCACAGTCATGAGGTTTAGAATGAGATTTAGCTTCGTAGTCCCAGTGGATGAGTGGTGGTGACGGAGTTCGCCACCAGTAGCGGTGCGGGCAACGGAGAAATTAGTTTTGTTGTATGTCATTAGGACTGTTTCATCATAACAAGTTATCGAATCTGTTCTTCGACCGATTTAGTCGAATTAGGTCTGATCGAGTACTTCCTTGATTTATCCGATTATTTTATTATTTTGACGATTTTCGACAAGGGTCGGGTCGTCATAAATGGTATCAGAGCAAGGTTCAACGCTCAGACCAAGCTAATGTTGTGCACTTATTTTTTTCTGTTTTTTCTAAATTGATTAGTATAGTATGAATGCTCGTATCGAGATTTAAATTGATGATTTTGTTCTTATTGAATACCAAATTACCGACATCAATAACTATCGAAAGGGCGTTACAAAATGATTATGTTTCCTATGGCGATCTAGGTCCAAGTGAGTGGACTCTGATTTTTCATAGTCGAGTATGCGAGCGTTGGAACTGAATTAGATTTGTCTATTATGTATTTTAGTAATTACACTTTACGACTTCATTTATACTAGCTATAGTTATTAATGGTGACGTTTTTTAGTTGCCTAGTTCTTCATGCTTGCCACTCAGCTTGATTTCTAGATATATTCAGCATTTATGCTTATGTTTGTAGTCCAGCTAGTTCGATTTTCATGTTAGTTTGTTTTAGTATATGTTCAGATGTAGCTCAGCGTATGACGTTTTCAGTTCTATTAGTTAGAGATCTTAAACTTTTTCAGTGTTTATGTTTTCACGATTATAGTTTAGTGGGCCAAAATTTTGATTTTGGTTTTAGAATATGACGCGTTCAAAATTTTGTCTAGTTCAGTTTCAGTGTATGACGCTTCAGATAAGTGTCCAACTCAGATAAATATTAGCTTACAGTATTTCTGTTTGTGGCTCTTATAGCCATTACCTTGAAGGCTTAGTTCAAATCAGATATGAATGTGCATGAGTCACTCAACTAATCATCGAGTGACTATGTCGTCTAAGCTATCTAGACCTAAGACGACATTAGCGATAGGTGATAGTTTGACCTCTTATTCATTGCCTCCCTAAGTACACTCAGATGATTTAAGTTATCAGATTTTAGAGTGCCTGCTTGATCACCCAGATATTTCAGTATACAGTTTTCAACTTTCAGTGTTGAAGCTCGTGGGCATAAATTTTAATTATTGCATCGATGCAAAGCAACTCGGCTAATCCCCGAGGGCGCCGGGATGGGTTAGAGGCCCTGACCTGGGATTTACATAATAGCTACTCGATTTTTGAGGGTGCCAGGATAGGTTAGAGGCTCTGACCTGAGATTTACAGTTTAGCTACTAGATTTTCGAGGGCGCCATGATGGCTTAGAGGCCCTGACCTGGGATTTATATGAAAGGACCCAATCCCGATTTAGCTCCCTAAACCGGAATCGAACCCCTTCGAAAATACGAACCAACAAAAACTTTTCGAAATTTGGGCAGAGTTTCGTTACTAGCGTGGAATTACCATACCTGCACGCGGAAAATACACTTCATCCTATGCCACAAAAAGCAAACCGTGGGCACCAATCCCATCCGGATTTCTCAATATATCAACAGTAAAGTAAAGTAGTAAATATATATGTACTTTACTGAAATCCAGTGTAAAATCGTATAACGTATTCAATAGGAAGCTCAGAGCGACATCTAAAACATAATCGTATACGCATACCACAGTAGGTAGAACAATAAACCTACTGGATGAAACAAAGTAGCTCGAGCACTATGCCTCCAACCACGACGTGCGACACCAGAGCCTGAACTGCAAACTGGGCACGAAAACCGAAAAGCCCAAGTGAAAGACAATAAACACGTTAGAGTGAGTGGACGAAAATCAATGTCTTTCACCAGTTAATATATATGTTATAAAAACATATGCGAGTCCAGGTAAATAAAAACAACATAGTACACGAGGTAAAACTCATACTCCTCCAGTGTACTGAGCATGCAAGTAAAAATTCCACGGGGTCACTCATGGACACACACCGTGCTAGTACAGTCCGAATCACGGGATCCTGGACCCACACGTGATTCTAAGCCAGAAAGGCCTCGGTTCCGGGGATACGCCCCTCGCCGGTCAGGTCGGGGTAACGCCCCGCCTGGGATGCCTACCATCGGGGATCAGCCGAGAGGCTAAGTGTATCGATACAACAACGTAACCAAGACTGTACTCTGTGTAAACCAAATCATAAACATTTCGATGCAAATGCATGAAACATCATATAAGTATATGTATACTCGTATACGTATATTCGTATAAGTATAATCGTATAATTGTAAAACTCATGCTCATGTAATCCGTAATATCAATACGCATGCTCAAGTTCATAAATCATATAAAAGACTCGCAAGAATTCCCGTGAAAAGAAATTGTCCACTCACAGACTGGCGTAACGCGTATCGCGTTAACCCGTGATCCGGCGGAAAGTCCATCGCCAAACAAACGATCACGAACCCCTGAATAATCACAACGTCCAATATTCAAAGTCATAATCCGACAATACAATACAAATCACGAGAAACAACCGTTCTCGGAAACACGTGATTCAAAGTCGACGAATCGTCGAAAATCCGTATATAACACCTCAATACCTCGCTTTACATTCGGACGCTCATCTCGAAAAATGAACCTCCCCACTGCGATCGGAGCGCGATTTCGAGTCAAATGACATGCGACTTGTCGAAAGTCAAAAAGTCAACTCTGACCGTTGACCGCCGTCCACGGCGGCGCCACTGTTGACCGGAGAATTTCATGGCGGAGCAACCCTTGTTCCACTCAAAATCACCCACTGAGCAACTTTGTTAACTGCACCGAAGTCCAATTCTCACTCTAACATGGTCAATTTTATGAAAAACCGAATGAACACACAAATTTCAAATCCAAAATTCTCCTTGCACACATCGAATTGAAACACGAAACTTACAGGGGAGCATCAAGGGAATGAGAGCTTCAAAGCCCACTAAGAATTGTAGCTCGAACCGGCCAATTTCACAAACCACCATTAACCCAAAATTTTGCAAACTTTGATCGGAAATATCTTTCACCTCCGGCAACCTCGCCGTGAGAGGAGACCGGCACGGTGTCGAGGACTCCAAGGCGAGTCGGACGGGCCAAGGACCATGCCTTGGGGTGGCCGGAATCATCGCGCCACCGTGGAGCCACCATGAAGCCGACGAGAAACCTCTCTCTCCACCGAGTTGACCGAGTCAACTCGGTCAACACCCAAATAGGAAAGGTCTGACCTGCCCAAAATAGCAACTTCTATTTATAGACTTTCCATTTTTGGAAACTTCATGTTTATCCAATTCAACGAACTTCAAATGCGCGTAACTTTCTCGTCGTAATTCCGATTCCGATAATTCTCGCGGCCACATACTCATCTCGACATATTCTTCCAATATTACCCGAAGTCAAACATATCGGCCAACCGAATAAAAAGTCAACCCTTCAAAGCAACACACATTAAATCGACTAAATAATCAACAAACGGCAAAATTCGCAACTTATTCCTCGAAACTCCAAATCATGCTCCGGAAGTTCCCACGAATTCGAAATTAAATTCTGAACAACTTCCGTGAAGAAGCCGAACCCAAATTCTCGTCCGGTAATTTAGTCGTTAAGTAGCCCACCATTTAAATCTGAATTTCAAATATTCATAATTAATTCATCGGTCGTCCAAATAACGATCCGGAACCGCCCACGAACTCGTAATCACACGTACAACGACTCTCGAGAAGAGACCCAGCTCCAATTCTCGGCCAATAATTAAGTCGTTAACAAGCTCGGCGATTCCAAACAACCGTCGGATACCAGTGACTACGCGGTAACTCACGTACATAGCTGGTTGTACTGCTGATTCTGGTTCGGGTCGTCACAAATCCACCCTCCTTAGAAAAATTTCGACCTCGAAATTTCCAAGTCTGCTGGCTAAAAGTAGGAGCACTGCCTCTGCATACTGCTCAACTGCCCAGTGGCTACATCAACTGAACAACTCTGGCAACTAACTCCACAATAGGAGATAGCTCCGTGCTGGAATCTCTGTACCCACAAATCACAAATCTGAACTGGCTCACATAATCGCCAAGTGTTCCTACATAAGGAACAGACAGGGTACACAATGCAAAACCAACCTGAAACACAGTTCCGCCTCACGGAACACAACACACATAAAAGCCAACACTATAGGCGATGCCGAACCATACGGCATAACACAAACTCGCCTATGACCACACGCGGATCAAAATAACATAGCAAATCACAACTCAAACATCAAACTCAAGCAATTATCAACCTGTTTCCGTTAATCTGACAGTCTGTGGTAACACACTCCACAAAATCAGAATCAAACATCAACTCAAACTCAACCAAGCTCACTCCAAAACAATGGAGTACAACAACATCCCTCAAAACGACATCACGCAACATCAATACCATAGTGATCAACAAACTGGTACTGCAACCAAACTCGAACAACTAAAACTGTTGGTCCCGAATCCTCCGGAACTGCAATACCGAGGTCCACAATATACCCTCCAAGGTCTGAATAGTCCTCAAAGATTGCTCGTCAATCCGAGGACAAGGACCGGTACTAACTTGTAATCTGGTCCCCAATGCTCGCTGCAAGGCTTGCCAACACTTGTCGTAGCCGATTACCTCGACCAGCAAACTGGGACACAGGTACACTATGTAAATAACCAATCTCCGTCAAACACAGCTATGCCAGCCAACCACTGGAATCATCTCCGAAAAGTACAAGGAACTGTACTGAGTTCATCAAATGGTCCACAAAGGCCTGACAACTGGTATCCCAAACCAAAGTGCATACAAACAAACACAATCACAGCAAAAATCGCGACGTCTAATCGGAAATCTTCAATGGCTGACACTTCTCGGCAAGTCTCTGCCTCCTAGCCACCGCCAGTCGACAAGAGTGGCAAATGTACACACAAACCGCTACATTCTTCTTCATATTGCATCACGAGTAGTAAACTCGAAATATCTGATACATCTTCGTACCACTAGCGTCAAACGCGCGCAAAATCACGAGCCTCGACATCATCACACTCAAACTCAGCTCTCGTAGCCCATAACTCAGCTAACACAGGAACTCGAGCCACAAGCACACATGAAACACTGAAACTCCTGACTCTCAACTGAATACATCAGCATCAACATCATCCTAAACAGATGGTCAAAGTATAACCTCTAGCCTTTCTCGAGCAACTCAAAGGTACAATCATAATCGTTAGTCGACTCCATCCATCGACACTGCCTCAAGCCCAAATCTGGCCGAAAATGCAAGTGGATGAAACTCAAATGATCAGTGCACATCCTACACTGCTCTGCACGCCATAGCTATAGTATCTCCAACTCTCTGGTGCTAACACAAGGACAGCCACACCCAAATCATACATAGGATATGTAGCTACATAATATCTCCATTGCCCGTAACCACAAGCCACTGCTCTGCTATACAGCATCAAAGCACAACCAAATCCAGACCTCGATGCATTGCCATAACCCACGAACTCGTCGTAGTCGTCAGGTAAGGTCAAAACCGAAGCAACAGTCAACCATCCTGCAGGAGTAAGTAACTCTCCTCGCGAGCATCGAACCACTCGAGCTTGACGCCTTCTTCGTCAATCCGGAAAGTGAAGTGGTAATCCGAGAAAAATCCTGCACAAGCCGTCGGTAATAGCCTGCTAAACACAAGAGACTCCCGATCTCTGGCACAATGGTAGGGCAAACTCCTAATCATCACGGCTTCAATCTGGTCAGGATCCACGCCAACTCCCTCGGCTAGCATCACACAGCTCAAAATCATTACGCTAATATGCCAAAACTCACACTGGCTGAACTTCACAAACAGCTAATCATCTCGTGAAGTCCACAAAACCGCAACTAATTCCTCGAAACTCCAAATCATGCTCCGGAAGTTCCCACGAATTCGAAATTAAATTCTGAACAACTTCCGTGAAGAAGCCGAACCCAAATTCTCGTCCGGTAATTTAGTCGTTAAGTAGCCCACCATTTAAATCTGAACTTCAAGTATTCATAATTAATTCATCGGTCGTCCAAATAACGATCCGGAACCGCCCACGAATTCGTAATCACACGTACAACGACTCTCAAGAAGAGACCCAGCTCCAATTCACGGCCAATAATTAAGTCGTTAACAAGCTCGGCGATTCCAAACAACCGTCGGATACCAGTGACTACGCGGTAACTCACGTACATAGCTGGTTGTACTGCTGATTCTGGTTCGGGTCGTCACATTATAGTTTAGCTACTCAATTTTCGAGGGCGACAGGAAGGATTAGAGGCCCTGACTTGGGATTTACAGTTTAGCTACTCGATTTTCGAGGGCGCCAGGATGGGTTAGAGGCCCTGACCTGGGATTTACAGTTTAGCTACTCGATTTTTGAGGTTGCCAGGATGGGTTAGAGGCCCTGACCTAGGATTAACAGAATAGCTACTTGACTGATCTGCGAGGGCACCAAGATGGGTCAAGGGCTACTCAATTTACGATGGCATCAGGACGAGTTAGAGGCCATGACTTGGGTGCAGATTTTTTGCAGTTTAGCACTATGATCAGTTTGAAGTCCGAATATTATTCAGATATCACTATTTATGTGAAATTAATCAGTTACTCGCATCTATGTGGATTATTTACAATATATCATCAGAGATTATGTAACAATCCGATGATGGATTTTTCGTATGTTTGAGATTTCTATCGATTTTCAGCTATGTTTGATATACTTGATTTGTTCTCAAGTGTAGGAGACTTCTTTCGATAATTGTTAATGAATTTGATGTGTAATTTGATTCTACCTTATCTTTGTGTATATAGTTGTACAATGTTGAGATGTGATAGTTGAGAAATCCGGACGAGCATTGGTGGCTCACGGTATAGGTTGTGAATTGTGATTCGAAGTGTAATTAGACATTTTAGCAGGTTTGGGCATCCTACTTTTAGGGGGAACTTTGCCCAATTTTTCATAGAAATTTTCAGGGGTTTTCGTAGTTTTATATTGTAATTTCTAGGAAGAAATTATTTTAACGGGGTGTGACACCCGGACTTTTTTTATCTAATTGTTAATAATTATGATTAATTCGAGTTTGTTTTAGCGATCGCGGTAAAAGATTTTTACCATCGTAAGTACCGAGGTGTCTCAGATTGACTTTTCATTTAATTATCGAAGTCAGTTGATTTTGGATAGAAATTGTAGAATTTGTCGAGATGAGTTCGTGGATGCGAGAATTATCGGAATTGGAGTTACGACGAGAAAGTTACGATCGACGGAAGTTTGTCAAAAATTAATTACCGAGCTACCGTATTTGGAAACATATATATGTGAGGTTTCCTTTTCAGGTAGGGACGCCAGCGGCAACACGCCGTCCGGCCACCTCCGACCTCGGGACTAGTTGGGTTCGACTCAGCTCCATTCCCTCTGCCTAATTCCGGTCTTAATTCCGGCGATGGAGCATAAAGGAGAAGAAATTCCTAGGGTTTTCCGGGTTCCGGTTTGATGTCACCGGCGTGGTTTTTGGCCTATTCAGGTATGGAATCGAGTTCCTAAGAACCCATTTATGGGTTGTCTTAGCTTGTATTGATTATATTTGCAGGTTTTGCTTCAATTGGAATCAGAATCGTTCGATTCCAATTGGATTCGGTTCGGCCTCCACCGAACACGGTGGAGCCGGTGCTTATTGGCGGTGAGGTGTGACGACCCGAACCAGAATCAGATGTGTGTTTGGCACGATTCTCGAGATTTGGTTATAGTCGCAGTTTTACGATATTGTGTGGTTTGCCGACTTTGTTTTCGGTCTAGAATTTGAGTTGGGTGTCTTCATGGAAAGTGTAGAGTACGTGATTTCGAGCTCGAGGACGGTTCTGGAAGATTTTTCCGATAACCGAGGAATATTTTATGATTATTTGAAGTTTCGGGTTTCGACGAGTTTATCCGTTTGTTTCAAGCTTATCCGAATCATTTTGCATTTTTATTTCGGACCGTCGAACGACCGAGGCTCGAGTATAAATAGTAAATTAGTCGAGAATTAGTCGAAAAACTTCACTTTGGGCGTTGACCAACTTGGAAATTCGTTGACTTTCCATATTTGGAAAGTGAGCCATCGGACCGAAAGGGAAAGTTTCCCAAACGGGAAGTCACTTTCCGACGACCAAATTCCGGCCACCAACGACTTCAACAAGGGTATGAATAGCTTCCTTTGGTGATTTCGAATTGTTTGATGTATGAATTGTTGGGTTTTGATCACGTTTTAGTTGGACCCGAAGTGGGTCGGTTTCGTGTTCGTCGTCGGGGTTGGTGGTGGTGGTTCCGGCGAGGTTTGGAGGTGGTGGTTAGGGGGGAAAGACTCCCCTTGCTCCTCTGAATCTCGTGATGTGTTTAATTTGATCTAAGGTGGTGTTTTTGGGGTGCTCCGTTTGGGACCCGATTGGGTTTTCCGGCAAGGAAATTGGCTCGGTTTTGCTTGATTTTGGAAGGGTTGTAGTTTGATTTGGCTTGAGTGGTAGAAGGGAGTTTGATTCGCCTTGAGGAGACCTTGGGAACTGGAGTTTTCCGCCGTGAAACTCCACCGTTGACGGCGCGCCGCCGGCGGCGGCGGAGGTCAACGGCGGCGCTCCGGCGAGAAAAAGTCAACTTTTCAGATTTCGATGTAATTAGTGTAATTTTTCTCGTAATCACGCCCTGGTTATCGTACGGAGGTTTTCGGGTTGATTTGAGTAGCCGATTTTCAGTCGAGGTTTCCAGTTGGGATTTCGGGATTTCCGTAATTCATTTTGTACCGCACTGCATATTTTCGGGAACAGTTGGTTTCCGTGCATCTGTACAGTGTTAAGGATTACGATATTGATCAGTTGTATTTTATGAATATATTCAGGGGATCGAGATCGGGATCGTGATCGAGCTTCTGGCGAGGGATCTTCCGCCGGTCCTCGAGATTAGCGCGTGTGCGCGTTTTGCTCATTTGTGAGTGGACAATTTCTTTTCACGAAAATCTTGCGAGTCTTTTATATGATTTAAGAACTTGAGCATGCGTATGAGATTTCGGATATATGAGCATGTGTTTTATGATTATACGATATACTTATACGAATATACGTATACGAGAATACATATACTTATATGCTGTTTCATGCATTTGCATCGAAATGTTTGTGATTTAGTTTACACAGAGTACAGTCGTTATATGTTGTTGTATCGATACACTCGCATCCCGGCTGATCCCCGAGGATGTGTACCGGGGGAGGCTGTGACTCCTGACTCGTGACCTGTACCGGGGGGAGGCAGACCTCTGACCTGAGGCCTTTCTGGCTAGAATCGCGTGGAAGTCTGGGACTCCGTGATTCTGACTGTACTAGCACGGTGTGTGTCCATGAGTGACCCCGTGGGATTTTTACTTGCATGCTCAGTACGCTGGAGGACTACGGTTTTACCTCGTGTACTTTATTATTTCTATTTACCTGGACTCGCATATGTTTTTATAACATATATATTAACTGGTGAAAGACATATATTTTCGTCCACTCACTCTAACGTGTTTATTGTCTTTCCCCTGGGTTTTTCGGTTTCCGTGCCCAGTTTGCAGTTCAGGTTTGGTGTTTCACGTTGCAGTTTGGAGGCTAGTGATCAGAGTCACCTGTGTTTTTCCAGTAGGTTCTTGTTTCACCTACTGATGTACATATTGTATATGTTTTACTCTAGAGGTCGCTCTGATACATTCTGATACATGTTGTGCGGATTTTCACGAATATACATATATACATAGTACAGTTTATTTACTGTTGTTGATTATATTGATGTTGAGAAATCCGGATGGGATTGGTGCCCACGGTTTGCTTTTTGTGGCATAGGACGAAGTGTTAATTTCTGGGTGCAGGTTATGGTAATTCAACGCTAGTAACGAAACTCTGCCCAAATTATGAAAATTTTTTGTTGGTACGTATTTTCGAAAGGTTTGATTCCAGTTTAGGTAACTGAATCGGGATTGGGTCCTTTCAGCTTGGTATCAGAGCATTAGGTTGTCAGATTCTGTAGACTCTTGTAGTTGTGACGCTTAGGGTATTTGAGTTGATACAGCATAACTGGAGTGATGACCCGACTGGCCAGCGGTACTCATCAATACTTCGGGTGTTGTATGTCCTCAAATATCTGCGGTTTCATGATTACGTTCTTTCTGCTTGTGCCTAATGCTTGTCTTGTATCAGTAGGATGCCTCCTCGACGTGGTCCCCATGTTGATCGGGATGATGATCCTGATGAGGATCGCCGAACGCGCGACTTGCTGATGCGAGTGCTGCGTTTGGAAGAGCGTTTTGACCCTGTGGTCAAGGCTCGCACTGCGGGTGCTACTGTGTTTTCGGGTTCAGTTGATCCAGAGATATGCGAGGCATGGTTGGTTCAGATTGAGCGTGTTTGTGAGCGTCTGCAGTTTACACCTGAGCAGATGACAGTAGCCGCAGTTGGTTTACTTGAGGGTGATGCATACTTTTGGTGGGTCAGCACTGACAGAGTTCCTGTGGATACTCCGTGGACATTGTTTCGTGATCTATTTATGCGGAGGTATTTTAATCAGGCTACCCAGCAACGCAAGTACGAGGAGTTCACGAACTTGAGGCAGGGCAGTTTGTCTGTACTTGAGTATCGGGATCGGTTTACTCGTTTGTCTCGTTTTGCGCGGGATATGGTGGCTACAGAAGAAGCTAAGTGTCGCAGGTTTGAGCTGGGACTGAATCTGAACATCAAGGCGACGTTGACTACGATGTCGAGGAACAATTTTGATGAGTTTGTCAGTGCAGCTCTCCGAGGCGAGGATATTGAGCAAGAGAGACAGCAGAGATACCAGCCGAGGCGATTCGAGGAAGGTGGACCGAGTCAGGGGCCTTCGAAGAGGCAGAGTTTCGATACTTCCGGTTCAGCTTCATCTTCAGGCGGTGGATCATATCGACCACCAGCTGGTGTATCGAGACGGAGGTTGGGATGGAGGAGAGATCGACCGCAGCGACCACAGGCTAGTGGGAGTTCCAGCGGTTCTAGTTATCCGCGGCGTACTGGTGGCACGTTTGCTGTACCGCGGGAGTACCCATTGTGCAATTTCTGTAACAGGCATCACTTGGGACCGTGTCAGCGAGGCCCTGTCACTTGTTTCCATTGTGGCCAGGTAGGTCACTATGCGAGGGAGTGTCCTCAGTTGTATGGCGATGACGGACAGGTGGCCCAGAGTTCCGGAGTTGAGCGAGGTGCCACTACGGGAGCTCGACCAGCACAGTTTGCAGGCCAGGGCCGACAGCAGGGTCAGCCCCAGCGAGGACGACCAGCCGGACAGGCGAGAGTTCATGCTATGACTATGCGTGAGGGCAGAGCATCACCAGAGGTCGTTATCGGTATGTTACATGTTTTTGGTATTCCAGTTGTTGCATTGTTAGATCCAGGTGCCACACATTCATTCATATCATTTAGACTGTCATCATTAGCCACGGTTCCTGCATCTCCACTTCCGGGGTTGTGGAGAGTGTTGTATCCGTCAGGTGAGGTTATGAGCATCGGTTGGGTTTACCGAGATTGTGAGGTGTTTGTTGATGGCCATGGTTTAGCCGCTGATCTGTTGTTGCTTGATATTGTGGATTTTGATTTGATATTGGGTATGGACTTTTTGGAGTCGCACTGGGCCATGTTTGATTGCCACAGGAAGGAGGTCGCATTTCGACGACCCGGGTTACCTGAGATACTGTTTCGTGGCGAGAAGAACACTTCCCTACCGTGTTTGATTTCCGCGATGAGAGCGGATCGGTTGATGAAGAAGGGTTGTGTTGCGTACTTAGCCCATGTTGTGGACACTACAGCTGCAGTGCCAGATCTTGGTAGTATTGAGATTGTGTCTGAGTTTCCGGATGTGTTTCCAGCAGAGTTACCTGGTATACGCCCTGTACGGGAGATTGAATTTACCATTGAGTTGTTGCCGGGTACTGGACCGATTTCCCAGACACCGTACCGGATGGCGCCTGCAGAGTTGAGGGAGTTGCAGATTCAGCTTCAGGAGTTATTAGAGAAGGGATTTATTCGACCGAGTGTTTCTCCGTGGGGTGCTCCAGTGTTGTTTGTGCGGAAGAAGGACGGGTCCATGCGTTTGTGCATCGACTATCGGAAGCTGAATCAGATTACTGTGAGGAACAAGTATCCGTTGCCACGGATTGACGACTTGTTCGATCAGCTGAAGGTAGCAGCAGTCTTTTCGAAGATTGACCTTCGATCCGGGTATCACCAGTTGAGGATCCGGGATTCAGATGTGGCCAGGACAGCTTTCAGGACGCGGTATGGGCACTATGAGTTTTTGGTTATGCCGTTTGGGTTGACCAACGCCCCCGCAGCTTTCATGGACTTGATGAATCGGGTGTTTCGTCGATTCTTGGACAAGTTCGTGATTGTATTTATAGACGATATCCTAATTTATTCGAGGAGTGTGGGCCAGCACAAGAAGCACTTGCGAGCGGTGTTGCGGACTTTGCGGGACCATCAGCTGTTCGCGAAGTTTAGCAAGTGTGAGTTCTGGTTGGATAGTGTGTAGTTTCTGGGCCACGTGATTTCGGCCGAGGGAGTTAGTGTTGATCCTGACAAGATCGAGGCCGTGCTGAATTGGAGTTGACCCACTACTGTACCGGAGATCCGGAGTTTCTTGGGATTAGCAGGCTATTATCGACTGTTTGTACATGATTTTTCCCGGATTGCTACACCACTGACCAGATTGACGAAGAAGGGCGTCAAGTTTGAGTGGTCTGATGCATGCGAGGAGAGTTATTTGCTCCTGAAGGAGAGATTGACTACCGCACCGGTTCTGACATTGCCAGACGACAGTGGTGAGTTTGTTGTGTACAGCGACGCGTCGAAGTTGGGCCTTGGCTGTGTGTTGATGCAGCATGGTAGAGTCGTGGCATATGGTTCCAGACAGCTGAAACCGCACGAGGTCAACTATCCGACGCATGATTTGGAGTTAGCCGCTATTGTGTTAGCGTTGAAGAGTTGGAGACATTACCTGTATGGTGCTCAGTGTAAGATTTTCACTGACCACAAGAGTCTTACTTACTTACGGACACAGCCGGATCTGAACATGAGGCAGCGCCGATGGATGGAGTTGATCAATGATTATGATTGCACGTTTGAGTACCATCTAGGGAAGGCCAACGTGGTGGCAGATGCACTTAGTCGGAAATCCGGAGCCTCATTGTTTCACATGTGTGTGGCCAGAGTATCGATGTTAGCCGAGCTTCGAGCTACATGTGCTGTATTTGGGTATGATGATGATGGAGCTTTATTGGCCAGTTTTCAGGTTCGACCAGTATTGGTTGATCAAGTACGGGAGGCACAGGATTCAGATCCTTACTTGCTGGGCAAGAAGACCATGATTCGGAATGGTGTGCCTACAGAGTTCTGATTGAGTGACGACAGTACGTTGTTGTTCAGGGGCAGATTATGTGTACCCAGGGACGAAGATTTGAAGAAGGAGATTCTGGATGAGGCCCACAGTTCAGCGTATGCGATGCATCCTGATCTACGCATTTTATGCTTGATTATTAATCACTTTCTCTCTATATTTAGTTTTGTTTTGTGCTTAGTAAAGATGTTTTTAACTTACTTTATGTTTGTAGGTAGAAATAAAGGAGGAATCCGTAAAGGAGGCAGAAATGAGCTCAAAACCTACTAAGGAGGAAGTTCCTAAAATGAGGAGGAAAGATGAAGAAGAATGGGCCACGATTTATAAAGAATGGATCAAAGATCACTAAGATGGGTCAAGACCATGCTCATGTGTCCAAGAATGTCCAAGATCATGTCAAGATTCACCCACAAAGAAGCCCAAAAGAAGAAAATGGATCAAAAGCTAGAAATCAAGAAATCTGCCTGTGCAGATCAGCCCACTTCAAAAGGACACTGTGAACAGATCCGGATGAACCTAGACGCGATTAGTATATGGTTGGAAAGATCTAGAAGTCTAGTTTCCAACGCAACTGGAATCAAGCGATTTGGAGTTCTAGAACGAGAGAAATTCGTATTTTAGTGGAGAAGGGTCAGGTGACCCGGGTGGAGTAGTTAGACTTCTAAAAGGAGTCGAACTAGGCTTTGCTTGGCCTATATAAATGAGGGCTCGACTAGGGTTTCATTATCACACATCATAGACAGCAAATCTCTGCCCAAAACACCTCCCAAGTCGTCCTAAGCCTAATCCCCTCCAAGGCCGAAGCTCCCTCCTCACGGATCAAGAATAATCGGCGCTCTTCGTCTTGTTCTTGAGAATCCATCCACTCAAGGCGTTGTTAGTGCTCTTCACAGACTCCAAAAGTGTAACCATAAACCTTCTATCTCATCTTTTGTCTTGTAAAGAATTCGGTTTACGACTTGTGATTTGTTTAATAAAGGCTATACGTTTTTACTTACTTATGTTATCTTCCATGTGTTCTTAGTTTTTGGTCTTTGACTTGTATGCATGCTTGTATGCTTAAAGCTTCTTAATGTGTTGGGTGATACGCTCTTCGTTCCTCCCTAGCATGTTTTGTATGAATCTTAGATAAATTAAGGTGTAGGCGCTCTTCGTCGCACTCTTAAAAGCATGTGTATAAATTGCAGGTTGAAGGTAAGAATTTCGTTGATACTGGGTAAGTGAAGCATGAAAACGGTGGAGGTAGACATGATGTGATGATCACTTGTACATAGTAGAATTAGGTTTAAATTTCGTAGGTAATGAAGTTAAACAAACCAAATCTCGCACCCCCATAAACAAACCTAGCATAGTTATGCATGCACCCTCAATCCCCCGTTAAGAACGATCCCTATTTACCAATGCTACATCTACTAAAAAGGGTTTTAATTGACTCATTGTTGTTGAGTATTAAGTGTTAATTTAGTACTTAATAATTGTGAGAATCACATCCCGGAGGTACGAAGATGTTTCGTACACTTCGAGCGTACTATTGGTGGCGCAACATGAAGCGGGAGATTGCCGCGTACGTGAGTCGGTGTTTGATTTGTCAGCAGGTAAAGGCAGAGAGGCAGAAACCTGCAGGGGAACTACAGCCACTTGAGATTCCAGTTTGGAAGTGGGAGCATATCACGATGGATTTCGTCTATCAGTTGCCACGTACTTCGGCGGGCAACACTGGTATTTGGGTTATTGTTGACCGACTGACGAAATCCGCACACTTTTTTGCACTTCCAGGGAATATTTCAGTAGGCAGACTAGCTAAGTTGTACTTATCCGAGATTGTTCGCTTGCATGGGGTACCTGTGTCTATTGTTTCTAACCGAGATAGTCAGTTCACTTCTGAGTTTTGGCAGGATTTACAGCGAGCGTTGGGCACGAGGTTGCGATTTAGTACAGCTTTTCATCCTCAGACTGACGGGCAGTCCGAGCGGACCATTCAAACTCTTGAGGATATGCTGAGATCGTGTGTGTTGCAGTTTCGTGGAAACTGGGATCAGCAGTTGTACTTGATTAAGTTCGCCTACAACAACAGCTATCAGGCCAGTATTGAGATGGCACCGTACGAGGCTCTGTACGGGAAGCAGTATCGTACTCCATTGTGTTGGAGCGAGGTGGGCGAGCGTTGGCTCATTGGTCCTGATTTGGTGAAAACCACGATGGAGGACATTTAGGTTATTCGGGATCGACTGAAGATTGCTCATGATCGGCAGAAGAGTTACGCAGATGTGAGGAGGAAGAGCTTAGAGTTCGAGGTTGGTGATTGGGTCTTCCTGAAACTGTCTCCGTGGAGGGGAGTAGTGCGTTTCGGGAAGCGTGGCAAGCTTCGACCGCGGTACATTGGTCCGTATGAGATTACAGAGAGGGTTGGAGCTGTTGCTTACAGACTTGAGTTACCGGCTGAGATGGCTCGTGTGCATGATGTCTTCCATGTTGCGATGTTGCGGAAGTACATCTCAGATCCTTCACATGTGTTAGCCCCACAGCAGTTGCCGATCAGAGAGGATTTATCGTATGTTGAGGAGCCAGTGCAGATTCTCGATCGTCGTGAGCAGGAGTTGAGGCACCGGGTGATTCCGCTGGTGAAGATCTTGTGGCAGAACCATTCAGTGGAGGAGGCCACTTGGGAGACCGAGCAGCGTATGCGGGAGCAGTATCCTCATCTGTTCACATGACAGGTACGTAAATTTCGAGGTCAAAATTTCTTTAAGGGGAGGTAGATTTGTGACGACCCGAACCAGAATCAGATGTGTGTTTGGCACGATTCTCGAGATTTGGTTATAGTCGCAGTTTTACGATATTGTGTGGTTTGCCGATTCGATTCGCGACTTTGTTTTCGGTCAAGAATTTGAGTTGGGTGTCTTCAGGGAAAGTGTAGAGTAAGTGATTTCGAGCTCGAGGGCGGTTCCGGAAGATTTTTCCGATAACCGAGGAATATTTTATGATTATTTGAAGTTTCGGGTTTCGACGAGTTTATCTGTTTGTTTCGAGCTTATCCGAATCATTTCATATTTTATTTCGGACCGTCGAACGACCGAGGCTCGAGTATAAATAGTAAATTAGTCAAGAATTAGTCGAAAAACTTCACTTTGGGCGTTGACCAACTTGGAAATTCGTTGACTTTCCATATTTGGAAAGTGAGCCATCGGACCGAAAGGGAAAGTTTCCCAAACGGGAAGTCACTTTCCGACGACCAAATTCCGGCCACCAATGACTTCAACAAGGGTATGAATAGCTTCCTTTGGTGATTTCGAATTGTTTGATGTATGAATTGTTGGGTTTTGATCACGTTTTAGTTGGACCCGAAGTGGGTCGGTTTCGTGTTCGTCGTCGGGGTTGGTGGTGGTGGTTCCGGCGAGGTTTGGAGGTGGTGGTTAGGGGGGAAAGACTCCCCTTGCTCCTCTGAATCTCGTGATGTGTTTAATTTGATCTAAGGTGGTGTTTTTGGGGTGCTCCGTTTGGGACCCGATTGGGTTTTCCGGCAAGGAAATTGGCTCGGTTTTGCTTGATTTTGGAAGGGTTGTAGTTTGATTTGGCTTGAGTGGTAGAAGGGAGTTTGATTAGCCTTGATGAGACCTTGGGAACTGGAGTTTTCCGCCGTGAAACTCCACCGTTGACGGCGCGCCGCCGGCGGCGGCGGCGGTCAACGGCGGCGCTCCAACGAGAAAAAGTCAACTTTTCAGATTTCGATGTAATTAGTGTAATTTTTCTCGTAATCACGCCCTGGTTATCGTACGGAGGTTTTCGGGTTGATTTGAGTAGCCGATTTTCAGTCGAGGTTTCCAGTTGGGATTTCGGGATTTCCGTAATTCATTTTGTACCGCACTGCATATTTTCGGGAACAGTTGGTTTCCGTGCATCTGTACAGTGTTAAGGATTACGATATTGATCAGTTGTATTTTATGAATATATTCAGGGGATCGAGATCGGGATCGTGATCGAGCTTCTGGCGAGGGATCTTCCGCCGGTCCTCGAGATTAGCGCGTGTGCGCGTTTTGCTCATTTGTGAGTGGACAATTTCTTTTCACGAAAATCTTGCGAGTCTTTTATATGATTTAAGAACTTGAGCATGCGTATGAGATTTCGGATATATGAGCATGTGTTTTATGATTATACGATATACTTATACGAATATACGTATACGAGAATACATATACTTATATGCTGTTTCATGCATTTGCATCGAAATATTTGTGATTTAGTTTACACAGAGTACAGTCGTTATATGTTGTTGTATCGATACACTCGCATCCCGGCTGATCCCCGAGGATGTGTACCGGGGGAGGCTGTGACTCCTGACTCGTGACCTGTACCGGGGGGAGGCAGACCTCTGACCTGAGGCCTTTCTGGCTAGAATCGCGTGGAAGTCTGGGACTCCGTGATTCTGACTGTACTAGCACGGTGTGTGTCCATGAGTGACCCCGTGGGATTTTTACTTGCATGCTCAGTACGCTGGAGGACTACGGTTTTACCTCGTGTACTTTATTATTTCTATTTACCTGGACTCGCATATGTTTTTATAACATATATATTAACTGGTGAAAGACATATATTTTCGTCCACTCACTCTAACGTGTTTATTGTCTTTCCCCTGGGCTTTTCGGTTTCCGTGCCCAGTTTGCAGTTCAGGTTTGGTGTTTCACGTCGCAGTTTGGAGGCTAGTGATCAGAGTCACCTGTGTTTTTCCAGTAGGTTCTTGTTTCACCTACTGATGTACATATTGTATATGTTTTACTCTAGAGGTCGCTCTGATACATTCTGATACATGTTGTGCGGATTTTCACGAATATACATATATACATAGTACAGTTTATTTACTGTTGTTGATTATATTGATGTTGAGAAATCCGGATGGGATTGGTGCCCACGGTTTGCTTTTTGTGGCATAGGACGAAGTGTTAATTTCTGGGTGCAGGTTATGGTAATTCAACGCTAGTAACGAAACTCTGCCCAAATTTTGAAAATTTTTTGTTGGTACGTATTTTCGAAAGGGTTTGATTCCGGTTTAGGTAACTGAATCGGGATTGGGTCCTTTCAGAGGTGAGAGGGGTTTTGCTCCCCACCTCATCGCGAGTCGATTGAGGGTAGTCTCGAGCTTCGTCGTGGCTTAACGTTAGAGATCGTAGTCGAATTCAATTTCTGGCCGTGAGATTTCGGGGCCGATTTTTCGGCCAATCGTGCCAGAATCTATCGTTAGTTATTTGAGTAATGTTGTTGGGCTCTTCACGAGCTTTCCATCGACTTATTCTTCGTCGCTGTCGGCAGTGGTCATTGGTGGCAGCGTGTGGCCGGAAATTTTTCCGGAAAACTTTATTTTCTGAAACATGTCGAGTTATATGTCGTTAGGTTCATATTGGTGATACAATTACAGTCGTGAGGTTTGAAATGCAATTTAGGCTTCGTCACCCCAGTGGGTAGGGGTGGTGATGGGGTTCACCACCAGTGGCGGTGCGGGTGACGAAGAAATTAGTTTTGTTGTATATCAATACGACTCTTTCGTCATAACAAGTTATCGAATCTATTCTTCGACTGATTTAGTCGAAATGGGTAATTTGATCGAGTACTTCTTTGATTTATCCGATTATTTTATTATTTTATCATTTTGACGATTTTTGACAAAAGTCGGGTCGTCACAATAGCAAAGCAAAACAATAAGGGAAACGATGAAAACAAAGAATTTGATGATTGCTCATTGGTTATTTTTTATGGGTTTAGATTGTAAGGATATATAAGAAGATAAAAAGAGAAACTTATTAGTAGGAATGATGGATTTCTGGGTTTTTGTATTCTGTAGGGGAGATAAAGAAAAAATGAAAATTAATTATTAGAAAGAGTGGAAGACAATTTCTCAGTGTTCAATTTCTCAGTGTTCAAGTTTTCTCTGTCATGTTAAAATAAAATAGAGAGTTGAATAATAACAACAAGAACCATGTGAGCAAATTTTCTCCCTCGTGGAGTGGTGTAGGAAATTTTATGAAAGCACCACATCAGTGAGGGTATAGCAGACACTTTGAATCTCTATATGATAAGTTTTTAACAACTATGAGTAATGAGGGTAAAAACTATTTTGATTACCCAATTATGGGTATTTTTCAAAATTTTCTCAATATGATTTCTTTCATTGTATAAGACATTATATATGTCTTGGACTCGCTTTATGTCCCTTTTGTAACCAAAATAGAAAACATTATGGATGCGTGTAGAGTCTACTTTGTCTTATCGAGAGAAAGTTTTCATAAAGAACAAAAACAAAGGATATTCCGGTAACTATGTGTTTAAGAATTTTCTCCAAAACACCTTTCACCTTTTTCTTTTTGATATATGGAAAATACAAAATTGCATTATGATCATTTTATAGATACATAAAAAATACGTAGTCTAACTTTCCTAATTCAATGAGAGACAAATGACTAAGCAGTGATATACCATAATAATGAAGCACACTTTGAAATTAGGCTTAGCAGAATATGGTCGATAAAAATTAGACTAAAATATTAAACTTAAAGAAACTTGAATATTTTGTTTTTGCTCTCATCAGCAAAACTATGCTTCGTTACTGTAAGATAGGGAGGCCGATTAGTCCAATCAAATGATCCTTTGTCATTGTCTGATTCTTTCTGGGCTTCAAATTGTGACTACCAACTAGGCGTCCCATATTTCCTTTGTGTTCATCTTCTATTTTTTGTTTTGTTTGGAGACTTCTTGGTATGTAGTATCCTGACATTTTTCATATAATTGTTAGTATTTACGGACATTTTCAAATTTGATTTAGAAGACACGGTAAATAATTTTATTGTCAAATGTTAGCGAGCATCGCTTGACTAGTGGATTGATTATATCGGTTGACTTTAGATGGAAGTCGTAGTATTCTTCAAGACCAGCTCGTAGACGATTGAAATGTTGAACACAGAGCTATAACGAAAAAGTTACAATTAACGAAAGTTTGACTGAAATTACATTTTCATAAATATGCGAGTATAAATAGGGCTTACGAAAAATGGGAAATCATACCTTCCATTTTGGCTGTGAACCTAGTCACTCTCTCTCTGGGCAAAATTTGTCGTCGAGTTAGGCACCTGCAGTGCGACGCTGGTCACATCCTTGGTCTTGTTTGGAAAGTCTCGAGCTCCTCTATCTCTTACTAGCCTCAATCGAAGAATTCTAGGCTGGAGAAAGAAGAATCAATGTCGTGAAATTCTAGGGGTTTGCGGTGGCTTTTGCCGCCGTTGCAGGCGAGGTTTTCGGCAATGATTTGGTTCAGTGAGTAGATCATATTTATGCTGGGATTGGGTTCATTTTAGGTCTGGTTCAAGGAAATCGAATCGATTTCTGTCAAACTCGATTTTGCCCTCCGTTGTTATCAGCAAATGCATGTGGTTTTAAGCGGCGAGGTTAAGGGCTTTAGTTCCCCTCCTCCTCCTGAATTTTTTTACGTATGCCTTGAACTTAGTTGTGGCTTGACAATAACGTTGGGATCGCCAATTAAGCCAAAATTTAGCACAGGTATTTTGAGAGAAAGTGTCGGGCTCATCAAGGGACTTGGATCAGTGTGTTAGTGGTTGCCTATGGCGGCGAGACTGTCCGAAAAGATTTCTGGAAACGTGCCGAGGCATATATCGTTAGGTTTTTATCGTTGATATGAACATAGTTGTGAGAACCTAACCCTGATTTAGCTTTCTAAATCGGGATTAGGCCCTTGCAGACTGCTAATCTATACATGACATGGTCATAACCGGACTCTACACTGAAGTTTTTCTAACCCGATAACAGTGCAACTAGACTTCAAATTAATCTAGGATACTAAGGTACTAATCCGTAGGATTGAAATTGATCATATGGTGGGTTCTGCTATGTCTCGATCTACGTGCACGCCCGACCTCTGATGAGACTCTACAACTTGGGCATTTGAAACCAAAGGGTCCAGGGAAAAGGCATATAAAAACATAGAAAACGTCAGAGTGAGTGGAAAAAAAAATAATTAGTCTTAAGAAATCATAAAACAAAATTCTTATGTCTTTCACCGAAAAACGTAAAATAAAACTGTGCGAGTCTAATAAAAATAACATAAACGTGTATGTGGAGGCATGCATAACATAATCATACTCCTCTGGTTAGCTATTATCGTGTCCCACCAGGAGCGTACTCTGTGATCAGACGAGCAGCCAATGCATCGATGCATTCATACATAAATAAGTGTTTGTGTGTGTGTGTGTGACATGAAATCATAACCTATAGCCTCCGTGCATAAACGTACTCATATCATAACATGTTATGTATATGTATGTATACGTATGAAATGAAAATAATAAGCATAATCGTAAACGTATTTTAAGTCGCATATGCGAGATGGATTATCGAACATAATCGTAACTTAAATCATATGCATAAGCAGAAATAAAACTTCATAAACATAACACCTATACTCGCTATTCAACTATGAAATAAAACTATCCACTCACCTGGAATGTCAGAACCTTAGATCGATCCACTAACTTGATAAACATATCTAGCGCCTCTAAGCATTTAAAGATGTACATTAGTATATGACATTTAATCGTAAAAAATGGATAAGGGCCCCAAGATAATTCGTATCATAAATACTCAAGTTACGTTTCCGATAATTAGACTACGTACACTTCTACACCACATCTTTTATTCAAATATATCCGACAAGCCTTGGCTTCCTAGCTATATAGGGAGGTGAGCATCGACTCGACACAAGTCGTATGATGGCACGGAAGTTTCTAGCCAATTCAAATCCTGAAATAGTTGGAAATATCATTAAAACTATTGAATCGCACAAAACTACGGAAAATATGGTCATCGATGGTCTTAGGAAACTTTCCGTGAAAATTCAGATTTTTGGGTCGCCGAAGCTTCACTGCGCACGGCGACATGTATAGCGAATCCCTCAAAATCAAGCCCTCGATGAAGGAAACGTCTTTGAAGTATAGGAAATTTTCTAATGTTGTTTCTCACATGGATAATCGATGGGATGCCCAAAGACTAGAGGGTGCAGTAGAAGTGATTGTGAACGCACTGAAAGAAAAGAAAGAGAAGGATTTCAGACATAGTGGGATGGCTCGCCAAGATGTGCGAGATGCAGCTAGGTTGCATATTAGAGATACAGGTTTGTTGGATTATGTTCTGAAATCTCTAAACAATGTGATTGTTGGGAATCAGGTTGTCTGTCGTTCAGTAAACCCAACCACTAGGATTTCGGAATACACAGTTTATGATCTTACTGATGGGACTAAGGTTTCTGAACCCGAGAAAGAGACACTTCCCCCACGTGTTCCACAATCAGCGGTGGTTTCTCGAATTGATGTTTACACTGATGTTCTTTATTTGTATGAGCATGTACTGTTGGGATATCCAGAATCCGGAGTGGTAGAGTTGGCTTCTCAAGCAGTATTGGACACTAAGCACTTTGTAAAAGAATGTCCATTTGGGGATGAACAAGAGCAGCTAATAACTGTGTTTTACCAAATCTTACCAAGTTTGACTGATCAGGAAAGTGAATTCAAGAGGGAGTTGCCTCTAGGTGAGTTAGTGATATTGCCACGGAATGGAACTATCGGAGAGCTAAAGCAGGAAGCTGAGAGCGCACTGAGGGATACTTATTGTATTGTAGAATAGTTTGTGGTGATGGAAATCAAAGGCCTGGAGGAATGCGATGATAGGGAAGTACTCGCTGGAGTAGTTCAATCAAGAACAGAAGTTGGAGTGAGAGGCAGTGGGATAGATTTAGATACGCCTTTGAGGTACCAAGGGGGATCAGAGACTTGGTTGGTAAGATGTGAATGTGGGGCTACAAATGATGATGGTGAAAGGACAGTGGCATGTGATATCTGTGAAGTGTGGCAACATACACGCTGCTGAAACACCGTAAGGTAAGCACTTCCCCAACTAGCGACTAGCAGAATTTTCGTTTTTAGGTTTGTTCAAGTTTTAAGTTGAGGTTATAAGGGTGTGTGTCTACTCTTCTCCTATCTAGGATTTAGCCCAAGTGATTCAATTAGGCCACAATCAAGCAAATGTACAACCTAAAAAATTTTGAAATTGAATAATGAATAATATAATAATAATTATAGAATAATAATAATTAAATTGATGGAAATTATGAATGCATCAATATTTTACTTGCACAGTAAATCTATATATTGTATATACCCTACAAAATATCCTAAAAGGGGCCCACGCGTCACTGGCGCTGGCGGCCGGAATAGATCGGCCTAGAAATATTCGACATGCATATAAAATTGAACCTCTCAACATGTAGAGCAACTTCCTAGTTCAATACACACCCAAAAGAAAATTGGAAGGAACCTGAAGTTACCTCGAAAGGCATTGAAACTCGCCGGAATTGGCTCGAGTCCGGCTAACCTCCTTCGGACATGCTGTGACTCGAGAAGGGTCACGTTTTGATCCTGGAGGTGTAGGGAGCAAAACCCCCTTACCCCCGTCGTCCAACAGTGGCTAGAACACCGCCTTCGGTGATGAACCCAAATGAAGGTGAGTTTGCACCTTCTCTACTTTGATTCTCTCGCCCAAGGCGTTGCATGGTCGATCTGAAGGCGAGAATAGGTCGAGGAGGACGAGAGCTTTCAATTAGTGCCGGAGCGACGGGTAAAGGTGGCCGGACAGCGAAGGTCTGACCCCAGATCAGTGAATTAGGTCGGGTCCTCAGCCAGGTAAACCATTCGGGTCAACCCGGTCATTCCTCCTACCCCGGTGAACTCTGGGTATTTATACCCTTAGATAAATCCAAGATCAACGGTCCAAATTCAAACACTGCTTGATCCAACAGTCAGGAAAATTTAACTAACGATAGATTTCTAAAAATTCACTTAAATACTCAAAACTTCAAAAATTCATAACTAATTGCTCGGAGCTTAGAAAAATCCAATAAAAATATACACGAGCTCAGAATAGTTTTCTCTACAACTTTGGTGAAGGAAGTAAGTCTAAATTTGCAATTTATAAAAATTCAAGTTTTAAATAGTGACAATTCTCGGAAAAAGTGTCACGAGATGCCAAGTTCGTTAATTAGCGCGACAATGACGATTAACACCCAAATTTGGGGTCGAGACGTTACAATCTACCTCCCTAATAAAAATTTCACCCTCAAAATTTATGTCACGGAAAGTCAACGTAGCAAGGACACAAAGACCTCAATTGTTGCATGAAAATTCTCCGAAAAACATCTGGTATACCATAACAATATACTCCATGTGACACAAGCGGTGCACTTGGTGCAAGGATTGACAGACTGAGAGTCCCTCATGATTATGGTCCAGAAAAATTGATAACACTGCGCTGGAGGATTGATATACCGATATAACATACTTACAAGAGAACTATGCTCAAGTGCTTCATGAAACATACCATCTGCTTATGACAGAAATGTCAAAATTCCCAACTGTCGCTACCTGCATTAATTGCTTTTTCTCCGTATCGCAATACCCTTGCATTACCGTCTTTAATGGTAAAGGCGATTGTGCTAACCAATATGACTGATCCACATACGTATCCAAAATGTCGTAATAAGTCGTTAATCAGCAGTGTTTAGTCTTCGATGAAAAAGACATTCCCACATCGATGTTCGAGCTCAAACGATAGATTCCACATGTCGTGATGACTTTCATGAATGGTGATACACAAGATGACTTCGAATCTACATGTGTCGTTGAAAGGACCCAACCCCGATTTAGTTTCCTAAACCGAAATCGAACCCCTTTTGAAAACACGAACTTTCAAAAACCATATAAATTTCGGCAGAGTTTCACAATATCGCGGAATTACCATTAACCTGCACCCGAAAACACACTTCATCCTATGCCACAAAAGCCAAACCGTGGGCACCAATCCCATCCGGATTTCTCAAAATCATATCATCATAATATAAAGTAATAAGCAAAACTGTAACTTTACAGAAATCCGGGAAAATCATATGAAAAAATAAACATCAGAGTATTTAGAGCGACCTCTAGTATATATATACAAAATTATACAACAGTAGGCTAAACAAGAAACCTACTGAAAAAGAAAAGTAGCTCGAATACTAAGCCTCTGACTGCGACGTGCGACACCAGAATCTGAATTGCAAACTGGGAACGGAAACCGAAAAGCCCAGGGGAAAGGCAAATAAAATCGTTAGAGTGAGTGGACGAAAATAAACATATGCCTTTCACCATTTACATAACATAAAATAATGCTAGTTCTTAAAATAAATGGAGGTCTCGGGCGAATCTCTCAAGCCCGACGGTGATAGACTAGGCGAATCTCTCAAGCCTAGTGAGCACATCAGGCGAATCTGTCAAGCCAGGAACTGGACTACCGGTGATCAACCGAGTTGTCAATGCATTGATGCTAAGTAAATTCCATCACCAATAAAACATAAAACAATACCTCCAGAACAATAAATAATCTCAATATTGTACTGGAAATAAATACTGAAACGAAGAACTCGCTACGACAGTGTAAATAAATGTCCACTCACAGATGAGCACAATGCGCAGACACGCTAATCCCGAAATCCGGCGGAAGATCCCTCGCCCAACGTATGATCTCGATCCCTTGAATAATCAAAAAATATCACTGATCAAAATCAAAATTCAATACTCTGAAGCACATCTCGGAAACCAACCATTTCCGGAAACATATAACTCGGATAACAAAAGAATCGCCGAAAATCCCAAAATACTCCACATAAACCCTCGACTTATAAACCAACACCCAAATCAACTCGAAAACCTCAAGGCGACGATCGAAGCGCGATTACGAGCAAAACGGCATAAAACTTGTCAAAATCCAAAAAGTCAACGCCTCGTCGGAGCTCTGCCGATGACCGCCGCCGTCGCTGCCGCCGCGCCGTCACCGGAGAGATTTTCTGGCGACCAAGACCATCACAGCTTCTTCTCTTCAATCCAAGCCCAAAACTCTTCTACACCTAGACCCAAATCGGCCGGCAACTTGCTCAAAACCTCCCCGAACGTCCCACGGCCAAGAATCGTCGGAAAACTTTCCGGCCGATGCCGGCGCCGTCACGCCACCAAAATGCTTCAAACCAAGGGGGTTTTCACCCTTGGCTCGAGCCCAGTCCGTTCCACCACAAGAACCCACTGGAAACACGTCGGAGAACCATCCACCATTAAACCCGATTCTGGCAACATTCACCCTCAAAAATCTCCAACCAAACCTTAACCAAATCACACCATATATATATATATATATATATATATATATATCAATCGAAAGCCCAAAGAACAAGCTTCAAATCCATACCTTGAAATTCGGCAACCGTGTCGTATTTCGGCGGCCACCTCGATGGTGAGTCACGGACTCACTAAGTCAACCACGGGTTGACTCGGTCAACTCGGCCCAGTTCAGTCAACTCGGTTAAACAACCCATTTTCGAACTTTTGCGACAACTTTATGACTATCGGCTATTTATACGTCGCGAATCAACTCTATCCACAATTCGGAGAACTCAAACTCGAACGGATAAACATGACTAACTCGGCGATAATTTCAAATATTCATTTTATATTCCTCGATTATCCGAAAAATCCTCGTAAAGCTCCCACGAACTCGAAATCAAATTCTTTACATTTCCCACGAACAAACCCAAATCAAATTCATGTCCGAAAATTAAGTCGTGAATGAAGTTGCATATCCGATTAATTACGATAAACCTCAATTACTCGTGAAACTCGCGGATTAAGCCGATTACCATACCAATTCCCGTCCGGGTCGTCACAGTCGTAGGCTCAAATCTACCTCATCTGTCGGATGATAAAACATCATACCTTATGTGTCATAGGCTCGAATCTACATGAACATGAATCCCGCGTAGTCGCGCCAAATATCGAGTATAACGAAGCTCGATAAAAGGAATAAAATTCAAATTACTGAATCACCATACTGATAACATTGAGATACTACGCTTAATGCGTACATAGACACTTGTCGATACAACTTTCCAATATGCTGAAACCACATGAAACCTGGAGTCTCGTGAACACACATGAGAAATAACGTGTACGGGAAAAATCTTATTAACACCACCTACGCAGACTGCAAACACAACCTAACATATTGCGATGGACATCCAGAATATTTGCGTCTGATCACGTAGAGCTTGTGTAAACATACTCATCCCGACGTAACCAAAAATACTAATATGGTAGAAAATTTCTTATTGAATACTAATCAATCCTCGTTACTCACGATATTAACATGACGTACTTGATATCCCCAAAGGCCATGCCTTCACCTGATCGAATTTAAAGTACTCTTCTCCCCGATGAAGGTGATGAAAAATTCGGGCACAACCTTGTAGTATAACCCTCAATATACACCCCTCATAAAAATTTGGTCGTTAATTAGTGATCACATGATCACAAACGTCTCATGGTTCCATCTATATTTGCACGTCAAAAGAAACAAATTTCGATAACTCAACCTTGGAGGAATTCCCACCGAAAATTTGGCATGACCTATTCATTTACACTCAAACCCCAATACCTGCAATTTCAAAATTTTCCAGTATACCAATATCCATAATAGAACAATAGCTTCAACAAACTCACATACTCGCGCATCAACACATAACCAACTTCAAGTGGCACAAATTTCCACATCTTACATGATATGAGATACAAACTACTATAAATTCTCTTTAATTCTCCGAATATGATATTTCCGATAAAATGTATAGTACAGTGAAAGGACCCAACCCCGGTTTAGTTGCCTAAACCGGAATCAAACCCTTCCGAAAACACGAACCAACCGTAGAAATTTTGGCAGAGTTTCGTTACTACCGTGGAATTACCATTACCTGCACGCGGAAAATACACTTCATCCTATGCCACAAAAATCAAACCGTGGGCACCAATCCCATCCGGATTTCTCAATATATCAACAGTAAAGTAAAACTATAAATATATTAGTACTTCACTGAAATCCGGTGTAAAATCGTACAACGTAAACAACAGATTTCTCAGAGCGACCTCTAATGTATAAACATATAAGTATACCACAATAGGTAGAACAATAAACCTACTTGAAGAAACAAGGTAGCTCGAGCACTATGTCTCCGACCACGACGTGCGACACCAGAGCCTGAACTGCAAACTGGGCACGGAAACCGAAAAGCCCAGGGAAAAGACATGAAACACGTTAGAGTGAGTGGACGAAAATAAATGTCTTTCACCAGTTAATATATATATTTAAAATAACATATGCGAGTCCAGGTAAATAAAAACAACATAGTACGCGAGGTAAAACTCACAGTCCTCCAGTGTACTGAGCATGCAAGTAAAAATCCCACGGGGTCACTCATGGACACCTCCGTGCTAGTACAGTCCGAATCACGGGATCCCAGACCCACACGTGACTCTAGCCAGAAAGGCCTCAGGTCAGAGGTCTGCCTCCCCCCGGTAAAGGCCTCGGGTCAAGAGTCACAGCCTCCCCTGGCACACATCCTCGGGGATCATCCGAGATGCAAGTGTATCGATACAACATCATATATAAACTATACTCTGTGTAAACCAACTCATGAACAGTTCGATGCAAATGCAATAAACAGCATATAAATGCATATACGTAATATATAATAATATAAGCATAATCAGCTAACACATGCTCGTATAACTCGCAATCTCGTACGCATGCTCAAGTTCGAAAATCGTAGAAAAAGACTCGCAAACAATCCGTGAAAAGAAATTGTCCACTCCCAGACTAGCGTAACGCGATATGCGTTAACCCGTGATCCGGCGGAAAGTCCGTCGCCAAACGAACGATCATGAACACCTGAATAATCACAATAACCATTTCTCAAAATCATAATTCGACAATTCAAGACAAATCACGAGAAACCACCGTTCTCGGAAACACATAATCTGATTACGACAAACTGTCGAAAATCCGGAAATCACACCTCAATACCTTGCTGTACTTTCGGTCGCTCAATTCGAAAAACGAACCTCCCCACTGCGATCGGGGCGCGATTTCGAGTGAAATGACATGCAACTTGTCGAAATCCACAAAAAGTCAAACTTTGACCGTTGACCGCCACCCACGGCGGCGCCGCCGCCAAACTGAAAATCTTCCGGCGGAGCAACCCCTATTCCACTCAAAATCATCCACTGAGCAACTTTCATAACTGCAACAAAGGCCAATTCAATCTCTAACTAGCTCAATTTCATGATAAACCGAATTGGTACCAAATTTTCCAATCCAAAATTCTCCATCCACAAGCAAAATTAGATCACCAAACTTACGTGGTAGCTTCTAGGGGATGAGAGCTTCAAAGCCCACTCCAAATTTCAGCTCGAATCGGTCTAAAACATGGAACCCGAATTCACCATTTTCTTTTGAATTTTGGCGGGAAAATTCCTCCTCCACCGTGAACCATGCCGGAAAATGAGGCCGGGGATGAGTTCGGGACCTCGAGACGAAGAGAACAAGACCACTCCCATGCCGTGGGGTGGCCGGAACGTCCCTCGCCGCCGGCGAGCCGTACGGCGTCGCACCACCATCTCCACAGCTCGGTCAAACCGAGTTGACCGGGTCAACCCAACTAAATGATATCTGTTGACCTTCCTGATTTGGCAACCCTCTTAAATACTCTTTCCCAAAATGGAAACTTCATACTTATCCTTTTCGACGAACTTTGAACACTCATAACTTTCTCGTCGTAACTCCGATTCCGATAATTCTTGCGGTAACAAACTCGTCTCAACATGATCTTCAATTATCACCCGAAGTCAAACACATCAACCAAACCGATAAAAAGTCAACTGTTCAATCCAACACATATTTAAATCGACTAAACAATCAACAATCAGAAATATTCACAACTTAATCTTCGTAACTCAAAATAATGCTCCGGAAGTTTCCACGAGCTCGAAATTAAATGCTCAACAACTTCCGTGAAGAAGCCGAAACCAAATTCTCGACCGGTAATTTAGTCGTTAAGAACACCACCATTTAAAACCGAACTTCAAATATTCATAATTAATTCCTCGGCCGTCCAAATAACGATCCGGAACCGCCCACGAACTTGAAATCACATGTACAACGACTCTCGAGAAGAGATCCAGCTCCAATTCTCGGCCAATAATTAAGTCGTTAACAAGTCCGGCGAGTAAATCCATTATCGGAAATCTGCCATTACTCTATATCTCACGAATCAAGCTGATTATACTTCTGATTCTGTTCTGGGTCGTCACAAATCCACCCCCCTTAGAAAAATTTCGACCTCGAAATTTTCAAATCTGCCGACGAAAAGTAGGAGCATTGCCTCTGCATACTGCTCAACTCTCAAGTGGCTACGTCAACTGAACAACTCTGACAACAGACTCCACAATAGGAGATAGCTCCGTGTTGAAATCCATGTACCCTCAATCTCAAATCTGAACTGGCTCCATACAATAGCCAAGTGTTCCTGTATAAGGAACATATAGGGTACACAACACGTAACAAACCTGAAACATAGTTCCGCCACACGGAACACAACACACACAAAAGCCAATACTATAGGTGACGCCGAACTATACGGCACAACACAAACTCGCCTATGACCACATACGGATCAAAACAACATGGCAAATCACAACTCAGTCTACACACATCAACACAGCACAAACATCAAACTTAAACAATTATCATCCTGTTTTCGCTAAATCAAAAGTCTGTGGTAGCATATTCCACAAAATCCGAATCAAACGTCAACTCAAACTCAAACCAAACTCGCTCCAGCACAATGGAGTACAACATCGTACCTCAAATCGACATCAAACAACGTCAATTCATAGTGGTCCACAAACAGGTACTGCATGCAATCTTTAACAGATGAAACTGCTGGTCCCAAATCCTCTGGAACTGCAATACCGAAGTCTACAACATGCCCTCCAAGGCCTGAATAGTCCTCAAAGATCGCCAACCAATCTGAGGATAAGAACCGGTACTAACTCGTAATCTAGTCCCCAATGCTCGCTGCAAAGCTCGCCAACACTTTGTTGTAGCTGATTATCTCGACCAGCAAACTGGGACACAAGTACACCACGTAAATGGCCAATCTCCGTCAAACACAGCTATGCCAGTCTGCCACTGAAATCCTTTCCCGAAAGTACAAGGAAATGTACCAAGTCCGTCAAATGGTCCACAAAGGCCTAACAACTGGTATCACAAACTGAAGTGCATACTGGCACACAAAACCACAGCGACAATCTCCAACTTCTAATCGGAAATCTCAAATGGCCGTAACTCTCCAGCAAGTCTCTGCCTCGCTGTCATCGCCTGTCGACAAATGTGGCATCTGTACACACACAAGCTGCTATATTGCTTTTCATGTTGCGTTACGAGTAGTAAACTCGAAGTATCAGACACATCTCCACATCACTAGTGCCAAACGCATGCAAAACAATGAGCTTCAACATCATCATACTCGAATTCAGCTTCCGTAGTGCATAACCCGGCTAACACGGAAACTCGAGCCACAAAAACATGAAGCACTGAAGCTCCCGACTTTCAACTGAATGCATCAGCAACAACATCCCAGACGGATGATCAAAGTGCAACCACTAGCCTTTCTCGAACAAGCTCAAAGGTGCAGCCATAGTCGTTAGTCGACCTCAACCATCTACACTGCCTCAAGCCCAAATCTGGCCAAAAATGCAAGTGGATGAAACTCAAGTGATCAATGTACATCCTACACTGCGCTGCACGCCATAGCAGTAATGTCTCCAACTCTCTGATGCTAACACAAGGACAGCTACACCCAAATCGTACATAGGATACGTAGCCTCACAAAGTTTCCAATGCCTGAAACCATGAGCCACCGCTCTGCTACACAGCATCAAAGCACAACCAAATCCAAATCTCGATGCATCGCCATAACCCACGAACTCATCACGATTGTCAGGTAAGGTCAAAACCGAAGCAACGGTCCACCATCCTGCTGGAGTAAGTAACTCTCCTCGTGTGCATCGAACCACTCGAACTTGACGTCTTCTTCGTCAATCCGGAAAGTAGAGTGGCAATCCGGGAAAATCCTGCACAAGCCGTCGGTAATAGCCTGCCAAACCCAAGAGACTCCCGATCTCTGGTACAATGGTAGGGCAATCCCCAAATCAACACGACTTCAATCTGATCAGGATCCACGCCAACTCACTCGGATAGCATCACACAACTCAAAATCTTCACCCTAATCAGCTAAAACTCACATTGACTAAACTTCGCAAATAGCTGATCATCTCGCGAAGTCCGCAAAACCGCTCACAATTGCTTCAGGTACTGGCCCACACTCTTGGAGTAAATCAGGATGTTGCCAACGAACATGACCGCAACCACGTCCAGAATCGTCTGAACACCTGGTCCATCAAGTCCACAAGATCTACGGGGCATTGGTCAACCAAACAGCGTGACCAAGAACTCCTGATGCCAGCACCGAGATCTGAAAGCTGTCATAACCACATCCGACTCATCGATCCTCAACTGATAATATCCGGACCCGAAATCAATCTTCGAAAAGACTGAAGCTTTCGCAAGCTGATCAAACCACTCGTCAATTCGAAGCGGAGGATACTTGCTCTCCTCTGAAGCGAATCAGGCTTTCGGTAATCAATGCACCACCTCGACGAACCATCCATCATCCATACAACAATGCAAGAGCACACCACGCAAATATGCGGGGTCGCATGAAATCTCCTGAAACCTCCTCCAGCAACTCCTGGAGTCGAAACTATAGCTCCATCAGCTCCGCTTGCTACGAACGACAAGATGCCGGTAAAATGAGTCCAGCGCCCGGTACAAACTTAATGGTGTAGTCAGTCTCCCGAACTAAAGGAACACTTGGTAACTCCTCTGAAACACACCTGAAAACTCGGGAACCATGCACCTCAATGTCTCCAATGTCGGGCACAACAACTGTAGTATCCATAACATGAGCTAATCAAACAACACCACCCGTCTCCATCATCCGCTCGACCATCACCGCGAAACAGCATCTCGGGGAAATCTGGTCGTCGAAACATAATTTCCTTCTCGAGGCACTAGAACACAGCCAAATGCATCGTCAGTGAGTCCATACTCACAATCACACCAAAACCACGATGTCCAGTTATAACAGATCCACTGCTAACACATAACCTCCAACAAGGATCTCGTAACCTCCGGATGGATGCAACACTCTCCAAAATCTCGGAAGTGGAGATACAGGTAAAATAGCCATGAATATCAAACAACAGTAACCTCGGAGAAAAGTCTGTCCTCAAACAAGGTCATGGCACGAACTCCAACATGCTTAGCTAGCAGCCCACGTCAATCGCGACTTGCTGAATAACTCATCGAAAGGCTGCGTTGGTCACTCCAGAAACAGTATCATGACCTCCTCCTAAACTCTGAGCTGTCGAACCGCTAACACAGCTGGCTGAGGGCGCTTCCTCGTAACATGACCCTCCTTGCCACCGAAACAGCAACTGAAAGTGCTCCTCGAACACAAATCACCGCAACACCTGCTGCGTGATAGGATCACCAACGATCGTCCAAACTCATGCCACAGGAACAAATCCGCTACTCTGTGATCTCCACCATCTTCAAACAAATCCTCTGCTTGATCTGGTGATCCTCATCATTATCGAAAAGATCACAGCCTGATGAAGTCACTGATAACAAAGTGTCAGAACTCAACCTCATCAAAATCTCGACTAAGTCCACTTTCCTCAAACCATCACATCGAAAACCGCGTACAACTTTCCTTCTCGACAGCCTCGCCATTGAGTGCAGCACACTAAGCTCCTCATGGCTATCTCAAGGCACATCAATCAGACTCTATCTGATGCTCAGGTTCAAACTCATCTCGAACCTCGTGCATAGCTCCCTCTGAAGCCACATAACTCGTGCAAACATGGACAAACATGTGAGCAATGCATCTCTGCCTCAGGTGGGTAAACACTCCTCATTCGATTGCTAGGTAGCCTGATAAAACCTTTACCGTATAAACAACACCCTGAATGTAGGCCATGGAGTCGCAACCGGAACTCACACAATAACAGCCCACCAAATACAACAATCTGACTCAGGCAAACATCAACTGCCACAATTCTCAGCTCTGGGGCAGCATATAGACGCTCATACACACACAACCAGGCAAACCGTGCCACACAATTCTCTAAACTCAGTATACTCATCCAAACCACAGTACTCAGGCAACTCACGCGTCGAATGATCCTCAACAGGATCCACAACCGTACCGACACGGAAAGCACGTCAGGAGGAATCCTAATGAATAAAACATCGTTCACAACAAGTGGAACGTAATCATGGAACTTCAAATATTTGAAAGCATACAACACCCGGAATATTGATGATTATCCGCCGGCCGGTCGGGTCACCATTCCAGACATGCTGTACATTCTCAAATATCCTCAGTAAACACTACTATAGAAGTCTACAGAACCTATAACCTAATGCTCTGATACCAAGCTGAAAGGACCCAACCACGGTTTAGTTGCCTAAACCAGAATCAAACCCTTCCGAAAATACGAACCCACAAAAACCGTAGAAATTTTGGCAGAGTTTCGTTACTAATGTGGAATTACCATTACCTGCACGCAGAAAATACACTTCATCCTATGCCACAAAAATCAAACCGTGGGCACCAATCCCATCCGGATTTCTCAATATATCAACAGTAAAGTAAAACGATAAATATATTAGTACTTCACTGAAATTCGGTGTAAAATCGTACAACGTAAACAACAGATTTCTCAGAGCGACCTCTAATGTATAAACATATAAGTATACCACAGTAGGTAGAACAATAAACCTACTGGAAGAAACAAGGTAGCTCGAGCACTATGCCTCCGACCACGACGTGCGACACCAGAGCCTGAACTGCAAACTGGGCACGGAAACCGAAAAGCCCAGGGGAAAGACATGAAACACGTTAGAGTGAGTGGACGAAAATAAATGTCTTTCACCAGTTAATATATATGTTTAAAATAACATATGCGAGTCCAGGTAAATAAAAACAATATAGTACGCGAGGTAAAACTCACAGTCCTCCAGTGTACTGAGCATGCAAGTAAAAATCCCACGGGGTCACTCATGGACACCTCCGTGCTAGTATAGTCCGAATCACGGGATCTCAGACCCACACGTGACTCTAGCCAGAAAGGCCTCAGGTCAGAGGTCTGCCTCCCCCCGGTAAAGGCCTCGGGTCAGAAGTCACAGCCTCCCCTGGCACACATCCTCGGGGATCAGCCGGGATGCAAGTGTATCGATACAACATCATATATAAACTGTACTCTGTGTAAACCAAATCATAAACAGTTCGATGCAAATGCAATAAACGGCATATCAATGCATATACGTAATATATAATAATATAAGCATAATCAGCTAACACATGCTCGTATAACTCGCAATCTCGTACGCATGCTCAAGTTCGAAAATCGTAGAAAAAGACTCGCAAACAATCCGTGAAAAGAAATTGTCTACTCACAGACTAGCGTAACGCGATATGCGTTAACCCGTGATCCGGCAGAAAATCCTTCGCCAAACGAACGATCACGAACACCTGAATAATCACAATAACCATTTCTCAAAATCATAATTCGACAATTCAAGACAAATCACGAGAAACCACCGTTCTCAAAAACACATAATCTGATTACGACAAACTGTCGAAAATCCGGAAATCACACCTCAATACCTCGTTGTACTTTCGGTCGCTCAATTCGAAAAACGAACCTCCCCACTGCGATCGGGGCGCGATTTCGAGTGAAATGACATGCAACCTGTCGAAATCCCCAAAAAGTTAAACTTTGACCCGTTGACCGCCACCCACGGCGGCGCCGCCGCCAAACTGAAAATCTTCCGGTGGAGCAACCCATATTCCACTCAAAATCATCCACTGAGCAACTTTCATAACTGCAACAAAGGCCAATTCAATCTCTAACTAGCTCAATTTCATGATAAACCGAATTGGTACCAAATTTTCCAATCCAAAATTCTCCATCCACAAGCAAAATTAGATCACCAAACTTACGTGGTAGCTTCTAGGGGATGAGAGCTTCAAAGCCCACTCCAAATTTCAGCTCGAATCGGTCTAAAACATGGAACCTGAATTCACCATTTTCTTTTGAATTTTGGCCGGAAAATTCCTCCTCCACCGTGAACCATGCCGGAAAATGAGGCCGGGGATGAGTTCGAGACCTCGAGACCTCGAGACGAAGAGAACAAGACCACTCCCACGCCGTGGGGTGGCCGGAACGTCCCTCGCCGACGACAAGCCGTACGGCGTCACACCACCATCTCCATAGCTCGGTCAAACCGAGTTGACCGGGTCAACCTAATTAAATGATACATGTTGACCTTCCTGAGTTGGCAACCCTCTTAAATACTCTTTCCCAAAATGAAAACTTCATACTTATCCTTTTCGACGAACTTTGAACACCCGTAACTTTCTCGTCGTAACTCCGATTTCGATAATTCTTGCGGTAACAAACTCGTCTCGACATGATCTTCAATTATCACCCAAAGTCAAACACATTGACCAAACTGATAAAAAGTCAACTGTTCAATCCAACACATATTTAAATCGACTAAACAATCAACAATCGGAAATATTCACAACTTAATCTTCGTAACTCAAAATAATGCTCCGAAAGTTCCCACAAGCTCGAAATTAAATGCTCAACAACCTCCGTGAAGAAGCCGAAACCAAATTCTCGACCGGTAATTTAGTCGTTAAGAACACCACCATTTAAATCCGAACTTCAAATATTCATAATTAATTCATCGGTCGTCCAAATAACGATCCGGAACCGCCCACAAACTCGAAATCACATGTACAACGACTCTTGAGAAGAGACCCAGCTCCAATTCTCATCCAATAATTAAGTCGTTAACAAGTCCGGCGAGTAAATCCATTATCGGAAATCTGCCATTACTCTATATCTCACGAATCAAGCTGATTATACTTCTGATTCTGTTCTGGGTCTTCACATACAGATCTTAAACAATATTGCCCATACGTACAATAATGATGAAAAAGGTCTCGAAATCAATAATTTGATTGCAAAGCTACCCTCGCATTGAATAATGGAATTGTTGCTCGTTGACTTACCCATTAACGAGGAACACAAATCATACATAAGAATGAAATTCAAAACAACCACACTCGATGAGATCCAAAAACTGTTGTGGCTAGGTACAACAATCTCGCTGGAGGGGAACCCTATACATTTATAAGCACACCCTTAATACTTCATATCCTTATTATCTGAGAGAACGCCATGTGCATCGAGAATTAGACAGAACAGAACATGCTAAAGTGAGAAAATTTAAGAATAACCTTTCAGGTTAAAACGGGCGGATCTCCTCGACTTATAAGATCAAGGAGTTCAAAGTAACCTAAGCGGAAGGAGTAAAAGAAAGTAAATGAAACAGAATGAAGCGCCAATTGGAATGTAGCATAGTGGTGGTTGGATAGTGGTGGTCCTTTGGAAGGAAGTTTTAGGCTTAGAGAGAGGAAGAGATTGGGGTATATGGCGCCACCTATTGTGGCGGTTTCCAGCAATGAGGCACCATACATGGCGGCGATTTGGGCCTCAACGCCGCCAATTTTGATGTCAATCCAGTTATAAAAATTGTAGGATTTTGCATGAGCTTTCCAATGGTGTGTTGAACACTCCCATCAGAGCACTTTGGTAGGAGGCGCGTGAGCGCCATGCACTGCCATCCACGGCAGAGCTTTGGCGAGGCAATTTTCCGAAATCTTCTGAGGGAATTCCAGAGTTGTTTTTAGTCTCGATTTCTATAGTTTTGCGAATTTTCTGATATCATATAATCTGTATTTACATAACATTGAGATCGCGACACTATCAGCGAAGGAAATTTTGCTGGGCCCCAGCAGTAGTCGCAAACTTGTGAGTGGATGTTTATTTATTTTCACTGTTGCTGCGAGTTCATGTTTATGCAGATTAATTTATTGTCTCCTATAGTTTATTACAGTCGAGTTTGGAGGTATATTTGTGATGTTTTTATTTTCAGCATTGATGCTTTGACTAGTCGGGTAAGACCGGGTTAGGACAACATGCTCTGTTGACTCAAATTATCTCAGGATAGGAAAACCCCCTAGACGATCCCATCACCTTTTTATTTACAATCTTGGAGATGCTCTGGGTTAGGACAAACACCCTGAGCGCCCACCTCCATATTTTATTTCAGTTTATTATATTTGAACTCGCTTTATTTTATAGAAATTAGCGGAAAGACATGTTATTATAGATTTATCGTTTTACGTAGTTTACGTTATTATTGTCCACTAACTCTAAAGTTTTATATTTTAAATGTCTTTCCCTGAGTTTTTGGGTTTCCGTCGCCCAGGCTGCAGTATAAATCCTGGGTTTTTGTGGTGTCATCAACGGCTTTGAGTCCACCAGTCAGCTCCTCATTCAGTAGGTTCCAGTCTATTGTCAGAATTATTTATATGTATCTTATGTTCATAGAAGTTGATCTAAATTGCAGTTGTTTATGTTAATTTCAATTACTCGAATAGTAGTCGAACATGTTCTCTTTGTATTCAGAACCACCATGTTATAAATACGTTTTAATTCCTGAGTTGAATTCCTGGTTTTTGTTTATGTTATTTGTTGAGAAATTCGGATGGACAATCGTGGTACACGGTTTGTTTATGGGAATCTGGTTAGAAGTGTTCTCTTCTTGTAGGTTTGGGTTGTTCAGTTTTCAGGAGAAATTATGTCAAAATTTTCGTAGAATTAATTAATCGTTAGGATTTAATTTTAGTTTACTAGCTAAACTAGGGTTGGGTTCTTTCATGGAGATTTTAAAAATGAGATTTTATTTTCGTTTCATTAGCGATTCATTTTTATCGCAAGTACTATATGCGACATGAGACAATCGTTGTAAGAAACTGAAAGCGAAGTTTGACATTTGATGCAAACAATAAGTATGATGTTTGACATTTTTTGTAATCACTAAATGGGACACTTGACGTTTGTCGATAAAAATAATTGTGAGGTTTTGTATTTGTTGTAATTAATGAATGTGAGGTTTTGCAGTGAAGCAACTCAACAACAAATGTCAGGACTGAATATTCCGTGCAACCTAGATATAGTTCGTGTTGGGCTTCCTGCAATAACCTGTCAAACAGAACCTTATTGTTGACATCGTTGATATTCTTATGCCTTTGACCATCATCATCTTCATCGCCATCCTCCTCAAATATATCTTCTTTTGGCTCCATCTTATTTGTGTTAGCCATAGGAAATAAATCATTCATCATATTCATGATACCTGCATTGTATTCAGATGTATTTGCTGAGCTACTTGGAGGATTTTGAGTTGGTGAATCCATATATTCTCCGTGATGTATCCATGGATTGTAAGTTGTTACCATGCCATTTTGCAACAAATGAAACTCGACGACATCAAGAGTACGTAGTAGAAGTGTGTTGTTGCATTTCATGCATAGACATAGGGCTTCATTCTTCTCATTCACGTGAAGTTTCACAACCTCGATAAAGGATTTAACTCCTTCGTTGTACGCACTAGCCAAACAGTACTTCTTATCAAAACCAAATCTAATCCACTCTTCGTGGAAGTGTGTTGTTGCATTTCATGCATGGACATAGTGCCTAATTCTTCTCATTCACGTGAAGTTTTACAACCTCGATAAAGGATTTAACTCCTTCGTTGTACGCCCTAGTTAAACGGTCATAATATGACATAGTCCTCTGTCATATTATGAAGGATGACTAGAGAGAGGATTTAACTCCTTCGTTGTACGCCCTAGTTAAATGGTCATATTATGAAGGATTTAATTCTTCTCATTCACGTGAAGACCACTCTGTTTGCATCTCTCTTTATTTGCATCTCTCAACACGAATCCAGCTTCGATTGCAAACCCAGCTTCCACGAGTCCAGCCTTCATATCTCTTGGTACAGTTTGACCCAATCGGAGCAAGCAAAGAATCGAGTAAGTATATCTCTTCTCTAATCAGTTTCTTTCTGGATCTCTCAATCTCTCCTTCATATAGCTGCATCATCGACTTGTGATAACCCTCTCTCTCGATATGTACGTCACAACCGCCTCTCTCAATCTGAGACTTTCATGTTATTTCAAGGCTAGAATTCAATTTTGAGCTTTAGATTTGGTTGTTTTTTCGATTGATCTGTTGGCGATAAATTCCGTCTATGTTTCGATTGATTTTGTTCATGTATGTAGGAATTTTGTAGGGACTTGCCTTTGGTTTGTGTTGACCATTTGAACTTTGGAAGTTTTCATTAATTTGATAATGCTTCTTCGGGCTCTCTTTGATTCTTCTTTACTGGAGCTACTCAACTATCTCAGGTGGGTTCCCTAAACTCTTCTTAAAGTTGTAATCGATTGCGTTTACTAAACACTGAAGAGGATCTTTGGATTACTCAATCAGGTCAGCATACAAGTTATGTTTTCCCATGTTGATGAATGTATCATCAACATGTGTGAATCGAAGATTTTTCGGTCAATTTTCTTTCATATTTTGCTATTGACTTCGGTCCCAGTTAAAGGATGAGATCAGATCCAACATCTTCAACTGCCATATGGTTTCAAGTTGTATATATGAATCATCCAGCAAATTATTTTGAAAATAATATTATATATACATCATCTAGCATAGCTAGCAAGCTGTCATTAACTCATTTAATTGAGAACTCATGTATAAGCTAGAGTCTTCAACTCCTCATCAAAGTGGATATAGAAGTGCGAAAGAAGTTTTTAAAATAATTAGGTCAGATTTTTGAACTTCTACTTAACGAACCATTTTCTAAATGGGTAGAAGTAGAGATAATCGATTGAGGTACCGTCACAAAAGGTTCTGAATGCGGAGAGTTAACACATATGCAATTCTATTCGATTAAACGCATATTTGCATAATTTGGATATCAGTCATGGTTATTTGCATAATATAAGTAATGCATGATTCCCCCTTTGGCTTCTGAATGCAGGAAGGATAACATCAATTTGAGGTTTTGTTTCGGTAGGCACCAATGTCGTTCCATTCACATGACATTAAGGTAATGCTCAGATCAATTTGAACCCTATGTAGATCATTTGGCTTTTAGACATGAGTAGTAGATGCCGATTTATTAATAAGAAATTATTGAAATGCATATATGTTGGTGTTGATTCTGTAAACTCATTGTTTTTTTAATATTGCTGCAAATGTAGAATTAGGGCCTGTTTATTTTGGTATGATATATACTCCCTTAGTTAAGGATAGTTAAATGACTGAGTTCTGTTTGGTGGACACCAGTATAAAGAATAAATGGTACTTCCCAATTTTGCTTTCTCAAAATTGGTATGGGCTATTTAATACTCTGCTTTGTTGTCTGTCTATACATGTTGGTTACCGACATGATGGAATTTTTTTCCCAAATAGTATTTACATTTCTAGGATTTCTGGTTTTCAATTGATGCCCTCTTGGTTTTGTTTGGATTCATGGTTTATTGAAGGAAATGCATACATGTAAGAAAACTAGAGCAGAAAAGTAAAAAAACACAGGGAGAGATTTGGTCTACATTGTGTTCATTGATAGTAGATAATGAGGTTACAAGATTTATATATAGGTTGATATTATAAAATGACTTAAATGCCCTTACAATATAATTCATATAAACCTAATATAGTTAACAGGTTTTCCACTGCTCTCTTGGTTCAATTGGCATCTACATCATGTTTAGGAAGGAGCAGGTGTGTGGCATCAGCCATTCAAACTATTTTTGTATTTGTGTGACGGTGTCGATATGAAGCTTTAACTTTTTTCATCATGATTTCTACCATCAATACCTTACTTATATCTTTGTTTCTAGTTTTTGTTGCAGGAATTAGCCGAGTGTTAAGACTGCCGACTTCAAAAAAGTAGATGCCAAAGTTCATCCGGTGAAGAGTATGTAAGTATAGGTATATATGTTTCTTGGTTCTCTCTATAATTATAGCATATCTAAAAGAATGCATCATGCCTTTAATATAATAGTAAGGAAGTATCTAAATTTTTTATGTGGATTTTGGAGGGTTTATTATGTAAAAGATGAATATATTGAATTTGAAAATAGGAATAACATTGGGGATGTGCATGTTAAACCTGAGAAATACGTACAATTGAGATCTTCGTTGCTTGATATGAAGATGATAAAGCTTGCTTTTGAGCTTTGGCCGATGATTTTTAGAACCCTTTTGCTTATGGTTCGATTTCTGTGTCAATCTTTGTTGTGAAGTTGTTTTTTTTTAAGTTCATTTGCTTTATGTTTTTTTCTATATGTGTTCATTTTCTTTAAGTTTTTTTTTTCTATATGTGTTCATTTGCTTGAGGTGTAGACAACGTCTGTATATGTTTGTTGAATGAAGTTGCACTTCATTTAATTTTTATGTCTATATTTTTGCTGTGTTTTTGTTGCATTGGGTAGTTCTCGGTAGTTAAATCATTCAATCTACTTAGGTCTGATCTCCACATCTCCTCTCTCTCAATCGATCTAAAATTTCCTTATTCCCTTCACAGAATCGTGGTATAACATTCGCTCATAGATCCCCATATTTTGGTATTTGGAAGGACTCTTTTGAGAATCAAAGCTTTTCATTTTGGCTCAGGTAAGTACTCCCTTTTCGATCTACTGCTTAATTACAGTTGTGATATTCTAAGCTTTCTTAAGAATTGGTTGATTCACTTGACATTAGAATTTGTCAAGATAGATGATTTGACATAAGCATACGCATATGTTTAGCATATGCTATGAAAGCATATTTGAATGGGTAAATTTCTTCTGTTTATATGTAGCATGGAGAGAAGAGGGGCTTGAGATTTTCGTGAAGTCATCGGCCTCGTTCAAATTCTGGTGAGCCTTTTGATGATTCTCCATCTCTTTAGGGTTTGTGTTTTTGAAATTTTGATTCTTTCTACTCTTGCGATTATGTGATGGGTCAAATTTTGAACTGATCAGTGTTCACATTAGGGTTAGGGTCTGACGAGATTGGGATTCAGGATCTTATTTGTGGTCTAATAGAAATGGGTCTCCTTTATGAATTTGAAATTGAGACTCGAATCTGGTTTTTGAAATAGGGGTGAGTAACCATGATTGCCTCTTTGTTAATTTTACTTTCTTCTCTGTTCCTTTCAGATCCGTAAAGAGTAAAAATTAGGAATGAAATACCATATGTACCTACAACTTGGGCCTGAAAAAATTGCTTATAGGCAGTAGTACGTGTATTCAGATTCCCAGATTGAATTGCATCTTTTGTATGGTCTTTTGCTTTGTTTGGTCTTTTGGATTTATGTCTCGGTCTAAATGCGTATTTACAACTAGCTATTTTTAGTTGCATATGTATTGATAGTATGTTTTGTTATATTTATTACATTGGTTATTTACTCTTGCCTGTATCTATCTATAATTCTGAGCATATTAGGGTGCTCAACCAGTTGTGTTTCAAGGTATGATTTGATACAGGTTTTAGTTTTTAGTTTATAATTAATAATAAGCTAATATGCATTTGCATGCTTTGAGTTTATTTTATGATTTATTAACTTGTGATTTGTTTTTATTCTTATTTTAGTAACTGACTGTTGCTTTTTGTGTTGCTATAAACTTAGCCGACAAACAATAATCTTTGGATGCAGAAAAGTTTTAATTCAAGCTAATTGCTTAGTGCATTTCTTATATTGCTACATTTGTGTGTCCATTTGTAAATTATCATAGAGTGATAAACCATTTCTTAATTTTTTGGTTCAGTCAGTTTTGTATTACAATCTTATTTTTATAGAAATATGGAGAAATAGATTTGCAATCATCTCCTGCTTCTTTTACAATTCAAGCATCTTCTTCTTTCTCGAGCTGTAGTCATATTTTTTTTCCTCGAACTGCAGTCATATTTTTTTTTCTTCCTGGAGTTTCAATCTTCTACTAGATTCTTCTTCTTTCAGCTGTAGCCTTCTACTGCAGACTTTTTTTATTTAGTTTTAGTCTTCTTCCTCGAGCTACAGTTGTTTTTTATTTTCCAAAGCGGCAGTCGACCCAAAAACAGGGTTGCACCACTCCAGGTGTCTGCTCCACGCATTGTTTATATTTTTGGTTAGAATTGTTCTTCAAGTCATTCTTACGCTATTTTGATTGTTATAACAAATACTTAGGACTTAAATTGAAATTGCAGGCTGCGTTCCATTGAGAAGAGAGAAATTAAGTGGGTTATCAGGAATAAACAATAAAGTGTGAGTTCCCGAACAAATAAAATTAGATTGGTTTTCGTTTTTAGTCTTTCTATTTAAAAAAATAAGTTGTTTGTAATATAAATTCTGGGACACTTGCTGAAAAGAATGAAAGATTGAAACTTTGTTGTATAGGTTTTTGGTTTTTTAGCTACTAAGACATTGGATGGATATGTTGCTAAGTTTATTGTGATGGCGACAAAATTGAACCACTTGAGATCCTTCTTCAAATTTCACTATTTGTTGTAGTTAAGGTGAGATTAGTTCATTTGTTTCTATATTAACATATGTGAATTTTTTACTCCTTTTGTGATTTTCTTTTCTTTCAAAATATCCCATGTCAGATAATGTGTGATAGGAAACGTATTTCAGGCACTAGTAAATGATGTATATGACAACATATGTTTCATGTGTTTCACATTTTTCAGGTGACAAGGGACAATATAACCCCTTTATTTCATACAGAGTTCTGTGACATTCATCTAAACCATGGGGACCATGACAAAGTGGTAAAGGCAATTTGGTCTTGAGTAGGAGTGAAGACACGCCACAAATTAAAAGTAGCAGAGGTATAGATAGGTATGTGCCTGAATAATATGTGTTTGCTGATAGTTCTTGAAATTATGAAGTATGACCTGATAATTGTACCATTTTCTTAATGAAGCTTCTCTTCATGATGGGCTCCTTACATCCTCAGTCGTCTGAACGAAATTCCAAAGGCAGAAGTATCAAGGTTTGTACTTTTAAATTTGTTTTGCAACATTTTGATTGTATACCATTTTTTCGCTGATTTTGAATTTGTTATTCGATGAACTTTAGGTTCATATCCGGTCAGAAGCATCTAGAACTCCCAACTATTACCCCTCTCTGATATCATGCTCATTCCCATTTTATGCGTAAGACTTTTGTAATAGACTAGCAAATGATTGAATTATGGATCTCAATGTTCTTCGATATGTTGGTTAGTGTGCTTTGTTTCATTTATATCTTCAAACTCAAAGTTGTTGTTATGAAAATTAGATTGTTGGAGTTACTACCCGAGTGAAATGACATCTGTTATGAAGAAGAAATCAATTTTTTTCAATATCTTTTGAGTTGCAAATCTCGCAAAGATAGTAGAAAAAAAGAGGAATAATTTGGATACTCCGAAACCTGTAGTGATTAAATATAGACATACATGTATTTTATGTATATTTGGCCTTCGATTTTTGATAGGCATCTTTAGTTTATACATCTCTTCTCAGATGATTTCAATTATTGTATGATGTAATTTCAATTACATTTAACTTGCTTGCATGTAATTCAAAACTTCTTTTTATCATTTGTCATTTTCATATGTAAGTTATTTTATCTGTATTATGTTGCTATGATACCTAATTTCTATTTCGAATTTTTTTTTCTTCTTCTAAGTTTGTATAATTACAACGCGACACTTATAAAGTGCTCGACATTAAATTATTTAATGTCGATTTCAATTCACTTTATTAAAAATCGCGCCCGGACAACCACTCTAGTTCTTATCAAAACCAAATCTAATCCACTATCTGTCCATGATCCGGCAATGATAACAAAGTAGTAGTCAATAGAGTCGCTCACTGAAACATCAATATATTCCAGTTAAATTTAGAGTGTAGTTGTGCAATGAAAACAAACTACATATAGAACAAACTGTATTCATTGTAGATGAATCACATCAACCATTCAAATATCCATTCACCAAAATCTTCTGTCATATTTAAACATTAAACTTCTCTCACCGAAAACAAGAAATTCAAACACTACCAACACCCTCAAAGCAAAAAAATTACCAGAACTACAACAATTACAGTACGATTATACAGTACAGCTAACACCCTAAGATTTTCAACAACAATAAAAAAAACAAAGCAATAGGTTATCACCGAAAAGAGTAAAAAAAGAAGAAGCAAAGCATTAGACAATCCTGTCAAATACTAAAACCAATAACTAACTATTTAAAAAAAACCAACAACTAACTTTATACAGGAAAGAACAATTACGAAGTAAATCACAAGTCAATGGAACAACTCTCCAGACATACAGTTATACTTTAATAACTCAATTGAAACTTGAACAACTAATTTGTATAATAAACCAAAGGTAAAATGAGATTGAAGAAGAAAATAAAGGAAGGGTTTTGAGCAATTACCAGGTTTATATTTCAATATATGTTATAGTTGACATGGCCTTGTGGTTAGATAAGTGTGGGTTTTGAGAGATGAGGTTTAGGTTTGTGCAGGGACGACGGGAGGTTTGGGCCTGAACCTAGAAGTATAGTTTGTTGATTTTTTTTTAAAATTTGTATATATTTTATAAGATGAGACTATTTTTACCTTATAATATACTAAGTTCACCCAATATTCTATCTTCACCTTTTTAAATTTAAAAATATATTAACTTTTTTAAGTTCACTATTTTTCATACCAAAAATATCCCAATCGGTTAAAAGGTTTAAATTTTATTTCTAAACTCCTTTGAAAGTTTGAGAACGAGCAAAACAAGGTGACGAATTTTAGTAGAGGTTCGTTGAACAAAGTTAACATTTTTAGTAGAATCCTACTGAAATCATCTTTGTATCGAATAAAGCATGTGTTTCAGTAAGAGTCTACTGAAAAAGTTGAACAAATTCAACAGAATCCTACTGAAAATAAGCATATATTTCAGTAAGGTTCTCCTGAACGGAGTCAAAATTTTTAGCAGACACCTACCGAATAAAAATGTATTACTTATCCTAGGGCGTATGTAATGATTATAATCCATAAAACATAAAGAAAAATATATGATATACTTGATTTCATGCTCCTAATTAGTGTATTACCTCTCCATTATATAGTTTTAAAGAATAAAAGTTGTTTAGGCCAATCATTTGTATGTATAGTCTTTTATTATAATTTTGTATGTGGATAATATAGTCTTTCAATAAATATCACAAATTTAGGGTGAACTTAGTAGGTTGTAGGGTGGACATAGTCTCTCCCATTTTATATATACATGTTATTCTTGGAAAAGTTGACATGGCTTTATCGTAAAATAATAATAACTATATACATAGTTTTCATCAAGTATGAAGTTTCGCACTGAAATTTTGGTGTGAAGTTGCATTTTATACAAAATCGACAACGTAATTCAATGATTCAACTAAATCATCTTTTAGATATATATGCAAAGATCGGACATGCAAAATTTCAGCTCAATCGGAGACGTTTTAACCATTTGATTTTAACAATTTAAAATTCACTTAACAAAGCAGCAAGCGACCGAGTACACAACCGTCTACAACGAGTGAAGCAAGCTTCTTCTTGTTTTTAAATTAACTTTTCTCAATTTCTTTTTTTTTGATAAGAACTTTTCTTAATTCCTTAGAGTTTTACTTTCTCATCTGTTATGTCTTTTTTTATAGATAAATTTGCTATAAAGGCCTTGCGTAATGTAAGAGGACTCCATATTTTCTATTCAATACCCGACTTTATGAAAGGATGACCGACTTGACTCGATTGTAATCGTGAATACAATTTCTATCATTCCACCTGAACACAAAATTAAAGAGAAGCTCCCCGGCTATCATTTTAGGGATGAAATTACTGTACAGAATTAGTAGGTGAAAAAGACTAAACCATGGTAATCTCCAAAAAAGAAAAGGGACCAAACCCGGGAATCTAGGAGATGGCATGTTGCAAGTTGCATGAGTAATAGAGTAGGGCCACACCTAGATGAAAAGCTAAATCATCGAGTGACAGCAACCCTCCACATGGGGGCAGAATCCTACGGTGTTCCGGGTCGCAGACGATCGCTGCTCCCCCTCCTTCTCCTCAGAAAAGCAAATATGCTTTGCTCGCTCTGTCTCTCGAGGTAGGGTCAGGACACGTGTCGATATTCTGAGCCAGCAGAATCGATTCAGCGTTGTCTCAAGAGAAGAGAATAGAATCGCCTTTCTGTATCTCTTTCTTTGTTTCAATCCATGTCTCAGTTTCTCTTAGACTCTCAGGTCTTCCTCACTCGGTTTTCGTTTTCGGAAAGGAAAGGAGACCTTGCTTGATCTCAATTGGCGACTCCGGTGAGAGCTCATTCTTCGACCACCTTGGTTTTGTCTATGTTTTTTTTATTTTTTATTTTATCTGATTACTGTTCTGGACTAGATAGTATGACTTGAACTGCGCCTCTTATTTCATGTTCCGATTATCTGATACCATAAGTTAATCAAGCATATACGGAGTACCTTTAAAGAATACCAGGAATGGGGCGAGTAGTGATCATGTATATATTCCACATTTTCACCGAACCAGTCAATATTGTTCAGCAGTTTCATCTTATCTTTCAGGGTTGATATAGTGATTTGATTACCAGAGCCAAAATTTATTTGATAGTTTGGTTTATGGATATCTTCAGATTTATAGCTGAACTTCGTTCTTGTTCTATATACTCATCGTGGAAAGTTGATTGAAGACTCTAGTTGTGGATACTACTTGCTGTCGTATCAGCAGTTAGAAAGACTTTATAATCAAAGACTCATGAAGTAATTATTTTACGCTACCATGGAGGATGCTGAATGGTAATAATTCTCGGTTCATCTCTATGTCACTTCGCTTTCCCTTGTCTTGATTTTCCTTCTAATCACGCTACATAATTAACATAATTTACTTGTGCTTATCCATGCGGCTCAGTGAAAAAGCCTTCTCAAATCGAGATGTTTACACTGGAAAGTTTAAGGGAATTCTGCCACATGGTAAGGGTAAATATGTATGGTCTGATGGCACTGTCTATGAGGGGGATTGGGAAGAAGGAAAAATGACTGGTGAAGGGAAGATGATATGGACTTCGGGAGCACATTATGTTGGTGATTTCTCTGGCGGTTACATTCATGGTTATGGCATCTTTACTGGACCTGATGGTTCATTTTACGAGGGTTGTTGGAGGATGAATATTCAGCATGGGATCGGAAAGAAACATTATGCTAATTCTGATGTTTATGAAGGGTCATGGAAGGAAGGAGTACATGAAGGTAATGGTAGGTATTCTTGGAATAGTGGGAATACATACGTAGGGAGTTGGAAAGGTGGGAAAATGTGTGGTAGAGGGGTCATGAAGTGGGAAAATGGGGATCTTTTTAATGGCTTTTGGTTAAATGGCTTAAGAGATGGCTCAGGAATTTATAGGTTTGCGGATGGGGGATATTATTTTGGAACATGGAGTCAGGGCCTAAAGGATGGAAAAGGGACATTCTATCCAGCTGGAGCTAAACATCCGTCCTTAAAGAAGTGGGGCAGCTCTCTAGGGTATCACGATGATGCAAAAGGATTGCTGTCAGGATCATCTATAAATACAGAAGAGGGCAAGGCTAAACCAACTGTGGACCGTAGTCATTCTGTGGGTGGAATTTGTAGAAATTCAAGTCGTATATCAAACAAATGTATGTCGTTAGATAAAAATTGGACACATTTGGATCCTGCTAAAGAATTTTTCATGTACGGCGCTTCATGTAAATTGTCCCTTAACTCCGAGGAAGGTCAGCATGAGACACAGGATAACAATACTCTAGTCTCTGAGCGAGAATACATGCAAGGAGTGTTGATCAAAGAAAGAATTAAGAGTGATTCCGAGATGGCAAAGAAAGGCAAACAACGAAATAAAATTTCAGTGAAGGAAGCAAAGAACTCATGCATCGGTATTTTCAGAGGCAATAGGAGCTATTATTTAATGCTGAATTTGCAACTTGGTATCAGGTAAATTGCTTGACTCACATCTTTTAGTGTCAAACTATCAATGTTACTCTCTGCACAAAATTGACTACTAAATCTTGGAGATCCTTTTTAGGTTGTATTTCATGAGCACACTTATGTTTCTTATTCTATGGTACTAACACTGAGCTCTATCTTACTTGATGTCCAAAGAAAATATTGAAATTATTGACTTGGTGGAACACATAGTTTCATAAGAACTTGCCTGCCTGTAATATTTTAACTGAATTAAACGAAACTTATAAAATCTGGATTATGTCATATGTTCTCAATGGTGATAAGTGTTGGAATAATCTGTATTGGTCATGGTGAAATAGTGATCAAGGTGCAGGCTAGTACTCTCTTGTTGGTTAACTATGTGACATAAAATTGACACTTTGATCTTATCTTTTTAAGAATAAAAATAACTTTCAAGCAATTTCTATTACAGTTTGATTTTTGTTTGAACTTGCCACTGAGATCTTAGTTTAAATGGGCAGATCTATTGTCTGTGCCAAAATGATTGGTGTTTTGTTACAATTTGTTACACTTACTAAATACTCTGTTTGAAGTTCACAGATACACTGTTGGAAAGATCACTCCAGTTCCTGTACGTGAAGTTCGATCTTCTGATTTCGGAGATCGAGCTAGAATAAGGATGTATTTTCCTAGAAAGGGTTCTCAGTTTACACCTCCACATTATTCAGTTGATTTTTATTGGAAAGACTATTGCCCTATGGTCTTCAGGTACAGTTCTTTTTGCACATTTCTTAACCTTTATTAGAGGGTGACATGACAATCATCATGCATTTTGAACTGATTGGTTTTAACTCTCTACTAGAGCACAATTTTATATACAAGTCTCAATGCCTGTAACTCTTAAGCTGCATATTAGTATCTTTCATTTATTATTATAACTGACCTGACTTTTGTGTGGGTTCTCTGTCAACCCTTATTCTGTGTTGTTGTTGTTTTATTTATTTATTTATTTTATTTTTTTAATTTATTCGTTACCTGTTACTTGCAAATAAGCAACTTGGAGTATCCTTTGTACCTAATAAAGGGTTAAAATTCAGGAACTTAAGGGAGATGTTCAAATTAGATGCAGCAGAGTATATGATGTCAATTTGTGGTGATGATGGCTTAAGAGAGCTCTCTTCTCCAGGGAAAAGTGGCAGTATCTTCTATCTTTCTCACGATGATAGATTTGTGATCAAGACTTTAAAAAAATCTGAACTGAAGGTATGAACACATCTAAACTTCTATTTTAAATTATATATATGTAAAATTCCTATCAAACCAAACAATTTATTTGTGGTTTTGATTCAACTTAGCCCAGTACTTGAGCAAGCCTTCTCTTTGTTGTTATTTGTTATTAGTAGTAATATTGTTGTTTAAAAATAAAAGAGATTCTTAGTTTCTTTTAGTTTGAAACTTTTATAGTGGTTGCATAGTCTTTACTGTTGCTCCCTTATTCTTTAACTAATTATATAATCAAGTCATTTAAATGCTAGTGGTTGTTTATAGCAGTCTAATGGCCTTTCTGGCGGTGCTTTTGGAGAAACAATGTTTGTTCTGTAGTTTTCTTAGGCACACATAATATCTAGATTATTACCAAATATATATATATATATGTGTGTGTGTGTGCAGGGCCGTTCTAAAATAGACGCCCATAAGTTTGCAAAAGTGCGGACCAAGCAATGTGGGACGTTCATTTCTTTCTATAGATCGAACGACTCAGCTTATACCTCATGTGGTCGGTGGGTCTCACCCGCCACTAAAACTCTTATCGTCTTCTCTATCAATCTGGAACGATATTTTTCAGAACCCAAAGCATGTGGATGGCTTCAATGCATTATGATTCTCCAATCTCTTGGCTTAGAATCGTCAATTTGTTATCTCGTATGAATACATGGTCGAATAGTTTTCAATTACATTGGATTAATTAGAGTTTCTACCACAGATTTCAATTTTGTTTTAACTGAATTATGATGAAGCAAACCCAGAGATTTCATTCGTAAAGAATCTAATCAAAAGTTTCAAATAGAATCGTCAAAGGTTAGAGAACTAAAAAGAACAACTGATGCCTACGTACTAAGGAAACGAGTTGAGCTATGACTTTGAATGTGGAAACTGAAAACTATAGCCCAAAAGAGAGATCCTGCAAATCAGTCGGAGATGGATAAAACCTTGAGTATAATCGTTGTACCAAAGAATTGAGAACTAGAACAGAAGAGAGCAGGAGAAAAATTGAGAAATCAGATTACAAGTACCATACAATTAACCCAGAGAAAGAACCAAATGTATGAGAGCTCTCTTTTAAGCCGAGCTCCATCATAATTAGAAGCCATATGAGACCCAATATGGGTTATCTGATTTCCTCAAAGCTCTATCCAATATGAGTGATCTGGTTTCCAATAGTCAGCTCTCACCAATCTGAGATCAATATGAGGTTGAGAAAGCTGTATTACAGTTCGAGGCCGAGGAAGGAAAAGCTTGAGAGAGTTTTAGGGACAGGTGGGACCCACCGACCACATGAGATATAAGCTGAGTCGTTCGATCTATAGAAAGAAAGGAACGGTCCACATTGCTCAGTCAGCACTTTTGCAAACTAATGGGCGTCCATTTTAGAACGGCCCTGTATATATATATATTGATCCATTTCTACGCCACCTGCTGCAATTCGAGATTCTGCTCGTAACTGGTCTTGTAGGTGAGACGATTGAGCAGGGCACCAAGTTCCAAGTGCTTCCGCATACATCACCTGACACGTGCTTCTTGTGGAAAGCGCCAAGAGCTTCTGTTACCAAGTAAACACTTTTTAGTATATTGGTCAGATCTTAGCTGGAAACCTCTTCATTATCTAAACGTGCTATTGGCGTCTAAAGAAATGCAAGACATCCTCAAAATCTTCCTAATGAACGGGTTTTGTCAAAACTCTTCATATAGAAGTTAGAGACAGAGCAAACAGAAATCCTAGTCCAATCCCTTCCCATTGAATGGCATGCCCTCCTCCTCCATATAATCTTGAAATTAAGTTGGTATAAAATCATAATATATATATATACATATATATATTTTGGAAAGAGGATTAAAAGGTTCCACTCCTACCCCTTATCGTGACTCGAACCAAAGACGTAATAGCCTACTTCTAGGTAGTGGTATAAAATCATATATATTGTGTATGGAGTTTGAGTGTAACAGTGCTTCCGAACTTCATAAACATTGGTGGTCATAGGGTTCTATTGAGGTGGATATGCTAGTTACTTGGTTTCTTGTAAGGTTTCAAATTTACTTGGTCTATAGTGTTTTGAGGCATTTCAGTTTAGTGAAGATCTCCTTTATGACTTTATAGGATAACAGACTGTGTAATCACTTGATTAAACATGTTTGAATGATCTTTGGCATGTCACTTTTAAATAGATCTCTACATTGCTGATTACTGGCAAGCATGTATTATTTATACTTGGATAGTGTCAAGGAAACAAATTCTCACCAATTTCAGTCAGAAGGGGTTTATTGGATTTGTATTATTTAAAAGCCTCCTTTTCAGTTTTATAACTGAATTCACAGGATTCTAGTTGAAAGAATTGTGAATTGGTGACATGATAATACATCAACGACATAATGCATTTGTTGGAAGATGCTTCAGAAAGATTAGGGGAAATGAAGATGGCTTTTTTTGTTTTTTTTGTTGTTGTTTGTATTTGTGGATGGATACAGGGATAATTACATTACATGAGGTATAAGGCCAAGGCCATTGGCTTCAAATAGGAAAAGAAAAATGAGTGTGGTCTGTTTAAGTCCATCCATGCAGAAGTTTCTCGGACTGTGTTGCATTTATATTGATGTCAGACTGATGCGACTTGAATTATTTTCCTTCTCAATTTGAGAGATGTCTTTGGAATTTGGTCAAATACTTTTCATAAATCTTTGCCATTTACTTCAAAGCTTGCTTGATTTTTCTGTTTTATTGTAGTTTTGTCTTTATTTTGATTTTGTAGGATTTAAAAACTTCAGGAAGTTTGTAGTTCTTTCTTGTGCACGCTTGCCATGACATTCTGATGAATTTTACAATCTTGTTTATCTCTTGGTCTTATGAAGGTTCTACTCAGGATGCTGCCTAGTTATTATTGCCATGTAGGTGAACATGAAAACACCCTCATAACAAAGTTTTTCGGGCTCCATAGGATAACATTAAAAAGTGGAAGAAAGGTAATTTGCTACAACATTCTGTCAGATAGCCCCAGTTTCATTTCGCTTTCTTGTCTGGTCTGGTTGGTATGACTTCTGCTAGATGTATTGTCTTCAGGTACGCTTTATGGTCATGGGGAACATGTTTTGCACTGAGTTACGAATTCATCGTCGTTATGATTTGAAGGGTTCAACTCTTGGAAGATGCACAGATAAAGATAAAATAAAAGAAAATTCCACGTTGAAAGATCTTGATCTGTCATATGAATTTCATATGGACAAATTATTGCGAGAGTCCCTTTTTAAGTAAGTCCTTTTGAAATCAGTGTTATATTGTTGGACCAATGTCAATGATGATCATATTTGTTAGAGATGATACTTCCTTTTTCCATAATAAGACCCCAAAACCACTTCATTTTGTGTTGCAATCCTCATAATTTCTATGTGGTTTGGGTTTGAAACTGAAATGGAACTAAAATCTAATGGGCAATCCTCATACTTTAAATGATGCCCGTCAAGTTTAAATTCAAAGACAAAAGGTACCATAAACACTTCTATTCAATTGAGAAGCTGTAAGATGATTTTGTATTTCAGATTAAAGCGATTCTGAAAAAGGAAAACAATTTTTCTTTTTCCTGCATCATCTGTTAATTCCGTTTCTATACACTACGTATCAGTACCATACCTGTGTATTCTATTCTTTGGGAAACAACAAGCCGGGAATTATTTGAAGTTTATTACTATATACTTACCGTGATGCATCATCATTTAGAAGAGGATTTGCAGCCAGAACACCTATGTAAGTAATAGAAAATTAATCAATAATTCTACTTGTTGCTGATTGCCTAAATAAGTTTTTCCATGCCATAACATTATTTGCAAATATTCTTCCTCGTCATGCTGCAGACAAATATCACTAGACTGCAAGTTCTTAGAATCTCAGCAAATTATCGATTATAGCCTTCTGTTGGGACTGCATTTTAGAGCTCCTGAGAATCTGAAGGCCTTTTCACAACCTCCTAGTGCAACAGACAGTCATGAGAGTCTGACTGATGATGGTAGGCATTTCATTCTGATAAAGAATTTATAAAAATATTATCTTTTCTAGAAAATTCATGTGTATGATATTTTCTTCATTAAAGAACACTGTATTGGGCCTAATTATTATCTTCGTATTAACCTAATTTCCAGTACGTTCTTAGCCTTGATGCAGTCTAACATGAGTTGTTCTAATACTTAAAGTATCAGGGGTCACTCTGTGAGACATACACTTTTAATATTTAAGGATTACCACAGATTCATTGTAATCAAGTTCACATGGGTGTTTAAAATTTTGACTGACACAAGTGAAAATATTGTTAAAAATTTGGAATATGAATATCCTGTCATCAGATAAATGTCTGCTATCTCTGCGACAAGCATATAATTTTACTGGGACAAAAGGGAGATGACTTCCCTGAATTATTTTGTAGCAGACTTGACATTGCTTTTGAAACTGCGTTTGGAAAAACCTGCTCTTGGGGGGAAGTCATTTCAAAAGCTACAATAACAGATTTCAAAAGTTGCTGTTGTAGCTTGTAAAATGGCTTTCCCAGCAGCATTTCTTCGCAAAAGCAATGCAGAACTGATGTAACTCATATATAATGCAGTACATAGATGTATGCATATGCTGCCCAGATGAGCTCACAACTAACACTGGATGTAGATGTATGAGTGCACACACTGCATTTGCTGTATCTTTTTCAAATATGTCTCCTCTAGTGTCTACTTTTCTCGTCTTAGATTAAATGCTGGTTTTTTTTAATTATTTTGTTTCAACTTCTATTTCTATGCTAGCAGGTGTGGCTTCACAGTGGGGGCTTTCAATTCCTCCTAAAGGTCTTGTCTTGGTAACCCATGAACCAGGCTCTGTGAGTTCTGCTCCAGGTCCTCATATCAGAGGAAGTACGTTAAAAGCATTTTCTCTTGGTGACAAAGAAGTTGATCTTTTACTGCCTGGTACCGGGAGGTAAGTTCAATTAGCATATGCTCTTTGTAGACTAGTTTTTCCTTCCTCATAAATATAGAAATTCGGCCTCATATGCCATTCCTTTGGATTTCTTTGTTTTAGAAGCATGGTCAGGTATCCACAAAGATGAGTTAAATACAACTAGAACTCTAAAATGAGTAAAATCTAAACAGAAACAGTAAATTATGGGTTTAACTTGGCTCTATACAAATACTTGTGTTATGATGTTGTTTTTATTTTCATTTTTATTTTACGGTCTGCCGAAAAACAAGACCAATGTGATAAATGCTGAGCAGCACTTGATGTTGATTGGTTTTCTTTTTCTTCAGATTAAGGGTGCAGTTGGGAGTAAACATGCCAGCTCAGGCCCACCACAAACTTAAGCAGGATAGTGCTGATTCAACAGACGTAGAACTGTTTGAATTCTATGATGTGGTCCTGTATATGGGCATAATTGATATATTGCAGGAATACAATGTGAAAAAGAAACTTGAGCACGCCTACAAATCATGGCAATTTGATCCTCTGACCATTTCTGCTGTTGAACCCAAGCTATATGCAAGACGTTTCATCAATTTCTTGGAAAAAGTTTTCCCTGACATAGAGTAAGGTTATTATTTTTTTCCCACTTCATAGTATTTTTTGCTGTAAAGGAAAAGCTATGGTTCTTGTATTTTCAAAGAATGCCAATACATTCTTTTTCACCACATTTGTAAAGTTATCAAAGACACAAAAACTTGTGTCGATCACTGTAATTAGAATTTAGCATATGAGAATTTATTCAAGAATGTCTACTTTCATATTTGCGTAGTTCTATTGACTTCCCCAAATTTTCTAATCTAACCTCGTGCCTTCTGGACAAAAGAGTTAGCTGGTTTAGGTGGAAGATCAAGGTATCCTCACCAATTGTTCCTTTGGGGGCACTTCACTGCTCAACGGAGTAAGCTTCTGAGTCCAATCAAACGTCATTCTGATGCGAAAATGGGTGACTTTGACATGATTGATTTCTTCCGTAAAATACACGGCCAAAACATTTTGATTTCTCATAGCAAATTGGATTTGCTGTTCAGAAACTTTATTGAGAAAAACCAACTCTGTTAATAGCTACGATTCGTGTTGAAGGGTTTGCATAGGAAATTGTGGCAAGTCAAAGGGAGTTGGAAGCTCATTGACCTTCCAATACAAGCACGAGCATGATATACATAATTTGTTGACAAGTATTGAATCATAGATATATTAGAATCTCTTTGTGATTAGGATTGTTGTAGATATTCTTTTTCCTATTAAGAATAGGACAATTCTGGGCAATCTATTTGGACAGACTACAAGTTTTGAAAAGTCCTTAGTTTATGTGTCTCCCACCACCAGAAGGTCTATAGCAAATCAGATAAGTCGTGTTTGTGGTTCCCCTCTAACTAATAATCTAGGAAAATACCTCGGAATGCCCTTGATTCACTCTAGAATCAACAAATACACGTGTTTTTGATAAAGTTCAGGCTAGGCTTTCTAGTTGAAAAAGCAAACATCTTAACATGGCAGGAAGATTAACCTTGATTAATTATGTTACTTCTTCAATGCCTATATACACTATGAGTACTACTAAGATGCCTATTGATTTATGTAACAAGCTGGAAAAATTGAATACGGATTTCCTTTGGGGAGATTCTGTTGAACATAGGAATTCATTTAGTAAATTGGGACTTTGTGTGTCAACCAAAACATCTTTGTGAACTTAGGATAAGGAAAACTAGTGACATGAATCAAGCAATGTTAGCTAGCTAGTTGGAGGTTATTCCAACAGGATCCATGATTGTGGGCTACTATATATCATGAAAAGTATATGCAGAAGAGTGATATCTTTACCCCTGATTTCAAGGCTCCTCTTGACTGTTCTAGTACATGGAAGAGCGTTGCTCATGGCCCGAGCTTATTTAAGCAGAATCTGAGATGGAGGGTTGGTGGTGGCCAAACTATCAAGTTCTGGACTGATTTTTGGACTAATGCTTCTCCTCTTATTCAACATGCTACTGTTAGTGATGTAAATCTTGATGCTGCTATTAAGGAGTTCTGGAATGAGGAGGGTTGGAATATTGATATATTATGCACTGTGCTACCTGATGATTCTGTAGATTCTCTGTTAAGTCTACTTATCAATCGATCTTTGATTTTTCTGATGAATCTTCTCAGTGAAAATTCATGTGGAAGTTGAAGATTCCACTCAAACAGAAGACTTTTTTTTATGGGTTTTGTTGCATGTAAAACTCTTAACAAATGTCCAGAGAAAAAGAAGATAACTCACTAATGATAATACTTGTCCTGTTTGTCACACTGGAAGAGAAACCCTCCTTCATCTATTTAGGGATTTCTCAATAGCTAGAAAGGTGTGGTCTGATTTCAATCTACTTTTGAATATCACAATCTCCTTTTCTCTTAATTGGTAGCAATGGATTAAAGCTCAGCAACATAACTCTAGTAGAGACTGACATTGTTTGGAGTCATCTGTTTATCAACATTTGTTAGTTTCTCTGGAAATGGAGAAATAAGAATGTTTTTGAAGCTAATTTTATCATGCCCCAAATGCTATGTGTGAAAACATGACCCTAATTTAGCGGACTAAACTTGAATTAGGCCCTAATGACGCTACTAATTGAGGTGTTTACTAATAAATATATAAGAAATCTCAATAGTGAATTCACAAGTCTCAAAAATCATTTAATATATAGCCCCCAATAGGCTTTTAAAGGATAAAACATTTTTTGATAACAGAGTGACTAAACACTTCTAAAATATCTAAACAAACTAGCTACAACTCGTAGGATCAGCTGTGGATCCTATTGATAGGAATTGCTATGCCTCGAACTCCGTGCATGCCTAACCTCCACTGAACTCCACTGAACTCCTGGGCATTTGAAACCAAAGGGCCCAGGGAAGGACATTTGAAAAACATAAAATCGTTAGAGTGAGTGGACATAAACAATATAATGTAAGAAAAAGTGTAAAATAAAATATGTCCTCATACTGAAATTTCTATGAAAAATTGTATGTGAGTGATGCAAAAACCCTTTTTATTCAACAAGTAAACGAAAACAACAACTGACTTTGAAGACGACAAAACTGACGAAAAAATGAAACCCAACTGAAGAGTGCTAAATCTAAAAACTAAAGACTTGAAACTAAAATAAGTCAAGTCTGATAAGGACCCAAAGACCTAATATCACGGGTCGTCCAATGTCGGTTAGGATCCTAGTATCCTTGGCGACATGTGACTAACGTGACACATTAAAACATTTGGAATAATTGTGAGAACAAGCTGCAACACTAGTAACTGATAGCTCAAGCAATAAGGGTGTACCTAGGGAAGGTGGTGATCAAGCGGTCTAGCTAGCGCCTGTCACCTAATGTCGTCTAGGGTCTAGCTAGCCTATACAACATAAGTCACTCGATGATAAGTCGAGTGACTAGTATGTGCATATGTAAACTAATCTGAACTGGCCTCTAGGGTGACGGCTATAAGAGCCATAAATTGAAATGCTGTAAACTGAGATCCATCAGAGCTGGACGCTTAATTAAGGGCGACATACACTGAGACACGTCTTAACTGGACGCTAATCTGAAGGCATCACATGCTAGAACAAACTAAAAATAAAATTGGACTAGTTGGGCTGAAATCATGAAATGTAGACACTGAGGCGATTTAAGATTTATAACTAAGCTACTTTGAAAGAAACATGCATAATGAGTTAGCTGAACTGAAATCATAAATCATAAACGCTAAAAAATCTGAAAAAACCAAGCCAAGCTAAACTAAATACATACAAAGTAGCTGAACTGGAATCTGAATGCTAATAATTCGACCCTAATTGATTGAAATCCCAAAATGTAATCGTTAAATCAACGTAGATTAGACTATTAGTTCAGATTTAATAACTCGCATACACGACTGTGGAAAGCAAGAGTCCACTCACTTGGATTACTTAAAATGTTGCTCGTCAGTCGCATAGCTTGGAACTCTACTTGGTGTTCGTAAGACAAACCAAAAGTCTAAAATTGATTAAAAAGACGTTGTGATACTACGATTAACGTGGAAGAAGTCAACCGAGGCAAGGTGTTCCTCGAAAACTCACATTCAATAATCCGCTAATGGTGACGCCTCGCTGAATTGCATTCAATAATTCATCCAAATACAAGCATAAAGAAACATCATCGTTGATGGTGAGCCTCGAATCGACACGTGACCTCATCGACGTGTTGAATCGCCTCAAATCTCACGCACAAACCAAGACATTACGAAATTTTTTGAATTACACGAACCTACAAAAAAAACAACGAAGAAAGGGTTCACAAACTTCCCATAGAGAATTTGAAGTTCAGGTCGTCGGAGCTCCACCTCACACGGCGAAGAGTGGGGCCCATAGTGCTACAATCCAAAACAGGTCAGAACGGCGTCGACGGTGACGAAGTCGGATCAGGAAAACAGTGAAGTTTCTCTGCCCTGATTCGCCTGAGTTCGGTGGTGCATGGTGGTTTTGACATTCCAAAGAATCTCACAACACAGAAGAGTGTTTAACATTGAAGAAGGTTATCCAAAATCTATTCAATGAAGGCAAGCTCGACCACTACAAAGCATAGAGACCACCACTGCATCACATCTCGCTCATAAAAATATGAGGAATGATAAGCACCATCTATAATTGAAAAACAAAAATTATGTATCCTTAAGGACGTGTTCAGTGTCTCCTCCGAAGGCTGTTCCAAGGCCCAAAGAAGATCATGAGGCCCTTTTACTTTCTCCAAAGTGGATGAATACAACGCCCGTCTAACCGACACGCCTTTTTTTATCGACGTCCTGGTTGACCACTTCAATATCCAGTGTGTCTTAATCAATTTTGGCGCCACTGCAAATATAGATACAGGACAACGAAAATCTCATGGGTTTCTCAAGTGATGTTGTGTACCCTTACGATAGTGATTCTATGTGCCTGGGTCTAGGAGCGCCGGGGATGCCCCAAAGAGAAGTTACAATGGACTTCGCCATTGTTAACCTACCCTCTTCATACAACACCATATTGGGATGCCTCGCCTTGATGAAACTAAAGGTAATTATCGCTACACACATGCTTTACCTTTAATTTCCTATTGACTTCAGTACCGGTTCAGTGCGGGGTTATCAATTTGTCAAGCGTCCAATTAATCCTTGCACAAGGGAAGTTATCTGCTAAGAGATCCTGGCCCTTAAGGATAAAGACAAAGTTGCGATGACTCCAGACGATCTGAGACACGGTGTAAATTCAATCCACTCGGCGGGCAATAAGAGCAGCTTGATTGAAGTTTAGGTGGACTCGGATAATCTCGAGCGGATAGTAAAAATAGGCGCCCAGTTGGATCTTGAAATTATTAGGGATCTTACCGCCCTTCTCAGAGAATACAAAGCAGTATTTGCCTAGTCGTATGCTGATACGCCTGGCCTCTCTACAGATTTCATTTCTCATAAGCTTAGCATAAATATAGGTGCACGCCAAGTTAAACAGAAGAGACTTGCCTATGATGTGAAAAGATATGCCGCCATACAGGCAGAGGTAGAGCTCCTGCTCAAGATTGGTTTTATTCGTCCAGTGAATTATCTGAAGTGGATATCAAATACAGTAATGGTTAAGAAAAAAAAATGGTACTTGCTGCATGTTCATCGATTACACCAATCTAAACAAGGCGTGCCTAAAATATAGTTTTCCACTGCCATGCATCGACTAGTTAGTGGACGCAACAACCGGTTATTAGCTATTCTCTATGATGGATGCATATTCGGGATACAATCAGATTAAAATACACCCAGATGACCAGGAAGCCACCATGTTCACAACTGACAAAGGTCTGTACTGTTACAATGTTATGCCGCTCGGAATAAAGAAGGCCAGCTCCACATAACATCAGTTCATGAACTTCATTATGGAAGAGGGTAACGGGGTAATCGTTGAAGTTTATGTGGATGATATACTGGTCTAGAGTGAGACCGCACAGGGTCATGTCGCCAATCTATGCATTGTGTTTCAAATATTACTGGTGCGGGGTGTCCGCTTAAACCCGATGAAGTGTACATTTGGTGTTATCGCCAGAAAATTTTGGGCTATATTGTGCGCCAGCATGATATTGATGCCAACCCAGAAAAGATCAAGGAAATAATGGATATGACAGCCAAAAAGGAGTTGCAAAGCCTTACTAGGAACTTGGCGTCCTTGAACTGATTTATCTCTGGTTACTCAGACAAGTGCAAACCCTTCTTCAAAATCCTCCGCATTACCAACAAGCGTGAGGTTCATTGGACGCCAAAATGCGAGACGGCTTTCATAAATTCGAAGCATCATCTTACCTCTATTCCTACTCTATCCTACCTAGTGAAGGAAGAAGTCTTGTTTCTTTACCTTGCCGCTTCCTTAACTGATGTCAGTTTCACCCTGATCAAAAGAGAGGACGACAAGGAAATCCTGGTATTCTATACAGGAGAAGGTATGATAGCTACTAAAAGTCGACACCCCACTTTAGAGAAAGTGGCGTTGGCCCTAGTCACAGCCACCAGGAGGCTTCGCCCATACTTTCAGGCGCACATCATCCATGTCTTCACCAACTTGCCGTTACGGCAGATTCTCCAATCACCTGACCATTGTGTGCGCCTGAGTCGCTCAGCATGTTCGAAATTGAGTACAAACCCCGTATTGCCCTTAAAGGTCAAGCTGCCACAGACTTCATAACTGAGTGTATAGACCTTAAACCCGCCCAACCAATTGCAGTTGCGCCAAGTCATAACATCTCTACTCCTGCTTCCAATATGTAGAAATCCAAGTGGAATATATATGTGGATGGATTCAGGAATCAAATAGCAAGCGTTGCAAGAGTTATTCTCACAGGAGCAGGGGGCATCCATGCAGAGTATGTACTACATTTTGATGTCAGAGCTTCCAACAACGAGTCAAAATACAAAGCTCTCATATCTGGACTCCAGTTGGCACATGAGTCAGATGTTAGGGATATCAATATATTCAGTGATTTGCAACGAGTAGTCAACTAAATCAGAAGGGACTTTGAGGTGAAAGATGGGCAGATGGCCGCTTACTTGGCTCTTGCAAAAAATTTTGCCGGGAAAATTTCAGTCCTATTACAAGAATCATGTTCCCCCATGCTCAAAATGCAAAGGATGATGCCCTCGCCCGATTGGCCACAACACTAATACATTCCACAATGTCAGACAGACGGGTCGAGGTTCTAACAAAACCAAGCACTTCAATTTCTTTTGCCGAACTACTCTCTATGAGCTACTCTCAATGATGGATGCATATTCAGGATACAACCAGATTAAAATACACCCAGATGACCAGGAAGCCACCACATTCACAACTGACAAAGGTCTGTACTGTTACAATATTGTTATGCCGTTCAGAATAAAGAACGCCGACTCCACATATCATCGGTTCATAAACTTCATTATGGAGGAGGGGAATAGGGTAATCGTCGAAGTTTATGTGGACGATATACTGGTCTAGAGAGAGACCGCATAGGGGCATGTCACCAATCTATGCATTGTGTTTCAAATTTTACTGGTGCGGGGTGTTCCCTTAAATCCGATGAAATGTATATTTGGTGTTACAGCCAAAAAGTTTTAGGGCTATGTTTTGAGCCAACACGGTGTTGATGCCAACCCAGACAAGATCAAGGAAATAATGGATACGACGGCCAAAAAGAAGTTGCAAAGCCTTACTAGGAAGTTGGCATCCTTGAATCGATTTATCTCTGGTTACTCAGACAAGTGCGAACCCTTACCAACAAACGTGAGGTTCATTGGACTCCAGAATGCGAGACTGCTTTCATAAATTTGAAGCATTATCTTACCTCTATTCCTACTCTGTCCCACCTAGTGGAGGGAGAAGTCTTGTTTCTTTACCTTCCACTTCTTTAACTGCTGTTAGTTTCACCCTGATCAAAAGAGAGGATGACAAGGAAATCTCGGTATTCTACACAGGAAAAGGCATGACAGCCATTGAAACTCAATACGCCACTTTAGAGAAAGTGGCGTTGGCACTACTCACAGCCACCATGCCAGGAGGCTCCGCCCATACTTTTAGGCGCACATCATCCATGTCCTCACCAACTTACTGCTACGGCAGATTCTCCAATCACCTGACCATTGTGGGTGCCTAAATAAATGGGCTATCGAGCTTACCATGTTTGAAATTGAGTACAAACCTCATACTTCCCTTAAAGGTCAAGCTGCCACAGACTTCATAACTGAGTGTATAGACCTTAAATCCGCCCAGCAATCTACAGTCGCGCCCACTCATAACATCTCTTCTCCCGCTTCTGCTGTATAGAAATCCAAGTAGAATTTATATATGGGTGGATTCAGGAATCAATCAGCAATCAGTGTAGAAGTGATTCTCACAGGAGCAGGGGGCGTCCGTGCAGAGTGTGCACTACATTTTGATTTTAGAGCTTCCAACAATGAGTCAAAAAACTAAGCGCTCATAGCTAGACTCTAGTTGGCACATCAGTCAGATGTTAGGGATATCAATATATTCAGTGATTCACAACGAGTAGTCAACTAAATCAGGGGGGACTTTGAGGTGAAGGATGGGCATATGGTCGCTTACTTGGCTCTCACAAAAATTTTGCTGGGAAAATTTCAGTCCTATAACATAAATCAGGTTCCCCGCACTCAAAATGCAAAGGATGATGCCCTCGCCTGATTGGCCACGACACCAATACATTCCACAATGTCAGACAAATGGGTCGAGGTTCTAACAAAACCAATCACTTCAAAAGTTTTTGCCGAACTGTTGCAAATCACTGAAGCTGAGCCAAGCTGGCTGGATCCTATATATCTTTACAAAACTAAAAGCATACTCCCACCCAACAAGACCGAGACACGAACTATCATCGCCCGGATGGCTAATTTCAGTATACAAGACAGCCAACTATATAGATATGGATGGATATGGCCAAACCTAAAATGTGTTAATCCAAATGTTGGGCGTGGGATTTTACTTGAAGTTCATGGCGGGGTATGCGGGCATCACATTAGAGCTTGGTCCCTCACTTATAAGGCTCTTCACAGTGGATTTTGGTGGCCAACGATACACCCAAATGCAACCAACGTTGCAGAGAAGTGTCACGAATGCCAGTTGCACGCACACAAAAGTCCTCTACTAGCCGTTTCGCTCTCTATAATCATATCGCTCATACCCTTCGGCCAATGGGGACTTGACCTCATTGGGGAATTGTCCAAGATGCAAGGCCAATAAAAGTTTATTATGGTCATTATTGACTATCATACAAATTTCATAGAAGAGGAACGGTTGGTAAAGATCACCACTGATAAAATCATCAAGTTCTTATGGCACACACTTTACTGTCGTTATGGCGCTCCAATCAACATCATTAATCATAATGGACCTCAGTTTAATAACAATTAGCTCATCCAGTTCTGCAAGAAATTGGGGACTACTGTTCTATTCTCTTCTCTTGCCCATCCTCAATGCAATGGCTAGGTAGAGGAGGTAAACAAAATCATTAAAGACAGTCTGAAGAAGCAAATATGTGATATCAAGAAGGGGGACCCAATATTTGGAAGATATTATATGAACTACCTGGTATCCTATGGTCTATCCGCAGAACTGCCACCACTAAAATAAGAGAAACCCCTTTTGCTTTAAATTTTTGATCTGAGGCATTACTTCCGCTTAAAATCACCCATGAGAGCCCTAGGGTAACTGTTTTCGATCCCACAACTAATGGAGATGGCCTCCGCCTAGATAATGATGTACTCGAAGAACGCCGAGATGTTGCTTACTTACGTAATGTAGCAAACAAGAAGAAGGTAGCCCGCCTCTATAACCAACGTGTGCGCGTCCACCCATTTTGCATTGGAGACTGGGTGATAAAGGCAGTTTAGACCCCCGTCGAAAGCCTCCGCCAAACTTGGGAAGGTCCCTACCTTATTGTTGAAGAGTTCCGCCCAAGTACCTTTTATTTGAGAGACACTGATGGGCGCATCCTACCACACCCTTGGAATTCGACACACCTTCGAAAATACTATCATTGATTTTGAACTATATCCACCAATGGTGGACATGATCCCTAGCTATAACTCCGTTCAGTATATTTGTATTGAAATAATGTTTAATCAATGAGGTTGTGAATAAGTTGTCGGCTTTTATCAAGTTATAGCTCAAAAACTCTTTCATAAAAACTAAGCGTTAACTCAGCATGATTGTACGATTTAACGATTACATTTATTTCACATACGAAAAAATAGTAGATTGGTCATATAAGCAAAATGATTTGTATGAGACTATGGGCTACCCAACAAAGAACAAAATAACATAAACCATAGTCTTTACACAACAAACACAAAAATAGAAAAATAAACATCACCCGATTTATAGGCCTTTATCCTTTCTGAATTGTGCCCAATTAAAGTAGGGGACTTCTTCATTTGATCAAACAGTTTGCCTTGAGCCTCAGCCTACACTCTCTGTCGCTCAGCTTGACCCTCGCCCTTCTTATACGCATCCACTACCTCCGCTTTCATTTGTTCTTGAGCATCTTCACTCGGCACCAGGCTGCACAGGTGGTTAACCCGCTCACAGAGAGAACAGATGTGACATCATATCCCGAGAATTATCTTTTTACGATTTATTTAAGGTTAATCGAGGTAGTTAGTTTTTATTGTCGGTAATTATCGATGATCTTCCTATCAGAATTTTATTGGTTAGGTTTTTCGATAAATTTTATATATTGAAGAAAGTTGTAGAGTTCATCAAAACGAGTTCGTAGCCATACCAAGTGTTCAAATTGCATTTACGATGAAGAAATTACGGTCAGTGGAAAGTTTGTACAATCTTACAATTCGGTTAGTTGCAACATGCAAGTATAAATAAGAACTTTCCGAACATGGAAAGTCAAAATTTCTTTTTTCGGCAGACCTTTCTTTCTCCTCTCTCTCTCTCCCTCTCTTGTGTGGTCTTTCTTTCTCTCTACCACGGCTAGCCTGCGATGAACCACCGGCTGACCACCAAAATGGTCGATCTTGGTGTCAAAATGATCACCATGACCTCATCTACCTTATCCCCAACATCTTCAACCTTGTTTCAGGATGTAGCAGTGGTGAGATGGAGGAAACTGAACCAAAAACCCTAAGCTTTAGGGGTGATGGTTTCAAGCTCCAATTGATGGTTGAGGCCTACTCGGCTTTGAAGTTCTCTTCAGCACGAAGCTAATGACACCAAGATGAAGTCCTAACTCCATGTGTGGAAGAAGAATCACAAATTTGAAGATTTTGGTGTTCTTGATTTCAAAACTAAATTCGGTGAGTTAGGATAGAATTGGACTTTGTTGTGGTTATGAAAGTTGTTGTTGGATTGATTTTGCACAAGTTGGTGTTCGGGTTGCCAGAAAAAGTCACCGGCGCCACCACGCTGCCCACAGTGGTTCACGGCGGCGCTTCGACGAAGGGAATTTAGCCATAAATTTTATGTTGTTTTACTTGTAATTATGTATCGAATATAATAAAGAGGTTATTGAATTGATTTGGATATTGATGATTAAAATGTGAGGTTATTCAACTATTAATTAAACGATTTTATGATATTCTTAAATAGTTGAATCGATTGTCGATTCGATCTTGAGTTGCATAATGTTTGAATAATATATTGCGACTTTAAAAAAGATTCAAGAATTAGAATTTGGAATTTGATTAGCTCGTCATTAGTTTGGAAAACACGTTATTCAAGAATGCAAGGTTCTCAGCGATATGCTCGTTGGTTAACGAGCTTAGCTTTTCTTTATAAGTTTTGACAATTAGTTATTAAATAATAATCGTTGTTTCAGGACGACTTGTTAGTAGCCAGCGGAAGATGTTTAGAAATGTCTATAGACAGGCTTTGGCTGGATGGAAATCACGACACAGTACTGTGAGTTGATCTTTTTTATTTATTTTCACAGTCAATATCGAGTTTATTTTTCAGCATTTCAGTTCATTTTACTGTATGTTTCAGAGTATTTTAATTTGGAGGTTTTTCTTTGTGATGTTATTAGTTAGTTGCATCGATGCATTGACTGTTTGGCTGATCACCGGATAATCTAGTCAGGGGAGGTCAGGATACCTCGTCTGGCCTATCACCTACAATTTTTATACACATAGTCGACTCAGGTTAGGGAAAAACTCCTAAGCGACCACTTCCACCAGAATTTAGATTTATGATACTTGAACTTGCATTATTTCACAGGAAGCAGCGAAAACGCATACAATTATAGTTTTACTGATTTACACAGTTTATGATTTTTTGTCTATTCACTCTAACGTTTTATGTTTTTATGCCTTCCATGGGTCCTTTGTTTTAAATTGCCTAGATTGCATGTTAGTCGGCTGAAGTTGTGACCGTCCAAAGTTCAAGGCATATTAGTCCACAACTTCCATCTTCTCAATGTAGGTTCTTAGTTAAAGTTCAAGGTTACTTGTATTAGAGTAGATGATACCAATTAGTCAGTGCTAGTTACTCTAATACGAGTTTCGTAAGACATACCCTGAATTTCTACGGTAATCAGGGGCGAGTCTTGTCTACAAATTTGTTCTTCAAGCTTAGCATTCTCCACATCCCACTTCGATTGCTCCTTTTCCAGGGTCAATACTTGTTTTTCATGTGCCCGCTCTGCATCATGTTTCTCTTTACTCAACTTCACGAAGTCATCTTTAACGACCTTTTTCTCCATTTTGAGCTTCTCAACAAGGACTTCCATCTTCTTTAGTTTCTTATTCAGGCGGTTCTTTGAGTCTTCAACCTTCTTTAGGTCACCTTGAAGAAGCTCATGCTTTAGGCAAAGCGCTGCCAGTTTCACTATTTGTGACTCGCTGAACTCATCTTCCAAAGCTACATACAACTTATGGCCTATTCAGATGTGCTCTTACGGGATGGCCTGCAGGTTTTCTCTGGGCGGGGTAGACCGATTTTGAATCTAATGAACACTCTCAGTCCCATTATCCATAACCTCGATCACCTGCTTGAAAAATCGTGAGTGGATAGTAGTCTCTCCTTCGAACTCAAGTGTGGCGAGCCCAATGGGTTCCCCAACGAACGGGCTATTCCTCGGTTGCAAGGTGGGTGTCACGTTGTTTAAGATCTACTGTGTCTTCATTTTTCCTCAGCACTTTGGGCGGGCGGATTTCTTAATGTGAGGAGCGCGAGTGTAGCTTCTCAGACTTCTTCCTCAGCTATTCGTCTATCTTAGCCTTTTTCTATTTCGCTCACCGTCATTGATAAGCATGTTCCTTCTCTGCCACACTCATCTCCGGGAGCGCACTTGAACGCTGACAGCTGGATCCGCCCTCCTGGTCACCAGTTCGTTTTTCTCTCTACTCCACTTCCTGACCATCCTCGTCGTCCCCCAAATCGCTCACTTCCTCTTCCATATGCTCATCTGCCACTCACTCTCCTTCCTGAACGATGGGTATAGGTGTCAGCCGGGGCTCTTTCTGCACCACCTCGGATGGGACGAGTGTTTTCTTTGCGACCCCACCATCTGTGAACTCGCCCACCTCCTTGGCAACGCTTTCTAGGCTTTGAGCACATGCATCATCAACCTTTCCAAGTCATTCTCCATCCCCCTCCATCTTCTTGATTGTTGATGTCTTTGGCACTTTTCCTACAAAACAAATGTCACCCATCAAAACACTATGCCTTAAAAATGTAAACTGCAATCTAGCTTCACAATTAACCCGCTTACTTGATTATCGGCTTAGGCTAGTTTGTTCCAAAATATCCCAATGATTTAGGGCTATAATCAAGCGGTAGTCGTTTCTCCTCCCCCCCCCCCCCCCATAAGCGTATGATATCTTTCGAAGTCAATGTCTCTCTTCTATGCATAGCGAGAATCTTTAATTACCTACATCAGGACCACAAACACGTTACAAAGGGGAAAATGATAATCTAAACATATGTTGCAAGGTATCTACCCAGGTTTTCTACCTATGGCTTGAAAAGATATTGGGACTTAACGCATATTGGCTCTTGCCTCCATACTCACTCCCATTCCCTTCCTACTAATACAGCATCCCCCTTTTAGATGGGCGCGGACGTAGGCATGTCATCAAAGAAGCACATATTTCCCCTAGGGTGAAGGTGGAAGTACCTTTGTCCCTCGCCTTATTCGAGTACCCAAGGTAGAAAATTGGCATCAACTTGGTGGTTGTAGGATGCCTAAACTATGACATATTGAACAACGTATAGTACACTTGTAGCACCTTGATTATGAGTGGCCCACATTATCCTAGTGAAAAATTCAACCTCGCCAGCATGTATTGAATATATGGGTGCAATGGAAGTGTAAATCCATGACAAAACTGATATATATACCTACAAGTATACCCTTATGGAGGCTTTACCGCTGATTCCCCCTCTTTTAGTCGTCTCAAGATCACACTTGAGGGGATGCAAAATTCCTCTCGCAAATCTTTGATTTGTTTCTCCATTAGCGTGCTTATTGATTCTTGAGTAGTAGTCCCATCCTCGAGATGGTAGTAACAAGGTCCCCCCATTTAGAACGTCGGTAGCATATGAGTCAACATCCCTGCTGGCTGTGGTGCGACACCCGACTGTTTCTTTGCAATCTTTGGACGATTTGCATTTTTCTTCCTTTTCTTTGAAGGCGTTGGTTCTCCTTCTCCACCCACTCCAGCCGTCGAGGTACACACATCCGTGTTATTCCTATGATGTTTTGGCCATCTAGGCTCTGATTCCAAATATGCATCAATGGCTGACTCATCCATAATGGGCGGCACTGACAATAAAAGTAGAGATGCGTTAGCATCATCTGCACATCTAAGCGGTAGTGCACTACAAATGGTGGGCTATGAATCAGACGATGTAGTTGTTATGATCTCACTGTACAATACCATTCTCCGGTATCCTAAACCTATTTCTTTGAATGATATTCTCCCTTTTAAATGGTGTTTCCTCTCGCCTACTATTCTATAATCCTCGCTCGATATTTCTATCACCTCCGCTGGGTCCATGATGCTATTTGCATGGCCTGACATGAAAAACACAAGTAATCAGGCCACCCAACCAACATCATACCCTTTCATTTATACCAACCGCTCATATTACGTATTTATCCTCACACTTTCATTAAGACCTTACTATGTTCTTGATGTTCTTGGTGTTCTTAGTGTTCTTGGTGTTCTTCTACACAAGCCCAGAATCCTAGTACCAACCCAGAACATGCTTCTAACCTGGAATCACCCCTAAGTCGATCAAAGCCACTGAGAAAACACTATACCCCATTTCACCTCACTTATTATGTGCTCTTTTACACAAACCCAGTCTCTTACACCTAATTTTTTACCTTGTTACCCAATACCCATAGAATATACTCTATTTCCTAGCAAAAACACTACAAACTTTGCACAAAATCAACAAAACTAAAACAAATCTCAACACTGCAACAAGATTTTTTTTGTTTACCTTATGCACAGTTTTTGAATTCTCGCAACAACCGAGTATTTCTTCCTTCTTTGATCCTCCAAACCGCAAATTTTTTCTCTTCTTCTCCCTGGCTCTGCTCTGCCTCTTCTCTTACTTTTTTTTTCACCAAAAGCGTGAAATGTAGAAACTGGCGAGCTCTCCATCTCTTTATATCTTCCTCTAAAAACCCTTGAAACCAATCGGTCCGTACACGTGGCACCATTAGAACCATCGATCTTGTTCTAGGCATCTCACTACTTCGATACCGAGGCAATTCACACTATTTCAAGAAGTCATGGTAGCTCACACCATTATGACGAGAAGACATGACATTCCCTTTACCTTACTCACAAACCATGTGTCACCCACGTGTCCCACATGCATCGTTGTGTATTGTTGTGACACCATCATTCATGCATCCCCATCCCAAGCTACTTGGATAACATGTTATTTCTGGACGAATACTTGTGTATGGACCCCCATGACTGATCATCATGAGTGTAGCGTTCCTTATGAAACAAACTTTATACGCTTGGTATTCATACATCGCCACAAGTGACACTCATTGTTTGGCTTGAACGATCCAAGCACGTACATATGAGTGTACCGCTCTGATATTTTACATCATCCATAAGTGATACTCCTTGTTCAACTTAGGTAATAAACACACACATGCGTGTACTGCTCGGATACTTTATACCACTGACAAGTGATATTCCTTATGTACATCTCCACCTCACCCCTCATACTATACATCTGGGCGTACCGCTCCCCCATTGAGCGAATCATTCTTTCTTGTGGAGTTGAATGGGACTATTGGGTGCACTCCATTGCTTGATAAAGACAACGTCAAGTGTGTATGAAGCGAGCTCATATTTTCAACTCCCCAATCAAGAATAATCTTGATAAGGGGATTTAAGGGACTTGTTAGCATAAATTCTTAAGCTTAGAACTTCTTACACACTTGGGCGAAGGTAAGAAGCACATGAGTAAAGGAATATGTGAATGCACAAGTCCCACATCAGGGGACTAGCTGAAAGCACACCCCGGGTAGGTATAAAGGTAAATCGCTTATTATTAAATAGGTTTAAGCACTAACGCTTGTCATAAATACATTTTTATTCTTAGCTCACATTTTCTATGTTAACCGCATCTTGACTTAAGCATCAGAGGGTGTTTGGTGGGTTTCCCCACCTTCACTTCAGATGTTCATTCCTTGTCTTAACAGCTTAGCCTCAACCAAACAGAGCTACCCGCTTGGAAGATTGTCATCTCTTCTTCTGGTGTATCACTAGTTCCTGCCCAGATTCTATTAGAAATAATCTATGCAGAAGACTAGTGTACATCAAAGGTTTGGTGTTGTGCACTATCAATGGATTAAGCCTCCTATTGATTGGATGAAGCTTAATTTTGATGGTATAAGAAGGATTAATGGCCATATTGGAGCTGGAGGTGTGCCGTGCAATCATAATAGAGATTGGATTTCAAGTTAATCTTGGCACTAGGGAGATTTTGGATGCTACTATGGCATTCAGATGGTGGTGTTTCACAATATAAGACAAGTGGAAATTGAATTAGACTTCGAGATTCGTGTCAAGTTGTTTCAAAGTGATGTGCTACAACTGCACCCGTTAGGTTCTATTCTAAATGGATGCCATTTGATGCTAAAAAAGGTAGAGTCGGTGACAGTTATTCATATAGTGAGGGAGAGGAATATGACTGATGATGCATTGGCAAGGAGCAGGGTTCATAATGACCTGGGAATTGTGTAGTTTGGAGAGCCTCTCATTCATTAGTTGCAGAATTATTTGGATGACTGCACTGGTGTTACTTTTCCTAGACATGCTAGGCATACTGCTTTAGGCTAAAGTGTTGTTTTGCTATGGTTATGTCATTTTTTGACCTCGTTTTTAACCCAAAAAAAGAAATTGTTATAGTTTCAATGTTTATAAATTCTAAGAGATTGAATCCCTATTGATGTATAATCAATCATAACGAAATAGTCCAACTACTATAAAGTTCAACATATTTCCCTTACTTGAAACTGAAAGGTACTACTAACTTTCTTGAAAAACTTTTACCTTGGAATACGGATTGAGGACGGCGCACAAGAGACATAGCGACAAAAGTAGGCTTACACACAAGTTGGGTTAGAACTCGGACACATTCGCCACGTATTTGATGACATTCAACACCTTGAGTATCGATGGGGATCTGCCGACCGGTCGGGCCATCACTCGGAATATGTTAAGCATAATCTAACAAAAAAATGAAAGTGGCCCAATACGATCTACAGAATCTATAACCTACAGCTCTGATACCAACTGTAAAGACCCGACCCTGATTTTGCTGCCTAAACCGGGATTAGGCCTTAACAACCAAATTAACATGAGATTAAACTCGTACTTAACTAAAAATAGAAGAAAGTATAAACTCAAAACTCTGAAGTCATAGAACAATATAATTTATTTTTATTTTTTTTACTATTGGATCACACCAAGTAGAGAATACACAGAGACGTTTATGACGTCAGAGCTACAAGACTAGCTAAACTAACTAAGCTAATTGAAATACTACCTCATAGGATCAACCTCTTCCTACAACGGAAATTGCTATGCCCCGACAATGTGCGCGCTCGACCTTCACATAACTCTGCAAACCTCGGCATTTTAAACCAAAGGACCCAGGGGAAAGACATATAAACATAGAAAGAGTCAAACTGAGTAGACGAAAAATAAAAAAATTTAAGAAATCATAAAGCGTAATCTAATGCCTTTCACCAAAAATATAATATAAAACTGAGCGAGTTTGAATAAAAATAATGTAAATGTGTGGAGGCAAAACATATAAATCCTTGGGTAAGGCATTCCTAGTCCCCATGAGGCATACTAAATGATCTGCCGAGTAGCCTATGCATTGATGCATAATCATGTATGTGACGTGCATAAAAATCATAAAGTACATGCAGAGCCTCTATGGATAATCATAAAAAATATAACATGTCGTGTCATGAAAATATAAGATAAATCATCGACATAGATAATCGAGACTCGCTATGCACAGTGAAAAACAATGTCCACTAACCTGAATCGCTAGCGAAATATTCATAGATTCATAAACTCGAAAATCATATATACTTGACTTCCCTAAAGTGAAACCATAGGTTAAATTAATATTATTATTGATTCGTACACTAACATAGGAAGGAATCCAAAATTACCGCCTAATAAGAACTTACATTTACTTTCAATAATAGCAGCATGTTATTTGTCTTCATACTGGATGAGTTGCGTCATGATCTGAACATCGTAGTTTGTAATTAGTACACCATGAAGCTTCCGTTTAGACTCGACACGCGACAAACATTTGAGTTGACATTTCAAGTCTCCTCGATTCCTGCGCATAGCCTGAATGTTACAAATGTCATCAAACAACACAAAATCTACTCAAAAACTACTACAAATTGGTCAAGAAAACTCCTCGTGATGATTTCGATGTTCTGGTTGCCAGAGCTCCGCCGCACACGGCGGCGTGTGGGACCCACGGACCACTACAGGCGGTGGCCGAAATGGATAGGCCTAGAAATCTCTGATCTGCATATCAATAGAAAGCTCATTTCAAGCCCAATAACTTCCATAACTACGACCAATGTCAATTTATATCACAACAATAAGAAATTTCCTCAAGAAATCGGAAAAACCTCTCCGAAATTTATACCGATCGGACGACGACGTCAGGGCACGGTTTGGCTTGGGACATGTCATGTTCAACTCCCAAGAGGATGGGCTTCTAAATCCCTCATGATTAGTAGTGGTTCAACGTCGGTGGTGTCACCGGCGACAGAGGACTAAAACCTAGAATATTCCGTCGATTTTCCGGCTTCAAAGGATGTGAATCAGAGGTTGCAGTGTTGGGGAAAGAGAATAGGAGACCGAGGTGAGCACTTTGAGACCGAGACTGACAAATTTGGTGGTCGGCTCATGATGGGTTGCCAGTGTTGGTTTACGGAGAGAGAGAGAGAGAAAAAAAAAAGAACTGGGCCGAGAGAAATATTGGGTTTTTACCTAACTCGGTGGATCTAAAAAAAAATACTTCCCTTACAAGATTAATGGCGTAGGATGAACTTGATGATGATCAAATGGTCCAAAATATTTATCCAATAGTAGAGTTTTAATTTACTAACTTCCCACTTAAAACTTCTAAAATTCGTAGAAAATTGTTCAAACCACTGAAAAAATTGACTCAAAGTATCGGCAACGAGTCTAAATTCACAATTTATAAAAAGTCGATTTAAGTCGTGACAAATCTCGATAAACGTGATTATGATGCTTATCTCGTTTATTAGCGCGAATAATGATGATTAACTTGCTAAGTTAATTCGGGTCGTTACAGCTACTTCACAGCTCTCTCTTAAAGATGACAAGAAGAATTCAAATTAGGAAAGAAGGGAAAAATTGGCAAAAAATAGGTTTTACAACTTATTGAGTTTTTTGTTGGGAGAAAATGATGTTAGCCGAGTTTGTTTAGAAAAAAAGAGGTCATAAGTTGGGTTTTTTTTACCTTGGTATCATAAGTTGAGTTTTTTTTTAAAATCAACTCTAATTTTGGGTTTTAAAATAATTCTCCTTTTTTTATTTTCCCTATATATAAAAATTAAAATTAAAATATTCTTATATATGTTACGCTTCCTTCATGTATCCGTTTCCACTAAACTTTTGAATTTGATGCTTTCGCATACCTGTCCTTGTTCCCGTGCAACCTAGTATGCGAACACAGTAACAACTCGATTCAAGAATACAATATAAAGGAATAACCTCTTTATAGTGATAAAAATCTTTGTCCCAACTAGGGACAAATTATAAATAGGAATAATCTTCACATTGCAATAAGTTAAAAGATTTTATGGTCCCATATATAGAAAATTTGCCTCCATATAGTAATAATTGTCAATAATAATAACATATAAAATATTATTTAAGAAGAATTAAAATATTTATCTATACTAGTTTGAGACAATGATTTATACTTGATTGTTGCAATCACATCTTTGAATTTGTAGGTCCGTACTAACTCATTGGCATATTCACTTTGTTGTTGAAGCCAAATTTCAACTTCTCTAGCATGTTGATGACTTCTTTAGTTGGAACTTTTGTTAGTTCTACACTCTCATCCTCCGGATTATCGTATTTGAATATTGCAGCAGCATGGTTGACTTAAAATGACTTAAGTACTTTAACTGAGTTTGACTAACAACTAACACAATATCTTTATTTATAGACAAAAAATTATTGTAGAACAATTAGGAAATATAATGTCAATAGAAAAAATTCAAATAAACTAGTTTCCTTTATTAATCATATATGTTTCCCATTTAAATTACAAATATATTACTTTCCTAATATTTGTGAACTAATTTATAAGTAAACCTCTATTTAAGAATAACTTCTATATAGGAATAAATTTTAATAGGCCCAAGATTATGACTGTAGAGAGTTTTTACTGTACTCTTAGTTGAAGCAAATAAATTAAACTCTGCGAATTGGGGTTGGGTATAGTAAATGGGTTGGGTTTAATTTGTATTTTTTAATGTGAGATAATTAATTAAGTAAACTATTAGTAATTTTTTTTTTCACCTCTAAAATGTCACCAAGGCTTAATCCTTGTTAAACCACGATGCAAGTCCACACTTGTTGAGGTGATTATCTCGTCTTTCTTAGACCGAGCAAGATAAACATGCATTAGAGTCCGTCGGGCTCATTCTAGTTTACATATATGAATTTGGCCCAAGAATTTTAGCCCATATTCATTGTTGGATGAAAAAAAAAAAAATACTCAAATGGTACCTAGACTATCACTTAATTCACATTTTGGTACTTGATATTTTAAAACTACTTAGACAGTACCTGTACTGATGCAATGTGGCAAGAAATAGTACCATACGGGAATAAAATTGTCAAGATACTATTTTAATTTTCTTTTTACATATTATTATGTATTTTTGAAGCATAGTGGACCCATAAATTGTTTATTCTAATACTTGCAGCTAAAATTTATCTTCAATACTCGAAGGTAAACAGTTATTTCTTACTGTAAAAATTTCTCACTTTCTAGCTTCTCGAGAGTTAAATTAAAAACTTAATTAGATTGGGGATTTCACAAAACAAAAATTTTAACTGTTAGAGAGACTAAAAAGATTATCTCGTTCTTGAAATTGCTAAACGACATTCTCTTATAGCTACTTATCTACGTGATAAAGCTAAAGCAAAGCTTTATTTACATAGATTATCCATCTGTGCTTGTTGGTTAGATCCGCACCTTTACTAGTATTATTGAACATCAATATGAAGGCTACTTTTACGAGATAGAAAAAAGAAATGAAATTCTAGAAAGATATCTAGAAGGAATGAAATTCGAAACTATTATCGAAAATGAAGAAATAGTATCCGTAGAAAGCCCAACTTGTGAAGAATAACAATGCAATCATTTCACAAAAATAGTAGAACAAGAAGGTTCTTCAAAACAAAATCTGTGCAAGGCAGCAATTGCTGCACAACTAAGTTCAACAACTACATAGAAAATAGATAAAAATTTCCAAGATACAAGAAGTATCATCTACATGCCTATGTAGATAATGGTTCTGGCTTCAACCTATCAAAAAGTTTGCTATACCTGAAGAACTCTGGATTACTAATCCAAAAAGAGGTGCAATTGGGAAAACTGTAGAAGGAAGAAAAATCTTTTATAAATACAGTTGCCAAAAAGGTTCAAATCTCTATTGGAGTAAAAACGTTTGTAATTGAAGAGCTTTGGCAATTAGAAAGTCAAGACTTAGATATACTGATTGGCAATGATTTTCTTCTACAACAAACATTCATTCAGAAGCAAAAGTGAACTTATTAGGCTTCGAAAAGAATGACAAGATCTTCTAGACGAAGCGACTAAAACAAGCAAAAAGTGTTATCGGTCTAGGATTTACAGAGCAATATCAAAGATCACAGAAGAATAATGGTGGATGAACACCAAAATATGAAATGATATTGAAATACAAACAACAAGAAAAGTTGCTTCTAGAGGCATTGTCAGAGGACAAAGAAGAAGATGACGAGGCAACTGAAATAACCTTCATACATGAGCATTGTTAGTACGCCATACGCTAACCACTAAACACATACCATACTTAGCACCCAAAGTCAATTGTCAAGGAAATCTATAAGGGTAGAAAGAAAAAATCGCACTTGAAAAGTGAACCACACGCGCTCAAGACTATAGTGCACTGCGCGCTTTAGTCAGAGGGTGTGGGGCATGACCTGCAAATGGACCAATCTGCCCACCTTTACACCAAAAATGGAATGCTAACATTAGTCCCATACTCAGGACCACAAGGAGTTGTCACCCTCAATTACTTATATAAAGAAGGTATTTATGACAAGGCAAAGGTAATAAATCAATTCTTCACTATTCACTAAATGCTTACTGTCATCACATCGTTTGACTTAAGCATCAAAGAGTTGAAGGCGGGCCAATCTTGTCTCAACTTCCTGACGCTAGTCTTTTGTCTTGCAGTTAAGCGAAGTGCGAGAGGCCACTGGCCCAAGCGCTCAAGAGCGATCCTACCCTAATATCTCTTACTCTTCTAGCAGAACCCACTATGGATTCTCGTAGAAATAATTTTCACCGTCTAGCAGTCTCATTGTTTTTTGCACCCACTCAAAATCCTCCTTCTCTCCACCCACATCTTTCCGTCTCATTATGCGTCTCCCCGAGCCTAACGAATTCGAGACCCCAGCATGGGAGGGCCTGCACTCTTTAAATATCTCCCTGATGCCCAATACCCAGCCATCGAGTATTGGCACCGAGAATGTTGGAACCAGTAGTGCTACCCCAGAGGACGATAATACCTGCTTGCTCTAGAAGCAAGTTAAGCTCTGGACGGAGCGCTACGCTGAGCGTCGCAACAACGAGCGCTTACATGAGGCCCTCCTCGCCCTCTAGGCTCATCAATTAGAGATGTGTAGGTACGAGGAATGCCACAACATAGTTCATATGAATGCTCCTCTTGTCCACCCTCAGATGCCAGGAGACACGCCTCCCTTCGAACCCCAACGTTAGGCACGCGACGCCATCGCCTAGATTGGGGGCGAGTTCCGACATGTGCAATACCCCACTAATGACAATATCCACTACAAGCCATGTGCTACCCCACTGTCCTCGATCATCAAGAACATTGGGCGCAACAGGCATGTCAAAACGTTGAAAGACGAGCGTTTTTATGGAGGACGTAGAGATTCGGGTACGCACATTGACAAGTTCCTTTCCACCATGGACGGTCACTAGCATAATGATTCCACATTGTGCTACTTATTCCTTGAGACACTGACTGATGAAACGTTAAATTGGTTGTTCGAGCTCAAACCGATATCACTTGACTCCTTTTCGGACTTTACAGATGCATTCCTCAAGTGCTACCGGTTGTCGTCATACATTAACCACTTCCGCACGGCCTCCCAGCTTTGTCAAAACTTGGACAAGAAGACGACTCTATCTGTCTTGATCGAGGGGTTACAACCTTCATCATTCAAGGAAAAAAATATCAAGTGTGAGTACCTGACCTATGAGGAGGTGGTCGACATGATCGTCGAAAAGGCGAACATTCATTATCGGGTCTAGGGACACAAAGCTCACAACCCACCCAGGCGCATATCACCACTAGCCTCCCGACATGCCTCTCCTCCCATTGTTAGGCATGCTTCAAAGCCTCGATATCACCAACATTGCAAACGGCCCAGGTCATGGCCGAGTGCCACCACACTCCTGAATGTCGACGATCTCTTATCAGAAGTTTACTCAGACACCAAATAGCACCTCCTGACAAAGTGGTTTACATTTTTACCAATGCCACCAATGTAGAAATATTAGCCAATAACAAAGACTTGATCCCCCAGCCCAAGCCTAAAACCGAAAATGGCCCGTTCAAAAATACTGGCTTATGGTGCAAGTATCATGAATCTGAAATACATAACACTAAAGACTATCGCATTCTAAAGAAGATAATTTAAGAGCTCTTCAACAAGGGCGAGCCAAATCAATGAAGAGCTGAGGGCCCGAGGTAGGTGGTGCTCATTGAGACTCAAGGAGTCATCGACACTATCTGGAGGCAAACGCAAGGCTAGCTTCCCTTCTCACAAGGTTTTCTCAGTCGCCAGCGGGTTAGGCGCTAAGGTGTCACGTGTCTCCTGGGATCCGATCACCTTCTTAGAAGCCGATGAACGTGGGGCCCTCGCTACAGATGCCCTGTTCATTATTGATGCCCTGATCGATAGATACAAAGTAGACCGCATCTTGATCCACTCCGGGTCCATCATTAACATCATGTTCTACAATGCCAATACCCAGTTGAAGCAACCACAAAGCAAGATAACACAATACAATGAGTCCTTGATGAGCTTCTTGGGCGATGTTGTCTACCCCATGGGCCTTCGAGAGGAGACTGAAAAAGAATTGGCCTTCGAGAGGAGGCGAGCGAAGAGGAAGAAAGCAAAGATCTATCACAAACTCAGGAAAAAATCTAAGGAGCTACATTCTCACTCATCACACTCAGAGCTCCACACATTGAAGGTTCCTAGGCGTGAAGATGAGGAAGCTGTGGATGTTGTAGACTTGGATGAGGAAACACCTACGTTGCAAGCCCAGAAGAGTCCGTTTGTGGGAGAGCATATTGGGAAGGTCGCGCTTGCATTTGAGGGCATGATGATGATCCGCTCGAGATACGTCAAGCAACTTATCAACGCTATAGACGAGGGTATCAAGAGTATCCACCAAGTCCGAACACGATCTACCTCGCCTCAAGAGAACTTATAGACTATCCTCTCAGAGCATATTCAGACAAGGCACAAGCTGTATTTAGGGCTGGAGGACGAGTACAACGAGGGCCAAACAGCTGAGCTAGCAGCACTCTGTATCAAATTTAAAATACTGCAAGGCGATTTGAAGAAGGTTGTGGAATTGAAGAAGCGCCTAAGTAAGAAACAGAAAAAGGCAGAGTCTCTTGTGGAGCAACTCAAGGCGGAAAAGAAGACTTTTGAACGTAAGGTGGTATAGGCTAAAAAGGAGAAGACTGAGGTGGAGCAAGCCCTCAAAGAGAAAGTGCGCCTACTGAAGAAGGAGTAGGTGGAGAAGAATACAGAGAAGAAGAAGATGGAGGAAGAGATCAAGTCCCTCACCGCTCATGTTGAAAGCTTGCGAGGCGTGGTGCTGAGCAAAGATGCCCAGGAGAAGATGAAAGCAGATGTTGTTGAAGTATACAAGGCGGGAGCTGACCAAGCGGAAAAGAAGAAAATTTGGAAGCTCAGACTGCTTTGTTCAAACAAATGGAAATATCCCTATACTTTGACTGGGCAAAGTTCACGAATGACAAAGGCTTCTGAGTTGGGTGAAAGTGGTGTTTGGCCTCTTATTTTTTTATCTGGTTGTGTAAAAACTAAGTTTGGGTAGCCCATAGTGGGAGACATTATTTTGCTTATATAGACAATCTACTATTTTGTCGCATGTGAAATATATTTAATCTATGAATTGTATAATCATGTTGAGGTAACGCTCACTTTTATGGAAAGAGATTTTGTAAGTGGGTTTTTGAGCGATAGGTTTTTACAAAATTCGAAAAGTGATTTAAATTACAAAAAAAAAACGACTAGTGATATAGCTAAGAGTCATTCCGTCGTTGCCATTAACCTGCAGCAGAAAATACACTTCATCCTGTGCCACAAAAGCAAAACTGTGGGCTCCAATCCCATCCGGATTTCTCAAAAATATATCATAATGTAAAACAATAAACACAACTGTAGCTTTACAGAAATCCAGGAAAAATCATTTGAAAATATAGACATAAACAGTACTCAGAGCGACCTCTAATATATATATACATTTATATAAATAGTATGCCAAACTAGAAACCTACAGAGAAAGGAAAAGTGACTCGAATACTATGCCTCCAACCTCGACGTGCGACACCTGAATCCAAACTGCAAACTTGGCAAAGAAAACGAAGAGCCCAGGGAAAGACATATAAATCGTTAGAGTGAGTGGACGAAAATAAATGTCTTTCGCCGAATAATATATATGTTATAAAACATATGCGAGTCTAAATGCATGAAAATCATATGGTACACGAGGGAGACTCTAACTCCTCACGCGTACAGAGTATGCATCGAAAATCCCGCGGGGTCACTCATGGACACATCCGCGCTAGTACAGTTTGAATCACGGGATCCCAGACCCTCACGTGATTCCAGCCAGAAAGGCCTCAAGTCAGGGTATCTGCTCCCACCCGGTAAAGACCTCGACACAGGGTAACAGTCCCCCCTGGTGAACATCCTCGGGGATCAGCCGGGATGCTAAGTGTATCTATACAACCATATATACTAAGACTGTACTCTGTGTAAACCAAATCATAAATAGTTTCCATACAAATTTTTAAAGCATAATGTAAATGCATATTCGTAATACATAATTATAAGAGCATATTCGTAGATGCTTATTCATAAATGCATAATCGTAAAACACGTGCTTGTATAAATCATAATCGCATATGCATGCTCATGCTCGTAAAACGTATAATAAAGACTCGCAACCAATCAGTGAAAAGAAATGTGTCCACTCACAGACACACATGGATTTGAAGATCTCGACATTTCCAACAACTTTGTAGTTCAATGCTAAGCCCAATTTTGACCGGAAAACACCCAAAACTCACCTTGAAGTCGAAAACCCTCACCGGAATTCATTAACTCTGATCGGCCACCACCGGCCATGGTAAGGTGCAAGACTACTTGGGTTCAACTCACCTCTCCATGGGCTTCAAAACCCCTATAGGGTCGACCCCCAACTCGGCCTCATCCGCCGCCACCGTCACCGCCAAATCTCTCCGGAAATTCATTAACTTTGTCGCACCGTTTCTTCCTCCTCCGGCCACCATAGGGTGTGATCCACCTACCAAACTAAAGAGAAGCATGAGCCCAATAACATTCATGAAGACACCACGGCCAACCACGGCCGGAAAATGGCCCAACGACAGCGATGAAGTCGGTGGCCCAAAATGGGTCAATTCAACCCACGGGTCAACGTTGTCAACAACCCAGTTTCTCAAAATGGAAAGTTTCCATAATCGTCACGTATTCCCATCGTATTTATACCATACACTTACCGTCCAAAATGAATCGAAACCAAATGGATAAACACGACTAAATCCTACGGCCGAAAATATTCATAACTTATTCCACGTAACTCTAAATAATCCTCCGGAAACTCGCACGAACTCAAAATTAAATTTTCTACAACTTTTGTGAAGGAACTCAAATCAAATTCTTGTCCGATAATTTAGTCGTTAACACACACACCCGCCATATCGACCAATGACGACAAAATCGCGACTAATCACGAAACTCGCAAATTAAGCCAATAAACATACCATTTCCGGTTCAGGTTGTCACACCATGGTACCCTGATTTGAAGTCAGACATTAACATATGAACATTAGTATCTGATACTTCACCGTGCTCAATCCATGTAGTGTAACTTCACATCATACTGTACTAAGACAAGCGCTGGTACATTTCTGGAACTGACATAAACTATGTGTTACAACATCTTCTACATAGACATCTATAACGCTTCTTCCCTTGACCATGTTCAATTTCAAATGTCATAAATTCGCAAACTCTCTGTATATACCTCAAACCACCTCTTTCCAACTATATTCAGTTCTTGTCCATATTCTGCGTAAGTTTTAATGAGCGAAACAATAAATAAGCCAAAAGTTTTAAAAAAAATTGTCGAAATATATTTTCAGTCATCAACATGATCAAAAACCTAGCTAGCTACCTAATTTTAAGTCATCAAGAACCTAGCTAATATTTTTTTTGGACATTTCCAGGACCTAGCTACACTACCAGCATTTTCACTATAGCTGACAACATAAAAAAAAACAGGCCGACAAGATTTTTTTTCGTCGGCTATAGTAGACGACATACACAATTTCGTCGGCTATAGTACTATAGCCCACGAAAAACAACAAAAAATCATCCGCTATAGTATAGCCGACACTTTTTAGCCTACGGGACTATAGCCGAAGAGTTTTTTACGAAGTCAACGGCTATAGTATAGCCGACGATTTTTTGTTGCTTTTTCGTGGGCTATAATACTATCGCCGATGAAATTCTATATGTCGTCTACTATAGCCGACGAAAAAAAATCTTGTCGGCCTGTTTTTTTTTATATGTCATTGGCTATAATGAAAATGTTGGTAGTGCTAGCTAATTTTGGGACAATTCAAGAACCTAACTAATATTTAGTCGATCATCAACATAATTAAAGGGCGGAAATTCTAAGGTAGTTAATTAAACATCGGGAATCATTTTATCATTCTTACATTCATCCAATAATTAATAAATTACATTTGCCAAATTATTCCAATATATATGCATTTAATAATTTTAAACCAAAAATTAATAATTTTCAAGTAATCTAATAGTCCACCATATATATAATCAACACATGTAAGCAATATAGTTAGTAAACAATGCTATAGCAAAAAGGGTCGCCGGAAATCATTCACCGGAAAACTCGAACATTCACCAAATTTGAAAATAAGAATTTGAGAGAAAAGAGATTATATGAACATTAACCAATATAAAAGGATGAGGGCAAACTTTAGGATCTCAATCGAGCTTTTTTGTTAGAAATCAAAATTTTCGCTGGAGTAGGTGTTGAGAAAGTTTTTGAGAGCTTGTGAGGATGAAATGTTTGATCTGGAACTAAAAATTGATGTTAATAATTGATCCACTTAGATGAAAAAATGTTTCATCATATAAGAGAAACGTTTGTCTTCTAAGTTGCCATTAAGCGATGAAACCTGATCTAATAATTGAATTACGTAGAAGACAAAATAATTCGTCATATAAGAGGAAACTTTCTCTATCTAAGTTAGACATTACACGACGAATCATCATTTTAATGATCACTTAGATAATGAAATTGACGGTGAATTTTTATTTCGTCGTCCAAGAGGTACTTAGACAATGAAACATAAGACGAATCTTTATTTCGTCTTCTAAGCTACTACTTAAACGACGAGTTTTCGACAAAAACACATTTCGTCGTCTAGGTGGTTTTTAGATGACGAAATATGCATCTTTTGGGAAGAATTTATTATTCGTTGTTTAAGTCTTTGTTAGATGACGAAACCTAAATGGGTTCATCATTTAAGTGATGATTTCTTGTAGTGTACCATGTATTTGAAGATGGGGAGATCATTCTATCACTTTTGTATGTAGATGACATGCTAATTGCATGCAAGGATATGTCGAAGATTGACTAATTAAAGAAGCAACTAGGAGTTGAGTTCAACATGAAAGATCTAAGAGCTGCACACAAGATTCTTGGAGTTGAAATAGGGAGGGACAGAAACACAAGGAAAATTTGGCCGTCACAAGAAAAGTACATGTGAAGGTACTTGAACGCTTCAACATGGATGGAGAAAAGGTTATTTCTGTACCATTAGGTGGACATTTTCAGTTGAATGCAAAGCAAAGGTCATCTAGTCAAAAGGAGATTGATACGATGAAGGATGTTCTATATGCAAGTGCAGTATGGTGTTTCATGTATGCTATGATTTACACAAGACCAGATTTAGCTCAAGGATTGAGCATTGCCTCCAAGTATGGGTAAGCGCAATTGGGAAGCAGTGAAGTGGATTTTGAGATACTTGAAAGAACTAGGCAGCTTGGAATCATGTTTGAAAGAAAATAAGAAGTAGTATGCATGGTTGATTTTGTGGACTCGGATTATGCAGGAGACTTTGATAAAAGAAGGTCTACAACATATTATGTTTTTACTTCTTGAGGAGGACCTGTGAGTACAAGCAATCACAGCTTTATCTACTACTAAGGCAAAGAGTAAGGCATTAATAGACATGGAAGAATCCATCTTATAACAGTTATCTAAACATTCTCATAGTGGTCAGCATGACATTTGCTAATGGAGACCTCCCCTCGTATCCATCATGTGGGGATGTTTTTTTACTATTTGCGTACCAAAATGCCCCACTTGAGCAATTTTTCATTCTCCCTGAGGTAAAGTATAAGGCATTAACAGAGCATATAAAAGAAGGTATTGGATGGAATAGGCTGACAAGTTTAGTTTTGGATTTAGTGAAGTGTGATAGTCAAAGTGTCATTCACCTAGAAAAGAATCATGTGTTTCATGCAAGGCACTACCAGAAAAACGCACTTAGGCAACGATTTCGTCGTCTAAGTACTTAGACGATGAAAATTTCATCATCTAAGTTTCATCGTTTAAGTGTCGTCATTTAAGTACTTAGACGATGAAACATAAACGTTTCGTCGTCTAAGTAGTACCTTAGACAACAAAATATGTTTTGTCATCTAAGTACAAAGACGATGAAATATTTCTTAAAAACACGACGAAATTGTTTGTCGTCTTAGATGCACCTTAGACGATGATTATTGATCTTCGTCATCTAAGTAATGACACTTAGACGAAGGTTCATCGTCTAGGTTCAATACTTAGACGGCGAAGATCAATTATATTCGTCATCTAAGGTATAACACCTCGACGATGAATAAAGAAACAAATTCGTTGTCTTTAGTCATTGAACCTAGACGATGAATTATTCATGTTTCATCGTCTAAGTTCAATTTTTAATTTTTTTAATAATTCTTTCATAATTATAAATTAAAAAAATATTAATTAAATTAATAAAATATTCCTTGAATATATTAAATATAAAATGTGTACATAAAAAGTACGTATACGTACATCGATGGAAATATACATAAACTATGAAACTAAAGCAAGAGTATGGATCCCGCTGATTCCCTCGCCGTCACTCAGATCATCATCGTTATCGTGCCCAGGATCCTGAAGCGTGGCATTTGGCTGACACTGGAGCGGTGGTTGCATGCCCATCATCACGATAAACTTGATCATGAAGCTCATCTAAGTCTGAGTCGATCAAATCTGCTCCTGGGCAGATCGAGCCTCCTCCCGGGCTGATCGAGCCTCCTCTCGGACCCTTCGGCATCTACGGCACTTCACCTACTTATCGATGCAGATGATTTGGTCAAATCTCGCTGGACCCCCCATGAATGCCCACGAACCTCCTTCCCAGGTTGGCAATTGAAAACTACATCAAATATATTGATCTGAGTCTCCTTCGATAGAGGAGGTGGCTCTTTAGGCGTCATCTCTGGGTTTTGCAAATGTGCGTGTGCCAATTCCTCCTGGGTCATTTGTATCAACCTATCCTAAAATTAATCATGTGAACAATATATGAATGTTTATTTATAAAGAAAATTTGGCATAGTTTCCCCTAAAAATTGAGCAGACCAAAAATCTGCACGAAAGAAAACACTTCGAATAACCAATTCTAAGATAACAAATTAACTGTGGGCACCAATTTCCATCCAGATTTTTCAAGTTTAGAATCATAATTTAGCCAACTAAACCAAATTCCAAGAGCACCACCTAATTAAATGTCCTAATTATAATCCAATTTCTTCAAACCAATGCAACCGTAAGATTAAATTTAATCAATTTCAGAAGTACGATTAAATTCAATCAATTTTGGAAAAATAGTTACTTATGCCACTTTCACTAGCTTGCGGCCATTGGATTGCCCGGGCCTAATGTAAGCAGACACGTTGGCATCAAGAAAACAATGCTACAAACCCGCATCTCTGTGAGCCTTTACGATGTTGATCATCTTGCTGGAGTCGGAAATATGGTAGTCAGTCTTCTTCTCACGATTATCCTTGTTGTCCTCCGATGTTATCTATTTCATAACAAAGGATATTAAATAATAAATAAACTTCTCGGACTCAAAGTGCTTGTCCAACCATTCCCACCCGACTTCCCTTTCCGTCTGTAACTCTTATGAAGCACGCGAGGCACCATGTTTCTTGTAGTGCTTGTGCAGGTTGTACTTCAAATCCTTGTAAATGCGGGTAGCTGTCTCCTCTACAAATTCCCACATCTCTGATCTGCCTTCATAGTCATAATGTATCTAGAAAAAATACACAAAAAAATAAATTCCTAGACCATATGCCTCTATGCTGTGTAATTAATTATAAAATTAAATAAAATTAAATAGACCCTATTACCTAGAGTTCGTGGAACACCCGAAAGTTTTTGAGTTGGGGCAGCTCATCCCAAGAAGGGGACATCATCCGTATGTGTTTCCGTATGATAGATCTGATGTTGTGCGAGCACAAACTGCTCAGCCTAGGCGTCTGAGGGCCTCTGGTGAACTCGTCGAAAAACACCTCGATCTTCTTCCCTATTGACTTTACTATCCTCTCGACTTTAGCTCCCTTCACAAGTCCCCGAGTGCGTTTAGGGACTGGGGCCAAGGGATCCTTCTTGTTCACTTTGCGTCAGGCGCTATAGCAATCAGAATCGTCGACTGATTCTTGGGGACCTTGTGACGCAGTCGCCAAAGCAAAAAATCTCTGGCTCATCTGTATATGTTGTAGCCGCTTTTGTTGGAGCATTCGGTATTGTCTAAGAAGTCAGCGGAGCCGCATGAGCCATAACGGTCTCCTCTGAGGTTTGACCATAACCCAACTTTCATCCAATGTATTGGAATTCAACAGCTTTCTCTTTTGCAGTGCATCTCTTCCTACTGCCATGCATCTTAATTAAGCTATATGACATCAGAAATTAACAACATTTACTTAAAAAAAACATATTCATCGAAACACATCCATACCAAAAAAGAAAATTTTCATCTAATCCAGTACATATTCAACTTAAGCCACATTACATGCTCCTCCTTACATGCATGTCTTATCTATTTTCATTCAACAGAGTACATAATTAAAGGATCATCAACAACAATTATACATATACTCCATTAATAATAGCATAACAATAATAATCTCAATAATGTTCATAATCAGAACACAATTCTACCAACAATTCTACATAATCTCCTTAATCAACAACAAGCACATAATCTCCATCAACAACAATACATACTCCTAATATATTTCAATCCACAATCCATAATCTCCACCAACAATCCAACAATCCACAATCTCACAAATTCATTCAATCCAACAAATTCATTCAACAATTCATTAACCAAAAAATTCATTCAATACAACTAATATATATATACAACAAATTATAAAATCGTATAATTTCCAAAAAATTATACAACAAATTATATATATATATATAATTTCCACTTATATATATAGCAGTAGGGGAGAGTGATAGAGAGAGAGAGAGAGAGAGAGAGAGATTGACCGAGAAAGGGTTGAAGGTGGTGGTTGAATAGGAGAGCCAGCGATGGTGGCGGTGGAGTAACTCCGAGGACCAGGGACAGTTAAAGGTGGCGTGGAAATGGCATGGAGGTGGCGTGGAGGTAGCGGTGGTTGGCACGGGTCAGGCAGTTATCGGCGAGAGGAAAGAGAGAGAGGAGAGGGCACAGGTCCGGTGAGAAGATAGGGCACGGGTCAGGTGGTTTTCAGCGAGAGGAGAGAGAGAGGGCACGGTTGGGCGGTTTCCGACAAGAGGAGAGAGAGAGAGAGAGAGAGAGAGAGAGAGAGAGAGAGAGAGAGAGTGAGAGTGAGAGAGAGAGAGAGAGATTTAATACATAGATCAAGCAAATTAGGATTTGATTTATCGACTTAGACAGTGAAATTAAAAGAAGGATTTCATCGCCTAAGTCCACTTAGACAATGAAACCTAGGTATTTTATTGTCTAAGTCGTTTTTAAAAATTCCTCAAAATATTTGGCGCAAAAAAAACCAACAAAATATTTGGGATTACACGACGAAATCTAGCTATTTCGTTTTCTAAGTGATAATTTATTTAATTTTTTTTAGATATTTGAAAAATATATAAATTTGGCTACCTGCCTAAAAATACGAAGAAATAAGCTGTCTAATGTAATCATTACGTTTGACTTAGACGACGAAAAATTGGCTTGGGTGACGAAATTTATTTTCGTTGTCTTAGTACGATGACGACCAAACTATTAACGTTTCGTCCTCTAAGTGTCATTTTCTGATAATGAGGACAAAATACATTGAATTTTGCTATCATAGACTAAGAAATTTGGTAGAATCTGGAGATATATATCATTGTGGGGAAGGTTCACACTGATGACAATGTTGTTGATTTTCTTACCAAATCAATTTAGATATAGTAGTTTAAGCATTACTTGGACTTGCTCAATTTCACAATGCGCTTAGTTGTTGTGGAGCACCTTCTCACTTGACCGTTAAGGGAATAGGAGTCTTGCCAAGATGAACGCACGTGAAGTTTGTTACTTAAAAATATTAAAGATATCATGAAGTTTGTAGGAATCATTTTTTATATCAATTCACCAAGATGGAGATTTTTGTGTTTTTGGCTCATTGATACAATTTGGAAAGTGACAACTCAAGGTACAATCCATGTCTCACAAGGAGAGGAGTTAGCAGCTTTTTTTTTATAAGTTCTAGGATAGTTAGTATTACCTTGTTATGTGAGGATTTGTGTATATACTTAAGGTTTAAGTCTATTAGGATTAAGATTCTTTTCCAATGTTGTATCAGCAGCTTCTATATCTATACAAGAGTTGTAAGGGGTTTTCTAAAGTAAAAGAGAAAGATTGACATAAAACTAGAGTTAAGAGTGATAGAAAGATGAGAGCTAGATTGAAGGTTTGAGGAATTTGCAATAAGTACTGGTAATCATCTAAATTCTTCATAGTGCTAGTGAATCTCTCAAGAGAGATCAAAAAATAGACGTAGGCTAAAGTTTTTGCTAAACCACTTAAAACTGTTGTTTTTACTTCTATTTTCAGTTTTCAACTGTTTTAGTTTGTTAAAGGCGTAAAAACATAGAAGATTTAGGAGAAGCTTATACTGCACTATTATTAGACCCTCTTCATTTTTAATCACAAGCCCTAGGCTAACCAACCAGACCTGAGTCCCAACTAGCATCATTATTGATTTTGAAAAATTACGTGGGGTTTCCAACAAAAGAAAGTATTTTAGGCTTCATCGGGGCCTAAGATGTGGATGCCTCAATCAATCATATATGTCATGTCATGCCATATACAAGTCATAAAATATTTGACAAATCATATTATAAGAATTCCATATCACATTAGTGATAAAAAAAAAAGACAAAATCATAGACATCACATATCCAATATGGCTATTATTTTATGTTAGTCAAAATTTATTTAATTTCCTCTATAAATAAATACTAATATTATTTGATTAATTCAAGACCTTTATTCTATAACTCTTCGCTCATCGTTGAAGATCAAACATCGATCCCCGGAATTCAAAGGTTTTCCTTCTACTCTCTGTTCTTATATATAGATAGATGAATTATTAATTTAGGACGTGGACAAGCTGGAACGATGGATTACCATGTAACAGGTGCTTGATATCTTCAATGAGATTGCCCAGAGGGGAGAGATCCTCTTCTTGTTTGTGACACCATTGAACTGCTAGAAGGCAGTCTGTTTCCATTATAACTGCATCTATCCCAAGTCCAAGTAGGAGCTCAATACCATCCTTGATTGCTACCAGTTCAGCGTGAGAAGCATCACATACCTGAGCATAGAATTTACTAAAACCAGCTACAAAAAGACCCTGCCTATCACGCACCACACCCCCACTTCCTCCTTTTGCTTCGTTTGTGAGGAAAGAACCATCAATATTCAGTTTAAGACTGTCTTGATCAGGAGGAGTCCAATGGCTGCGTCCCCGACTTGACGTGTGGGTGTTATGAGTTGATAAGGTGCCTTTAACTCGATGAAATTCCTCCAATCTTGCCAAAGCCCCAGCAATAATAACATTGCTCTCCTTCGAGGTACCTTTTCATAGCTTCTCATTGCGATTGAACCATAAATTGCTGACAAGCATAAGGAGTTGTCCAAACCTTAGTTTATTGAGTTGGGAAGCCATACCTAATATCCATTCCTTGAAGTTGAAAGAAGATGTAACGGTATCTGGTCATTGAGTAAGGAGGAGCTGCTAGAATGGTTCGAGCTATAGGACATTGATAGATTAAATGTCCTAAAGTCTCTACCGGATGATCACAAAGCACACAAGTCATGCCTCCGTTATAACCTTTTGTGAAGAGCCTATCCCGGGTGGGTAAGATGTTGTTACAGGCACGCCAAACACATATTGTGACCTTGCCTGGAACCTTGGCAGTCTAAATGACTTTCTAGAGAGTACCATACATGTTGTTTGAAGAGGAGGACGAAGGAGGGCTGCCTAAAACAATATCCCGAGCAACCCAATATGCTGATTTGACAGAGAAATAGCCTCTCGTGTTAAGTTTCCAAGTGGCCCGATCCGTGCACTGTCTAAAACTCAATGGTATAGCCATAATCTTTTGAACAATAGGTTCCGGAAAAAGAAAGGAAAGCAAGTCAGTGTCTCAGTGCTTCGCTCCTGGAGTAAAAAGATCTTTAACCATCATCGTTGAGCAGTTTGCTGGCCGAGACAACAAAGAAGAAGGGAAGGAAGGGATCCATTCATCTGCCCATATATTGACATTGTGACCAGAACCAATCTTCCAAAGTAGGCCACTGTGAATAATAGGTTTAGTTTCCATCAAGGAACGCCAAGAGTAAGACGGGGACGCACCCAGATCAGCCTGCAACATAGAAGTGTGAGGAAAGTAAATAGCTTTAAACACTCGAACTATTAATGATGAGGGAGAGGTCATTATCCTCCAAATTTTCTTTTCTAGCATGGCGAGATTGTGTGCGTATAGATTTTTGAAGCCCATGCCACCTTCTTTCTTGGTAAGGCACATACGTTCCTAAGATCGCCAATGAATTCTTCTTGCTTCCTTAGAGCTACCCCAAAAAAACTCACACCACAATTGCTGAAGGTCATCCCAAAAACCTTTAGGTAGCAAGTAACGGTTCATTGCATAGTCAGGAATAGTTTGAGAAACTGCCTTTATTAACACCTCCTTCCTTGCCGAGCTGAGTAATTTTGATCTCCAACTCACAAGTTTGTTCGTAACTTTCTCTCTTAAGTAATCAAACATAGCTGTTTTGGATTTACCAACATGAATCCGTAACCCAAGATATTTTTCATGTTCCTCCACCTGTTGTACACCAAGTATAGTTGCCATTCTGGTTGGATCTGTATCTCGAACATTATTACTAAAGACAACGCTAGACTTGTCAAGGTTTATCTTCTGACTAGAATCTCGTTCATATACTTGTAGAATATCTCGAACTTGATAACATTCCAACTCATTTGCCTCACCAAAAAGAAAGGCATCATTTGCAAATAATAAATGGTGCAAGACTGGTGCTCCAGGACACATACTCACTCCTGCCCAAGCACCCGAATCAATAGCATGCTCAATCAAGGCTGATAAACCCTCAGCACATAGGATAAAAGATAGGCAGACTGGGGATCACCTTGTCGAATACCCCTACTCAGAACTATGTAACCTGTTGGATCGCCATTGAAAAGAACCGAATAGCTAACAGTACACAAAGTGCTCATGACGATCTGAATCCAAGAAGGAGCAAACCCCAGTCTTGATAGTATAGCCTTGATAAAAGGCCACTCAAGACGGTCGTAGACTTTACTAATATCAAGTTTGAGAGAGAAGCAACTCTCCCCAAAACTTCTTCGTAGACGATGCATGTAGTGAGTAACTTCAGCAGCAACTAAGGTGCTATCTGATATGATTCTACCTGGCACAAAGGCACTCTGTAAAGGTGAGACTATAGAATCCAGGTGGATTTTTAATCTGTTACCTAGAACCTTCGAACCAATCTTCGAACAAAATCCTTATGTATATGCTGATATATATGCATTAATATTCGCTTTCGGATTGCTAAATGCAGCAAGAGAATATGCTGCTATTTACTTGTGATGTTTAATTTCTAAATTTATTTAAAATAATAATAGTATTAATTTGGGATTTGCAATTAATTGACATGAACACTTATGTGGATTATGACATAAGATTGGGGGCTCCACCTCAAAAACCCCTTTGGGCCTCCTATCATTCCCTTTCCAACAATTGATAGTCCTAGGCAACCTAGGATATCTCCTACAACAACAACTTCAAAAATATCCCCCTAGCTTTGCGTTGATAGATAAACACATAGCACGACTTCCAAATCTCCCAATGAACAAAGCTCATAGCAGAACATAGCTTCTTTATAGTTGCTATATCTATCTTTTAAGAAACAAAATTTCAACCAATCAGCCATGGAACAGCCATGCTTATCAATCCTCAGGCCAACAAAAAGCCAAACCCAATGTTTTAAAAGTTTTCTTGGTTGGCCGATTAGTCAGTAGTTTTTCGAATTCAAACATGTTTTGGCAAATTGGTCGAAAAGTCGATCAACGCCAAAAAGTCGGTTAAAATCGTAAAAAATTGGTCAAAAATTGTCAAAATCAGGTCAACCTGACTAATAAGGTCAATTTTTTTTTTACTTTTTTTATTTTTTATTTTTTTATTTTTTATAAATGCGCATAACTTTAATAAGAAAAAAATAGTCCATAAGCCGAAAAAATTGAGAAGACCTTATCTAGACACCCAAGTAGTTCATTTCTTCGGTTTGAGTGCATAAATATTATTTTCTTGTTTAATTCCACCTAGGTATCCTCATTAACTTTGAATCAGACATCATCTTAGTTCTCTTTGTTTCAAAGTTGAATGTTTTACCCTTAATATTTGAAAGTCACATCAGTCCTACCCCTCCGTTAGTTTTTCATCCAATCTTATTGTTAAGTGATGACATAGTAATTGTCACATCCAAGGAGTACAATATCAAATATCAAAGATATATCGACCGTCCAAAATGTGGATATATCGACGGAAATATAGATGAAATATCGATTCAGTCAAAATTTTAACTGAAACGAATGAAACTAATAGAAATACAGGAAAAAATTTAATGAAACTTTCTGAAGTTGTTAAATGATCAATTATCTACCTTGTATGAAAAGAAAAACATTGATCATACATTAGGACATATGAATTTGTAATAGTATTATATGAATTAGTACGTGTTAAGTGCTGATAATTATTAAAACACGATTCAGAACCAACTCAACTACTCAAATACTCCAGAACCACGTAAAAGACCTACGAGGTTCGAAATTTACAATATTTTCTTCATCTCAATGTGTAGAGTCACGTGTGTATTGTGAAGAGTAATCATTAAATGATTGCTCTCCCATATTCTGCATGTATTGGCTTACATGACAACCATATGGGTCAAGGGGCGGTCTCTGAGGATTCTGGAGCTCGTAGTATGAACCAGACATTGCTTGACTTTCTCCATCACTATTATCATTTGAGTCATTTGTCTGTGAATGTGACCATGAGTTATTACTCGATGGAAGGCCATAAGACATGACATATGATGGATAAGGCATTGCAAAGTTTTGACCATAATTAGGTTGGCAATTACCATTTCTCATACCTATTGAGTCTAAAGTGGTGTAAAATCCCGTGAAGGAAAGGGCATATAACAAATTTATTTATATTCAAAAAAATATTTAGTAAAATGTAATATATATATATAATCAGAATTGAAGTCTATTTAGGTGAGTTTTGGCCCAAATTAAAGAATCAGAATTGAAGTCTTTTTTAGGTGGGCTTTCAGCCAAATTCAAGAATGCAAATTTTTTTCTAGAATTTTGACAAATATCGGAAATATCGGCAAATTTCGCCGATATTATCAATATTACACTCATTGGTCACGTCAACAAATGGATCCCACTACCATAGATAAGTTCTTCTTCTTTTTTAATTAGTTTATTAATTTTTTTTAATCTTTAATTTTTATTTAAATCATCTCGTTTTATTTTTAGTTCTTGCAACCCTGTGACTAATTGATATATCATAAAAGAAAGTAAAAAACCAAATAAAAACTATATAAAAAATTAATATTGCAATTAGTCGCATAGTTGCAAGGGAAAAAAAACAGAAAAAAAATCAACCAAAAAATGAGGAAATTAAAAACTAGAAATATAAAAATATAAAAGATAAAGAACACTACAAGAAAAGAAGACATTACCGGCGACGGGAGGTCGCCGGCCTTGTCTTTTTTTTTCGCCGGAATTGTCATTCCCGGCGACGAGTCGCCGGCAATGACGTCGCCGGAAATCTCCCGCCGGTGTTAACATTGCCGGCGACGGGAAACGGCGTCGCCGGTAATGTCCGAGACATCACCGGCGACGCCGTCGCCGGCAATGGTTCCGCCGCCGTGGCCGGAATTTGTGACATTGCCGGCTACTGATGTCCATGTCGCCGGCAATGTCTGAAAAAATTTTGAAAAAAAAACGCGGTTCTGGATTGGGCCCAATTCCAGAACCTGCATTGAAAGACATAAACCGTACAATCATACAAGTTCAACAGTACACATAAATGTCCAACGTACAGTACAAATAGCAACGACGATACGAAAATTAACTACAACTACAGGTCAGGGTCCAGGAACTTGCGGGTCAGGGTCGAAGTAATCCATGTACTCATTTGAATTCCGGTGGCTTCCTTGGTCTTGCTCTGGCGTTGACTGGTGCGGTGGTGGTGGTGGATAGCTAGGGAACGGAGGGACCGGGACCGGTGGAGGTGTGGGGAACGGTTGTCCGGTAGTGTGAGCCTCGTACATCGTCCGCATCCATGTGTACATCTGAGCCTGCACCTGTGTCTGCTGCATTTGGTACTCGGCCATCTGCCTCTTTTGCTCCTCCAACTCTCTCTGCGTCCTCTGAAGCTCCGATGCGAGGTTACGACTAGAATTTGAACTTCTTGATCTGGTAGAGTATTGTGAAGTGGTTTTCAATACTCCTTCGCCCGCCGAGCCCATTCCCCTACAGTAGTAGGTATTCTTTCCAGTCCCGCACGCTTTTTCCATGATCTGAGCCGTTATCGGGGGATCAAGCGGATCGATCTGAGAGGCATACTGGGTGACTTCTTCCTCGGAGCAGTCAGGATGGTTAGTCCGAGCTATACTCATGGTCACTTCTGTGGTCGCATCCTCCACTCTCGCCTAATTGAAAAGCGAAAATGAACAACGTAGTAACTAACAACATCTATTAATATCGAAAAATAATTTTATTAACACATGGAGAGGCGAAAGACTTACCGCTTCGTCAGGGCACTGCGGATAGAACTTCTGATGAATATACACCAAGGGGTTCACTTCTTGTTGTTGCTGCGCCTTAGTCGACCAACCCATGTAGTTGAGTGAACCTGCATGATGGGCCCTGGTGTTTTTCAATCTATTCGCCCGGTTCGTCTTCGAAATCGCCTTGTTTGATAAACATATGGAAAAAAATTAGATCTCACACTATTTCAATCTGATATATACGATACATTAGGCTTGTAAGATATATTAAGGATGCATACCTGAGCTTTGGGGTGCTCGAAGTGGGCTATCAGCCACAGCCACTCGTACTCCCTAAACCGGAATTCGCTAGGGGTAGAACCTCGGCCTAGCTCCTTGTATACAGTGTAATGGGAAGAAAGCTCGTTCTTCCACTCTTTATACCTATATTAAAACAAGGAAAAAAAGTTAGAGATATTAAAACAGTTGATAAACAAAAATCTAACTCGATATATATTCAAATAAGTCGAAGCACATCACCGATTATGTAGTTGACGCTCTACCCACGTGTGAATAAGAACTTCATCCACGTCAAACCACACCTGCAATATGAATATATAAAAGGTAAAATTATATATTTAAGTGGACTTAATTAATAAATGTAAAATTTACGTAATGAAAATACGATTTTACTCACACTGAGTGCATTATGCACTTGCATCTTCACGTAGATAGGCACAGATTCCCAATCTGGCCAAAGCATTGGGACCTTGTCCCGCACGATCGCACCGGCCATGCTGACATATTTGCGCGTGGTGTCGAATGCCTCGATCACCTCGCCATCCTCATTGGCCCTTATGGGCGTTTTCCTTCCGCCGGTGGCCTGCTCAAGTCTCTTCCCGGTGCAGGTGCCTCTAGCCCCTTTCCGTTTTCCAGTCCCATTAACGAAATTGCCTAATAAAACAATGTCAACAAATTGATATCATTAATTGAACCAATCGCAAGTCTTAAGTAATAATTAAGTAATCAATCTGATGTTAAATAAAATTTACCTGCATCGTCCGTTTGTTGGTTGGTGCACCTCACACTCCAAAGATACACGGGGTCGAACGGGAGGAAGTTATACGCTTCCTCCACGGTCAGGAAATCCGGCCGTCCTTCAACATAAACAGGCATCCCCCTATCATCGAATTCAGGGATGACAGGAATCTCGTCGGGTAGGAAGAGACCGGACGGCGGAGATAGACGAGGCCTGGACGATGAGGCGCCAGCACCACCATGTGCCTCAGATGATTCCCGTGAAACGGGAGTAGGCACCATCCGAATATGGGGCATTCGGATTGAGGGAGTTTCTGATGCCCCCGTTGACTGTCGCTCGTCTGAGGCTCTGCCACCGGAGGGACGTCTGCTGATTGAGCGTCTAGAGACTGAGGCTCGAGCCTCGAATTCCGGTTCCACGGCTCTTGATCGTGCAGCTTCCTCCTCAGCTCGCGCCTCTAGCAAGGCTCTCGTGCGAGCAGTCATCATTGGCCCACTGGGCGTGTTGCTAACTGCGGGCGAGGAGGAAGCTTGACTACTGTTCCCTCCACTATTTCGGGAACCTCTCCGAAGCCAATTAGCCGCAAAACCTCCTGGACATCGTAATAGTCATGGATTCGGTTCAATAACAAATCGGAACCGGAACCGGAACCGTTTGTAACATAACGGTTCCGGTTACAAACAGTTCCGGTTCCAAACCGTTCCGGTTCCAAACCGTTTCGGTTCTATAACAAATCGGAACCGGAACCGTTTGGAACCAGAACCGTTTGAAACCGGAACTGTTTGGAACCGGAACCGGAGGTAACATAACGGTTCCAGTTACAATAAGTTCCGGTTCCAAACCGTTTCGGTTCAATAACAAATCGGAACCGGAACGGTGTGGAACCGGAACGGTGTGGAACCGGAACGGTTTGAAACCGGAACTGTTTGTAACCGGAACCGTTTGTAACATAACGGTTCCGGTTACAAACAGTTCCGGTTCCAAACCGTTCCGGTTCCACACCGTTCCGGTTCCGATTTGTTCCGGTTCCACACCGTTCCGGTTCCAAACCGTTCCGGTTCCAAACCGTTCTGGTTCTAAACCGTCCCGATCCCGATTTCCACCTTCATTTATACGATTAATTAACAACTATATATATCACCTAAATTAACGACTATACATATTCGATGTGTATATATATATATACATCATGCATCTTAATTAAATTTATCCATCACATATTCATCCAAATCACAAACCCTAATTAAATTTCCACATTTTTCACACATATATATCATGCATCTTAATTAGGTTTAATTTCCACATATATATACATCACATATTCATCCAAACCACATTTATACATAATTTTCACATATATATATACATCACTTCATATTCACATACCTAAATATATATATACATCACATATATACATACATGCTAATTTAGAACTTATCACCCTAATTTCCAACTTAGCACCCTAATTAATTTACACATACACATTCACATACACATACACATGCACATACACATACACATACACATACACATACACATACACATACACATACACATACACATACACATACACATACACATACACATACACATACACATACACATACACATACACATGCAAAAAAATAATTAAAAATTGAGAGAGAGAGAGAGAGAGAGAGGGAGAGAGAGAGGATCGGACCTGCCATTTTCTTCCACCTACAATGGTGAGGGGAGGAGAGGAGGGGAGGAGGGGAGGAGGAGATTTTCGGAGGAGGAGAGGAGAGGGGATCGGTGGAGAGGAGGAGAGGGAGAGGAGGAGTAGAGGATAAGGAGGAGGAGAGGGAGAGGAGGAGGAGAGGGAGAGGAGGAGAAATGAAAGGCTCGGGCTGGATATGGTCCTAAACCAGAAGACATTACCGGCGAGTTGCTTATAACTCGTTGGTAATGTCATTACCAACGACTTCAACTCGTTGGTAATGACATTACCAACGACGAGTTAACTCGTGGGTAATGTCATTACCAACGAGTTGCTTATAACTCGTGGGTAATGTCATTACCAACGACTTCAACTCGTTGGTAATGTCATTATTTCCCGAAGAATATCCGACAACATTTTCCGTCTACGATTTCCGGCTACATTTTCCGACTACAATTTCGATTATCAATTTCCGTATACGTACGATTAACGACTACATTTTCCGTCTACGATTTCCGGCTACATTTTCCGACTACAATTTCGATTATCAATTTCCGTATACGTACGATTAACGACTACATTTTCCGTCTACGATTTCCGGCTACATTTTCCGACTACAATTTCGATTATCAATTTCCGTATACGTACGATTAACGACTACATTTTCCGACTACATTTTCGATTATCAATTTCCATCTACGTACGTACGATTAACGACTACAATTTCCGTCTACAATTTCGACTACATTTTCCGACTACGTACGATTTCCGACTACAATTTCCGACTACAATTTCCGACGTACTAAGGATGATAATCGTAATCATCTTCATCACTTGAGTCTGACTCGGTTTCATAGGTAACCTCTGGCAATATGTGCCGCTCCTCGTCATCTGAATCAGCGTCAACTTCATATGGATTAACATCGAGAAGTTCTGCTCCAGTAATTCGAACCACACTCCCAGATCTCACATTATTAAGGCGAATCGTAGATGATTCCGGAATGTCAAAAGCGTTCGGCTCTTGGTATGCAGTAACTTCCTCATCATCTGCGGTATCACCAAGTGTGGCAGCACTGTATATGTTTCTATGAGCAACATGGTTAACCACCTTCCACGGGACTTTGTTAAGAAGATCGTCCAGGTAAAACACTTGTTTTACTGATGAGGCAAGAACGAAAGGGTCATCTTCATACCAGGTAGTAGCAGTATTCACCGAAAATGTTCCGTACTGATCGGTCCTTGTGTTCTCCGGGCTAGTATCAAACCATCTACACTTGAACAAGTGCACTTTCATGCGGTTCCCATAAATTAGTTCAACAACTGAATGAAGGACACCGTAATAGTCAACGCCATCCTGCCCACCATGGACCATCACCCCACAATTCTGAGTTTTCAGTCGGTCGTCTCGATTTTCACATATAAATTTCACGCCATTGACCTGACACATCGAGTAAACTTTTGAAGCAATCGGTTTCATCGCCAGGACCCTCAATTTGTTTGACCACTCTGGGCAACCATCATCTGCTACATGGTTCATCTGAAAACGTCCATATATTAATACGTACAGAAGAAATTATGTCATCTTGAAACCACAAAAGCACGTACATACATACATGCTATGTAAGGATATATATATATATAAAAATAGACATATACACATATATATACTTACCCATTGACCAAAGTAGTTTGCAAACGTCTTGTTGTGGTAATCAACATTTCCGGCAATAGCAGGGCAGTGAAGATGATAGTTTTTCCAATATTGTACTTCTTGACAGTTAATCAGTACCGACCAGTGGGCAATGGCTACCTCATTTCCATCCAACTTGTACGACTTTGGCAAGCTTCCCTGTACTACCACGTCACTGGAGATGATAGAAAGGTTGAACTGGGGTTCATCTATCGGCATATGTTGTTGGGGGTCCTCTACATTTTCGAGGTACACTTTGGTGTACGTTACACACTCGTGCGCAAGATATGCTTCAGCGATACACCCTTCAGGTGCATATTTATTCTTCACATAGTCCTTGTAGGCTCCCAATTGTCTACAAGTTAACAAGTACATGTTAACTTACTTAACCAGAAATCATTACATATAAAAACCATAGGCAAACCAAATTCATGAATCATTTGTACCTTTCTATGGGATACATCCAAGTGTAGTGTACGGGACCGGTAAGCAACAATTGTTCGGGAAGATGGATCATCAGGTGCGGCATTATGTCGAAAAAATTTGGGGGAAATATCCTCTCAAGCTTGCACATGATAAAAATGATGTCATCTTGCATCTCCCTCAGGTCTGATTTTTTAACTTCCCTGGTGCATAACTTCTGAAAGAATCTTGACAAGGCCACCAACGGCTCCACCACCTCTTTGGGCATGTACCCTCGAATGAAAATAGGGAAAAGGCGTTGAAGCAGTACATGGCAGTCATGACTCTTTAAGCCGTACATCTTATTGTCCCGGAAGTTAACACACCTGCTTATATTTCCTGCATAGCCATAAGGATACCTGCATATATATATAGATAAAGCCATATATATGGACCAATTATATTTCTCGCATATAACCATATATACTCCGCTAAAAATTTAAGGACAAATTCATACATAGCCATAAGAATATGTACCTGACATTACTCAGCCACCGAAAAATTTCATGCTTATGCTTCGGCTTTACGGTGTACGGAGCTTGCGGCATTTTTCTCTTACCATCTCTTAACCACAAATGTTTCCGCACACCCATTGCTTTAAGATCAATGCGTGCCTTAGGGATGTCTTTTGTTTTCCCCTCCAAGTTAAGAACTGTGCCCACCACACTTTCACACACATTCTTCTCTATGTGCATGACATCTAGGTAATGTCTGATAGGCAACCTGGGCCAGTAGGAGAGTTCCCAGAATATGCTCTTGTGTGTCCAAAACTTATACCTTTCGGGCTTGTCTGGAATTGACGCCACTATGTCAGGATGATTGCTCAGCTGGCCAAAATCGTATTCATTCAACACTTCCAAAATTTCGTCCCCTGTCCATCGCCTGGGTGCCACACCAGTTTCAACAGTCCCATCAAACGCGTCTGGATCCTGCCTAAATGGGTGATCATATGGAAGCCAACAACGGTGACGCATCGAGACAATTTTACTGCAATGAGGACTGCAACAATCAACCGTCATGCACTCTGAACAAGCCCTGTAACCCCTGGTAACGTTGCCCGACAACATACCGCGGGCAGGAAAATCACTGATGGTGCCAACAAGCATGGCATGCATCTGGAACATCTCTTTTTTGAACCTATCGTAAGTGGGGTGGCCACACTCACTCAGGTATTTAAGCTCCTCAATCAAAGGCCTCAAATACACATCGAGACACTTTCCTGGATAACCCGGGCCCGGAATTAACAGAGTGAGCATATTGTATTCCTTCTTCATGCACATCCATGGTGGAAGGTTGTACGGTACCAAAATAACTGGCCATATACTGTATTGAAGACTCATGTTGCCAAAAGGGTTGAATCCGTCAGATGAGAGCCCTAGCCAAACATTTCGGACCTCTGCTGCAAAATGATCAAACTCCCTGACCATGTGCTTCCAAGCCTCTCCGTCGGAAGGGTGTATAAGGGTGTCATCGTCAGGCAAGTTCCTCTCAGCCCACCATCTCATTGCCTCGGCCGTGAAAGCACACATGAACAACCGCTCCAGCCTATCAATAAGCGGGAAATATCGAAGTATCTTCACAGCTTTCTTGTTGCCTGCAGGAGTCAACTTATACCTTTCTGTAAAACATACCGGGCAGGCTTCAAGGTCTTCGAGATCTTTTCCCCAGAAGAGAATACAATCATATCTGCATGCATGGATTTTGATGTAGGAAAGGCCAAGATCTTTCAGGATATGTCGCACCTTATGATGAGTGGTAGGAAGACGATGACCGGGTGGCAGTAGCGAAGCAGTCCACTTTAACCAAGAATCAACAGCTTTGACAGACATTTTGTTCTCCATTTTTAGCTGCATCACTCCCATCAGACTTTCAAGAACAGTCTTACTACAACCGTCGTACAACGGAGTCTGTTGCAATGCAATCAGGTTGTTGTACTTGTCCATACCGCTTGTGTTGGCATGACCTCAAGGTAATGGTTCGACTGGCTCGATATGGGGGAAACCCTCAACGACGGGAGGGACATTTGGTGCTTCATCAGCAAATACACCGCTCTCATGAGGAAACATATCATTGATTAACATCGATGTTGGATCATAGGATGAACTGCCCCTCTCAGCAAAATCTCCATAATCATAGCGTGGACTGGCCCTCTCACCAAATTGTCCATGATCATGCGGACCCGCTACCGATGTTTCACCGTGATAAATCCAACAAGTGTACTTATCCCAAAATCCGTATTTACTCAGGTGCCTCTGGACTTTATCAATGGGAAATCGAAATCGATCGCTGAAACACTTACATTCTTTACACGGGCAATAATGAAGTGTAGTGTCTCCACAATTAGCCTTCACAAAATCCACAAAACTCCTAATTCCCTCGTGATATCTGACATCCCATCTTTCGAGGCTCATCCAACTCTTGTCCATCCTGAAAATTCTAACAATTTTACGTATTAATTATATATATATACACACATTCACTACTAATAATCGACGTGATCTCTCAATTCAACTCTAATTAAATCAACACATGCATGCATATGTATATATATCGATCTAATCTCTGAATTCGATTCAGTACTCGATGATAGTATTCTCCTATTTTCAATTCAAAACGTACGTATTTGACTGGGTATATAGGAGGAGGCTCTGTTAAGCCTGGCTCCGATAACAAAAATATTACCAGTCATTGATTCAGACACAAGATTAACTACAAGCTGTTTTCTCGTTTCGGTGACCGTACATCAACAACATTTCATATATATATATATATATATATATCTCACGAATTGGATTTGATCAACACACATACACACACATATATATACCACATATACGTATATATACACCTACGTACCTATATATATAGCTTCCCGAGTGATCGAGTTTTCGACGCCCGGCCCGCCTTAATTTTGACAATATACCGAATGATCGATTTCAGAGCGTACGTTTTCCTTCTTTCGATTTCTCTGAATTTTTTTCGCTCAAAATGATTGAATGATCGAGCGCTGCCCGATCCGGCATCTAATATAAGACACATTGCCGGCGACGGAGTAAGTCGCCGGAAATGAAGACATTACCGGCGACTTTACGCCAGAATCTCGCCGGTAATGTTGCAAAACATTACCGGCGACTCCAACCGTCGCCGGCAATGTCTAGGGAGACATTTCCGGCGATTTTCCGGCGGGAATTTCGCCGGAAATGTCTCCCTAGACATTGCCGGCGACGGTTGGAGTCGCCGGTAATGTTTTGCAACATTACCGGCGAGATTCCGGCGACATTACCGGCGATCGGAAAAGTCGCCGGTAATGTTGAACATTACCGGCGACTTTTCCGGTCGCCGGCCTTGTCTCCGGTGATCTCGCCGGTAATGGGCAAAAATGTTGTAGTGGAAGTAAATTATCTAGGATAATGGGAACCACTTGCTAACGTGGCAATTGTCATGTCACCATTTAACGGTAAGATTAAATAAAAAAATTAATGGAGATGTAAAACTGATGTGAATTGCAAAAATTAAAGGTAAAACATTCAATTTTGAAACAAATGAGATTAACATGATGTTTGAGTTAAAGTTAAAAGCAATAAAGGAAAATTTGTCCTAAATTTATTTGAAAAAATAACAAATTCGACTTATCCGACTAGTTACCGACCTGACTCTAATTAACTACTTTTAGATTATTGGTCAAACAGATAAGATTCATCCAATCACATAAGAATAATGCATGCTCAATCGACTCTTCATATTTCTCACAAATCTTCCAAATTGGATTCGGGGCCAATTTCCTCCTGAATAAGTTGAGAAAGCATGAAGTAGAATTTGTTAGACACCTCCAAAAGAGGCTTTTCATCATCGGCAACGTATCAGCTTCCACAACTCCCTCCAAATCTCAGCCTCGATCCAATTTGAATTGAGGACTACGTACTTTGGGGGACGTATTGAGGAATATATATCAAGTAATTTTAGGTCAAAACAGAGGTAAATTTGACCAAGTTATGTGTAGAAATTGACTTGAACAAGCCTCTTAAACCCCCCTCCCCACAACTGCGAAGGTGTGAGTGTCATGGACATGCAAAGAATTTCTGTGATTTTACGGGCTCCTCTGTTTGGCTACTATGACTAAGTCAAATGATGATGTTCCAAACTTCCAATCTGTATTGATCGTGTACGGAAATAAATATAGTAATACACATGCAACAAAACCCTCAGACTAATGAGAAAACAGATCCAAATGATCTGACTAGCAAGCCTACACAATTGCTGGTAGTACTGTGTAGTGTTAATCGCCATAATATTATTTTCATAAACTGAGAGATCATAGGTTTAATTTATCAAAAAATTAATTTTTGGTGGTTGAATTAAAAAAAAAGGGAATTTTGACTAGTAAGTAGACCTGTCAATGGGGCAGAGCTGGACTAGAACAACCTAGATATGAATCCATTTAAGTAAAGAAAAAATTAGACCTGATCTGCTCTATTTATCAGGCGGACCTTTAATAACCAAATCTGGATCCGAATCCAGTGAATCAACGGGTCAACGGAGCAGATTCGGACCCGATTATTAATATGCTAATTACTAAAATTATTTTTTTATCAATATGTTACATGACCCCATGACACAACTAAAATATTTCATTAAAGCAAACTAGATAGACCAAAATAATAAATTTCCATTTTACATTGAGGGAACTTGACAAGAAACAAATTATTTCGGGTTTCAATTATTTAATTAATTGATTTATATTTTTATATAACTTTGACAAAGACATTTAGATTTTTTTTTTTTAAAAGGATTTTAGATTACAACATTTCATACATGTAAATAAAATAATTATATTTAATAAATTAAAAAAATAAACGGATCGAATCGCTTGTGATCGGGATCCGATCCATTAAGTAAACATATCAACAAGTCCAAAAATTAGATCCAAATCCATTTAATATATAGAAATCTGGAGCGGATCCGGATCCGGATCAAAACCCACTTCGTTGACAGATCTACTAGCAAGCCTAAATTTGGTGCCTGGAAATCATCAATTACTACAAGAAAGAAATGGTGGTGGATCTATAATTGAGACTTCGAAATATGCCAGTGAGGATATTAACATTAAATCAGCTACTCTAACCGCTGCTAAACTGGTGCTTAGTAAGATTTCTAGACTGCAAAGTGTGTTGAAGACTTTTGAAGAGAAAATATGCATATATAGAGGAGAGTGGAGCCTTCTAGAAAACAAAAATTGGTTGCTAGGAAGTCATATAATGCGGAGGTAAACAAGAAACTACTATAGTAAAATTACTATAAATGAATAATTTCGAGATCAAAAATAAATTATTATCTAAGCGATATTATTATTTTACCAATAAATAAATAATTTGTTAATTTATCGATCAATTAATATATGTTTAAACTTATCAAGTTTTTTTTATATTTCTCAGAATTTAATGGGCTTATTAATAAGATCAAGTTTATGGAATCATATAATTTCTTAGTCGGTTTTTGTTTTTTGAATTAACAGCTACAAAATAAAAAGAATTTATCAAATGTACATGATACACATAGGCTTGTCAGTGGGGCAGAGCCAGACCGGATTAACCTAGATCCGGATCCGATTAAGTAAAGAAAATGTTAGCCCCGATCAGCCCCATTTATCAGGTAGATCTTCAATAACCAAATCCGGATCCGGATCCGACGGATCAACAGGTCAATGGAGCGGACCCGGATCCTTTTATTAATAAGATAATTACTAAACTTATTTCTTCCATCAATATGTTGATTCTTATCAATATGTCACATGACCCATGGACACAATTTACACTGAGGAAACTTGACAAGAAACAAAATATTTTGGGTTTCAATTATTTAATTAATTGATTAATAGTTTTATATAACTTTGACAAAGACATTTTGAAAGGAATCGACCCCAATTTAATTTCCTAAATCAGAATTAAGCCTTAACGACTCGGCTAACTTTAGTTACTACTCACTAATTGTCAGCCAAAGCGAGAAAATAAAATTCAAAAGTGATGAAATAATAATATTTCGTACATAAGGGTTTACTACTAAAACCAACAATATTTGCGACTGTTTTCAACATCAGAGCAGCTAAACAAATTGAACTAACAATGAAAAATAAATACTAACTTGTAAGATCAACCTTGGATCCTACGGTAGATACTGATATACCTGTATCTACGTGCGCGCTCGACCTCAAAAGAAACCCTACAAACTAGGCATTTTAAACCAAAAAGTCCAGGGGAAAGGTAATTAAAATAATTAAAATTGTTATAGTGAGTGGACGAAAATAATATTTCACTTTTTAACTGAAACTGTAAATAATATGTTTTTCATATATAATGTACATAAAAATAATGCGAGTCTAAAAATAAACAAGCCCAGGTCAAGTGTTTGTCCTAACTCTCCTGGGTACTGTGTAAATTACGAGGTCCCTCTCGAACACTTCCGTAAATCCCGGGGTCCCTCTCAGACACTTCCGGAGTATCTCAGGGATCAGCCGAGAGGCTAGTGCATCGATGCAACACTGTGACTATGCTCAATGTAAACAAAATCGTGCATATGCCTCCAAATTAAAATGCATAGCTATAAATGCATAACATATACTCGCAAACCGACAGTGAAAATAAAATGTCCACTCACAGTATTGTGCCGTGATTTCCACTAGCCGAAGTCTGTCAATCGGCATTCTATACGTCTGACACTGACTACTAATACGTCGTCCTGAAACAACGATCACTATTTAATAATTACTCGTCGAAAATCATATCGAATAGCTAAGCTGGTAACTCACGAGTAATACCGTCGAGAAAATCACATTCTCAACAAACACGCTTCCCGAAATAATACCGGACTCCAAAAATAGATTCCGACTTCCAATTCCCAATTTTTAAATCCTCTATTTAGTTCATATCCAATATCCTTAATCGTTACGTGACTCGTGGTCGAATCGATAAATTAATCCGCCAATTAATAAAATTATAAATACGTTTGTTTAATTTCCGATTAACCACTTGACTTATCCTATTGCGTCCAATTCAATACAATAACTTCATTATTGGAATCGGTGCGCGATTACGAGTAAAACGACATAAAAATTATGTCGAAACCAACCTCGCCGGAGTTCCTCTGTGGACCACTGCCGGAGACCGCGGCGCGGCGGCGTGACACCCATTTTCCGGCGACCCGAACACCATTCCACTCAAAATCACCCAACAAACAACTTACATAACTACACTAAAGTCTAATTATAACTCTAACTAGTCCAATTACATGCAAAACTAAAAACTCAAAAAAACTTCAATCCAACGATTCCCCACGCAAAGTGAAATTTAAGTGCCATACTTACATGGTTAGCTTCGTGATGATGAGGGCTTCAAAGCCCAGTGCTTCATGCCGGTCAATTTGGCCAGAAAATGATCGACTCGAAACCCCCAAAATATTCCAACTTTGGGCAGAAAATTCCTCCCTTTTCCGGCGTCCTTGCCGTCAATGATGGCCAGAATCACGTCGAGGACGTCGAGACGAGCCGGACGCGCCATACTCTGAGGCCGGAAGTTACTGGACGGCGACCCACCACCGACGAGCCGAGCCACCTCACCATCACTCTCCTCTCTCCCCATGTTGACTCGGTCAACACCCAAGTCAAAATCTGATTTACTCTTTTTGGAAATCTCCTATTTATACTTTCCATTTTCAGTAACTTCGCTATTTATTTTACGACAAACTTTGGTCGATCGTAACTTTCACATCGTAACTTTGTTTTCAACGATTCTCGCATCTACAAACTTATTTTGACAAGTTCATCAATTTCCACCCGAAGTCAACCAACTTTGACAACTAAGATAAAAAGTCAACGGCCCAACTTAACATAACATTACCCGATAAAAACAATTCAATACTTCGTAAATAACACGCCGATTATCGAAAAAGCTCCCCAGAAGTTCCTATGCATTTGAAATTAAATTCTCTACAACATTCGTGAAGGGAAGGTGTCCAAATTCATGACTTAGAAAATGGTCAACAATTAGCCCGCATCAGATCTCGAAAAAAGTGCCACAAGAAGCCAAGATCAACAATTAGCTCGATAATGATGTGTAATACCCAAATTTGGGTTCGGGTCATTACAACCTACCCCCCTTATAAAAATTCCAACCACAAAATTTACACGAAAATATACTACTAAATAATTTCAAATTCGGTACATGCATACTTAAAAGCTTATGATAACCATGCCAAAACTAATGGCCAGATTTGCCAATATACTCTAACTCTATTGGCCAAACTTACCCAAGAATGCACAAACCAGGGTCCCACAAAGATAACTATATGGGTAGTAGTACGGTTCATATACAGTAGTGGCATCTAACTCGCCATTAGAACCCTGCACAAAAAACTAACAGAGATGTCCAATCATAGACACTCACCCATAAGGTGGATACTAAAACCACCAAAATCACAAACAGGGAACCCAACAAACCGTCTAAAAATACGACCAACATGGATAAATGGCCGATCCTCAATGATTTTTCAACCGTATACCGTTCTCAAAATTTTACGCATCTACTAATAAGGCACCAACAGGTACCACTCCTACATGAGATCTTCAGGTTCTCGAGCAACATCCCCAAATTACGAGAACTGTTCATAAACTGATCACTATACAAACATCCAGCCATAAAGTCTGTCGGTTCTCATCTCGAATCTAAATCACTACTCCATAAAAGCCTGATAGATGAAGATGTCCTGATTCAAACTCTGTAACATAAATACCAGGAAACATCAAGTTCCCATGCCAACCCTGGTGGCAAATTCTACTAATGTATGTGAACCTATCTAGTCAGTCCAGCCTGGCATACCCCAAGCTACGATCCTGATAATACACTATATGAATGGTGGTGCGACTCTAACTTCCTGTAGTGACTCTCTGATCACCACCAGAACTACGCATCGAATACTTAACTGAGGTGTCCCTCCGTGGACACGCACATAAATTAATCCTTCAAGCCACAAAGGTAACCAGCTGAGGACCCAGACTAACCATTCAAAAATAGAAACACATGTAAAGCATCCGCCAAAACACAAGAAATGTACCAGTCCTACAAGTATCGTATGGTTAAAAGTTCTACGAAAAATTGGGCATAGTTTCCCCTGAAACTAATGAACCCAAAAACCTGCACGAAAGAAACACTTGTAATAAAAAATCCCACAAACAAATTGTGGGCACCGTATCCCATCCGGATTTCTCATAATCAATATACATAAGACTATAGACATAAACCACACACACATATATATATATATATCTGAAATCATGATCTACTAGGATCGCAATACTAGAAATCTCTATGCTTCAAACAATCCCAGTTCGTTACACTGTAACAATTAACCCGAATATCAATAACTATAATATAAGGACTCATAGAAAATTTGCCTAGAACTGACTTTTGATACGCCAATAATTACAGGTGGACTCCACAGAGTCGTACGAACTCAATTCACAGACAAATATGGAGATATGAACTCAGTATCCTATCTCAGGTCTGAGTAATGCTGACAAGCTATGCATAAGTCTGCAATGAATAGGTTGAGTCCCAAAACTCACAGTCCGTTAACGATAATCATAAGGTGACAAGGCAAATATATTTCAAAACCCGGCTACATGTTACAAAAGATATCTTTATAGAAGGAAGTGTGTTCACGATAAAGAATAAACACGACCTGATCAAAGAGAGATTGGTGTAACGACACTTAAGATTAATCTTGATTAACCAAAATAAATTAGTAGAATCACAAGGCAACGAATAGATCTCCACTGCTGACGTCAATTAGAAACATGTCGAGATGACCAGTGGGGACTTAGTCAAATTCCACGCAGTCTGAGGCAACAATCTACCTCAAACACTACGAATTTGTTCCATGAAAAAGTGGTAAACAAGATAATCGAATGTCTGAAAAGAATATATTATACGCATTCCAACGGTATTGTCTGGCTGAAATCATTGCGAAATGCATTGCAGATGTAAAATTACAGAACGGTAACATTCCCACAAAAACATTTCCACGTACAACTATCTGAAGCAAATGGTAATCGCTCCTTACCTCTGATATCAACCACTCCATGAAGTGCACCACTGAGCCCAATGATAAAGCCACATGGAAAGAAAACTATTTGATTCACATATACTGGTACATGTAGGTACCTAGTCCGATGGAAATTCAATCAACATAACAAAGTTTCATAATTGTATCTAATACACAGATAGAGATTAACTGGAAAGATGACTGAAAATCTGGTCTTACGTCAGTTCGTACTAGAGAGTAAAAATATGATCAGATAGAACTTACTCTCTATAACACCCATTTTCCCCACTGCAATAAATTTCCATCTTCAATTTTATGATTACATCATAGCCTTGCTAGTCTATTCACAATATTTATAACAACAACACTGTATATTTTTGCGATGAGACAGAAAACACATTAACCCAAAGCACTTCATGTTGGAGCCACTAAAATCGATGAAATCACCAACACGAGGGTTATTGACTCTAAGATCCAAAGTATGTCCATCGAGGCAATCTGGTCAATAAGTCCATTTAGTTATCATCATGAACACCTCATTTACTATAATAATAATAATACCCATGACTCATATAGCCCAAACAAATCTGAAATGAAGAAAAAGACCAAACGAACACAGAAAAGAGGTTCGTTGATACCACACAATTGTGGGAAAACAATTATAAGACTACTAAATATTCGATTTTTCTCAGAAAGCAACCCCATATCTCGACTAGCACTCGAGTCGATGCTACGAGTGGAAAACTAGACACACTACAGTCACTAAATTCTCATAGTGCCACACAATAGACCCGATAGTAAGTGTGTAGTACTGCTTCGGTTGCCATCGTAAAACTGAGAAACAATGCAGATGATCAATAATTGTAAGTTATCTATGTACACGTCAAAAAAGAAAACAGAAACCTAAATGAAGACACAAGGTAAACAACCATGGTAATGCAGCATCTGGTTGTTTCCATCGCAGAATAGACACATGCAACAGGTGAGACAGTGAATACAAAGAGTTCAACATACAATTTGAACAACGCGAGGAAACCAAACAAATACTTGACTCCTCACTGAACTTACATTCCTTAAGAACTCTATTAATTATAATCGTTTCATCACGTTCTGCTAACGTGGAGAAATGCCTGAACACTTCCATAAATCTGATCGAGGTCAACGCACACAAGGCATAGCGACAAAGGCACACTGACTCACAGGCTAAAGCTCATACTCAGTCACATTTTTCATGTATTCGACGACGTTCAACACCATGAGTATTCGATGGGGATCCACTGTAGTCGGGCCATCACTCCGGAAGTGTTGAGCGTAATTGAACACAGTGACAAAAGAAACCGAGTACAGTCTACATAACCTAAAACCTAATGCTCTGATACCAACTAAAAGGACTCGACCCCGATTTAGTTGCCTAAACCGGAATTAACCCCTAACGACTCTGCTAACCTTAGTTACTACTCACTAATTGTCACCCAAAGCGGGAAAATAAAATTCAAAAGTGACTAAATAATAATATTTCATACATAAGGGTTCACTACTAAAACCAACAATATTCACGACTGTTTTCAACATCAGAGCAGCTAAACAGATTGAAGTAACAATGAAAAATAAACACTAGCTTGTAGGATCAACCTTAGATCTTACGGTAGATACTGCTATACATTGATCTGCGTGCGTGCTCGACCTCAGAAGAAACCCTGCAAACTAGGCATTTTAAACCAAAAAGCCCAAGGGAAAGGCAATTAAAATAATAAAAACTGTTAGAGTGAGTAGACGAAAATAATATTTCACTTTTTAACTGAAACTGTAAATAATATGCATTTACTATATAATGTACATAAAAATAATGCGAGTCTAAAAATAAACAAGCCCAGGTCAGGTATTTTTCCTAACCCTAGCCTCCTGGGTACTGTGTAAATTACGAGGTCCCTCTCGGACACTTCCGTAAATCCCGGGGTCCCTCTCGGACACTTACGGAGAATCTCGGGGATTAGCCGAGAGGCTAGTGCATCGATGCAACACTGTGACTATGCTCAATGTAAACAAAATCATGCATATGCCTCCAAATGAAAATGTATAACTATAAATGCATAACATAGACCTGCAAACCGATAGTGAAAATAAAATGTCCACTCACAGTACTATGTCGTGATTTCCACTAGCCGAAGTCTCTCAGTCAGCGTTCTATACGTCTGACACTGGCTGCTAATACATCATCCTGAAACAACGATCACTATTTAATAATTACTCGTCGAAAATCATATCGAATAGCTAAGCTGGTAACTCACGAGCAATACCGTTGAGAAAATCAAATTCTCAACAAACGCGCTTCCCGAAATAATACCGGACTCCAAAAATAAATTCCGATTTCCAATTCCCAATTTTTAAATCCTCTATTTAGTTCATATCCAATATCCTTAATTGTTACATGACTCGTGATCGAATCGATAAATTAATCCGCCGATTAATAAAATTATAAATACGTTTATTTAATTTCCTATTGCGTCCAATTCAATACAATAACTTCATTATTGGAATCGGTGCACATCTACGAGTAAAATGAAATAAAAATTACGTCGAAACCAACCTCACCGGAGTTCCGCCGTGGACCACTGCCGGCGGCGACACACCCATTTTTCGGCAACCCAAACACCATTCCACTCAAAATAACCCAACAAACAACTTCCATAACTACACCAAAGTCCAATTCTAACTCTAACTAGTCCAATTACATGCAAAACCGAAATCTCACTAAAACTTCAACCCAACGATTCTCCACGCACAAGTGAAATTTAAGTGCCATACTTACATGGTTAGCTTCATGGTGATGAGGGTTTCAAAGCCCAGTGCTTCACACCGGTCAATTTGGCCGGAAATGATCAACCCGAAACCCCCAAAATATTCCAACTTTGGGCGGAAAATTCCTCCATTTTCTGGCATCCTTGTCGTCAATAATGGCCGGAATCACGTCAAGGACGACGAGACGAGCCGAACGCGCCATACCCAGAGGCCGAAGGTGGCCGAACGGCGACCCACCGCCAACTAGCCAAGCCACCTCGTCGTCGCTCTCTTCTCTCCCCGTGTTGACTTGGTCAACACCCAAGTCAAAGTCTGACTTACCCTTTTTGGAAATCTCTTATTTATACTTTCCATTTTCAGTAACTTCGGTATTTATTTTACGACAAACTTTGGTCGATCATAACTTTCGCGTCGTAACTTTGTTTTCAACGATTCTCACGTCTACGAACTTATCTCAACAAGTTCATCAATTTCCACCCAAAGTCAACCATTTTTGACAAATTTGATAAAAAGTCAACGGACCAACTCAACATAACATTATCCGATAAAAACAATTCAACACTTCGTAAATAACACGCCGATTATCAGAAAAGTTACCTCGAAGTTCCTATGCATTCGAAATTAAATTTTCTACAACATTCGTGAAGGGAACGTGTCCAAATTCACGACTTAGAAAATGGTCAACAATTAGCCCGCATCAGATCTCAGAAAACGTGCCATAAGAAGCCAAGATCGACAATTAGCTCGGTAATGATGTTTAATACCCAAATTTGGGTTTAATTCATTACATATTTTGAGTTTTTTAAAAGGAATTTTAGGTTACAAACATTTCATTCATATAAATAAAATAACTATATTTAATAAATTAAAAAATTTAACGGATCGAATCGCTTGTGATCCGGATCCGATCTGTTAAGTAAATGGATCAACGGGTCTGAAAATTAGATCCAAATCCGTTTAATATTTACTGGAGCGGATCCAGATCAAAATTTGCTCTATTGATAAGTTTATATACACGCACTGCAAAAGATCAAGGACGAATTTAAATTTGGTGTAAATGTAAAGAAGAAACATGTTATAATACAGTCTCTTTCAAGAATTAGCTATTAATCGCGGGAACATAAATTCTCAATTGAAAATTCAATCGCTGAGATTCGGTGTGGATTCCTACCGCCGATAGCTACCGTTGAAAACAATCTATCCCAACCTTGCCGAAGACTAAAAGGAGACAAAGGAAGGTTGCTATAACTGTGTGACCTTGTTGGAAAGTAGCTAGTAAATATTTGATTATGTGTGAATCCTTTTGTGTATAGGTTTGGTTCACTCTTTTACTGTAGATATCTTTTTCTATTGGGAATCTACCATATATGTAAAGTCGTACATATATCCCAATTCGGGATTGAAATGAAGCATTGCATTATTTCTACCTAAACATATGTGTTTTTACTTTTCTACTACTTGACATAAGATCCAATCCCTGTGGACCTACCGGACAAACCCTATTTTTGTCAACCACAACACCGTTCCACTACACACTACTAACATGGGAGAAAAAATTGACTCTGTTGTGATTGTTCCTCCTCAACAAATCCATTATCACACTGCTCAAGAAAACTCCTCTTTTCTAATTGGTGTTCTCTTGAGCGACTCCAACTACTCCACATGGGCTCCTCTTATAAAGATGCGCATTACAGACGGTGACAAGCTTGGTTTTCTTACTGGTGCCACACCTACACCTACTACTACCTCACATGAGTATGATGCGTGTGCCACTACCAATGAGAAGGTGAAAAGCTGGTTAATTGACAATATGACTCCCTCCATCATTAACTGCTATTTTTCGTCTCCACACTGCTGCTAAAATATGAGATGCCTTGCACCATACCTAGTATGATGATTTGAATTTTACCCACATTTAAGAGCACCACCACCTATGTTTTACCACTAAACAAGATGGTCGACCTCTTTCTGTCTACTATAATGAGTTGGTGGGATGGCACGAGGAGCTTGATCAGTGTGTTGCTTCTCTTTCTACTATCATGGCCGGTGTCTTCGATGAAACCTCCTACAAATCTATGCTCCAGGTTCACATGTTCTTAGGAGAGTTGAATCCTGAATTTGTTCAAATCAGAGGCGAGCTTCTACGATAAGACGAGATGTTAGGGCTTGACAAGACATATAAATCGACTTTCCTGTTCCACTGATTCTGTCTAACCAACGGTCATGACCAACACCACCATCACCCTTCCACCATCATAGCTAGCGTTGTCGCTGGAAGTCCAAGCCGTTGTAGCCAACCAGTGTTCGGGTCCTCCTCCAGGTTTTTTAGGTCCTTCGAAGTTTGGTGCTTGTCGTCCTAATCCCTTTGCTAATGTTGTATGCCAGCTTTGCAAAGATAAAGGTCATTCAAAGGAACGCTGCTTTGCTACTGTTGGCTATCCAAATTGGGGGAGAAATTGTCCAGGAAAGACCATTGTTGTTATTGATTCATCATCTTCTTCAGCTTCAGCTCATATAGCTGAATCAGGTACAGGGGCAAGGCGTCATCTTTCTCAACATTATCTCAGAACAATACTTGGATAATTGACACTGGTGTATCTTATCATATGACTAATTTATGCCCCAATTAGAGTCCTGCTAGGAATGCATGGGATCAAATTTTTACACCAACTGGAGCTCTTTACTTTGTGACTTTTATGATGAATGTATACGCATGACTTGAGTTTCTTTGATGACTTGCAAGAGTGAGGTGTTTTCTCGCTTAATTAAATGAATTCCATAGCATGGTTAGTATTCATCATCAACAACAGATCTAACTTTTTCAGTCTGCCAATGATGGTGAATATGCCAATGGCACCATGTCTACCTACTTAGCCTCTCATGGGATTCATCACCAAACCTCTATTGTGTATACCTCTTAACATAATGGTTTGGCAGAACGCAAGAATAGGCAATTACTGGAGGTTATTCATGTTTCATTGTTAGGCATGAATATGCCTCGTTCTTATTGAGAAGTAGTTGTTATCTCTGTTGCATACTTGATCAACCTTTCTCCTTCTCGTGTTAATGAGTTCCATAATCCATACCAGAAGTTGTACGAGTTGTTGTGTGTCCCTTCTCTTCCTAATCTTGAGTATTAGGTATTTGGTTGTATAGTATATATTCGTATTCACAAGCTACTCCGTGGTAAACTTGATCTTTATGCTTTGAAGTATGTCTACATCGGATATGCTAAGTTCCAGAAGGGGTACCATTATTATGATCTTGTCACGAAATGGACTCATGTTTCTCTTGATGTATCGATTAGGGAATTCAAACCATATTACTCAGGGGAGTTTCAAAGTCTTTCCTTCAAGGAGAGATGATGGGAAGGAAATTCTCTACATTTGGCTAAATTTGACGAACTAGAACGATTGGAGACATAGTTTGGAAATTATGCATCAATTCTAGCATCTCCTTTCGACAGGTCGAATATTTCTCTCGAAGTAACAAATACTTGGACTGTGGTGCGCCCACCAAGTTAGTTACCATACTCTCAAAGTGATCAATGTAGTAACAAAACCACATTTTCACTATATTCATAGTACATATGTCAATTTTTCTTCCGTGAAACATTATGTTGATGACGTGTCTTAAACAACACTTTGATTTTTATGTTAAATGATAATTATACCCTTGCAAAATTGAATTATTACTACATTTGTCACTTCCTCATTTTCTCTTAAATATTAGTCTGTAAAAAACTCTGCTAAATTTGCTCAAATCGGCACGAACCTACCGTTGAGCCCCAACTTCAATCCTTCCTGAGAAACCCGACCCACACTTCGCCGATCAAATTCATTCAACATCTAGCATGAACCTAATGTCATCCAAACCCAGTTCACGAAACACCACTAATTAAAGCAGGCACAATCTCAAGTAACATATCTATGTGCATCAATCCAATATTTCCAAGAAATCTACATCTAAACATGGTTCAAAAAGGCGCTAGGCGGTGAAGTTACTGCCTAGCCCCTAGCCGAGTAGGCGGAGATTAATCGGATTATAGGTGGATTATTATTTTAAGAGAAATTTGCTAAAGATGTCACTCATGTTTGACAGTTAAGACAGATTGGTCACTCATATTTGACAAATATCGGATTGGACACTCATGTTTGACATTTTTATTCAAATTTGTCACTTTGTCCGTTTTGGATGTTAAAAATCACATATGTAAACACACGTGGTTTACTTAAATGCATTTTTTTGTCCTTGTCATGCTAATAAATTAACTTATATGCACTTTATAAATAAAAGAATTTTTTTTAACATCCAAAACGAGCAAAGTGACTAATCTGAATGAAAATGTCAAACATGAGTGACAAATTCGATATTTGTCAAACATGAGTAACAAATCCGTCTTAACTGTTAAATATGAGTGACCTCTTCAGCAATTTTCTCTTTTTTTTATGTTTTTAATTAATTATATAATTATTTAGTATATTATACATATATATAATATGAATTGTAATGAAAAAATAATAAAGAAATGTCATCAAACACGTTGTCTTCAAGTTCTCTAACTTATCTTTTCGTCGACTCTTCAACATTGTCATCTCCAATCCGAAGTAAAACAAAAACTTAAATGCAAAATGTTTAGTTTTTGCTCTTTTTGAATTAGGCAGGTTAAGGCGGCCGTCTAGGCATATTAGGCGGGCAAGGTTGCCACCTAGGCGGAGGACTTCCTAGGAAGATGGCCTAGGACAAAATTTAGGCTTTTTTGTTGTTTTCTAGGCAGACGCCTTTTTGAACATTGCATCTGAACACCATCAAAATGGTTCCTTCAAGTAGATGCTCTCTTCCCCATCAAACCCGGCTTGTACCTTGTCAACGCTGATGGCCTTGTCTGACTCAATTTTGACGAGGCAACGTCAAAATCAAACACCGGTCGATCGCGAGAAGCAAACCCCAAAGTCCTCTCATTGTCAAACCCATTTCTCATACCTTAAAAGAACTCAGAACCCCATAACCTAAATTTAGCAATTATGAAACAAACTAAGATTTGCAATTTTACAGGGAGAAATTTGAATGAGAAGACTAAGAGTTGGGTCCTTGGTGAAAAACCTCAGATTTGCCGATGATCTATGTGCAGAGATAATTTGGGGGTGCCCAGAGGAAAATTTTGGTGTTCAAAGAGAAAAAATGACGACATTACGCTTTTTTTCTGAATTGCGCCTATGCCACATCATTTTTTAAACGGATAATTTGGAGACTCTAATTTTATGAAAAAATTAAAATCCAGACATCACATTGATAACTTTATAAGTTCAACAACTTTCAACATGATTGAGCCAAATTACTCTTTAGTTTCTTTAGTTAATGAGAAAATGACGATCGACTATTACGGCAGAAAGGCAGAAACTGTTCTTCACAAAAAAAAATATCTTTCGGTTAGTGAAGGTTCAAGGATTTCTAATAAACAAATAATGAATAGAATTATGAGTGGTACAAAGCCTATTTTACAACCTTTTTTTTTCCAACTGTGACGTCTGAATCTATAACCATGACCCCACAATCCACATAATTCACTTTCAAGTCTAACACTTGGCATTCTAAAGCAAAGCCATAATTCATGCCTCAGCTAGTTTTAAGCGAGGGACAATGTTCATCGACTGGAGTTCCTGGAAGCAGCATTAAACAATTCAAATGTAATTAAATTATCACAGAACTGCGACATGTCTGGCAACTTTTGAGGAGCTAATAGGAACTCGAAAGAAAAGAGGAAACAAAGTAAAATGGGATAGTATCTATCGACTGGGATAGTATCTATTAACTGTGTACATCAACATATGCATGTGCACTACAATGCTAGCTGTAATAGCTCTGTTACGAGCAATCTCTCCATAGACAAGCCATAAGTGATTCACTCAATAAGTTCACCGGTCTTTAGGTTTCAATGAGTTTCATTATCAGGTTGTATTACTGGCCTCAACATAGATCAACATTACCAAGTGTACTTTTGAAATGCATAAAAAACATTATACTGACAATTTATAACTACCACATCTCCCTACATATACTATCTGCCAGATTCCGTCAAAAAAAAAACAGTATCTGCCCGATTTCAAAATGGTCTTTCTCAGATAGAGCAAGAGAGTGATATTAATTGCCAAGCTTTACCTGAATCAAGAGCTTGCAAGCATAGGGAAGCTTCATAGTCGAAATGTTATCCCCATTTTTACAAGAAGAACAAATTCCAGCCTTCGTCTTATGGTTGTAATAACCTAACAAACCACACACCCTACAAACCTGCAAAGAAGGAAAATAAAGTTCGTATTACTTTCAGTAGATCTCAAAGTTTCTGTCTTTTCAGTCTATTTCCGTGGCTGAAAGTATTATAATAAGATATTTTCTAGAGATCATGAACATCATCAAAAGAAATATAGACTGCTTCAAAAGATGGCTTTTACGCATTCTGCAAGATTTAACAAAAAACCACAACATTGGCAAATACCTGAACTTCAAATGGATCACTAGAGATCATGAGGCGCTCATATAGCAGCATGCTGGCACCATAAGCAATCAGGCAATCACGTTCCATTTCTCCTACTCGTAGTCCTGGTTTAGAAGAATATCATTAAAAACAAAGTGAATGTGTAATTTGAGATTTAAAACTGACAAAGTAGATCAATGATAAAATTACAACCTCCATTACGAGCTTTTCCCTCCGTCGGTTGTCTAGTTAGACTAACTTTGGGACCACTACCACGTGCATGCATTTTATCTAGTACCTGAAAGTTAAATTTGAAAAACTTCAATAAGCTGTACAAAAAGAGCTGCATTATGGAATACCAGTTTCTACGACAGTTGATGCATTATACAGTGAAAATAAAATATAGTTGATGCAATAATATTTGCAATCAGGAGCGTTATGGATAAAATGGAGAAAAGCTAGTAGTTGTTACTTGTTAGTAACGCAAAGATTGTGTAGATGATCTAGTAGGGATGTGTACATGGGAAAAAAAAAACACGTACATTTTTCTTGTTTAGGCTTTAAAGAAAAACTCAAAGCAATGGAAAATATAGCTTATCTAAAGGGGAGGAAGGACTGACTAAACCATACGGATGTATAAATTCATGGTTTAATGGAACAATGAGAAATACTCCTACAAATGAGCTCAGACGATAGAATAATATAAAAGAGAGAAAATTTGATAACTGATTTGCCAAGAAAACAAAAAAGATTTATTTCATTCCTCCCAGTGAAGAAAGGAATATGAAAATACCAAGATCGAACATATGACTTACATCCATAGACTGATATTATAATAATCCTTTGTTTTCACTGAAAAAAACAGTACAGTAGATCCCAAAATCACAGAAACGTACATAAGATAGATCCTGTTATTTCAGAAGACTCCATTACAGACTTATGGTGTAGTGGATGGTTGCTGTGATGACAGTCAAGAGTACACAACTACACGTACTCAAACAATCACAGAAACAGCTACAAATGAAACACATAATTTCATGCAAGTAAACGGAATAAGAGAACAGAGACTAAAAAATGAAACTAACCATGTGTTTAAGCTTCTGGTAGTATATTGGTCCCATGAAAATATATGCTTGCAATGGGCAACCTGTGATACCTGGAGTTTATAGGCACATATATGCATAATTTCATTACAAATGCTAAGTTAAGAAAATCCTGCTACAACTTGAAATAAAAGGAAATGACCATACTAAAACGCATCACTACAAAATTGTGAGATAATTGTTCACGCTCTGCTCTGAAAATAAATGGAAAATACTTAGGTTCAAACTAAGTTTGGATACCATTGTTCAAACTACTTTCATTTATACAACTTTACATTTGTGATTTTATAATCGAGACCACCTATCTTATAGACCATAAATTGAAGATCAACTCAACAAAAAATGAATCATAATAAAGATCGTTTGGGTATCTAATTTTATTAAATAAATAGGCGGTTATTGTGAATTAAACATTACATTAACAACCGTCTATTTGTTTTGCAAAATGTAATGAGCAAATGATCTCTGATTTGATCAAATTTTTGTATACATAATCCTTACGAGGTAAATTATATGTTACGTGGTCTCGATTTTAGAAGTCACAAATCCAAAGTGGTATAAATAGGACAAAACTTGGGTCCAAACTTAATTGGATGCCAAGGTCCAAACTATTCTCATTTATACAAATTTCGGTTTGTAATTTTACAATCGAAACCACCTATCTTATAGACTATGGGTTGAAGATCAACTCACCTAAAAATGAATCAAAATGAAGATCGTTCGGGTATCTAACTTTATTGAATAAATGGACAGTTATTGTGAATTTTGACATTACATTAACTGTATATTTGTTTTGCAAAATTTAATGAGCAAACGACTTCCGATTTAATAAAATTTTTGCAAACATGATCATTACCAGGTAGATTATATGTTAGGTGGTTTTGATTATAAAATCACAAACCGAAATTTGTATAAATAGTAATAGTTTGGACCTTGGCATCCAATTGAGTTTAGACCTAAGTTTTGTACATATAAATGGGAGTAGTTTGGACAATGATGTCCAAACTTAGTGTCGACCCAAGTTTTTTCCAAAATAAATTCCACTTATAGAAAAATACACACTATCTTATTCATCTAAGCAGCTGCCGAAACAAGTGGCCAAGTGGGCATATCTAAGAGTCTCCTAACATCGCAAATTTACACAAAAGAGAAATATGTTCACGCTATGTACTGAAAATACACTATCTTAATCATCTGAGCAGCTCCAGAAACAGGTTGGCATATCTCTTAGCATTGCAATCTTCTAAAAAGAGTTGGAGCATATATATGTGATCATTAAATGGATTACTGAAGAAAGAAACCTGAGTATATAAAGTCCTTGCCATCGTAGCAAAATCCCATCCTCACAAGGGTTTCACTATCACAAAAGAAATGAATGATTTTAAGGAAGAGCTATCTGAAACAAAATCAGAATAATACTTCAAATCACAGATTCTATAAGCACCTTATAGCCTCAACCTTGTCTGCATGACCACTTGGCTCACCAAAGGCACTACCATAATGAAACCTACCACATGAAACTCCTGCTTTACCGCCAAGAAGCTCAATCATCTTGCCCACCGTCATTCGACTGAAGATTAGACCAGATAACCAGAAAAAACATAACACATATGTCAATTATACATACATTGTGATAATTTTAACAATGTCAATATACATTGTACTTCACAATATAATTTTGGAAAACATATCAGTTCACTTGCCCTAAAGACAGAGACATAGGTAAGTTGCATTTCTAAAGTACAAATATTTCAGTGAATTCTATAAAGTGACATATCACAGCATAATCTGAGGTGAGATTCCTAAATCCTCCTTACATTATACTAGAATTTACACAATACAATTTACCGACTGATGTGAGATATTAACCTACATAATTATTTGGGTTTACTAATTTGCTTTGACTTTTCATGCTGATATTCGTTTATCTTTATTAACTTTATCTCTTCTGCCAGGATCTTATCCTATCCCCTTTGGCCCACTGCAACAATAAAGTACTCCAAGAAGGTATGAAACCACGAGAAGTACTTCCTTGCTCATCCCAGTCCAATATTCCTACATTCCCCTTATCTTCCTCTCCGTATGTTCAAAATTAGTTATAGATCAACTTAGTGATATTTGAAGTTAATTCTTCATTCTCTTGAGTTGATTGGCACAAGATGTATAGAACAATGAAATTTACGGTACATAAGTCTAATAACAGAAATAACAACCTTGGAAATCCATGAGGATTCATAATTAAATCAGGGCAAATGCCACGTTCGGAAAATGGGAAATCTTCCTGCTGAACAATGGTACCACAAACACCTTTCTGCCCATGTCTGCTACTGAACTTGTCACCAACCTATATGAATTAACTAGTATTTCAGAGAAAATCCTCAAAGTAAACCACATATATTCAAAATGACAATGATTCTGTTACCTCTGGTCGACGGGTATGGCGCACCAATGTTTTGATACATAAATTATTATGATTATCAGAAAAGAGAGCTACTTTATCAACCACGCAAGACTCTCCCTCAGGTCCTTTGTATCTTTGGAAGGCAGGTCTATACTCACTGCATGTGGAAAAGAGAGTAGTTATGACAATAGTACATTATTCATTGGGGACCCCCCACTGAGGCCAACATAGGCTTTCTCGTTATATACATGACCATACAGTAGCCCACCTGTCCTTTAATCCCGATCTGCATTTGTCCCTCGTGACCATAGGGACCTGTTTCTTTATATATATGTCATTTGATCTAATAATTTCCCCAGGTGCAGCAATACCATCATCGTCGACAACCTACAGAAAGAACATGTAATGCAAACAGAATAAAGATGAGTTTTACAAGTGAATACAACACCACCACCTGAATATCAATGTGGAGAAACATTACAACACTAAACAGTAAAAGTTAATCCTGAAAAACTGACTGTAATTCAAAGGGATACTTTGTAATTCACATACAGATTAATAAGGTAAAATTGACTATGAAACCCAATCAATGACCATCAACACCTACTTAAACCCAAATCCTATCTCCCATACCATATTAGTCTGCATCAATTACCAGTGCAAAATTATAACCTGAATTAAAATGATTCCACATGTGGGAACTAAAACTATGTTCAATATTTCATATAAGCAATATTGGTCAGGTAACCTATTCAAAAAGGAATGAAAAAGGGCTAAGATGCAAGACCTAAATGAAATATTTCCTTTTCACATATCACAACAATAAGAAATATGAGCAGCAAAATGTGCACTTGAAAGCATCAATAAGATATGATAATTGGTCAGTGATGAGATGAAATGACTTGGATTACCCGCATCTTTCCAGAATCAACTTCATCTTTGGTTGGCCTAATTATTCTGTCTTTTGTGTCATTGCCGTATGATTGATTGGTGGAAAGAAACCTGCTCAGAGAACATCTTCAATAAGCAACCCATATATATGTAATAGTTGAGCAACCAACAAAGTACAGAAGTTGTGACTGATTTATCAGTGAGACAAAGTCACAAACTAAAATGAAGTTCCATACTTTTTCATTAGTATGCAACGACCAAAACCACGATCCAGCGAAGACTTGTTCATGACGATTGCATCCTCTATGTCATAGCCACTATAACTCATTACAGCAACAGTTGCATTCTGTCCAGCCCCAAGTTTGTCAAAGCCCACCTGAAAAAAAATGTGATTATCATCGACTATACCAGAAAAAAACACCCATAGATAGAGCATACCAACCAGCTCAATGGTCTTTGTTGTCAACAATGGTCGTTGAGGATACACCAGTAGGTAGAGCATCTCCAACCGACGTAGCTACAAAATAAAATAAATTGAATTGAAGTTGTGCCATTGCATGCAAGAAATCAAACTTAATACAAAGTTGTATAACCAGATCATGCGAGGAATTGCAGGAAAACAAAAAATGCAGTAAATATCATAAAAGAGAATGTAGTACAAAGTCAAACCCATAAAAAAAATACACACTGAATACATAACATAAACAACAGACAGAAACAACAAGCACAAATATAATGAAACTAAATTAGTCATGTATACCAATCAGAGGGAAGTTATACATATGACTGATATTTCTAAGAAATGATTATATATTGTAGAAAGTTACATAATAAAATCACACTGAAAAGATCAGGGATGTCAACAGATATATGGGTTGTGTTGTGATGTAGGACAAATGACATATAATGTAGGAACGGATAGAAACTACCAGCTTCACACCAGTCTTAGGAATGACTCCTAGACAGAGTGCCAGCCTCAAACCGGCCCTTGGCATCACACCAAAGATGCCTTGGAATCATTCCAAGTTAACCCATGTATCAGTCTCAGTGTCTCACCCATGAGCAGAAAATCTCAACCTAACTAGGCTTCACACCCAAGCTAGCAGATAAACTATAATGTCCTCATCATTCTGTGTTAACAACATCCTATATATGCATATATATTTATAACGTCTTAGCGACCAATTACAAAATGGCCTATTTTGATGCTCGTATATATAATATATGGAGTATTGGACTTCTCATTCTTTGTTTTTTTTTTCTTTTTTTTTTTCTTTTCTTATCAAGAAATTCGAGTACCACTACAGTACCAGGAGTTCAGTCCAGTATAGAGAAATTGTTCACTCACTTATATAAAAGAAACAAAAGTCCTATTTAAAAAAACAAAAGTCCAGAACCAAGAATAAAGACATCATAATAACTATATAAATCTCAATGGTTGAGACTAGAGCATACATAAAGTACATTACCACAACAGGAACACGAAGGCTTCTTTAAGCGCATTAAAAGAAGTGTAAAATGTCATGATCGACTTGCCTGGTTATACGCAATATTTCCCATTGCTTGCTTCCCCATTGCACACTATTATAAAGAAAATGAATCATCGAGGTTATTTAATTGGAACTTTGAGTCGACCAAAAAGAAAGAATTCTCAGAGAACGTGAAGAAACCTGGTAGGTATTTCTAGGGGACTGATTGTGATGAGGATATGGAATTAACCCAGCGATTACACCCAAGATGGTGAAAGGCTCTATTTCAATATGAGTTGTTTCTGCTGTTGCTTCGTCTTCATATAGAGCAATCTATAAAATGACAATCAGCACACTTCAGTAATTGTCTCTGATGTACCCATTCCAATATGAAATTTTTTTACAGGGAACCAACCAAAGCATTGTTCTGCTCGTTAACATCCAGGTACTCGATCAGCCCGTCACTTAGAAAATCATCAAAAGTACGAACACCAGCCTTAGAAGAAAATGGAGACAGAACATCAGCTCTAGTACAATCTCTCTTTTAGACAGAAAAGTAGACAATATGTGTACTTACATTTAATTCCTGCATATGATATTCTTTGACTCTTGATATGCCCTTGTCAGCAATAACTAATGGCCGACAGACTCGACCACCATCAGAGGCAATGTAGACACAATGCTGATACAATTTTCAATTCAGTCAGGTAAACAAGTGCACAAAAGAACTTTTATTAATAATAAGATATTACAAAATAGGCCAGCAGAAACATAGTGAAGCAAAAATTTGACGAACTGACAGCCTGACATTTAAAAGATTTTACTCTATCGTGATAAAGATAGATCAAACAAATCATACTTTTCAGTCACATTTATATCATATGGCATTTTACATGCTAACAGTTTTACATCAACATTACACTAATTACAGCTATATATTGAATAAAGATTTTTTTACATTAAAGGTTCCTGTGATTCCATATGCCATAATAGATACATGCATTTACAGTACCAATAAATTTTGACTAATACAGATGATTCTTAAAATAATACAAAAAACAATGGCTAGTAAAAAAGAACAGGACATCTCAACTTACATTAATGCGCACTTTGTAGTGTATAAGTTATGTTTTAGTAATGGCATCTTTTCGCACATGTTAAATGGAAAAAAAATCCAAATTCTAAACACACACTAGTTGTGAACTTGTTAATTACCAACAGAGCAACTAAGTGATCATTCACAACTGGGCAAAATGTACAACCATGGACCTCTTGTCCACATTTTTTTGTTTTATGATCTCTTGTTGAATGAACACATTACGTTATAAAGATTATAGAGAGAGAGAGAGAGAATGGAGAGCTAACATTATAGCTAGTTCATCGTTCTAAAGGCTCTTTTCTATTTAGCGTATATTTTGTTTGCCCACTCTTTGGCTAATTGTCTAACCAATTTATTGAGGAAACCATTAAGTTCAATTAATGTCATTACATCTCTATTTAATAAGAAGTAAAAACAAAGGCATTAAAAAAGACTGATTAGTTGATGTGAATTACGCACGTAACATTACTTGATGTGGTATAGGCATCACTCACAAAAGACGACCGAGGACACATAATTTCATTTAGGTGAAAAATTGCATCCACTATGCTGCAGCAGACACGTGAATAAGTAGGAGAGGAATAACCAGAGTAACATCACAATGTACCTGCTTCTCATTGACGAAAACACTAACAAACTCCCCAATTTTCCCAGCTCTACGCAACTTTCTCATTGCAGTGGCGAAACGCTGAAATCATTGATTATATTAAGGTACAGATCACCAATAATGTGCCCAAATAATGCCGCCAAGTCACTAATATATGCACATCTACGCAACATCTGCGAAGTATATATCTGTGTATCTATATTATATCAAAGATAGGTATTACCTGCGGCTTCCTGTGCTTCCCAAGGATGTCCCCATTGAATAAAACCAGAAAAGAGTTTGGTGTGTGAAGCTCCTCTGCTGATAGTGTTTCCAAATCTTCGACGCCCAAGCATTTGCACTATACCGTAAAAATAAAATAATAAATTATTTTTAACACAAAGTATGACTACCCAAAAAGCGGGAGGCATAACATGGGAAATAGCGCTACAGATTAGAAATAAACTGACTCTCTTTCTGAAATATATAAAATATAATGCATGTACTTCCAAAAAGTCCTGACATATAATCTTGCGGGAGGACATTAAACCGACTCACTTTCTGAAATAAGCTTTAGTTCAATAATTTCAGAAATAAATAATGTAAAACTAAAAATGCTAGCAATTCGTCATTCGAAAAGAACAAACTACCCATCTGTAGAGAAAAAGGTTTACTCCAAACGTCCATGCAACTACTAAGTTGTGGAAATTCTTAGGTACATAAGGGAAGGGGTATGACAATTTTTATTTATCACTTTAGAACAAATTTGGCAGTCATTGTGGTAATCCGAGTTACTATTTGTATAAATTTTAATTCTATTTGAGATAATTACTTTGCTTAGAATCTTAGAGCATCTCCAACAGCTTCTCTATATATTCTCTATTATAGAGAAACAAAAATCTCTAAAATATTTTACCTCTAACTCCAACAGTCACTCTATCTTATATGCTATAATTTCTCTTATAATTTAATGAATATAAAGAAAAATTTATATTATGAAGATATTAATTAGGACAAAAATGACATCCAACATTTACCAAAATGTTGCACCCAATACGTTTACCAAAGTGACATCCAACACGTTTATCCTCTTTTTCCCCACTCTTTAGGACAAAAAACAGTCCAACAACAATGTAACACCTTATTTTCCAAAAAGATGTGCTGAACAGATTAGTCTTGTATCTCACGCATTTCCAAACTCCGTTTTGTCAGATATGCGTATCCGAGCATATCTGATGTACCACTACATACGAGTCATCTTTTCTACATCCATGTATCACAGCACTTCACCTCTAAATTTGTTATGCAAAATGATCTTGGTTGACTACTTTGACAATTACATAAACATGTATGGCCATAAGATTTAGAATGAATTATCCTCATGCAATTGGACGTATATAATGAACCATCATATCCTGATTATGTAATAGTTGAAACAGAACAACGAATTCATGGATGCATAACATTTTCTGACAAGGAACATACCAGAGATATTAAGGGACTCTCCTCTTCATCAGTTGTCACATGAGCCATCAGGGCCAAGTTTTTAACAAGTCCACAAGCTTCACCTTCTGGAGTGTCACAAGGGCAAAGCATGCCCCACTTCATCAAACATCATACAGCATACCCACAAGTAATGTGAGTACAAAGATATATTCGGGTAGCCATTCTCAAAAGTACACTCATTTTCAAGAAGTGGACAGACATTGCACTTACCTGGCTAGGTTGTAAGGCTCTAGGTCCACTCTGTTTCCGTGACTTCTCAAATTGTGGTTTTGTTCTAGTCATATGGCCAAGGCTCCCTATAAAGGATAACCGAGCTAGCACCTGTTTTGGGAGGCGTCCATCAATTTACACATTTAAATGAAAACTGAGGACCGTATGTTGAGAGCATAACCTTTGGTAACAATAGATATATTTTTTTATCAAAAGCAAACAAATTTGAGGATATAGAAAAAGGACCAAAGAAGATGGATAAAAAGCACGTCTGATGCATATCCTAAGCCCCTATTACAACTAGACCTACAATTAGATACATGGAGAATGATGGAGAGAAAACCTGTGTCATGCCTGTCCTGTGCATCCTAAACCGTTTGATATCAAAATTTCCAGTAGAAAGAGTTCTTTCAAGGCCATGAGTAATACTCTCTTTACGTATGCACTGCAACCAAAAAGAAAAGGAAAAAAGACCAGGATGATATTTGAATTTTGTCATACAACCTGTTTAGAATTATAGATTCTTATTGTAAATAGATTACTGCTGCATACTAGTCTCATACAGTATAGAGGTTTCCCAAGTCAAATTTACTTGTTGTATACATCAGAGTAAGAATCCGATACACGATAGGAAATAACCAGAATAAATATACGGAAGGAACTGGTCTTGGAAGTGAATTCAAGAGCTGGATCACAGATATTTACTTAGATAAACGAAAATTTTGAGAAACAGCATAAAATTTAAAGGTAAAGGTTCTGGCAGCTCCTTGATGTAAAGGATCAGTGGCTACCCACAGGTAAGAGTTTGAAAATTGTGGTCCTAAGACTGATATGGGTTATTGTGAAGAGATCGTTGCTTGAAGGGTGTTCACCGTATGGTGACTGATGAGGTTAAGTGTAAACAGGACATGTTCTACTTCAATAAAGAGGCTCGTCTAGTTATACCAAAATTTGTAAAGGATCTGTAGCTTCCCACAGGTAAGAATTACATAATTTGTTGTTCTAAGACTGATATGGCTTTGTGTGAAGACTCTTTGATTTGGTGTTGGTATGGTGACTAATGAGCTTCAGCTTAAATAGGACAGGTTCTACTTCAATAGAGGCCCGTAGAGTTATACCAAACTTCCAGACCCCGTATGAAACTGGAAACAATAAGTCACATGAATCATAACACCACTAAAGCCTGAGAAATTTTTTGTAAGCCTGCTGGTAAATTTTCTTGCAAATCATTCCGCAGTTTCTTTAATAATGCTGGATCAGACCCGATCTTTGCTCCTGCCAAGATTATCTGGAATGTCTAGCTTCCCACTAAGGTGAAGATTTTTGGGTGGCTTGAGGCACGAAAGAGGACAAATACCTGTGATGTTCTACAGTGGAGAACACCAGGATGTGGCTTATCTCCTCACAGGTGAGTTCTACGAAAGACTCGAGAGGAAAGTGCTGATCATATTTTTGTTTCACCGTGAAGTGGCTACTTTCTTCTGGAAGAAGTTATTTAGGGTGGCAGGAGTGGACTGGACCACTCCTTCAGAGAGGATTGACTTGTTAAGAGAAAACCCTGTAGCTTTCTGCAGTTGGAAAAGGCCAAAATCTTTTTGTTCCGCAATTGGCATTCTTATGGGCCTCTATTTCTCAGAAGTTTAAACATTATAATCTCTCCTGCATTATTCTACATTGGCAGCAGTTGTTGTATGTCCCTAGGACTTTCTATGCATTACAAGCTCAGCTTCTTGGCCTCTCCCCATGCTGCCTTATGTTCTGTAAGCAGGCGTCATGTCCGCTTCCTAGTATTATGCTTTTAGATTATTCAATCAAAAGCTGTGTTTATTTTTATTTTTTACAAAATAATACACATTCATCCCTCTCTACTCCATCCAAAAAATAAATAAAAAACAGCCTCACATTAGCTTCACTTGGCCCATATACCACTTAAAAAAATCTAGCACTCAAAACGTGGGGATGCCACATAACACGAGTAGACTACTGCACATGTTAGGAACATAGAGAAAATACAGATTTTTAACGCACCACAGCATTTAAAATGTAGTCCCTAAGCTCAGAAGATACTGATGCCAAAGGGGAGTGCCCAATTCCTAAGCTCAGAAGATACTGATGCCAAAGGGGAGTGCCCAATTCCTCATATGTACATCCACACCACCCAAAGATTTTAACCGCACCACATGTCCAAGCATTGCACCCGGGAAAAGGTTGCACCTTTCTCTCAATAACCCATCAAAATAAACTTTTCCCCCCCACCACACTTGTGTCACTCCTCTTCACAAGGATGCAGCAACTGAACAGAGGAGAAGCAGCATATAGCGAAAATTTTACATAGCAAGCAACATACTTGACCGTACTTGGAGATTGACATAGCCTCATACTTAAGTCCCATATTTGGAGAGTCCCTGGAATATAATCCCACCCAATACCCATACTTCAGGAGATGCTCTGGCTTTCTAGATTGCACAAAAGAGCCGTAAAGAGAAAGAAAAAAAAAACTATTGTCCATTAATTTCTTTTATTCTGCCAACTTAAAACCAGCATATATTTTTTAATACCCTCCTGATAATTTATTGTTCTTAATGCACTCAAGAATACTGCTTACTAGAGCTGAAAGTGACCACCCTAGCTTTGGGTTTGAGTTTTTCGAAGTGTTTTTTAAACCTTGAACATTATAGCTAGTGAACTTTATCGAAAAACATTTGTGGTCCCGTTTCGATTTCCTGCTATTATCTACTGGATCAGAAATCCAGATACCATAATTAACCATAATATATTATAGAACACACAGACACACACAATATTGCCATACAGTAAATATATTTCAGATGATACCTGAGAAAAGTCCAAGGGACTAGCCCGACTAGGCTTTGATAATATATTGTCTACGCTCTTCTTCACTTCAGAGATCATTGTCTTGAACAGATCCTACGTCGATCAATTAGAGAAGAATTAGTAAACATAAAAGCAATTAAGAATGAGGGAAGAACCCCAAGGGCAACAAAAGTATCAATAACTCGAAGCATTCTTAGGACAAACCATACTACACAGGTACCTCAAACAGAAGAGAGATAGACTGCCCAGATAGCTCAAGCCGCTTATTCCCAACATAATCCTACAATCAAAGGGAATAAAATCACTTCCTGAAATCAAACATACCTCAAACAAACCTGTCCTCCACAATCAAAAGACAACAGATTCACAATCAAGTTTCAGTCTTAAAACTCAAGACGCTTGGTCTGTCAAAAAATAATCCTAATATCAAAGGAAAGGAGGTGACATTCTTCAGAATCTAAGTGTACCACACACTAGCCTGCACTCCAAGAAATGCATGCACGCTCACGCTCGGAACTTACAACAACCATTACAGTGAGGAGAGCAAACCATAAAATGGTGCGATTTTACCAGTTTCCTTCACTTAAACATCAAGGGTTGACAATGAGGACCATGGACCACCCATATTATAGATCTCACTTCAACTATTGTACATTCACAATTTGAGTCAAACCAAAAATCGTTTGGCCATTTTATTGCAATTTACTCTAATTTCAGCCAAATTAAATCCGCACCATTTTTAAGGTAAGGACCTCCTTAGTGGAGAAGCCTTGCTTATATCTATATTTATATTAAGAAAAGAAGAGCCGTTTTCCCACTTGCCTATTCTTACGATGAAACCCTTCTAAACGAGGTTTATCCACTTAAATCAGCAAACAACCGAATCCTCGGGAATCCAGGGGTAATATACCATCTGACAAGTACGACAAAATATAAGAGGCAAACATTATCTCTACTTTTTCTCTCTGCATATTACTAGCTTCCTATCAACTCACCCACTTTCCTTTATTCTCTCTACCATTAACTAATTTTTTCAAAAAATACAAATAAACCAAAAACAGATTCACGTAAAACACATGCAGAACATGTGTATCAATTTTTTGTCTATATAGCTGTGCTTGCATAAGGAAAGGGAAAACCTTAGATTCAATAAACTCCATGATCATATATGGATAGGTGGTCCCTAGTAATTACCCAAACACAAATCTCATAACTCACAAGATAAGCTCTCCCACATATAAGCTTTTAAAAAATAAAAGAAAAATAGAACATATAATCATCCACCTACACTAAAGACAATACACACCAATTTGGAGAAACATAGGCATAAGGTGTCCTACACCTTCAAGCACAGAGAGACCTCATGTTTATTAAGCTGAAACATTGTATCTAATGGTTCATGTAGCATATTCAATAGTTTCTCCATCAAGAAAGAAGAAATTTCTGTGAATTCTTCCCATCTTTCATCCAAACCAATTAGAATTAACTACCTTGTCATCCATTGCATCCTTATTCAAAATTGCATCCATTATGCGCCTCAACATGACAGCTACAAATATGCATTTTGGACGAAAATTGGATCGGCAAACCTAATGAAGCACAGGAAAATGAAATAACTAAAAAAAATGAAGATCACAGGTCATCAGGGAGAAATAAAGACAGAAAGAAACCTTACCGGAACATTAGCAATAAATATATCTCGAAGAATTGCCATCACTCTACCCTCCTAATAAAATAAGACAGGAATTACACATTATTGAGGAGCTAAACGATGGAACTTTCTGCATCAAAGAGGAAAAATAATGAAATGCTACACATATCAAAAGTAAAGGGAGGACATACATTCTCAGATGAAGGACCATCGTAGCTAGACTTCTTCACCTGCAAGAACAGTAAGCAAATTACTAAATGATATAAACAATCAATTCCCATTTTGTTTGCATTACAAAGGCCATTGATAAAGAATAAAAATAATAGAAATTATAGTACACTTCTAGGCTAGAAGATGTTTTGCCAATGGAACATTTCTGGGTGGGATTCCAAGACTTCTGGGGAAAGTTTTGTGACCATGTAACAGGGCATCTAACTCTGTGGTGGGGATGGTCCTAAAATAAACCGTGGAAAGATATTTGCGACATCATGCTAGGGGAGTCATGTTTTTGGTGTTTTGTTCCGTTGCATATATTGAGTTAGCACTAAAACAATTGTGTTAAATCTTTGTTTACACCCTGAAGTCCTCTACACTTTTATAGGGGGTTAAAGTTTGTCTTGCATCACAATAGAGTGTAACACTTTTTTAGGTCATGAAACCAACTATGGCTCATACAGAAGTACTAGCTGAAGTTACTTTTGGACTCACCCAGATCTTCCAAGTGTGATATCGATGTCAAAATCCCAAGTCATACCAGTGGGAGGGCATTTGGATATTTGATACACAATGCACTTACCTACCCAAAGATCCACATTAACCTATCAATAAGAAAGCACTTTCTTATAATAATTACTGCAATCCCACATAGACAGGAGGCAAGTTGTGCTCTTTTCCAATTTGTAAAGCGGTCTATCCAAAGTGGTAGCTGAAGTTAAATTTGGAGTCCCATCTCACAACTAGCTCACTGGCAATCTGGGATTCAAGTGTTATGGACAATTACATTGGGAAATCAATACAAACCTAACAACAGAAATGAAATAATATGGTTGGCAATGCGCAACAATCTTACTGAGCCTCTGACACAAGATTTGATGAGCGACCTACAACATTTCCAAATGTACATGCACTATTCATCTATAGTATGAATCGTAATGCGGTGGCCAATGCAGGTTATACATTGAAATGGAGGCAAACAAATTAAAACAAAACAATTGGCGTATAAAAAAAATTACGAAAGCTGAGCAAAATTCCAGATTTTCAAGTGGTGATGATAGCTCTATTCAAACCATATCCAAGGAAATACAACATGTACAATCAATATACAAAGTGTATGATACCTTTGATTCAAGAAACAGCAATGCTTGCTCTTTTGTATATACACCTTCCTTTGCACATTCCTGAAAGTATAGTAACATTTGCAAAGGATAAAGAAAAACAGTAAAAATTGCAATATAGATAATTAAAGGCTTGTACAATGTAGTCTTTGGTCTAAGGTGTATATATACAGGTAGGATCTGAGGCAGCTTCCGTGGAATAGAAAGAGTAGTGGCTCAGCTGTCCAATTCTTTAGTGGATATCTAATGGTTCAAAGTCTCCCTTTCTCCCACAGGCACATATCAGGTTGAACCCCACTGCACTCCTCGCCTCTGTTGGAAAATCTCAGATGGATCGACAAAACCAGATCGAAATAGGTAGCCTCTCAAATGCATCATCACCTCCACCAAAATCCATCTCATATAACCATTGACGCTCATATCTCATCATTGTTGCATCCTAATCCTTTCTTCTTTTCCTTTTTCTATTACAAAATTACAATCATCGTTTTTTATTGAATTACTTATTTTGTTAACATCCTGGAGCTCGATATACCTATAAGCTGAAAACTTTGGACATCGACTATGGGTTTTCTCTTTTCTGACAATTTTTGTATTCGATTACATATATCAGAGATTTCACACGTAGCAATTGTCCCATATTTGGTGATTTTTCATGATTCACTCTTTCTTCATACTTCTCTGTTTTGACCCTAATGTTTTGGGTGTGGGCTAAAAGAAGATGAATGTTCTTGTAGAAGATTTTGAGCTTGAACAAGCAAATCTGATATGCATACCTGGGTGTGTGGGATGAAAAAAAATGATGTTTTCATGCCGATTTTGAAATCAAGCAAGCAAAACCAAAGGAAATCATTCTTTTGTGATTGAATAATGTGTACGCAATGATCGACGTTTTGCAGATTCGAGGAAAATGAATTCTGGGTACAGAGAAGACAAGTCAACTGAGAGAGCTATCAACCTGGGTTTTGTTCTTATTGATAAGAGAAAGAGATCTACATGAATATTCAACAGGTTTTAGGTCTTGGATGTGTATCTGAACCGTGAACCGTTTGATGTCCACTAAAAAATTGGACGCCTAAGCATGATTTAGCCCGCACTCTTTTTATTCAGCGGAAGCCCGCCTCTGATCCTGCCTATATATATATATATACACATATATTTACACACACATATAATTATTTTTGAAGCCACTGACTTGAGGTGCCCACCTCATTGGCCTTTAATTAGAGCAAACTAATTTATTTCCGTGTTTTTTATATTTGTTTAGATGGGAAAGCAGCTTTGTGTTTTGTTCTCTTATTTATATAAGATAAACCATCTAGTGGAAAGAACTTCTGTTTACAAGCAACAAGACAACATTTTAAAGAGAAAGCTGATCAAGGGAAGACTATCGTAGTGTTGCAGACAATGAGCATACTGATAAAGGAAATGCTTTTCCTTTGGGCCAAACACACCCAAGGAGCACACCCTAGTAATCGTATACAGGCGGGTCCAATGAACCTTTCTTTTGGGCCTTTGCAGAAACTCCAATTTCATTAAATAAACTAGACATGAAGCACACCGTATGGGTGTGCACAAATTTGGAAATTGATCCGTAAATAATCAACTGGTAATTTTCTCAAGAAAAAAAATGTGGTAATTAATTTTGCAAATACTGTAACTCTGATTTTTTTTTTCTTTTGTGTAGAGAAATCAGGGAAAAGGGATGACAGTTAAGGGGAATACACTATCCGTGTGTGCAGAAAGTGGGGATTGTATAGTTATCAGTTTTGGAGGAAGTTTTTCCCTATAATATAGACTTTTCTTTTATTTTTTCCAACCATTTATATTTTTACCTTTTTAACCATAACTGTTAAAACTGTTTTTAAAGTTTTTAATCTTTAAAGGGTATTATGGTAATAAAAGCGGTTATGGTTGACAAAGCCTGTTTTCTTAATTAATAGTATAGATTATGGAAAGAAAAGCAGAAGAAAAAACAATAGTTCTCATAAAGAAATGAAAAGTTTAATACATTTTCTATACATTAAATAATTTTATATATATATATATATCAAATACTGAACAAGGCAAAATTTGTTCATGCTGGATTGCCAAATCATTACTGACATCAAATTTGAAAGAAATGTCAGGATTACTTAAAAAAATCATTTATACCTCAATAGATGGCATAAGCAGTGCCCCATATCGAGGATCTCTTCCAATCATCTGAACAACTTCTTGATCACTTGTCATTCCCATAGCCTTCATGACAACCATAATAGGAATCTACACAATTTTGGAAAGTTATATAACTAAGTTAGATATGAAAGTTCCAGGACTCAGTGAGTAATAGTTAGATTCATTTTAAATAAAATCTGTCAAATGTACCTTTTTAGAGAATTGATTAAGATCCAAGTAGATCTTCTGTTTTTCCATCTGAACTATAGTTTTGCTCTTTACTGTCTCGGAACTGCTTGTAACAGAAGCATTTACACTGAAACAAAGAAAGAGGAGAAGTGAAGGCAAAGGGAGACATAAATAAAAGTTATATTAATATTACACTTAAAAGCAAAACACTGAACAACAAAGAGCCACGCACTTTCCCTTTTTATCCTTGTCAATAATAATCCTGTTCTTTGAAAGTTGTTCTTGTATCAAAAGCACCTGAAAAGGATTGGGTTCTGTTATTATATATTCTAATAAACCTCTGTGTGTGTGTGTGTGTGGAGAGAGAGAGAGAGAGAGAGAGAGCTTTCGGGCATGCAAGCCAAAATATCAATTTTAATGGGTTCTTTCTTTCTTTAAAGAAAAAATAATAATATAAATAAATAAACTGTTTCAGTTCACCAGATTGACTCCTTCCTACCTATAAGCAGTAGTTCAATAGGTTTTACAGACACCTGATCAAAAACACCTGTTGGACTGGTATCAATTGACCACCGAGAGGGTGGGGAACTGTTTTCGACATCTATGGTCTAGCATCTCAGTTGGCGAATGTGTCATTTTTTACATCTGAAGCTAATATGATCATGCTATGCATCCAAAATATTAAACCCAATCCTTAAAGAATTTGATTTAATTTTTTGCCTTCCTCTGACAAGGAAAAGAAAGGAGAGAGCATGCAAGTTTCATAAGCAGAAAATACACCAACCAACAGATTAGAAAGGCAGTTCTACTCAAATGTTAATGCTTACATCACATAGAAGAGCAAATTTAATTGTTACTACACTTAGTTTGATACTTGGGTGGACTGCTGAGTTTTATTGTTGCGCAAGATTTTACCTTCTCATTTCCCTTGATGACAAAATACCCTCCAGGATCAAGTGGGCACTCACCTACAGGTATTTGTAGTTAATGTTAGAAGAGAGCAAGGCATGAACATGATAACCAGGGGAAAACAATGTTATTATCTAGCTCTAGACAAACCAAGTTTTGCAAGTTCAGATTCAGTTTTTCCAGTTAAGATACAGCAGCAGCTGCGTAACATAATAGGCATTCTTCCGATTTCAACACCTTTCTGCACAGTAAGAAAAATATTTATAAATAAATGTATATATATTATATCCAAATACACTCGGACATATCTTTCCCACGATAGTTACCCTGAGTGCTATCCTCTTTTGATTGTGACTTCCTTCAACGTACTCTACATCTACTTTTATTGGAGCAGAATACCTATAATTTTATAACCACAAGAATGAATTATAGACAGACATTTAAGGAAAAGACCTGTACTAACAATGAAATAAGATGCAATCAGATGAGAAAAAAGTACTCAAGTGTAGCAATAAAATACCATGTACTTGCTGCATTTAAGGAAAAGACTTGTACTAACAATGAGGAGTATCACACCCTGATCCCAACATGTAATCTTCTAAATGATGTAATGTTGTTCAAGAACAAAGAATAATCCTAAAGTATAGAAACTGTGATCAAATGATCAGACCCAAGGGAACCCACAATAATGATATAAAGATGCAAGGAACATGTATTTCTCTAGGAAGTAAATTTTACTTGCACAATGCCTACTAGACAAATTTGACGACTTGAATACTCTAATATAACTGAAGCATGGGTGGGACAAGAATTCAAAATAATTGGGACAAAAATTGCCACAATTTCACATCAAAAGAGAAACCATCCATATCAATATACTCCAAAATGAAATTTATGAATCTAACACGATGTGTCAAACTAAGCAACATATAACATAGATTCCACAACTATTTTGCTTAAACCCAAAAGACCTCCCAAAATGCACGAATCTTAACCTCCAAAATATACATCTAGTCTCCAGTTCATGTGATGCCAAGATATTTCAATGATATTGCTGGTGTCGAGTATCCTAGGCATTCTAGCATTACTGATATAGCTTAGTTGCTTTTCTTTTGGGTCTTGGACCCCCGTTTGTAACCAAAAAAAAAAATATACATCTACTCACTAGAGTTTATTCTAATACTTCCACTCAAGTAAAAGTCCAAATCATTAATCCACTATACACACAAAAGCAAAATGCAATGGATTAGATAATTATCCAAATATATATAAAGGAAAATGGCCGGAATGATCACTAAAGTTTGTCACAATCGACAATTTGATCACTGAACTTTCAAAAATATCAAAATGGTCTCTAAATTTTAAATACATCTGTCGATTTGGTCACTTTGTCCGTTTTAAAAATTAAAAATTATCACTTGCTTTCATTATAGGTATAAGATTTTGAGGAAAAAGCACGTAGCATAAGCGGGAGAAGTGTGAAGACCGGTGAGGAAGAAGAAAAATTGACATCCGAAATGGACATAATGACCAAATTGATATGTGAGATAATAATTCAGTGATCATTTTGATGTTTTTGAAACTTCAGTGACTAAATTGTCAATTGTGACATAGTTCAGTAATCATCCTAGCTACTTTCCCGATAAATAAAATATAGTTCTAGGGCAATCAAATCCTATGATATTAAAATTCTTTTAAGACAGACAAACTGAAAGACAACTTTCATTATTGCAGTAGTGTAGTTGGGAAAGTACAAAAATAAATAAATGAGAATATATAAATACATATACAATGAGAATATATCTACACACATATGTATAATGGTTCTTACGTCCTATCAGATAAGCGACATGTATGCGGAGCAATTTCGTTGGTGACACCATCATTTGTCAGCGAGGGTTTACCAATCTCTATATTAATAAACCTGCACAAATGGACTAGTACATATCAAACTGTCTGAAATGCAAACAATTAAAGAACATATTTAGAAAAATGTAGGGAAAATATGCATCAACTTGCCACACCCTGAGCAGTTATACACCCTGAGCAGTTATAGTGTCAGACAACATGATACTGAAAAATCATCTAGGAAGATCAGGAAGATGGGATGGCTAAGTTACTAAATAACATTGACAACATAGTTTCCCATCTATGCCGAGCAGACACTATCTTAGTTAAGAACATATCTACCCTGTATTATCTTGACAACATGATACTAAAATTTGTGCAACTCAACTATTACCGATTCAAATCACAACCAAATAATTTTGTTTCAGGTGTGAACCAGAGCTGAAATAACAAGTTAACAAAAATATTCAACCTGAGCCAAATGGTTGGATCAACACCGGACACTATTCGATCATTGGCACGCACGATTTTCTTGATCCCCGTGTTGACGAAGTAATTAAACGAGTCCAAATGCTGCTTCACTAACCCTCTCGCCTATACAAAAACCTCACTTTAAATAACAACAAACAGCAATAACAATCACGTAACAGCTTAATATAATATATATATATATAATTGCATATATTATCATCATATATATACTATTGGCAGTTTGGCACGAACCTTAAGAAACTCTGGGATGAGTGCGAACTTGTCTTTGGCAGATTTGATAGGAGCGGCGAGGAGTTCCTTATCAATGTCCATGTGAGTAATACTCTTCCCATAATCAGACCTAAAAACACAAATTGAAATTAAAACCTTAAACCTGAACTAAATTGGTTACGGAAATCTAAAAATTAAGAGGGAAAAGAGAAAAGCGTACTGTAAGTTGTTGTATTTGATAGGAGAGTCGGCCGAGGAGTGTTGCGGGAGGCCCATGGCGGCGGGAATACACAAAGTAAGGGGAGGCTTCGGAAAGTATTGGTTTTAAACCTCTTCCTCTTAAAAACCCTGTGCTTCTTGCCGTTTCTTTTTCTTTCCATCGTCGCAGCTCCGTCAATTGGTCAAAACAAAAAAAAAGGAAAATGAAAAGAAAAAAAAAGTCATTTTAAGGACCTTTCCAAAAAAACTCAAAATATTTTTCCTTGTCTAAAAAAATATAGACCTTAAAAGAGAAAAAAGCTGAGTTTGGAGATCGTGCCTCATGCGCAGCGATATTTCCAAACCTACCATTTTGAAACTCTGCTAGCTATTAAGCAACATCCATACACTGTTTGATTTTTCTATGATCGTTGACGCACTAGTGGCTTCTCCAACAACGTTTGTGTTCTCCACCCTTCTTAAGGAAAGTGGCGGAGGAGAAGAGGCAATGCTTTTACAACATAAATGTGTCCGTACTGATATAGATCTCATCTCAGATCTGGAAAAATTGGCAGTCTCGAATGGTGATTATTCTGAAACAAGCATGGTTCACTCTCTAGTTTGTGCGACCTCGAGCTATGCTAAGGTTCTCAGGAGCCCTATCTCGAAGTATCACATTGCCATGGCTGAAGATTTTGAAATCTTAGAAGAGGATGTGTCCTTCATGGTGGGTGCACATGGAAAAAATGTCTCATTCTCAGACAGGGTTCATTCTAAACTTGATCTAGACCGACGTTGTGTTATAGTAGTGAAGCTCATGGGCAAACTGAACTCTACTACGAGTTATGACATACTAAAAGGACTGAGGAGGAAATGGCTGGTGAAAGTGAGTTGGCAACTCATTGACCTCCCTAATGAGTTCTATATTGTGAAATTCTAATTAGAGGATGACATGGACTATGCTTTGTGTGGAGGACCATGGATCCTAGCTGGTTAAACGTTGGTGGTTAAGAGGTGGAGTGAAATATTTGATCCAAGAACTAAATCCATTGGTTCACTGGCAATTTGGGCTAGGATTGAAGGTTTGACTATGAAATATTTCAAACGTGACCCTATGAGAATGATTGGATCTACACTTGGTGAAGTGGCAAAAGTTGACCCCATTACCTTGAAGCAGGCAAGGGCTAAGTTTGCGAGAATAGGCATTGAGATTGATCTGAGTAAACCCTTCAGGCCTTTTGTTGAAGTGGAAGTTGTGGCTTACCATGTTGTGTACGAAGGAGTGGCTTTAATTTGCCTTGAGTGTGGCTGCTATGGGCATGCCAAGGACAAATGCCCTACCATTTTTCAATCTGAAACTAACACTGAGGCTTCTACTACTATGAATGATGCTCGTGCATCTACTGACTGTATTAAAGAACATTCTACAAATGATGTGATGGATGTTTCGAGTGTCGAAGTTGGTTGTGCAACAATGAAAAAAGAAGACTTTGGTAGCTAGATGATGATCAACTATAAGCCAAAAAAGTAGCCAAGTAATGGCAGTGTTGCTAAGAGTAAGAATGCTGGGGGGTTCTAGAATTTCAGTGCTTAATAACATGGAGGCTGATAATTCAGAGGTTCTGGAAAGGAAACTGATGTGAGAGACAGGAGTTCACCAAAATTTAAAGAATCTCAGTTGTCTGCTTTTCACTCTGCTGATGTAACCAAGAAGAATGGAGGAGTTTCTTATGCTTCTCCCATGAATTGTGGTACTAATGGTTCCAAAATATTTGCGGTACACTTGAGAACATAATGAAGATGGTGTTAGCTCCAATGATACCAAATCTATTCCTAAAGGAGGGAAAAGTAATAATTCTAAAGCTAGTGTTAGAGCTCCCATGAAGGATGTGTCAAACAATGTTGGTGTCAAAACTAGGGCATCTGTTGTTCCCAAGTACCTAGGGGTCATCATTTGGCCCGTGGGCCTCGTGGGCCGGTGGAGGCCCGCAAGCCCGTGGGCTAAAAGCCCGGCCCGGCCCGCCAAAAAGCCCGCAAAAGCCCGCCAAGGTGGTTGGTGGGCCGACCATGGTTTAGAGAGCTAAAGCCCGGCCCGCCAAAAGTCCGTCAAGGCCCGTTAGGCCCGGCCCGTCAAAGCCCACACACATATTGACATATATCAATATATCATTAAATCATTTAATTAATGATTTTAATCATTATACAATTTATACCTATTTAAAGTTTACCTACACACATATTGACATATATATATTAATATATTACATAGTCATATACATATATTTATTGTATTATGTATAGATTGAATATTTGAATTTCATATATAATTAAATTTGTGTATCTATTTTATTATTAAGTCATTATTTAAAGTTTAGCATAAGTTAGGGTTTAGGAGATTAAGATTTATGGTAAGTTAAGGTTTAGGAATTTGAGATTTAGGGTAAGTTAGGGTTACGGTTATAGGATTTTATTGTAATTTTTTTAGGGTTTAGGGTTTGGGGTTTAGGGTTTAGGGTTTAGGGTTTAGGGTTTATGTCCAAAATTCATAAAAATTAGGGACGGCCTACTTAGAATATTATGAACAACCAATCCGACAGTCAATTTTGTAAAGTGATGACACATGATCGATTACGTTTCACAAAAATCTTTCATCGATTCCATATAACTAAGGAATAAATGTAAGAACATTAGTGTGGATATAGAGAATTCAAACGATATAAGAATTTAAAATGTTTTAGAAAATAAAGAAGGCCATATATAATAGTTCACTTTGTAATAAAAGATACCTTACGTAAAAATTAGACTAATCGAAGTAAGTTTAGACGTCGATCAATATAGTTAAACAAAATTTGTGAAATAACTAAAATACACTCATTTTATTTTCCTTATTTTCCTATGGGGGGAGTATGTAAATTGTTTTTTTATGTAAATTTTTTTGACACTATGAGATAGATATGTAATCCATAAGAATATGTGTCCAAAATTTGATGTCAAAAAATTATTTTCTGGAGGGGTAATTTACGTTTCAGTTGTAAGAGTACTACAGTCACATTTGGCGAAATGCATAGATCGAGATCTAAATCAAGTCCAAAATTTATAAAAGTTTAAAGACATTGTAAGAATATTCTAACCAATCAATCTGACGGTCAATTTTATAAAATAATTAAACATGACTGATTAAGTTTCACAAAGATATTTCATTAAGCACTAAGGTGCGAGTCCCCAATAATATATGACATAACTCAATAATATAATCTTCTTCATCATTTATCCAAATAAAAAGTATAGATTTAATTATAATCGTAAAATATGATTTTTTGAATTTATTTTTGTGTATAATTAAATAGAAACACGTAGACTTGTAGAGTTGTAGACAATGTAGAGTATAGATTATATATAAATGATATAATTAAATAAACTAATATACGATCTAATGGTTCAGATTTAATTTTTGATAAATATTCAACGGTATAGATTAACTCTAACATTCTAACCTAACCCTAGCTCTCAGCCTCTCACACAGTCATGTATATAAACTTATAACTTAGAGCCGTTAAGGACTCTCACAGCCTCACTCTCAGTCTCTCACAGTCACAGGCTCACAGCCCCTCTCTGCCCTCTCTCCGTCTCAGTTTTAGATCTCATCTCACAGCTCTCTCTCCCTCTCCCTCCCTCTCCGTCAGTCTCGAGTCTCGACTCTCAATCTCATCTCACAGCTCTCTCTCCCTCTCCCTCAGTCTCGACTCTCGATCTCATCTCACCCTCTCGATCTCGACCTCACCTCACCTCACCTCACCTCACCTCACCTCACCCTTTCGACCTCACCTCACCCTCTCGATCTCACAATCTCACCTCACCCTCACAGATCTCACAGACTCACACTCAGGTGACTCAGCCTCACAGATTCAGCATCTCATCCCTCACAGATTCACCATCTCACAGAGCAGTCACCGAGAGCATCGAGAGCAGTTGGTTAGGTAATAAACACTAGCATACCTTATCTGTATTTGTAGAAATTTTAGTGCAGCACGGCTGTTATGGATCTGGTGATCTAGTTCTGCTCACTTTTAGCCAAAACTGTGGAACCAAACAAAAATAGAAAGAGTTTCTATAATTATTTATAGTGAGAGTGGCAAAAGGATAATGATAAACCCATCCGGCCATCTGTAGCTTCTGCAGATTTATTTGTTTATTTTTCTTGCCGGTGGCCTAGGATGGGAACGTGACAACTGAATGGGGTTGATGGCTCATGACTCATCGATCACAGATTCACAGAAATGTAATCAGTAATCTAGCTATAGACTTATGTTATTTTAAGCTTTATAGCAATCTAGCTATAGACTTATGGGGTTGATGGCTCATGACTCATGGATCACAGATTTACAGTAATCTAGCTATAGACTTATGTTATTTTAAGCTTTATAGCAAAAAAACTCATATTTATGTCAGATAAGATTTGATGTACCTACGACTTGATATTGTATGAGCCAATATGATCCATATTTGAGACTGATATGACTCTGTGCCATGTTCCGAGAAGCCAAATATCTGATATTTCATTATTTCCCTCTACATATGATCCAACATTGGTTAGAGTCTTAAACTAGTTATCTCAGCTCGTAGTGTTTCATTGAGCTTTTTAGTGTTTAAAGGCCATAAACAAAAAATCCGAATAAAAGAGGATCCGAAATACAGCGTACTGCAGAAAAAAGAGGTCATGGACAGCCACCGGCGGCGGAAGATAGAAAAATTGGAGGAGTTTGTAGATGGGCGACTCAAGCCGGACCTTGTTCAAACCATCTCTCAACGGTAAACTAAACACCTCATCTTTGTATTTTTACCATTTCTTTCATGATCTGTAAATACATGCGTGGTAAAGCTGAAGCTGGGTTTTTGCAGGGACAAGGTCTTTGAGAAGCAGAAAGTTTTGTATCCTTTTTTTCCCGTGTGTTTTTGTAGTATTGATCGATACCCAATACTTAAAATGCTTAATTTTTGTGGTTTGTTGAAGTGTTTTGCTTTGACTTGTGTTTGTTTAAGCTCGGATTTGCGGAAGAACATCGAGAATTTGGAGAAGAATAGTGTGACCAGTTTGAGGTCGATGGTCAATCTTGGCTCTGAAGTATATATGCAAGCTGAAGTGTGAGTCGTGTGGTTTCTTTTTTCTTCTGGTGTTCTATTTTCATTGTTGTGTAATCGTTCATGTGGCTTATGTTTATGAACTTCACTCACTATTGTTACATTCTTGGTCATGTATATGAAGCTAGCTTGACTAGCTACTAACATCCTAGATTCACTTTTAGAGTTGGTAGCAGTATTTAAACTTGGTGTTGATATTGTTATCGTAACAAATTTCAGTTCCATGGTTTCTGGCATCTTTTGTGTGCTTGACGCTGATGAGGTTCAATTACTTTGTTTTGTCTCATGATTGCAGTCCAGATACTCGACGCATATTTGTAGATGTTGGACTTGGATTCCATGTGGAATTTACTTGGGCTGAAGCTTTGAATTATATATCTCAAAGAGAAGAAAAGTTAGAGAGGTATAAGTGTTTGTTTATCAATGTTCAGACTTGTTTCTTTCTCGGAAAATTTTCTTGTATTGGAACCAGTTGAAATCTAAGCAATCAAACATAACCACCCTTCAGAGAGTAGGCCAGAGATGCTTGTATTAGAATAGCAGAAATTAGTAAAATTGGTTCTGTTTTGGTAGCTTGATTGTTACTTTTAAAAGTTGATCTTCTTCTGCTTTATCTCAGTAAATAAGCCTAATCTGATGTATTCAATTGCTCTCTGTAGGGAGAGTGAAGATTATACTAACCGCATTGCCTCAATTAAATCCCACATAAAAATGGTATGTTCAACTCAATGAAGCTATTCATTTCTTTTTTACACAATTATCATGCTACTGGAATTGGTGTTTCAATATCAGTCTCTTTTTTACATGTTTGTTGAACCAAATATTACTTAATGTGAAAGATAGAGGTCTTTATAGGCAGATTGTAGCTTTTTCGGATAATGCAAATATATATTGGTTCTAAGAAAGAAATTAAAATGCAAGAATTGAATTAAGCAATTTGAGATTGCGATCAAGTGGGTTCAGCATTTTATTCTCTTTCTAAACTTTTCAATATCAGTCTCATACACTTGTACACAATTATCATGCTACTGGAATTGGTGTTTCTTTGATCCACTTGAACAAGCATAATACTCTTTACTTGTCTTAGTTATGAGATCAATCTTGTAAAATTTGCTCTCAGGTATGTGAAGGGATTCGGGAATTACTGGAGCTTACAGCAGAGAATCGTGTGCCGGAGCTCAACTTTTGACAATAATGATTTGTTCTACTTCGTTTTACTGTCACTTGCAACTGATATCAATGACTGAGATGTGTTGTTTATCAGTTTGTGTTGTATGTTCAAAGTTGTGCTAGGAAAGTAGTATGTGCTGGTGACTGATATATTATAGCCGAATCCCATTTTGAGGTGTATAGACCCCATTGCTTTTTGGCCCAAGTGTTGTTGCAAAGTTTATAGAACAATGACGAATATAACTTTTTGTTTAAAACACTGAACATACTACTTTCCTACCACAACTTTGAACATACAACACAAACTGATATACAACACATCTCAGTCATTGATATCAGTTGCAAGTGACAGTAAAACGAAATAGAACAAGTCATTATTGTCAAAAGTTGAGCTCCGGCACACGATTCTCTGCTGTAAGCTCCAGTAATTCCCGAATCCCTTCACATACCTGAGAGCAAATTTTACAAGATTGATCTCATAACTAAGACAAGTAAAGAGTATTATGCTTGTTCAGTGGATCAAAGAAACACCAATTCCAGTAGCATGATAATTGTGTACAAGTGTATGAGACTGATATTGAAAAGTTTAGAAAGAGAATAAAATGCTGAACCCACTTGATCGCAATCTCAAATTGCTTAATTCAATTCTTGCATTTTAATTTCTTTCTTAGAACCAATATATATTTGCATTATCCGAAAAAGCTACAATCTGCCTATAAAGACCTCTGTCTTTCACATTAAGTAATATTTGGTTCAACAAACATGTAAAAAAGAAATGAATAGCTTCATTGAGTTGAACATACCATTTTTATGTGAGATTTAATTGAGGCAATGCGGTTAGTATAATCTTCAATCTCCCTACAGAGAGCAATTGAATACATCAGATTAGGCTTATTTACTGAGATAAAGCAGAAGAAGATCAACTTTTAAAAGTAACAATCAAGCTACCAAAACAGAACCAATTTTACTAATTTCTGCTATTCTAATACAAGCATCTCTGGCCTACTCTCTGAAGGGTGGTTATGTTTGATTGCTTAGATTTCAACTGGTTCCAATACAAGAAAATTTTCCGAGAAAGAAACAAGTCTGAACATTGATAAACAAACACTTATACCTCTCTAACTTTTCTTCTCTTTGAGATATATAATTCAAAGCTTCAGCCCAAGTAAATTCCACATGGAATCCAAGTCCAACATCTACAAATATGCGTCGAGTATCTGGACTGCAATCATGAGACAAAGCAAAGTAATTGAACCTCATCAGCGTCAAGCACACAAAAGATGCCAGAAACCATGGAACTGAAATTTGTTACGATAACAATATCAACACCAAGTTTAAATACTGCTACCAACTCTAAAAGTGAATCTAGGATGTTAGTAGCTAGTCAAGCTAGCTTCATATACATGACCAAGAATGTAACAATAGTGAGTGAAGTTCATAAACATAAGCCACATGAACGATTACACAACAATGAAAATAGAACACCAGAAGAAAAAAGAAACCACACGACTCACACTTCAGCTTGCATATATACTTCAGAGCCAAGATTGACCATCGACCTCAAACTGGTCACATTATTCTTCTCCAAATTCTCGATGTTCTTCCGCAAATCCGAGTTTAAACAAACACAAGTCAAAGCAAAACACTTCAACAAACCACAAAAATTAAGCATTTTAAGTATTGGGTATCGATCAATACTACAAAAACACACGGGAAAAAAAGGATACAAAACTTTCTGCTTCTCAAAGACCTTGTCCCTGCAAAAACCCAGCTTCAGCTTTACCACGCATGTATTTACAGATCATGAAAGAAATGGTAAAAATACAAAGATGAGGTGTTTAGTTTACCGTTGAGCGATGGTTTGAACAAGGTCCGGCTTGAGTCGCCCATCTACAAACTCCTCCAATTTTTCTATCTTCCGTCGCCGGTGGCTGTCCATGACCTCTTTTTTCTGCAGTACGCTGTATTTCGGATCCTCTTTTATTCGGGTTTTTTGTTTATGGGCCTTTAAACACTAAAAAGCCCAATGAAATTGGTCATCAAAAAGTAAAAGTCTAGAAGAGTGTTGGTTTTACTTTTTGATGACCAGTTTCATTGGGCTTTTTAGTGTTTAAAGGCCCATAAACAAAAAGCCCGAATAAAAGAGGATCCGAAATACAGCGTACTGCAGAAAAAAGAGGTCATGGACAGCCACCAGCGGCGGAAGATAGAAAAATTGGAGGAGTTTGTAGATGGGCGACTCAAGCCGGACCTTGTTCAAACCATCGCTCAACGGTAAACTAAACACCTCATCTTTGTATTTTTACCATTTCTTTCATGATCTGTAAATACATGCGTGGTAAAGCTGAAGCTGGGTTTTTGCAGGGACAAGGTCTTTGAGAAGCAGAAAGTTTTGTATCCTTTTTTTCCTGTGTGTTTTTGTAGTATTGATCGATACCCAATACTTAAAATGCTTAATTTTTGTGGTTTGTTGAAGTGTTTTGCTTTGACTTGTGTTTGTTTAAACTCGGATTTGCGGAAGAACATCGAGAATTTGGAGAAGAATAGTGTGACCAGTTTGAGGTCGATGGTCAATCTTGGCTCTGAAGTATATATGCAAGCTGAAGTGTGAGTCGTGTGGTTTCTTTTTTCTTCTGGTGTTCTATTTTCATTGTTGTGTAATCGTTCATGTGGCTTATGTTTATGAACTTCACTCACTATTGTTACATTCTTGGTCATGTATATGAAGCTAGCTTGACTAGCTACTAACATCCTAGATTCACTTTTAGAGTTGGTAGCAGTATTTAAACTTGGTGTTGATATTGTTATCGTAACAAATTTCAGTTCCATGGTTTCTGGCATCTTTTGTGTGCTTGACGCTGATGATGTTCAATTACTTTGCTTTGTCTCATGATTGCAGTCCAGATACTCGACGCATATTTGTAGATGTTGGACTTGGATTCCATGTGGAATTTACTTGGGCTGAAGCTTTGAATTATATATCTCAAAGAGAAGAAAAGTTAGAGAGGTATAAGTGTTTGTTTATCAATGTTCAGACTTGTTTCTTTCTCGGAAAATTTTCTTGTATTGGAACCAGTTGAAATCTAAGCAATCAAACATAACCACCCTTCAGAGAGTAGGCCAGAGATGCTTGTATTAGAATAGCAGAAATTAGTAAAATTGGTTCTGTTTTGGTAGCTTGATTGTTACTTTTAAAAGTTGATCTTCTTCTGCTTTATCTCAGTAAATAAGCCTAATCTGATGTATTCAATTGCTCTCTGTAGGGAGATTGAAGATTATACTAACCGCATTGCCTCAATTAAATCTCACATAAAAATGGTATGTTCAACTCAATGAAGCTATTCATTTCTTTTTTACATGTTTGTTGAACCAAATATTACTTAATGTGAAAGACAGAGGTCTTTATAGGCAGATTGTAGCTTTTTCGGATAATGCAAATATATATTGGTTCTAAGAAAGAAATTAAAATGCAAGAATTGAATTAAGCAATTTGAGATTGCGATCAAGTGGGTTCAGCATTTTATTCTCTTTCTAAACTTTTCAATATCAGTCTCATACACTTGTACACAATTATCATGCTACTGGAATTGGTGTTTCTTTGATCCACTTGAACAAGCATAATACTCCTTACTTGTCTTAGTTATGAGATCAATCTTGTAAAATTTGCTCTCAGGTATGTGAAGGGATTCGAGAATTACTGGAGCTTACAGCAGAAAATCGTGTGTCGGAGCTCAACTTTTGACAATAATGACTTGTTCTACTTCGTTTTACTGTCACTTACAACTGATATCAATGACTGAGATGTGTTGTTTATCAGTTTGTGTTGTATGTTCAAAGTTGTGCTAAGAAAGTAGTATGTACTGGTGACTGATATATTATAGTCGAATCCCATTTTGAGGTGTATACCATTGCTTTTTGGCCCAAGTGTTGTTGCAAAGTTTATAGTACATAAAATCGAGCTTATCACAACTCACAGACTAACTGGCTAACTTATTGTCATCGCCATCATTATGATGGCATACCTTATATTGAAAACAATATATATATATAACTATATCTGAAGTTATACCCTCCTTCCGCCAGAGCCGCTCTCCCTTTGGCAGTTAAAATAGACCGCGGCCACCGGTGATCCAAGATTATAGTTCTCAGCAAACACTCTGGTGTTAAAATTTTGGCGCCACTGTGGAGCGTATACCGTCTCCCTTCCTAGTTGGCGAAACAACACTGAGACAAAGCGATGAATTCCCATCGATGGCCGTGGGCTTTCATATCTCACAATCTCTTGGCCTGCAAAGCTTCACATATTAACTACAAAGTATACTCAAATCTCTACAAAATACAGGATCCTACGTACTCACCGTAGCTTGATGCAGTTGTTGCCGGAATGTCTGTAACTAACCTGGACAAGCATGCAAAAGAGAAACTCAGGATCAAGAATATTGATGAGGAATTATATTGGTCATCTACATGTACAGCAGGTTGGAAATTACCAATGCAAATACTCCTTTAGGTTTGGGTCACTCGGATTGGGTGCATCAGGATCCACCATAACCTAAGTAGGATTATACAGAATCAAGCTTGGTTCTTAATTCGAAAACGACGAAGATGAATTACTTATATATGCATAGTTTGCATACATATATATGTACAAATTCATATGCAACATTAAAATACCAGAGTATAGAAAGTCCTAAGATCATCTCCACCTATCTCGACTCGAGGTCGGTTGACAATATGAGAAGGTTTGAGCTCACAACCACAAGTAACCACCCTGCTGGTATTACCATAAGTTAACCTCATCGAAACAGACTTTGTAAATGGCTCTAGAACATCTCCTATCACTCTCCCAACAACAAGGGGATCCATGTCCCTAGTCCTAGGCATTGATATGTACCCACAACCCGGCCTTAACTGAAACTAGCAGGCAGTTTCAGCTAGCTAGCTGTTTCTCTGATAATAACTGGAGAGCTAAGGACATCTATTTATATATGCATGACCAGTTAGTTAAGTGGGATGTTTTCCTTGCCTTTACAAGAAGGATTAGATTCTGTAGCTGGAGTCTTCCTTTTTTTATTTATTATTTCTTTCTTTTCTGTAGAAAGTCGATCAAATTATGGCCGGCGATTGGCTTGTGAGATTGTTGGAACTTTGTAGTACTCTAGTCCTACAAAGACAAAGAAGATGTATAAGGATTTCTACTCCTAAATGATTATTTAATAATCATAGATTGGGCATATTACCTGGGGAAGTACTTGAAATTAGAATATGTTTTGAACTCGATCCCTTTTACGTTAGACACAATTGTTCGTAGACAAAGACGACGGTTTGTTCAAAACATCGAACAATGACGAATATAACTTTTTGTTTAAAACACTGAACATACGTCAAAGTGTCTATAAAAGAAGTCTTAAAGATCCTCTTCAATTCACTGAAAATTCAAAATACATCTTCTTTACTATTAAGAGATAAACACATATTGAAGTTCGAGATAAAATTCAAAACAAGAAACTCGACAGAGAGTGGAGGAGGACAGGAAACCCCAGATTGAAGCTGCGATTGTGATGATCATGAAGTCCAGAAGGACTCTAGATCATAACAACGTAATTTCTGAGGTTACAAAGCAGCTGCAATCACGGTTCCTGGCCAACCCAACAGAGATAAAGAAACGTGTCGAGTCCCTCATTGAACGAGAGTTCTTGGAAAGGGACAGTACAGATAGAAAATTGTATCGGTATCTTGCCTAGCGAAATTGCTTGCTTTTCATAGCCTTGATATGATAACTTGTACCTCAATTAGTCAATGTAACATTGTTGCCTGTAATCTTTTCTTAAATATTGATTCGTTGCATTCTTGTACTGTTCACTGTCTACTGCCTAGCTTGTCTGATAAACATTTTACAAGCTGACTATGTTATGTGTGACCAGCGAAAGAGCAATCCATACAGTCCGAACATAAGTGAATTCTCATGAGATGATCCTTGCTCACACTTATGCTCCTTTACATGTGATCAACAGAATTAACTTATTGCTGCAAAGGCTTCAACCGATAAGGCTCCATCAGGTTTTGAAGAATTTTAAACAATGATTTGGAAAATTTCACAATCAACAGGCATTCAATATAGCAGTTGATAGCTGAGGAAGATGGAATGTAATAATGGATCAGAAATGTTGGTAATTCTGTGTATTATTTGATGCAGATCAAGAAGCACAAGATGATGGTCAAACTGAAGTTGTGAATAGAACCTTGTCACTCCTGTTGCGTTCTATCATTAAGAAAAATTTGAAAACATGGGAAGAATATTTGCCACATGTTGAGTTTGCTTACAATAGAAGCATACATTCTGTAACTAAGTTTTCTCCATTTGAGATTGTATATGGTTTTAATCCGTTATCACCATTAGATCTTACTCCTTTACCTTTGCAGGAACATGTGAACTTAGATGGCAAAAAGAAGGCAGAATTGGTGAAGCAAATCCATGAAAAGGCGAGGCTTAATATTGAACGGAGAACTAAGCAATATGTTCATAAAGCCAACAAGGGACGCAAGAGAGTCGTGTTTCAACCCGGCGATTGGGTGTGGCTGCACCTAAGGAAGGAGCGGTTTCCACATAAACGTCTATCAAAACTTCTACCGTATGGAGATGGGCCATTTCAAGTTTTGGAACGCATCAATGACAATGCCTACAAACTTGATTTACCTGGTGAATATAATGTGAGTGCAAGCTTTAATGTTGCTGATTTATCTCCTTTCAATATAGGTGAAGATTTGAGGACAAATCCTTTTGAAGAGGGGGAGAATGATGCAAATCAAGAAGCACAAGATGATGGACAAACTGATCATGCACGTGGGAGTGGATATAAGCATGGGAAGGATGTAGAGCGTGTTCGTGAGCATGGAGCTGAATTTGACCCTTTGTCAATTCCTAGCGGAGCGAGCCAAGCAATTCAAGGAAGCACTTAATGGGCTGATACAAGAGAAGTGGGCTGATTCACTTCAGATGGTAACCACAACAAGTCAAGTCAAAGTTCCAATAAATGTCATCGAAGCTTCCATGAGTGCAGTTGGTGGTTACATAAGTTACAAATCTGATGGTGGAATGTCATAAACAACCAATAAGTTTCATAAACAACCCATAAGTGTCATTTACTTCATCCTTTATTAAAGTTATTGTTAAAGTCTGAAATAGTCTTTAAGTTTTCCATCATTGTACTATAAAAGGAGAGACATCTATCATTGTAGGATCATGTTTTAGAATTGGAAAATATATTGTGTGATCTTTTGTGCTCTTCTTTGTTCTTGAGAGAACTTGTGAACTTATCAAGTTAATCTTGTGGCGTTCAGCAACCAAACTTATCACCTTGAAGCTTGAGAGTTTTTTCGGTGTGGCGTTTGCACCTTTCGTAGTTTTTGGTTTCCATCTTTTATAGGTGAGGGGTCAAGGCTCAACAAATTATGTCTTCGTGATCTTGGGGTTCATATCAGTTACATGGTAAGAAGTCAATTCTGAACTCTAAAGCAATCGAGGTTACTTTACCGTTTACAATATAAGACTCGGGAACTTATGTCCTCAGTAATACCTGATAATGAGGAGGAATTAAAGATCACACAACCAGCTCGAATTGACCAAAATAACAAACAAGCTCGAATAATCTTCCAGAAGCTATGACTCTGAAATGAGAATCCTATTTTGAATATCCGAGAATGTCCTTACATCTGTTCCCCATACCCTGTTATTCAGAAACAAATTAGTATGAATCGACCAGATCACAACTAGTAATTACGTCTATAAGCAGGCTCTCAATCTACTGCAGAATTCAACACAAGGAAAGATCAAAAGACAAGAAAAGGCCTTGTATTTAGGAATTCTTACTTACCAGCAGTCAATTCCAACAACATTGACCCCAACCTTGTCACTTTTCATCATCACCAACATGCACTGCCTTCCCAGCATCCGCTTGAGTTTGATCTACGAAAATCAATGAGTTTGTAAGGGCATATGCACCCATGAAATAGAGAGGAAGTCTTATTTTGAGGAATTCCTCACCCATTTGAGGAATTCCTCTCCAATAGGAAGTCCTATTCATGTTTTACATGCAGCGGTGTCCAAAATATGACTTTCTATTACTATTCATTATTATTTAAAATATTTTCCTTGAAATCGCCATAAACCTTTTTCCACAATTTGTCGACCTTTTGTCGATTTCCGGTGATGGAATTAACACTAAAACGACAATAAGAGATGCTCAATTGTACATCTTCCGAAAGAAGTCAATTTGTTGTCATTTTTTCCACAAAAAACAAAGGATTTAGTGGAAAAATGGAGAGAATGAATTTGTTGTGCACAAATTGGTGTGAGAAATAAATGAAATGAAGGTAATATTTATTGAAAAAATGTATGGGGTCATTTGCAAAAAAAAATTTACAATTTTTTTGGTTTTTTTTTTATAATTATTTCATTTCTGGCCGAAGTGGCCGTTGCATTTAAATATGGGCAGTCGGATGGCTCATATCCGTTCGAAATGGACAGCCCAGATCAACTTAGCCATTGATCTGTTCGTTGCTATGATGCTGCCACGTGTCGCCACACGATTGGCACGCTATTTTTTCTTATTTTTTAACTGGCGCGTGTAATGGTAGAAAAAAAAAGGACGTCAGTCTGGCATCATCCACTTGAGTGGGGCCCACCAGGCAGACGATCTCGAGCTCTTCCTCTCCGGAGGACGCCGGCGAGGACCTCCCTCGTGTCAACGTCCGGTCTTCGTGGCTTCCCTCCCCCGTTGCACTGATCTCCATTGCCGGACGTCCCCAAAATCCGGTGCCGCTGCAGCTGCTCTAAGAGTAGTGTAATGTGGACTTGAGCATTCTCGCATATTCGAATGACAACATTAGACGCAGCAAACAAACAGTAAATTTTGGTGCAGTTGTGCTATACGTACCTAAAGCAGCTTTAAATATGTTTGCATCTGGTTTCTCAGAACCAACCTCCAAAGATATGATAACAGCGTCAAACCTGCAAACACAAGCTTCACTTCATTTCTGTCCCTATCTATTATAATTAGCAAACAGAGTACACAAGGCCACTCACAAATGCAACACATTTAGCTCCTCAAGTAACTTCCTCAAACGCGAGTCGAAGTTTGATACAACAGCAAACTTAACTGCATTTCATCACACCACATGTAAAGTACGATATCCAAACAAAACAATTAATAGTAGTAGTACTATTAGCAAACTAAACCTCCAGCATCCTTGAGAATGGCCATTGTTTTATAAGCACACAAAACAAACCAAAACACATTAATTCATTTTCAAATCTCTCTAAACCTGATTAGCTCACGATGAATTATACAACCAAAATTTACCCGATAAACGTGCTCGAAATAATCAAGATCAGAACAGCCAGTGGCTTCAGAAACAACCAGCTTCCAAAACGGCCCCCCATCTCCCTAATCACCAGTACAGAGATTCGACAGTCTCTACCATTTTTGTATTTAATTGATTACATAAATGAATAATACTACTGAGCTTTTGATGATGACCTGGTAACGAAGCTTTTGAGGCCAAGGAGCAGAGAAGCCTCTCTTGAAGCCTTGCTTGATTTGGGACGGAGTTGCAGTGACGCCATATTGGGCTACGATGGAGGCGTGGACTTGTTCGACGGGACTGGCCAGCTGGAGGAGAGTGCCGCCGGCGTCGAGCAACAAAGCACGCGGCGGCGGTCGGCGTGCTTCGCCGGAGCAGCGAGAATGTGGTGGTGGGGTTTGAGGGTTTTGAAGAGAGCGGAGCTTCCGTGATGAGAGCATTTGATCAAGCAATGTTCCATTTTTTACGAGATTACCAAAGTGAACCGATTCACTCCCAGTTCTGAGCTTCAGAAGGAGCCATGACATATGCCGACGCATCACTCGTAGTTAGAAGGTTCCAAATATAGGTATTCGTAGTTTTGTTCAATTTGTGTGAACTACTCTTTAGGGCTATATACAAAGGAAAAGGAAGCTGTATTACAATTTCTCAGTTTCTAAATTACCCTCCTTTCATGAAAATTAGAAAGTTAACGAAATATATCTGCATTTTCCGTTCATATAAACCACCAACTAATTGTGAATATGAGGCCTACTACTGCTTGGTCTACCTTCACCTCTTTGAAGTAGGCTTAAACCTCTGCGTGCTACTCATCAACGGTTGATATCAGCAGGATAAATACAGGACTAGTCGAACAAATTCTTGAAAAATGAGTTGAAATTGACTTGGATTTTTTCAATGTCCTGCAAAAATTATAAAAATTGTGGTCACAGATATGAAAAAACCAGGCTCACAAAGTAAAAAACAGAAGCTAGCTTAACCAACCAGGCATGCACAAAAGATTAATAAATCTTAATCATGTAACAGGTGGAGACAGCTCTGCTCGATGCCGGAATAGCTTAGTTAAAGCTCTACGCTCACAGTCCTGAAAAAGCATAACAGAGAAAAATGATTCAAGTAATCAATCGTTATGTGACCTAGACATTGATAAAAATTATTGCTTCGACTCAATAAAACGTAAACTGAATGATAGCAAAGCCAAGCATATGCTCTTCGTTGGCTCATCACAATTGCTAAGCTCTAATACCGTCATATCAAAGTAGTTCACATGCACATAGATTTCTAAGGAAGAATGATTGAAGAATATGACAATTTTTCAGAGGATTTCTATGAATGTAGTTAAGAGAAGCAATTACTCTGCAGAATAATATTTGAACAGAAGCATCTTAGGATGTAACATACAATATATATGTGATCTAACAACTTACAGAAACAAATTCTCAAAGAAGTTCCAATACCTTGAACATATTTAGGTAGAATGGTCTATCTGGGTTCATTCTCCTCAATTTTAGGTAAGTATATGCAAAGCTTAGCTGATCGCGAGAGGTAAACCAGTCAACTTCATTAAACCAAAGGCAAGAAAATAAATTCGAAAGTGGTGTATGTGCTCGGACAATAAAAGAACCTTCAGGGACATCTGCAAGGTAGATGGCACCAAATGAGCAAATGATATAGTTGCTGATTTCAGACAAAAGGAAAATTATATCTACACACAGTAAGATAGCACACACAACTTGGAAGAGGAGAGTTTGGGTCTGAAGAGTTAAACTTGGTGAGGCCATCAAGCTGGTAAAAGGTGAACTGTTCATCAATTTCTGTGTGATTATACTTATTTAGTAAGATAGCACACACAACTTGGAAGAGGAGAGTTTGGGTCTGAAGAGTTAAACTTGGTGAGGCCATCAAGCTGGTAAAAGGTGAACTGTTCATCAATTTCTGTGTGATTATACTTATTTAGACGCTTATTTTGGAGCACCTCCTCCCACACACAATGCCGGTCATAATGGTTGGAAATGGCAAATTCTGATTTTGTTCGCCATAAAAAGTATTCGATGATCTGCAAGGGATCAGTATTAAGTCGCAATTTGCTGTCAACCCAAATGGAGTACCTGTAAGCAGGAATTATAAGGACCATGGAAATGCATTGTAAACCCAATCAAAGTTGAACAAGCCAAAATCTCTCTGAAACTATATGGCTCAGATATGGTGTAAGAATTACCAAGCTGAAGGGAAAAGGTGATGTGATAATAGTTTTGGCACCTTTCCAGTTCTGCGCATATCTGCATAAGGTAAATTCTTCACTATAATTACCCTCCACAAGCCAATTTGTCCTGTATCATCAGGAATATGCCCTTCCGATGATACTTTTGCCAGGGTTTGTTCATCCATAAACATTACAAAACAAACATTTTTCTTGGAATAGTCACTGATCTGCAAATTTATACACACTATCAATACTAGAGCAAAGAAAGCTTGCTAATCTTCTAATGACAAAACCTAAATGTTACATCGTTGTATTCATAAGTTAACATTGAACCATTGAATTCTGACTTCTGTCAGCAAAACCTTGTTTCATACATAACAGTAAGAAAGGAACGAAACAGCAAAGCATTTAAGCACTACAAAACTAAAGCTAACACACAGAAGTTGATCAAGGAGTAGTACATTACCTTTCTGCTTGTAGGCCTTCTTAGAAAGTCAGAGCTTCCAAAAATGCAAGACGATACTGCAACCTTACAACTATTTATATATTCCTTGTCCTTCTCATCTAAATCAAATCCAGTGCTCGATGAACCTGGAGGTCCTCTGACAAATCCGCAATGAAGAGTTTGATTTTCGGCATGAAACGACTGCTCCCTTTCCGCAAGGGTTCGGATGTCCTCCAAATCTAGGTTCATAAGGTTTCTCCTCTTCGTGCTCAACATACTCTAGTGAAAATTGTGTAAAGTTCCTAACTTCCTTATGCTCCTCAATATAATCAACCGATTCTCTTAACCCAACTTCGCAAGGATAATCTGAACGAAAACCAAAATGGTGTCGAAATTATGTATCTTGTATCATCAATCAGAAATTTCAAATGTAAAAATGTAAATGATGAACACTTACATTTCCTACGACCCTTGCTTACAACGCCGGACTTTACAACAGCATCATCAGACTGAAAATGCTCATCCTTTACCCCACTCTCTTCAATCTTAGCTGCAACGAGCCTTGAGTAAGGTAAAAACATTACATTTTTACACATGATAAACAGTAATACTATACAAAGCAAGCAAGTACGTGAATTTGGGAAAGTACCGGGAGAGAGCAGTTTGAGGCCGAAGAAGAGGAAGTAAAGGAGGAAGATTGTTGCAAAGATTAATACCCATATCACGATTTGGAGAACAGAAATGCGGTTCAACTTTCTTCCTTTACGAGAAAGACGAGTACCACCGTGTTCATTTAGACGGAGATACTTGAGAAGCGCTCCGATTAGGCCTCTTTTCATCTCCTCCCAGCCAGCCAGAAAACACGTTTATCTATTAACGAATTCAATTCTCTGGGGACTCTTATGAGGCTGGTCGGAGAGTCCCAGATTACTGTTTGTGGTTTTTGAATAAATGCTATGACCTGCCATAGTTGGACAAAACGAAACGACGCCGTCATTGGAGCGAGTGTTTGAGTTTTAGTTAGTTGCGTCCCGAGCTTTTACAGTGCGCGGCAGCATGGCGACGGAACTGGAACAACTTATAGGATTTCTTTCTTCTCCATCTCCAAACGTAAGTATCTTTCGCTCTCCATCTATCATCATCCCATACTTTTTAACCTGCTTAAAAATCTCAACTCAGGCTTGACAATTAAGACATGTATATGACTTGATTCCATGGTAACTTAGGACCTTGGTTAACTGGTGTGAGCTCGTAAATTGTGTTTATGCTAACCCAATTGGAGGATAAGTGTTATGGACTTGTGGGCATGTACTTGTTCTCAACGTACTCTCTAGTTTTAGATTATGATGAATGGACTGATCGCCGTTTGATTGATAGTATTGGGTAGTTGGGCTAACTGTTGTATGTCTGATAGTTAAGAAAGGCAGCTGTTGATATTGTCCATGGATTAACCGGGTCCGAAGATGGCTTAAAGTCCCTTACAACTCAGGCAAAGATTCTGCTGCCTCCATTGTCTCGACTCCTAGCTGGAAGTAAGGTGAGTGATGCAAAGCTTACGAGTTGTATATCTTGTCCAGTGGTATCTTGGGAATGAAAATGATTGGTTTAATTCTTTTCAGGAGGTCTCGGAACCTGCAGCTGTAGCTCTTGTCAATCTTTCCCAAAGGTCGGCTGTAGCGGCAAAGATGGTTGATATGGGAATGATTAACTTGGCTATGGACCTTTTGTTTAAATCGGAGCCAAATATTAGCCGGTTGCTGGTCATGCTTTTGGTTAATCTCACACAGTTTGAAGGCGGTAGTGCATCTTTACTGCAGGTGTGTGATTCTCCATTTCTCCTCACTTCATATTATGGATTGATCCCCTAGAATTATGCATAAGAGTCTATAGTCTGTAATTACTAATCATGGAAACTATGTATTTGTTTTAGACTGAAGATGAGAAAATGCAAGGGCTCTATGTTATGAAGCTTGTGAGATCATTTTGCCGATCCTCCTCTGGTGAAGATGGCCGTGTGTTTTTTTTCTTACCTCTTCCTCTTTTTTAACTTCTACTTGGTCAGGACATCATCAAAGTTGAAGTTGGTTCTTGTTCACAGATCATTTTAGGTAGTCTTGACTCTTAATACCAGCTATAGACTCATATAAGTGCTTTGGCCTGCAAATACTTGTATATTTGATATTTCAAAATCACATTTTTAAACTTTTGAGAAGTTTTTAAGAAAAATAACAGGAGTTTTGCCCTATCACCTCTAATACTTTTCGCTACACATGTATCAGAAGATCCATTTGAACATGTTGGCTCTATACTAGTGAACATCTCAAAGAAAGAAGCAGGAAGGAAACTTTTACTTGACCCCAAGCGGGGCATTCTGAAGCAGATTATTAGACAGTATGACTCTTCAAGCCAGTTGAGAAGGAAAGGAGTATGTCACCTCAATCAATCGGGAATAAATATTCTTCATTGTCTACTACTGATGCAATAGGACATATATCTTTCACCTTTTATTATCAAAAGTAAGAGAAAGAAAAGATGAAAAATTTCTTTGTAATCAACCAAGCTAAAGATGCAGTAGCTCTGATAGACCACAGTACATTTTTATTTGAGAAGCTCTTTGAAGAAACTGTTGATTGAATGATTGTGTACCATCATGCTTTAACATCAGGATAGTTAGGTTCTCTGAGTGCATTCAAAATCTTGATCTATCTAGCACATCATACTGAGGTCCAGGATGCACAGCTAAACATGGGTGCCAATCTAGCCAATGAAGCATTAGCCACTTCTTACCTCTGTTGGTTTGATTATTTTCTTTTATCACAGGTTTCTGGAACTATCCAACTGTTGTTTTGAAGCTGAGAGCGAGCTTCAAAATTTGCTTTTGATTTCAGAGTTCCTCTGGCCAGCTCTGCTTCTGCCAGTTGCAGGTAACAAGGTATGACAAGCACCTTCTTCGTGATATTAACACTTCTCTTTTTTATCCATTAGTGAGGAATGCTAAACCCATGTTTTCTAGTGCAAGAACGCCAAGTGAAATGTACCCTTATCACATTTTTTACTGATTCACTTACAATATTTTACTCCCATCCTTTATAATTTATGTCCTAAGGGGGTGTCTCTTGACATTAAAAATTGAGGGGTTATGTGATGCTCACAAACTTTGTTACAGATAATGCTCTATAGTTATGAGTTGCAATGTTTGAGTATAATTCTTTCTGCTACTCTTCATTGTTTTTCTTTTTGTTTCGTCTTCTATTGATGTGGCAAGTGGTTTCCAGATCTACAGTGAGCAGGATAGATCGAAAATGCCACTTGAGCTTAGTAGTGTACTCGCAATTGAGCGTGAACCAGTTGATGATCCTGAAATTCGTGCACAAGCCCTGGAGGCGATATACATGATCACTTTACAGGTCAAGTTACTTATACAAAACATCGAGCACTAGTTTACTTTTCCTGCTTTATCAAGTCCATATGTTGATGTTTAACTCTCATAGGTAAATGTATAACATCTTCACAACGTAAATCTCGTATGGTGCTCTTGCTCCTTGGTATGTACTCATTTCTTCTTTCCTATGCACACAACACTTACCCTCCACTTCCATTTAGAACTACTTACTGCTGCCTTTATTGCTTCACCAGTTGATCAGCAGCAGCGGGGGGACAGAGGAGCAAGCTATTGAGACAATGAATTAGCAGTACAGAAGCTCATCAATTTTGATCTACCGCACCCTCATCAGGTTCCCAATCCCGATCGCATTTGTTGATCATGGTGTAACCGGAAGTAGCCTCTATCAGAATAGAAGTATTTTACGACGATCTTGTGGACTAGTGTATTAGTATCTACATATTTTATCAGTGTCCTTCAAGTTCCTCTGTTTGGATGAATCATTTCCCATTGACACTGAAATTTACCTCCATCTCTGTGTACCCATTCGCAGTATAAATTTGTTCTTCTATTTGTTTCTATGTTGATAAGCATACGAGTAGGAATTCAGTTCATTTCCAATCATTGTCGTGCCAATCTTGGATCTGTAGTGCAAACACGGCCCAAGTTGGGAATCATAGAAATTGTTATGGGGCTGAAAAATAAGCATGAGTCACCACTGGCAGAAAATAAATAAATAAATAAATAGGAGTTGCATTCTACTTTTGTTCTATGCATTAACCTCTTTCTAAGCCTTTGTACATCAAGTTAGTATGTCTGAATTGTTTACATACTGAATGACAGCAAGAAGTTTTTATCTCAAACAGTGCTGTAAACTCCTAGTGATGTAGGACATGGAAGGGAATGGGTCGATTTAGTCGGAAAATAGGAAAACTAAAGAAGCGGAGCTTATTCAAGAAGAGTATTTAGTTGATCGGTAATTCACGGTTTATGAGGTTATTAGCTTTTGAGGTATTGAGAAAGTTGTAGTATTGGATCTTCCAAGTAGCATTAACAAAACTCGAGTTTGGACTGTTCAATCGGGTAGAAACACTTTTGGGTCATAATCTTCGTTTTGGACGAATAATAGCTTCTCAGAATGGGAACGATGAAATCTTCAAGACTCACTTATTGAGATCTGCGAATATAAGACATTAAATGTCATTTACATAATTTGAGATTTAGTATTATTAGGCTATTTTCTGATTTTTATGTTAGATTTATTTTTCTAATAGGTTAGATTGTTTACTTCTTTCCTAAGTCTTCAGAGTTATTGTTGATTAGGTTTAGAACTCTTTGATACATATGCATATATAAGCATCCTTAAACCATTATATTGCTAACTTTTGATATTTTATATAAACAAAAAAACAAAAAAAAACCTTGAGTTCTTCTCAAAACTCTGGTGGATTCCAGAAATTCTCGTGAATTCGAGAACTAGCCTAGTGAACTCTAGGCTATCTTGTTCCTTTAAGGTTTAACGTTTGTTAACCTATACTCCACCGCGTTAGGTGGTATCAGAGCAGGTTTACCCTATCTCTTATCGTTGGTGTAACGATCCATGCATGGCTGACGAAACTCATGTTACTAGGGCAGATCTGAATGCCTTAACAACTCAGTTAACCATTCAAATCACAACCCAATTTGATGGGAGAGTTCAAGAAGTTTTTGGAAGAGATGAGCGTTGATCCAATTACGGGATGTGGTGACGAAAAGAAAGACTACCAGGTTAAGGTACAGATTCCAACTTTCTCGGGGCATATGAAGTTGGAGGATTTTCTTGATTGGTTGGTAAAGGTGGAGAGGATTTTCAAGATCATGGAGATTACTAAGTACAAGCAAGTGAAGATGGTTGCTTGGAAGCTGAAGGGTAGCGCCTCTGATCAGTGGGATCAATTACAGATTTCCCGAACAAGACAAGGAAAAACAAAGGTCCACACATGGAAGAAGATGAAAGGTCTTCTTAGAGGAAAATTTTTGCCTAAAAATTTTTCAATAAAGAATTACCCTTCGAAGATTTTCAAGGAGTTAAAGTCCACAAAGTTTTCTTCTCTTGTGGCTTTACCGCAAGAAAAAAATTGAAGGTTACTCAGTGGAAGAAATTCTTGAGGAAATAGTTCAAGAAGATTCACGATATGATGTTGCTTTACCTTTAGAGACTAATATTTTGGTTGGTGGAATAGAATATATTGGGCAGCAAGAGCTTTCACACAACAACGCAATCTATATTGAGAATGACAACAATAAATTTCTTGATGTAGTTCAATATGAGATTAGCGACAAGGAGGAGCATCAAACAAATCAATTGGAACCATATGCATCAACAAATTTGACTAGCCACTATTGTGGTCATGAAGATTCATTTTTGGTTGATTGTGAATACCAAGAAGCATATAACAAGGTCATGCATCTACGATATTGAGTTTATGGTTATTCCATCGAGGTACGCACAATTGGATCGAAATATTTACTCACAATGTGAACTTCTTAGTTGTTTGTCAAATGTCTTGCCTGCAAATTATTATTTGTATTTCAAGAGGAACTTGAGGGCGAGTTCTTTTAATGAAGAGGAGACTGATGTAGGACATGGAAGTGGTCGATTTAGTCAGAAAATAGGAAAACTAAAGAAAAGAAGCTTATTCAAGAAGAGTATTTGGTTGATCGGTAATTCACGGTTCATGAGGTTATTAGCTTCTGAGATATTAAGGAAGTTGTGGTATTGGATATTCCAAGTAGCAAGTTGTTTGGACTGTTCAATCGGGTAGAAGCAACTTTTGGTCATAATCTTTGTTTTGGACAAATAATAACTTCTCAGAATGGGATCGACGAAATCTCCAAAACTCATTTTAGTGATCGAGTTTTGCGAATATAAGACATTAAATGTCGTTTACATAATCCGATTCGGTATTTAGTACTATTAGGATATTTTCTGATCTTTTATGTTAGATTTATTTTCCTAATTAATATAATAGATTGTTTACTTCTTTCCTAAGTCTTGAGAGTTATTGTTGATTATGTTAGAACTCTTTAATGTAGATGCATATATAAGTATCCTTAAACTGTTATATTGTTAACTTTTGATATTTTATAATATAAAAAAATTAAATAAACTTTTGAATTCTTTTCAAGACTGGTAGATTCTAGAAATTCTCGTGAATTCGAGAAATAGTCTAGTGAACTCTAGATTATCTTGTACCTTTAAAGTTTAATGTTTATTAACTTATATACTCCGTTGTGTCATCTAGAATCTTACCAAAAGCAATTAGACGTTATAAGTTATTTGACTAGGCCTGGATTTTGGATGTGTTTGTGCTCGATCTATAGTGGTTTTAATCTTGTCATTTGACTCTATTGTTATCTATCAGCCCATGCACACCACACCAGCAAGTTCGTTCAAGGCGTGGATCCTATCCTATATATGCTTGTGCAGATGATGGTGAAGGTATACATGCGTCGGCTATAACCCCAGTTTCCCCCAGCTATAACCAGATTGGAGCTCATTTGTTCCTTTTACTATAGTAGATGGTGCTACTGGCAACAACAGCACAATGGAGGATGATGTTCAAAGTGGTGGGCGTCACTGACACCGGCGCTGAGGATCAGAACCGCCTCCTGCCCTGCATGCTCTCAAATTATGAGCCAAGTCTCCAATCTTAACCGATCGATGTGCCAGAGCAAATAAGTAAAATGAAATTTAATAGTGTAACACAGTATTGCACTGCTGAGACATGCAGTTTCAAAATTGGGTTTGTCTTGTGAGTTTTGGTGAAATCTGTTTTTGTATAACGACATGTCGTCGACTGCGAATACATCTAACCACCCATTAACTATGACAAAAAGAAACACCGTCGTTCTTCTCTCCACTGGAAACAATGAGCATCCTCCACACTACTGCACTTGGTCTCTTTTCCTCCGGCGTCACGCCACGTGGCAATACTACAGCCCGTCCTCCGATCCGAGTCAGCTCGGCCGCCGGGTCAGTCGAGCCAGACTCGTCATCCTGTCCTAGCGGCTTATGCTGGTGCGGAAGAAGACGATTCATCGAAGCAGCAGTAGCCACATCTTCATTGTTCCCAATTTTGCCCTCCAGCTCCTCCGTTTCTAGTTTTCCGTTGGATGATTATACGGTATGTAAACGTCTTCTGATCTTCACCTGAAACTATCTCGGTGGCATAATTGGTATTTCACTAAACATGTACAGGCGGCCACGTTGAGGAAAGTTCATCCCCCCAGACCAGACTGGTATGAGGAGTTCTATGCATCGGTGTTGAGCACCGGCATGCAAGCTTATGAACACGAGGTTAGATTAGTCAATTAAGTTCAGCTCAGTAAGCAAGTCTGTTGTACTTTGATGTATGTGTAAAGATTGCAGGTTACAAAATGGAGCTATTCGCTAATTTGAAAGGGAAAGCTGAGCAAGTGTTGGAAATTGGTATAGGAACCGGTCCGAATCTCAAGTACTATGGTGCGGACAGTGGTGTCCGAGTTTTCGGAGTGGATCCTAATGCGAAGATGGAAAGATACGCTCAGGCTGCGGCCTTGGCAGCCGGTCTGCCCCTTTCAAATTTCGAGTTTATACAAGCAGTATGTGAAACCTTTCTTCTATTTTAACTTACTTAACATGTCACAGCTCACCAGCAATCCATAATTTGTGATGTTAATATGTTTTTGGGATTTTGACTATGACTGTTGTTTGAGCAGGTTGGGGAGGCTATACCATTAGATGATGCTTCTGTTGATGCAGTTGTTGGAACCCTTGTGTTATGCTCCGTGAAAGATGTCGACAAGACTCTAAAGGGTAATAATTCTTCTGAGAGCCGAATTTCCATGCTATAAACTTATATATAGTCTGAGCTCTTTTTATCTAATTCTGGTAGCAACTTATTGTTTGCCTTGTACATTCAGAGATTAAGAGAGTGCTAAGACCAGGTGGACTTTACCTCTTTGTGGAGCATGTGGCAGCTAAAGGTAGTGGAGCTCAAGTTCTCAAGTCATTGATGATACATGAGATTTTGCCAATTTAGTGGAATTGATATTGTACCTTGTTGACTACTATGGTGATGCAGATGGAACAACCCCCAGAATTGTACAGAATGTTCTTGATCCTTTGCAGCAAATCATTGCTGATGGGTGTCATCTCACCAGAGAAACAGGGAAGAATATATCTGAATCGGGGTTCTCAGGCGTCGAGCTTAACATGACCTCATTGTCCAGCACCTCAATCATAAACCCTCAAATCTATGGAATAGCATCTAAGTGACAACATATACAAAGAAAGTCATGAAAGTTTCTGTCATCAAACATCTTTGGGTGCAAGTTTCGAATGCTTTGTTCCTTGCTGTGTCCTTCATTTATAATGCAGCTGAAATCTGAGAACAAAACTTACAAGACCTGCAGTTTGCTAAACATGACTCTTTTCTGGTTGATTGGGATCGGCTAGTTGATTAATTTTGCACATCTTATTCTAACTGTAATCTAGCACTCTTGAATTGGATTGTTGCTGGGGGAAGGTATTGAAGTTGGGTTGCTAATGCAGGGAATGGCATTATCAATCGGCTTGTGGGCCTCTTCATTGCAGCGTCAAGACAAATTTTAGTGCTTAATTTTCAATCCCTCGTCCCTCGGTGGCTTGGTGTAATTTGTTACGCCAACAAATTATAATTTGTGGTCATCTATGGGTCTACAGAGGGTCCTAACCCTAGCTCTCACACAGTCATGTATATAAGCTTATAACTTAGACTCTTAGAGCCGTTAAGGACTTTAGGACTCACATTCTCACTCTCACAGCCTCTCAGCTCCCTCTCCCTCTCCCTCTCCCTCAGTCTCGATCTCATCTCACAGTCTCACACCTCTCAAAGTCTCAAACAGTCTCGACCTCGCCTCACCCTCTCGATCTCGACCTCACCAGCTCAGCTCGCCTCACCCTCTCGATTACTAGCCAAGTTAAAGCTCTTGCCAATGTCAAAATCGCTCAGGTAAACTTTTCATTTTGACTCTGGTTAGAAAATAGAGGCGATTTTGATTATTTTATATTAATGTCTGGTTAAGATTTGACTGGAAATGGTTTTGTTTTGATGTGTAGGCTGCTATTGGTGGATGGCACTGTTTGGCTGTTGATGATCAAGGCCGTGCTTATGCTTGGGGTAATCGCTCTTTAGTGGTGTTTTGAGTTTTTATTGGTTTGCTTTCGTTTATTTATTTATTTTTCAGCATTTTAAGGGTGTTGGAGTTTGATTATGTCAGTTTAAGATTACTTAACTTGTTTGGTTGCAGGTGGAAATGAGTATGGACAGTGTGGTGAAGAACCTGATCGTGATACTGGTAAACCTTTGAAACGGGACATAGTCATTCCTCAGCGCTGTGCACCGAAACTAGTAGTTCGCCAGGTAAATTGCTTTTGCCCCAACCTTTTATTAAATGCATTATAGAAACTGTTAAATGTGTATCTGTTATTCAAGGCAAGAGATAGTGATTTTCCTCCATAACCCTTTCTGATCCTCATTCAGTCCTGGAAATGCAAATTAAAGGTCTTTATAAAAGGAACTATGCAAGCAATTTAGCATAGCATAATTAGCCTGTAGTTGTTGATAGCATTAGCTTCACGATTATCATTAATGGTCCGAGCGAATCAGTTTCAAATTACATTTGGTAGGTTCTAATTTTCACACCACAGGTTGCTGCTGGAGGAACTCACTCTGTAGTTCTTACACGGGAAGGGCATGTATGGACGTGGGGACAACCATGGCCTCCAGGAGACATGTATGGTGCTCCTATACCTGACTGTTTCAACTATATTTTAGCATCTTTCGTAATAGCATAATGTAGTAATGTACTATATCTACCCTTTCATATCATAGTACCAATCTACACGAATGTAACTGAGAACTCACTGTACTGTTATTAATCCTACCACAGTCTGTGATCTTTTCTTCTAACTTTCAGTAATAAAATTTCTTGATGTGTAGGTTATTAACATCTTTTCTATAATGTGTAGGCCATATTTCTTGATGTCTCACATCCTCCTCAAGAGAGGACTCCGATAGAAGTTGCATCTGAAGTTTTCTCATCAACTAATCTTCATGATTCTTATTGATGTAATTTTGATTTTTGGATTTATAAGATGTAATTTTGGACTTTGAACTATGGACTTTAAAGCATTCTTGATTTGGATTTATATCATTCGATTTGGATTTATAGTATTCTGTATTTGAATTTTAAGTATTTCATGGATTTGAATGTTTAGCATTTTGAATTTTTGCAACCAATATTTGAAGCATTGTGGATTTGTAAATTTGAAATTTTGATTTGAAGATGCAATTTAGATGTAAAGGGGTATTTTAGATTTGGATGTGTATTGTTTTTAAACTTTTGATTTTAATCATTTCAATAAACCCGGCCCGTTAAAGCCCAAGTGGCCCGGCCCGTAAAAGCTCGCTAAAGCCCGCGAAGCCCGCCTGGATGGGTCGGGCCTGGATCTTACTATAAATTGAAAAAATTAGCCCGGCCCGGCCCGCGAACATTTCTCCACTGTTGAAGCTCGGCCCGGCCTAGCCCGTGCCAGCAAGGGCCGGGCCGGGCTGGGCCGGGCCTGGCCCGATGCTGACCCGGGCCTGGCCCGATGCTGACCCCTACAAGTACCAGAGAAAAGGAGTCAAAGGCAGTGGTGGTGTTGTTTCCTCCAAAGTTGCTTTTGTATCTAAGAAACTTACTTTTGATGTCTCTAGCACTAGGAAGATTCAGAATAGGGATGCCTCTCTTGGTCATTATCCTATGGCAAAATCTAGTGATAGTGTTAAAGATGGAGATTCTAGTGTTGATATTGCCAAGTTTGCTGAGAAGGTTTTCTCTGATAATAGCCTTATTGCTATGGAAGACAGCCAATGTGAGAACCTGACCTTGATTTAGTTTCCTCAACCAGAATTAGGTCCCCGAAGACTGTTAGAACCTAAACATTCTAGTCTAAAAGCCACCAGAATAGGAATTCGAAAACTGAAAATCATAAATTTAGATGTCTACTTTTCCGGAAATCATTCATTCAACAAACTTTTAAAATATTTATGACCCAGAGCTGCTAGACTCTCGAAATTAACTAAGCTGACTAATGTACTAACTTGTAGGACCCTGGATCCTTCGGTGAATTACTGTTATATCTCGATCTACGTGTGCGGTCGACCTCAGCTGAGACTCTGCAACTTGGGCATTGGAAACCAAAGGGCTCAGGGGAAAGGCATATAAAACAAGAAAACCGTTAGAGTGAGTGGAAGAAAAATAAAATCTAGAAAGAAAAATCGTAAAACATATATACATGCATTTCACTGAAATCATATATTAAAAACGAGCGAGTCTAGGTAAAACGATAAAACATATAGTAGTGTGTGGAGGCGTGAACATATATCATAATCACGGGTCAGGTGTTTGTCCTAGACTTCCCGCAGCACCTCGGTGATCAGCCGTCACGCCAAATGCATCGATGCATTCATACATAAACGTGCGTGTGTGAAATCGTAAAATCCTAGCATAGGCCTCCGTGCATAAATCGTAAGCATATCGTAAATCATATCATATCCTATCATAAATCATATCGTAAATGCATAACAAAATCATAAGTGTAAAAGAAATCATGAACATAAAAATCTAGACTTGCTAATTGACAGTTTAAAACAAATGTCCACTCACCTGGATTGCCAGCTAAAGCAATTCGTTGATCCACTAATTCGAATTCATAAGTGGTGCTCCTAAAGCGAATCAGAAATCTAAGTTAATTATTGTAGGTTACTATCGTACAACTAATCTAAATGGAGAAACTCGAGTCAACACGATTATCGGAAACTCACATTCGTTTTCAATAGTAACCTTACGCTACCCTGCCTCATCCGTATTTGATGGTCGTGCCTTGATTCCAATTTTCATGCTCCAAAGTTTGTCCTCTACCAAGAATATGTTTCAACTCAACATGCGAAAAATAATTGAGTCGCACCGATTCATGTGCATACCTAAAACGATATAAAATTGATCGAACGACGCAAAACTACACGAAAACTACTGCAAATCATCATAGAAAAATTCCCATGAAGAAAAGTGCATTCTGGTCACCAGAGCTTTGCCACGCAAAGCAACCTCAAAATCACACCGGAAAACGTCCAATTTTACCTTGAAAGATTTCGGATCCGCTGAAAATTGCCTGGGTGCGTCCAGCCACCTCCAGCTGAATGGAGGCGCGAGGTAAGTCCCAAACGACTCCTGAGCCGACAGGCTACAAAACCTCTCATGATAGACGGTGGTTCAGTGCCGGTGACATCGCTTTTTCCCATCGAATTATTGCGTCGGTGGAGGAGAATTGGAAGCTGTGGTGTTGGGGAAAGGGAAGATGGGACCGAGGTGAACGTTTTGAGACTAGACTCGATGGATATGGTGGCCGGCCAGTGGTGGGTTGCCAACGGCAGGTCGACGAGGAGAGAGAGAGTGAAAAGGGATCGGGGAGAGAGAAAGAGAGAAAGGAAATTTTGGTTTGGCCAAACATGACCAACCCAAATAAAAATACCCACATCCAATTAACATAAGCGAATGGTCCACAATCCAAAATTCGTAGAAAATTACTCGTACCCCCGAAAATTACAAACAAAGTATTGACAGGCTCGATATAAAATCCTTAACAACTTCCGTGAAGGGAATGATTCAAAATTCATAATTTATTAAAAGGTTGAACTTTAGTCGAGATGAATCTCAATAAACCTCTGATAATCATAACTTATTCATCGCAACTCCAATTTCTACGTTTGAAGAGGCCACGAACTCAAATTGGTAAACTCTATGACTTCAAAGAGAAAGCTGGAGCCACAGATGTAACTAATAAAATATCAATTTTTAATTCACGACTATCGAAAACCTCGATAAACGTGATGTGTGATGCTTATCTCGTTAATTAACGCAACTAACAATGATTAATTCAATAATTTTGGTTCGGGTCGTTAAAGACAACCCTATTGTTATCTTGTTAAAATTAATCATGTTGATATTTTGATGATTTGTGAACCAATGGTGCCTTTTTCAAGGGCTTGTAAGCATCTCTCTCAACTTGGATTTAATCAATCTATTGTTAATGAAGCTACTGATTTTTCTAGTGGAATATGGGTGTTATGGAATGATGTTGTGGTTGCTTTTGATGAGGTTGATGTGTCTACTCAAGCTATTACTGTGAAGGTGAATGGTATTGGATCTTCTCCTTGGCTCTTTTCTTCCATTTATGCAAATCCTACTAATAGTTTTAGGCCTTCCATGTGGCCTCATTTGAGTAATGTTTATATGAGGTATAATTTGCATGTGGTGTTTATGAGGGATTTTAATGAACTGTTGTATGCTGCTGATAAGAACTATGGACCTTACAATGGGAGATTTGGGGCTTTGAGTGAATGGATTAATCTAAATGCTTTCATTGATTTGGGATACAAGGGGTCAAATTATACTAGGTTTAATAATAGGGTAAAGGAGAGATTAGAGAGTGCCTTTTGTTGCTATGACTGGAGGCAGCTGTTTGTTGATGCATTTGTGAGGCATTTGCTAAAAACACGATATGACCACTGCTCTATTTTACTTCAATTGATGTCAAATAATTCTATTGATAAAGTAAAATTACTTTTAGATTTCAAGCTATGTGGATGTCTCATAAGGAGTACAATGAGCTTGTTTCTGAAACTTGGCATAACCTTCATGGAAGCTTGTCTAACAAGTTACAATCCCTCTTTCATGCCTTTAAGGAGTGGAACTACAATATTTTTGGAAATCTGTTCCAAAAGAAGAAAAGGCTTCTAGCTAGAATTGGATGAATCCAAAAAGCTAGAGATAAGAATGAGAATACCTTTCTAATTAATCTTGAAGCTAAGTTGATTGCTAAGTATGAAGAGTTGTTGGAGCAAGAATGTCTATTCTGGAAACAAAAATCTAGAGATAAATGGTTGAGTGAGGGGGATCAGAATACCAAGTTCTTTCATTTAACCACTGACAAAACCCACCCCAGATTACCACAGTAATCCAGGGCAAGTCTTGCAGGACCCGTATTAGAGTATCTAACACTGACTAATCAGTACCAGTTATCCTAGCACGAGCAACCCAGAACTTCAATTAAGAATCTACATTGAGAAAAACAGAAGTTGTGGACTGGCATGCCTCGTACTCTGGACGGTCACGACTTCAGCTGGCAAACCTAAAAACTGGGCAATTTAAAACAAAGGACCCAGGGAAAGGCATAAAAACATAAAATGCTAGAGTGAGTGGACAAAAATCATAAACTGAGTAATCTGTAAAACAGCAATTGTATGCCTTTTCGCTACTTTCTTTGAAATAATGCTAGTTCGAAATCATATAACTGAAATACAAATATAGGTGCTCACCCAGGCAACCTAACCTAAGTCGACTAACTGTAAGAAAAGTATATGTGATGGGACCGTTCCTAGGCCATCTAACCTGAGTTGATCTGGGTCAGACGATGCCACCTAACCTTCCCTGACTAAACTATTTGGTAATCAGCCGAATAGTTAGAGCATCGATGCAACTAAACAAACCATCACAAATAAACCTCCAAATTTAAAAGCTCTAAAATAAACTGTAGATCATATTGATAAAAATATGAACTCGCTACGACTGTGAAAATAAAGGTCCACTCACTGTACTGTGTCGTGATTTCCACCAAGTCAAAATCGGTCTGCTGGCGATTCTAAATATTTTTCACTGGCTGCTAACACGTCATCCTGAAACAATGATTATTACTGAATAATAAATCGCCGAAAAATCATAATGAATAGCTAAACTCATTAACCACCGAGCAAAATCGTCGAGAACCACGCATTCTCAAATAATGTGCTTCTTGAATTAATTGACAAGCTTTAAATCTAATTCCCAATTCTAATTCTTGAATTATTTTCAAAGTCACAACGTATTCCTCAAACGTTACCCGACTTGAGGTCGAATCGAGTATCGACTCAACCGTTCGATATAATTGTAAAATCATTTAATTAATATTTGATTAACAACACATCTTAATCATTAATGTCCAAATTAATTTAATAACCTCTTCATTACAATCGGTACGTGATCACGAGTAAAACGACATAAAATTTATATCAAAATACACTTCGTCGGAGTGCCGCCGCTGGCTGTGGTGCCGGTGTCATTTCCCAACGACTTGAGGCCTGTTCCACTCTAAATACTCAACTACAACAAAGTCCAATTCATCTTCTAACTAGTCGAATTACCTTGAAACTGAAAATCCCCTAAAACTTTCAATCGATCGATTCTTCCTCCTTGGTTGGAATTAGAGCAAGTTCTTCATATGGTTAGACTCGTGGTGATGAGAGCTTCAAAGCTCAATAGGTTACACCGATCAATTCAAGTCGAAAACCACCGTCCTATTAACCTCAATTTTTTGGCCCGCAAAGCACCTTTGGAACATCACCACGACTTTCATGATACGTCTTTTGAGTCAGGGACTACAAGGATTTGAAAAAGGGAAGGGAGACGAATCTTTTGACATCGGTCCTTGCTGGTTTTAGTGGCCGGACTGACAAGCTCTGTCGCCGGCGATGCACGGTTCGGGGAGAGAAGAGAGAGAAACGGGGGAGAGGAGAGAGAAAGAGAAAGAGAAAGAAACTGCCTTAAATGGTAAGTTTTGACTTTCCACTTTCGGAAAGTCCGATTTATAGGTGCAAGTTGTGACTAATCATTTTCGTAAAATCGCACAAATTTTCATTGACCACAATTTGTTCATCGTAACTCTGATTTAAACACTTGGCGTGGCTACAAACTCGTTTTGATAAACTCTACAACTTTCCTCAATATAAATTCCCGAAATATAAATTCCTATTTATACTAGTCCATTTACGACTATTATATTTTTGATAAACTTCTGTTGATCATAACTTTCTTGTCGTAACTCTATTATCAACATTCTTCACTTCTACGGACTCGTATCGACAATTTCTACGACTTCCACCCAAAGTCAACGAACTTTGACAATCTAATAAAAAGTCAACTAAAAGCTTTCAATATTTACCGACAATAACAAAACTAATTACCTTTCTCGATTAACCTTAAATAAATCATAAAAAGTATGTTCTTGGGACGAAATGTCACAACCACTTTGGTGAGAAGAAAGAAAAACAAGATTGAGGGATTGTACAACAGTTCTGGTGACTGTTCATTAATTCAGATAACAGAAGAAAATTGCCAAAATGATTTTTCTATTAAGCTGTTCTCCTAGCCTGAGTATATTGACACTAGATAATTGATACCTTGGCTCTCCCCCTCTATGTATGTGAGTATGTTGGAGGAAATGTGTAAACCTCTTGAGTGTGAGGATGTCAAAAAGGCTCTTTTCTCCATTGGAGGGTTCAAGGCCCCTGGGATTGATGGATTCCCAGCCATTTTCTATCAACACCACTGGTACATGTATTCTGCTGAGATATGTAAGACTTTATCTCAGGCTTTCCAAACTGCAATTATTCTTGAAGGCATCAATCACACTATCATTTCTTTGATCCCCAAAGTTGATGGGCCTCAACATATGAAGGATTTAAGATCTATCGGTATGTGCAATACTGTCTACAAAATTATTTCTAAGCTCATTGTGGCCAAGTTTAGACCTTCCATGGAGATCCTCATTAGCCTCAATCAGGTGAGCTACATACCTGGTAGACAAATTTCTGATAACATCATAGTGGCATAGGAATTACTCTTTAAGTTCAAGAAATCATCAAGTTAGACTGGTTTCTTTTCTTGGAAGGTGGACCTTTCCAAAGCCTATGACATGCTTAGTTGGAGATTTATGAAAGGTTTTGTATGAAGCCCAATTCCCTCTTGATCTTGTGAAGCTCATCATGTCCTGCATTACTTCCACAAGCTTCCAGTTGTCTTTTAATGGAGAATTAACTACTTCTTTCCAAGCTCAAAGAGGGATCAGACAAGGTGACCATCTTTCCCCATATATTTTTGTGTTATGTATGGAAAAACTCTCACATTTGATTCAGTTTTCTATTGAGACACAACAATGGAAACCTATAAAAGCTTCTAAAACAAGACCTAAAATCTCACACCTTTTCTTTGTTGATGATCTAATGCTATTTGCTAAAGCCTCTTCTCATCAGGCCCATGTTTTGATGCAACGTTTGGACATTTTTTTTGTGCTCAGTCTAGTTAGACTGTTAGTTATGAAAAATTCCTCATTTATTGTTCCCCTAATATGGAGAAGAATTTGGCCAGTGAGATCAGTAGAACTTGTGGTTCCCTTCTCACTCATGATCTTGGAAAATATGTGGGAATGTCTTTAATACATACCATAGTTAATAAGTTCACTTACTCTAGCTTGGTGGATAAGGTTAAGAGTAGACTTGCAAGCTGAAAATGTAGGCATTTACGCATGGCAGGTAGGCTAACTCTAATCCAATATGTGTCCATTGCTATCCCCATTTATACAAAGTCCACAGCTAAACTTCTTGTGGACCTATATGAGAGATTTGATTAGTTGAATAGTGATTTCTTATGGGGTGATACTGTTGAAAAGAGTTCATCTCATAAATTGGGATATTGTGAGTCAGCTCAAAAGTCTCGGTGGTCTTGGCATCAAGAAAACTTAGCAGATGAATCAAGCTCTCTTAGCTAAAGCTGGATGGAGACTAGCTCAAAATGATGGAGGGTTATGGGCAACTATTTATAAAGAAAAGTGCCTTAAAAAGCAAGATTTGCTTTGTGATCAGTATCCTCCTGCTAATTGCTCTAGTATATGGAGAGGGGTGGCCTATGGTGCTTCCCTGCTTAGAAATTACCTTTTTTGGCGTATTGGGAATGGGAAGAAAATCATATTTTGGTGTGATCATTAGTTGTTTAATAATAAATTAGGTAATCATACACTTCCGGGAGTTATTCCTAATGAAAATTTGTTGGTGTGTGAGATATGGCAAAATAAGCACTAGAATGTAGATCTATTATATAGTTTGTTGCCTAAGGATATTGTGCTTAAAATTTTGAGGGTACCCTCCAGGATTAGAAGGATGTGTTGAAGATGTTAAAATCTGGGACATGCCCATAATGGAACTTTTTCTGTGAATACTGCATATGCCTCTCTCTTTGATTTTAGTGTTACTCCTGCTAAATGAAAGAAGATTTGGAGTTAGAATGTTCCTCCCAAAGTAAAAACATTTATGTGGTCTATGGTTCATAAGAAGTTACTCACTAATGATCATAGACATAGAATAAATATGGCCCTTAATTCTACTTGTACCATTTGCAATGCTGGTGATGAAAATCAACTACGCTTGTTCAAAGAATGTATTTCTGCTAAGAAGGTTTGGAGCAAATTGTCGGTTCCTGAGTCTGTGGAAAGAGTTTTTAATTTTGATTGGTCTGGTTGGTTGGATGCTCAGCTACATAGTAATCTTCTTCTTAGCCGTGGTGTTAAATGGTGTGATTATTTTGCTATGGTTTGCTATTACCTATGAATTTGGAGGAACAAACTCATTTTTGATACTCAGTTCCATATGTCTGGTGAGCCTGGATTTATTATCAATAATGTTGTGAACGAATGGTATAATGCCAAGTCCAAATGAGTAGCTAATACAAGTGTGACTTATTGTATGAGTGGACTCACATGGAAAAAGCCTCATCCTGGTACTGTCAAGTTGAATGTTGATGGTTCTAGAATTATATCTGGTCAAATTGGTGCTGGGGGTATTCTAAGAGACTCTGGAGGTTGGATATGGGGATTTCAAGCAAACATTGTCATTGGAAGTGTGCTTGATGCAGAAGTTTGAGGTCTACTCAATGGACTAAAGCTTGCAGTCCATCATGGTATTAATTGTCTTGAGGTGGAATTTGACCCTGTAGTTCTAATTCAGCTGTTGAAGGTGAGTGATTGCAGTAACCATCCCATTGGTGCCATGTCTTGAGTTGTAAAAGTCTATTGGTAAAATTTGAGAGGGTGCAGATGTAGCATATCTACAGGAAAATGAATATGGTGGCTGATGTTTTGGGTAAGCGCAGGTTGGAGCATGATGTGGGTCTGGTGTTGTTGAATGAGCCCCATGTGTATACTGTTGTTGCTTTCCTTGATGATATAGGAGAAGTGGTTCACTCTCGAAGGAGTGTTGTTGAGCCTGAGATAGGCTAATTGTTGGGCTTTTCTTTCTCTTTTGCTAGGTCTGGTTCAAGCCTCCATGTAACCAGAAAAAAATCCAAACTTTTTTTCTTAAAAAATCCAAATTCATAGGGCGATTCTCCTCTTCAAGCCATTTCTTCGCACGCCCATTGTCCCCCTTTTGAATTTGTGGCACATCACGTTTTCGACCATTGAAGAGTTTCTGACTGAGTTTACAATAAGCTCGATATACATACACTAAACCCTTATCTTTCTCTCTTCCTCCTCCAGCTATCTCTCTCTCTCTCCTATATCTTTCTCGATCACCTATTAAGACCTGGAATATCATTATACGATAATCAGAACTTATGTGGTTAGTCACTAATTAATTACGTCAATCATGTATGATAATTAGTTTTTACCGTCGATAAATTTCCTTGGCGTTTTGTCCAGATTTTATCGATTTTGTTTTTCAAGAATTTCTTTAGATAAAGTTGTAGAGTTTGTCAATACGAGTTTGTGGCCACATCAAGTGTTTAAATCGGAGTTACAACAAAGAAGTTATGGTCAACAAAAATTTTATGAAAATATTGGAAAACGTTTTATCGCAAAATCGCAGGTATAAATAGAGGTTTCTAAAACATGGAAGGTCAGAGTTTCGTTTTTGGGAAGAATGGGTTGACCAGGGTTTGACCACCTTTCCTTGACCCGTGTTCGCCGGTGGTGAGCCTCCAGCCGGCCACCTTTAGCCATGAAATTGGTTGGGATTTGTTGGGCTTGGGCTCCTCTATCATTTGGTGGCAATATCTTCGGCATTTGTGATCGGTAGAGAGGAAATAAAGACAGAGAACATTGACCAGCTTCTGGGTTGATTTTCTCGGGGACGGTGGCGGTGCTCACGACGGCGTTGGACGTCGAACCCAGAAGGGTTTTGAAGTCTTGGAAGAGGCGGATCGATTGCGATGAGTCTCAGACCCTGCAGTGGTAGGACGACGACGAACATAGAAAATGTTTTTCGGCGAGGGTTTGTAATTTCAACGGTGGATTTCTTTAGTTTCCGGTTTGATTTTGATGTTGTGTTGTACTACAATGTTGTTGGGCTTGTTGAGATGGACATTTTGGTATGCAGGTTGCTTGATTCAGTGCCGATGGGATTTCGGCCGTTGTTGGCAGTGGTGCATGGCTCTACTCGCCGTTGTGAGCGGTGGAGCTCCGGTGAGGTGGAATTTTCAGCAAAATTTTATGTTGTTCCACTCGTAATTTCATGACGAACACAATGGTGAGATTCTTGAATGGATCTGGACTTGATTAATTTAGACATGCGTTTAATCGGATAATAATTAATTGATTTCACGATATTATTAAGGGATTTATATTCACACTGTACTTTCAGTTTACAGATTATAGTTTCCAGTTTATAGTATATTTTAGACCATATTAAATTTGGAGGTTTTTCTTGTGATGGCTTATAGGCTAGCTGCATCGATGCGCTGACTGTTCGACTGATCATTGGATAGTCCCTGGTCAGGGGATGTCAGGTTGCCTTGTCTGACCCATCAAATTTTATTTTTATTTTTCGTAGCTATCAGCCAAGGGAGGTTAAGATACCTCGTCTGGCCCATTGTTCTATTCATCATAGCTACTAGTCAGGGGAGGTCAAGAGTCCTCGTCTGACTAATTCCATAATTTTTTTTACAGTTTTATAACTGTTGAACTCACAGGTTTTTATAGAAATTGGAGGAAAAACACAGATAGAATATTTTATTGTTTTACACTGATTGTGAGTTTTTGTCCATTCACGCTAAAAATTTTATATATTTATATGCATTTCCTTGGGCCTTTTGGTTTTCCATGCCCAGGTTGCAGTGCTTCTCCTGAGCTGGAATTTGGTCCTAGAGGCTTTGAGTCCACCGGATTATCATACCTTTTTATAGGTTTCGGCCTACTAACGGTGTATTTTCATATGTTTTATACTACTTCTAGAATTTGCTCTAGACACTAGTGTTATAAATATTTTTCAGTGCTGGTTGTGAATTGCTAGTATTGCTAGATTATGAATTTTTATTTCCTGTAATATTATTCCAACATTTTAATTAACTTTCCGCACTTTATTGAAAAATCCGGATGGACATCGGTGGTCCATGGTATTGTTTGTGAGAAATCCGAAGTGTAATTTTCTTGAAGGTTTCTGGTAGTCCACTTCGTAGAGGAATTTATGTCAAAAAATTTACAAAAATATGTAGTTTAAATCTTGTTGTTAGGGCGTGATCCTAGATTACTAGTTAATCTATGGTTGGGTCCTTTCATCATCGTCATTGTCGACCTCTTCTCTAGACACCTATTAACTTCAACACTGATGTTCCATATGTTGTTGTTGGTAATCGAGTTCTATCGTTGTTATTATAGGCATCAAATTTGGCCATCTTTGAAAGCTTAAATTTTCTGAGTGAATCCACTGATGTGGGGTCTCATTATGTAATCTCTCAAGGTCTCCACTGATGTGTTTAGAGCGACTTCTCGGAGTATAGTAAAATATATGAAAATACACTGCTAGTGGGCTGAAACCTACAGAAATGTATGATAATCTTGTGGACTCAAAGCGTTTGGGAATCAAAATCTAGCTCAGGAGAAACACTGCAACCTGAGCACGGAAAATCGAAAGACCCAGGAAAAAGCAGATAAAAACATAAAAATGTTAGCGTGAGTGGACAAAAACTCACAATTAGTGTAAAACAATAAAATATTCTATTTGTGCATTTTCGTTGATTTCTGTGAAATCATGCGAGTTCAAGATAATAAACTGAATAAAATATGGAGGTGGGCGCCCAGGGTGCTTGTCCAAACGTGAAGCAACTCTAGTGTCGGTCTAATCGAAATGCGTTGTTCTCATTTCTTCTTAGTCAAAGGTGCTGCCAATACCAAAGACGCGATGCAGAAGGCTAAACTGGGTGGGTTACTGAACCAGCTACTGACTCAGGCGTCCCACACTGCTCGATTGGAGGAAGGGCAAGATGGGAGATTGATCAGGGGTTCAACGGAATTACAGGTGGGGCATCATTCTGAGACTGAGTTGCGTCAGCCAGATGTGATTGTTGAATCCGAGATTGATGGTGGAGATGAGTTTCTGAATGCCGCCGAACGTTTGGTAGACTGTGAGCGTGCCCGCCAAGTGCGCTAGGCGAAGAAGAGGAAGGCGGGGGAGCAACCAGAAAGACGCTCGTCCAAGAAGTCCACCGCTCAGGCCAAGCAATAGGTCGGGTGCTGTTTGGTTTCTGTTAAGGATGTTGATGAGGAGGTGCTTGACCATGAGCCCATTTGTGAGCCTGTGATCCGGCTATGAATGCCAGAAGAGGCGGCTGCCTTTTCTGCCTCTATAGGCCTTGGTAGTGACTCAGACTCGGAGTCAGATGAGCAATCACCGGGCTGCTCGCCTCCTCATGAGGAGGGAAATTATTCCTCTCTTAGGGATAAGCGCTCGCAGTCTCCACCACGTTTAAGCGAAGTTGTGGCTGCCTCTAACATTCAACCATCTACTGTTGAGCCATCCTCCCTAGCACCTTAGACCTCGTCTGCCATGGTGCCCGTCACCTCCATATCTCAGGAGCCTTAGGTGGACTTGGTAACTACTAAGGTCCTCCTAGAAAGGTACTAGTCATTCCACAAGAAGGCTGTACTCGTAGAAGTGGCCCAAATACAGCAAAAGCGGTCACTAAGCCTTGGTCGTAAATAAGCCAGAATTCGTTTACTTGTGGAGCCAATATGTTTGGTGCAAAATATGCACCTGTAGTTCTTGTTGGACGGAGCTGATGAGGGGCTTGGGAAGCTAGACGTGGCCAGAGAGTGGATCAAGCAGCGGAGGGTCCTTCCGAAGCTCGTCAATTAAAGAAGAGACCTGCTTCGTTTCCTAAATCCAAAGCAAAGTCGGCGTCGTCAGCGTCGCACTCTGGAAGCGGCTCTAGATCGGTTGTGGGGTTAAGCGATTGAGATACGGAGTTGGACACGGGGCACACTCCTCCTCGTCAAGACGTGCTCGTGAGTGATCCTCCTTGTATTACAACTTCAGGGGGAGAGCGTGCCGTCACTCCTCCTCCTCCTGATCATGTGCCAACTCCCTCCCGTGCTCCTCTACCTCCAGTCAGGGGTGCCCAGGCCGAGAAGACTGTTGCAGCGTCGTCTGCCTCTCCAGCTATTAATCCAGACACACCTGACTCGACAGAGCTTGACCTGTCAAGGGATCTGGTGGAGCGTTTCCTCATTTTTAGCAAGAAGGCTGTTATGCCAGATGTGGCCAAGGCACAATGACTTCGTGTCGTTGAGTTGGGTCAGGAAAGAGCGCGGGCCAAGCTGATGGTGGAAGCTGTGCTGTTGGTGCATGATATGCACCGGTAGATCTTGATAAATGGGGGTATTGATGACCTAGACAACCTCGATCAAGCTCGGGAGCAAGTTAGCCATCTCGAACTAGAGATAAAAGTGCTAACCGAGTCTAGAAAAAGGAGGCAGGACGCCCTATTTAGGAGCGCTACCTAGGAGGACAGGAACAAAAAGAAGATTACCGAGTTTAAGCGTCGCGTCGAGGAGCTTACTGCGGCTAAGGCTGAACTAGAGAAGATGGTGACCAAGTTGCGGTCAAGCCTGGATGCTACCCACATCCGTCTGGATACATAGGAGGAACGACGTCTTGAGGATGTGACGAAGATCGAGGATTTGCAGGGGAGGCTAAATAATCTTCAACTTAAGCTGAACGCGCTTCGAAGCCAGCATGAGAGAGATCGTGCTAAGTTGGAAGAGGAATGTGCTCAACTGAGATCGTCCATTCTTGATGACAAGCTTGAGGAGAAAGCGGTGGAAACCTTCCTTGGGTCCGAGAGGTATACGCAGCTCGAGTTTCAGAATGTGCTCCGAATAATGAAGGTATTGGAGAAATCCAAGTACTTTGCTGCCAAACAGTATCAGGTTGATCGGGCTACGAGTACACTTCGTTTCCTTAATGATGGCGACGATGGTGGGGTGACGAAGGGGGAGGATGAGGATGTCAGAGATTCTAGCGACAACGTCGTTGAGGATGAACTGGCCAAAGATAAATGAATTCTGCATATGATTCTGCTTTTTGGACCCGTTTGTGGGCTACCTCTCTCTTTTCTTTTCTTTTCTTTTTGGATATTTGTATTTTTAATATTGACGTTGCCTTTTCTTTTTCTTTATGTATTCAGCGTTCTGCTTATTTGCCTGAGTTGCAAGTATTTTCGTTGTGTTGATTGCTATGCATAGTGCTTTTATGTGTTGAATGGATGTATGTGGTGAGTTGTCTTATTATTCGAACGTAGAAACCTAGTGTTAGAAGTAATAGAGAACATGTATGTCGTAGAAAAACACAATATAAACACCGAATGTGATCGCATTTCATTAGCATAAAGTGTTATACTTGCTCCAGGTGGCCACGTGGTGACTTACAAAAAACATAATAAACTTGAGAACAAAAGAGCAAAAAATATATATGTAGCAGTGCGGAACACGCTAGTGATAGTATTTTTGCAGGTGGTCGATGTTCTACGGGTGAGACAGAACGGTACCATCCTTCTCACTAAGGTAGAACATGCTTGGGCTAGCGACGTCTACGATCTTTTATGGCCCTTCCCAAACTGGCTGCAGGCTTTTTACCTTCCCTTGAATGGCCTTGAGCACCCAGTCTCCGACTTGGAGTGGACGAGCGCGAACGCGTTAGTTGTACAAGCGCGCCACCTTCTCCTTGTTAGTCGCATTGTGGTAGTGGGTTGCATTCTGCTTTTCTTCTAATAGGTCATTGTCCAAGAGTAGGCCAACTTCGTTCTTATCGGGGTCAAATGCCTTCACCCTCGGGCTCTGGTAAGTTAATTCTAGGGGGAGCAGTGCCTTTGTGCCAAAGGCTAGAGAGTAAGGCGTTTCACTAGTAGCCATCGTGGCCATTGTGCGAATTGACCATAGGATCTCAGGAAGGAGCACGACCCACCGTCCGAAGTTGGGACTGCCTCGCCGCATTGCTTGAAGTTTTCGTTTTAAACTGTCTTTGATGATTTTGTTGGCCGCCTTGACCTGTCTATTACATTGGGGGTGAGCAGGTGAGGAGAAGAGGATATTGGTTCCCTGTTTCCTGCAGAAAGCAATGAGTTCAGGATTGTTGAATTATGTCCCGTTATCTGTGATGATGTTAACTGGGGAATCGTAACGGCAGAAGAGCGTTCTCCAGAGGAATTTTTTGACCTTCTTCGTCGTGATCTTGACGAGTGGTTCAGCCTCAATGAACTTGGTGTGATAGTCAATGATGACTATTACGTAACTGTGACGACCCGAACCAGAATCAGTAGAGTAATCAGCACGATTTACGAGGTTATGCGTAATCGCAGCTTTTCGATAATTGTGTGGTTTGCCGGATTCGTTTACGATTTAATTATCGGCCGAGAATTTGAGTTGAGTCTCCTCTAGAGAGTTGTAGTACACGTGATTTCGAGTTCGCGGACGGTTCCGGATGATTTTTCCGATGACCGAGGAATATAATATGATTATTTGAAGTTTCGGTTTATCGACGAGTTTATCCGTTCGTATCGAGTTTATCCGAATTGTAATGGTTATCCGTTTTGGACCGTCAATCGTCCCCAGGCGTGAGTATAAATATTGGAAATATTCGAAAAATTGTCGAAAACACTGTTTGGGAAGTTTGACCGTCGTTGACCGAGAGTTGATCGTTGACCGGAAGAGAAAAACGGACCGTTTGGCTTCCGTCGCCGGACCGGCTGATTCCGGCCATTTCAGGCCACGACCCTTGAAGGTAAAATGTTCTCCACGTGATTCTAAACAGTTTAGAACTTGGAATTGCTTTATTTGGTTAAGATTTGAGGGAGATATTTCGATTTGAAAATTGGGAATTTTTTGCCGGAACTGGCCTCGACGGAGGGAGGTGCTCCGGTGACTTTCCAGGGTGGATCTTTAGTGGGTTTTTTTGGGTTTTGGATTGTGATCATTTCCCCTTTGGTTTGAAGGGACGAGGTGGAGCAATGGCGCCGGAATCGGTCCGGGAAGTTTTCCGGCCGGTTTGGACCACCGTGGCTTTCGAGCTGGATTTCGGCCACGGTGGTGGTTGGATGGTGGTGGTCCCTTTGTTAAAGTTGTTCGCCTTGTTGTGGAGATTATTGTGGCAGCTCGGTCGCCAGGAAAACTCTCCGGTTGACGGCGCGCCGCCGCGGGCAGCGGCTGTCAACGCCGGAGCTCTGGCGACCCGTTGACTTTTTAGATTTCGATGTTTTTAATGTCGTTTTTCTCGTATTTGCGCCCTGATCATCGCCTTGAGGTTTTCGAATTGATTTGAGTATCGGATTTTCAGTCGAGGGTTTCGAGTGGAAATTTTGGGAATTTCGTTTATTATTTTGTACAGTATTATATGTTTCCGGGAACGGTTGGTTTCTGTGGTGAAGTACAGTGTTGTGAGCTATGATTTTGATCAGATATATTTTATGACTATTCAGGGGATCGAGATCGTGTTTCGGGCGAGGGATCTTCTGCCGGACCACGTGATTAGCGCGAGTGCGCGTTTTGCTCACCTGTGAGTGGACAATTTCTTTTCACTGATAATCGCGAGTCTTTATACACGTTTTACGAGCATGAGCATGCATACGAGATTATGTTTTATATGAGCATATGTTATACGATTATGCCTATACCAGTATATATTACGTATATGCATTTATATATTGCTTTATGCATTTGCATCGAACTATTTATGATTTGGTTTACACAGAGTACAATCTCAGTATATGTTGTTGTATCGATACACTTGCATCCCGGCTGATCCCCGAGGATGTTTACCGGGGGAGGCTGTGACCCCTGACCCGAGGCCTTTACCCGGGGGGGGGGGGGGGGGGGGGGGAGGGGCAGACCTCTGACCTGAGGCCTTTCTGGCTAGAATCACGTGTGGGTCTGGGATCTCGTGATTCAGACTGTACTAGCACGGTTGTGTCCATGAGTGACCCCGTGGGATTTCTACATGCATGCTCAGTATGCTGGAGGAGTATGAGTTTACCTCGTGTACTTTATTATATTTGTTCATCTTGACTCGCTTATGTTATTATAACATATATCATGCGGCGAAACACATTTATTTTTGTCCACTCACTCTAACAGTTTTCATGTCTTTCCCCTGGGCATTTCAGTTTCCGTGCCCAGTTTGCAGCTCGGATTCAGGTGTCTCACGTCGCGGTTGGAGGCTAGTTGTTCGAGCTACCTGTGTTTTCCAGTAGGTTTCTTGTTTCGCCTACTGTTGTATATTTTGTATATATATTACACTAGAGGTCGCTCTGATACGTTCTGATACATGTTTTATACGGATTTTCTCGGATATACTATACATTACAGTTGTGTTTACTGTTTATTGTTAACGTTATGATATTGAGAAATTCGGATGGGATTGGTGCCCACGGTTTGGCTTTTGTGGCATAGGATAAAGTGTTATTTTTCGGGTGCAGGTAAAGGCAATTCCGCGTTAGTAGCGTTACTCTGCCCAAATTTTAATGGTTTTTGTTGGTTCATGTTTTCAGAAGGGGTTTGATTTCGGTTTAGGAAACTAAATCGGGGTTGGGTCCTTTTAGCTTGGTATCAAAGCATTAGGTTGTCAGATTCTGTAGACTCTTGTAGTTGTGACGCTTAGGGTATTTGAGTTTGTATAGCATGTCTGGAGTGATGACCCGACTGGCCAGCGGTACTCATCAATACTTCGGGTGTTGTGTGCTCTCAAATATCTGGGGTCTCATGATTACGTTCCTTCTGCTTGTACCTAATGCTTGTCTTGTATCAGTAGGATGCCTCCTCGACGTGGTCCCCGTGTTGATCGGGAAGTGGATGCTGATGAGGATCGCCAGACGCACGACTTACTGACGCGAGTGTTGTGTTTGGAATAGCGTTTTGACCTTGTGGTCAAAGCTCGTACTGCTGGTGCGACTGTCTTTTCGGGTTCAGCTGATCCAGAGATGTGTGAGGCATGGTTGGTTCAGGTTTAACGAGTTTGCGAGCGTCTGCGTTTTACCCCTGAGCAGATGACAGTGGCAGCAGTTGGTTTACTTGAGTCAGATGCATACTTCTGGTGGGTTAGCACCGATAGAGTTCCAGTTGATACTCCGTGGACTTTGTTTTGAGATTTGTTTATGCAAAGATACTTCAACCAGGCTACCCATCAGCGTAAGTATGAGGAGTTCACGAATCCGAGGCAGGGCAGTTTGTCTGTGCTTGAGTACCGGGACAGGTTTACCAGCTTATCTCGTTTTATGCGTGACATGGTGGCTACTGAGGAAGCCAAGTGCCGTAGATTTGAGCTGCGTTTGAACTTGAATATCAAGGGGACTCTGACTACGATGCCTCGGAACAACTTCGATGAGTTTGTCAGTGCAGCACTCCGAGGTGAGGATATCGAGAAGGAGAGGCAGATGAGGTACCAGCCTAGACGGTTTGAGGAGGGTGGACCGAGTCAGGGGCCTTCAAAGAGGCAGAGTTCTGATACTTCCGGTTCGGCTTCATCCTCGGGTAGTGGACCATATAGACCAGCAGCTGGTGCACCGAGGCAGAGACCGAGATGGAGGAGAGATCGACCGCAGCGACCACAGGCTAGTGGGGGTTCCAGCAGTTCTAGTTATCCTAGGCGTACCGGTGGCACGTTTGCCGTACCGAGAGAGTATCCATTTTGCAACTTCTGCAACAGGCATCACTATGGTCCATGTCAGCGAGGTCCTGTCACTTGTTTTCTTTGTGGCCAGGTGGGTCACTATGCGAGAGAGTGTTTCCAGCTTGATGGTGCTGATGGACAGACGATCCAGAGTTCCGGAGCTGAGCGAGGTGCCACTTCGGGAGCTCGACCAGTACAGTTTGCGGGTCAGGGCAGACAACAGGGACAGCCTCAGCGTGGATGACCAACCGGGTAGGCGAGGGTTCATGCCATGACTTTGCGAGAGGGCAGAGCTTCACCGGAGGTCGTTATCGGTACGTTGCATGTATTTGGTATTCCAGTACTTACATTGTTAGATCCAGGTGCCACACATTCATTTATGTCATATAGACTATCATCATTAGCTACCGTACCTGCGTCTCCACTTCCGGGGTTGTGGAGAGTGTTGTATCCATCCGGTGAGATTGTGAGTATTGGTTGGGTGTACCGAAACTGTGAGATTTTTATTGGAGGCCATGGTTTAGCCGCAGATATGTTGTTGCTTGATATCGTCGACTTTGATTTGATCTTGGGTATGGACTTCTTGGAGACGCATTGGGCTATGTTTGACTGTCACAAGAAGGAGGTCGCGTTTCGGCGACCAAGCTTTCCTGAGATATTGTTTCGCCGCGAGAAGAACACTTCACTACCATGTTTGATTTCCGCGATAAGGGCGGATCGAATGATGAAGAAGGGCTGTGTTGCTTACTTAGCTCATGTGGTAGACACTACAGCTGCTGTGCCGGACCTTGGTGGTATTGAGATTATTTCTGAGTTTCCGGATGTGTTTCCGGAGGAGTTACCGGGCATACCTCCAGTTCGGGAGATTGATTTCACTATTGAGCTGTTACCGGGTATATGACCCATTTCTCAGGCACCGTATCATATGGCGCCAGTGGAGTTGAAAGAGTTACAGATTCAGCTCCAGGAGTTGCTGGAGAAGGGTTTTATTCGACCTAGTGTTTCGCCATGGGGTGCCCCAGTTTGTTTGTGCGGAAGAAAGATGGATCTATGCGGTTGTGCATCGACTACCGGAAGCTGAATCAGGTTACAGTGAAGAACAAGTATCCGTTACCACGGATTGATGATTTGTTCGATTAGCTCAAGGGAGCTTTAGTCTTTTCAAAGATTGATTTTCGATCTGGATATCACCAGTTGAGGATCCGAGACTCTGATGTGGCCAGAACAGCTTTCAGGTCGCGGTATGGGCATTACAAGTTTTTGGTTATGCCGTTTGGGTTGACTAACGCCCCCGCAGCTTTCATGGACTTGATGAATCGAGTGTTCAGACGATTTCTGGACAAGTTCGTGATTGTATTCATCGATGATATTTTGATCTATTCCAGGAGTGTGGGCCAGCATAAGAAGCATTTGCGAGCAGTGTTGCGGACTTTGCGGGATCATCAGTTGTTTGCAAAGTTTAGCAAGTGCGAGTTTTGGCTGGACAGTGTGAAGTTTCTGGGCCACGTGATATCGGCTGAGGGAGTCAGCGTTGATCCTGACAAGATCGAGGCCGTGTTGAATTGGAGTAGACCTACCACTTTACCGGAGATCCGGAGTTTCTTGGGTTTGGGAGGCTACTACCGGCGGTTTGTACAGGATTTTTCTCGGATTGCTACTCCACTGACCAGGTTGACGAAGAAGGGCATCAAGTTTGAGTGGTCTGATGCATGTGAGGAAAGTTATTTGCTCCTAAAGGAGAAGTTGACTACTGCACCGGTTCTGACATTACCAAACGACAACAGTGAGTTTGTGGTTTATAGTGATGCGTCGAAGATTGGACTTGGTTGTGTGCTGATGCGGCATGGTAGGGTTGTAGCCTACGGTTCCAAACAGTTGAAACCGCACGAAGTCAACTATCCGACCCATGATTTGGAGTTGGCTGTTATTGTGCTAGCGTTGAAGAGTTGGAGACATTACTTGTACGGAGCCCAGTGTAAGATCTTCACCGACAACAAGAGTCTCACTTACTTACGGACGCAGCCAGATTTGAACATGAGGCAACGCCGGTGGATGGAGTTAATCAACGACTATGATTGCACTTTCGAGTACCATCCATGGAAGGCCAATGCTGTGACTGATGCACTTAGTCAGAAATCCGGAGCTTCGTTGTTCCATGTGTGTGTGGCTAGAGTGTCTATGTTAGCCGAGCTTCGGGCTACAGGTGCCGAGTTCGAGTGGGATGACGAGGGCGCCTTATTAGCCAGTTTCCAGGTTTGACCCGTATTGGTTGATCATGTTCGGGAGGCTCAGGATTCAGATTCCTACTTGTTGGGCAAGAAGACCATGATACGGAATGGTGTGCCTACAGAGTTTCGATTGAGTGACGACGGTACGTTGCTTTTCAGAGGCAGGTTGTGCATACCCCGAAACGAAAGTCTGAAGAAGAAGATTCTGGATGATGCTCATAGTTCGGCGTATGCGATGCATCCCGGAGGTACGAAGATGTTTCATACTCTTCGAGCGTATTACTGGTGGCGCAACATGAAGCGGGAGATTGCTGCATATGTGAGCCGATGTTTGATCTGTCAGCAGGTTAAAGCGGAGAGGCAGAAACCTGCAGGGAAATTACAGCCACTGGAGATTCCGGTTTGAAGTGGGAGCACATTACCATGGATTTCGTTTATCAGTTGCCGCGTACTTCGGCTGGCAACACTGGTATTTGGGTTACTGTGGATCGACTGACGAAATCCGCTCATTTTCTCGCACTTCCGGGGAAGATATCAGTGGGCAGATTGGCTAAACTGTATTTGTCAGAGATTGTTCGACTGCACGGTGTGCCTGTATCTATTGTTTCTGACCGAGATAGTCAGTTTACTTTTGAGTTCTAGCAGGCATTGCAGGAAGCCATGGGCACGAGGTTGCAGTTCAGTACAGCTTTTCATCCTCAGACTGACGGGCAGTCTGAGCGGACCATACAGATACTTGAGGATATGTCGCGGTCTTGTGTGTTGCAGTTTCGCGGGAATTGGGACCAGCAACTGCATTTGATAGAGTTCGCCTACAACAACAGCTATCAGGCCAGTATCGAGATGGCACCGTACTAGGCCTTGTACGGGAGGCAGTGCCGCACTCCATTGTGCTGGAATGAGGTGGGCGAGCGATGGCTTATTGGCCCTGATCTGGTGAAGAGCACCATGGAGGACGTCCAGATTATCCGGGACAGATTGAAGATCGCCCAGGATCGTCAGAAGAGTTACGCGGACGTGAGGAGGAAGAGCCTCGAGTTTGATGTGGGTGACTGGGTTTTCCTGAAACTATCTCCGTGGAGGAGAGTTGTGCGTTTCGGGAAGCGTGGCAAGCTTCAACGAGAGGGTTGGAGCTGTTGCTTACAGACTTGAGCTACCGGCTGAGATGGCTCGTGTTCATGATGTTTTCCAAGTTTCGATGTTGCGGAAGTACATCTCAGATCCTTCGCATGTGTTGTCCCCACAGCAGTTACCGATCCAGGAGGATTTGACATACGTGGAGGAGCCGGTACAGATTCCCAATCATCGTGAGCAGGAGTTGAGGCACCGTGTGATCCCGCTAGTGAAGGTCTTGTGGCAGAATCACTCAGTTGAGGAGGCCACCTGGGAGACTGAGCAGCGTATGCGGGAACAGTATCCTCATCTGTTCACCTGACAGGTACGTAAATTTCGAGGTCGAAATTTTTTTAAAGGGGGGAGATTTGTGACGACCCGAACCAGAATCAGTAGAGTAATCGGCACGATTTACGAGGTTATGCGTAATCACAGCTTTTCGATAATTGTGTGGTTTGCCGGTTTTGTTTACGACTTATTTATCGACCGAGAATTTGAATTGAGTCTCTTCTCGAGAATTGTAGTACACGTGATTTCGAGCTCGCGGGCGATTCCTAATGATTTTTTCGATCACCGAGGAATATATTATGATTATTTGAAGTTTCAGTTTATCGACGAGTTTATCCGTTCATATCGAGTTTATCCGAATCGTAATGGTTATCCGTTTTGGACCGTCGATCGTCCCGAGACGCGAGTATAAATATTGGAAATAGTTGTGTTTACTGTTTACTGTTAACGTTATGATATTGAGAAATCCGGATGGGATTGGTACCCACGGTTTGGAATTTGTGGCATAGGATAAAGTGTTATTTTCTGGGTGCAGGTAAAGGCAATTCCGCGTTAGTAGCGTTACTCTGCCCAAATTTTAATGGTTTTTGTTGGTTCACTTTTTAAGAAGGGGTTTGATTCCGGTTTAGGAAACTAAATCGGGGTTGGGTTCTTTCAGTAACGGTATTGGCCTTCGGTCTTTGGCAGTTCGCCATTGAGATCTAGGCCCTATTGTGCTTTCGATGGGCGTGGAACTGGCAAGCTTTGCATGTACTGGTGATCTCCAATGCATCTGCGTGAATGGTGGGCCACTAGAAGTCGTATCGTAATGCCTTGTGAGCGATTGAACGGGCTCCAGCATAGTTGCCGCACTACCCACTGTGTATGTCTTCTAGGAGGGATCGTCCTGCCTTTGTGGGAATGCATCTCAAGTTGGGCTAAGTGCGTCCTTGCCTGTACAGGTGACCACCACGAATGCTAAAGTTAACACCCTTAGCGACGATTGTTCTAGCTTCTGTTTTCCTTGCGGGCAGCGCCCCATTTGTCTTATTAGCCAAGATAGGATCTAGCTAGTCTGGTTCAGCAGGCTCAACGGGTAATATCTTGAGGAAGCTTCTCTGGATGCTTGGTTTAACCAGCGTTTCGACCTTGGGTGAGAACGAGCCCTGCGTTGTTTTGGCTGTTGCAAGACGCGTTAAAGCATCTACGTTAGCGTTCTGCTCTCTTGGCACTTGGGTAATATTGTAAAATTTGAACTTGGAAAGGTATTACTTTGTCAATGCCAGGTATGCAGTCATGGAATCATCCTTGGCTTCAAAGTTTCCTTTTACTTGGCTGACCACGAGCTGAAATTCACTGAAGATGCTTAAGTCCAAAGCATATGAGATTCGTGCTAACTGCAGGCCAGCTATAAGTGCTTCGTATTCAGCCTCGTTGTTGGATGCTTTGAAGTTGAATTGTAGAGTGTACTCAGCATGAGCGCCATTTGGTTTGGTAAGTATAATAGCCGCACCACTTTCTGTTTTGGTGGCTGAACCGTCAACGTATAAGTTCCATCTTGATGTTGGAATGGTAGTGGAGGGCAACGCGGCGACAAGATGGGCTTGTTCTATCTCAGGTTCCGCTTCGGTGTACTCGGCTATGAAATCTGCTATAGCTTACGCTTTGATGGTCATTCTGGGTTTGTATTCGATGCCGAATTCACTAAGCTCGATGAACCATTTGCTGAGACGGCCGTTGTGGTCAGGATATTGGAGCACTTGCTTAAGGGGGAGGTTTGTGAGCACCTAGATTTTGTGCGCTTGGAAGTAGGGCCTTAAGCGTCGAGCAGTTGTGACAAGGGCGAAGACCCATTTGTCAAATGTTGGGTAGCATTTCTCTGCTCTTGTGAGTCCTTTGCCTGTAGAAAAGACAGGGAGCTCAGCATCAGCGTCGCGTCGCACCAGGGCGAAGCTAACGGCTGTGAGAGAGATAGCCAGGGGTATAGGTAAACTGTTTCACCCTGCACTGGTCTAGAGAGTGTGGGGATGGAAGCTAGGTATAGCTTGATTTGTTAGAACGCGTTCTCACAGGCAGACGTCCAGTTAATGGAGCGCTTGCTGTGGGCAAGGCGTATGACCTTGAAGAAGTTTTTCCCATTTCTTGTAGTCAAGGTTGACCACAGGGGTTTCATATAAATTGTACACATGAATATATCAAACAGATCATCGTTCCTCAAGTAAAACCATCGTACTTCACCTAAACCATTATACTTCATGCTCTTTCTATAGTTCTAAGCAAATATGCTCATCGATCTCCAAATGGTTCATACGTTTAAATCAATGATCCATATAATGAATCGAGATTCAAAGGGAATACTAACCTTGGCCATGTTTGATGACATGATCTGTTTTGGACATGGTTTTTCATAGAGGATTGTAATAGCCTTAATGCTCCTACTCTACTCTTCAAGCTCTGACAGCCTCTAGCCCTTGAGATTTCTGATTTATTCCTCAAGCTCCAAAATCCTCTAACCCTCCAGGTTAGGAATCGTCCCCTCTAGAATAGTAATCATCTCCTGAGCTTTTCATTCAAAATTTCACGATCTTTAAGGTCTTTGATCGGTCCCTTAAGCTTGTTACTCAAAAGCTTATGACTATCGAGGTTAATAATTGATCCAGCGTCTTCCCTCGAGATTTCTAATCATCCACTCATCCTTGTGGGTCTTTGGTCTACATGCTAGTGCTCAACCCCCAGCTTGGTCCACAGGTTGATGCTCAACCCCCACCTCGTCCTTCAAACATATTGGTGCAGAAATCAGAATTCTATTGTAAGAAGCCCTTGTCGAGGTATTTTGCGTTTAAAAAATGCGATATTTAGCTAGATACTCCTTACCCTCAGTATTCTGCTAGACTGTTCGAGTCTTGGACAATACTCAATGCCCTAAGCTTGAATTCTCTTCATGCACGACCCCCTGTGCATTCGATCCTTGTTTCGTTAATCCTCCTACAAGCTTCCAAGAGTGAAGTGGTCCACCGTTCTTTAGAATTTGAGTGTACGAAATTCCTCAAGCTTTCGGGATTTCAGATGTGCGCCCTCGTGGTCCCCTTCTTAATTTGGCAACTTCCTGGTGAATTCCACAATGCTTCGAGTATGTAGGTGTGGTAACCTTACCCCCAAAAATTTTCAAGCTAAGGGGAGCAATGCCCCCAAGTCCGATCCAGAGCTCTCCGGAACACCACCCCCAGCTTTCTTGTAAATCTTGAGGCCGTGGGTTTTCCATATTAAAGATATCGTTCATATTCTGATCAATGACCTCCCACTGCTTACTTGTGCATTCATAGCCTTCTGCTCCTTTTCCTCTAGCTCTCTATGAGCTCTGAAGTTGTTTCTCGTGGAAACCTTGAAGGTCCATCTCTCAGTCAAGGGGAATTCCCTTCTACGCCTTGATTCTTGCCTTATTTTGCTGTCTACTACACGAAACTGACATTCCTCGAGGTCTTCCCAGAGACTTCCACTTAGGTCTTCTTCCCGCCTTGTTATCCTTGAGGTTGCTGGTTGACCTCAACGCACCTCGAGCACCCTAATTGTGGGTCAGAAGATTTTTTCAGTCCATGAGGATTCAAGCACTAGTTGAATGGTGTTCAATCTTACATAATCATTCATTGATGGAGGATAGAGAATATCCTCTCTACTCAGTGATTGACGCCTTCTTTCTCGATCTTTCCCTCGAGTATCGGCATGCTTTGAGCCTTCCTGACATGTTCTCGAGAATTATGAGCTTGAGAATGCCCCCAGGTCTTACAAATTCTACTATTCAACGTACCTCGAGCATTCTGACCTGGAGGGTACCCCCAGTTCCTCGACCTCTGGCATTATCCAATTGGAGCTTGGAAAAATCATTTCTCCAGAGTATTCTGAGCTCCAATGGTATAGTTTAGCACTATGTACTTCTTTTCTTGGCCCTTAGATGGTGGTGGCAAGGTCCTCATCATTCTTGGGATGCTTGGCTTCACCTTGAGGCTTCAACAAATCTTCGAGCTCTTTCATGTACTCATTGGTCAAATACTCATGACAATACCTCTGGTCAACAAGCTCTGTAAAGTGTCACTTAGAGACTTTACAATCTATTGTTCTATGATTGTTCCCCTTGTGGTAGGCACATAAATCCCTTGAGCTGTTCTTGGATTAGCCCAAGAGTGGATGATGTCTCTCTTCAAACACGGCTCGTTTTAGGTATAGTGGAGTATTGTTGTGATATGGATCTTGGTTGGTCTTCTTGAGCTCATCGATCTCTTTAGTGAGTGTATCCCTCCATCTTTTATCCTCTTCTTCTGATTCTGGTCGTAACTCCTTGTCACGCTGCTCTCTAAGGTTGTCCTCGAGCTCCTCTTCAAGGTGAGGTAAAAAGTCAGATTCTCGAGCAAACAGATCTCTTTGTACTAAATCGATCATAACTTCTTCGTGAAACAGGATAATTGCAATCCAAAAGATGTTCTGAAAATTAGACACCTGGGGCTTTTCAAGCATATAAAGATCGTAATCTAGTTCATTCTAAGATGTTCCCAGTTATTCTTTGAAGTCAGCTAGTCTGCATAAGCAGATTCCCCAATTTGAGTATGGAATTTCTCTTCTTCTCATTTTCTTTTTATTCATTCCAAACTTCTTTCGGTACTTGGACGTCTTCTAAACCCCTAGGCGTTGGCTATTCTCTTGAGGCTTAGCGATTATTCATGCATGGTTTGTCAAAATATTGATCACTAGTTGCACAACTTTCTACCCCCAGACCAAAGTTTTCTATTTGATCTTCAACTTTCAAAGGTTTCTTGGAGACCCTTGTAGTCTTCAAGTCTTCATCATTTGTGCTGCATAAGGATGGTTGTTCATCCGCAAGCTCACCTCATTAAGTGTTTAGATTACTCTTGAGAGATCATTTGATCCAACATGTTACTTCATGACCTTCTGCAAACTACAACATGTTATCGTGCTATAGAACTTCTTTCATGACTTTCTTTGTATAACTTGATGGTACTCGTGAATGGGGAATAGACTTTCAAGGTTGATTATGACTTTGTGAACTTTGTGCAGATGTTGGTTGTGACTTCATCTTTCCACCTCATATATGATGTTCTAGGTTTGAAAATCATGAGAGCCGAGCTAGTAAACTCTTCAAAACCTTAAGGATGCTCCTCCCAATCTTCCAACGGCGTGCCCTTGCTTTCATGAAAACCACCATAAGCTTTCCCTCCACAAAAAGCTTGAGGATCTCGAACTTCCATAATTTCCCGAATTTCAAGCGTATGGTCCTTGTGATTTCTCTTACTTTGAGTGTGCACCCCCCAGTTTTCCATCAACATACCTATGCCGGGAAGATAAGTTGTCGCAGAAGGTTGCTGCTATTGCGAAAGATGAATGTTTTTTCTGAAACGACATTGATCTTGTTGAAACCCGTACACTTCGAAGAGCTATCTTCTTTTCGTGAAAAACTACCGCTTCTCTTTACTTAAAGAGAGTTGTTTTCTTTTTGTTGAATTCTTTTGCTTCCGCGCTTAAGCTGGTGTCTTTGAAGACTTTGATCAAAACAAGTGCTTGGAAGTAGTCGGTTGTCATCATCGAAAGATATTGCCTTCATAGAGAATTGCATCTTTCCCAAGACTTAGTTTTTGGAAAACTAGTTGATGAACTCAATTTTATGGAATTCCTCAAGTTTGTGGGACTCAATGAGGTTGTAAGACCATCCATCGGTATTATAATCTCTTGCTAATCCGCCCAAGTTACTCAGGGGATCTCCTCATCCTTGTTGTTGTCGACCTTTCATGGTATCCCACTTACAAAAAATTTTCTGGCCAGTTCTCATTCTGAGGTGCCGTGAAACTTTTGTTATATATATATATATATATCTCTCTCTCTCTCTCTCTCTCGATGTTCGATTGATGTGATTAATATAGCGTTGAAAAATAAATTCTAAGGGTTTCTCAACCATAGGTCATACCTCTCCTGGTTATTGGATTTTGGTTGCTGAAAATAGCTCGCAAAATAGGACAGCAACGTTGTTTCCGTCAGACTCGACCCCAGGCCGATAATCCAGTCATATCTTATTGCTCTAACATTTAGGCATATAAGTTCTTATTAAAGCATATACAGGTACCCAGTGTGATGTCATGGTCGTGATGATATCTAAAATTGAATTGTCGAAACACCCGATAAGGCAAACTTAGCAAAAATAAATAATAAGTGCATCAACGACGTTGAAATTGATTGTGCTGATCGGTGTTGTAAACAATATATTTGAATAAACCGACCGTACGATGGGATCGTTGAACTATTTTAAAAATGTGAATAAAATTTTAGCATGTTTCATCATGATTATGTCTCGATACGTTCAGTCAAACACGACGATTGTTTATACCCCTATTTTTTATTTTCGCTAATTTTGTTTTATCGGCGACTTCGACAATTCAACTTTCACTCTCCGTGCGTCCATGCCATCGTAATGTGTGCCTCTGTGTGTAGGTATCACATTTCACTTTTCCAAATGGATGTGAGATAATATTTCCCTTTGAGACTCGGATATAATGAAAATACGGGCATAAAGGACCGTCGGGATTGGCTGCGCGGATCGAGTTCCAATTGATGACCAAACCGGCTCAAATTTTTACAATACATATATAATAGTTGTATGTCCCCATCCTACGGTCCATTTTTTCATATTCAATTTTTTTTTTCTAATCTTTTTTACTTTTGAAGGGTCTTTCTAATTCAAAGCCTTTAACACCTTATACAACACTAGTGGACATATAGTCAGTTTATTCATTCCGTCGACACAAATTTGTGAATTTCCTGATATAAGATATGTTAAATGAAAATAAGCACCACAAGATGACTACGCATATTTTTAATTTTTTTTTTCTGATGATCGGGCTATTTTTATTTTTTATTTTTGAGAGTATCAGATCGACACTTTCATTCAAAAATAACATTCGAGTATGTTGATCAAGCTCAAAATGGTCACCAAAATTGCTTAAATTCCATAGATATAATCGTACGGCCCATTTCTCGTTTTTTGTTTTTGAACCATCAATAGATTTTTCAAACAATTATATCTTATTATATTTAATAAATGATAATCGAACGTATTTGGTCTTGAAATTTTTTTGTGTTTGATAATTTTAGAGTATCATAGACATCAAACCGGTTCTGTGAAACTTTTCGTAGAATTTTTCAAAAATTTAACCTATTTCTTATATTTTATTAAAGGAAACAATAAAATAAAGTTTATTATAACAAAATATAATTTTTTGTTTTCTAGGTGGATCTAAGACGTCCAATTTTTTTTAGTTTTTTTTTGTCCAAATTTTTAGACCATTGATTTTTGATGGCAGTGGAGGTGATTGGAGCGAGCAAGTCGAGCTTGGCCTCGAGGAGGAGACGACACGCTTGGCCTTGGCATAAGGGATGAAGCAGATGATTTGATAAGGCAGCAGGGCGCGACGCTATGAAGTGGGAAAGTAGATGAGGTGAGGACAGGGAGAGAGATCAGCTCGAGAGAGAGAAATCACCCGGAGAAAGAGGAATTGGCCCCAACCGAGCTGAGGTGAGCTAATGGCGACGTGGAGAGGGAGGAGGATGCTGGAGGGAGAGGAGTGAGAGAGAGCGCGGTTGCTTGAGGGAGAGGGAGACAGAGAGTGACCGCCAGAAAGAGAGAGAGAGGAGAGAAGTCCAGAGATTATGTACACTAAACTTATTATAAAATTTCTAATAAGTGATACACTAAACTTATTATAAAATATCACTGGAATTGTGATATGTGATACATTTCTAAAATTTCTAAAAATAAATTACACATAAGGTCAAATAAGATAGATCTATACTGAATTAGGTGACTTACCTTTTTTATTCCAAATCTGGTGACCTTTCTAACTAGGGGTGGGACTTCTGAACCGAAAACCAAAAAAAAAACCGAGCCGAACCGGAACCGAAACCGAAAAAATCCGAATCCGAAAAAATCCGAACCGAAAAAACCGAAAAATCGAAAAAATTCGGTTCGGTTTCGGTTTCGGATTTTGAAAACCCGAACCCTACCGAAAAAACCGAAAAAAACCGAACATATATAAAATGGTGTCGTTTTGGAGTGAATAGGAAAAACAGTGTCGTTTTGATTTAAAAACTTAAAGAGAAAATGGTCAAAAATCAAAATACTCAAAAATCAAAATAGGGTTTTTATTGAAGCAAAGTGCAAACTGCCTTATGCTGAGATCAGCTGCTGGAATTTTCATCAAATCGTGCTGGAGATTGAAGCAAAATGCTACTAGAACTTTGTTGAGATTTTGCATCAATTTGCTATTTTTTTGCTATTTTCTTAATTTTTGGACTGTTTGCTTTATGGACTGTTGAAAAACTTGAAACTGAACTACAAATATTATTTGCGGAATGTTTTCTTTGATGTTAGAAACTTGGAATTGATGGTGTAACTTGAAAATTTGAATTTGATATTTGGTTTGCTATGCTATTGTTATTTGTTAATGTCTTACAAGCTGATAGTAATTGATTTTCTCCTATTTATTAGGGGTTTTTTCGTGTAAAGTTTATTCATAATTTGAAGAAAAAAAAACCGAAAAAACCCGAAAAAAAATAAAATTTTTAACCGAACCACACCGCCCGAATTCCACCCCTATTTCTAACAACCATAACCTTTAAATTGAGAATTGGCCATGCCATCCTTGTGTGCCAAACGAAACTTTCTTCGCCATTTTACAATTCAGCGGAGACTGAGCCTCTCTCTCCTTTTCTCTCTCTCCAAAACGCTAACTTCCGTGCCGTCGCTGCTCCTCTCCTCTCCTCTCTGCTCCATCGCCGCCGCGAGATTTCTCTAGCTATCCTCACTGCTGCCGCAAACCCTCCCTGGTCTTCCTCGTCGTTCCCTCACCGCCGCGAGCTCCCTCTCTCTCTCTCTCTCTCTTAGTTTCATTTCCGATTTCGTTTTCTTTTGTGTTTGAGTTCGTTTTGGCTTGAATTGATTTGATTTGATTTTAATACAAATCACAGGGAGCTGTTTCGGAAATGGTCGGATTTGGACGAGTCTCGCTTCTCCGTATAGACGGTTTCCGACGGCATCACGAACCTGTGTGAGTAGTTCATTATAATCCGCTGTGTTTTTTGTTCGATTTCGAGCATCATTCTTCTGGATTTGGATTTATACACGAGAGATTGCTTATTGGAGTACTTATCACATTTATGATGGGTTTCTGTTATTGCGTGTACAAGATTGTTCTTCTAAGTTCGAACAGTACTGATTGTTCAATGTAGCTCAGTTTTCATTGTCTTTAACACTGTCGATGACATTTTACTTGTTTCCTTCACTTTCTAATCGCCTACTGTATATCTGTTCAGGCAATCAAATACCTATTGGCTGCAGGGTTTGGTGCAAACTTGTTTGCAATTTTTGGGAATGGAATGGTGCAGTCATTTATAAATGCACGCACACTAATCCTAGCTGGTTGGCGACCATATTTGTTTGAAAACTAACCTATTTAATGAAAGAAGTTCAAAGAGGAGATCATGTGCAAAAAGCGTGTAATATAACAACAAATGAAGAGAAGTGTGAAATCAAACTAACAATAGAGAAGTTTCTGGATTTAGGAGTCCAATTTTATTTGCTAATTTCGTGATGTCAATCTTTATTTCTAAAGCTTGATTTCCCCAAATATTTGTGAATCATTTACGTCACTAGAGAAACCGTATTCAAATGTAGAAGAAAGATTCAGTTTGGGTGTTATATGATTCAGTGATTCATCATTGGTTTATGATCATGTGATGAAGTTGTGTATGACAAGGTTGTCCACCAACTGTTTGATGAAATGCCTCTATGAACCTGCAGTCTCTTTGTTTTTGCATCGTATAGTACTTCTTTACTAGCTGTTCTGCAGAGAGTATGTTAATGGTAAAAGTTACATTGTTGATTTTGGATTATTGGGATGATTGATTGGTTAGAGCTATGAGCCATGAATCTTTATCTTGTGGTAAATCATGCTGAAAAGTAGTAAATAATGGTAATGGTGTGATAAAAAAAAAGAGACAAGTTTGATCATGGATAGATTATATTAACTTGATCCCAGTATGTTATTCTGGGTGAGTTCAATTTACAAGTGCACAGTACAGAACTTCACTTTCTTTGAGATCAATATTGGAATGTTGCACCAAAGTTTGGTCTTTAATGCTGCAAAGATAATCAGGCTTAGAACTGAATCCCTTTCTGAAGATGTTTGTTAATGATAATCATTACATTTTTGATGTGGAGTATTGGATTATATATTGTTTAGAGATATAATCCATGAATCGTTGTGTTGTGATGAAATTATGCTCAAAGTATGGTAATGCTGTACTTGAAAAATTAGACAAGTTGATCAGAAATGAATTATATTGTTTATTTGCAGATGCTATTCCAGGAGAGCTCGATCAGTTTACATGGTCGATTACAGAGTTACACTTTCATGGAGATTAATGTTGCACCTATTGTGATATAGAATTCGTACAGTGTTTTCTTTTTTCTATGCTTCATAACTTTGGTATTATTCATTTTGCTTCAAAGTCATAGAGGCTATCCTCTCCCCCACAGAACTGGTAGGTCGATTCAGTTGACGATCAATCATAGCCTCGCCCCTTCTTCGTCTTGACTCAGGAACATGGTCTAAAGCTCTGATGCTCTTAGAACATGATGTTCAATCCCACTTTCATCTCATCATTCACTCACACACTTGAGTTGGAAAGGTATCTTCACTGCAGGGGATTGTGATACCACCCATGGGATGATTGTAGCTGAATTCTTCTTCAGCTTAATTAAGCAAATCCAAAAGCAGCATAGTCCAAGAAGTAGTGGTGTTAGTGTTTCCATTGTGATAATGTAGTGTGTTCTAGAAACAGCAGTAGTATGTTTAACAATGAGGGATTACATTGAATGTTTTGAAGTAGTGATCTAATGTGTCGAAACATTGTAGTGTGTTTATCAAATAGAAGTAGCACTTTCTGTTGTGATGCAGTATTGTGTGTGAGAAATATCAGTAGTATTCATTTGTAGTGTTTATCAAATAGTAATGTTTGTGCGAGAAACTTAAGTAATATGTATAACAATGAAGAATTATATTGAATGTATACTTATTACTTAATGAAAGGACTTAGTGTGGTCTCTGTAAAGGAACTGGACATGTCCCATAAAAATATAGCCATTTAGACTACAGTTTAGCACAGTGAACTCAGACAACTAGCTACCTACAGTTAACTCACAGAGAACTCTCACAGCTACCCAAAGTGAATTACAGTTAACTCACAATGAACTCTCAGCTACCCACAATGAACCATAGTTAACTCACAGTGAGTCCTACATTTGACTCATAACACAAGTAACTCACATGGGCAATCTAACCATGAGGGAATATTTGATTAGACCTCGGGGGGATTGGCAGAATCTAAGGGGAATAAGGTAAGATTTAAGGTATATCCGAGGGGATTATGCCAAAGGGTCTGTGGTAATCATAAGATTTGATTGGCGCTGGATATGGAGATCCCTTTCTTAATGGGTTCCTTCTTTTCTAATAGAAAATAGTCTGGTTTAATGAGAACTATGCTTAGACCTAGCATGATCTCTACATATAGACCATCCATACATGGTCTCAGGTAATGTAACTTTGCCCTAATCACTTCTTGATTCTCGAGACAAGTTCTAACTTAAGCATCGGAGGATCTAAGCAGGGTACCACACCGTACTCCGACTTGTTTTGTAGGTTCACGAAGATCTAAGCTAGTGGGGGCGGGGGGGGGGGGGGGGGGGGGGAATCTGCTCTCACAAATTGATGCTTTCATTGAGAGTGGAACCCTAGGCTAACTCTAGTGAACGGAAGAACATGAAAAACATCACTGGCGCGAGTAACCAGCATGACAAGGAGACAACCCCGCTAGCGGGAAATAACCAAGTCACCCCCGACACGGGGGCATCAAGGCATGGAAGCGCCCTCATGCACCAAGTTCAGCCGAGAAACCTTGCGGAAGAGGGACATGTGGGTGAAGAAGAAGGATCCGATCAGGAGAATGAGGGAGGCAGGGGATGGAGGGCCAAGGTCGACCAGCACCTCCACCGGGCTGAGAAACAATATACGAATCTAAGGATTGATATGGATGCGCTGCAACGGTCTACTGAGGGGGCCGCCAGGAGCACGAACGAGATGGCGAGCACCGTAGCCGTCGTCCAGACCACCCTGCTGAATCTGGTAGAACTATTAAAGAACCAGGGATGGGTCATGCTCGACCCACCCATGGTAAGAGTATAGAGAGCCCTACCGGCCAAGCAGAACAACCAACAGGAGGTGGCGACCAATACAGAGATCTCAAGGGTCGCAGCTCTCAGGAACATGATGAATGAGTTTATAGAGACGCAGCGTGCCCATAATGTCCGGACCAACCAAGAAACTGAGAGGCTGAGGAAGGAAAGGATGTCTAAAAATGAATTAGAGGCAGAGTAGAGGGCTCGGAGAATGTCTCAAAACCCCCAGGCTCTGTTCATCCAGGATACTGAGCCCCCTAAGAAGTGGAGCCACCCCAGGTTTGTAAGGTACTCGGGGCCATACTAACATGTGAGGAACTACCAGTCAAAAATGGTCACCAGCCAATCGAACGATGCTTGGATGTGCAACATGTTCCAGGCTAGTCTGAAGGACCATGCCTTGCAGTGGTACAAAACACTCCCCCCCAGGTTCAATAAAGGATTGGAGAAGTCGGAAAGTGGCCTGCTTCAAGAGGTATGAGAGCAATGTCGAGGGAATGAAAGACATGACCTACCTCACATCCCTCAAGATGAAGTGGGGAGGGCTCGAGGGATTGGGTCACGAGGTTCAGAAAGGAGTATGCGACGGTTGATTGCAAGGACGACACTGTGGTAGCCACGACGTTCATCAATGGACTAGACATGGACTCGAAGTTGGCTAGCAAGTTGATCAAGAAAAGACTAAGGACCTATCCATTGTCTATCATGAGGCCCTAGATTACGCTCGAGTAGAGGATATGAGGACCTACAACAACAGGGATTCCCCAATAGAGAAGGCGTCTGGGGGTGGAACCATCTCGAGGAGGAACACGACCAATAACAATACGAGCCAGGGGAGGAACGGCTACGATAACAAAAGAGGAAGGCATAAGGGCACCAGCCTGCCAGTCAGGGTGGAAAATTGTTCGTTCTCCCTACAACGAGCCTGATTTCGACCATACTCCACCATATCAAGAACGGGCCATGGCTTAAAAGGCCACCACCAATGACGAGCAAGAGCGACTCTAGGGGCTTTTGTCCTTATCACAAGGCCAATGGGCACAAGACAATCGATTGTAGTGTCCTCAAAAGGCATTTTGGAGAGTTGGTAGACCAGGGTTACTGCTGGGAATACCTGACGGAGGATTACAATGAAAAGCTCAAATATTCATTGAAGACACAAGGTAATGGAAATCGTCAAAGGAACAATGAGACCTTACCACCACCACCTAAGGGCCAATATGAGAAGTATCCAGTGCTAAACTGTATCCTCCAAGCCCCTGAGAACCCCGAGGATACCATTTTCCCCAGCTTGAATTGTATCATGGCAGAGGAGCTGGGAGCAACCCTCAAGGAGAAGGAGCACGAATCGAAAAGGCACAAGGCTAGGGGTGAACTCAAGGTCAGAACAAGGAAGAATATACTCGAGTTTTTAGATGTAGACCTCCCCGGGGAGGAGGAAGATCACGACGACGCCTTGGTCATCAACATTAGAATGGCCCACGTGACAGTGGCTAGGGTCTTGGTTGACAACGGAGCTGTTGTGAATGTTATATTCAAAGATGATGTGGAGAGGATGAGCTTAATGGGGGAAATCCAGGATCATCGAACAACCCTAATAATATTTGAAGGATCAAGGGTGATGACCCTAGGGATCATTCCCCTCTAGGTAGGGACGCCCATCACCAACCCGACCACGTGGTTCGCTGTAGTCGACGCCCCGTCCCCCATAATGCAATCCTGGGGAATCCATGGCTCCACAGAGTGAGGGCGGTCCTACCACCAGGTCCTTAAATACCCGACTCCAGAAGGTCCTGTCATCATCAAGGGGAATAGAGCTACAGCAAGGTTGTGCACGGTGCTAGCCACCAAAGGCATGAAAAAGGAGACGGGGGAAGAAGCTGGGGGCACGGTTGCCCCAGCTCTGCCAGCATAGCAATCACAGAGTGGGGGTCGAGATGGCACAATCGATGAGTTAGACATAGAGCTCGACCCCCAGGAGCTACCTTTCAAGGAGAAGGCAGAGGAAGATATAGTACTCGAACCTTTTGATCGAGACCGACATGATCGGTGTGGAAGGATTGGGTCAGGCCTAAGTGGAGATGAGCATAAGAACCTGATGGACCTGCTGAAGGAGTAGAAGGACGTGTTCGCATGGTTGGCACGAGACATGCCTGAGATTGATAGGAAAGTGATCGAACACCAGCTTCATGTGGACCCTAAGGCGAGGCATGTAGCGCAGAAGAAGAGGACCTTTATTGCTGAGCGTAATATGATTTTTAAGCAGGAAGTGGAAAAGTTGCTACTAGTAGGGTTTGTCAAAGAAGTCCCACATTCTGAATGGCTCTCTAACGTGGTTCTTGTCAAGAAGAAGAACGGAAAACCTAGGGTTTGTGTTGACTTCACAGACCTCAACAAGGCATGTCCAAATGACGGTTTCCCCTTACCTAAGATCGATTAGCAGCTTGTGGACTCTACTGCAGGTCATGACAGTTTTAGAAGATTTTTTTTTAAAATAAATAAATTGACCAAAATACCCTCTTGTATTACATATAATTTTAAGAAAAATAAATAAAAAATGATGAGAAAATGCGACATGAAGAAAAACTCAAACTTCAGGATACTAAACTGAAATTTTCCCTTAAAACAATCAATAGATTTATAACAATCCATAACAATTCACAGATTTTGAAGAATCCTTTAAAATCTCTTCGAATCCTAATTAAATACACCTCTTATTATTTTTAATTGCGCGCTGATTTGTTGCAAGCGTAATCCTCCAAAAAATGATAATTATTTTTAATGATCAAATAATTTTTTTAATATTATAGAAATCTGAACTTTGCAACGTTTTTTCAAAAGCAAAGCGGAGGATAGGATATTCCCTATATAACAATCTTCCTCCCCCCCGTTACTGTTCATCGCATAGTTACTGTACATTTCACTGTTGTCCAATACGTGCGATGCGTGTGCCAACTGCTCCTTTTCCTCACCAGCCCCTTTTCCTTCACCTGTTCATACTTTGCTTCTCTTTTTGTATTTCTGCTGCTTCCATTCTTGATTCACGTCTCTCTCTCTCTCTCTCTCTCTCTCTCTCACACACACACAATCTCCACAGACCAATCTTTCTCTCTCAGCCCACCCCTTGCGATCCGAGATCTCAAGCCCTCTCCCAACTCTGTAATCTCTCAGCCTCTCTCTCTCTCTCTGCACCTTCCCAGCTCTCATACCGTCATACTCTCTAATCATTAACCGATCCAAAAGGCTGAGAAGAGCGAGAGCGAGTGGAGAGTCATGGATTTGGGGATATCAGTTTTGCGGTGGAAAAAGTTGAGGAAAATCGGAATTTGATTTTGGTCCAATGATTGCTCAGGGAATTGACGCCATGTTATGAAGCTTCATTTTGGGTTTGTGTTTTTGCTTGATTGTATAATTTTTGTATTCAAGAGTTCTGCTTTTAGCTATTGTACAATGGTAATTGATTGATCTCTGCAAAACCTCATTGCTGGAAATGTGTTTGAGTTAATGATCTACAGTTACTTCTTATATATGTCGGTTTTTGGCTAAACAATTTAGGGGTGAGGGATTTGCTTTGTGCAGTTTGGAGTTGGGGAAGTTCAATTTTGAAGTTTCGTGACTATTGGGATGGGTTTGATATAGACTTGAATCGGAATGGAAGCTGTGGGAAAATTCTTATTCAAGGTACAATGTACATCTATCTACATTCCAAGTGCGCAAGTTCTCTTTGCTTTTCAGAGTACAATGTACATCTATCTACACAGATAACAACTGTAACAACAACGAGAAAATTTTCTGTCGATAACATAGGCATAGCTAGATTTTTAATACAGAATTAGGGTATTGTGTATCATGATAACAAGAGCTCCATAAGAAGACCCTTTTGATGGAGAGATAAATACATTTGTTCCGAACAAACATAATCGTATTCAGATTGACAGGAAGCAACAATCAGTAATCCAGAAAATTAGAGCCACACCTGATTTTGAAAAATCCGTTACTCAATCCTGCACAAAAGATGATTTCTTTCTTAAATAACAGCTAAATGTGCCAGAGCGACTTGCAATTGCTAAAACTAAACATGTGAACTACTCAACACTACTGAGACATTATCAGTGACATCACAATTAGAGTAATAATCCTAATCCTTCAGTTTTCAAGACAAGGACGCACAAAACAGCTTTGCATCATACAACTATAAACATGATTTGCAAAAAGGCGGTTAAAAGAAATTAAATAATGAAAAATAAACTGAAATTAGTACAGCGAAACTTAGGACAATAAGCATAAGATTCTCCTCTGAGATCATGTGCCCAGAAAAAAAAATTGTAAATTTGTATTCCAAATCTGGCATATCTATCCTTAAAGTAATGAAATTTAATAAATTAGAGACAACAACATAATATGCTTTTGCTCCAAACTGTATATTCAATGTTGATCCATTGTTCATCAACTGAAAACATGTGAAAAGCACTATATAATTCTATAAAGCTAATGCATTAGCACATCAAAGGAACTGGGTACCATCATTGCAGAACAACCTTGCTTGATAATTTTTAATCCTTAAACACTACAGTGGTATACTAACTAGATGCTGAGAAGTACCTTAATAGGACCGATGAAACTACAGTAGGAAGCTACTCTTTTAAGTATGTATTGCAATCTATTTCAGCATTACAGAAGGCACCTAGAGGAGTAACAGCAATCTGCACAGGAATAAAATGAGCCAGCTTAGTACGATGATGCACAAAAGAAATAAACGTAGACTGAAAATTGTGCATACATATCCTTCTTGAACGCACTTGTGGTCGGTATCATCATCATTATCATGTTAAAAACCAGCTATCTACAAATAAAAAAGAGAATCGTCATGAATAATATGCACTCACAATAAAGTCAACTAAATTCACGAAACTCAACATGAACAAGAAACCAGAGAAGCTGACCCATGACTGAAATTACTTGAGGTGTCATTGGCAACCCAATAATGTGAATATACATTAGATTGATTTGAACATAATGCCCGGCAACTAAGTAATTCGTATATTAAGGAAAAAACAGATAATATGTATCAGATTCGAAAGCAAAACTTAAAAGCAGTTTACTTAGTTGATCATTCACAGTTTCCTTTCTTATTTCCTTGGGCCATGTTTTATTACATTAGCTGATAAGCATCACCTTCATGCAGATTCCTGGGTTAGTATATATCGACTTTGCTGGTGTGAGAGCTATGGTGGCAAATGCAGGATCTTCTTTGATGGGATTTGGAACTGCAACAGGTAATTGTTTGTCTGCTAGGCGAATATAGTTGTTACAGTTGCTCTGGAACCTAAATAACCATGAGAGACACTGTCTACTCATCTACAATTGAGGAGATGAATGCTAACACAAATGTAATTACCAATACCAAGGAAAAAAACTAGACAACAATAGAATTGTTTTATTTTAGGGTTTAGGAACAATTTTTTTTTCATTCTCAATCATCTGCATTTTTGGTTCTGTTTGTGATAAATTGGTGTAGAGGAATGGGTAATCGATCAACTTTTGATTGCAGTTGTTTCTTTTGATTGATTCAAAGACTAATAAGATTGTAGTATTAATTTTGGGTTTGTCTTTGGATTAATTCTCAATCATCTGCATTTTGGGTTCTGTTTGTGATCAATTGGTGTAGAGGAATGGGTAATCGATCAACTTTTGATTGCAGTTGTTTGTTTTTATTCATTCAAAAACTAATAAGATTGTAGTGCAAACTAGGTGTTACTAAAATCAATAAATAGTTTACTGGCTATATATTCAGTATAGCACGCTGAGAGTAAACAGACCTTTACATCTGAGCCAACTTTTGATGAAATGAAAATAAGTAATGTTTCTCCTGTGTGTGTTTATTTCTAACAAATAAATATATAGGGCTACCTCGGCATATCCCTGTGAGAGAGTTGTTAATATAGGTGTGTGCGAGAGAAGCAACAGTAGCATGCTTACACTTTCAATGAACTTCGTGAATCCGATCATCCTAACGGCCTAGAGAAGGGGGTCATAGCCCTGTGTTTGTCCATGTTTGTCTTGGAGTTCTTTTCCTTTCTCCATTGCGTGTCAGAACCTGTGTTTTCCTCAACTCATCAGCGTTGTAAACATTGTTTTGATCCATGTACACGTAATTGTATGCAGTACTTAGACATCAACGTAAGTTTCGAAGAAACTGCTATTGCTTTTGCTCATTTTGATAGAATAGAAGTACTGCCATCAAATTTATTTTTTCTTTCTGTTCTTTACCCTTTTCTCTTATCCATTTTTTAGATTTGTGATATAATGTACTCAGAACTGCACTATTGCATTTGGAAGTCTGCTTCTATCTGTCTCAGGGTTACTTTCCAATTCTATGGATATAAATTAGCTGCATGTTGTTGAAAGGAATACTGGCCAAGTAGCAGGCCTTTGAGTTTGTCGAGTTGAGACATGTTTATAGCAAAGTGTAGCTGCAACGTTTCGCTTGGTCTCAAACCAAGATAATAGATACAGTAAATAACCAGTGCTCAACTCCACAGATAATGCTCATATAAATAGGTGGTTAAGATCGTTATATCATAGTTGATATATTAGATCTAAACAGCAACTTGAGCTGCTGCTAGCCTAGCAATTGGTACCCTGTCATAGCATTGAGCCAATGTGTTATATTGTGATACAGAGGTAGTTTTGTGTTTGGTCATAGACTATTTTATGTGTGACAAGATAACAGTCATATAACTTATAGCTGAAGAAAAGACAGAAAAGCAGACCTGAATGGAGAGCAAGAAACATAGTCTAGGTGGTTAAGATCGTTATATCATAGTTGATATATTAGATCTTTACTCAATTTCCATGCCAAGTATCGTAGGTGGTTAAGATAAGCCTTACTTATGTAATCATCAACTTATCTGTGGCTTCTTGAATATTATGACTGAAGAATTTGTTTAATTATGATGTCGTTTCCGGTATAGCTTGCCATTAAAGTCTTCGATTTTCTATTCGATTTCAGAATCACTTCATAGAGTCTGCATTGGAGTTTTTGGTGACACTAATATGTTTTTGTGTGTAAACTCCAAATCAGACTCTTCGTATCTGTTTTACAATATATCAGTTTTCCTTTATGTAACTCAAATTTCATCTGAGACTATGTATCTATTTATGTTTATTGAAAGCTTTGCTTTTGTACTATGGTTCATCTTATGTTACTCTTATGATTTTATTTTTGCATGCGTGTTGATCTTGCTTTTCAATTCATACAGCATATACATTCTTTTACTTATTACATAGCGCGCGGACTTTCAACCTAGTATGTCAACAAACACGCACCATTTCACGAATAACAAACATTCGCAGGTTATTTGATCTCGTTCTTAGATAATGACAGCACATGAAAAAGAACAAACTGCTCTCCCATCAAAAACCATGCACCAGAGCTTGTTCCTCCTGAAATAGCTTTCCCAATAGGTTGTTGACATTTGTTGACTCTCTCTCTCTCTCATAGCACCATGAAGGCTCACTAACCAAGCCCAGGGCAAGTGAGGAAAAACCAGCAGCCACAGCCCACAGCCACAGCCGCCTCCCTCTCTCTCAGCACCAACACCCCATTCGGTTGCATGACTACCAAACTCCAACGCCAACCGGCGATGCCATGCACATCATACCATTCGAGAGAACCGCTAAGCAAGGCCAACCAAACTGACGCCACAACCACAAAGCATTGCCGCGTTGGAAACAAATCCACCTTGAGTCGTGCTCGCCTAGGTCGGCAACTCCCACCGTGCTACCTTTGACGTTGGAAGTTGGAACAAGCCAACACATCCCGCATATTTCCTGCAATTTTCCAATATTTCCTTATGGGAATGAAGGATAATGTAACTTCTACTTTCTAAGAATTACTCGCCAAGAATTAGTGTCACCAAACTATAGAGGAAAAGGAATGGAATAGAATTCTAATTTTCGTCCCACGAGAAAGCAAACTATTTCTACTTTCCTTTCCAATAGTTCTTAGGAGTGGGGCAAACAAGAACAGGTATATTATAACAAAAGATGTTTCGATCAAATTTCGGAGATCACTAGTACACAAAGGCAATCAGCCAAGCAAATGAAGTTCCACACATGTTCCCTATTTGGATCCAAGTGCAAATGACAATTTTGGCCGCGATTTGTTTTTACCCAACAACTTCATTTGGTTTGACCGCTGTTCCTCCTCCTCTTGTTTTTTCCTTTGCATCACTTCTTCTTTTTGTCTCTGGAGCTCTTCTAGCTCTTTGTATCGCTCCTCCTCCCTCTTTTGCTGCTCCAAAGCTTCCCTTCTTTGAGCTTCTTCTACCCTTCTCCTATTCTCTTCAAGCATCCCTTCTAGCTCTTCTTTCTCTTTCCAGGCTTGTTCCTGCAACCAAACAACTTTTTACATCCTCAAGGAAATAGTATGACAGCACACAAACAAAGCACACCTAGGCTTCAGTTCAAAAGACCCCCACAGCCCTCAAGGAAATCTCTACATGAAATTCCTATTTTGCATGATATTCAGCTTAAAAAGACGTCATACTGTACACTGTTTGAACGTCATCAACAGTTGAAACTAATCCTCATTACAAATTACACAGGCAGTCATGACTTCAACCATCACAAAAAGTGAAACTGTGGAAGTACATCATAAGTTGGCATTAATGTGCCTCCAACCAAGAAAAAGGGGATAACATATGTTTACTCATATGTTTACTTATGCGTTTACCTCCTTCTGCCTAGCCTCAATTACAGCTGCTTCCTTTTCCTTCTCAAGTTGAGCTGCAACTTCATGAAAAAGCCACTTTCTTCCCTCATCCATCTGCATCTGTATTTCCATTTGGATCTCCTCAGAGTTCAAGCTCTCCTCAACTTTCCTCTGAATTGCTTGTTTGACTCTTTTTGAGGTCTCTTCTTCTATTAGCTTCAATTCTGCTTCGTATTGCCACCTGAAAGTAAAGTAAGGATGTTAAGAAATATAGTGGACAATCATATATAAGAATTTGAGTCCAGATTTAGATGAAGATTAGATGCCAAACACCATAAACTACTTATTGTCCCCCTCCCTCTTCTCTCGAGATTTTACAAGTACAATATTTGTCAAACTAACCTTCATGAGAACACAGGAATGTATTTGCTTATGCTTTTAAGGCATACCTCTAATGTATTCTGATCCAAACAAATGAGTTCAAAAGTGGTCAATAAACGACGAACCCATTTTGATCATCAAATATAACAAGGTGAACTATAGCAGTATCATCCCGCAGAAAAGCCTGTAGAGGAGAATGTCAAGTAACCTGCTGCAGTTTCAAAACTAATCATCGAAATACTTGAACTTGAACCTATTATATCAGACATCAAAAGAATATTATTTTTATGCCATGCAGAAGGCAGTCTTGAGTATCATAAGCACCTATGGAAGTCATGATGGATGATCAAACAATTACAAGATAAAATCAAAAGTCCTGTCACTTTCTTTTCATTTTGGCATAGCATGAGCCCCGGCACCAGTGAGGCACTAGGTTTGCAACATGGAAGCCAGCTCAAACCTACACCAGTGAACTTGTAACCGATGCACCCCACAATGTTCCATTGGTATATTGCTGACCTCAACAGCACTTGGGTCGACCATATCCTAATGATACATCATATTTACTGACTAGTGTTTTCCCAATACTCATATCAGTGTCGTACTGAAGCCCAAGTGTGAACAAGCAACTGAAAGTAATATTCAGGATGACCACCGACAGGGATACAAAGAATGGGAAAAATACGTCCTTACATGCACGTGTGCAGTCCACTAAATGGTCAAAGACTTGATTACAACAAATCATAACCTAAACCCAAATAACTGAACTTGACCTGACATTACGACTTACTAAACTGTATATATTAATTTAAAAATTACATTTGTGAAAGATTATGTGGAAAGATAATAAATACACAAAACAAACCAACAAACAAATGAATTCAAGTAATAGATATTACCTTTTCTTCTCTTCTTCATCTTCTTTTCTCATTTTTTCACTAGCAATCTTCTGATCCAACGATCCAAAGCTTGAAGTGGGAGATTTGCGAACTGGAGACACTGAAGAACTACCACTTCCTTGTCTCACATAACGCTTCAAAAATGGGGAGCGATTTCTGCGATGTCTTGGAGTTGGTGAACGACTTTTACGACGTCTTAGAGTTGGAGAGCGACTTTTGCGACGTCTTGGCGATATTGAACGACTTTTGCGTCTGTATAGTAAAAAAATATGTTACTGAGCAACAGCCATTAAAGTTGCATATGACTGCACATAGATAATACCTATCAGTCCAGTCCACCATTGAAACATACAGTTAGTTACCTCATACATTGTTAAGAATAACCTTTGTGTGCTCCATCTTTTATCACATGAAGAAGCATATGTCACAATCGAGCAACAAAAGACACCCAACGGCACCCATCACCTGCTCACTTCCCATATAGTGGGAAGAAACTTAGTTCTTTATCTCACGCGATGACACTATTTTACTCCACTCATTCATATTAGACATTTTCCAATTATTTTGAAAGAATCATCAAAGCTGATTTTGCAAAAGGTAACATGTCCATCATTTTTATATCAATATTTATCCAATCATCAGATTTTATGACAACCATTGGCAATTCATTGACATTAGCATGCGTGCAACCGTGCCTAAGAGCACTTGCAGATTATTGCAAAAGAAATCTCAGAACAGCAAACGTCAAAAGCATATGCAATGGAACTACCAATTCCTGTCCACTAGAATTAGTAATATAGAAAAAGTCGGACATTAGTGATTAGCTTGCAGAATTCAATTCGAAGTGATATTTCATGGAACTCATCAAGCTGTGACTCAACATCAACTACAACACATCGGATAGACTCAGTAGTGTGTATATATAAAAGAAGATTAAAGTTGATTTCCCAATCAGAACAAGAATTTCAATTACAAATTCTTGGTCAAAATAGTCCAAAATTACAAACATAACTGTTTCCCTGGGTAATACAAAACCTATCTGTAATCAGAATTAGAACAACAAAAAGAATTTCCTATACTGAAATTGAAATTGGAGCACAACTTAAATCGAAAATCCAAATCCAAACTGCAGGAGAGCTCCTCAATCGGTTCAAATCACAACAATCAAAAACAAATTGCTCGTGTTAACGGGATCACCTGCTATTAGAATACGAAGAGGTTGATGGATGCGGTGACCCGCTTCTGTCTCTGTCCCTTCGGCTTCGCTTGCTATACCTATGAACCGCCGCCGGAGAAGGAGAACGCCGTCGCCGATGAGAAGGTGGCCGTGATTCCAAATCACGGGGCATCTCTCGGGACCAAATCCAACAGATTTTGCTACCAAATGAAAATCAATCGAATCATTATCCAAAGGTACATGTATATATATACAGAACAAAAGTGGCATCAACAGTAGACGAGTACCTTGTAGAGCTCCTAACAATGGAAGAAGAAGAAGAAATCACAGAAAAACCTAGGAGAGAGAATATAGCGCTAGATAGGACCAGACCCGGAGAGAGAGAGAGAGAGAGCGCTCATTATCGATTTTGTATTACGAAAGGGACCAGAAGGCCAAGCCGACACCAGGCCCATAAGACCATCTCCGATCCAAAGTTATGGCTTGATACAGCTAGGCCTGACCTTTTCTACTGATTTGGGCCAAATCAGCCGAAAACTAGCCGGCCCAAGCCACTTTGAGCTGAAATTTTCAGTAACCGACAAGTCGATTCAGCTCAGCCAAGCCGAACACCTGAAACGAGCTCGATTTTGTTTCCAAGGAAATCCTCCTCGCGCCAGTGTTTATGCAGCATTGGTCGCTAAAAGTCGGATTGGTTGGCGGCTATTTCAAAGTCCACCATCGGTCAACCCCCAATCGTATCAACCTGCCATTTTGCACTAAACATATCTTATATTGTGCACAATCATGGGCGCTGATACCGTAGGAAAGTTTAAAATATGTATGGACAAAGGTTCGGTCATAAGGAATGAAATATCCATAATATCTTCGATGTTTTCGTGATATTTTCGTGTTTTAGACTTCCCGATATTAATTCTATATATCAATATTTTTTGTCAGATTTTTTTCGAAATATTCAATATTTTCCGATATATCACCGAAATCCTCGACATTTTCGAATTTATCCGATATTTTGATTTTACATATATGTTGATCGCACTAAATCAAAAGCACAAAACCCTCCACGTTAATAACTCAAAAACTCAATCAAATAAACTCTATAAATAATCAACAAAACACAATTTACAAGTTTCAAAACATATATTAATCATATAAGAATCTCATAAAGTTCAAATACAAATTTTTATGTATTTATCTCAATTTCCGTCGATTTTTTATTGAATTGATATTTCATCGATATTTCCGTCGAATTATCCGTATTTTGGACAATCGATATATTTTCGATATTTGATATTTTACTCCTTGTTTTTAGGAGAATTTTGGAAGCACGACAATGTCATGTTCCTCAATGGGCCAACTGTGGGCACCTGTCTGCCCAAAATTTACCTCTTAGAAATAGACATTTTTTCAAAAGAAAAAATTGAAACGTTAATGACATGTACTGATTTTAGACAGAGATATAAATATGCGGTACCGAATTAAGGTGATAGTTTTCGAAAATGAGGTATTGAAGTGATGAATAAGTCATTTGTGAGGTATCATTCATGATAAAGTTTGGAGTAATTAAGTGATAATTTGGAAATCAACCATTGATCAATTTTTCCTAGCCATTAGATCAAACAGTAGTTTCAATCTCAACCATTGATTTCATTTTAACCTAAGGGTATAAATACCTGAAACCTACCTGAGTAAAAATAGTTCTACCCGGTTGACCTGAATGGTGACCCGACGGTGCGACCTGACCCGGAAACCTGACCCATTCAGATCCTTGCCGTTCGGCCACCGTTGTACGTTGTTCCGGTCAAGAATTGAAGCCCTCGACGTCCCCTGCCTCCCTTTTCCCTCAAAACCGTCATGCATCACCATTCGAGAGCGTATCGAGACCGAGAACTTTCTCAGTTTTCCCGGTTCGCCTTTGTCGCTGCCACCAACGTTCCAGCCATAATTGGGCGGCGTTTACTTAGGTGTTTTGAAGCCCTTCATTCCAGGAGTCGAACGCCTCCATCCTTGTAGCCCATCTCGGACTGAGGACGCCGATTGATTGACGTCATATTCCAGCGAATTCACGAGTGTTTTGAGGTAAATTCTAGAATATTTCTTTGGAATTGGACATGGTGGCTTTGATAAGAATTTTGTGGGGTTGGAAATGTCGTTCAATTGATGTATGGATTTTAGGCATTAGAGCAGGTCAGATTTTGGCCGCCGCCAGTGGTGGTGCGTGGGCCCCACGCGTCGTCGGTGACCAAAGCCTTAAACTCTTAATGAGAAGTTTTCTACGATGATTTGCAGTAGTTTTCAAGTAGTTCACGTCATTCGATCAATTTTCTAACATTTCGGCTATGCACAGGAATCAAAGCAATTATACACGCCGACTTAATCATTCGTCGCCTGTCGAGTCGAAACAAAAGCTTGGTAGCGTACGAATTATAAACTACAAGGTCCGGATCATGTCACGACTCATCGTGTGCAAGGACGAGTTATGTAGTGTGATTTAGTGTTCTGAAATAATGTAAGTTTCTGATCGAATATTACGTCTTTGTTTCCTTTATTTATAGTAGTTGCATGATTGAGCATTTATTAATCGACATAGATCTACGGGTTACTTTAGGATCACCGAGTATACTTTCCAAGTTAGAGGATCAACAAGCTAGCTAATTACTGGCGATCCATATGAGTGGACATTTATTTTTCATTGTCGATTAGCGACTCTAAAATATTTTATTCTCATGATTTCTCTTACGTAGATATGATATGATATATGATACATTTACGATTATGCACGGAGGCTATATGTTATGAGTTTATGATTTCATGCACAATATGTTCATGTTTATACAAGCATCTGGCATCTCAGCTGATCACCGAGGTGCTCCAAGAAGGTTAGGACAAACACCCGACCCATGCTTACGTTATATATGCACGCCTCCACACACTTGCGATATATATGTTTTACATAGACTCACTATATTTTTATTATATAATTACGGTGGAAAGGCATAAAGTATGTTTTACAATTTTTCTTACGAATCTTTTATTTTCGTCCACTCACTATAACAGTTTTCATGTTTTATATGCCTTTCCCCTGGGCCCTTCGGTTTCAATCTGCCCAAGTTGCAAGTTTTATGCTAAGGACGGATGCGTACTCAGATCGAGGCATATCAGTATCCGTCGTGGGATCCAGAGTTGATCCTACGAGTTAGTTTCTTAGTCAACCTAAGTAGTTTGGAGAGTTCACAAATGAGTTTATGTTTTTAGTAATGGGCTGCTATGGGTTGTTTCTGGAAATTAGTTTCTCTAAATTATGATTTTTGGATTTTTAATTTTTCCCTTCAGTTTTCTTTTAGGTTAGCATGTTTATGTTATAAGGATCGTTAAGGCCTAATCTTGGTTTAGGCAACTAAATCAGGGTTAGGTCCTTTCAGTTGGTATCAAAGCTTTAGGTTATAGATTCTGTAGACCGTTCTAAGTCGCTTTTGTATTTGTGTTCAATTACGCTCAACATCTCCCGAGTGATAGCCCGACCGGCTAGCGGATCCTCATCGAATACTCAAGATGTTGAACGTCGTCAAATAAGTGGCGAATGTGACCGAGTACCAACCTCACCATGTGAGTCTGATCCCCCTAGTCGCTATTCCTCGTATGTGCAGACCTCGATCTTCCTACTCATTGTTAGTTCGTGCTAAAAATCTTCCTGAGAAGGTTAGTGGTACTTTTCAGGTTCCAAAATTTTTCATACATTAATTTTCCATAGTTGTGCTACGACGCTGTATATATTGGTCACGTCAAAGTTTAAAGCACATCTGAGTATGTGGAAAATAAGTTAGCATGCTATGGTCCTTGTGATGTTTGTTCTAGAAACAGCGTGATTCAGGGATGAATCTTTTCAGAAGTTAAAATTTTAGTGTGTTGATCCTTGAGGTGGGAAAAGTTATTGTATGATGCTTATAGGTTTTCGAGCGCATTCTTATCATGCTAGTTGAAATTTATGCCGACTCTTGATGTAAAAACGTGTGCAACACTTTCATTTTCTTAGGACATTTTTGATTTGATGTAAATCATGTATCTTAAATTATGCGGATCTGGTTGAGCAACGATGGCTCTCAGTTTGTTTATGGGACTTGTCAAATTCGAAGTGTGGAACTCCCTGCTGGTTTTGGTTGATCTTGAATTTATGCTGAGATTATGCCAAAATTTCGATAAATTATATGAGCTAATGCAAGTCGTGTATTATGAGGAGTTTCATGACAAGGCCGTTAGCGATTATCATTGTATCAATACTCTATGAGCCCTAGTGTATCGTCGAACTGATTAATACTAGTTTTATCGATAAATCATGTGCCTAAATTCCTTTCCTTTCGTCATATTTAGTTTTGCAACCTCCTTAGTCTTAAATAGTTATGAGCTTCGAGTGTCTCATTTAGTTTTTCAGTTTTCTGTTTCACGTTCATCCACCCTAACTTGGAAATTTATTCACAATCTTGTCACATCAATTGGTTTTGTTTCATTTTATATGCATGAGGAACTCTTTAGAACCAGAAAGTATATGAAGTATTCGGGATACACTCGTATATGCCTATGGTTCATTTTCCATTAAGACTGTGGTATCTAACCACAATAGTTTTCGAATCTCATCAGGTGTACTTGTAGTAGACTTGACTTTTCATTTGTTGGATGCATTCATGTTTAGTTAATTATGTCAAAGAGCAGCAATTCAATTATTCAAGATGAGGGGGTTTTGATACTTGTGTGTTAGGTCCTAGATCATTTCTTCATGTTAAACTCCTAAGAAAGTGAGGCTGATACCAGCACTATGTATTATATCGAACTTGTTGTACTCTTCCAGATTATTATGGAAAGTTATATTTTGTTGTTAAGGAATTTATGGTTATTGTAGTGGTGAAATGAGCCGGATTTGTAGTTTTTTGGTTCAAATATAAACGAATAGGTCATGTCAAATTTTTGGGAAACTCTTTCGATTTAGGGTCATTGGAAATCGCCTTCTTCTTCTATCATCAATTAGTAAACCAAATTTCTTCAAGATTTGTAATTCGGTTACGTTTGAGAGAGTTATGTATAAGTATGTTCTACAAGATTATGCGTGAATCTTCGTGATGTCCAACGAAGCATGATGTACTTTGAATACAGTTTTGCACATGCATTACTAATAAAAAGAATTCCATACACGATATTTCTCTTACGTGTACATGAGGCTCGGGAGTTCACGTGGTACCAATGTCTTGAGGAGTCATATTGGCTATTGTCTAAGTGCACTTCAAATTTTGTATTTCAATGTCTACTGATATAGTAACTTTATATATATAATTAGATCAGACTGATAGAGTTTCTGTGTACTCGATATTTTGTGTAATCGTGGCAGATCCATAATTGTGAAAATTTGAATCTACGAGACAAGAGATATGAGGCATCATTATTCACGCTCTTCTTTCAAGATTATCATGATATGTATCCTTCTTGAAAGTTATCATGGAAGATAGAGTTATTTCTATTAGATCAAGTGTTTAATATGGGAGCGTCCTTTTATTGAAGTTTAAATGCTTTCGATTCTCCAGTCATTGCGGCATTTTGGATACGCGATCAGATTATTTTTATCAGTTAGTACGAATGTTAGTACCACAGTAGATGGTGATGCAAGGGTATTGTTATCAGTTAGCGCAAACTTTGGAGAGAAAACTTGTTCAGATAGCAGCAGTTTGGCGTTTCCCCGTTTTCATTCATAAGCAAATGGTATATTTCTTGAAGCGTTGAAGAATTATGGAAGTTGTTTTTCGGTAATCATAGGATATCGGGATATCGATAGTCTAGCACGGAGTTATGAAGTTTCTGAGCTATTATTAGCATTGTGAGCTGTTTCTGTCAAAATTTTGATATTAAATCCTTACAACCGATCACACCACATGTGTCGCTAGGAGTGAAGAAATAAGGTATACCATATATTTTTTTGGAGAATCTTCAAGCAATGATTATGGCATTACATTCTCACTGCGTTGGCTTTTCGTGATGCAAATTTTGAGAACAAAATTTTATTGGGGGGTTAGATTGTAACGACCTGAACCTAAGTTAGTGAATTAATCATCTTGAGTCGAGTTAATTATCGAGCTAATCATTATAAGATGCGTTTATCGAGATTCATCGCGACTAAAAATTAATTTTTTTATAAATTATAAATATGGACTTGATTTCTTCACGGAAGTTGTAGAAAATATTTTTCTAAGCTCGTACATATTTTTATTGGATTTTTTGGAGGTTCAAGCTAATTGTTATGATTTTTAAAAGTTTGGGGTAATTAAGTGTTAATTTGAAAATCAACCATTGGTCAATTTTTCATATCCGTTAGATCAAACAGTAGTTTAAATCTCATCCATTGATTTCATTTTGACCGAAGGGTATAAATACTTGCAACCTACTTGGGTAAGAATAGTTAACCCGGTTGACCCAAATGGCGACCCGACCCGGAAACATGACCGATTCAGAAGCTTGTCGTCTGGCCACCGTTATACGCTGCTCCGGTGGAGAATTGAAGCCCTTGACTTCCCCGTCCTCCCTCTGCCCTCAAAACGGTCATGCATCACTGTTCGAGGGAGTATCAAGGCCGAGAACTTTCTCAGTTTTCTCGGTTTGCCTTCGTCGCCGACAACGATGTTCTGGCTATTATTAGGCGGTGTTTACTTAGGGGTTTTGAAGCCCTTCAATTCAGGAGTCGAACGCCTCCATCCTTGCAGCCCATCTCGGACCGAGGACGATGGTTGATCTATGTCAAATTCTGGTGAATTCTCGAGTGTTTCGAGGTAAATTCTGGCTTATTTCTTTCAAATTGGACATTGTGGCTTTGATAAGAATTGTTGGGCTTAAAAATGTCGTTCAATTGATGTATGGATTGGAGGCATCGGAGCAGGTCAGATTCTGGCCACCACCGGTGGTGGCTCGTGGCCCCATGCGTCGTCGTCCAAGGTGGAGCTCCGTCGACCAGAGCCATAAACTCTTAATGGGAAGTTTTCTATGACAACTTGTGGTAGTTTTTTAGTAGTTCACGTTGTTCAATCAATTATCTAATATTTTGGCTATGCACAAGAATCAAAGCGGCTCGACACGCCGACTTAATCGTTCGTCACGTGTCGAGTCAAAACGGAAGCTCAATAGCGTACGAATTATGAACTACGAGGTCTGAATCATGTCGTAACTTATCGTGTGCGAGGATGAGTTATGTAACGTGATTTAGTTGTCCGAAATAATGTAAGTTTTCGATCAAATATTACGTCTCAATTTCCTTTATTCATAGTAGTTGCATGATTGAGCATTTATTAATCGACTTAGATCTATGAGTTGCATTACGATCACTGAATATACTTTCCAAGTTACAGGATCAACAAGCTAGCTAATTATTAACGATCCAGGTAAGTGGACATTTGTTTTTCACTATCAATTAGCGAGTCTAAATTTTTTATGCTCATGATTTCTCTTACGCACATATGATATGATATATGATACGTTTACGATTCTGCACGGAGGCTATATGTTATGATTTTATGATTTCATGCACGTTATGTTTATGTTTATGCATAGATGCATCTGTCATCTCGGCTGATCACCAAGGTGCTCTGGGAAGGTTAGGACAAACATTTGACCCGTGATTATATTATGCACATCTCCACACACTTACGATATATATGTTTTATGTTGACTCGCTATATTTTTATTATATGATTACGGTGGAAATGCATAAAGTATGTTTTACGATTTTTTTTACTAATCTTTTATCTTAGTCCACTCATTCTAACGGTTTTCATGTTTTATATGTCTTTCCCTTGGGTCATTCGTTTTCAATCCGCCCAGGTTGCAGATTTTACGCTGAGGTCGGATGTGAACGTAGATCGAGGTATAGCAATATCCTCCGTGGGATCCAGAGTTGACCCTATGAGTTAGTATCTTAGTCAACCTAAGTATTTTAGAGAGTTTAGCAGTCCTAGTGTCACAAACGAGTTTATATTCTTAGTAATGGGTTGTTATGAGTTGTTTCTGGATATTAGTTTCTCTAAATTATGATTTTCAGATTTTAGATTTTTTTCCTTCGATTTTCTTTTGGGTTAGCATGTTTAAGTTATAAGGGTCGTTAGGGCCTAAACTTAGTTTAGGCAACTAAATCGGGGTCAGGTCCTTTCACTATTTCATTCAGTAAACATCTGCGAACTTTCCGTCATCGCTTTCTTTCAAACAGGCGGAGAAAACAATGCCACAAGTTTGACATTGTCGAAAAAATGGTCGAAAGAAGAGAACCAAAATAGCCTAGTATGGAAAAGTGTAAGGCTAAAATGAATTCAATGAACTAAAGTTAAACCTTAACATGTAAACACTTTCACAAACCAACAATTATATGGATAGGAAAATGTAGCAGCAAAGTTGAATGATAGAGTCATCGCTATTAAATCCTCACAGTAGATGGTGAAGGATGTTATGGTCTTTTGTTCTCTTTTACATAATTGCTTCTTAAATGGGGTAAGAACTAGAGGTTTTACGACACGTACCAAGAGATATGATTTTCTACTTATTATAATTTCAAATTTGCGACAAGTTTGGTCTCGAAATTGGTAAATATACATTTTGACTCACAAAATTACTTTTTTGCTATGTTGTCGTCAAAATGAATTACTTCATAAAAGTTCTAGATTACTTAGATGAAAATTCTATAAACCTTGTTGTATCTCTTAATAAACCAGTAGTATAGCTTTCCCGGTTGCAATAAGAGATCTCCCTATCTCCTTGATCTTGGACAACAATAGCACTTCTTGGAGTGACCTCTCTTCTCTTAGCTGTACACAATCAATCTCAAATATAAAACATATGCAGTTTCGATAAACAACTTAGAAACACAAGTTGCTACAGTTCTGTATTTTTCTCTCTAAAATGCACGTCTTTCTCAAATGATAGTCTTATCCATATATAGTACATATAACTTAGAAAACCCTAATCTGATGTGCTTCAATCACTTTGAAGACAAGATTCTTCAAATGAGATCATATCAAATAAGATTCCTAACTTATTTCAAAGTCAGACTCAATCCAAATCAGATCACATCAAAATTAAATCATGATTATCACTTAATCATCTATGACATATATTATTCCTAAACTAGAACTAATATCTACTCATCAATGCATTACATGTAACAATCAAGTTAAGGTAACACACTTTTACCTTAGTAGCTTGAGAGATCATCTCCATGAAGTCCTACTACTTTCCAAGCACACAAGTATTTGTATGGATTACCAAAAGAGTTCTACTTACAAACTCCCCTTTTGGCATTCCATACATAAGACTAGTTTGATCTGCAATCACATAAGACAACCAAGCAACATAATGTATCAAAGACATTATTCCCACTAATAAGTATAAGGTATCCTATTAATGTTTAGAATTTGACTTATGTCATTACAATACTAAATTTGAATCAAAAACCCTAATTAAACAGAAAAAGAGGGAAAATAAAAACAAAACAGCATAGAGCTTCCTAAAACAATGATCCTTCACCATTGCATGCAAGCCGATCATATCAAACTCCTAACTTCTGCTGGTTCTCCCCTTTGTGATAGAATGACAAAGGGTCACTTGGTGCAGTGACGCTTGTTGGCCATCTTGTGTTGAGCTCGGTCACTGGTAACACCAACGACTAGGGAAAGAAGGTCGACAACGTTGCTCAGGAGCTTAGAGAGGTCGTCCCGAGCCAACTGGATGTGGTGGAAGACCTCAGAGATATCCTCCTCAATCTTCTTAAGGCGCTCATCCACAGTGTGAGGTGGAGAAGGGAGCAACAGCTCGAAGCCAGGCGATGGAGGCAGTGGGTTGTTAGAAGCAGTGTTAGAGGACGACATGGTGTGTGTAGATAGAACGAGGAATTTTGAAAAATTGATAAATGAAAATTCGAGGAAATTATGATGACTTCGAACACATCTCCACAATCTCGCAAGGGTACCGAAACATCAAGCAAGAAATCTCAAAATTAAAAACTTCCTAAGGAAGCCAAACTGCCACAGTACGCTCATGTTTGGGTTAAATTATGTTCTGAGTCCGAATAGGAATCCTAGACAGAGTAGGAGGAAAACATGTGTAATGACATTGTTTTGTCGTGCTCTCCCCCTCTTGAGTGCAGTGCTACAAAGATATTCAACATATAAAACATATACTCTGGAATGTGATGAATAATGTTAATGACATATGCAAGCCAAAAGTGCTTGATAAGTTAGAAAACACAAGTTTGATAAACACTTCACTCAAAAGGATGCTCTCAAACTCACAGTAATTTGAACTGGTGATAACATAATCATACCTCTCAAGTCTAGTCTGAGCATCTGTTGTGAGTTCCATATACTTGAATGTCCATCAACGTGAAAAAATAGCAGTATCAACCAGAATCATGAGGACTTTGAATTAGGTTGTAATGGGGCTGATGGGTGAATTTTGTAATCAGGGAGGATGCTCTTATTGTTAGTTCTAAGCCATCTATACTACAAATTCAGACATCATGTGAGTCATATACTGTCAAGTCTGAGGATCAAGGCTTTCCATGAACTGAGAATCCAACTGAGACATTTTACTTGCCTTTTTGGTATCCAGAACCATAGTGAAGGAACTTGTGAACATGCTTTGAGCTGTCACACTTTAGTGCAATTTTTCTTTTTGATAAGTACCTTTTTGTACTCTTGAAATTGAGTGAATGGTAGTTCTTCCCCTTTTTATTTTTATGTTTTTGTAAATTTTGTTCTACAATAAGCTGGATGTAAGTATTGAATTGCCGGTTGATGAAATTTGTGCTTGAACATCTTGAATTTTTCACTGATTAACAAGAGCTTGACTGAAGACATTATTGAACAAACTCACACGATGCTGAGAAGGAACATGCTTGTTTACAGTAGATACACTTGTTTCTGAGCTCATGAACTAAAAGGGGATCACTTAGTGAAATAATGCCTACCAGGGAATGGATACTGTTTGTTCATGGTGTCACTACATTCTAAGGGCCCCTTAGTCATGTTCCACTTGATACCTGCACACTTAAGAACACACATCAGATATAATGCAGTTCTAGCAAAACTAGGAGTCAGAAGACAAGCACACAAGAATAAAAGAGATGAACATATAGAGTGTTCATACTTGATAGGCTCAAATCTCATAATCTTCACTATAGGTATTTAAAAGTGTTTACCAAAACCCATGGGTTTCTTACTTACCACAAACTATCTCGGGCTTTGGTAATGATATGTGTGAATGAATAAGATTTTCTAGAGCCTCCGTGCTATACATTGAGATTATTGTAAGGTACACATACCTATGACAATTCCTTAAGAATTGAAAACGAGCAATGTCAAGGGGTTTGGTGAACAAATCAGCATGTTGAGCATCAGCTGACACAAACTGTAGTTCTAGAATATTTTGTTTAACAAGATCTATGATGAAGTAAAATCTAAGATCAATATGCTTGGTACGAGAGTGCTGAACTAGATTTCTTAAAATGTTGATGGCACTTGTATTGTCACAGAAGATGGTGAGCTTACCGTGAGGAATACCATAATCCTTGAGCATATTTTTCATCCATAGCATTTGTGTGCAACAACTTCCAGCTGCAATGTATTCAGACTTAGTTGTAGATAAGGAGATGTAGTTTCATTATTTGCCGTGGCATGACACGGGATTGTTTCCCACAAAGAATGTGCCTCCAAATGTGCTCCTTCTATCTTTCATGTTTCCACCCCAGTCTGGATCACTATACCAGCTATTTTCACATTGGTGTCATGAGTGTAGAAGACAAAACAAGTGGTGGTGCCATAAACATATAGGATGAACCTTTTAATAGCTTCCAAGTGAGATTCTTTAGGTGAGGCTTGAAACCTTGCACACACACCTACACTATAAGAGATATCATGCATGCTTGCAGTAAAATACAATAAGCTACTTATCATATTTCTGTACATTGTAGGATCAACATTTTTCCCAAAAGATCCTCACTCAATTTTGTTGTATGATTAAGAATTGGTTTTGCTGAGGACATGCCAAATTTCTTAAATAGATTCTCACCATATTTGGATTGAGATAGAAATATACCTGACTTTACCTGTATAACATGATGACCAAGGAAGTAAGTCAGCTTTCCACAATCACTCATTTCAAACTTACCTTGAAGAATGTTTGCAAATTCCGCAGTCCTTTTGGCACATGTTGATCCAAAGAGAATATCTTCCACATAGACTTGAGGTATCATGATTTGTGTTCCTTTCCTTTTGATAAAAAAAGTTTTGTCCACTGATCTTCAAGAGTAGCTCTGGCTAATAAGATAAATAGAAAGTTTCTCATGCCAAGCACGAAGTGCTTGTTTGAGGCCATATACTGCTTTTTCAGTTTATACACATGATCAAGGTGATGAGGATCAACAAAATATTTTGGTTGTTCAACAAACACAGTCTCTTTTAGATCATCATGCAAGAAAACAGTTTTAACATCCATTTGATTAAGTTTGAACTTTAAATGACATGTAATAGTTAGCAGTAATCTAACAGATTCCAAACGTGCCATTGGAGGAAATGTTTCATCAAAGTCAATGCCCTCAATCCGTGAGTAACCTTGGGCTACCAATCGTGCTTTATTTCTAGTTATGTTGCCAAATTCATCAAGTTTATTCCTAAAAATCTACTTGGTGCCTATGACATTACGTTCACTAGGTCTTTCCAACTAAGGTCCACACTTTATTTTTTACAAATTGGTTTAGCTCTTCTTGCATAACATTGATCCAATCATCATCAGTTAAATCTTCTTTAACATTTTTAGGTTCAATGAGAGACACAAATCCAAAATATCGAATGATGTTAATGTTCTTGTTGTGCTTAGAAATGAAACAACTAAGAGTTGTGGCATTGATTACCTCTTACCTCTTCACTTTCCTCCTCAGGTGGGACAAATAATGCAGCTTGTCTGCGAGTCCTAATTCCACTGTTCAGATTTCCTATGACATCTTTAGGTGAATGATCCTTCTGAACTTGTCTGAATCTTTGTCTGAAGATGGGATTTGGTCCCAATATAGGATCTACATCTGCAGTTTGTTGAGAGTTTGTGAAACCTGTAGAAGGAAAATTCTCAAACATAGATATGTCAGTTGATACATCATACACAACAGATATATAATTTTTGTTATCAACATATACATTTATGGATTCTAGAACATTCCTGGTCTTTTTGTTGTAAACTCTATATGTTCTATTATTGAGTGAGTATCCAAGAAAAATACTTGGATTACTTCTAGCATCAAATTTTGCCAGTTTTTCACTATCTCTATAGATGTAACAAGGACTTCCAAAAATATGAAAGTAGCTTACCTAAGGTTTCTTACCTTTCCACAAATCATAAGGAGTGCTTTCAGTACCAGGTCGAAGATACACTCAATTAATTATGTGGCAAGCTGTTTTGACTGCCTCTGCCCATAGATTGGTATTGACACCAACAGAGTGAAGTATTACAGTGCCATTGTCTAGCAAAACTTTACTCTTCCTTTCAACAATACCATTATGTTGAGGAGTAATGGGTGATGAAAAGGGCATAAACCAAAGATTGAACTAGTTTTAAATTCAGTGCCATTGTCTGATCTTATACGTACAATTTTGAGCATTTGTGCATGTTTCTCTGTTAGCAGCATGGTGCTCAAGTATTTGAAGGCTTCAAATATTTTACTTTTATCTGCAAGAAACTCAACCCAAGTGAAACGTGAAAAATCATCAACCACAACTAGAGTATACTTTTTATTTCCAAAGCTTGAAATTTGAGCAGGACCAACCAAGTCCATGTGCATCAGTTCAAGTGGCTTTTAGGTGGTTTGTGAGTTAATCACTTTGTGTGGACTCCTGGTTTGTTTCCCCATTTTGCATCCTGAACACATCTTCTCAGCATTTCACTTTAGTGGTGGTAGACCTCTAACACATTGCTTAGATGAGAGTTCCAATAGATCTTGAAAATTTACATGGCTAAGCTTTCCATTCCAGATGTCCAGTTGTGTATCAGTAGTGGAAACCATGCATTTTTCTAGGAGACTTGATTCATCTAAGATGATCTGGTAGCAATTGTCCGATGAACGAAGTCCTTGCATGATGAAGCACTCTTCCTTGTTGAGAACCATGCATCTCTTTATATTGAATCAGACATCTTCATATTCATTAGTGAGGTGGTTCACACTCATCAAGTTAGCAAATAATTCTTCCTCAAAGTATACATTTGTTAGCTTGGGAATTCCTGGTGCACTAATTGTTACTTTGTCTTTAATTCTACATGTTTTTCCATCTCTGAATGTCACTTTCCCACCGGAAAAATCTGAGTCTAGTTTTGTGAACCAATTCTTGTTCTCAATCATATGTCTTGAGCATCCACTGTCAACATACCAAATATTTGGGTTTGTATCTAGTGTAAACAGTGATACCAAACATGTGATTTGGTTGATTTTTCTTTCAGATGTATTAGGAAGACTTGCACAAGAGACATCAGTAACGTTCAGGTTTATCCTTGATATAAGACATTTCTCTGAACTCCTTTCCCTCCACTAAGAATTAATTTTTTCTCCTTATTGAGATTCAACCACTAAACTAGTTAACTTAGTCAACAAGTTTCTTTGTTATTTTAGTTCAGAGTGAATGTTGCTTTCTTTATTTTAATTCAGTGAATAACCTTTAGTGAGAATATGATAGTTTTCACTGTCCATTTCTCTCAGCTTCTTGCATCAATGTTTGAAATGTCCCTTCTCACCACAGCAATGATATGTAAGAACAAATCTGCGTTTTTCAGAAACATACCTTAACTGATCATTTGAGTGATCAGAACTCACTTCATTCTTTTGTGATGTTCCAGAGTAAGTCAAACTAGACTGAGCCTGCATTCTGGAGGAAATAAGAGGATATTTGAGTTTCTTACATGTCTCCATCTTACTCTTGACAAAGATAATTTTCATAGCCTCATTCTCATGAAAACTAAGACCACTAGTGTCTTTTGAAGGTTTCCCTTGAAGAAACAGTTGACTAACTTTCCGTAAGCTTGAATCAAACTTTAGAAACTTTTCTTCAGTCTTTGTCAATTGTCCCTGCAAAGATTTAATTTCCAAATTCTGAGACACGTTAAGTAATGAATGTGCTTTAACATCTACCTCAAGTTCATTTATTCTGTTAATCAGTTTAGATTCTCTTCGACCGGCAGAGGTTGATGTTTTGTCTTGGCACGAGCATTTTACTTCATTCTTCAAGGTTTTTTCCAACTGAAGTCTCACTTCTTGTAGTTCAAATTCAACTTGAACCTTATCTTGTCTGAGATTTTCAATCTCTTCCTCCAAGATATTGTTCTTCTTCACCATTTATACCATAGATGCACGATACAACTCCAGAAATCTCTCATTCGTCTCATCATCTGAGAATTCAGACATCTCTCCTTAATCATCCTCATCATCCAATTGAATAGAAGACACAAGGACAAGATTTTCTTCCTTTTTATCAGAAGTCTTCTCATCTTCACTATCACTCCAAGATGATGATTTCAGTGCTTTGGGTTTCCTGTCTACATACCGCTTGTTATCACAGTCAGTAACCATGTAGCTAATGCCACCATATTCAAAAAAATTAGGCTTATCAGAATTTTTCTTATTTGCCACATTTCCAGAGTTTTTATCAAAAACAATTTTAGATTGTTTAGATGAAGATCCAGAACTTGACTCTTTTATGTTTTTCAATTTTTTTTAGACTCCTTAGCAATCAACGTTAAGTCATTGAATTCACTCAACTCACTCTTATTCTCCTTTTTCACTGAGGAAAGAGCTATGCTCTTAAACTGTTTCTCATTCTTGTCAGGTTTGTCAAAAAAAATTCTCAATTGATAAATTTAAGATTTCCTAAAAACTCTTCTAGAGTATAGGTTCTCAAATCCTGACAATCCTCAATTATAGTCCCTTTCACTTTTAGTCTAGGTGGCAAGACCCTTAGAAATTTTTTGACAATTTTTTGTTCCTCTATAGGTTCTCCCAACCCTCTACATTGACCAGTCATATGAGTTAGAAGTAAGTGAAAGTCATCCATTGATTCATCTTCTCTCATGATCATAGTTTCAAGCTCACTTATTAACCCTTAAAGTTTCTGAGCCTTTAGTTTATCATTTGCTTCATAAGTAACTTGAAGTAGTTCCAAGGCTCCCCTAGCAGTGTCACAGTGTGCCACTCTAAATCTCTATTTTTCAAATAGGGTTGTAAACAAGCAGGTTTTGACTTTACAATATATTTGTAGATCTAAGAGTTTTGCTTCAGTGTAATCTTCTATGGCTTTTAGAGTAGGAACATGTCCATTTTCTCCTTCCGTAGGTTTTTTCATAGGAGCTCTCCATCCTACCCTAACCATATTCCAAATCTTAGGATCTAGACTAAACATGAATGATTGCATATAGATTTTGTCAAAGAACTTGTTGTTCTAACATTACTTATATCCATCCTAGCTAAGATCTAACCTAAAAGGACACCCCTCTTAGTTAGGCTTTGATGCCAATTGAAAATCCTAGGATCGGTTTAAACAAAAACAAAAACAAATCACACACAAAATGTTCACTCAGTGAAACCTCAAAGAGGTAAAAATAATGCGGGGCTCCAACTCAGAGAACCCAAAATTTCAATAAGAAATCAATAAATTTGTACAACACAAGTTACAATAATAATAGATCAAAATCTATTCCTACAAAACTTGTTGTATCTTTGAAATAAACCAGCAATATAGCTTTCCCGGTTGCACTAGGAGATCTCCCTATCTCCTTGCTCTAGGACAACAACAACACTTCTTGGAGTGATCTGTTTTCTCTTGGAAGTACATAATCAATCTCACATATAAAACATATGCACTTTCAAAAAATAACTTAGAAACACAAGCCACTTTAGTCCTCTGTTTTTGTCTCTAAAATGCATGCATTTCTCAAATGATAGTCTTATCTATATAAAGTACATATCACTTAGAAAACCCTAATTTCATCAAGGAATAATCCTTTTGTGCTTCAATCACTTTGAAGACAAGATTCTTTGAATGAGATCATATCAAATAAAAGTCCTGACTTATCTCAAAGTCAGACTCAATCCATATCAGATCAATGCAGAATTAAATCATGATTATCACTTAATCATATATGATAGATATTATTCCTAAACTAGAACTAATATCTACTCATCAATGCATTACATGTAACAATCAAGTTAAGGTGACACACTTTTACCTTAGTAGTCTGAGAGATCATCTCCATTAAGATGCTGGTTTCTCAGCACACAAGTCTTGGTATGAATTGCCAAAAGAGTTCTACTTACAAACATCAATCCTAACAGACATGCAATTTTCACAAAAAGATTTTGACGTAAATTTTCCTGCATTATCCAATCAAATAGACTTAATTGGGTGATCCGAGTGGTGAACACAGTGCTTAATAATCTGAGTTAGGAGTTATCAAATGTAGCATTCTTTTCAAGAATGAAACCAATACATAGGTGAGTGGGACTCAAGTCTCACCCAAATTTTTGGAAGAGAAAAAAAAATTATATATAGGGAGTATAAGCTAATCAGAAAAATAAAATCTAATATGGAGAATGTGTAACCAAAAATCTAACCCAATGTTTTGTTTTCAATAAAGTATATGGAAAATTTCATTTTAGTAACTTGAGGTTCACGCCTTCTTCATGTCGTTACTTAAGATTCTAAATTTTTTAGTTTACTACTTGAGGTTTGGGTTTTTCTCCATGTTACTACCTAAGCTTTTATTTTTTTTTTCTTCAGTTTCCTACCTTAGGTTTCATTTTCTCATCATTCATTTTTTCTTAAAAAAATATGTAATGCAAGAGGGTATTTTGGTCAATTTATTTATTTTTTATGATAAATTTGTTTAATTTTCTAAAATTGTTCTTCCTAACAAAATAAGTTATGTTAATTTTTCTAAAACACGATCAGCTGACTAAATATGTCATGCTCACCCTTGATTAGTTAGCGTGGTATGGATATTAATTAAGATATATGAGCGACATAATTTATGAGAACTCATAAAGTTGGCTCGTTTTGCAAACTTGGCCCTTAGCTTTAAAAAAAAATCTAAAATTGTTTTTCTTAACAAAATAAGTGATCTTAATGTTCTAAATTATACTTGCACTTATTTTGTTAAAAAGGAACAATCTTAGGTTTTTTTAGGCTAAGAGTTTTCCAAACGAGCCAAATTTATGAAATCCCACAAATTATGTGACTCATATGTCTTAATATCCATACGGCCCTAACCAATCAAGGGTGAGCATGACATATTTAGTCAATCAATCCTTTTTTATAAAATTAATATAACTTATTTGTTAGGAAGAACAATTTTAGAAGATAATTTTTTTTGTTATTAAAAATAAATAAATTGATCAAAATACCCTCTTGCATTACATATTTTTTTTAAGAAAAAATAAAAAGTGATGAGAAAATGGAACCTCAAGTAGGAAACTGAAAAAATAAAAGTTTAGGTAGTAACATGAAAAAAAAACTCAGACCTCAAGTAGTAAACTGAAAAATTTAGAACTTCAGGTAGCGATACGAAGAAAGATCTAAATCTTAGGGTACTAATTAAACTGAAATTTGTCCTAAAGTATACAACACAAAAAACCAACAATAACAAATAGTGGCCCTTATAGTCTCTTTTCTGAATATTGTAACATCGCCTACGATCCAATCTCGATTTATTGATTCTCTTTAGTGTCTTGTTGAAATTAATTTATGTGAATCATTCTTCACTTCAGTGATTTTCAGATCGCCTTTCAAAATTTGAATATGGTCACCTTTATCACCTAAATTGAGTGAGTATTTAATTCAATTTTGTTCAATTATAGTCAATCAACTTAATCCAAATTGGGACAAAACTTAGGTTGATAGTTGGCATTTCCGAGCAAATTTGGTGATTTTTGATGAAATTTTATGCTATTGACATTCTATGTTTATGTTGAACCATTGTTTGTCTTTTTGCTATTTTTGTCGAATATCTAGGCTAGTTTTCTTGTATTTTTTAGCTGTTTCGTTTTCGTTTTTGTTTTTGTGTGATTGTCTGTTGCAACTTATGTTAAACATGCATTTGAGTATAAGCTTGACTACACCCTCTGTTTAGGTGTATCAATTTTTGTTTTATTTTTACTATAAGTTGCTCTTGTATCATGAATCTTTTCTATAGTAGAATATTTAAGTCCCACCCTATTTGAATTCCTGGATCCGTTTCTGATTCCTTGTGGATAGCAAAGCGACGTGTGACCAACGTGTCGATGCATTTACCAAAACTATAAAATATTCAAATGGTCCCTATTTAGGTCAAACTCTGGCCTAGCCAGCTTAGTAATCGTAGTCATCTACAAAAGAGTCAAGGGAGATAATTAGTAACAATTGAAACCACAATCATTAATATCAAGTTTCGAGAACAAGAACGTGATCCAAGATGTATGGTCACAAAAATTGATGCTCGATAAACGGTGGCTTCATATGACACCCAGAAATCGTGATATTCATAATCAGTCACTCATATCGAATTCCCTTTCTTTTATTTTCTTTATACCGTGACTCCCCTAGGACTATCACTAATCAAAATTTTTGATCAAAAGGGCGATGAAATCTCCTTTTCTCGACATGGTATAATATCAACAATATAATTCAAAGCAATAAACAATCTAGGATCTAGGGTGTTGTGAAAATTAAGTTTTAATCATAGATCTATGGTGTTGCAGAAATTAAGTTTTTCAACCTAACACCCATAAACCGTGACATTCATAATCAGTCACTCATATCGAATTCCCTTTCTTTTATTTTTTTTTATACCGTGACTCCCCTAGGATTATCACTAATCAAACTTTTTGATCAAAAGGGTGATGAAATCCCCCCTTTCTTGACATGGTATAATATCAACAATATAATTCAAAGCAATAAACAATCTAAGATCTAGGGTGCTGCAAAAATTAAGTTTTAATCCTAGATTTATGGTGCTGCAGAAATTAAATTTTTCAACCTAATCTCTAAATTGAGGATGTTAAAAAATTTATCTCGATTGGTGTTATGCTCAGTATGACCGCAGTTGTAGTTTGGTGACGAACTTTGGAGAAAATGCTTGCAGGTGTTGCAAGGGATGCCAAGGATCAACTTTTTCAGCGGCGGTCGACTGTGGGGACGGAGATGGTGGTTATGACTGGCGGTGATGATCGATGTTGGGGTTTAGGTGTTTAGGGTTTTAGGGTATTTCTTTTTCTTATCTCTGTGGTGATGGCTATTAACTTAGAGCGTGTTGATAACGTGTTGAAGGATAAACAGATACCCAATAAATGTAGACTGAAAATGTATCTTTATTCATTGATAAATGACTTTTAATACATGCATTACAATCCAATATAATCAATGTCTCCCGAATAATCATGAATTGCTAGAATCTATATATAATCTAATTAGGACAAGACACATATCGGAAGATATGGAATATACTTTCCTTAAATAAATGTAATAATGATTTTAGGATATAAAAATTAAGTCTAGATTAATTAAATATTTATTTATTTAATGACATATAAATACCATGTAGATTCAAGGGCACAAATTTAAGCTTTACACTTAAGAGCATTTCCAACAGTTTCTCTATAAATTCTTTATCATATAAAAGCAAAAGTCGAATATCTAAAATATTTTACCTTCAACTCCAACAGGTTCTCCAGCTTATAAGATATAATTTAATGAATTTTTCTATAATTAAACGAATATTATGAAAATTTTATATAATCAAGGTATATATTAATTAGGAAAGAGAATAGCAATAGAGAAATTATGGAGAGAGAGTAAGAGAGAAAGTGCAAAAATAAGAAGTTGCATTAAAGTAGAGATTTGTAGAAATGTTTAGAGTTTTTTTTTTTCTACATATATATAATTTTTTCCTCTCTCCCTACCTTTTTCTCTAGGAAAAATTTCACCAATGGTACCTAAACTTTCAGTGTCAAGTCAGTTTCATACCTGAACTTCTAAACTTATCAATGTCATATCTGGACTTACGTTTTTGTATAAACAAGGTACCTCGTCCCTTTTTAGTCAATTTTCTTTGTTGATTTTGCTGACGGCACACACAAAAGTAATAATGGAAGGGTAAAAATGTCCTTTTTTGCCAACAATTTATTATCATTATTTACTGTTATGATTCAAAGTAATGCCGTAATATTTACTAAAAAAAATTAGAAATTAAAATTTTAAAGTAATGTTCACGACCCAAATTCTTCTTTGTCCTTTTTGTGAAGTTCTTAACAAAACATGTACCCCAAAAAATAGAATAATTAAGAACTTCTTAACAAAATGGTATGTCGATCCGAACCTTAAAACACCGCCAATATCTTTAATTAGCCTCCTCCAACATTTCAAACCACACTCTCACTCTCCATTGCCTATATGGTTCTCTCCCTACAGTCTCCAAACCCGCGCACTGCCACGTACTTGGCCTTCGCGCAATTGCCATCGACGCTGCTCATTAAATAACCCACGCACCTGATGTTCACAACCTGCGATGACCAGCCAATGTCATTGAAGTCAAGATCTCTTGTCCTGCCCACACCATTTTCTCTTTTAAAATATGATTGTTTTTTTTTTGTCTAAGAAGCATATAAATTGGTATGTATCTTAAAAAACATCATCCAAAAATTTCAGCAACAATTCAACAAACTCATGTAAAGAAGAAAAATCTCACAGAACATGAACAAAATTTTGCTCTTGGTAAGTGTGAATTATAGGAGGTTGGTTTTATTGCAAGAAGATGTTTTTAAATCGCGTATGTGTTTAAGATTGGGGAACCATACGTGCTTAGTTTTATGGCAGGGGGATCGAAATCTCTTGTTGGTTTAGCTTCTTGAGTTGGGTTTCATTTGTATAAAATAGAAAGAAAAAATAAATTTAAAGGACAAAAGTGTAGTTATATACTAAAAACAAGGAAATTGTCGAATATATCTTCACTATATTGGTACGAAAAGGTATGTGATAAATTTAGAAATCCAAGTATCAGACTGGCCTGATATTGAAAATTTAGGTATCATTGGTGAATTTTTTTTCTCTGTAATAAAGAAAATTTTAAAAAATTGTTAGAACAAAATTAAAATTATAGTGTTTTTATTCTAAATCAGAGATAATTTCAAATTTAGAATATCCAGATCACTTGATGGTCTAAGGTCTTCTAGCAATACTCATTTATAACTTGAGAGAGTAAACCAGTCTTCCGTCTCTCTTCAAAGCCAGAAGAACGAATGCAGAGCAAAATCCCAAGAGAAAACAAAAGGGAGAGAGGATGCATTCTTTTGGGTACAGAGCCAATGCTCTGCTCACATTCGCAGTCACAATCCTGGCCCTCATGTCCGCCATGGCATCCATTTCCGATAACTTCAACCGCCCAACACCCACTTCACAAGTCCAGGTGTGTCCGTCCATCTATTGTTTCTTGTCTGGATAGATCTAGTGTTTAAAAGGCTTCGAATTTGAAAATACCCAGTTGGGGTTTTGTTTCTGATTTTTATTCCTTTTGCTCTTTTGTTAGGTGCTGAAAATCAATTGGTTTCAGAAGCAACTACCAAATGGGAACGATGAGGTAAAATTTCGTGTCTTTATTTAAGTATTTGCTTTGAACATGTATTCAATTTGGTATTGGCTGAAATGAGTTTTACATTTTGATTGGTTAGTTTCATCATGTTTATAAACTTGTGTGTGCTGAATTTAGTTGAAACTTTAAAGATTGCCAATCCATATTTTCAAATGTGGAGCTCGATGTGCATTTACGTATCTATGGGTTAGGTGTATCCATGTTGGAATAAAGATATGCATTTTTGGTGCATGATTGTGTTCCCTTGAGCTATGCAGACCTTTTATAATGTGAACAATAGGGTCCCTTGGTGGGACACTGGTGGGGGCTCATTGGCTCTCTACTTACAAGTTATTAGGTACTGAGATCACTGGTGCTCGGCCGTGTGGGAACTAATATGTATCCTCGGTATGAAAGGAAATCCGCGGTTTGACTTATGACAGGTGGTATCTTTGGTTGTTGAGGTTAGGGAAAGATATAAGAGACTCAATTAGGGATTTTGAGGAATTCAGCGTTAGCTTTTATGAAGCCATATGCAAGATAAATATATTACTTTTTTTGCCCAGAGTTCTGGTAAATTTCTTACCTACCGTTGGCTTGAACAATTGAACTAGTGTTAGGCTAATGGAATGTTGTTTGTGCTGCTGGAGTTAGGCTACTGGCTTATGTTGCTGCTGAACACTTAAATATAGTTACATGTCCACCAGAACAAGATATGAAATCTTGAACATCACTAAAATAGTACTTACCAATATGAAGGTAGGTAAAAGGAATTAAGAGGTGTGGACTAGATATCAAAACTACAGTGAACTTGATGTCTAGTGCAGTACATTGTACAACTGCTCCAGAGTTGGTTCGTGGAATGTTGTCCCATCTTCAAGTTAGTTAAACTTGGGATTGTCAACTTTGGACTTGTTTTATTAATTTAGTGATGCCATGTGGATAGGTGATTGAAATTTAGATCATGCGGAATAAAATCACAGTTGACTAATGCTTTTCATATTATGCAGGTCAGCATGACACTGAATATATCGGCTGACTTACAGTCATTGTTCACATGGAACACAAAGCAGGTTTGTAATGCTACTATAGTCTGTATGGTAGCTGGATTTTGTTTTAACCTTAACTTTAAAGTTTGAGGGAGTACGTATTTTATGAATTACATAATGAGGGACTCGGTGATAACCTTGGTCGGAAGAGTGATAGCACCTAACATGAATGACTAGGAGAAAAATACTTGAGTAACTACTTCATTTATCTTCGGAAACTGTCTTTGTTATCATTTTCTGTGCTGCGTTATATGCTGTCCATGTCCTGAAAGTTCATTATGCTCATCCAAGCTCAATTCTTATTTTCCAACCAGTCTATGCATTGAAGTTGTGTCATATAAATTTGAAGCTGATACCTTTTCTTGTTGTCTGCAATGTGTGATAGGTTTTTGTTTTTCTCGCTGCTGAGTATGAAACCGCAAAGAACAGATTAAATCAAGTAAGTTATCTGGATGTGCATATGTTTCCTTTGTAATTCTTATATAGATGTCTTGATCTTTGGTAAATCAACTTAATTTAAGGTCTTCTACCTCTTTATTTTCTTAGATTTAGTATTTGTTCAATATACTCTATTTTACAGATCTCTCTTTGGGATGGTATCATAGCTGCCAAAGAGCATGCAAAGTTTGCAATTCATACTTCAAACAGATACCGCTTTATTGATCAGGTATGGTATCTTGATGAAGTTGTTCCTTTCTTTTCTTGCATTTGTAGTCTTGGTAAATTAATGAATATGTCAATAATTTTGTTTTTTTATGTGCAGGGGAGTAATCTCTGAGGTAAAGAATTCAACTTGACATTGCACTGGCATGTCATGCCCAAGACAGGCAAAATGTTTGCGGACAAGATAGTCATGTCTGGATATCGATTGCCAAAAGATTATAGATGAGGGTGACTGTATCTTGTTGCATATGTAGTTTAAGTCTCTTTTAACAAGGGATATGAAAAGTGGTCATCATATAGGCAGGGAAGATTGTACTTATAAGAACAAAAAGAAAAGAGATTGAATGTTCCGCTACTTTTGGATGCGCCGAACATGTTACTAATTTAGAGATATGCTGGAGCTTTTTCTTGCCTGCAAGCCTTGGCTCCTTTAATATATCTGTGTTACCTTTTATATTTTTACCAAGCGAAATTCATCAAATGGTTGCTCTCATCTTTATCATTGTTTATCAATTTAGTCATCGTTTCACAAATGGTCATTGAACATGAATTATTCCGTTGTTTTTTTATGGGTATGTACGTCTTTTGAATATTTGGATTTTTAATTATTTCTTTTTTGAAAAAAATTCATTGGAGAAATCCCAGAAAAATTTACTGTTGAGTTGAGAGCTCAAGGACTCCTTTGGCCTTGTCGACAGTTGCACGACTACTAGAGCTGGCACGGTGAGGTGGCGATTGCACGATGAAGAGAACCCTACAGAGGTGATCTTTGGATCTACAACTAAATTATAGAACAAGCTATTAAAAACGAGAGACTAATAAAGAAAAATATGTTTGTATTCATTGATAGCCTGAAACAGTAGGGTTTAAAGCAACGGTAAGCTAATTGGCTATGCCACACATGACACGTTGAATACATCCACCGGCTAATAGTAACAAACAAACTAATGACTACGATTCAAATGAGTACTCCTTTGGTGTGCATGCACACCAATGTGCAAGTTGAATTTTGCCTTGGTCATCCCTCCCATGCAAATGAACTCGCACACTACTGGACGGAACATTGTAGAATTTCTCAATTCAAACTGGCAATTAGTAATCTTGGCCATGAGAAAGATAAAGATGACTAAATATTGGAGTCCTAACATCCCATGCCTCTTATACAAAAGACCACTCCACCAATTCTTCATTCTGTGGTGTCAAAATTTGGATATTGCTTCATAATTCCCTTTGCTTCCACCCAGGTTGCATCTTCAGCAGAAGATCTTATCTATTGGATAAACCATTTGGTTACTAATGCTTTTCCTTTCTTGAACAAATCTCTGGCAACAATTTTAGAAGGATACCATATGGGATTGAGTGGGTTAAGTATTGGGAGTAGATGAGGCTACATAATGACATGTCACCTACCTTTTTCTTCATCAATGACACATGGAAAACTTGGTGAATTTTGGACTCAAGTGGTAGCTGGAAGCTTTAGACAACTTCATCAATCTTGGCCACAACCTTGAAAGGTCCAAAGAAGCGAGGAGACAACTTGTGGTTACTTCTGTGTTCCACTTCCTACATATAAACTTGCAATTTCAAGTACATCATGTCATTGACTTCCCCCTTTTACTCGTGTTTATTTGCATAGGTCTTCATTCTTCTTCTAGCCATTTCTAGACTGTGCTTCAACTTGACCAGCAACATATCCCTTGTCCTCAAAGTCTCATCTACATCATGTATAACACACAAGTTAGGAAGAGAAGGAGTGATTATTGGTGGTTTTTAGCCATATAGTGCTTCAAAAGAAGTCATTTTAATTGCAACATGGAAGGTAGTGTTATACCACCACTCAGCCCATGGAATAATTGATACCCAATTCCTGTCCTTCTCTGTGATCACACATCTTCGATAGAGCTCCACCGTTTTGTACATTCAAAACTTTAGTTTGACCATTAGATTCAGGATGATATGATGAACTTCTATTCAACGTAGTCCCTTGTAGCTCAAACAAAGTTGTCCAGAAAGCACTAAGAAAGATACAATCTCTATTACTTACAATAGTTTCAAGAAGACCATGTAGTCTAAAAATCTTCTTTATAAAGGCCTAAGCCACAGTCTTTGCTGAGCATGGATGAGATAAGGGAATAAAATGGCTAAATATAATGAACCTCTCCATTGCCACAAATAGAATAGATTTTTCATGATCACTTGGGAGACCTTCAATGAAATCCACGGAGATCCATTTCCAAGCTCATTTAGATATATGCAATGGTAAAAGTAATCATGGTGGTAACACAACCTCATAGTTACTCCTTTGACATATGTCACAATGTTGTACCCATCTCTTCAAATCCCTTTTGATCTTATGCCAAATGAAAGTTCAGGTGAGCGTTTTGTAAGTTCTCCAATGACCCAATTTTGAAATTCTTGTAATAATTGGTCTTTCCAAGCATTGACCTATGGCACAAAAATTCTTCCTTTGTAATACTACACACAACACACCATTTTGCAGTACATAATTTTTTATTAGTACAAGTCCCAACTGCAACTCCAGAATGATAGAACGAGCCTCAATATCAAATTTGAGTATATTGTTGGATGTCTCTAATGAATTGGGAGATGAGATTTGACAAAGCTATGAGCTGCTTCAACTCAAATTGCCTAGATAAAGCATCATATGCTTGGTTATGCTTCCCTGGCATGTATTTACATTGTATAGTTATAACCAAGCAATTTAAGGAGCTATTTTTGATGAGTAGGAGTCGTATTTTTTTTTTTGTGAAGGAAGAAACTGTATAGTTTTGTGGTCAGTCAATATATTGAAATGTTCTCCCAATAAATAGGGTCTCCAATGCTGCACTGCATAAACCATTGCCAAAACCTCTCTGTCATAGACTAAATTTCCATTGTGCTTTGGAGCCAAAGCCTTGGTAAAATAAGCCACATGGTGTTTCAATCTCTTGTGTCAACACAACTCATATGCCCTCATCACAAACATCTCTTTCCACACTAGCTCTTTAGAGAAAATCAGGAAGCACCAAGACTGGGGTTGACACCAATACATTCTTCAGGTTCTTGATTGCAACGGCATAAGTAGGTGACCTAAAAAATTTATTTTTTCTTGAGCTCGTCAATTTAGGGTTTGGCAATGACCCCAAAAATTTTGACAAATTTTCTATGATATCCATATAATCCCAAAAAGCCTCTAAACCATTTTTTATTTTCTTGGTTGCTGCCACTACTTAATGCTCTTAATTTTGCATGGATCATCTGTGTAGTATCCCGACCTTTTTTTTATATAATTTTTAATTTTTATAGATATATTGATTCTGATTTACCGGGCGCGATAAAATAATTTCACTGCCGATAAATAGTCAAGCGTTATTGGTTGAATTTTTTTTATTGAATTGGTTATGTTGGTTGACTTCAGAAGGATGTCGTAGGATTTGGTGAGATTAGTTTGTTGACGCGCGGAATGTCGTAATCGGAGTTACGACATAAAAGTTGTGATCAATGAAAGTTTGTCGCGAATTACAAAAATGAAAGGACGGGACTATAAATAGAGGTTTCCCGAAATAGTAATGGAGACTTTCCATTCTAGGATTGACTCATGTTGACTCGTTGACAGGGATCTTCTGCGGCGAAATGGTCACCGGCGGTGCATTGCCATCCGGCCACCTCCGACCATGAAATTTTTCCTGATTGATCGGTCTTAATGGCTTCAATTGATGGATTGGTTGTTGTAGAAAGGAGAAATATCACAATAAAGTTTTAGGATTCAGAGCTTCGTCGCCGTCATCGTTGGCAACTTTTTTGGCAACCTTTGGTCGAGGACTAGGTATGGTTTTGAAGCTCAATACCTTCTATATATGATTGTGTGTGGGATTTGATGATTGCATGTCAATATCTGGGGACTCGAATCGATCCCGATTCGGATTCATCGCCGACGTTTGGTGCCATCAAGGAGGCGATTTTGGTTGTCGAGATGAAAGGGTTTTTTCTCCTCTTCTCTTCTTGGTTCTAACACACCTAGCCTTGATCCCTTAAGTGGCTTAACGGCGGTGCAGTGTCACTGGGAAGTTTTTCGGTGGATTTTGGATATGTTGGCTTTCGGGCCCAATTTCGGCCAGTGGAGTCGGAATCAGGGTTAGCTATAGTTGTAGATATTGTTGGGCTTGATGAGAGGAAGAGATCAAGGTATTAATCTTCGCCGCTGACGGTGGTCATCAGTGGTGGTGCGTGGGCAGCACGTGCCAGCGTCTGTGGCGGTGCATCTGACTAGAAAAGTTTCCTGAAACCAGTCAAGTTATATGTCGTTAGAATCGTAACGACGTCACGAGTATAGTCGTGATGTTTAATTCATGTTTAGATGTCGTCGACCTAATGGGTGGACGGTGGTGATGAGTGGGGTCACATGTCGCTGCCCGTAGTGCTGCGGTCGACAGAGTTATCTAGTGGGTCTTATATTGTTGTGACCATATTGTCGTAATGATTTTCTCGAAAATGGGTTTTCTATTATGATTCGATAAAAGTTTAATCTAAGTCAATCATTTACTGTATTTAAGTGATTATTTTAATGATTTTCGAGTAGGGTCAGGTTGTCAAAATCTACTATCTCAAGGCCAGAGATAACAACACCTAGATACTCCTCGCTTGTGGTGCTAAAACTACACTTTGACACCTTAACCTTGAAGCACTGATCCCTAAGTCTTTGAAGGACCAACCTCACATGTAACAAATGCTCTTCAAGTGTTTTATTGTGAATTAGTATAACATCAAAGAAAACTAGAACATGCTTCCTCAACGTATCCCTAAATTATGATTCATAAGAGATTGGAAAGTTGATGGAGCACTAGTTAAGCCAAATGGCATGACAAAAAATTCATAATGTCCAACATGGTTTCTGAATGTTGTCTTATGGACATCCTCATCTTTCATTCTTATTTGATGATAGCCAACTCTAGGATCCAGTTTATATAATTGTCTCTTTTAGTTCATCAAGTAACTCATCCACCACATGAATTAGAAATTTATTATTAATGGTAACATTGTTCAGAGCTCTGAAGTCCACACACATCTTGGAAGAATAATCTTTGTTCTTGACCAGCAAAACTTGGGAAGAGATCATGAAGTCACTTTCACTCTTTTGAACCACTCCTCCCTGCAAGTATTCCATGACATTTCTTTCGATTTCATTATTTTTGTGTGATGAGAATATATGTATGCTCTAGTGTTATCATGCATACGAAGACGTAGGTTAGTGCAATAATTTCACCGTTAGTCATTTCATCGTTGAGAGTAAAAGAAAATTGAGAAAACTAGGTTCATCATTGGTTTACTAGTTTGTTGTTTTTCATTTTATTATCCTTTTTAATTTTATGTCTTTATTAGTCATTTCATAAGAGTTGAAAAGTCAACTAACAAGTATAAAAACAAAAGAGGTACAAATAGCAATTTTGGAGGTGTGAATAGACACAACATCTTTTTAAACTGTTGGATCACATCTAGATCATATTTGGCCATTTGATAGTTCTATCGACTCGGTATAAACATGATAGTTTCAACCAATGGTAGAAAGCCTAACTTGCGACCAAACAACTGCACCACTGATGCACCCAACCCAAATTGATCATCCCAACTTCTCCACCCAGTGCCATTCAGCCACCTCATCAACCAAGAAATCCTGCCGAGTATTCCGGCGAAGGAATATGGACCGGCTATTGCTAATAGTGATAAATTTTTGCAGTGTTCCTTAGTATTCGTGCTTTAGCATCAGATGCTTAGAATTGGGATATTGGGTTGTTACATCAATTTCTCACTCCTAGTGAGGTGGATCTTGTGCGGAGCATTCTATTGAGTCGAAGAGCTGATCCTGATCGAATGGTGTCGCACTATACAAAACGAGGAGATTTTACAGTTGGTAGTGCTTATAAGCTATCTCGAGATGTGTTACTACTTCCACAGTTGGCGGACTTAGACCATCACATGCACTTTTGGAGGCGGCTCTGAGGAGTGCAAGCAGCCCCGACAACAAGGATGTGTGCATGGAAGGCATGTAAGGGCTATCTCCTACATGCGTTAGGCTACAGGGGCGGATGTCCAGTAGATGGATTGTGCGTGTTGTGTGAGTAGGAGCCGGAGACTGACCTACATTTGTTCTATGACTGTCTAACATTAGAACTACTAATTCCCTTAGTCGCTCTGGGTGTGGGTTTGCAAGCGGGTTCATGCCATGAGTGGTTGCAGATATGTGTGCAGGGGCCGTCTTCAAACATGTTTTTCAGGTCGGATGCTATTAATTCGAAAGAAAGAGGCGCATCAAAGAATTAAATTTAGGTTTTATTTTTTAGCATTTTAAATTTTTACTGTTTAAAAGTTGTTTTACTAAAAAAAATAATAATAACACCGAGCATCTTGGCAAACTGATTACTTGACGATTTTAGTCTATATCAGACAACAACCTAAAATGATGTGTTACAAGCAGCTTGATTGACACATGCTTTTGTTCTTCAACATTCGAAATAGCTTGTGTTCTTAGGTGTTTGTGCCGGCTTCTCCATAGTTTTTTTTTCTTTTGTGTTCTTCTCCATGTTTGACCCACATGAAAAGTCTAATTCAATGGCTTTAAACCTCCCTTCTCTACTCTCCCATCTCATACCTCCTTATCTCTATATTCTCATCAACATCGTCGCCTCCTCCAAGCTCCACACTACTCTCAAATTTGTCGAAGAAGATCACCACCATGGTTCTGATATCATTCCGCCGTTACCAGAGATGGTGAAGATCTCGCAGGCACACGTCACTCCAAACTACGCGGTATACAATGACGTCGTGTTGAATGAGTAGGACTACGATTCGAATGTGTCGATAATGCCCAAGGTTTTTGATTCCTATGGCGCTTTTAGCTACCTAAATCGTTCTGAAGGCTAAGTCGAAAAAGATGAAGAGCGAGGTTGATGTGACATGATGAACGACAACGATGAGTGGTCCCCGTCCCCGCCTCAAGGCCGGTGAAGAGCAGTTTGCAGAAGAATGGCTATAGAGTTTTGGGTGAATGAGAACCCGAATGCCAAAAAAAGAGAACAGACTAAATTGATGGTCTGATGTTAAGGCGTGCATCACACTTTCTATTGTGAATGTCCACTGGCAGTGAAGAGAAGTCGTTTTCATAGTCACGAAGTGTGATCTCTTATAAATTTTTTTTTTAGCTGACATGCATTAAGAGGCAGAAGCCAAGAAAAGAAATAGAGTAGATATTATAGAGATGAACCAACCCATCTCTAGAAAAATTACACTAGAAACAAAAGAACAAACAAGAGCAAAGGAAGAGAATCTAGCCCCCCGTAGTGCAGGCAGGGTAACCCATCACATGAACAAGGGAGGTTGGGGGTCTATTGACCCATACCGAAGTGCTCAACCCCGAAAATGCTAGCTTAGCAGCCACATCCGCGACTTTGTTAGCTTCTTTTGAGATCCAATGCCAAGAGACCTAAAGAAATTAGCCTCTTAGCTTGTGAAACTTTTGCATAAAGGGGTAAGTACTCCAATCAACAAACTCATTATTCCTGCTAAGGTCAATAATCAGATTAGAAGCCAGGTGTTGCACACCAATTTCCTTAGCCAACTCCAGACTAGCAACCAAGGCAGCAGCTTCACCTTCAATAGAAGACCTACCAATTGAAACTTTTGCCATTGCAGCAAGAAAATAGCCAGCAAAATCTCTAATAGCAGCTCCTGCCCTAATCCACTCGGTATCAGGCTTCCAAGCACCATCAATTGGTTGTTTCAGTTCTATTATTGATCTAGCTGAGTCACTGCTCTAGATACTCTCCTGGGCCGAATTCCAATCACCACAAAAAACCTTTGCTCCATTTACCACTTTCCAGGGATCAAGTGTCTTATCCTGGTAGACAAATGCACATCTTTCTTTCCAAATACCCCAAAGTAGAGAGGCAATGAGAGAGAAAATTGGGGTCCAATCAACATCATTGAGGATTGCCTTCATCATGCTAAATATCCAATTTTCAACTTATTTAGGAACACTAAAACCCAGGGAGGAGCCAAACCAGACACATTCATTCCAATTACAAAGCAAGAGGCAATGCTCAATGGTCTCTTCAAATTCCCTACAAATAGGGCAGATTGGGGACTTGACCATCTTCCTTCAAAAAAGAGTAGCAAGGCATGTCAACAGAGAAGAGATAGCTTTCCAAAGAAACATCTTCACTTTTGAAATAGTAGAGGCATTCCAAATAGAATTCTAGATTTTTGGGTTAGCAAATGCAGAGGTGGAAGCCATGGCATTATCAACCACATGCTTGTGAATTACTTTGTAACCAGACTTAACAATATATTGCCCATTAGTCACCTTTGTCCAAATCAATCTATCTTCGTTGCACTTATCACCCACTTTCATATTCAGAATAACTTTGAACTCATCCTCATGCAAGAAGGATTTTATGTGATCAACGTGCCAAGAACTAGATTCATGATCAAAAATATTACAAGCAAGAAAAGGAGTAAAGCGATTACCATTGCAGGCCGGATGGAGCATCCTATCATCATTGGTAGTTAGCCATCTATGCATCCAGACACTCACACTTTTTCCATTTTTTTTCTTCCATCTAGCACCCCGTTCAATTGTATCTCGGCCTACAAGAATGCTACTCCACACCCACGATGCCCTTGAGCCTTTTTTTGCTTGGAAAAAAATTCACCTTCTCAAAGTATCTTGCCTTTAAAACTCGGACCCATAAAACACTTGGATTCTTCAAAATTCTCCAACATTGCTTGGCTAGTAAAGCGATATTGAAACTTTCTAAATACTTGAAACCAAGTCCACCCTTACACTTAGCGGTGCATAATTTTGACCAAGCATGCCAATGAATCTTTTTTGAGTTCCCCTTTGTCTCCCTTTAGAATCTTCCAATATTCGCATTAATGGCCTAACAAAGAGTAATCGGCATCCTAAAGCACGCCATTGGATAAGCTGGGACAGTAGTGGCGACAACCTTTATTAAAATCTCTTTTCTAGCCTGGGTTACGAAATTGGATTTCCAGCCTTCTTATCACAGACTCTTTCCTTTACATAAGCTAGAGCATCACGCTTGGATTTCCCTTAGTGGGTATTTCCCCGGAGTAGCTTCCACTTCAATGTCAAACACAGCCACAATGTCCCACTTCAACTGATTAGGATTGCTGTTTGTAAACATCTGGGAAGACTTATCCTTGTTTACAAGTTGTCCAGAGGCTGTACAATATTGGTTGATGATGTCCATTAGTTTCTGAAAATTCTCCACAAATGATTTAAGAAAGAACAAGGAGTCATCATAAAAAAAGAATATGAGAGACTCCTGAGCAGTGACGACTAGCTTGATACCGGACAGCTAGTTCACTGAGATGGCATTAGACAATTTTTTTGAAAGTACTTCATAAACAATAAGGAAGAGGTAGGGAGATATGAGATCTCCTTGTCTTAATCCTCTTGTTGACCTAAAGGAGCTTCCAACCTTACCATTGACTTGTATCGCAAAAGAGCCAGAACACACACATTTTATGATTAGCTTTACCCATCTTCCATCAAATCCCAATTTGAGTAGAGTGGCCTCCAAAAAATTTCATTTAACACAATCATAAGCTTTGTTCATATTGATTTTTAACCCCAATTCATACTTATTTGATTTCTTTTTTTTAGCATAAGTAGTGGAAAGCCTCATGAGCTAAGATAATGCTATCTTGGATTTGGCGGCCCGAAACAAATGCATTTTGATGCTCCGAAATCAAAGAGGAGAAGATAGGCATCAACCAATTGGCAAGTGACTTAGCAATGATCTTGTAAGAGGAGTTACAAAGGCTGATTGGACGAAATTGAGTAACTGAATCAGGGTTGAGGGTTTTCAGAATCAGGGCAATATTTTTTCTCTTGAGAGTATCAATAGGTTGATCTGAATTTTGAAAAAACCAAGCAGTCTGGGCAATAAAATCAAATGTTAGGTCATTCATTTTCTCATACAACAGGCCCTAAAAACCATCAGGGCCGGGAGCCTTCAAATTACCAAGCTGCTTAATAGCTTTTCTGATCTCCTCCACCGAAAAGGGGGCGAGTAAAGACGCATTCTATATCGGGCTAATAATTAACTTGAGTTACACCATCCAAAGCACCTCCCCAATCTCTCGTCCTTGATGAAGTGAAAAGATCCAAGAAATACCTATCAAATTCTCCCGGATAACAGCACCATCAGAAATAAAACGCTTACTACCAACCGATAACTTAGAAACTATGTTGATAATTCTTCGTTACACTGTAGATAGGTGAAATAAAGTTGTGTTTCTGTCCCCCGAAAGTAACCAGAAAATTCTGGAACATTGTTGCCAATAGGAGTTCTCACGATCCAAAACTTGCTCAAGGGCAGAGCAAATGGCCTTCTCTTTAGGGATGTTAGGAACCAGGGCTACTTGAATAGAGATAAGTTCTTCTTTCAATAGGCCAATGGCAATGCGATTGTTGTTAAACTTCACCTTGCTCCACTGAATTAAAGAACGTTTGCACGCTTGAAGGTTCTTATTTCTATCAGAAAAGAGATCAGAAGAGACTAGATTATTCCAAACTTGATTGATAATATATGCAAAATTCCTCATCCTCAAGCTTGAAACACTTACTTTCCTTGATTAATCCTGGAACAAGATAAATAAGAAGAGGCGAATGGTCTGAACCAACACGAACAAGATGTTGCACTGAGGTATTCAGCCATCTTTCCAACCAAGAAACATCACAGACAACTCTGTCTAAGCGCTCAAGGACTAGCTCATCCCCGTCACGATTGTTGGACCAAGTAAACTTGTAGCCATAGAATTTCAAGTCCAGAAGTCCATTCTGGTTCATAAAATCTCTAAGAAACTGTGGATGATTCCATGATAGAGGGATACCACCAATATTTTCTTCAGCTGAAATTATTTCATTGTAGTCACCAGCACAAATCAATGTAAGGTCACACGAACCTCCAAACGAGGATAGGAAATTCAAGAACATAGCCTTATCATCCCTGTAGGGAGGGCCATATAACCAAGCAGCCCGAAAGGAGATACCCTCAGCAATGACATTGACAATAGTATCAATAAGGTATATGGATTTGGACACCACTTAGATAATAACATTTGGATGCCACCAAAGAGCAACACCATCAACACTATCCACTGGATCAACGTGAGTGCCCTTGTAGTAACCAAATTGACATCTAAGATGAGTAATTCTATACTTCGATTGTTTAGTTTCACTAAGGAACACAATCGAAGGGTCGTTCTTACGGGTGATTTCACCCCAATGCTGAACTGTCATGGGACGACAAAAACCTTGACAGATCCATGCAATTAGGTGTATCATTAATCTCGTGTGGATGCATGAGACCAACCATCATAGCCCTGGAGTGGGGAATGCTCCTCCCCAACCAAATCCACAGGAGAAATCGATAAAGAATCCTCATTAACCAATCCAGCAAAGTCTTCATGTGAGGTAGATGAAATCATATGATCAAGGACCAAAGAAGTAGTAGGGGTTATAGAAATAACACCTGAACCTGCTTGAGGCTGGATATTGCATCGGCGAAACACCAAACAAAACTGTTTCCCTGCACTGCTATTCTTATGTCCCTTTGAGCTCTTCCTATCCTCCAGAGTCTGAGATGAAGCTCTCCTTGAGTAGGTACGGAGTTGAGATTTACAATTACCCAAAGGATAGCTTTGCACTAAGGATATATGCTCAACAAAAAATTTACCATGCTTCAGCAGCTCCCAATGGAGATCTGACTAAACCTCAGATACCACAACTCGCTCATTTGGACATTGACTCGAAGAGCCCCAATCCATGTCAGAAGTCAACCTCTTCTGGGTGCCGAATTTAGATGTCGGGAAAGAGGGTTTAGAACAGATACCACGGGGATAGGGTCAGTAGCACAAAGACTGGAGTTCATCTCCACCACAGCCAGGGAATTATATATAATTAAAGCAGGCTTGTTACCAAGATCAAATGAGGGGCCCAAGTCCACCAATTCAAAATTAGCACCCATGGAAATAGAATGGCCCTTAGTAAAAACAGAACTAGAGCCTAAGCCCACATGGTCTAAAGATGTAGACTCCAGCTGGCCACCTCTAGCCTCATTGGTCCACAAGATATGTGTCACACGCTTGAAAATTTTTACTTCAGCAAATGAGGACTAGAAAAAGTAGAGTTTGTGGGGTTCTTTTTCAAACTGTAAGACATCACATCCCTAACTAAGTCAAAGAGCTGACCATCATACGAGAAATTTGAAATAGAACTCTCGATCACAGAATGACTTGTTGCATTAAAACCATCACCCCAATTGTCTCCATTAGTACATATGGAGGTGTGCCTAGATGTTGAGGGACCAGCTTGCAAAGTTTGTTTCTTTGCTTTCCTGCCCCTAGGGTTTGCAGACGGACTCTTCAGGATCGAGAAAATATCCGCCAGAGAACAGGGTTTGCGTTTACGTTTACGTTGCAAAGATGGCTGCTTCCGTTGGCTTCTGCGGTTAATCTCCGTAACAGTGACATACTCCTTTGGACACTTTACCGAGAGCCATGGTCCATGCCAGATGTCCCCTGCAACTTCTTGCTCCGACCATCGTGGGATGGATTGTCAGCAATTATCAAGCACATGACCAAGTCTTCCACATTGTAAACAAAACGTACCAAGACCCTCATACCGGTATTTAGCTTTGCGTTCAGCAACATCTGAGATAGGAATCTAGAACCCCATAGGAATAGGCTTGCGAGCATCAACCTTGATTCAGAGACACAAGTATCCACGAAAAGAAAGACTTTATCCAAGATGGCATCATCTCTGTCCACAACCTCCCCAATAGCAGAGCCAATGAGTAAAGCATTCTTCTCATTCATTTTGGATAGGGGCAGATCACTGATTTGTACCCAATAGGTCACCCTATAGTAGGGCACATCAGAGAAAGTCCAAGTTGGTTCCCATGGCAAAACGTTGAAATGGTGATTATCAACGTGCCATAGTCCCCCCACGAGAACTTTCTGAGCCATAAAAGGGTCCATCTTGAGGGAGAACAAGTTCTTCTCAATATGGCTAATCTGGAAGTTTCCCAAGCTCCTTCATGCACTGCACACAACTCTTTGAACAACGCCAACATTGAACTTCTGGTCAGCAACAAGAGCACCGACAAAGTAAGAAGGGAATTAGAGATCATCTAGAGTGAGGCTGTCCTCCAACAACTTTGCTAGATGGTCATGACATGCCATTAACAGGCAATAAATAGAACTAGGTCAGATGACCTGAGAGAGTACCAAGTAGGTAGAGCTAAAAAATTGTGAATCACACAGAGAAATCTACCAAAAGTTGGTAGAACAGTTAAAGTCTGAGGAAAGGACAGGGATAATTGAGTGTGGTGAAGAATAGATCTGGAAATAAAACAAAAACATATATCAAAAGATCAGGTCGGATCAACAAGGAATAAGGCAGATGAGTGTCTAGAGATGGGAGGTAGCAGAGAAAGTACTACAAGGGTTGGATAAAATGTATAATTGTAAAATGGGGTTAGAGAGAAGGCATAGCTTCTCTTACTAGAAATTAACATCTCGTGTTGCAAATGAGTTAACAATACTCTTATAAAAAGTTTCAAAGAGGCTTTCTCAACCAAACTTTATTTTATTTATGTTGAAGTAGAAAAATAAAAAATACGCAATTAACTGAAACTATATTTTGTTCATTGATAGATGACCTTAAATATACATTACAATCTGATACATTCAATATCCCTATAAATCAAGATTGAGAGAATATCTACTTCTATTCTAATTAGAACAAGACACACACTGAGATACCATGAATATTATTTCCTTAAAACACTCCTCCTTTTGGCACGATCCTAATGTATGATACATAACCTGTTGCATCACTAAAACCTTGCCAAGCAAACAAAAAATCTCTTAGGTAAAAACAAAAGCTTGGTCCAAGGAAAAAAGAGTACAATGCATTAACTATAAAAACGACCACATGTGATGTAGACTCCTCCTGATGTCTATGAAATGAACTTCAACTGATCAGTAACTCAATCTTGGAGTTTAGTTAATCTTTGCATACCAATGAGTTTCACATGATTTGCAAATGTAGATTTTAGAAATGACTTGGTAAACAAGTCTGCAACATTATCAGCTGAACATACTTGATTCACATGAATGTTCCATAGCTGTTATTGTTGTTGATTGAAGAAAAACTTCGACGATATGTGCTTGGTATGATCACCCTTGATGTATCCCAACCTCATTTATTCAATGCAAGCCACATTGTCCTCAAAGATATAAGTTGGTACTATAGTAGTAGATGATAATCCACTAGATCCCCGAATATGATCTATGATTGATCTAAGTCAAACACACTCATTAACCGCTTTATGTAAAATTTCAGAATGATTCGAGGAAAAGCAACAAGGGTCTGCTTAGTTAATCTCCAATAAATCGTTGTGTTCCCTATGGTGAATACATAATTTATCTGGGAACATCCTTTGTGTGGGTTAGAGAGGTACCCAGCATCAATAAAACCAACCAAGACATCACAAAGTGTCTTTGAATAAGGGAATGCACTAAATTGAGGAATAGTTCTTACAGCCAAATCACTGTTCGACGGTTGAACATTTCACTCAATGGATCGAGTGAATAGTTCTGACCAATCTAGGGAGCAACCTTTGACGGGTCGAAAGAATCTTTTGACGAGTTAAAATTCCTAGAGTCAGAATGTTGCAATTCAACCATCCATCTTTTGGGAATTTCAAGATTCTCTCTGTATTCTTTGTAGGGAGAGAACAATCCCAAGTCTATAGAACCCTTCAAGTACCTAAAGATATGTTTTACACCATTCTAATGACGTTGTGTAGACGCAGAACTAAACTGAGATAACAAGTTCACAGAGAATGCAGTGTCTGATCTTGTTGGGTATGATACCTTAGCTCAAATAACACTAAGCTTAAATATAACAAAGCTTAAATAGCACTAAGGTATGATACCTCAGCTCCCAATAATTCCTCATCATTATCTTTTGGACGGTACATATCCTTATTGGGTTCCAGACTATGTACAACCATTGGTGTGCTAAGAGAGTGTGCTTTGTCTATGTTAAATTGTATGAGCATATTTTAGATATAAGCAAACTTGTGAATAAGTATTCCACCAACTCGATGTTCTAATTCAAAACCAAGACAAAATCGAGTCATATTAAGGTCTTTCATCTCAAACTTGGATTTCAATTAGCTAACCGTCTCATTGATTTCATTAAGAGACCCAATGATATTCATATCATCAACATAGACCGCTATAATGGAAAATCCTGAACTCATTTTCTTAATGAACATACATGGGCATAAATCATCGTTCTTGTATCATTTCCCAATGAAGTAGTCACTTAGATGTGTGTACCACATCCTACCAGATTGTTTCGATCCATATAGTGAACGCTTCAATCTAGTCACATGAGCACTCCGGAGTGTAGAGTTACTTGAATTGGGTATGACCACGCCTTTCGGTACTTTCATGTATATCTCTAAATCATAGAGATATGTTGTCATCACATCCATCAACTGCATGTTCAGTTTTTCAAACACTATTAAACTGACAAGGTAGTAAAAAGTTATAATGTCCATAATCGGAGAGTATGTCTCCTCATAATCAATGCCAAAGCATTGAGAGAATCTTTGCACCACAAGTCTAGCTTTATACCGCGTGACATCATTCTTCTCATTACGTTTTCGAACAAAGACTCATTTATGTCCAACCGGCTTCAAATTTAGTGGGCATAGCACTACTGGACTAAAAATATACATTTTCTTTAAAGAGTCTTGTTCAGCCTGCATTGCTTCTTTCCATTTTGCCCAATCCGTTCTCCGCTGACATTCAACAGCCAAGCGAGGTTCCACTTCATCATTGTTAATAATCTCCTGAGCGATGGAATAAGAAAAAGCATCATCAACTACATTGGATGATCTATCCATAACAATACGCACATCATTATTTTTTAGTGAGATTTCACAACTCTCTAACATCAAATATGGATCTGAAGCGTCCTCCAGAGAAGCCATTTGTGATTCTAGGACATAACTTTAGTCAGGAACAATCTCATGTGAAGGATTCACAATGTTAATGATGAAAGGATCATTTTGTTCCTGGATGGCCTGCCTTTTCACTGGCAACTCATTTATGGATTTTCTTGGTCACTCCCTTTTCCTGGTAGGAGCCGGGGCCGTTGCTACTCCATCCACATGGGCAAGAGGCATACTACTCTGCCCTGGAGTTGCTTTATACCGCCATTGGGGACTTCCAACCTTGCAGGAAAATTTGCAGCAGGAATGTCTAATCTCGTCACTTTGGCAGTATCAGTAAAAGAGTCAGGCATCGAGTTTGCTACCTTTTGAGGGTCAAGTATACATCGCACTTCAGTCTCACTTTGAGATGTGCATGGATCTTCTTGAAACATAAAAGGAGGAGCTTTCCACGTCAATTCCTGACATTCAACTAGAATTGAGGCATTCATATCTCCCCTTAAAGTCAGGAAGTATATTTCGTCCAAGTGACAATGTATAGATCTTGCAGTAAAGAGATCTCCTGTTGAAGGTTCAAAGTAACGGACAATCATTGGAGATTCATAATCAACATATATGCCTAATCGACATTGAGGACCCATTTTAGTGCGCTGTGGAGGTGCAATTGACACACATACTGCACAACTAAAGATGCGTAGATATGAAATGTCAGGCTCATATCTAGTTACCAACTAGTACGCAATGAGTGGTTGGCATGCTACAGGTCTCAAGCGAAGGAGCATTGTTGCATGTAATACTGCATATCCTCAAGCAAATACTGGCAAATTAGTATGCATAACCATTTCTCTGGCCACAAGCTGTAACCACTTGATTTGACATCTGCTAAACTTTTCTACGAATGAACATGAGGGACAGGATATTCAACTTCAATCCCAATTTATATACAGTAGTCATCAAAAGTCTTTGATGTGAGTTCTCCTGCATTATCTAATCTAATTGACCTGATTGGGTTGTCTAGGTGGTGAGCCCAAAGCTTAATAATTTGTGTTAGAAGTTTTGCAAATGCAGCATTCCTTGTGGATAACAAAGCAATGTGTAACTATCGCGTTGATGCATCTATCAAAACCATAAAATATTTAAATGGTCTGCATTCCGGTTTGATAGATCCACAAATATTTTCATGGATTCTCTGTAAAAATGGTATATTCTTAATGTTATCAGCCGTAAAGGAAGGGCTAGTTTGCAACTTTGCTAATGAACAAGCTTAGCAAATAGAGCGATGAGCATCAGAGATTCCCATAAAGGAATATTGTGGAATAACACACAGTAGTAAGTGTGACAACATTGGATTCAATAATCTGAACCATTGTAATATATAATCCACTACGAATTGCCCCCAAATTTTTCAAAGTGTGTTTTCTACAGCAATCCTCTGAAGTTATGAATAAGAATTCTTTTTCATTCTCACAATGAGTTTCCAAGTGTAAACTGTTGGCTCTAATGTGCTTGAAACTTAGCAAGTTTCAGTTGGCCTTAGGCGCATACTATGCATCAGTGATATAAATTTTAGATCATGTGGTAGCAAAAATTATGCTGAACCACGCTCTTGTATAACTGGCGCTGAACTAATCATGGTTATCATTGATGATGTATATGGCACAAGATCAATAAATAATTTCTTATTCCGCAGTATAGTATGAGTAGTACCACTATCTGCTAGACATTCAATCTCGCCTTCAAACATCTACAAAAGAATTAGAATTACTTAGTCTTGAAGACTTGTCAAACACTTTAAGTAAAGACTTAAAGATTTTACCAAAGGGTTGTGACCCTTAAAGAGTGTTGATATAGCATAAGCAGACCAATGTAAAACTACATCTTTATCTAGTGCAGAAATCTAGGTTGGTCGATTTAGTTTACTGGCTTAGTCATCTACAAAAGACAAGAGATGTAATTAGTTTATCGATCGAAAGAACCATGATCACTAATATCAAGTTTAGGGAATAAAAAATATGATCCCTGATGTATGGTCACAAAGATCAATGTGATAACTGGTGGTTTCATACCACAACCCATAAAACTGTGACAAAAATATCGACTTTTTTTTTCACGTATATCATGACTCCCCTAGGACCATCACTATTGTTTAAACTTTTGAGAAAAGGTGATTAAATTTCCTTCACTCATACCTGCAATAATTAATCTATACATTTTATGCTCGATTCTTAATTCATTTCTCTTTGCATTTAGCTACGTTATAGACTTAGTATCATCATTTCTAACTTATTTTGTTATTTTTAGGTCAAAATAAAGAAGATGGAGTAAATGAGGCAGAAATGAGCTCAAAACGTATAAAGAGGAAGTTTCCTATTTTGCGGAAGAAAAATAAGAAGAAATGTCCGATAAATGATCTTCAAATGGTTACCAAAATGTGTTTCCCAAATGGTATCAAGGATTAGTAACCAAATGAAAAATCTAAATGATGCCAAATGGTACAAATGAAGAACGAAGAAATTTCTCTTACTCATGCCAGGAATGAGGTGGCGAACCAAGCGTTAGGCCAGCCTAGTATTGAAGATTAATTCGGCTCAAAATGAAGCAAGTTGATCAAGCAACTTGGTGAAAAAGCTAAGCAACTCGGTGAAAAAGCTAAGCAACTTGGTAAAGCAAGTTGGTCAAGCAACTTAGTGGAAAAGCTAAGCAACTTGGTGGAAAAGTTAAGCAACTTGGTGGGTAAGAAAGAGAGAGAGAGGTTGCTTTCTCTTGAAGGAAAAGGCAAAAGTCTTGAGCTTTTGCCTATAAATAGAGAGGCTTGACATTCATATGAATCATCTCCCATCTTAGAAGCCAAAGCTCTGTAAAAATACCTCTCATCCACAAAGAAGCCGATCCTCATCTCCAAAAGCCGAAGTGTTCATCCTCCACAGCCTCGGATCACTCACAAAGCGCTAAGTCCCTTGTGAGTGAGAATCATCCTCCCTAGAAGCGATCAAACACTTAGAGTTGTAGTGTTATTCATGGAAAACAAGTGTAACAATGACCTATAGCTTTTCTCCTTTGGTTCTGTATTTGATTATTTCAGTTTATTTGATGAAGAACAAGTTTGGTTTTCAGTTATATGTTTTGAATTATTTTTGTAGATTCCATGTGTTTATAATCCTAAATCTATGGCACGTGTTTAGTTTGAGTCTAATGCTTCGTTGCTATGCTTTAGAAGATACGCTAAGTCCCTCTCTATTGCAGGTTTCATTGAACTTATTTAAGATGAAATTGGTTAGAGTGTTTAGACGCTAAGTTGCATTCCTATTCAATTAACTAAGCATGTGTAGTTAGATTAAAGTTATGAATTTTGTTGTCTACTAAAGTCTTCAAGCATGAAACTGGCTAGGTTAATTAGATGGGATAATAGTTAGGTTTTATTTTAGGCTAGTAAGCATGTTTAGGATTCCTTGATTCTGGCTTGTTTACTTGTCTATGAGTTGAAACATGATAGAATTCTAGGATTCCTGAATTTTTTGCTGCCATCTTTTGTTCTTTATTTTCGTAGATTAATACTCAAACTTATATACCTGCCATACCTTAGAACGTAGTCATGCTTAGTACCCTCAATCATAGGTTAGAACGATTCCTACTTATCAATGCTACTGTGACGACCCAGAACAAAATCAGTAGTGAAATCAGCTTAATTCGCGAGTTAGCGTATCATCGTAGATTTCTGATAATGGATTTACTCGCCAGGTTTGTTAACGACTAAATCATTAGTCGAGAATTGGAGCTGAGTCTCTTCTCGAGATTCGTTGTACGTGTGATTTCGAGTTCGTGGGCGGTTCCGGATCGTTATTTGGACGACCGAGGAATAAATTATGAATATTTGAAGTTTTGATATAATCGGTTTTATATGTCGGGTTTGTTAGCGACTAAATTATCGGACGAGAATTTGGTTTCGAATTCTTCACGGAAGTTGTTGAGAATTTAATTTCGAGCTCGTGGGAACTTCCGGAGGATTATTCCGAGTTACGAAGATTAAGTTGTGAATATTTCCGATTGTTGATTATTTAGTCGGTTAAAGTGTGTGTTTGGGTGAACCGTTGACTTTTTATCGGGTTTGTCGAAGTATTTGACTTCAGGTGATAATTGAAGAATATGTCGAGTTGATTTTGTTGCCGCGAGAATTGTTGAAATCAAAATTACGATACGAAAATTACGGGTGTTTAAAGTTTGTCGCAAAATGTATTTTGGAAGTTTCCAAATTGGGAAAGTATTTAAGGGGGGTTACCATATTGGGAAAGTCAAACTGGGTCATTAATGGAGGTTGACTTGGTCAATACGTGGAGGAGGAGGAGCTCGACGTCCTCCACGGCGGTGGTTCTTCATCCGGCCACCTCCGAGTCCGGCTCCGGTCCTGTTCGATGCGCCCCGGCCACCCCGACCTATCCCCGGCCTCCTCTCACAGCGTGGGACGCCGGAGGAGGGAGGAATTTTCGGCCAAGTTTGGGATTTTTTGGAGGTTTCGGGTTGATTAATTTCCGGCCGATTTGAGCTGAATCAAGTTGTGGGCTTTGAAGCTCTCATCTCCATGATTCTAACCATGTAAGTATGGAGTTCTAATGTTGCTTCTACTTGGAGAATTTTGGATTTGAAATTTGTGAGACAATTCGGTTTTTCATGAAATTGGACTAGTTAGAGTGAGAATTGGCCTTTGATGCAGTTGAGAAAGTTGCTCAGTGGGTGATTTGGAGTGGAATAGTGGTTGCTCCGCTGAGAAATTCTCCGTTCGGGTGGCGCCGCCGCTGCCGGCGGTGGTCAACGACGGTCAACGGTCAAATTTTGACTTTTTGGGGTTTTCGACAAGTTGCATGTCATTTCACTCGAAATCGCGCCCCGATCGCAGTGGGGAGGTTCGTTTTTCGAGTTGAGCGTCCGAAATTACAACGAGGTATTGAGGTGTGATTATCGGATTTTCGACGATTCGTCGTTATTAGATTATGTGTTTCCGAGAACGGTGGTTTCTCGTGATTTGTTTTGAATTGTCGAGTTATGACTTTGAGAAATGGATTTTGTGATTATTCAAGGGTTCGTGATCGTTTGTTTGGCGAGAGACTTTCCGCCAGATCACGGGTTAACGCGAACTGCGTTACGCTAGTCTGTGAGTGGACAATTTCTTTTCACGGATTGATTGCGAGTATTTCATATATGATTTACGAACTTGAGCATGCAGTTTGAACATGATTTTACGAGCATGTGTTTTACGATTATGCATATACGAATATACGTATACGAATATACATACGTACATATTATGTTTTATGCATGTGCATGGAAAAGATTTATGATTTGGTTTACACAGAGTACAGTCTCAGTTATCAGGGTTGTATCGATACACGTTGGCTTCTCGGCTGATCCCCGAGTACGCTCCGGGGGGGGGGGGGGGACAGATATCCTGACCCGAGGCCTTTCTGGCTAGGAATCACGTGTGGGTCTGAGATCCCATGATTCAGACTGTGCTATCGCGTGGTAGTCCATGAGAGACTCCGCGATATATTTATGATGCATGCTCTGTACGTGGGTTGGAGTCAGCGTCTCCTCAAGTACCATTTGATTTTCATGCATTTGACTCGCATATGTTTTTATGTATATATATATATTATTTGGTGAAAGACATTTATTTTCGTCCACTCACTCTAACAGTTTTCATGTCTTTCCCTTGGGCTTTTCGGTTTCTGTGCCCAGTTTGCTGTTCGGATTCTGGTGTCGCACGTCGTGGTCGGAGGCATGTGCTTGAGCTACCTTGTTTCTTCCAGTAGGTTTATTGTTCTACCTACTGTGGTATACTTATATGATTATACATTAGTGGTCGCTCTGAGTATTCTGTTGTATATTTTATACGATTTTACTCCGGATTTCAGTAAAGTACAGATATATTTATTACTTTACATTATTGTTGATATATTGAGAAATCCGGATGAGATTGATGCCCACGGTTTGATTTTTGTGGCATAGGATGAAATGTATTTTCAGGGTGCAGGTAATGGTAATTCCACGTTAGTAGCGAAACTCTGCCAAAATTTCGACGGTTTTTGTTGGTTCGTGTTTTCGAAGGGGTTTGATTCCGGTTTAGACAACTAAACCGGGGTTGGGTCCTTTCAGCTACATCTACAAAGAAGAGTTTTAAATTGCATATATGTGAGTTATGTGTTAAGTTTCTACTTTGTGTTAATATTTAATGCATGTTATACGTGTATCAATAATCCATATGAGCTGGAGGCATATAAAAATTTGAATTCAACCAAAAAATACGAAACGGGTCCTTGGAAAAGTTTAGTCTTTCAGAGAGTTTAGGCCGACAAGGGTTTTAGGCTTTTAGCTTCACCGACTCGCGAGGGAAGAGTTACAATGAAGACGAAGGGATCGGACCCAGTGGCGACTCCATGCATTGGTTTACTGGTGAGTTTTTAGGTTAAAAAAAGAAATTTTTTACTAATTTATTTTACCTTAGTAAAAAGTCAAAACCCACTTAATTACACCCAAACCCGTCAGTACTCAGCTCCAACTCTCCCGGTCGCTCAACTCCCCCTCCCACCGTTTTTATTTATCACGACGTCACGTACTTCGCCGGTCGGTCGGCCGGCGAGACTTGACCAATCACTCAAGCTCTTGAAAGTCCAGATTCCCAACTGACCTCCACTCTCCGTCTTTGGTAAGCCGTTCTCAATCCTCCTCAGATTTCAATCACGACTAGGCCTTGCGTTTAATTTAGGGCATAATTGGCCAATTGGATCTTGCGTTTTGCTTGATTGGATATTGAGTTTAGGTCCCCCTAACTAGTGTATCTTCTTTTTCAATTATGAAATTTTCTTGTATTGTTGAAATTTTGTGACAAAAAAATTAGCCCAGGTGAGTTTTGATTCCTGGAGTTTCCACTGATCGGACCCGTCGAGTAAAGCTGACCGCAAGTTCGAGAAGAAGCTCGAATTCCATGCCAGTGAGTTTGGATTTTCAATTCAGTTTTCCTTTTGGTTTGCTTTCATGGTGATTCTGCTGGTAGTTTTAAGGTTCGAGTTTCTCCAAGTGTCCATGAGGCCCATGATTGTGTTTCGACTCTAAATTATGTTTCACAATGATGCAGAGGTCAGAGATAGAGTTTCTACATTGGGTACCCATAAAACTATTGTTAAGGTAAGCATCAATATCCTACATCTTTCTTTCTTTTTACTTTAACAATGTCATTGCTTGTTTTTTCGTCCTCCTGTTCATTTTCCCAAGCTGAGAAACCAAAGGAAATCTCTTAGTAATGTAAATATGATATTTGTTAAGAGAGTCGGTGTTCTCTTAATGTGTGATGTAATGCTTGGAGAGGTTGGGTTACACCATTCACCTGATTATTGATAGTTTTTTTTTTTTGGAATTGCAATCTGAGTTAGCAGCCCTTTAAATTGTTATTCATAGACCATGGAGGCAGAACGAAAGAATTGGTTATTATGTAGATAATTAGTTGTATAAGGATTATGAATGAGGCTGAGGTGGAGTTCTCCTCACTGATCAGGAGTCGGATTCTATAAATGGAGGCTCTAGATACTTCTGCATGTTTTTCTTTTGCAATAACAGTTGAGTTTTGTCAGGACTTTGCTACTAAACCAAGTTTGAACTAGTTGATGTGATATGGAAACCAAATTCTCCTCCAGAAGTAATGTGAATTAGGACTTTGCTACTGGACCAAGTTTCAACTAGTTTGAACTAGTCAAAGTTTCAACGTCAGTGTCAGGAGTAAGGATGCAGCATTGCATGTGAATCTTGTTTTATTCATTGCTCAGAGCTTTTAAGTCATAGGAAAATCCATTTCAAGATTAAGGATGGTGTAAGAAAGTTTAAAGGGGTCTTATGCCCTACTGAGTACTAGGCTAATGGTCTTCGGTTGGAATAAAAAGGCTATGGTTATGTGGATGCAGATATAAAGGAATTAACGATTCCATGAAATGGAACAGATATGGATATATCATGGGGCTACGAAAATAGGTGATCCTTCATGGAGGATCATCCTAAAGTCGTCCGACAAAAATGGATCCCGGGGTCTTTTCAAGCATAGCACAATTGCATAGTTTGAGGACAGGACTGCTTGGACTAGGAGAAAAGCCGTTTCATTTTCAGAGGAATTAAGTTGAGAACGTTCTGCTTAGTTGGAGTGGCCACAACAAAAGAGAACAGGACTGCTTGGACTGGAATATGAAAATTTTCCCCTTTCAAAGAAGAGGTCATTGGTATCATTTTTGGAGCAAAGTTAATGGTAGATTTGTGGACAGTTCTCTTTTGAAATAGAATGGCATGCAGAGAAATTACGATCATCATGAAAGCAGTGTTGGCTGCTGATGCGCTTGGAGGTAGAACAAACCCACGACAGCACTGCTAGATGGTTGGATAAGAAAGGAAGAGTTGAAAATAACATGCTTCTAGATAAGCTCTTGATGGTGACACATTTTAGTGATTTTTGCGTCCTAATGATTCCTTTTTCGTGTTAGATTGTGTGAGTGCGTGATGCTGCTTGATCCCAAAATCTGTGCACTTTTAATGATCCAGCATTCCAGCTATATTTATATATTTCTATTTAATGGACATAGATCAACAACGGATGGCTTTCATTACCTGTCCTCTCCTGGTTGTACCTTTTGTAGTCTCTGATTTGTTGTTTTCACATCAACAAAAACCTGTTTTACTACATACTTCTTTTATTGACCTTGTCCTTTGTATTTTTTCTAGATTCAGAGGTACTTGCAACTTGTGGTGTTCTATTTTATTTCTCATGAGATAAAGACCGTTGAAAACTAATGATGTTTTAAAACCTTCCATTTTACCTGATACTCATTCAAGAAAAATCATCCTGTCTCTTGTTTATCCTCTGCAACATGTATTTTATCTATTTTAATCAAGGCTCTGCTCTTTTCCCAACATACACAACAAATTACCATTAGATTTCCCTTTATGTTTACTTAAATTGCACTAGGGTAAGCACATGCTATGCATGTGTCTGAGGATATTTATTTTTTTAAATATGAATTTTTTGCGTTAGTTTTCTTGTGTAGAGAAAAAGGTGGAAGTTTTTTGAGGCCGTTCCATCCCATTGTTTCTCCCTTATATTTAGGAATATCAGTTCTGACGTGTTTTTTCTTCTTTTTATCAGTCTTTTTTGTAATTACAATTATATGCTTACACATTTTTCTTTATCAAAACTTTTTTTACAGTTAAAAGGTTAATTTTGTCAAAATTTTCAGTTATGGTTGATGAAGAGAGTTTCTTTTAAAATAGTATAGATTTGAAAAAGGAGAAATAATTTTATTTTTTCTCTGGCAAAAAGACCCCAACACTTTCCTAGAGTGTTATTTGTTTTAGGCATGAAAGTGTGAGCATCTTTATAGCAATGGATAAAAGGTCTTGCATAGAATTCTTAAGAAAATCATTAGACACAGGAGCTACCAAATCTCTATAGGGATGAGATATGCTATAAGGCTTCTGTACATTAGTGGAAAGAACTTCAACTTTGGATGGAAGGTACAGTAATAAAATGGCAGATGGCCATGTAAAGAGCACAGCTCCAACAAGATGACATGTTTTTTTATCTTTTAATCCATGCAAACCATTCTGTTTTCGGTAAGTGGAAGAGGGCTAAAGCTCTTGGGGTTGTTCAGCTGGAAGTAGGTGCAGGGAGAAGATTCAGGAGGAAGTTAGATCTAGGTCAATTGTAAGCTTCTGTTTCTGTTTTCAGAGAAAACCTTCTTCTATTTAACATCGCTGGATTTTGTCCGCATCAATATTGTCGTTCTAGATGAATGATAAAAGTAATAACTGGTATGGAAATACTGATGGAATAGAGGTTCGAAACAATCAATAGAGGCAGTTGGTAAGAAGAAGTATGTAAGACCAAAGTAGATTGGATGAGCTAAGTGATACAGAGGTCGACCAAGGCAGGAAACATGAGTCCTTAAAAACTAACAAGACGAGCATAGGAAGTTAGTAGATACTTGTAACGGACAGGGTGGTTTTGAGAGAGGTTTGGTGCAGGAACAGAACTCTCTTTAAGAACATTCATTGTTTGCAGTACACTGTCAGAACAAATCGTTTTTTTCTTTGAGATGACTCAGATGACTGATGTGTGCTAGAACAATATGGTTACTCTTAAAAAGGTGAACTTTTTAGACAGTTGTCTTGAAAGAGTTGGTTGGTTGGTTGTATGAACCTGAGAAACTTGAAGGTAAGTGGGAAATTTTATGCAATAACCCTTCTCTGGAAGTCACTGCTCTTTGAAAGTAGCTGGATCTTTTTTTTTGGTCCAAATTATGTTTCATGTTGCTTACAAATAATTTCAGAAGGCTTTTGTTCGGTTCAATAGTATTATCTGGCTTTTGGTATTCTTAATATCTTAAACTGTATGGTTAGAAAAGTCATGAATGTTTGATGATATTTAAAGAAATATATGCTAATGAGTGTGTGTATTTATCAGAAGAAGAAACTCCGCAGCCGACAGAAGAAACTGAAAGCATATGATATTTCTGCCCTCACAGACTTCCTGCCAGAGTTGAAGAGTGAACAAAAACCAACGTCTGGATCAGATTTTAACCTAAACTGTAAACCTATGCGAAAGCTAATGTAATAGATCAACATCTTTGGATTTAAATCCATTTGCAGACTTTAATTATCATTTGACTATGTTGGGGAGATCATATGAAATAATCATGAGTTCCACTTCATCAGATTGAAAGAAGGAAAGCAGTTGAATACAGTTCTTAATCACCCTGTCTTCCAGGCAGATCACATAGCTGCCATTCATCAACACTTAGACAGGACACAGCCAGTGATGGAGGAGAAAAAACCAGAGAAAAGGAAGAAATGTGGAAGCAAGAAGAATGGGATGAAAACTGAAGGTTCATCTGGACTCCAGTCTATGGATATGTGAGTCAATCCATGTGTATTCTTGTCTGTCTACCTTGACGACTCAATTTTGTTCATCCTGCTTCTTGAATGCTCATCCTTGGAAAATCCTCGGTGTTGGTCTCACTAAAATTTGTAACTGGTTTCGTTCAACCCCTTGTCATTCTATTGTTTCGGTCTACTGGTACCCAAACAGGTCCTTGCGAAGTTAACCGATGAAGAAACAAAAACAAGTTTCAGTCGGATGAAAATCATACCCTTTTTATTTTTTATTTGTGATGGGTAGTATGATTATCGTTCAATTTGAGTCTTCTATTATAAGGGTAGTTTTTATTCTTTTGTAGAAATGATGTCCTTAGACCTATTTGATGTTAATCATGTTATCTCTGATATGATCACAGCTGCTAAATACTTTTCGTGCCAACGGAAAAATTATCATCAACTATACTCTATTAGGGTGTGTTTGTTTGACAGGATTATTGTGGACCTCTTTAAATACAATATTTTTCATGTCCAAGTGTGAGTGAACTTCAGCAGTGTTAGTGAGATTCATGTTTGGAGTGGAGTACTAGAGTTAGTTGGACTATAAGCAAGTGTTATTTTGAGTTCTTAATTTTGGGTACTCAAGATAACAGTCGGGACTAATGAGAAAGGAAGGCATCAGCTAGTGCCATTAATTTTTGTACTAACCACCCCAAACTTGGGACAAACCATTTAATACCTCTTTGCTAAGACTAAGTTACTTAGTCCTGCCAAACAAACTGGGCATTATAGTATTATTGTGCCCAGAGTAGTCAACAGCCCTCCCACAACGGCTATCCGCATCCCTTTTCTGAACTAAGAAAAAGAAAAGTAGCTAAAATGTAGAATGCTCTCTACCACAAGTTGTTTTCCACTTTCTGTGATGCAGAATTTCGTCCTTTATGATTGGTTTTCTTTGTCATATTTCAGACTTTCTGTCTAATGTGTTGGAGATCATTGATTCCATCCTTACTGGCATGAGTGGCATCATAGTGAATTGTTCAATAATACTAATACACTAGAGAATATGATTCCTAATCTAATATAGCATTATCAAAACAGACAGATTTCATTCTCTAGAAGAAGATAATGATCTTAATTAAGGGTCTGGTTCATAGTCAGCATGCATATTCTTGAGGGAAACCAGTTCCATATATCATATATGGATCCTCCACAGATAAGCCAAAACCCAGTTTATAATTTAAGCAAATACGAGCTAGTGTAGCGGTCTTAGTACAATTGTAATTGACAGAGTAATCAGAATGATACTATAGCGCGCACAGCATGATGTGGCTTCTCAAGTCTAGCTCGATCAACTAATTAATCAAGAAGGGTGAACCTTGTTGGTTGAGATACCCTTCCAAGCAGATTTCATGGAAGCAGTAGCAGAGCTAAGAGCAGCCTCAATATACTTCTTGGAAGCAAGAGTAGCTGCACTCTCCATAAACTTGCCCAGCTTTCTTGCACTCTCAGCTGTCCTGACAAGCCCGTCTAGTTCATCTTTACCCATTTTCTCCATTTCTTCCTCGAAGCGTCTGAACTCGTCCATGGCACTCTCCATAACCGAGTCCAAGTAGTCCTCCGCTTCCTGCATTGAAGCATCGGCTTCTTCCAATTGTTGTTGCTGCTCGAGTTCCACTGCCGCCCATGACTTGTAAGCTTCGATCTCGAACAGCTTCATCAGGTCTTCGATGGTGGAAGGGTCGAAGCTCTTGTCTTGCAAGGCTTGGTTTGACAGAAAGCTGAACTGGGCGATCAGATCTTCCATTTCTTCTAACTTGAATGTTATGATCGGAATACTTAAAACCTTTTTTGTGGTCAGATCTAGCTTAGTAGCTCTGGGTTATAGATAGAAACAAGGGAAAGTGAGTAGTGATGGGTTCGGTAAGATGAGAATAATGTGTTATACATTTATAGTAGGAGATGACAACTAGAACTTCATGGCCACACTGAACTTTGCCATATTGTCACGTGAGCCCAAATGGCTAATAGTGTGAATTATTGTTCTTTTTTTATATAATTTTTTTTTATCTATTTATAAATAATATAAAAACAAATGTGTTTGGTGCATGATTATTTTTACCCACAAATATCTAAGTTTACTCTATATATATTAAAAGTTGTCTATTTTACCTCTGAATTTACATAAACATCAAACAACTTTCTAACATTTGTTTCAAAAGAGTAACTAAATTTATTTTTGTTTAAGAAGATTTATTCTCCATTAATCCCGGTATGTGTCTTGTCCTAGTTAGATACAGATATTGATTAGATAGATACAGTGAATCCTAGTTAGATACATATATTGATTAGATAGATACAGTGAATCCTTGTTATATCGGAATAGTTATTGTAACAGATTGTATCAGCCTATATTTAAGGCATTCTATCAATGAGAAGAGTAACTACTTTCTGTCTATTCTACTTTCTCCTGTAACACGTTATCAACACGACTCCCAGAGTTAACAGAAAAAAAACCCTAAACCTTGGAAAAAGTTACTCCACCGCCGACCACCGTCGGCCTCTTTCCTCTTCTTCAGCCAAAATCAAGCCTGTGCAGTTTAGCCAACTTCGACAGACGATTATGAGCAGTTCAAAACGAACCAGAGGGCGATCTTCATATGCACGAAAAGCCCTAGATGTCTAGTTTTCAGAACATCCAGAAAATCTCAATTCAGAGGTGTCTAGAGAAATTTATAGGTATTTAAGTGCATGAAGGTCAGTCTGCCCGAAAAAAAGAAAAGAAGAAGAAATCCTCCTTTTTGCTGGAATTTTCGTGGACATGTTCCCTCTCTTCAAACTTCTTTCACAACGAAGTTTTCATACCGAGCATAACACCCTCGAGGTAAACTTTTCTAAACCGTCAATCTCTAGAACTAGCAAACTTACTTACTGCAAAACCCTAGATCTAAGTTGATGATAATTGTGATATGAGTTGTTGCAAATTACACGTTTTTATCCTAGTTCCTATGGACATATATCCATAGAGTATACGTGACGGTCCTGGGGGAGTCACGGTCTGGAAAAGAAAAGAAAGTAAAAATCGATTCTATATGACAGTTCGTCACGGTTGCTAGGTGTGGTTTTTACCACCATTTTATAATCGATTTTGTGACCATGCACCATGGATCACGGTTTTTGGAAACTTGAAAGTTTCGTGATCGTAGCCCTCAATCGTTTCAAATAAAACATCATGTTCCTCTATGTTGACATTCATCAATTGAGCGGGATTATAATCGTGTGTGACAGTTAGTCACAATTGAAAATCGATGTTATGTGACAGTTAGTCACAGTTAATTGGTGTGGTTTTTTCCACCGTTTATAATCGATTTTTGTGACCATATATCATGGATCACGTTCTTATTCATTGAAACTTGTTATTAGTGATCGTAGTTTTCGATCGATACGAATCAACATTTCGTGTCTCTCTTGTAGATGACATTATTTGAGCCGATAAGGCTTGAATTTGATATCCTTGATCTTCAAGGAGCAGAATACCATCGTTGGATGTCAGATGTTTCGTATACGCTTCTTGGTATGAATCTGACGGTTACAATCCAACCACTACTACCACCTGGTACTAAGCCACCAACTCTAGTTCACAAAGCTCAAACCCTCATGTTTTTGGGCATCATGTACATCCAGTTCTAAAGAAACGGTATTTGCACAAGAATGACCCTACAGTTTTGTGAGTGACTTTGCAAACCAAAATTCAACAATGTGCATCATGCACAACTTTATGAACTGGGAAAAGGATGAGATTTTATCTGGTTATTGGATTATCCAAATATTTTTTCTTTTAATCAAGCAATGTTAGAGCTTCAATAAGAGTTGAGCATTTGTGGGATTATAAAGACTAATCAGGCTATGATCGAGAAGTCTATTAGTATACTTCCTACCTCATTGGTGGGAAGACATGTAAAAAAAAATGGAACAGTCGTTCTGAGCCTTACAAATAACCATGGTGGAAGAGAAGGACATGGCAATTTTTATGGTAGAGAATATAGTTGAAACTTGACTTGGACTCCCCATGACAATAGCTTTTACTCAAATATGCATCATTCCAATTCCGATTCTAGGAATGATGAGAATTTTTCACATTCTGCTTCTACTATTGTGCTTATCATCTTGCTATAGATGTGGTTTGACCAAGCACATGCACACAAAAAAAATGTTGTGCACCCAAGGATCTTTTACATGCCTACAAGAAGTGCTAGAAAATATCTGCCACATGAGACTTCATTTCACTGAAGTTTATGAGATGGAAGATTGCTCTGTAGCAAATCTTATTATTGCAGACAATACAAAAGCAAGTCTGGTGACTTCGATTTTTGAGTAGTCTATGTATTAGGCTCATGTCTTTGCTATGTAATCCAGTTTTGTTTTATTTTTGACTTGGTTTTAGTCATGTTTTGAGACTTTGTTTTAGTCGATTTTGGAATAAGAACATCCATGATGTAAATGTTATTTGTTGGCAGTATAATGAATATTTCTTTATTTTTAAGGTATATGAAAGTGTTGAGAATGTTCTATTTCATACAATTCTTATGGATGGTTCGATATTTACACATATGGCAAAAAGCAACCCAAGATACCATTTTGACAAAGAAAAAAAAATGTCAAAAAAAATTGAAATAGTGCACAGAGCAGCTTCGACCCGTCGAAAAATTGAACTAAACAATTTTCGACCGGTCGATGCCACGACTCTGTCCCAAATTGGTCCATTTTCGACCCGTCAAAAATTTTCTCGACCGATCGAAAATTTTCTCGACCGGTCAAAATTCTAGTATCGAAAAATCACAAGTCATTTTGGGTTTTCTCGGTCGGTCGAGGCCTTTCTTCGACCCGTCGAAAATTCAATCTGAATGTGATGTGTTTAGATGAGTTTTTCATTTGTTTCATTGGCTTATGATGTTGTTTATACATCGGTTTTATTAGAAAACATCGAAAAAATTTCGAAATTTTCTGTTGGAAAATTGTTGGTTTAAATCGACCAACTTGGATTTCAGCACCAGAAGTGGTGTTACATTCGTCTATGTCATACTATTGAAACTTCAAATACAATGGTCTTCTTGATCGATATGATATTGTTATACATCGGTTGTATTTAGGTATTATAATACCATATTAGTACTCAACAAGGGTTAAATCCTTTTGAAATCTTTAAGTATTCACTTAAAGTGTTCGCCATGTCTTAGATTCAAAGACTGTTTTATCGACATTGTTTGGTTGATATATGATGGAGAGATTGAGTGTTACCATTCGAACCTTACTCAAATTTGAAAAATTTCGTGCCAACGTTCTTCACTTAACATTGTGAGAATGAAAAAAAGTTCTGTGTCTAAATTTCCGTAGACTGCTGCCAACGGCGCAATCTGGAGAAGTTTATGAGGCATTGTAGTTGTTTATATCTTACTACGGTTTGGATCATTGAATCCAATGCAGTCACTTATATTACTATGTGTGACTTAGTCTCATATAAGTTTTTGCACTTTGATGATCAACCTATTGAGAAATTCTTCTGGTCATCTGTTCTTAAGAGCAAAGAAGCATGTGGGAATATTTAAAACCATCGGTTTAGATGGAGGAACTGAGATTACTCCACTCAGTTCAGGCTCAGTCTCCAAGACGAGTGCAGCACCATCCCGGCAAAATACTGCTGAGGCGTTGTGCGTTATCCCACAAGATTCATATGTTGTGATCTTTGATGCACATTGCTCATTTCGCAAAGCTTGATTATGTTTGTAATGCTGTAATATTGTTTACACGCATGACAATATTTGGTTAATGACACATTTTTCTTTCTCTATAGATTCCAAGAATCTATTTGTGGATCAATCAAACCAATATGCAGACTATTTATCTATGGTCTTGATTGCTGCATCGACGCATCGGTCACACGTCTTTGAAATCCACACGCTACGCTGCATCTCAAAACTCCTAACATATATTATTCAGCCTCAGGCTCACCACCCAAACGTTTCAATCTGGTCATTCAAATTGGTTTAATATTGGAGAGCTTACATCGACATACCTTGTTGATTATTGCATATTGATTGGGATTGTTGTTGAATATCTCGGTTCCCCATGTTCTTTCCTAAAGACGGGTTAAGCAGAGGCACAAATCAAGCGGTTCAAGCTTGTGGCCAGAACTATGGTAATGAATGTTAATTTACCGGTATCTGCTTGGGGATATGCAATGTTATGTGCAGCTATGCTTATTCGCTTGATACCCATAAAACCGCAAACCATTTTATATGTACCAGTTGGTAACTGAATATGAGCCTGATATCTCACATCTACACATTTCTGGTTGCGCGATACATGTGCCTACTATGCTTTCACTGCGTATGCAAATGGGTCATCAACGTTGATTAAGCATCTATGTTGGTTCACCAACGTTTGTCCGCTATTAAGAACCTTTGACATGAGATCTCTTTACTGCTAGTTTTGCAGATAGTCACTGTGATGAGGCATACTTCCCGCCGTTAGGGGGAGATAGGAATGGTTTCATTCTGGATTAACGTCGAAAATTGACGTGGTATATCCCCACTATGTCTCATCATGATCCCTGCACATCTCAGTTTGAGATTGAAGTGCACTATATTCTTGATCTTCAGAAAGTAGCAGATTCACTGTCTGACTTCTTTACTGATATCATGAGAATGACGAGATCATTTATACATGTTGCAAATCCTGCAAGGTTTAAAGTCCCTGATATTGGGCAAGTTAAACGCAACACCAGGGTAAGGTAGTGTTTTCTTCTACCCATAGTGGGGGTGTAACATCGATCAAAATCCACTGATGAGTTCCCAGTGAAAAGGCAAACCATCAAGGCACAACCATTCATCATCAACACATGAGATTGTTTCTGACTACAATTGTGTCTAAAAGTCGACATTGACATATACTGGGGGACGCCTCAGAGTCAATGACGATGCCAGTAAATAAAGAAATCTCACAAAGTGAAACAAATGCTAGCGTTATTATGGATAGTTCTTCCATATTCTTTGATGATGTGTTTACTTATTCCGTCGCTCAGTAATTGACGATGATGAAGTGCAACATTGCCCTATTGCAGATTGTTAACAGTTAATGTAGAGCAAATTGATCGATATGGAAAGTTGCAATCTAGGCTGAACTAGACTCTCTTACAAATGACAAGTTTTCGGTATGGTAATAATATAACCATCGAATGATATGCCAGTTTGACACAAATGAGTCTTATTTGGGAGCACAATGAGAAGAACTTGGGGTGCAAGGATTCTCTCAATGCCCTAGTATTGATTATGAGGAGATGTATTCTCTAGTCATGGACATCATTACTTTCTGCTACCTTATCAGTTTAATAGTGTCCAAAATACTGAGTATGCAGCTTATAGATGTGGTTACTGTATATCTCGTTGGGGATCTTAATTCAGAGATATACTGAAAGGACCCAACCCCGATTTAGTTTCCTAAACCGGAATCAAACCCTTTCTGAAAACACGAACCAACAAAAAACACAAAAATTTCGGCAGAGTAACGCTACTAACGGAGTATTGCCATTAACCTGCACCCTGAAAATACACTTCATCCTATGCCACAAAAGCCAAACCGTGAGCACCAATCCCATCCGGATTTCTCAATATCATAACAATAAAGTAAAACAGTAAACATAACTGTACTTTATAGAAAATTCGAGGAAAACCACATAAAAACATAAATCAATATCGTATCAGAGCGACCTCTAGTGTATATATACAAAAATATACAACAGTAGGCAAAACAAGAAACCTACTGGAAAAGAAAGGTAGCTCGAACGACTAGCCTCCGACCGCGACGTGAGACACCAAAATCCGAACTACAAACTGGGCACGGAAACCGAAAAGCCCAGGGGAAAGGCAATAAAACGTTAGAGTGAGTGGACGAAAATAAACGTATGCCTTTCACCAATTACATATATCATAAAATCAATGCAAAACGAGTTCGGAAAATATATATATATAGAGGTGCCAGGCGAATCTCTCAAGCCCGACGGTCAGGCGAATCTCTCAAACCCGACGGTGATAGGCTAGGGGAATCTCTCAACCCCAGCGGCATAACAGGAGAATCTCTCAACCCTGCCCAGAGGAATCTCTCAACTCTGGTCCAGATGAATCTCTCAACTCTGGTCAGACTACTGGTGATCAGCCGAGTAGCCGAAGCATCGATGCAAGTAATGCCATCACCATAAAAATATAAAATAATACCTCCAAACATAATAAATAATCTCAACATAATATATAAATAAATACGAAAAATCATGAACTCGCAACGACAGTGAAAATATAAAAGTCCACTCACAGGTGAGCAAAGTGCACACTCGCGCTAATCACGTGGTCCGGCGGAAGATCCCTCGCCCGAAGTACGATCTCGATCCCCTGAATAATCACAAAATATATCTGATCAACATCACAATTCACAACACTGTACCACACCTCGGAAACCAACCGTTCCCGGAAATATATAACGCGGTAGAAAATAATCGACGAAATTCCCGAAATCTCCACTCAAACCCTCGACTGAAAATCCGGTACCCAAATCAACTCGAAAACCAAAAGGAGATGATCGGGGCACGAATACAAGCAAAACGACATTAAAATCATCAAATTCTAAAAAGTCAACGGGTCGCCGGAGCTCCGCCGTTGACCGCCGCAGGCGCGTTGTCAACCGGAGAGATTTTCCGGCGGCCAAGCTTCCACTAGGTTCTCCTCCACAAGCCAAGCAACTTTCCTAACTGACCCAAGGTCCAATTCCGTCGAGGTTGGCCGGAAATCAGCTCGAAACCTCCATGAACACAACCGACCGGAAAACTTTCCCGGCCGATTCCGGCGCCATCACGGCACCCCGTCCCTCCAAACCAAAGGGGAAAGCATCCCAAGCCAAAACCCACAAAAAATCCTCACCGGAAATTCGTCGGAGCTCCGTTCACAAGCAAGCCCGATTCCGGCGAAAAATCTCAAACTTCCAACCCTCCGTTCTACCTCAAATCGACACCGATTTACAAAATTCCAAGTTCTAAATAGTTGCAAATTGAAAGAGGAATGGATCCATACTAAGGTCCAAGCTGGAGGTGGCCGAAATCACGAAATCCGACGGTGGCAGCGCGTTTCGCGCGGTGGAGGTTTCGGTCAGCCCAAAGTCAACGGTTAACACAAAAGTAAACGCCGGTCAAACTTCCAACAGTGTTTTCGACAATTTTTCGACTATTTCTGATATTTATACTCGCGACTCGGGACGATCGACGGTCCAAAACGGATAACAATCACGATTCGGATAAACTCGATACGAACAGATAAACTCGACGAAATTCCGCAATTTCAAATATTCATATTATATTCCTCGGTCGTCAAAATAATAATCCGGAACCGCCCACAAACTCGAAATCACGCGTACAGCAACTCTCGAGAAGAGATCCAACTCAAATTTTTGGCCAATAATTAAGTCGTAATCAAAACCGGTAAATCAATCAATTTACGTAAAACTGCGATTACGCACTAACTCGTGAATTACGCCGATTATACTACTGATTTTGTTCCAGGTCGTCACAAATCTACCCCCCTTAAAAAAAATTTGACCTCAAAATTTACGTACCTGTCAAGTGAACAGATGATATACTGCTCCCGCATACGCTGCTCAGTCTCCCAAGTGGCTTCCTCAACCTAGTGATTCTGCCACAAGACCTTCACCAGCGGTATAACACGGTGCCTCAACTCCTGCTAACGCCGATCGAGGATCTGAATCGGCTCCTCCACATATGTCAAATCCTCTCGGATAGGTAGCTGCTGTGGTGCTAACACATGTGATAGATCTGGAATATACTTTCGCAACATCGAAACGTGGAACACATCGTGTACACAAGCCATCTCAGCTGGCAACTCAAGTCTGTAAGCCACGACACCAACCCTCTCGGTAATCTCATATAGACCAATGTACCGTGGTCGAAGCTTGCCATGCTTCCCGAAACGCACAACTCCCCTCCACGGAGATACTTTCAGGAAGACCCAATCGCCCACATCGAACTCGATACTTTTTCTCTTCACGTCTGCATAACTCTTCTGGCGATCCTGGGCAATCTTCAATCTATCCCGGATAATCTAAGTGTCCTTCATGGTGCTCTTTACCAGATCAGGGCCAATAAGCCATCGCTCGCTCACCTCACTCCAACACAATGGAGTGCGGCACTGCCTCCCATATAGGGCCTCATACGGTGCCATCTCAATACTGTCCTGATAGCTGTTGTTGTAGGCGAATTCAATCAAATGCAGTTACTGGTCCCAATTTCCTCGAAACTGCAAAACACAAGACCGCAACATATCCTCGAGAGTCTGTATAGTTCACTCAGACTGCTCGTCAGTCTGAGGATGAAAAGCTGTACTGAACCGCAATTTAGTGCCCAAGGCTCGCTGCAATGCCTGCCAGAACTCTTAGGTAAACTAACTGTCTCGGTCAGAAACAATAGATACAAGCACACCGTGCAGTCGAACGATCTCCAACAAATACAGCTTTGCCAATCTGCCCACTGAAATATTTCCCGGAAGTGCTAGAAAATGAGCGAATTTCGTCAATCGATCAACGATAACCCAAATACCAGTATTACCGGCCGAAGTACGCGGTAATTGATACACGAAATCCATGGTAATGTGCTCCCACTTCCAAACTGGAATCTTCAGTGGTTGCAACTTTCCCGCAGGCTTCTGCCTCTCCGCTTTAACCTGCTGACAAATCAAATATCTACTCACATATGCGGCAATCTCCCGCTTCATATTGCGCCACCAATAATAAGCTCGAAGAGTATGAAACATTTTCGTACCATCAGGATGCATCGCATACACCGAACAATGAGCCTCGTCTAAAATCTCTTTCTTCAGATTCTCGTCTCTGGGTATGCACAATCTGCCTCTAAATAGCAACGTACCATCATCACTCAACCGAAATTCTGTTAGCACCCCATTCTGAATCATGGTCTTCTTGTCCAACATGTAGGAATCTGTATCCTGAGCTTCCTGAACGTGATCAACCAACACGGGTCGAACCTGGAAGTTGGCCAACAAAGCTCCATCGTCGTTCCACTCGAACTCGGCTCCCGTAGCCCGAAGCTCGGCTAACATGGAAACCCTGGCCACACATACATGAAACAACGAAGCTCCGGATTTCCGACTGAGTGCATCGGCAACGACATTAGCCGGTACTCAAAAATGCAATCATAGTCGTTGATCAACTCCATCCATCTGCGCTGCCTCATATTCAAATCTGGCTGCGTCCGTAAGTAGGTGAGACTCTTGTGATTGGTGTATATCTTACACTGAGCTCCGTACAAGTAGTGTCTCCAACTCTTCAATGCTAATACGATAACAGCTAACTCCAAATCATGCGTATGATAGTTGACTTCATGTGGTTTCAGCTGCTTGGAACCGTAGGCCACAACTCTGCCATGCTGCATCAGCACACAACCAAGTCCCAACTTTGATGCATCGCTGTAAACCAAAAACTCTCCATTATCGTCAGGTAAGGTCATAACCGGTGCAGTAGTCAACTTTTCCTTCAGGAGCAAGTAACTCTCCTCACATGCATCGGACCACTTGAACTTGACGCCTTTCTTCGTCAATCTGGTAAGTGGCGTGGAAATCCGAGAAAAATCCTGCACAAATCGCCGATAGTAGCCTGCCAAACCCAAGAAACTTCTGATCTCCGGTACGGTGGTAGGTCTACTCCAATTTAGCACGGCCTCGATCTTGTCAGGATCTACGCTGACTCCCTCAGCCGATATCACGTGCCCCAGAAACTTCACGCTGTCCAACCAAAACTCACACTTGCTGAACTTTGCAAACAACCGATTATCTCGCAAAGTCCGCAGAACCGCTCGCAAATGCTTGTTGTGTTTGCCCACACTCCTGGAATAAATCAGGATGTCGTCGATGAACACGATCACAAACTTATCCAGAAACCGTCTGAATACCCGATTCATCAAGTCCATAAAAGCTGCGGGGGCGTTGGTCAATCCAAACGGCATAACTAAAAACTCGTAATGCCCATACCGCGATCTGAAAGCTGTCCTGGCTACATCTGACTCTCGGATCCTCAACTGATGATACCCGGACCTGAGATCAATCTTCGAAATGACTGAACCTCCCTTGAGCTGATCAAACAAATCGTCAATCCGCGGCAATGGATACTTTTTCTTCACAGTGACCTGATTCAGCTTCCGGTAATCGATGCACAACCGCATGGATCCATCCTTCTTCCGCACAAACAAAACCGGGGCACCCCACGGCGATACACTGGGTCGAATGAAACCCTTCTCCAGCAACTCCTGAAGTTGAATCTGTAGCTCTTTCAACTCCGCTGGCGCCATACGATACGGAGCCTGAGATATAGGTCCAGTGCCCGGTAATAGCTCAATGGTGAAATCGATCTCCCGAACTGGAGGTATACCTGGTAACTCCTCCGGAAAAACATCTGGAAACTCGGAAACTACCTCGATATCACCAATGTCCGGCACAGTAGTCGTAGTATCTACCACATGATCTAAATAAGCATCACAGCCCTTCTTCATTAACCAATCAGCCTTCATCGCAGAAATCACACATGGCAATGAAGTATTCTTCTCACCGCGAAACAATATCTCAGGAAAGCCTGGTCGTCTAAACGCAACCTCCTTCTTGTGACAATCAAACAAAGCCCAATGTGTCTCCAAGAAGTCCATACCCAAGATCACGTCAAAATCGACAATATCCAGCAATAACAAATCCACGGCTAAACCATGGCCTCCAATAAAAATCTCACAGTCACTGTACACCCAGCCAATACTCACAACCTCACCGGATGAATACAACACTGTCCACAACCCCGGAAGTGGAGACGCAGGTACAGTAGCCAAAGATGATAGTCTATATGACATGAATGAATGCGTAGCACCTGGATCTAACAATGTAAGTACTGGATAACCGAAAACATGCAACGTACCAATAACAACCTCCGGTGAAGCTCTGCCCTCGCGCAAAGTCATGGTATGAACCCTGACCTACCCAGCTGGTCGTCCATGCTGAGGATGTCCCTGCTGTCCTCCCTGGCCCAAAAACTGAACTGGTCGAATCCCCGAAGTGGTACCTCGCTCTCCTCCTGAACTCTGGGCCGCCTGTCCACCAGCACTATCAAGCTGGAAACACTCTCTCGCATAGTGACCCACCTGGCCACAACGAAAACAAGCGACAGGGCCTCGCTTAGAGCATGTACACCAAGATCGAAAACAGCACGAGCAACCCAGAAAAGCCGGTGGCCCCCGCCGGCTACAGCACGAGCAGCCCGGAAAGACGTGCAGCGGTGCACCGTTCCCCCAGCGACCGCCCGTTGACGACGGGTCGAAGCTCTAGCACGAGCTGGAACAGCACGGCGAGCTGCTCGAGCAAGCTGGTGGTCCCCACGCACGTGGGTGACGCCAGCTCCCCTTTTTTTTCGCATGGGACCCACCTGCGCTAGTAAGTGTTTTTTTTACTTTAACTATGGGTGGGGACGTGGCCCAATAGAAAGCCGCCACGTGTCTTGGTCGGTTCAAACAAAAAATCAGAACGGTAAACTTGATCTGGAGTGTAGATTTTGAATCGAAAATCCAATCCAATGGCCCAAATTCAACTGAAACGGCTACTTTTCAATATAACGGTAAGAATTAATTATTTTGCAAAACAAACCCTAAAAAATTGCAAAAATACTCTGTAAAATTTGCAAATCAGACCCTAAATATTTTCTATAAATACTACATCATTTCATTAACCTCTTACACCAATTTGTGCACAACAAATTTATCATCTCCCTCATTCCCATCTCTCTTTCCTTTGTATTTTTTGGCAAATAAATGGCCACTTGGCTTCCTTCGGAGGATTTACAATTGTGCATTTCTTATGTTCGTCATAGTGTGGATCCTCTCACCGGCAACAAGCAAAAGACTGACAAATTGTGGGAAAAAGTCTATGGCGATTATTCAGAAAATTGGGAGATTGGTCATGGTGAATCAAGCAAGGAAGCTAGGACCCAAATCGCAATTTCATCTCGTTTTACTAAGTTGAGACCAATTTTGAAAAGTTGAGATGATGCTCTTGCTGATGCACAAAGGAATCCACAATCCGGTACAAATTTGCATGATGAGGTAATAACTCCTTATAATTTTGGCATCTCTATTTTGTTTGATTTATTTAAATAAATGTTGTCATCTCCATTTTTTGTAATATTATTGTGACATAAATTCGTATATTTTTTTTAGCTAAGAAAAGCTCAATCATGGTATGTGGCACAAAAGAAGAAAGAGTTTACAAAGTTTGAATGTTAGGAAGTGGTGAAGAACCATCCTTATTTTAGGTTCATCCAAACTACAACTCCACATTCTTCCTTTCCATTCAAAGGTACTCCTCCCGTTTGCGAAATGTCTCACACAATCGATTTGGATGAGAATGAAGAGGTTTTAACACCACAAAGTAACCCCCAAGGTCCCTCTAGTCCGGTTAGACCAATGGGAGTGAAGGCGGCTAAGGAAGCAAGGAAAAAGGGAGAAAAAGGAATGACTCCTACAAATGAGGTACGCGATGAGGCTTTAAAACGCATTGTGGCCAATCAAAAAATTTGGCTCTCCGGCCAAAAATCAAATGATGATAGTGCGCTTGCTTTACACAAAGAGACACTCGCCCTCCAACGCGAGGACTTCAATTTGAGGACTTTAGTCGAAGAAACAAGGATCATGACAATGGATATGAATGCTTTGACCCCAAACACAAAGAGGTATTTCTCGAAGAGGAAAGCGGACATCCTTAAGAAAGTGGATGACAATGAAGGGGAAGATAGCACTGCAACATTTTCAAACTGTTATCGCCCGCTTAATTTTAGTGATTAGTTTAATTAGTTTGTCTTCATAATAAATCTAGGTTTGGCTTGTCATTATGTAATTTTAACTTTCAAGAAATAAAAACGTTGATTTCTTTGTTGAGATAAAATTCAAACAACATGAAATCCAAACACACAAAATTCAAACACACATAATGCAAACACACTAAATAAAAACAACATATTTAGATATGTTCACCGATTTCAATAAACCAATTGTGTTTCACCAAGTCCTTCTGAAGCTCTCCATGGATATAAGCAGATTTGAGATCCACAACACGGTCGCGAAAACGTTATTCATTCAGGCCATCTCTTCCAACTGGATCCAAAGGAACTCGATTACCTGAACCATCCACTGGCCCATCATAACTAGCGAAGGCGCTGGCTGGGTTTTGTAGATCTTCTTCGTCGTTCTCCTCAAATTCGTCCTCCACAAATTCTTCTTCAACAATCATGTTGTGCATTATGATGCAAGCCAACATAATCATTTTTAATACCGATATGTGGTGACACCGAGCTGCATGATGAATAATTCCCCAACGAGATTGTAAGATCCCAAAGCACCTCTCCACGTCTTTGCGGTATGACTCCTGTTTTCTTGCGAACAACTTCTGTGGTAGCTCCTAAGGATTGGGAATTGTTTTGACAAACGAGGAGTACCTCGGATATATTCCGTCGGCTAGATAATAAGTGTTATGGTACGTCATACCGTTGACTTTAAAACTCCGTTGCGGACTTGTACCGGCAAGGAGTGAATCGAATATATCCGATTGGTGGAGCACGTTGATATCATTTTGTGCTCCAGGTACCCCGAAGAAGCTGTGCCATATCCACGTGTCATATGAAGCCACAACCTCTAAGATAATAGTGGGTCGTTTCTTCCGGCTCGAGAATGCCTCTTGCCAAGCTGTTCGGCAGTTTTTTCATTCCCAGTGCATGCAGTCGGTGCTTCCAATTATACCAGGGAATCCCCGAGACCTTCCCCTCCTTAGAAGTCGAGTGAGATCAGCTGCATTTGGAGCGCGGATGTGTATGTCACCTTAAATCTCGTACACTTGCCTGCACCACTTCTTCATGCATTCTAGTGTTGTTGAATCACCCATCCTTGTGATTTCAGCGCACTGATCTGCGGCTGAGCCGTACGCCAACATACGAAGAGCACCGATCATCTTTTGTTGGGGAAGAAGGCCAAGCATTCCAGTGGCATCTAATCTTTGATGCCAAAATTGGTCGTGGTTGCAAAGATCCGTCATTATACGGTTGAATAAGTTCGTACTCATTCTATACCTCCGACGAAAGGTTTGCTCGTTAAAGATAGGGCATTCGATAAAGTAATCTTCCATCAGATTCTGTCCCCTTGACTCCCTATGCCTTTCTTCATTTCGCCGGCAGCGAGGGGGTTCATCATCGAACGATGTAGCTACCATGACCGCGTCAGTGACGAAAGCATTAGCAACTTCAGCATCTTGCTCACGTTGTTGTTGCCTCCTCGTGATAAAATTGTTCAAATCGAAAGGATTCATCTTATTGATGTGGGAATGTGAGGAAATATTTGAAGAAATGTGTGTACGGGTAGAATAACAAGTGAATTGGAGATGGTGTGAGAATACAATGATCAATTGCTGATTTTTATAGCCAAATTCAGATCATCTTATGTCTGAAGATGATGACACGTGGCACATTTTAATTGATCGGAAATCTTAGCGGAAATCTTCTTCAATTATTCGAACGATAATGACACGTGGAGTGGACACGTGGCAGCCCGAGATTGATCGGAAATCTTAGCGTAAATCTTCTTCAATTATTCGAATGATAACGACACGTGGAGTGGACACGTGGAAGCCCGTGATTGAACGGAAATCTTATCGGAAATTTGGTTCAATTATTTAGACGTAACGTACTGTGGGAATGACACGTGTCTACTCGTCATTGGTCGAAAATCTTACCGGAAATATGGTCACATTATTTGAACGATAATGACACATGTCGCCTATTTATTGGTTGAAAATCTTATCGAGAAATAAACAATAGGAGGTGCTATTTTTTACACCGCTGCACGAAAAACAGGAACAGCACCTCCTATTCGATGAATAGTGATAGCATCTCCTCAAAATAGGAGGTGCTATCCCAATAGGAGGTGCTATATGGGTGCATATGCTCTGACATGGACCAACATGATGCCTGTTGCAGAGACTACACAATGGGTACTTCCTCGGTACGGTGAAAGTGTCACCGGTACGCCGAGGATAACTGAAACCGCTAGAACCCCCACTAGATTGTGGTCGCTGCGGTCGATCTCTCCTCCATCTCTGTCTCTGTCTCGGTGCACTAACTGGTGGTCGATATGGTCCACTACCCGAGGATGATGCCGATCCGGAAGTATCAGAACTCAGCCTCTTAGAAGGTCCCTGACTCGGTCTACCCTCCTCAAACCGTCGAGATTGGTATCTCATCTGCCTTTCCTTCTCGATATCCTCACCTCGGAGTGCTGCACTAACAAACTTATGGAAGTTGTTCCGAGGCATCGTAGTTAGACTCCCCTTGATGTTCAAGTTCAAACCCAGCTCAAATATACGGCACTTGGCTTCCTCAGTAGCCACCATGTCACGAGCAAACCGAGATAATCGGGTAAATCTGTCCCGGTACTCAAGCACAGACAAACTGCCCTGCCTCAAATTCGTGAACTCCTCATACTTCCGCTACTGGGTAGCCTAGTTGAAGTATCTCCGTATAAACAGATCTCGGAACAAAGTCCACAGAGTATCAACTGGAACTCTATCGGTGCTAACCCACCCGAAGTATGCATCTGACTCAAGTAAACCGACTGCTGCCACTGTCATCTGCTCAGGGTAAAACGCAAACGCTCACATACGCGTTTAACCTGAACCAACCATGCTTCACAAATCTCTGGATCAGCTGAACCTGAAAAGACAGTCGTACCAGCAGTACGAGCTTTGACCACAGGGTCAAAACGCTCATGCAAACGTAACACTCGCATCAACAAGTCATGCGTCTGGCGATCCTCATCAGGATCCACATCCTGATTCACACGGGGACCACGTCGAGGAGGCATCCTACTGATACAAGACAAGCATTAGGTACAAGCAGAAGGAACGTAATCATGAGACCTCAGATATTTGAATATACACAACACCCGAAGCATTGATGAGTACCGCTGACCAGTCGGGTCATCGCTCCAGACATGCTGTACGTACTCAAATACCCTAAGCGTCACAACTACAAGAGTCTACAGAATCTGACAACCTAATGCTCTGATACCAAGCTGAAAGGACCCAACCCCGATTTAGTTTCCTAAACCGGAATCAAACCCCTTCTGAAAACACGAACCAACAAAAACCACAAAAATTTCGGCAGAGTAACGCTACTAACGCAGAATTGCCATTAACCGGCACCCTGAAAATACACTTCATCCTATGCCACAAAAGCCAAACCGTGGGCACCAATCCCATCTGGATTTCTCAATATCATAACAATAAAGTAAAATAGTAAACATAACTATACTTTATAGAAAATCCGGGGAAAACCATATAAAAACATAAATCAATATCGTATCAGAGCGACCTCTAGTGTATATATACAAAAATATACAACAGTAGGCAAAACAAGAAACCTACTGGAAAAGAAAGGTAGCTCGAACGACTAGCCTCCGACCGCGACGTGAGACACCAGAATTCGAACTGCAAAGTGGGCACGGAAACCGAAAAGCCCAGGGGAAAGGCAATAAAACGTTAGAGTGAGTGGACGAAAATAAACGTATGCCTTTCACCAATTACATATATCATAAAATCAATGCAAAGCGAGTTCGGAAAATATATATATGGAGGTGCCAGGCGAATCTCTCAAGCCCGACGGTCAGGCGAATCTCTCAAACCCGACGGTGATAGGCTAGGGGAATCTCTCAACCCCAGTAGCATAACAGGGGAATCTCTCACCCTGCCCAGAGGAATCTCTCAACTCTGGTCCAGATGAATCTCTCAACTCTGGTCCAGATGAATCTCTCAACTCTAATCAGACTATCGGTGATCAGCCGAGTAGCCGAAGCATCGATGCAAGTAATGCCATCATCATAAAAATATAAAATAATACCTCCAAACGTAATAAATAATCTCAACATAATATATAAATAAATACGAAAAATCATGAACTCGCAACGACAGTGAAAATATAAAAGTCCACTCACAGGTGAGCAAAGTGCACACTCGCGCTAATCACGTGGTCCGGCGGAAGATCCCTCGCCCGAAGTACGATCTCGATCCCCTGAATAATCATAAAATATATCTGATCAAAATCACAATTCACAACACTGTACCACACCTCGGAAACCAACCGTTCCCGGAAATATATAACGCGATACAAAATAATCGACGAAATTCCCGAAATCTCCACTCAAACCCTCGACTGAAAATCCGGTACTCAAATCAACTCGAAAACCTCAAGGAGATGATCGGGGCACGAATACAAGAAAAACAACATTAAAATCATCAAATTCTAAATAGTCAACGGGTCGCCGGAGCTCCACCGTTGACCGCCGCCGCCGCGCTGTCAACCGGAGAGATTTTCCGGCGGCCAAGCTTCCACTAGGTTCTCCTCCTCAAGCCAAGCAACTTTCCCAACTGACCCAAGGTCCAATTCCGTCGAGGTTGGCCGGAAATCAGCTCGAAACCTCCATGAACACAACCGGCCGGAAAACTTTCCCGGCCGATTCCGGTGCCATCACGGCACCCCGTCCCTCCAAACCAAAGGGGAAAGCATCCCAAGCCAAAACCCAACAAAACCCACCAAAAATCCTCACCGGAAAGTCGTCGGAGCTCCGTTCCCAAGCAAGGCCGATTCCGGCGAAAAATCCCAAACTTCCAACCCTCCGTTCTACCTCAAATCGACACTGATTTACAAAATTCCAAGTTCTAAATAGTTGCAAATTGAAAGAGGAATTGATCCATACCAAGTTCCAAGCTGGAGATGGCCAGAATCACGAAATTCGGTGGCGGCAGAGCGTTTCAAGCGGTGGAGGTTTCGGTCATCCCAAAGTCAACGGTCAACGCAAAAGTCAACGCCGGTCAAACTTCCAACTTTGTTTTCGACAATTTTTGACTATTTTTGATATTTATACTAGCGACTCGAGACGATCGACGGTCCAAAACAGATAACAATCACGATTCGGATAAACTCGATACGAACGGATAAACTCGACGAAATTTTACAATTTCAAATATTCATATTATATTCCTCGGTCGTCGAAATAATAATTCGGAACCACCCACAAACTCGAAATCATGCGTACAACAATCTCGAGAAGAGACCCATCTCAAATTCTTGGCCAATAATTAAGTCGTAATCAAAACCGACAAATCAATCAATTTATGTAAAACTGCAATTACGCACTAACTCGTGAATTAAGCCGATTATACTACTGATTCTGTTCCAGGTCGTCATATATACATGATAGTGCCGAATGGCATAGTTCTACCCAAATCATGGAGTTCTCATGTGATTAGATTGAGACGTTCACTATAAGGATTAAAATAATCCGGTTAGATGTGGTATACATGTCTTAGTGACTACTTGATTGGGAAATGATATAAGCATGAAAAGTTATGCCCATGCATGTTCAGTATATGAAGAAATTGTTTGAGATGATACACCTTGGTAGGACTTGATTAATTCTTGGTTTAGAGACGATACATCGAGTTAGTTGAATTTTTATTCACCAGTTTGCTTATGTTTAATCAGGCTATGAACAAAGCAGACCCTATGTGTACACCAATAGTTGTTTGTAGTTTGAAAACCAAAAGGATCAATTTCATCTGGAAAGATGATGATAAGGAACTTTTGGAACTAAGATTCTATATCTTAGTATGATTAGAGCTTGATTGAATTTAGCTTAGTATACATATCCAGATATGCATGCCTTCTCAGTATGCGCCAACGCAAAGTCATTGGAATGGACTAAAATAAATCTTCATGTACTTGACGTGATCCATTGACTTGGGCCTATTCTTCCCTTACAAAGAATACAGAGAGAAGCATGAAATTCTCGGAAAAGAGAAAGTTGAAACGCACTCTGGGGATTTCGACCTGTCGAGGATTTTCCGCGACCCGTCGAAAATGCATCCCGGATTGACCAGAGTGACTTCATCGACCCGTCGAGGGATTCTCTCAACCCGTCGAAAATCAGTTCTGTTTCGGACAAGTTTTCATGCTATCCCCTATTCCAAAACACCGGTTGATGTGTTGGTTAGATTTGCTGATATTTGGTACCTCTCTGACCCATATATAGGATGTTCCCATACATGTTATTCATCATGGGAAACATGGCAGTTCCTTGGAGAACAACAAAGTAAACTCTTGTTGTTATTGCCTCGAATTATTCAAAAGATTAAAGCTTTCTATAAAGCTATTGATGGGTGTGTCTGGTATAAGACAATAATACACCACATTCGAGGGTCTAGTGGATTATTATCTACTATGACAACACTAACTTGCATCTTTGAGGACAATGCATTTTCATTGAGTCAATGAAGTAGAGTTCCATTAAGGGTGTCATACTTAGTTCTTTTTGCCAAAGTATTCCTACAATTAGCAATAGCAGCAGCTATTGATTATCCATGTGAATCGGTTTCGTTCTGTTGATAATGCTGTGAACTTGTTCACCAAGTCACTTCCTAAATCTACTTTTGTGAAACATGTGAGAGGCATTGGTATGCAAAGATTATCTAAACTCCTAGACTAAGTTTATAGTCAGGGGGAGTTCCATTTTTGTAGACATCAGGGGGAGTCTACATCACATGTAGTAGCTTTAGTAGTTGGTGCGTTGTACTCTTTTTCCCTTAGATCAAGCATTTGTTTTACCCATGAGGTTTTTGTTTGCTTGGCGAGGTTTTTAATGAGACAACAAGTCATGCATCATTCTTATGGCCATCGACACAAGGGGGAGTGTTTAAGAAGATTTATTCTCCATTAATCCTGGTGTGTGTCTTGTCCTAATTAGATACAGATATTGATTAGATAGATATAGTGAATCCCTGTTATATCGGGATAGTTATTGTAACAGATTATATCAGCCTATATTTAAGGCATTCTATCAATGAGAAGAGTAACTATTTTCTATCTATTCTACTTTCTTCTGCAACAATTTTTTTTAAAAGTTATTAATTTAAAAAATTGAAGAGACATCCTTGTTTATGTGAGAGTCAGCCGCTATCAAGCCAATCTAGAGTAACCCACTTCCTCTTCTTTTCGTTATTCTATTTTTTTTGTCCTAATCATCTTTTGTATGCGACGAAGAAAGGATTGCTGCAATGAGACATGTCTTCATTCAAACAGAATCAACCTATAAATGAACTTATATATGGATGTCATTTTAATGGAGTTTTGGTCCTACCGGTTAAATTTTTTTTTAAAGAGTAAATAACGACAATAGGTCGAGTTTGTTGATTTTTATGTTCCTTAAGTTTATTTTTTTATTTTAGATCAGAGGGTAAAATTGGACATTTAGATATTTGTGGGGTGGAAATAGTCTCACCCTTGGGGCATTGATATTAAATGGTAACAAGCTAGTCTCACAAACATTGTTCGCAGTCTGGAACCCAATAAGGATTCGTACCATCCGAAAGATGATGATGAGAAACTTTTGGGAGCTAAGGCACCATACCTTAATGTTATTGGGGATAGCTCAATACACTAGACCAGAAATTGTATTCTCTGTAAACTTGTTAGCTCGGTTTAGTTCGGCGCCAACACAACGTCATTGGAATGGTGTAAAACACATCTTCAGGTACTTGAAGGGTTCCATTGATTTAAGTTTATTCTTTCCCTACAAAGAGAACATAGAGAAGCTTGAAATTCCAGAAAATGGGATGGTTGAATCGCAACATATAAGTCTTGGGATTTTTTACCCCTCGAAAATTGCACCACCCTAGATGGACCCAAAGGTGTCAATCGACCCATCCCATCAATAGGATTGCACGATCGACCCATTGAATGATGCACCCTGGATCGACCCGAAGCTATCATCTGACCCGTTGAGTGAAAGGTTCGACCCCTCGAATTCCCTTCCGGTTGCGAGCCCTATACCTAATTTTAGTGTTGTCCCCTACTCAGAGACACCATAGATGTCTTGGTTAGTTTTGTTGATAATAGGTATTTCTTTGACTCACATAAAGAATCAGAGATATGTTTTGTCTGCAAGTAAGCAAAACCAACCAAGACGTGCCTACTAAGCCAACATGTTGACTTGCTAATGTCTTGGTCAGTTTTGCCTGCAAGTCAACATGTTGGCTGTGTGGGCTAGGTTTTGGTTGATATGCACAAGCCACCTTGTGGAGAAGAAGATGGGGCAGTAGCATGTGTGTTTGAACTTTCTTAGGTATGAAATGCTCTTCAAACCGACACATCCTATTGGTCTAACATTCTATAAATTGGGAGTTTAGACGCTCATTATTTCACATCAGTTTTCAGAGAGAGTTAGAGACATTGTACATATATAGGAAAACAGAAAGGAATGGAAACTTTGGAGAAATGAGAGAGAAGGAAATTGTCACACCATGATCTGGAATATAGTAGATAACTTTGAGTTGTTTTAATTTGCAAGTTCGGGTGTGAGGGTTTGGAAACTAAAAATAAATAAACGGAACAACAAGCACTACGATCGAATTACAAATTACAGGTTCGTACAAAGAATCACAATACATAATTTGTTCTAACTACAAATGTCTGCATAACTTCTTTCCTCTGTCACCTTGTCACCTGAACCAATAAACATAAGGGGTGAGCAACGCTCAGTAGGGCTTTCAGCCTTGTGCACATCTGATATAATAAAATGCTCGAGATGCTGACTTTGATCATCATGTATGGATCACCCTCACTCAATATTTCTCATTTGTTAGTACTCTTGAACTATTCTCGGTCGCCAATGCCATCTGCCATAACTAGATTGATTATTTTATCAACATTTAGTTGAAAAGACTTCTCTCTTTATTTGTATATACTTTTATGCTGACAAAACTGGTCCCTTACGAGAATAGCCTAAACATACAAATAGAACTCTTTTATCCACACTCTGTTCTAGTATGCATACCCCCAGTTCCTTCACAATGCATGAGTATGATTAAATCATTATAACAACAACATAAGTTTAATAACAACAATAAACGATAATATACAAAACCATAACAATATTTAAGAAGGCTTCTCAGGAATTCCTACCTCAAGTTTTGATAATCAAAGCCGTCTAAGTATTCAACAAGTAAAATTTCCTCGAATTTGAAATAATAATTGAGCATAACAATGACATCGTAAGCTTTTCAATAAAGCTCGTAACAAAAGGATATATATATAAAAAAAATATGTTCACAAATTAATAGAGCTCGATACATACCAAACATATCTAACTGGACCTGTGGGTCAAAGTTATGATAGACAGAACTTCCACGTAAATTTAAAAGAAACTTATAAAAAGAAAAACACAGAGAAACCAAAGACGAGAGAGTGAGAACTCTCAAAAGCTCTTATGATTCAGTTGGAGGTCTGCTTCCTATTTGTAGGAGTGTTGGACCAATTAAAGAAGGTCATTTGTGAAGGGAAGGCACAAAATTCTGAAAAATGGCGACACATCATTGGCTCACTAATTTTCATAGCCACATTCCATCTCTTATTCTACGCAAGCCAACTTGTGTTTAATTCACCCAACCCACATATATCTCACGAGAGGCACTCTCTACTGTCCATACCAATCTCTAAACCAGCCAATCACCAAGAGCCACTTCAGCAATTTCTACATATAATTTTGACATATTTATAGAAAATAGTATGGATTTCCGAAAAATTCAACAAAAAATACTACAAATTGACTGAGTAACGTCTATTTTCTAGTTTCTATCTCAAAACTTAATTTTGTCTATTTAAAAATATCGATTTTTACAGAAATAGAGACTTTACTATGTTGGCATGTACATCAACAAGAGTTTGCGGTAGGGATTTCGAATAAGCCTTCCTATAATAGTGTTATGATTTTCAAAATTAATGTTTAATTTTTTTCTAAAAAAAACATGTGTAATAGCTTATTTTGTGTCAAATTTTCTTTTGATTTAATCATACAAATAGCATTTTAAGAAACTAGGGCATGCATGCTAACCTAAAAGTGGATTTGAGATAAAAAAAAAACATATTTGTGTAGTTAAGACTATGATCATAAGGAAGTAGCTTCGTCAACCTAAAAGTATATACGAATGAGAGAGAATTTCATTCAACTAATGGCACATTTACTTAGTTGGAATGAGAATTACCATGAATCAGAATCGGAATGAGAATTACTCATTTTCATTGAACTGTTTACTTACCATTTGAAATTCTTAAGAATCAGAATGATTACAATTGATAGTGTTTACTTGCCATAGGGAATCAGAATGAAAACTAGTTTGATTACTGAAATATCCATATAAAACAATAGCTATATTTTCATATTCAAATTTTTTTTTGTTTTTTATATAAATTTAACCAAAATTTATTGAAAAAAAACGGTTAAAACAATACCGACATAAGAACAAACCATATGAGCTAACTAAATACAAAAAAAATGAAAACTAAACTTCAAAGCTAGCAAGCTCTATAGCTAGACAAAGCTTCCAATTCAACAAAATAATAATCATTATACCTTTAGAAAAATTTGAAATATAACCATTTGTTGTAGCAATTAAGCAAATAAATTGAAACATCAAGTCTAAAAAAATTGGAATCATTTAATATACATAAGCTAGGGTCTCTTAAAAAAATATACATAAGAGTATTATGGGTAAAAAAATTAATTCTGGGAAGAATCATTCCCAACCCCATCTTTCCCCTTAGGAATCAAATTTCAGGTTAATTTGGAAAAATTATCCCTGATAAGGAAGTAAGACACAACTTCATTCCAATTCCTTTATGTGCAAGTACATGCCAGAATTTTCCCCTCCTGGAATCATTCCCACACTTTTGATTCTCATTGCTTGTTAGTAAACATGCCATAAATGTTGAAAAATGATCTAATTGAGGCAAATGGCACTAGCGACTGAGAATAGTTCAAGATGAATAGTGAAACGTTTAATTTTTGTCCCATCCCGTCCCGTTCCCGATGGGACGAAAATTAATTTTTTTACTATTCATCTTGAACTATTCTTAGTCACTAGAGTCATTTGCCTCGATCGGGTCAAGTTTGGGATTCATGCCTATCCCTAATCATCTTTGAATTACCCCCTCTTGGTATTAATTTCTCATTATTCCATCCCGTCTCGACCCATCTCATTTTTTAAAGGCGAGATCGAATCGTGATTTTGAAAACCCGTTCCGTTCCGTATAATATATTTTGTCTTTTTTATCATTTGTTTTATGGGCAAATGATAGATAAGCTTATTTTGAAGATTTTAATCCCAAATAAGGTCATCAACTTTTTATATCTCAAATAAGGTCAGTTTTTTTTCCTGACTTTCCCTTTCTACCCCTACATATAGTTGATATCTTCAAATTCAAACTAGCCAACCGATCTTCTGTTTTCGAGAGAGTTTGAAGAGAGAAAAATTTTAGAGAGCGAGAGAGACTTCGACGCCGTTGGCGACAATTTGGGAGAGAGATGACACCGATGTCACTCGTTGTTTCATATTTATTTGGTTTCAATTTCAATTGTATTTCATTTTTGATTTAAGGTCTGTCCTTGACAAAGAAGCCGAGATCACCAATTCACCAGCTCCGTAGCCATGCCTTTCCACACCATCAAGCGCCTTGCTCACTACTTCTCTACTGCCAATTTTGAGGTATGTTTCATCTCTTCTCTGTCGTTCGTTAGGTCTAAATGGTCCCAAAGTTGTGATTCTAATTGGTGAGGTTGTTCGACATCGCCAGACCTTTACTTAGAGGCAGTCTGGAGTCGTCGGGATTCTAGTGTCCTTATCATCTCTTCGCCGCAGGAACTTGACGCGACCTAGGTGAGTTACTAATTGTATTGGTATTGATTGAAAATTATATTGATGAAGCGGACAAGAATGCCGACTTCAATTTGGTTATGATCATTAAGGAATGCAAGTTGAGTATTTCTTTGTTGTTTTGAACTATCTATTGTTCAATTCAACTTCTATGTCTTTGATTGTTTAATAAATAGAACAATGTTGCCCACCAATTGTTCGTCAATATGTCTTTCAGAACTTGTAATATATTTCTTATGCTTCTTTCAATATATGCAAAGTGTGAGATGGTTGATTATGTGTACATGTTGTTTGATACAATGGAGTTGAAAAATATTGTTTCTTAAATCTCTATGATTACTGGTTGTGTGCAGAATGGTTATGCTAATGAGGCTTTGGTTATGTTCCACCAGATGTAGTTGTGTAGAATTGAATCAGATTTGGAAACCATGGCAAGTGTTTCCAAGTTGTTCGCATTTGGCAGCTCTGAAACATGGGGCATGTGGACAATTGTTCATGGCTTTGTGACTGAGACATCAATTTGTAATGCCTTAATAGATATGTACTCCAAGTGTGGGAAGATCCATAGGCCGACAAATTTTTAACCGAATGCTTAAGAGAGATATTATCTCATGGAATTGTTGGTTATGGGATTCATGGCCTTGCGACAGAAGTTATTTCACAGTTTCATAATATGAAGGTTGCTGACATAAAGCCATTACTATTATCAACAGTTTAAGAGCACCCATAGTGTAGTCCTTGCCTAATTTGGGTTGTATTCTGAACGAGTATAGTTGCTAATCGGTTTTGTGGGAAATGCATAAACGAGTATAGTTCATGATGTTTTGCCTCTTTTTTTCTTTGCACAAAGAGAAGCCAAGTGTGGACTTCAAAAAGATTGGTGCTCATGTTCACCAGTTCAAGGGTAGTTTCTCTAGGTATAGCAAAGTACCGTAGAGATATTGTGTCTTGATCAAAATTATCCATCTACAAATGATTGGTTCATGGTATTGATGAGAACTTCTTTTAGTTGATAGTTTCGGTGCACAAAGAGTTAAAAATTGTTGCATAGCTTTCTGTAACATCTGTGAGATACAGAACGTTGAAGAGAATACAGGCATTAAAATTTTTAGTTTTGAATGTTCATATTGGCTTGTATGAATTGAATTGGCAAATGTTAGATACTTGTAGTAGTTGGTATAGTTCTCAGTTTGTGTAGTATCACAAATAATGACCCAAAAAGTTATCTATAGCAACCAATAACTATCACATACAGTTGACACAAACACCACCAATTACCAACAGTTAACTCACCGTTATCAATAGCTAATAACAACCAACTACATTTACATATAATTTTCTCATTGAACTCTCCCAGAAATTTAGAATTAGCTCATAACTACCAATAGTTACCTACAGGTACTCACAGTGAACCTATAATTTTCTTTTTCAAATATGATTGTGATTGAGGAGCGTTTATTGTTTGATATGGTTGCAATGAGACATTATTGAACTCTCAAACTACCCCAGTTATCTATAATTGCCCACAGTTAACTCTAAGTTAATCACAGTGAACTACAGTTAACCAACTACTACCCATTACACCTACATACAATTAACTCACATCACAACTACCAAATGTGAACTCTCACACATACCCTGAGTGAACTCTAAAACTACCCATAATTATTTATAATTATTCACAGTTAAACCTAAGCTAACTACAACGAATTGTTGGATAACATGCCTTGAGATGACTTAGGAAGATGAAAGAAAAAGGGAAAGAGTGTTTGAGGGAGAGGAAGATTTTTCTTTCATTATGATCAACTCTAGTTATTACATAAGATGTATAGAATACAAAAGAGGACTGGACGCATGGGTCTCTTGATCACTGCCTAATATGAGATCATGTTCTAGGCTATGACAAAATAACAGCTTTCAAACAAACATGGTCACATTAGCAAAATAAAACAAGTAATAACATGAGCATATTATTAGTAATAGAAGATAAAGGGGACCATCAGGCAACATAAATTGTCGATCCTAGGTTTTCTAGTTTCCGACGAAGCTTCTCAATTAAATTACGGCTTCACTAGTGAGGGAGTGAATCATGAGTTCAAGGGAAAAGGAAGAGGAGGTGAAGACGAATATTTTGACATCAAGGGGATTCGTGATCAGGCGACGGTGATGCGTCACCTTATGGAAGAGCTTTGATTCCATCCAATTGTAAAAATTAATTACCTTACTCCATTAATAGTTATTCAAAATAAAATAAAATTTGAGATGGGATGTCACATTTTAGAGATGGTTGACCTGTTAGATGAGGGTTTTCATATTCAATTATGGGATAGTTTGATTTTGTTTACCTTTATTTCTATTAGGGATATAAAAGTTGATATCTGTCAAAACTCAAAAGTCATTTTCTTGCAGAAAAACAAAACTAGAACAATTTGAATAGTGGAATGGAGAAGAATAAATTTTGTAGATAATATTGTAAACCACTAAGAATATGTGATTTGAAACATGCCTTGACTTGGAATTACTTTATATAGGAAAAAAGCCACCCGTGATAATCAAACTCTTTATGTTATACCTAAAAAAGTCCCTATTTTTAAAAACTATCAGTAAAGTACCCAAACTCTTAAAAGCCATTATCGAGATACCTGGACAATTTTCCGTCAGCTCTCCGTTAATTTTGTTGACGTGGCAGTTTTTTGTTTCAAATAATGACATAAAGACCTTAATGCCCTCATTTCAATTTTTTAATATTTTTCTTTTCTTTATTTCAAGTTCTCTCTCAGAGAGAGAGAGAGAGAGAGAGAGAGAGAGAGAGAGAGAGAGAGAGAGAGAGAGAGAGAGAGAGAGAGAGAGAGAGAGAGAGAGAGAGAGAGAGAGAGAGAGAGAGAGAGAGAGAGAGAGAGAGGACGCACACCTCCGTCTTGAACTTCGCCTTAATGCTACTGCCGCCCACAACAGCCTGGAGACCTCTCCCCCCCCCCCCCACCCATTGCCTTACCTTGCTTTCACTCCCCGCGCATGCTCGATGCATCAAACTCACAAGCTGACGCCCCATCTCTCACGCTGCAAACTCGCTCTCCCTCATGTTCACCTCCGCTCATACTCTCCTCAGCCTTTGTCCGGCGTTGCTGTGACGACCCGAACCTAGATTAGTGAGTTAATCATTGTTATTTGCGCTAATTAACGAGTTAAGTATCATTCGCTACGGTTATCGAGATTAGTCGCAACTAAAAATTTACTTTATATAAATTATAAATTTGGACACGCTTTCTTCATGAAAGTTGTAGAGAATATTATTCCAACCTCGTACGTATCTTTATTGGATTTTTCTAAGGTTCGAGCTAATTGTTATGATTTTTTGAAGTTTGAAGTATTTATGTGATTATTTGAAATCTATATGTGATCAATTATTCTAGACCGTCAGATAATTATCTAGGTCATTGATTCTTTTCAACCCTAAGGTATAAAACTTCTATCCGAGTTGGGTGGAACAAATTCTCTCAATTCAAATGCCCAACCCGGCCACCAAACCCGACCCGAGTTTAGACCCAATCAGAATTTCACCGTCTGGCTACTGTTGGACGCCGTTTGGGTCAAAAATTGTAGCCCTATTATTTTCTCGCCTTCCTCTACCCTCATATCAACCATCCATCGTGTGATTAGAGTGCTTCGAAGCAGAGAATTCACAATTTTTCTGCAAGCTTTGGGAACCGTCGGTGACGAAGCTACGACCGACGTTGGGCAGCAATTCTTTAACGCTTTTTAGCCTATCATCCAAGGATTTGAATGGAATAAGTCTTTCACCATGATTCAGACGATGAACATTGGATGCATGATGTTGGATTCCATCAAGTCTCCTGAACTTTCGAGGTGATTTTCGACAGCTTCCAGTCATTTTCTATTGTTGTTGTAGTTATGAAGTTTGTTTAGCATGTTGAGAGATTTTCGAAGGACGGATGATTTGCAAGGACCGAAAGTGGTTGTTTCCGGTAGCACGTGGCCACCAATAGTGGCAGCACGTGGGGCCCACGCGTAACCGTGTCAGGCGGAACTCCAACAATTAGAAGCCTAGTTTTCTCACGGAAAGTTTCCTATGACCTTTTGTAACCATTTTTGTGTAGTTTAGTATCATTCAATCATTTTTGTAATAATTTGGTTCATTTTTAGGAGTTAGGTCATCTCCACACCTTCGGCGCGGCCGATAGTTGTGTGTCGAGTCGTAGTTCACTTTCTTTGAGTTCAAATGACCCAAAGCGAAGGATGAAACCAAACATTTTATTTGACGAGTACAAGAACGAATATTGATTCATGATTAATGAAAAATGTGAGTTTCCCCTTAGTTGTTTGTCTCAGATTCTTTTCAACGTTTGTGTATGAATTGGAAACTATGTTAATTAAACTACGGTTTGATTTTAGCGAGGCCAAGTACGATTTTCGGGTTTATAAATCTATGAATATTTAGCTAGAGATTCAGGTGAGTGAACATTTATTTTTCACTGTCGATTTCGAGTCTACTTTACGTTCATGATCTCATTTACAATTATATATGTATGTGTATACACTATGATACGTTTACGTTTATGCACGGAGACACAATGATATGATTTTACGTTTTTATGTACGCTATGTCTACGCATGTTGCATCGATGCATTATGCGCTTTAGCTGATCACCAAGATGCTCCGAGAAGATCACGACAAAGAACCGACCCGAGATCACGTTATCCATGCATCCACACCCTTATGATATATATGTTTCAATTAGACTCGCTATGTTTTTTCTATATGATTACAGGGGAAAGACATAAAGTTTGTTTTACGATTTCTTTGATCTTCTATTTTCGTCTTTTATTTTTGTTCACTCATTCTAACGATTTCATATTTTTATATGCCTTTACCTTGGCCCTTCGGTTTCAAACACCCAGGTCGCAGAATTTCAACTAAGGTCGGGCATTCACGCAGTTTTAGGTATAAGACAACCCACCGTATGTTGTAAGGTTCATTGTACGAATTAGTATTTTAGTTAGCAGGGTTGGTTAGAAAGTTTAGCTTCTTTGATGTCCAAACTATTTTACGCCTTCCATATACAGTTGTGAATAATTATCAGAAAGCAAATTTCTTGGATTTATGATTTGAGTTGTGAATCCCCTTTATGATTTTTGATTAGTATGTTTAGAAACTATGTTAATAAGGTTGTTAGGGTCTAATTCCAGTTCAGGCAACTAAATTAGGGTCGGTTCATGCAACTAAATCAGGGTCAGGTCCTTTCAACTGCCTCTCCTTGACCTCCCTGGTGCCTCATTCTTCATATCTCTACCCTCCGCTCATCTTGTCGTGTGGATTTTCCCCAAGAAACTCTCTGTTATATCTTAATATCCTTTTAGGAGCTCACCAAAATAGGATTCCAGCTCATTATCAAATTTAGATCTGGTCCGAAAACACACCACATCAAGTTGTTCAAATTTTGGTCTTAATTTATATTTGTTGTTGGTCCTGTTCTTGCGACTATCAGAGAGTTGAAGGCTTGGATAGTTCTTGATATTAGTGAAAATTAGCTCAATAGGAGTCTCCCTATTAAAATCGCATGCTTGATGAACATGTACTATAATGAGGCTCCATTTCTAGCGCCAAAATTTGTTCTGCATTTTCTATGAGTGAGATATGTTTTGTGTGATATAATGGTTGCTATGTATGTTAAAGGAGGTTAAATGTGCAGATTTTACTCAACGCACGTAAGGTGTTTGACGAAATTCAAGCGATCCCAATCCTATGTCTGTATGGGTCTCAGATCTAGTCTCGTTAGCCACGGATAACGATAGGTACGGGAAGCTCATAATCGAGGAAGGCGGAGTTGGGCCATTGCTGAAGTTAATCAAAGTCAGGACCCAGAATCGGTGGAGCATATGATCATCGCCGTAGCACATCGCAGAATCGGTAGAGGTCAGATTAGCTACCACTTGATCCACCCTTAAGCTCCACTACCAATTCTGGTTTCCACTTCCAGTAGCACATCACACATTGCCTCCCGCTGTCAACCGCCGTGAGAAGAAGAAGAAGAAGAAGAAGAAGAAGAAGAAGAAGAAGAAGAAGAAGAAGAAGAAGAAGAAGAAGAAGAAGAAGAAGAAGAACATAAAATATGTTGAGTCTCTGGAATAGAGTTAGAGCTGCCTTAGCCCCGCCGCTGGTGGTGGTTCACGGTGTGCTCTGGTGAAAGTTTTTTCACCAGAAATATTGGGGATGACATTGATATCGTAACTAAAGTTTGGATATCATGTCGATATTCATTAAGTTATAACATATACTAATTGACTAAATTACCCCTTGTTTACCTTCTTTTTTTGTCACTCAGCAATAATGACGGTGAATGGATAGAAAATTGATGCAGGTATCTCGATAATAACTTTTAAGAGTTTAGGTACCTTGTTGGTAGTTTTTAAAGTTCAGGACTCTTTTAGGTATAGCAGAAAGAGTCTGGGTACCACAGATGAATTTTTTTCCTTTTATATAAGTGGGTTAGCTCAAGTGGTAAAAGTCACACTACCTAGGAAGTAGATTATTAGGTCTTTGGTTCGAGTCACAAGGGGGTAAGAGTGAAATCTTATAATCCTCTCTTTTTAAAAAAAAAAAAAGAAATGTTTATCCGTGTTCATCTATTGAATTTCTTAAATTGGAAAACACTTTCTTTCTTTTTTTGAAAGAAGGGCGGTGCAGCAGCCCTCAAGTGTTTACTAATGAAACTTATGAATACATAAGGGGGGACATAAAACCTAAACTCCATATTACAATAAGCGCATATAGAACGTCCTGGATAGTCACCAAACATCCTACGATAACCATGTATTCAAATATACACCAATTAGCAGAGAATGCCATACAAGCAGTTCTATCTGCTTTACAAATATAGTGACACACTGGAAAGATCAAATTGTAGCTTTCCCCGAGAAAGCATTCCAACACTACCCATTTTTGACCAACTTTCCTAGTATGCTGCCGAACGACAATTGAGTTGTCGACACTACGTTTCATCCTTCCACTAGAAGGATGTGACCATTTTACCATGACACACACACTCACCAAGACAGACACAGCACTTAGAGTGCACACACATGCATATAGCCTAACTCGCCCAACTAGGCTTACCCAAAAAGAGCAGGAACTTATTCTTAAACTCAAGAAACAAAACAGAAATAAATTAACAACAATAAAATATAACTTTGGGCTAAAGGTTTTAACCCTAGCCCACAACAGCAGCAGAAACCCAATGTAAAAGTAAGAAGCCCAGCTCACAACTGATAGAGGATACTTTCCTGTCGATGACAGCCTTCCTGGAAACCACTTGCATCCCACGCTTTCCGGCAAGTGCTCGCCAGCACTGACCGCCTTCCCATAGACGACACCCAAACCAGCTAATGCTTCCTTCGTTGTCTGCTCCATAACCACCGTAAGCGACCATGAGTAAATAGAAAGAAACCAGATCCAGTTGGGATCGATACCGTCAAGGACACGAGCCACCTGCAATGGCATAAGAACGGGGAAGACAACAACGTGACTAGCCACAGACCTCACCAACGAGCCACCCAACTGCCACTGTCCTCCTCCCTAGTCGTTGCCAACAACAAAGCCCCACCCAATCGCAACCAAACTATCACGACCTATACATCGTCTTTTGGCGTAAACACCACCAATCACGGGCACAAAGCCCGTCCAATAGCACCCATCGTGCGCCAACGAGGCCAATGGCCATCGTTAACTCCGAGGGCCACCGGACGAGGAAATCTGTAAACTAGGGTTTTCTCTCTTTGGAAAACACTTCTAACACTTTTAGATAAATCGTGTGTAATATGGCTTTATTGAAAATATTTGAAGTAATACTAATCGTTTTTTGTTTCTATCCAAGAGGAACCTACTTAAAAAAATACTTCCAAAAAAAGTACTACTTTATCTCATTGAGTGTGCCCTTGTCTTTCCTTTAGGTCAATGTATATGTTTCCCTTTTCTCTATTTTGTGGTCGATAAAGCTTAGATACATTAATATATTGATACATCAAGTTAGATGATCTACTAAAACTACCCTTGAAAATAAGTAGACTGTCTCTTAAAATATGTAGATTGACATTGTGATACAAGTAGATTGACCTCGTGAAATAAGTAAATTGACTTGGAAAAATAAGACCTCATGTTTCACGATGTCACTCTACTAATTTTATGAGATAATCTATTCGGTTCACAACGTTAGTTTATTTATTTCTCTAAGCATTTTACTTCTTTTAGTAGACCATCTAATTTTAATATCCTGATGCATTAACGTACTAAAGGGAAGCCCTTTGTAATAATTGTTTTAGTGAGTTATCCAATGCCATTTCTCAAAAGAACAAATATAGACACCTAAAAAAACTCAAAAAATGAACTGAACTACAAATGTGAATGTTATTTTTGCTCATGTCTTCATATGGAATAATTTTGTTCAAAATGATTTTACTTTAACGTTTTAATCTAATCATTCTTTTGAGTAATTTTTATTAGATTCTTGAAGCGTTTTTATAACTCAGAAAGTTGTTCTTTAACTCGAGCTTGTGTTGCTATTTTTAAGCAATTGAAAGCTGCATCAATTTCATTTCCTTTTTTTTAGCTTATGAAGAATTTTTTTTCTTATGATAAGATTATTCCATTCAATCATCTAGATGTTGTCATGTACTGGTGGCATTTCTTGAAAAAAAATATAAATATAGGAACGTACATATATAGAAGGGGAAACCATCAAAATCATATTGATTAGGAGGTGATGGATTGCCTTGTATATGATTTTCAAAGATATATAGAAACAATAATAGCATTCTAATTACCTTGTATTTTATAAATTAATACAATCTAGAGATAACTATCTATATATGCAACCAATACAAAAAATCACATGAATGCAATGTAATCAAAGTTGTCATGAACGTCCTTCGAATTCCCTTCTGCTAAGAGTATAATTACTATTCAAGATTTTGACTCACTTTTGATTTATTACCATTCATTTGAATCCCCGGCCAATTTCTCAAGCAACAAATATGGATGTATTTCTACTTTTAGACACTTCCTTTTATTTCATGTTGAGAAACATTGCAAAAGACTGAATATATGCTCAATTCTCAAGGAGATCAAAATGAATTTGGTTTCATATATTCAACACAAATAGAAATATTATTAAACTTTGCATCCAATAAAAAAATGTCCCAAAAGCTGGAGTATTTCAAACGACATTTAATTTTTCATTCAAGAAATAAATCTGCTAGAATTTAATAGGTATAACCCGCAGCATGCTATATAAGGAGAAGAGTCTCTTCAGGCAAGAGCAAACAAGAGAGCTATTTCTTCACTCCATTCTTCCCTAGTCTGCAACATTTTCCACCTTTTCTTTCTAGCCATGACTAGAAAGAAGGTGAAATTGGCCTACATCACTAATGACAGTGCTCGAAAAGCAACATTCAAGAAAAGGAAGAAGGGTCTTATGAAGAAGGTTAGTGAACTTTCTACTCTTTGTGATATTGAGGCTTGTGCTATTGTCTACAGCTCTTATGATTCTCAGCCAGACTTTTGGCCTTCCCCACTCGGAGTCCAACGCGTGCTTGCGCAGTTCAGGACCATGCCTGAAATGGAGCAGAGCAAAAGGATGGTTGATCAAGAGTCTTTCCTGAGGCAGAGAATCTCTAAGGTTCAGGAACAACTCAAGAAGCAAAGGAAGGACAACCGCGAGAAGGAAATGATTCACTTGATGTTCCAAATTCTTTGTGGAAAGCCCATCCATACTTGTCAATGGCTGATGTAAATGACCTTGTCGGCTGGGTCATTGACCAGTATCGAAAAGAACTCCATCTCTGGATGAGGATTATCAAAGAGAAGGCTGTGAAGAACCAAAGAGAACAGGTGCATGGAGCTCAGATAGTGCCAGCTGCAATAATGGAGCAATACAGAATGGGCTCCATGAGGAGAGTTAGAGAGGACAACAGTATCAACATGCCGATGAAGAGTGATGGGGAGGGAACCAACAACAATGTACCTTATTTAACTTCTGATCAGCAGCAGATGCACAATGTGGAAGCTATGCAGCTCCAAATTATGCAAATGACAGCGCATAAGCAACAGAATACGTGGTTTACAGACATGATTAACGCGCCGCCAAATATGGAGTTTATCAGGGACGAGATGATGCTTCATTATGGGGATCCTAGCCAGAGTACTATGCTGCCTAATCCACCTCATGCTGGCGGCTTTAATTTTCCTTAAGTAATTTCAATTATGGTGTGTTGTTTAGTTTTCATTTTAATTTTTTTAAAATTATTTGGGTACATGTTTTCTTTCTCGATGTTGTACTATTTTCTTTCTTGGACTTTATTACAATTTTCAAGGTTTATGCATTATTTTATTTGAATAATATGTATTTTTTAATCATTGAATAAAAGTTTACTTTAGTCGATCAATAATATCAATTTTTTTATATATTGTTGAGAAAATGTTAAAATGAAATAAGCTGATAGGAACAAACTAAAATTATATATGTTTTCTTTCTTTAAATAAGAATGATCTATAAAACCATAAGGTTAAATGTTATAATTTGGAGATAAACATCTCTCAAGAGGTTAAGGAATATCTCCCCACCATTCTACATTCTACATCATAAGTATAAAGAAAAACAAAACAGGCAAGTTTATGGACACACCCTTTGGCTTATCGATAAATAGTGCAAAGATGCACCCGAAATTGATGTCAATGCCATATGAGTGTCATCAATTTCCACACCAAAACTAGAATAATCCTCTCCTCCTTTAATGACCATCTCGACAACTCTGCTACAGTCCCCTTCAAACCAAGCCTCTCTAACAAAAAAATCGTAAAATCTGTGTAATTCTCATGTAAATCCAGTAATTAATTATTACAAATTTTAACCTCAATGAATTGAGTAGAAAATCATTTTTGATAAACCAGTCATGACAATATGATCACAATGATATAGGACACATTAAATTACTCTGTCGACCACACCACCACTGGCAGTGACACATGTCACCACCGCCTACCCACTGGCTCAACAAAGTCTATACGTTAATTAAACCTCACAATTACACTCGCAATGTCATTACAAACCTAACGACATATAATACAACTAATTTATGAATATTTTTCGTTCAAACGCGCTACCATAATGTGACGACCCGAACCAGAATCAGATGTGTGTTTGGCACGATTCTCGAGATTTGGTTATAGTCGCAGTTTTGCGATATTATGTGGTTTGCCGATTCGATTCGCGACTTTATTTTCGGTCGAGAATTTGAGTTGAGTGTCTTCATGGAAATTGTAGAGCACGTGATTTCGAGCTTGTGGGCGGTTCCGGAAGATTTTTCCGATAACCGAGGAATATTTTATGATTATTTGAAGTTTTGGGTTCCGACGAATTTATCCGATTGTTTCGAGCTTATCCGAATCACATCGTATATTCATTCCAGACCGTTGATCGACCCGAGGGACGAGTATAAATATCGAAAAGTCGAAAAATAGTCGAAAAATAGTCGTAAAAACACGAATTTGCATTGACCATCGTTGACTTTCCTGTTTTGGAAAGTTTGACTGTTTGACCGTGGGAGGAGAGTTTCCGTTTCGGTCTTGCACTTCCGGCGACCGGATTCCGGCCACCATCGGCCACGGGACAGGTATAGTTCGCTTCCTCTCTTAATTTCGAGTAGGATGGTGTTAGGTTTGGAAGGAATTGATGCGAATATGTATGAACCCGATTGGGTCCGAGTTGAGCTACGTCGCCGGTAATGGTGATGGTGGTTCCGGTGGGTTTTGAGGGTGGAGGTTAGAGGGGTTTGACTCCCCTTAACCTTGTGAAGCTTCCCACATGATTTGTTTTAGAGTTGGTGAAGTTTGGGATCGAACCCGATTAGGGATTCGGGTTGGGATTTTCGATTTGGTTTTGAGAAATTGAAGTGGTTCCTTTGTGAATTGAGCTTAGTGATAGAAGGGAAAGAGATTCGCATGCTTGAGGTGGTCTGATCTGGAAATTTTGGCCGCAAAACTCCACCGTTGACGGCGCGCCGGCGGCGGCGCCGGCGGTCAACGGCGAGAAAAAGTCAACTTTTCAGATTTCGATGTAATTAGTGTCATTTTTCTCGTAATCACGCCCTGGTTATCGTACGGAGGTTTTCGGGTTGATTTGGTTAGCCGATTTTCAGTCGAGATTTCGAGTGGGGATTTCGGGATTTCCGTAATTCATTTTGCACTGCATTTCGTATTTCCGGGAACGGTTGGTTTCCGTGCTTCAGTACAGTGTTGTGGATTACGATGTTGATCAGTTATGTTTTGTGAATGTATTCAGGAGATCGAGATCGAGATCTGGATCGTGATCGTGCTTCAGGCGAGGGATCTTCCGCCGGACCACGAGTGTAGCGCGTGCGCGCATTTCGAGAGTCTGTGAGTGGACATTTTATTTTCACAGATTGAATGCGAGTCTTTTATATATGATTAATGAACTTGAGCATGCAGCATGATTATGGTTTTACGAGCATGAGATTTCATACAAGATTATGATTATATAAGCATGTGTTTACGATTATACGAATATGTTTATACGGATATACGTATACGAATATGCATACACTTTTATGCTGTTTCATGCATTTGCATCGAACTGTTTATGATTTGGTTTACACAGAGTACAGTCTCAGTTACGTTGTTGTATCGATACACCTTGTCTCGTCGGCTGATCCCCGACGGAGGGCCGCCTGGAGGGGCGTTTCCCCAACCAGACCGGTGAGGGCCGTATTCCCCGGAACCGAGGCCATTTCTGGCTAAGAATCACGTGGTAGTCAAGGACTCCGTGGTTCAGATTGTACTAGCACGGTGGAGTCCATGAGTGACCCCGTGGGATTTTACTTGCATGCTCAGTACATTGGAGGAGTATGAGTTTTACCTCGTGTACTTATTATTTTATATTCCTGGACTCGCATATGTATTTTAAACATATATATATTAACTGGTGAAAGACATTTATTTTCGTCCACTCACTCTAACGTGTTTATTGTCTTTCCCCTGGACTTTTCGGTTTCCGTGCCCAGTTTGCAGTTCAGGTTTGGTGTTTCACGTCGCGGTTTGGAGGCTAGTGATCAGAGTTATCTGTGTTTTCCAGTAGGTTCTTGTTTCGCCTACTGATGTACATATTGTATATGTTTTACTCTAGAGGTCGCTCTGATACATGTTGTGCGGATTTTCACAGATATACATATATACATAGTACAGTTTATTTATTGTTGTTGATTATATTGATGTTGAGAAATCCGGATGGGATTGGTGCCCACGGTTTGGCTTTTGTGGCATAGTACGAAGTGTTATTTTCAGGGTGCAGGTTTATGCAATTCCACGCTAGTAACGAAACTCTGCCAAAATTTTGAAAAATTTTTGTTGGTTCGTATTTTCGGAAGGGTTTGATTCCGGTTTAGGTAACTGAATCGGGATTGGGTCCTTTCAGCTTGGTATCAGAGCATTAGGTTGTCAGATTCTGTAGACTCTTGTAGTTGTGACGCTTAGGGTATTTGAGTTGATACAGCATGACTGGAGTGATGACCCGACTGGCCAGCAGTACTCATCAATACTTCGGGTGTTGTATGTCCTCAAATATCTGCGGTTTCATGATTACGTTTTTTCTGTATATGCCTAATGCTTGTCTTGTATCAATTGGATGCCTCCTCGACGTGGTCCCCGTGTTGACCGGGATGATGATCCTGATGAGGATCGCCGAACGCGCGACTTGCTGATGCAAGTGCTGCGTTTGGAAGAGCGTTTTGACCATGTGGTCAAGGCTCGCACTGCGGGTGCTACTGTGTTTTCGGGTTCAGTTGATCCAGAGATATGCGAGGCATGGTTGGTTCAGTTTGAGCATGTTTGTGAGCGTTTGCAGTTTACACCTGAGCAGATGACAGTAGCCGCAGTTGGTTTACTTGAGGGTGATGCATACTTTTGGTGGGTCAGCACTGACAGAGTTCCTGTGGATACTCCGTGGACATTGTTTCGTGATCTGTTTATGCGGAGGTATTTTAATCAGGCTACCCAGCAGCGCAAGTACGAGGAGTTCACGAACTTGAGGCAGGGCAGTTTGTCTGTACTTGAGTATCGGGATCGGTTTACTCGTTTGTCTCGTTTTGCGCAGGATATGGTGGCTACAGAGGAAGCCAAGTGTCGCAGGTTTGAGCTGGGATTGAATCTGAACATCAAGGCGACGTTGACTACGATGCCGAGGAACAACTTTGATGAGTTTGTTAGTGCTGCACTCCGAGGCGAAGATATTGAGCAGGAGAGACAGCAGAGGTACCAGCCGAGGCGATTCGAGGAAGGTGGACCGAGTCAGGGGCCTTCGAAGAGGTAGAGTTCTGATACTTCTGGTTCAGCTTCATCCTCAGGCGGTGGATCTTACCGCCCACCAGTTAGTACATCGAGGCGGAGACCGGTTTGGAGGAGAGATCGACCACAGCGGCCACAGGCTAGTGCGGGTTCCAGCGGTTCTAGTTATCCTCGGCGTACTGGTGGTACATTTGCAGTACCGAGGGAGTACCCGTTGTGTAGTCTCTGCAGTCGACATCATGTGGGTCCATGTCAGCGAGGTCCTGTCACTTGTTTCCGCTGTGGCCAGGTGGGCCACTATGCGAAGGAGTGTCCTCAGCTATATGGCGATGACGGACAGGCAGCCCAGAGTTCCGGAGTTGAGCGAGGTGCCACTTCTGGAGTGCGACCTGCACAGTTTGCAGGCCAGGGCCGACAGCAGGGACAGCCCCAGCGAGGACGACCAGCAGGACAGGCGAGGGTTCATGCTATGACTCTACGTGAGGGCAGAGCATCACCGGAGGTCGTTATCGGTACGTTACATATTTTTTGTATTCCTGTACTTGCATTGTTAGATCCGGGCGCCACACATTCATTCATATCATTTAGACTGTCATCATTGGCTACGGTACCTGCATCTCCACTTCCGGGGTTGTGGAGAGTGTTGTATCCGTCAGGTGAGGTTGTGAGCATCGGTTGGGTTTACCGAGATTGTGAGGTGTTTATTGATGGCCATGGTTTAGCCGCTGATCTGTTACTGCTTGATATTGTGGATTTTGATTTGATATTGGGTATGGACTTTTTGGAGTCGCACTGGGCCATGTTTGATTGCCACAGGAAGGAGGTCGCGTTTCGACGACCAGGGTTGCCTGAGATATTGTTTCGTGGCGAGAAAAACACTTCCCTACCGTGTTTGATTTCAGCGATGAGGGTGGATCGGTTGATGAAGAAGGGTTATGTTGCGTACTTAGCCCATGTTGTGGACACTACAGCTGCAGTGCCAGATCTTGGTAGTATTGAGATTGTGTCTGAGTTTTCGGATGTGTTTCCAGCAGAGTTACCTGGTATACCGCATGTACGGGAGATTGATTTTACCATTGAGTTGTTGCCGGGTACTGGACCGATTTCCTAGACACCGTATCGGATGGCGCCTGCAGAGTTGAGGGAGTTGCAGATTCAACTTTAGGAGTTGTTAGAGAAGGGATTCATTCGACCGAGTGTTTCTCCGTGGGGTGCTCCAGTGTTGTTTGTGCGGAAGAAGGACGGGTCCATGCGTTTATGCATCGACTATCGGAAGCTGAATCAGATTACAGTGAGGAACAAGTATCCGTTGCCGAGGATTGACGACTTGTTCGATCAGTTGAAGGGAGCAGCAGTCTTTTCGAAGATTGACCTTCGATCCGGATATCACCAGTTGAGGATCCGAGATTCAGATGTAGCCAGGACAGCATTCAGGACGCGGTATGGGCACTATGAGTTTCTGGTTATGCCGTTTGGGTTGACCAACGCTCCCGCAGCTTTCATGGACTTGATGAATCGGGTGTTTCGACGGTTCCTGGACAAGTTCGTGATTGTATTCATTGATGATATTTTGATATATTCGAGGAGTGTGGGCCAGCACAAGAAGCACTTGCGAGCAGTGTTGCGGACTTTACGTGACCATCAACTGTTCGCGAAGTTTAGCAAGTGTGAGTTCTGGTTGGATAGTGTGAAGTTTCTGGGCCACGTGATTTCGGCCGAGGGAGTTAGTGTTGATCCTGACAAGATTGAGGCCGTGCTGAATTGGAGTCGACCCACTACTGTGCCAGAGATCCGGAGTTTCTTGGGGTTAGCAGGCTATTATCGACGGTTTGTACAGGATTTCTCCCGGATAGCTACACCACTGACCAGATTGACAAAGAAGGGCGTCAAGTTTGAGTGGTCTGATGCGTGCGAGGAGAGTTATTTGCTCCTGAAGGAGAGATTGACTACCGCACCGGTTCTGACGTTACCAGACAACAGTGGTGAGTTGGTTGTGTACAGTGACGCGTCGAAGTTGGGCCTTGGCTGTGTGTTGATGCAGCATGGTAGAGTCGTGGCTTATGGTTCCAGACAGCTGAAACCGCACGAGGTCAACTATCCGACGCATGATTTGGAATTAGCCGTTATTGTATTAGCGTTGAAGAGTTGGAGACATTACCTGTATGGTGCTCAGTGTAAGATTTTCACTGACCATAAGAGTCTCACATACTTGCGGACACAGCCGGATCTGAACATGAGGCAGCGCCGATGGATGGAGTTGATCAACGACTACGATTGCACTTTTGAGTACCATCCAGGGAAGGCCAACGTTGTAGCGGATGCACTTAGCCGGAAATCTGGAGCTTCGTTGTTTCACATGTGTGTGGCCAGAGTATCGATGTTAGCCGAGCTTCGAGCTACGGGTGCTGAGTTTGGGTATGATGATGATGGAGCTTTGTTGGCCAGCTTTCAGGTTCAACCGGTACTGGTTGATCAAGTACGGGAGGCACAGGATTCAGATCCTTACTTGCTGGGCAAGAAGACCATGATTCGAAATGGTGTGCCTACAGAGTTCCGATTGAGCGACGACGGTACGTTGTTGTTCAGGGGCAGATTATGTGTACCCAGGGACGAGGATTTGAAGAAGGAGATTCTGGATGAGGCCCACAGTTTAGCGTATGCGATGCATCCCGGAGGTACGAAGATGTTTCGTACACTTCGAGCGTACTATTGGTGGCGCAACATGAAGCGGGAGATTACCGCGTACGTGAGTAGGTGTTTGATTTTTCAGCAGGTAAAGGCAGAGAGGCAGAAACCTGCAGGGAAACTACAACCTCTTGAGATTCCAGTTTGGAAGTGGGAGCATATCACGATGGATTTTGTCTATCAGTTGCCGCGTACTTCGGCGGGCAACACTGGCATTTGGGTTATCGTTGATCGATTGACGAAATCCGCACACTTTCTTGCACTTCCAGGGAAGATTTCAGTGGGCAGACTGGCTAAGTTGTACTTATCAGAGATTGTTCGCTTGCATGGTGTGCCTGTATCGATTATTTCTGACCGTGATAGTCAGTTCACCTCTGAGTTTTGGCAGGCCTTACAGCGAGCTTTGGGCACGAGGTTGCGATTTAGTACAGCTTTTCATCCTCAGACTGACGGGCAGTCCGAGCGGACTATTCAGACACTTGAGGATATGCTGAGATCGTGTGTGTTGCAGTTTCGTGGAAACTGGGATCAGCAGTTGCACTTGATTGAGTTTGCCTACAACAACAGCTATCAGGCCAGTATTGAGATGGTACCGTACGAGGCTCTGTACGGGAAGCAATGTCGCACTCCATTGTGTTGGAATGAGGTGGGCGAGCGTTGGCTTATTGGTCCAGATTTGGTGAAAACCACGATGGAGGACATTCAGGTTATTCGGGATAGACTGAAGGTCGCCCAGGATCGGCAGAAGAGTTACGCGGATGTGAGGAGGAAGGGTTTAGAGTTTGAGGTTGGTGATTGGGTCTTCCTGAAACTATCTCCGTGGAGAGGAGTTGTGCGTTTCGAGAAGCGTGGCAAGCTTCGACCGCGGTACATTGGTCCGTATGAGATTACGGAGAGGATTGGAGTTGTTGCTTACAGACTTGAGTTACCGGCTGAGATGGCTCGTGTGCATGATGTCTTCCATGTTTCGATGTTGCAGAAGTACATCTCAGATCCTTCACATGTGTTAGCCCCACAGCAGTTGCCAATCAGAGAGGATTTATCGTATGTTGAGGAGCCAGTGCAGATTCTCGATCGACGTGAGCAGGAGTTGAGGCACCGTGTGATTCCGCTGGTGAAGGTCTTGTGGCAGAACCATTCAGTTGAGGAGGCCACCTGGGAGACCGAGCAGCGTATGCGGGAGCAGTATCCTCATCTAGTCACATGACAGGTACGTAAATTTCGAGGTCGAAATTTTTTTAAGGGGGGTAGAATTGTGACGACCCGAACCAGAATCAGATGTGTGTTTGGCACGATTCTCGAGATTTGGTTATAGTCGCAGTTTTGCAATATTATGTGGTTTGCCGATTCGATTCGCGACTTTATTTTCGGTCGAGAATTTGAGTTGAGTGTCTTCACAGAAATTGTAGAGCACGTGATTTCGAGCTTGTGGGCGGTTCCGGAAGATTTTTCCGATAACCGAGGAATATTTTATGATTATTTGAAGTTTCGGGTTCCGACGAGTTTATCCGATTGTTTCGAGCTTATCCGAATCACATCGTATATTCATTCCAGACCGTTGATCGACCCGAGGGACGAGTATAAATATCGAAAAGTCGAAAAATAGTCGGAAAATAGTCGTAAAAACACGAATTTGCATTGACCATCGTTGACTTTCCTGTTTTGGAAAGTTTGACTGTTTGACCGTGGGAGGAGAGTTTCCGTTTCGGTCTTGCACTTCCGGCGACCGGATTCCGGCCACCATCGGCCACAAGACAGGTATAGTTCGCTTCCTCTCTTAATTTCGAGTAGGATGGTGTTAGGTTTGGAAGGAATTGATGCGAATATGTATGAACCCGATTGGGTCCGAGTTGAGCTACGTCGCCGGTAATGGTGATGGTGGTTCCGGTGGGTTTTGAGGGTGGAGGTTAGAGGGGTTTGACTCCCCTTAACCTTGTGAAGCTTCCCACATGATTTGTTTTAGAGTTGGTGAAGTTTGGGATCGAACCCGATTAGGGATTCGGGTTGGGATTTTCGATTTGGTTTTGAGAAATTGAAGTGGTTCCTTTGTGAATTGAGCTTAGTGATAGAAGGGAAAGAGATTCGCATGCTTGAGGTGGTCTGATCTGGAAATTTTGGCCGCAAAACTCCACCGTTGACGGCGCGCCGCCGGCGTCGGCGGCGGTCAACGGCGAGAAAAAGTCAACTTTTCAGATTTCGATGTAATTAGTGTCATTTTTCTCGTAATCACGCCCTGGTTATCGTACGGAGGTTTTCGGGTTGATTTGGTTAGCCGATTTTCAGTCGAGATTTCGAGTGGGGATTTCGGGATTTCCGTAATTCATTTTGCACTGCATTTCGTATTTCCGAGAACGGTTGGTTTCCGTGCTTCAGTACAGTGTTGTGGATTACGATGTTGATCAGTTATGTTTTGTGAATGTATTCAGGAGATCGAGATCGAGATCTGGATCGTGATCGTGCTTCAGGCGAGGGATCTTCCGCCGGACCACGAGTGTAGCGCGTGCGCGCATTTCGAGAGTCTGTGAGTGGACATTTTATTTTCACGGATTGAATGCGAGTCTTTTATATATGATTAATAAACTTGAGCATGCAGCATGATTATGGTTTTACGAGCATGAGATTTCATACAAGATTATGATTATATAAGCATGTGTTTACGATTATACGAATATGTTTATACGGATATACGTATACGAATATGCATACACTTTTATGCTGTTTCATGCATTTGCATCGAACTGTTTATGATTTGGTTTACACAGAGTACAGTCTCAGTTACGTTGTTGTATCGATACACCTTGCCTCGTCGGCTGATCCCCGACGGAGGGCCGCCTGGATGGACGTTTCCCCAACCAGACCGGTGAGGGGCGTATTCCCCAAAACCGAGGCCATTTCTGGCTTAGAATCACGTGGTAGTCAAGGACTCCGTGGTTCAGACTGTACTAGCACGGTGGAGTCCATGAGTGACCCCGTGGGATTTTACTTCCATGCTCAGTACATTGGAGGAGTATGAGTTTTACCTCGTGTACTTATTATTTTATATTCCTGGACTCGCATATGTATTTTAAACATATATATATTAACTGGTGAAAGACATTTATTTTCGTCCCTCACTCTAACGTGTTTATTGTCTTTCCCCTGGGCTTTTCGGTTTCCGTGCCCAGTTTGCAGTTCAGGTTTGGTGTTTCACGTCGCGGTTTGGAGGCTAGTGATCAGAGTTATCTGTATTTTCCAGTAGGTTCTTGTTTCGCCTACTGATGTACATATTGTATATGTTTTACTCTAGAGGTCGCTCTGATACATGTTGTGCGGATTTTCACAGATATACATATATACATAGTACAGTTTATTTATTGTTGTTGATTATATTGATGTTGAGAAATCCGGATGGGATTGGTGCCCACGGTTTGGCTTTTGTGGCATAGGACGAAGTGTTATTTTCAGGGTGCAGGTTTATGCAATTCCACGCTAGTAACGAAACTCTGCCGAAATTTTGAAAATTTTTTGTTGGTTCGTATTTTCGGAAGGGTTTGATTCCGGTTTAGGTAACTGAATCGGGATTGGGTCCTTTCACATAAACTGTGGTGCGTGCAACCCATGCGCCATGTTCGCCGATCACTGCCCGCAAAAGAGATTGACACATAAGTTTAAAGGTCTCAACAAGCCCAACATTTTCTCTGAAATCACCCTCACCAAATTCATCACTGTGTGGTCTGAATCAGCCTCAAAAGTCGACAAATCTAAAATCGCTGAAAAAATTCCAAGCATGATTTCGACACCGTCAAGTCACCACGGGGCTCAAGGCTGGTAAAAAAAGAATCACAAAGACAAGGCCTACAAAGCCCTAACCTTTCGTTACCAGCCTTCGCCGTCAAACGTCGTTGCATCAGCGGTGACACCGCTGTGATTTTCGATCGAAAAATTACGTTGGTTCTCTTAATCTCCTGCACACATCTAAGACCAATACCAATGGATAGAGCAGAAAGACAGGTGTCTAGCTTTACCCAAATTGGCTACCAAATCAGTCAGCAACCCATCATCCTAAAACCTAGGTTTTCATCGTACCTCTTCTCGAAATTCCGGCTTTCTCCAGCGAAATTGGTGTCAATGACCTTAGGGGAAAGAGAGAGGGAACCAAGGCAATCATTATCATACCAAAATCATCCAATGGTGGCCTGACGGTAGTGCCTTTCCGGTGCCGAGCTCTCCGGCGATCTTCGTCGCTAGAGTCTGGTCAACGCGGGTCAATATGTCAACTATCCAAAAATGAAAAGTCCTGTATTATTTTAGGAAGGGAGATTTTATTAACACGTCTCAATTTACTCAATACACACTCTATTTTTTGAATTTTTTTTTTACTTCCTTGTCCTTTTGATTCACCGTTGAACTTTCTTCCCATCTCCAATCCATTGACTTTGATATGGTATCTATGAAATTACATATAGTTTCTGCCTGTTGTTAGTCTCTTACGGAAAAATCATCGATTGCCTCTTTTATGTATCGAAAGCATTGAGCACTTCGTTCATGGTTATTTTTTGGTAATGGGTTTCAATATATCGTCGTCTAGAGTGGTTCGCATTTGGAGAGACAAGAATCTGATCAAAATCAAATTGGATGAATTGAAAGAGCATGGGTGTGATAGCCAATCGGTATCGGGCCAATTTCAATCTTTGTATGTTTCATATTGAGAGAGAGAGAGAGAGAGAGAGAGGCAAAGAAGATGGCGGTTGTAAAGCAGGTTTATATGGGCAAAATTGAAAATTCTTGTGAAAAAGTGAACAAAAAAATAAGTTGGGGTGTATGAAGAATACAATTATGTGTACATAAAACTTCTCTTTCGGGAAATCACTATTTATAATCCCGTACTTTCGTTTTTGTAATTCTCGATAAATTGTTAATTAACTTTTTTTTCATAACTTTGTTTCCGACACTCCATGCATCGTCATACTCATGTCAACGAATACTACGACTTTCATCTGAAATCAACCGATACAAATAAATCTTTGAAAAGTCAACTCAAGATCAATGAACATTTCTTGATGATAAAATTCATTAACCATGTTCCTTAAATCGAATTCAGAAATACTCGTAAATATTAATGTTTATATAAAAATGTCTATGTACTGCAACCGATTTGCAAGCAATTGCTTCAATAACAACAACCAATAGTACATTGGTAAATTGACGACACACACCGACAATTATCATATCCTCTGAGTTCCTCACAACAACTTCAATAGTTCAATGCCACCAATTCTAGTCGAAGCATCCCAACCTCTATTCCAGACTCTCCACTACAATAGCTGACAAGCTAGTGAACTCCATTCCTAGTACTTTATGTAACTTCTTAATTAGGTCTACAAGTAGTCCACTCTATATGATAAACCGAATTTGATAAATCAAGTGCTCAAAACTCACTGCCGATTTAGTCTAAATCCGATTTTTTTTCTTCCACAAACAAAAAGCGAGAAAAAGCAAAGTCATAATGTCATGCGATGATTAAAATCGAATAGTTAAGATAACACAATGATTAAATTGAAATGTTAAGTAGCAAATTGAAGCTGATAGCAAATCACTAGTAAAATGATTAAAATAAAATGTCAGATAGTGAATTGCAGTTGATAGTAAACCATAAATAGGTAAAATAAAATTTTCTGTATATTAAACTATAGAGAAAATTCAACAAACATTACCTAAACTTTTACACGTTCTAAATTTTCATATCTCAATTTTACAAAATATTAAAACCAAACCCAAAGTTTTGATATTTACCCAAAAATCATATATGCCGTTACTAACGCCGTTAATCTTAATTCTCCTAAAGATATGCAATATGGTACGAGATTAGACTGAGTTAGTAACGATATGTATGATTTTTCAGTCGGGGTCAATAGTTATGATATGATTCTGATATTTTATAAAATTAAGGTATGAATATTTAGAGAGAACAAAAATTTAGGTACTGTGTCATGAAATTTCCCTTTCTATAATAATAAAAGAAATAGGGTAACTTTTTACTGGAGTGGTAACAGAGTGGGTAACTTTTTTGTTTTTCTCCGTGATTGCCTAACTATCGGGTCAATGTGGTCACATGATGTTGTAGTTGTTGTAGCTTGTTTTGTTGGGCTTCTTCTTCCCTGTTCCAAAACCAAAAACACGAACACGAACACGGGAGACTGAGAATTCTTCTTGTTCTTTTCGCCGAGAAGAGAGACGATGATGATGAGTTGTGCGAAGGCGAATGGTTGGTCGGTTTTGGTGACGATCTTGTTCCTGTTACGGCCAGGGCAAGCTATTTGGCTGACACTCCCTTCCTCCGGAACCAAGTGCGTCTCCGAAGAAATCCAGAACAACGTCGTCGTTTTGGCCGATTACGTCGTCATCGCCGATGACCACTCCAACACCCCAACCATCGCCGCCAAGGTAATTTCCCATTTTCTTTTTGTAAAACTATCTCTATAGATGTTCGATTGGGTCAAATGACAACAAAAGATCTGGAATTATAAGCTTTGCATATATTTGGATGGATCTATATCCTCTTTCAGTAATTTTGGCTCTTATTGAATTGTTGTTATTTGTGTTTATCAAGTACATAGATGACACTGCGAAAACCTTTAGTCCAAATTTGCAAATTAGAATGTTTGTCACTCACCAGTTACCTATCTAATTAGTGATTAATTTGAGCTATTAGAGTCTGTTTAGTATCTGAGTGAGAAGATAAAGGTAATGGATCGAACTAGAGTTTGATGGATTCTCCTTCATGATTGTTTCTGAGTACACCATTAGGCTATGCATGTTGTGTGGTTTTTATTGTTGACCCAAAACAAAATTTCTTGAGGATTGTCTAAATGAGAAATCAAGCTTCGATTTTAGTACCCTTAAAGTTACTATTCTTTGGATAATTAAAATGTCAAATGTTTCTTTTGCATTTTCTTACTAGTATACATTCTTATTCATTGGACAGGGCTATCTATGAAGCACTGATATTGATAAAATGCTAGGTTGTAGAGAATCTAAAGTTTTGGGTTCGGAGATAAAAAATAAAATTGCAAAGATAATATACAAGTCTTTATCATAGAGATTAAACAAATTCATATCTACTGAGATAATTGTGGGATTTTGGACCAATGGATTTTGTCACTCGTTTTCTCAATTATCACTTCAATTCTTCTTTTCTTTTTCTTTTTTTTATATGGATTTCATTAGAAACTTCTTGTTTTTTATTCACATTTCTATTTATTTGTCTGTTTACATTTCGCATTCACGCATTACTTTTGTGAAGTTATGGATAAAACATAGCTTTTCAGAAAGATAAACTTCAAGTGACTCGTATTTTGAGATTAGGTTAGCCATGTTGATTGTGTAGGTATGTTATGATGTTTCTCCTACCAAAAAATCAACTGATATGTATTTGAACAGCTTTAAGAAAACTTATCGTCACGAATTTTCTACCAAAGATCTTTATTAATCTGTACAATTACATTCTCAACATAGTTTTTATGTCATTTCTGTGGAACTTGTTATAATAGCTTGTATTTTTTTTCAGGTGACATCACCTTATGGCAACAATCTTCATCACAGGGAGAACGCAACACATGGTCAGTTTGCCTTCACCACTCATGAGGCTGGAAACTACTTGGCATGTTTCTGGATTGATGGTCATAATCCTGGAGGCATTGGGGTCAGCATCAACCTTGACTGGAAAACTGGTATTGGAGCTAAGGATTGGGAATCAGTAGCGAGAAAAGAGAAGATTGAGGTGAGCCCTCCAAAATTTTCTTAGACAGTAACATACACATGTACCGACCACACATCATATATCCACCAATAAGAATCTTTATCACATCATTAAGGCCTCGTTTGGGGTTGAGTTTTGGGGATAAAATCAGCTCATTTATACCATTTTTAGCTCTCAACACGTTTGGTAAGTCTGCGTTTTCTATCAAATGCTGTCCGAAACCGCAAAAATGAGAAGCACCTCTCTACCTGCTTTTTCTCATCAGTCCTCCGTGGCCCGCATAGATTTAATGAAATTTTCCTTTATTCCTGCACTACCCTCATCATATTCCTTTATAGATTCATGTTCTGGGTGCATCAGTTCTTTCTTCCTCCTCTGTTCTCTTCCATCAATTCCATATGCATCCTCTAGCCCCAGATTATGCGTTTTGTTATTTCCCTCCGTTTTCAAGATCTAATTTTTTCTTTCTGTGAGTGGTCTTATTACTCATCTCAATTCAAATTTTCTCATTCTTTTCTTTAGTATGATCATCAATACAACACAAGTATGGTTCAATCTTAATCTTTCTTCCCTCTTCTCTTACAATTTTGATATTACCTGCAACCCTAAATAATAGAAGGTGCGAACTGGGTTTTGCTTGAAGCGAACATCATATGCAATTGAATTGTGTCTTTGTTAGGGGACCTTTGATTCATAACTTTTTTACGAAAAAGGAATAGAAAATTTGTGGCAGGTTGCTCAATAGGTAGCAGCGGAGCAATCTCAGTGACGAAAATACAGTTACATAGTACTGAGTTATTCCAATACATCAGTCGGCAATACCCCATTTTAGTAATTTGCTCGACTCTGTTTATTTCATCATTGCAAAACACTGCTTTTAACCAAACAGTATATTGAGTTTACTTACCATCGATTTTTATTGCCTCTGTGTTTCCTCACCGCTGATTTTCTTCACCTCAATACCAAACTAGGCCTAAGAGTGCAGGGTACTGAACTGAAAATGTTTCTAGGATGTGATAACCGAAATGGTTGTCAGAATGAATTTTCAAATAAATACCGTTGCTGGCTCTATTTGTGCAATATGAACTTCATCAATTGTGTGTCTTCCCGATAAATTTGGACTTTGTATGTTGATCAGGTGCCTGAATTAACTATAGCTTTGTCAAAGTCTAATTTTCTCAAGCATACATCAGTTTACCTCTATATTATAAGGAAGGAAGAAAATTTTCCTTTAAGAAGAAAATTATCTCTACCTTGATGTTGACTTCTAATTGAACAGAAAATTGACGGGTTTATTTTACTGATCTGTATCTTTGAAGTCAGAACATCATTTAAAAGGTTTGTTCATGTCCTAATCTCTATGCATTTGTTCTGCCGTAAGCACGGGAGTATTGTATGATATTTGAACCATATAGGTTGGTTGGTACTTGGTTGTAGAAATGAAAAACTTGTAAGCTTTCCCATTGTAAGAATTTGACCTACTACTTGTTAATCTTACTGTGATAGTTTCTTTACACTCATACTTAAGGTGAATCCATTCATGTCATTAGATGGTATATAATTGTGTATACACTCTTTGCCTTGGAGTGTTGTTGCTCTGTTAAAGTCACACACAACCAAAATCTGTATGGGGGCCTTTTCATTTTTTACTTGCTTATGCTTATGTCCAAGTATATACCTGGTACATGTAGGGTCTCGAGCTTGAGCTAAGGAAACTTGAAGGAGCAGTGGAAGCCATCCACGAGAATCTACTGTTTCTTAAGAGCAGGTAATCCTTGCACTACTCACAATAGGATGCGTTCAGCACACCTTTTGTCTTATTTTTGACATTTACCTTGTTTTATTATCAGAGAAGCAGAGATGAGGACTGTCAGTGAAAAAACCAACACTAGGGTAGCGTGGTTTAGCATAATGTCATTGGGCATCTGCATAGCAGTTTCAACTCTCCAGTTGTGGCATTTGAAGCGATTTTTCCAAAAGAAGAAGCTGATTTGATTTAAGATGCTATTACTTGTCTACCTAGATGAAAGAAAAAGAAATTAAGAGGAAAATACTAATACAATGTAACGTAAACTGTGATTACACACTCCGGCAGTTCTATTTCTTTTTTGTTATTTTTTTGTAATGAAAATGTTTCATTCAAAATTTCAAACTAGATAGATTTTACATGGTACATTGAATTGGAAGTGAAAAAAAAACAAATATACTTTTTTTTAGCCAAGTTTTTTTGTTTGTTTTATTAATAGTCTAATCTCTCGAAGATAATTTCTTGGATTCAGCTAATGTAACCAGTGTTCTAAAAGGGGGGTTAGGCGAGCCAAAATGAGGGAATTTGGCTCGACTGCCCGACTGCTTGTTCGCCACGCTCCGCCCTCCGACCGCCGCGCAGCCTGCGCTCCGCCTCTGCTCCACACTCCACAGCCTCTGCCTCTCCTCCGAGTCTCCGACCCAGACCCAAACCCAAATCGATCTTCATCAAATCTCTCTGCCGGCCAGGTAGTCTCTTTACCAATTTTGTAGTACATCCCGTGTATGAAACACAGATTTGGCCGGACGGGATATACAGATAGCTATATGAAATCAATTGTGTATTTGTGTTGATTATTTGGAAATGATTATGTGATTGACTGTGTTTGCGTTTGGGTTAATTGGGTACGGGGGTTGTTGTGATGCTGAAACGATTTCGTATTGACTGACTTGACTTTGTTTGCATTTGGGTACTGGATTTGGTTGCGAACTTGTGATTGACTGACTTGACTGTGAGTCTGTGACTTGACTCTGTTTGCATTTGGGAATTTGGAATTGGTTGCTGTGCTTTGCTGATTTTCATTATTTCACATATATAAATATACATATACATATATATATTAAATTAATATCGTCTAAAAAACGCATAAAAAAGGTCTAATTCAATTAATTCACGTCTAGCCGCCTAGACGCTAGAAGGTACATTCACCGATTAATATCGCCTAACTTTTTTTAGAACCTTGAATGTAACTGATTCTTCGGGATGAAGCTCTTGGATTCAGCCAATGTAACTGATTTTTTCATTTCCTTGGGTTATTGGCCATTCGGCGGGAGTTTCAGGTTTAATACAGATATTTTTGCAAAAAATCCTATTCTGAATTTTGCTTTTGCTTGGGAAAGGGTTTAACATAATTTTATTACTTGGCCCAGAGATTCAATTCACCAGGGTTTATAATACTTCGTTTGACATTGGGTTTCTACACCTTTAACATTTGCGTGTTGCAACCAAATGTTTCCAATTTTCCATGCGGTTCTCATAAGAAGTTAAGAACACTCGGACATCATTAATACCGGGGAGTAAAAATGACACCTTCGTCATCTCATTTCTCATTTTGCTATTGCTGCAGCGATTATTTTCATCCTCTCACTCCTCTACTCCATTTCCCATAGTTGATTTGACGCACATTTCTTGCACCATCGTCTTTCTGCATGCCCAACCTTCATTAGAACCCATTCTTCGCTTAAGTCCACCAAGATGACTTTGCTTGCTCAAACCAACTCTCTCACAGTTTCAACTTTCAACCAACTCTTCTCAAGTAGGACCTTCGATCAGCACTTCAGTAGCCAAAGAAGGCGATGATGAAACTTGTTGAAAGGTTGTTTTAATTGATTGGAGAGAACTCACAGGTTGATATGTATATCTATCTTCGAACAGTTGAAACAATTCAAGTCCCTTGAATAGGAAGTTAAGAAACCAATCTCTGTACGAGCTGGTGCACAAGGCCTGGAGGCAGAAGCAGCGGCGGAGCTACACTGGGACGAGACTAGACTGGGACGAGACTAGGTCATGGCCCCCCTTGAATTTTAGAGAAACTACCCAGTATTTACAGTATATTATGTATGTTGCGATTAAACTATAAAGACACGTATACTATGTCAGTTGCAATTAACCAGTTAAACCATTATCTATTAATGTTAGAGTTTTCCAAGTTTAACTATCATCCAGAAGTAGCCAACTGACACGTAATTATAAATCCATATATAGTAGTTAGGTTTGAAAGACAACACCAATTAGGAATTACCCATTCTATCTAATTAAAAAAGATTTTTATTTTTCTTATAAATAGGTCATTAAGCCAATTTACATTTTGCTTATTGATTAGTTTTCTCCCATTCTTTATATTAAAATCTTACTTTTTGTATGGAGAGATATTTTAAAAGAAACAAAAAACTTGTAAATTCTCTAATCAAAGAATCGTCTTTCTCAAATTCAGTATCTGAGTTATCAGAGAAACAACTGGTGAAAGGAATATGAATTCGTTATTTTTTACGATGGAGTACGTTATTAAAAAATATTTTCATGGTATAGAACCTCGACAAAGACTTTTATCTATATAGTAGTTAATACTTTTACGAACACAATTTTATATTTTGTAATTATTTAATTTAATATTAATATTATTAATATTTAATTTAATATTAATATTATTTTTAGTTCCTCCTGACATTGAATCCTGGTTCCGCCACTGGACAGAAAAATCAATGAGCTCTACATGGTCAACTCAGAACTAAAAACATTCCGGTTTCTCAGTTGCTTGATGGGACTGTAGAAACGAATCAAGACATTTACATAGATAAACTAAAGAGAATCTTAATGAGTTCTCAAACGGTGACTTCTAGCGTTTTTTTTAGAAAGTATTATATTGCAAATGTGGAAGACTTCACTGGTTTATTCGACTTGATAATAGGAAGCCCGAAAGCAACACTAAACTAGGAATTACTAGAAACAACCCCGTAACATAGGCAAAACAAGCACCATCAATAAATTTATGAGCCCCGCCCCGTAATCTAGTGGACCAAACTAAGAAACAAAACAAGCCAAATTGGGCCACAGATAAAAAATAAAATAAAAAAGCCTAGACTCTATATCTACAACCAGCGCTTATCGTAAAGTTGGCTCTATTAAAAGACGTGACACCGCCGCCGTGCACCTAATCAGCACCACTAACAAGAATTCGACCACCCCTGCTCGCTTAAAGTGACTTCCAACAACAAAATCAAATTATCACCATTTGTAAAATTTGAATTTACCAAAAATACGCACTATCTAAAACCATGCAATCTACCATCATATTTAGATTTGAGAAAATTATATAACATCATATATGTTGGTTTCTTTTTTTGAAAACCATATATGTTCGTTTCTGATTGCGATCTATACTGTGAGCATCCATTTAGCCCTAGCCTTTGTATCCCCTTGATCCAAATCTCTTTTGACTAGTACAACTTAATACTATGAACTACCTACTAATTTCTAGACGAACTATGTTGCCAATAATACTCGTGTCCCAAATCTTTCTCATTAGGTAACATAGAACCAGGGGCGGAGCCAGCACTAGGCCAGGTAAGGCTAATGCCCCTCTTAGAATTTTGGGATAAAAGTATAGTCTATATATATATATATATCATAAACTCAATACAATACGTAGCATCCCTACATATACAACAATGACCAGATTTATTTACATATATTGTATGACTTATCAATCATGGTTTACAGCTATGATTAGTTGAGTTTCCCTAAGAAGCTATGCGCAACTAATAACGACAGATATGTGAAGAACAATAGGATTGACCAGTCTCCCAAGGAGACGAGGCGGTGGTTCTACGACGACATGGTGTAATGAGCTAAGTGTTAATTTATGTATTTTGATGATGGAGGATTCAAGGGAGGGAGGGATTTGATCATGAATACTATTTAATCAATGTAATTTAAAAATGAGAGCAGGCAGAGGGCATGTCTCTCCCACCCTTATATACATCTTGGCTCCCATTAAGTAGTTCTTGTGATTGATGACTCTTCAGTCATTTGGTGAGGGCTCTGGTCTTGGGGTTTCCTTTGTTTGCTCCGAGGGTTTCTCCCAGGAGCCTTCCAATGACTTTGGTTATTGCTGTTCAATATTGATGTCCACAACTATAAGGATTAGATGTGAGTATGGTGCTTGCAGCTTGCATGAAGAGTTGTTTCTCCCCAGAACACAATGTTAAGAAGTATGTTTAAAGATAGAGTAAAAAAAATTGCCCTACCTATGGTACATTAGTACATTAGTCTAGTAAGAACTAGCTTGTAATATATAATCCCCCATCAGAAAAAATTTCCGGCGCCTTTACATTACTTTACTTCTAACAATTTACAGTTGTTATCAAATTCCTAAAATTTGTCTTGTTTTTAATTGTTTAACTGGCTTTCAGTAATATTAGCTCAGCAAAACACAAACTTATCAGTTTATTAATGTGATGTCCTGTATAGCAACAAGCCCTTATCGGCTAGGTCAAGGGAACCATGCATCTTTTTTCGCAACAAAACCAAAACCCTATAACATTTCAGGTAATGCATGTTATATGACTAGGTGTGTGATCCCGCGCGTCACGCGCGGGTGGCAATGAAAGAAATCCGAAGAAGAAGAATTATGAAACTTTAGAACTGAAATTGATAGCAATGTGTGGTACATTCATGTGTTGTAATTTAAAGATACACAATGATCACAATATAATTAGTACCATATACAAATAGAATCCCTCATATGAATAACATAAGTCTCTTATATTTTCAAAATAAACATCGAAAATTGATTACATAACGGAATCTGCAAAAGAGGCATTTTCCATATCAAAAAAATACTGTTTGATTACATATTAAAAGGAACAAAAGCATCATCACTAAGAGCCATCTAAGTACCGAAAGAAGTTGCAAGACTATAGTGGTTCCACATAAAATAAATTGGTCTTCAACAAAAAACAACTTCTACTGATTATATACACAACATTCATCCACAAATATGCCTGCAAGTTTAATATATCTAATCAAGCACAATTTTTAGTAAGGTATAAACAATAAAGATAGAAATTATATGAGAAGAAAAGCACAATGGTTGTAGGACAAAAGCGACGATATTTTAGGACACAACAACTAGATATTAACAATTTAGAGAGTATACTTCTCCTTAGAGCCATAACAAAGCTGTGAACTACATGCTTGAGGATTATAATTTACATCATAATTAGAACAGGAACAGCTACAATGAAAGACATATTTTATTTTCTCCTGATTGTCTGAATACTCTAATAATTCCAAGTGACAGCTCATTTAATTTTATTTTCACTCCAAAACTTCGATTGTATTCATCTTTTGCTGTCCAAAGTGGATACACCTCAATTTTCACAATGCACCTAATCACTCTACCAATTTATAATATACTGGAAGCAAATGCATTGAGACTTATAATAAAATTGAGCTGAGATTGCCATTTTTCATTTTTTTAACAGTAAGTGTGATGAAATTGCATTGAGACTCGAAATATTATTGACCTGATTCACTTGATCATATCAACTTACCTAAGATTGATTGCTTCTTTGAATTTTTCGAAAATTGGAATCTCTTGTTGTCAAAATCTGGTCATTTATCTTCGAGTCAGCTCCTGATAAAATTTAAACACCAAACTGTAAGCCTAATCATATTAGATTATTAAGGATTCCAAACTAAGTTTTACTACAGAGGCAGTTGATAAATTGCATTCAATGTTCAAGGGAAATCGGAAAATTAAGCATATGTATCTTCAAAAATATCCCAACTATTTTAATAAGGGAACTCACATAATGGTATTAACACAAAAGAAAACAGGAATAAATTTTTACATTACTATCAAGAAAGATACTACATGAATCATCATGGTGTAGTAAAAAAAACTCCCATAGGATAATGGCAATTGTTAATCTATAGTCTAAACACACAATTGGGCATTTTCATTAAATTGGTGTTGATCAATTTTCTCTTTACATAGTCAGCATGAATAATTTTTGGAATTTAACATAATCTAAAAACCAATAGAAAATCGGTGTTGAAATCAATTTTCAAAATATATCTTCATGTATAGTATCATGTTCATGTAGTAAGAAAATTGACAAACTGAACCCAAAAATCCCAACTGACCATTAAGAAAGTTGTTTAAAGAAAATCAAGAGGATGTCAGCAAACAGGATAAGACAAATTTATAGTAAACCCAGATGCTAAAATGAATGAAAGAGTGAGAATTTGTACACGTAGGCCTTTATGATGGTGTTGCAGAATGCAGAGAGTTGAGTGATGCTTGCTTCGATATAGGAATTCGTTCAACTGAAAGTAAGAACCAAATGTAGGTTTATTGAGATGAGTATACAAAGGTTTGTATCACATACACAAACTACAATCTTAAGGTTTATTTTCAGTGGTGCTCCTTCCTCCAACTGGTTTCTTAATCTGGTATTGCTTTACTTCAACTTTTGCATACATACAAAAATAGTAGAAAACTTCTAAGCATATCATATAATACAACCTCACAATCGATCATCACAATATTCACAGTTAGTAAAGAACTATGAGAAATCAGAGAGAGAGAACCTCACAATGACTAAGATAGATCCCACGACGTCTTTGCAATTCCATTGAGATGTGTCAATGTCGACTCAATTCATTAGTTCAATCAACTACAGTGATCACAAATTGAAACCAAAACGAAGCCAAAATTAGACTACATTATCAAATCCTATAGACACACACATAGATCATAATTAGACTACCCTGATTCAAATATGTAAAAATAGATATAGTTCATATGCTACTATCAATGTAGATATTGCATGCTAAATGTATGATTGAATTTGGTCAAGTATGAATTTCATCCTTAAAATTTTCAGAAAATAAAAAACGGTGAAAACAAAAAGGAAATTAGTTTAGAATCCTTTCACGAAGTCCATAACTTAAATTAAATTGTGATGAAAAAAACTGAAAAACCTTTTATGTAGGAAGATCCAAGTCTTTGTCTCTATGATCACTATCCAAATATGTTGTGCACTAAAAAAATCATGAGGCAAGGAGGATACTCGTCTATCACCCTGAGACAGAGCTTGAAGCTTTGGAACTGAATCCATATCTGCAACATGTACAATTTAATTAGACACAACGAATAAAAAAAACTCGACATTTGTTGGGTGATCGAAATCATAACTTAGAGAGATAAAAAGAGAGAAGCCTTTGTAGAGACTATCCCCTGTAGAATCTGAAGAATCAACTGAAGGCGTACCAAAAATACCAGATCAAGATCTCGAACTTCAATTTCCACCGCCGGTGCACTGTAGGGTGAAATTGAATTCCTTTATAAACTATTAAGTACATAAACTAATTAGATACTTTAATTGGATGACACTTATATAAAAACCATATATCAGTATACAATTTTGGTAACTTAATAAGCTCTAAATATTGAGGGCATAAGAAGATCAATGCCAAAGAACTATATAACACTATCACATGTACGGACATTCAATTGCAACACATCACCCACTAAACAAATTGACCTAGTTTATGTATTAATTCTTCCATTTATTACCATCTAAGCATATATATCGAAAACTTTGTATAAAATAAGAAAAATTTCCCAATAATTGACTAAGATGTAGGCATTTCAAGTATGTTTGTAATGAACGGTACAATAAGCTTTTGGCAAATGACAAACTTGATAATGTAAATTAAATTTAATATCAAAAGACGGCTGACATATTTAAGGTGCCAGTAATCGGACATTCAAAATAGAGTGGATGTCATTATTACATGAGATTGCCCGAGCTTCTCAAATTTGACCAGCATCGATTAACAGACCAATAATCGGACATAACCCAAACATAATATGTCTAAGTCTGACCAGCATTATTACATGAGATTACCTGAGAGCTTCTCAAATCTACCCAGCATAGATTACCTGAGAGCTTCTATTGGTCAATCCAAAATCCACAGGGTAAAAACAAAAGTTTTAAGATTATGAGCAGCTCAATTATATTTTCTATAAATTGTCCAATGTTCCGACTTGACAACATGAAGGTACACCAAAGTCTCTGTTTATCCCTTTTTTTTAATGAAACCAAGTCCATTATATCTATGAGCGAACACATGGAATATAAGGATAACAGAAAGACGATAAGCTTATGCAAAAGTCAAAGACCTCCCACACTGATTGTTGAGTATGTTGGCATTGCTTGCTACTTTACTCTCTCTATTAATTTGAATACATTTCAGGTTATTAATTTATCATTTCTTATATCTGTATCCTAGAATATATGTTGGACAGTGGTTCTTCTTTCTCTTAAACTTGCAATACAATAAAGTAGACTCAAAAAGAAAAAGAAACGAAATAAAAGAGGCAGTGTACTAAGGAACCTGCAGATTGATAGAATTAAAGGCACGCAAGTGTCCCATAACATAGCATGAGTGAATAACCTGGACAAACCTTTGCAATAAATCATGATATCCGGACAAGTCATTAATTTAGAGTTAATTAGATTGGATTGCGAGAAGCAAGACTTACACTACCAAAGAGATCAACGTCACGATCAGACGGGGAACCAAAGAATTCAAATCAAATGTAGGAATCAAGGGGATTGAAGCTATATCAATCAAGGGGTCAACTAACCAGGATAAAATGTAAATCGTTAAAAAAAAGAGTGATGAGAAATTTGACTGACTCTCTAAAAGAGACTTTGAAAGCAAGGATATAACCAAGTTTTGATTTGCAGAGGTCTCTGCTACCCTTCTGGCAAACCCTTTGTTCAACCCTTGACCTTATGAGCTCAGGGTTGCCGATGCTATCTCCTAGAAGAGTCCTCAGCTCAGCATTGTGTCTGCAGCCGTTCTCTGGCACACAGTCCGTCCCAGTCAGCAGAGTCAATAACCATATGCATACATACAAAAGAAAAACAAAAGGAAAGTATGAACTGCCTTAGGAGTGTTCAATGTCATTATTTCAAAGCAATTCATGTCATTATAAAGTTATAAATTTATGCTAACGCTATCGATAATGTTAAAGTTGAATCTTTCAAAGTTTTTCATTGTACTTCACATTCATGATATATGAAAACTTCTAAATAACTAATCCAGCATAACACGACAAAACAAAAAAAAAACCACATCAGAGAATCACATATATTACTCAGTTACAGACATCTATCAATCAATCATCACATAAAGCAACATCTAAGAATCAAGCAAGACACATAATCGGTATACATAACAAAAATATACCACCGCCCCAACGATAATTAGATCATTAAGATGTAACTAACACACACTGGAGCCCCAATTGTTGGAAAGAGAGGTTTAAAACTGAATCCAACTACCCAAGTACCCAAATTGATCAGCACAAATATTAGTGAAACAAAAAAGACCATAGAATATGATTTTCTATGAGACCACAGCCACTCTCTTTACTTTTCTTTTTTCCTTGAAAACACTGCTAGACTGCTCCCAAGTGTTTACTATTTTCCATTACACTACATCTTCTTGTCTCTTTCCCTATTTCAAAAAAAGTTCCATACTTGATTACCTTGCAGAAAAAGTTGTAGAACACTGTATGTGGGGTCTTACTTAAATGGGCTCCTTCCTTCAAGTTTAGAGCTTTCAGTTATCTTCAAGCATTTAGATTCTCTCTGATCAAACAACAGCACCAATGTTGAGGAAATGGGTTTCTTTGGTTCTAATCTTTATGATTCTTTCTGGTGACTCTTCATCAGTTTCAACTGCTCCTTCTCCACCTGCAAGTAGAGTTTCAATTCCATTTTTATATATCTTAAACACATTTCTTGCTCCATTTAACGTTTCAATCACTGATGACTGATCTATTGTGTTTTCATGTAAATAGGTAGAGATTGTAATTGAGATTTGTCTCCAATATGGTGTACAGAGAGGCACAAAACAACGCCGTACTTACACGCTGGTGATAAAGCTGTTGAAATCAGAGACACACTCCTGCACAGTCTCTTTACCGTTCGCAATTTGAAATCCAACTGGGAAGAGTGTGGTACCTGCATAATATTGAAAAGAAGGGACCAATTCAAAACAGTAAGATCTTACAAAATCAGTCATATAACAATTCCAGAATCTGACTATCTCACAGGCTAGAATAAAACAACCTCACAACAGCAAGAAATCCGCACTTATAAATCATAGGCTAAGGATGCAAAAATTACGATATTCTAATCGGCCCTCCCTGATTTAATCAAACTCACATGCTAAGGATTCAAAAAATTAATTGTCAATATATGGACCAATTCAGTTCCGATTGCAATCTTACCGTTCGCGATTCTTAAAACCCTCTCTCTCTCTCTCTCTCTCTCTCTCTCTCTCTCTCTCTCTCTCTCTCTCTCTCTCTCTCTCTCTCTCGATCGATCGATCGATCGATCGATCGAATTTCTTAAATTTTACATGACACTCTACTGATATTCACAATCGGAAGATAAAAAATCCATAGGGCAATGTGTCCATTCATGTCTTTTTTCCACAACAAAAACTACAAACACAACAGAGAGGAGCAAGAAAACCACCTCATTTTGTTGAACACCAAAATCATTAATTAAGATTTGTATCTTGAAAAAGAAAAAATCTATCAAAACCTATAAACCCACGTGAGCACTACTCTATATGTATATATTTTTCTAAACTTTTGTACGCACATATCATCTCTGTATATATATATATATATATATCTTAGCTTCCGTACCTCACATCATCACCATCTCATTTAGTATTTTTTTTTTTACAGTAAAAACTACAAACATAACAGAGAGGAAGAAGAAGAAAACCAAGAATTGGTAACTTGAAGGAGCAAACAACTTTTGTTAAAAATGTAATAGCTTTACGATACACTTATCACCTCCCTCCATTCACATAAAGCTTAAAAAAAACAAAGAATTACAGTACTCCATATATATACATATATATATATATATATAAAAGCTTCCGTACACACACATAATCACCATCTCCATATATATATAAAACCCATTTCAACAAAAAAAGGATGGATGTAATACTGCAATAGCCATATATATACGTAATCGCCATAGCCAAAACAACTGTATATCCATTTGCTTATTGCAGTATTGTACATAAAACACCATAAATGAGTTTTATATATATATATATCCATATCCTGCAGTGTTGCACATAAAACAGCTATATATCCATTTGCTTATCTTACCTTTGCTTATTGTAGCTATAAAACATCTCATATCCTTTTTCTTTTCTAAAATTACCAAAAGAGCAGTTTGCAACGTACAGGAAAGTGAACGATACATATGAGCTCCCAGTCTATAACGGTTTGACCTTGTTTACGGCCAGAAATTATGCAAGGTTATGGTGTGGATCATAGTGAGTGCTTGATCTGGCTTCAGCATTGTTCATCCAAGGGTGATTGAAAATAATAATTTATCCTCCAAAAATGCAGGCTATAGAAAACAATCAGTGCACATTAGTAATTGAGACTGAGAATTATTTTACTGAAGCACAGTGGTCTTCCTGTTTTTCATTCCAATAGAGTAAAATATCTACTTTTACTAATCCATATCTATTTGCTAATTATATTACCATTCTTTATGCAACAAACTTAACAAACCAAGAACCTCAAATTTGATTGCAAAAAATACATTATGTATAGTAAATAATAAGAAATTGTATTACCATATCGAATTCAACCAGCTGTAAAGTTACCCACCTCAAATTTGAGTTCCTGACCCTTGATTTTGAGCTCTTCCTCGTTCAACTCTAAGGACTCGTCTTTCTTCTTATTGACAGCTCCTTTATCATCTCTTTTCAAACCTTCCAGGCTCAGTTTCTTCTCTGTTTTCTGCAATACAAAATTCAGGATCTAGATAGATTAGTCCAAAGTGAGAAAAAAAAATCACTTATATATTAAATTGATGTCTTGAACCTGCAACTACGAATTATATATAAAAGTGCACATAGAGTCCAAACAAAAATCGAATTTGAAAGCCCAAATTTCTTACTCAATGTGCCAATCAAAGATCTGTAATACCCATCAACTATAATATATATGAGGAAATTTTTATCTAGCATGTCTAATACTACCCAGAACCTCTATATTCAATAAACCTAGGCAGTAAAAACACTGAAAAATCAAAGTATGCACCACACACTGACGATTTTGATATTTCACCTATTTGAACATAATCAAATGTGAACTGGGTAAGGAGTGACCCCAATGCGACAGATCATTCATAAGTAAACTGAGTAAGGAGTGACTCCAATGACAGTGCAAAAAAAAAACGCAGAAAAGCATTAGCAGCAGAACTTGAACTTCAGAAATTCATAAGTAAATCTAGAAAAATCCTTTTTTTATGAATCAAAGATCTAAAAGATCTGTAACATATCTTCTACGAATTCAATTATTTAGTTGTAATATATATAACCTTGCATAATTAATGAACCAACTTTTTAGAAAGGAATTCAATTAATTTGAAGAAAAAAATAGCAGAGTTAATCCATCAATGCAAGCTAAATAATGAAGTAATATAATGATTGATACCACATTAATCAGCATCAGTACCGAAAAAAATTGATATGAAATAATCTCTCACAATTTTTCAATGCTTTCCAACATTCTATAAACTCAACAACTCTACGCAAAACATAAAGATATTAACAAAACTTGACACCACATGTTACATCCTCATTGTACACTAAAATTTCAATCGATAAGTCATGATTACTACATGTCCACATAAAAGTATATAACTTGCATGTTGCATATCCATTGAGAAAAGTGGTGGTGCCATTAGATATCACATTGTCCTGCCCGTTGGTTACTTTATGTGGTCCATTCAAGATCGACTATGCTAGCAATCGATGTTTGAGCCTATCTATGTTTTGATTAACAGATTCCTGGAAAAATTAACAATTATTTCATGATTCAATATATTATCTTGGAAGTTGTAATAAAAATTGTATAGTAAAAATAGAATTTGCAACAAAGAATTATCAAGAGATGACGTTTTAGCACAAACCTTCGGCAGGGTATGACCAATCTCTTGAAAATGTCTGATGGCTTCTCTGATGCACACTTGTACACCACATGCATCATCACTTACAGACTGATACATTTCAGAATTGCATTTCTCCAGTGCCTCACTGAGCTATCATCAGAACTACTTATTCGACGATGGACATGCTAAAAAAAGTTGTTGCGTATAACTGTGCCCACTGGTTCCTTTAGATGCTTCAAGAAATCATGCATGAGTTAATGAGGAAAAAGTAAAGTAAATTACTCTCATTAAACCAAAAATTGATCATATGGAGAAAGTTAATGTCTATATTTTATCATTCAATCAAACACAATGAGATAGAATCACCTAAATTAGAGCTTATAGCTCCTCAGATAGTATTAAAATTCATTTTGTATGAATAACTGAAATGATTGTTCAAAACATGATTTTTCAGCGAAACAATAATAGCAACAATATAATCAGAACGAAGGCCAATATGCCCGAATATAGCAACCTTACTTAACAACTCATCAAATACATATATAAGCGGAGAGAAAAAGGACTAAAGACAACACCTGGTCCACCATTTGACTCGAACACTACCCATTAGCTCTCCCATCTTCCTGTGATCTACTGTCTCAGCTGAACCTCTCGAGTCTCTTCCTCCATCTCCCCACAGTGTAATACCTTCAAGTCACTGCCAGAGCACCCCTCGATTGCCTCTGAAAGTTTATCAAAATGAAAACCAGGTTCTTCTCTTCAGTTAGAAATATACTTAAAATCTTCTTCCAATTTTCAACATCAGGTAAATCAACATATATCCTACAAAGAAACCAAACACAATAGATTCATTATATGCGTCAAAATTGTGTCCAAACTGTAAAGCTCATTTTTTTCTCAAACGTAAGCTTATTATGGGCATTGTCCTTAAATAAGTGGAATAGCTTTACAGGTCTCTCTCTACTTTAAGCTTAACTAAGGTTGATTCCTCTAAGGTCTTTGTATTGAAATACAATTTGGGCAGAGTCACTGGACAATCATTCAAGGGGTTCTATCCTTAATTAGCTAATATTTAACTTAGTCTCCCCAGTCAAACACAGCCAGTGACCCAGAACAATAAGACTATTGTGCAATAAATATACAATAAGACAATCTGTGAGTGGTTCGCAGAGAGAGCATGGTTTAGGGGATTCCTCAAATTGAAACACACTCATCCATCAAAATGAAGGTTTGACATAACCCATTATCAAAAACAATACTCAGTTCTTAAAGCTTGAAACTTTAGTAGAGTTTGGGCTCACCAACCTGAGGAAAGCTTCACTGCCGCAACATACATGTGGCCCAGAAACGTAAATAGCAAAAGTGAATCAGAAGTCTACTAAAGTCTGAAGCTTTTGATGTTGAGGTGTGGCAAAAAGCAATAGTGAGCCGAAGTCGCGAGGTCAACTCCAGAGCTAGACACAGAAGCTCTATCAGAGCTGGATCTAAGGGGGTGATGTAGCTCGGCGGCGAACTTCCCAGTGATGAAGTCAGATTAATGGAAGATGAGAGCAGATGATAAAAATGAAGATAAGGTGAAGAGCCTATCCAGAATAGGAAGATCGGAAGACTCGATCGAGATGCAAGAGCACGATGCAGGGATCAGTTGAGCAGATTTTCGGGTGATGAAAGAGACAGAATCAGATCGGTTGCGAGATGAGAATATGGGGGTGAAGAATGTTGATCGAAGAAGATTATGGTGATGAGAGAGAGAGCCAGATCGGATTCTAGCCCTTATCAAAAACAGTAGCCGGCACGCTCCAACCGTGGGAGCACTGTTCATACTGTTCATTGTTATGAACAGGAAAACCCAGTTTTGTTATATAGTAAATTATAACCTAGCTATTCAGTCAAAGAATCCTCCTTACAACTTGGAGTTGGACGTTCAACAAAAACCAAGTATCCCCCATTCTCGGTTATCACCAAGAACGAATCATTTTCTGTTTTTACCCATTTTGTTCTGATAATTTCAGTATCCACTTTCCATGCTATGCAAGATGTAAATTACCTAAGAAACTTATGGAGAGCTCCAACAAAGTTGAAGTATACGTGAATTAAGTTGGTGCGGTTTGAAGCGTAATCCGTAATTATCTCATTTGTTGCAGTGTGCTAAAAATACAAACCATAACCGTTTTATATTTTCGGTGCACCTACATTTTGGTGCACCACATCTTCGGTGTTGAGCGATACGGTTTCGGTATTTAACTCATTTAATAATTAAAAAAATGAGTATAGCGTCTTTTATATTTATTTTCTAAACCCTAGAACTGTGAAGAAAATGGTGTCCAAAGGGTTTAATAGTTCTGATATTTATATACTATTTAATATTTTTGATCAGGTTTGTCCTATTCTCACTTTCAAATATATAAAAAATTATTAAAATTAAATTAGATAGAGGTAGATCTCTATTAAATATATCAATGAAATATAAACATAATAAAAAGTTACATTATATATATAATTAATGCGGTGCGGTGTACGGGCTGTTTGGTTGCTCACCCCGTTAATTCGGTAGTGGTGCAGTTCGTCAGTGAATTTACAAACACATTAGTCGGTGCGGTTTTCGTTTTACTTTTTCGAATCGGTGTAGTGTAATTCCCACTTGTAAAACAGTTTTTGCCTAACCCTACGACAAAGCAAAAAACCAAGTTGTTGAAGTATCAGAGTAAGGGGTTAGTGGTAATTAACCGAGGATCTAGTACAACAATTCAAACACTCCTAAAAAGAGGCAGATTTCCTTTGGCCTAACAATTACTATTTTTAGTATACCTTACATTCCCATGAATGGTGTGTGTGTGTGTGTGTGTGTATATATATATATATATAAATAGCACCTTACACTAAGGTATACCTTTTTTTGGACATTTTCAGGTATAGGGCATTACACTAACTTTTCGATCATATTTTATCATCTCCACCGTTCAGATCTTAGGTCCTAATGTGTAGATCAAGCCTGTAAATTTTCAGCTAAATTGGTGATCGTTAAAGTATTCAAAACTACAATTGAAGTTTATAAGTATGAATGGTTCATGTTTGACAGATTTGGTCCATCCCTTAATTTAACGTAGTTCGATACTGTAACAACCACCATTTTGGCTGAAAATTTACATGAATGATCTACTCATATAGACCTAATAATTAGACGGTGGAGATGTTAAAATATGATCGAAAAGTTTATATAATGTTCTATACCTGAAAATGACCAAAAATAAATATATCTTAGTAGAAGACCCTCTCTATATATATATTTATATATTGAAGTCACATAGTACGTAAGTGGTTGGTGGTAATTAACCGGGGATCTAGTACAGCAATTCAAACACTCCTAAAAAGAGGCAGATTTCCTTTGGTATATATACACACACACCGTTCATGGGAATGTAAGGTATGGTATACTAAAAATAGCAATTGTTAGGCCAAAGAAATCTGCCTCTTTTTAGGAGTGTAAGGTATACATTCTCATGAAGTGTATGTATGTATGTGTGTATGTATGTGTGTATGTGTGTATGTATGTATGTATGTATGTATGTATGTATGTATGAGATTCTAACCAGAGCGGAGCTCCGCTTTGAAAAAACGGAACGCAGTTCTGATTTCTACAAAATTGAAAAAATTATTCGATTATTGAAACAAATCATTCTTTAGATTATCACTAGAGAATCACGCTTACAAAAAATCATCCCAATCGGAAATGATTTAGCTATTTGATCATCACATTCATCTTTTGATGAATACAATTCATCCGATATAGCCAAAAAGTTTGATGTAGCAATCAAATGGTCAAATCAAATCATCTCAGATTGAGTTAATTTTTGTAAGGATGATCACCTAATAGTAATCTAAAGACTGAGTGGTTTCATTCGTCGAGCAATCTTATCAATCTTGTGAAAATCGAAACTTCGCTTTGGATAGGGACTATATATATACATGTATATAGTCCCTATCCAAAGCGAAGCTCCGCTTTGAAAAAACGGAGCGAAATTCCAATTTCTAAAAGATTGAAAAAATTATTCGATCATGAAAACCAATCATCCTTTAGATTATCACTAGAGGATCACGCTTGCAAAAAATCAGCTCCATCGGAGATGATTTAGCTATTTGATCATCACTTTCAATTTTTGATGAAGACAGTTTATCCGATATAACTTAAAAGTTTGATGTAGTAATCAAATAGTCAAATCATCTGCGATTGTGTTAATTTTTTGTATGCATGATCGTCTAATAGTGATCTAAAAAGTGAGTGGTTTCAATCATCGAGCAACTTTATTAATCTTGTGAAAATTGAAACTTCGCTCTCTCTTTTCAAACCAGATTGAGCTGAAATGGTCAAAACATCTTCGATTGAGCTGAAATTTCGCAGGCACGATCCTTGTATTTGTATCTAAAAGATGATTTAGTTCAATTATCGAATCACGTTATCGATTTTATGTAAAATACAACTTCACATAAAAATGTCGGTGAGAGATTTTGCACTTGATTGAAACTATATATATATATATTTATTTATTTATATATATATATATAAATGTAACACAATGACTGCTGCGTAGCTCACATTATTATAACTTAACTTTTGTGTCCCCTCCCCCCTATTCTTGAGTTTGGCTGAGCAAAATGGCCGAGACGGTACCATCGGACGCTGATGCGGAGAGGCGGCAGAAGCAGATCGATAACTGGCTTCCCATCACTTCTGCTAGGAATGCCAAATGGTGGTACTCGGCTTTCCACAATGTCACTGCCATGGTCGGTGCAGGTGTCCTTAGTCTTCCTTATGCCCTTTCACAGCTTGGATGGTATATACTTATCCATGCATCCTCTTTGTTTCAATTCTTAGATTTTTATTCATATATTGATCGAGATTTTTATCATAAATAATGGCTTTCTGTATGAGATTTTTGATCTATGTTATACATGCATGTTGGTTCTAGTACCATATATATAGACTATCATTCCTGATCTATAAACTTTTATTGGTTGTCATCAGTCCATCACTACCATGTAGACAATATATGTTTCGCACCTCGATATATTATGTGTTTTCCATCTCTGTTGTTTCAAAAGAGAACTCAGATTCGTAAGATCTGACTCTATCACTAAATATTGTGAACTAACTACATTTCTATTCTTTTTAGGGGTCCTGGTGTGATCATCCTAATCTTGTCATGGATCATAACCCTATACACACTATGGCAAATGGTTGAGATGCATGAAATGGTGCCTGGCAAGCGGTTCGATAGGTATCACGAACTGGGTCAGCATGCCTTTGGGGAGAAGCTAGGGCTGTGGATCGTTGTGCCCCAACAGGTGGTTGTTGAAGTTGGTGTCTGCATAGTCTATATGGTGACAGGAGGAAAATCGTTGAAGAAAATGCATGAAGTGCTTTGTACTACCTGCCAACCGATCAGGACTTCATACTGGATTATGATTTTCGCTTCTTGTCACTTCGTTATCTCCCATCTCCCCAACTTCAACGCCATATCTGGTATCTCACTCGCCGCTGCCATCATGTCCTTGAGGTACTAATCAAACTGATCATACATATGCTTCTTTCAGCACGAATATAATGGTAGCTAGCATTGATCCTTGGCACTTGTTTGTTTGTAGCTACTCGACTATTGCATGGGCAGCTTCAATACACAAAGGGGTTGCTGAAAATGTAGACTACAGCTACCTAGCAAAAACTAGTGATGGAAAAGTGTTCAACTTCTTTAGTGCGTTGGGTGAGGTAGCATTTGCCTATGCCGGTCACAATGTGGTGCTGGAGATTCAAGCAACCATTCCTTCTACACCGGAGAAACCTTCCAAGGGTCCAATGTGGAAAGGAGTGGTTGTGGCATACACCATTGTGGCTATATGCTACTTCCCTGTTGCTATTATTGGATTCTATTGCTTTGGTAACACTGTTGAAGACAACATCCTCATTACGCTAAATAAACCTGCTTGGCTCATTGCAGCTGCCAACTTGTTTGTTGTGGTTCATGTGATTGGTAGCTATCAGATATATGCTATGGCAGTGTTTGATATGCTAGAAACGTTTCTCGTCAAGAGAATGAATTTCACACCGAGTTTCCTTCTTCGCGTTGTTACTCGAACTACATTTGTTGGTATGTCAACTAGACTTTGTTACTCTATTTTTTCATTGACTTCTGATATTTGTAGTTTATTGTTTTTGCTTTGACAATCATCTGTATTCTTACATTGGCAGCATTCAGTATGTTCATCGGGATCGCCCTTCCTTTCTTCGGTGGTCTTCTCTCATTCTTTGGGGGATTTGCTTTCGCGCCGACAACATATTTTGTAAGCAAAATAGAGAAGCTAGCCTTTGCTTCGTTGCTCTTTTATGCTGTCCGTATGCAGCTAAGTTTAAATGACCAGAAACTAACTTGTTATTGATCTTGCTCTGTTAAGCTTCCCTGTATCATGTGGCTTGCTATCTACAAACCAAGACGATTGAGTTTATCTTGGTGGGCAAACTGGGTAAGTTTTATTTATCATGCCTCAGTAAATTTTCCTTATTCTTTGTGCTTCATACTTGGCTCACCTATACTCCTCATTTGCGCAAACATGTCAGACGTGCATTGTTCTTGGGGTCACTCTGATGATTCTAGCTCCCATTGGTGCTCTAAGAAACATCATCCTCAAGGCCAAAACCTACGAGTTCTTCTCTTAGACGACAACAGAAGACAATTAGCTATTGTCCATTGATGTTGGATTTGGTGGCAACCTCTACACTATCCTTATTTTGTTGATGGTGGAAGAGCGATTGTCTGTATTTCAGAATAAGCCAGCTGTCATTTCAAGATGCATAATGCTCATGCTTCATGCAACTAACTGTATCCTTCAGCAGTCACTAATTCTAGAACTTGAGTAAGGAGTTATTCATTAGTGTCCTGCTACCAGACTCGAGAAGAGTAGATGATAACTACTTGAAAATCAAATAAAGTTTTGGTAGAGCCATTTCTATATCCAGTGAAATGACAAAGTATCTCCAACAACTGAGATATCAGTATTCAATGGCAGATATCACGGCCACATCAAGACCTATACTGACTAGCTTTTGGAAATCCAAATGACCATGCCACTTCTAATATGACACTACATGCCTAACAATTCTCTTGCAGAAGCAGCTGCACTCCACTTACTAGTAGGGAGCAGCTACACACATAGCTTAGGAGCAAGTATTGCACTGAACACGTACAACCAAGTATATAACAAACAACAATAAACACAAACAAAGAGAGATTTATTTTATCTGAATATTGATTCAATGACTAATGATCATAGTAGCAGTCAAAGCTAAAATCAGTGTATTGTAGGAATGATGTGGTGAAAAAATGAGGAGATGAGCAAGTGTAATCCCTAGTAAGTAACCTTCATTCTATTCTGACTATAGTGCGGTTCATGTATGTAAACCTGCAAATCTCATCAAAGAAATCATCTGTGCTGCTATGACTGCTCTTCATCTGAAGAACCTTGATCGCCATACTCTTGAGATTCTTCCCATACTTCAACAAGGATTCAAGAGTGTTCATTTTCTGCTCAGCATTCAGTGGCGATCGCACTGTAATGACCACTTCCTCCAGACATGGAATTACGAATCCGGAATCAACCTGACAAAAGAAGAGACAAAAACTTGTCCAGTCCTTGATAATTGCCTTGGAATTGAAAATTTACAATTACCAAATAGTATCTACTCACATTTCTCAGACTGTTCTTTTGACAAAGAGCAGCAAACATGGCTCCATGGATGTCAAACTTTTGCAACTTGGGATGGTTATTGAAAAATTCAACAAAATCAATTTCTGGAAAGGGCTGAAGAGTTTCAAAATCGCCTGTAAATTCAACCTTCATATACAGGTGCTTCACTTCGCTTGCACATTGCAGCATACTACTTATTGCACCCCAACACCATTGAACGCCTCTCATGGATAAGGATTCCAGAGCCACAAGTCTTTCAAAATCAAGCATGTAGACTCTCCCTGAAGACCCCATATCAGAAAACACAAATGAGCCCCTATTATAGTTCAAAGCATCACGGAACTTTCACTTGGACAAAATAAAAGACAAAAGAACAAGCAATATGCACTCAATGTATTTAGTTTGATATTTCAAGTCTTGAAAGGTGAATGTTACCTGCATTATTGGAAATCGAAAGAATCCTCAAGTGTTTCGTCTTTTGGACCTGGATCCAAGTACAACCTTGAACCTCAAGGACTTCAATTTTCGGGCAGTTCATGGAAAACGAGCAGTTTCCCAAGCCATAGAAGTCTAGCTTACAGTGCTCCAGATGTGGCAAGTCAATTGAAACAGAAACAACACCTTCGCAACCAAGCAGCACCAGTTTTGTCAGATTAGGACAGGCCTGTAGCACAGTTGACAATGCAGGATCCTCCATCCTTGCACCAACAATTTCAAGGTTGTTGAGTTTTTCGAAGACATCCCATTTCGGGGAACGGGTCATTAACACTCCCCAGAGTTGTAAAGACTCCAAATTCCTTGCAGCCGCTAAACAATCCATTTTTGAAGGGCGTTCCCTGAATACCTCTTGCTCAGCAAGATTGTCCATTCGAAGCTCAAGATATCTTAGAGAAGGGCCTATCAGTGGCATCCACGAAGCAAGACCAGCACCTGAAAAGGGGCTATACACAACAAGACTTTCCAATCTCTCCATCGCAGAAACCATCCTCAGTACAACATCATCAGGAGTTTCACTGCCTCTGAGATTGTCGAAAGCATTCCTGGGAAAGACCAGGCTCCTTATATAAGGTAGCGAATCTTTCCATCGCTTAGATACACAATTACAACGTGCCACCTCTGTGGCGTTATTCATATACGACAATATGTATTGAACAATTGCATCTGGTAGAGAGTCCATTCTGTGATAACCAACAATCAAACATGGAAAGCAGTCATTAGCAAGATAAGTAAAAACCAACATTAAGGATTTCAATTCACTAATATATAAAGCTATGATAACTATGTCTAAACGAAATGGAGTACCGAATCAATATCAACAAATCCCAGTCAAACCCGAGTAGTAGTATCAAAAGTTACACACACATCCTTGAATTCAAGATACGTTTAATTATATATCAATTGCATCTGAGTTCATGTTAGAAACGAAAGAAAGTTCAAACAAACTGGGAGGATATTATAACATGGGTCATGTTTGAGATTCAAATTGGGAGAACCCAGAGAAGGGTACGAGGGTTTATAGCAATTGGGCATAAACCCAGATGAGAAAGCAACCAAACTACCAATATCAGAAGCAAATCTGTGAGAATCGTAAAGAACAGATTAATGAAGAGCTTACATTGTGAAAAAGAAGATGAAAAAGAATTTGAAATGAAAATTTTGAATTGTGGGGATTGGATCTGAGGCTCTCTAAAATCCAAGGGAAGCCTTACTAGCTAGGCTGTTTGGTATTTCTCAACAAACTATATATAAGCCAACAACCAGTAGAGAGAGTAGAGAGAGGGACCTTTTTTAGGGAGGCGCGCTTAGACCACTAACTGAGGGTTTGGGAGGGTCATTTCAAATTTCAAAATTGCTTTTCGGTTGTCTTGCTCTGATTTGATTTCAAATCATTTTAAACTTCAAAATTCACATCTGTGAACATTTCACGGAGCCCAACATGACGAGAGAAGAGCCCAGCATATGCCTTGGGCCAAATCCAAAGCCCTAATTGTGCCCACACAAACTGAGGCCTCACAGCCCTCACTCCAGCACTCTCGCTGAAAGAAGGGTGGTGCAATGTCTCCCATATTTAAGGGAACTGATTTTTGCACTCCCATATTTCCGGCATTCCTCTTGTGCCTTATTTTACTAAATCACCCCTATAATGAGAGGGTGGGGACAAATGAGTATAGGGGTGTTTTGATAAAAGAGAGCACACGAAGAGTGCATAGTAAATGTAAGAGTGCGAAACTCGGCACCATAAATTAAAATAGAACCGTTGTTGAAAGAGGCACCCTTTTTTTTACGAATTGCACACTTTTTCTTCATCTTTTTATGCAAAAGTGTACTCAAAATATATACAAAAAGGGGTGTGGTTTGAAAAAAAAATTATTTATAAATGGTCACTCAAGTTTCAGTGTTTCTAAACTTCAGTCACAAAAGTTTCAGAAATATAACTTTGATCACTGAACTATAACACCAACATTCAATTAACTATGACAATATTTTAAATTGGTCATTGTTCTATGTTCAGTCGTTAAATCCAAGTTAATATCATTAAGTACAAAAGATATTTTGGGCAAACAAGATATTTTGACGCTCTTCTCTTCATGATAGCTATGAGTGGCTTTAAGAAATCAGTAGAGGGCAGAATAAAAAATTAGTTTAGTGCACCAAATACCTTGAAAAATGACGAAGTTCATTTGGATTTGACTTCTTAAAATATGATAGTGACCAATTTGAAAGGTTGTCAAAGTTCAATGACCAATTTGAATGTTGTTGTCATAGTTCAGTGACCAAATTTATATTTTCAAAACTTTAGTGGTCAAAGTCTAGAAACACCAAAATTTGAGGGACAATTTGTGATATTTGGCCTTGAAGAGTAAGGAGTGTCAATTTCAACCCCCCTCCCCGGTTGAAATAGTCACCAATATATGACTAGATCGACAAATGTAAGGGGTGCTTTTGAATTAAGAAGAGATTAGGCTTAGTTAATGAAGTGATAACTATTGGTGTCAAATTTGGTCACTAAGAACTTGAGGGACTTTCAGACCTCAAGGCCACTTAGCGATGTAGGATCAATAACTCAACTAATGGGCCTGGACTTATGCGATTAGGGCTCAGCTTAATATCCATTTATCTAGAAAATATCTTCAAATATCTAGAATGGTGTAGAAGCCTCTGGAACATTCGGAGGATGGTGTGACAATCCTAGCGAATGGTGGAAAGCTTAGGGGATTATCAGAATCCTTGAGGGAATATGAAAGATTTGTACGGAACCTAGAAGGATTGCACCAAACACTACGAGAAAAACTCTCTTAGACGACGAAACAGTAAAAGTTTCGTCATCTAAGTAGAATTTAGACAACGCTAATAAATTGTGTCGTCTTAAGAATTTTTTCGTCGTCTAAGTGACACTTAGACGACGGAAAAGAGTCTTTGTCGTCCAAGTTAGAAATCAGACGATGCACCGACACGCCGTCGTCTATCTGACCACTTAGACGACGCAGCATCGATGTGTCATCTCATTCATCACTTAAACGACGAAAACTACGCGCAATCCATCGTCTAAGTGACTATCTTAGACGACGCATCGACGCTGTGTCGTCTAAGTATCCATTTAGACGAAAAATACTCATTTATGTCGTCTAAGTGATGCATTATATATTGTGCCAGACTCTTTTCATCTTCGCTCGCTCGTCTCATTTTCATTCTCATATCATTCTCTCTCGATCAGACTCTCCTCACATGTATAACTAGCACTATACATATATATATATATCTCCGGCTCCGACCATCCATTCGTCATATATCAGAGAAGGCTAGGTATGTACGTAGTTAATTTCCGACAATCTTAACGTACGTTTATATATATAATTAATTGTACGTTTGATTGATTGCATTGTTAGTACGTCTAATATTTATAATTAAGTTAGGTAATTGATTAATATATATATATTAGTTAATTAATTAACTAGTATATATGCATGGATTTTTAAAATTTTGGTTAATATTTAGTTAAAACGTACATGCATGTTAGATATATTAAAGTAATTGGTGTATAGTATATTCACCATTAATCAATAAAGATAATTAATAAATATTGTAATTAATTATACGTTAATAATTAAGGTAGTTGAAAATTTGTATATATAATAGTTTAATAATTACTTGAAAATATGTATATATAATAGTTGGCTAATATGATAATTATAAAATTTCGTAGATGTATAGACAAGAGTTGGATAAAGTTGTGGAATAGAAGTGATGTTCGATATATGGATGGAATCAGAGAATTTATGAATTTTGCAATAGAACATGGTCAGGGAAAGAAGCGTTTTAGGTGTCCGTGCAAAAAAATGTCTTAACTATCAGTATGTTGAGGTTAATGTTATGATGCAACACCTGTACGAAAATGGTATGATGTGGAGTTACACTACGTGGAGCGAGCATGGTGAAGCAGTAGACTTCGGGTGAGGGTACAGTTACCATGGTGCCTCATCCAGCAGTAGTGGTGCCGGCCCCCCTACTTGGAACCCAACTGCGGATTTGGTCCATGATGCGTTTCCGGGATTTAGTCATGGTGGACACCAACATCAAGAGGGAGGTTACAATACCACTCATGGGCATGATGACACATTCTCCACTGCTAGCTTGGCCACTAATACTAGTGAGATGGATAAGTACAACAGGATGCTACTTGAAGACCAGACCCCGGTGTACCCTGAATGTCGAGAGAATGTGTTGCAATGCGTGATGTAGCAAATGTAGATAAAAGTGAAGAACAAAACTGTGATGACCCGGACCAAAATTAGCAGTGGAATCAGCTTGATTGATGAGCTTGCACGTAGTCGCAGAGTTGCGACAGTCGTTTTAATCGCCGAAGCTTCTTAACGACTAAATTATTGGCCGAGAATTGGAGCTGGATCTCTTCTCGAGAGTCGTTCTACGTGTGATTATGAGTTCATGGGCTGTTCCGGATTGTTTTTTGGACAACCGAGGAATTAATTATGAATATTTGAAGTTTCGACGGAAACGGATTATAATGGCGAGCTACTTAACGACTAAATTACCGGTCAAGAATTTGGTTTCGGCTTCTCCACGGAAGTTGTTCAGAATTTAATTTTGAGTTTGTGGGAACTTCCGAAGCATGATTTTGAGTTACGGAGTTTAAGTTGTGAATATTTCCGATTATTGATTGTTTAGTCGATTTAAATGTGTGTTGATTCAAGGGTTGAATTTTTATCCGTTTGACCGATGTGTTTGACTTTGGGTGATTATTTAAGAGTATGTCGAGACGAGTTTGTAGCCGCGAGAATTATCGAAATCGGAATTACGACGAGAAAGTTACGGGTATTTGAAGTTTGCCGAAATAGATAATTATGAGGTTTCCTTTTTGGGAAAGTATAAATAGTGGGCTTACTATTTTGGGAAGGTCAAAGTTGGTCATTAATATAGTTGACCGAGTTGACTGAGTCAACTCGGTGGTGCGAATGGCGACGGGAGGAACCACGGCCTCGCCGGCGGCGAGCTCCGTTCGGCCACCTCCATGCTCGACACCGGTCTCATTCGGTTCGTCCCTATGCCCCGATCCCATTTCCGGCCTCTGTCCACGGCGAGGCTCACCGGAGAGAAATTTCTGGCTTGAAAATGAAGATTTTTGGGTTGATTCGGGTTTGGAGATTTCGGCCGAATTGAACTTCAAGAGGTACTGGGTTTTGTAGCCCTCTTCAATGTGATTCTAACCATATAAACATGGTGTTCTAATTCGATTTGTAGATGGAGAATTTTGGGTTTGAATTTTGTGTTCTAATTCGGTTTTGCTTGAAATTGGATGTGTTAGAGTGAGAATTGGACTTCGGTGCAGTTGACAAAGTTGCTCAGTGCATGATTTTGAGTGGAATAGGTGCAGCTCCGCCTTGAATTTCTCCGTCCGGCAGCGGCGCCGCCGTGGACGGCGGTCAACGGTCAGCAGGTTTGACTTTTTGGACTTTCGACAAGTTGCATGTCATTTGACTCGAAATCGCGCCCCGATCGCAGTGGGGAGGTTCGTTTTTCGATTTGGGCATCCGAAATTAAAGCGAGGTATTGAGGTGTTATATACGGATTTTCGACAGTTCGTCGACATTGAGTTATGTGTTTCTGAGAACGGTGGTTTCTCGTGATTTGTCTTGTATTGTCGAGATATGATTTTGAGATATGGATTTTATGAATATTCAGGTGTTCGTGATCGTTCTTTTGGCAAGGAACTTTCCGCCAGATCACGGGTTAACGCGATACGCGTTACGCCAGACTGTGAGTGGACAGTTTATTTTCACGGAATTATTGCGAGTCCTTTATATACGTTTTACGAACTTGAGCATGCAGCATGATTATGGTTTTACGAGCATGAGATTTCATACGAGATTATGTTTATTATGAGCATGTGTTTTACGATTATACGGTTATACTTATACGAATATACGTATACGAGTATACATACACTTATATGTTGTTTCATGCATTTGCATCGAACTGTTTATGATTTGGTTTACACTGAGTACAGTCTCAGTTACGTTGTTGTATCGATACACTTGCCTCTCGGCTCATCCCCGATGGTAGGCCACCAGGAGGGGCAGTACCCCTACCTGACCGGCGAGGGGCAGTACCCCGGAACCGAGGCCTTTCTGGCTATGGATCACGTGGAAGTCAGGGACTCCGTGATTTCGACTGTACTAGTACGGACGTGTCTATGAGTGACCCCGTGAGATTTTCCATGCATGCTCTGTTTACGGGTTGGAGTCAGCCGCTCCTCGTATACTATTTGATTTATTTATATTTCGACTCGCATATGTTATTTTAAACATATATATTAACTGGTGAAAGACATTTATTTTCGTCCACTCACTCTAACGTGTTTCATGTCTTTCCCCTGGGCTTTTCGGTTTCCGTGCCCAGTTTGCAGTTCAGGCTCTGGTGTCGCACGTCGTGGTCAGAGGCATAGTACTCGAGCTACTTTGTTTCATCCAGTAGGTTTATTGTTCTACCTACTGTGGTATGCGTATATGATTATGTATTAGAAATCGCTCTGAGTTTTCTATTGAATATGTTATACGATTTTACCCGGATTTCAGTAAAGTATATATTATATGTATTGTTTACTTTACTGTTGATATATTGAGAAATCCGAATGGGATTAGTGCCCACAGTTTACTTTTTGTGGCATAGGATGAAGTGTATTTTCCGCATGCAGGTAATGGTAAATCAACGCTAGTAACGAAACTCTGCCGAAATTTCGAAAAGTTTTTGTTGGTTCGTGTTTTCGAAGGGGTTTGACTCCGGTTTAGGGAGCTAAATCGGGGTTGGGTCCTTTCAGCTTGGTATCAGAGCATTAGGTTATAGGTTCTGTAGACTTCTGTAGTCGTGTTTACTAAGGATATTTGAGAATGTACAGCATGTCTGGAATGGTGACCCGACCGGCCGGCGGATAATCATCAAATTCCGGGTGTTGTATGCTTTCAAATATTTGAAATTCCATGATTACGTTCCACTTGTTGTGAACGGATATTGTCTTCATTAGGATGCCTCCTGACGTGCTTTCCGTGTCGTTTCAGTTGTAGATCCTGTTGAGGATCAATCGACGCGCGATTTGCCAGAGAACAGTGGATTCGGATGAGTATTCAGAGTTCAGAGATTTGTGTGGCACAGTTTGGCTGGGGATGTGTATATGGGCGTCTACATGTTGCCTCAGAGCTGAGATTTGTGGCAGTGATGTTTGCCTGAGTCAGATCATTGTGTTTGGTGGGCTGGTATTGTGTGAGTTCCGGTTGCGACTCCATGGCCTACATTCAGGGTGTTGTATTTATGGTAATGGTTTTGTCAGGTTATCCAGCAAGTGTTATGTGGAGTGTTTACCCACCTGAGGCAGAGATGCATTGTCCACGTGTTTGTTCTTGTTTGCACGTGTTATGTGGCTTTAGAGGGAGCTGTGCACCAGGTTCGAGATGAGTCTGAACCTGAGTATCAGAGAGAGAGTCTGAGTGATGTGCCTCGGGATATCCATGAGGAGCTTTGTGTGCTGCACTCAGTGGTGAGGCTATTGAAAAGGAATGATGTACACGGTTTCTGATGTGATGGTTTGAGGAAAGTGGATTTAGTCGAGATTTTGATGAGGTTGAGTTCTGGCACTTTGGGATTAGTGACTTCATCAGGCTGTGGTCTTTCCGATATTGTTGAGGGCCATCAGATCAGGCAGAGAATCCGTTTGGTGATGGCGGAGATCACAGAGTAGCGGATTTGCTCCTGTGGCATGAGTTTGGGTGATCGTTGGTGATCCTTTCTCGCAGCAGATGTCGCTGTGACTTGTGTTCGTAAAGTACTCTCAGATACTATTGTGGTGGCCAGGAGGGTCACGATACGAGGGAGCACCCTCAGCCAGCTGTGTTTGCGGTTTGACAGCTCAGAGTTCGCGAGGAGATCCTCATGTTGTACCTGAAGTTTGACCAATGTAGCATTTTGATGAGTTAATCAGCAATGTCACTATTGATGTGGGCGGTTAGTTGGGCATGTTGGAGTTCGTGCCATAACCTTGTTTGAGGACAGACTTTTCTCCGAGGTTGCTGTTGTTTGATATCCATGGCTATTGTACCTGCATCTTCACTTCCGAGGTTTTGGAGAGTGATGTATCCATCCGGAGGTTGCGAGATCCTTGTTGGAGGTTATGTGCTAGCCGCGGATCTGTTATAGCTGGACATCATGGTTTTAGTGTGACTGTGAATATGGACTTACTGACGGCGCAATTAGCTGTGTTCGAGTACCTCGAGAAGGAGGTTGTGTTTCGACGACCAGATTTTTCCGAGATACTGTTTCGCGGTGATGGTTGAGCGGATGGTGGAGACGAGTTGTGTGGCTTATTTAGCCCATGATGTGGATACTATGGTTGCTGTGCCCGACATTGGTGACATTGAGATGGTTTCCGAGTTTCTAGGTATGTTTCGGAGGAGTTACCAGGTGTTCCTCCAATTCGGGAGATTGACTACACCATTGAGCTTGTACCAGGCGCTGGACTCATTTTATCGGCATTTTGTCGTTCGGAGCCAGCGGAGCTGATGGAGCTATAGTTTCGACTCTAGGAGTTGCTGGAGGAGGTTTCAGGAGATTTCATACGATTTCGCGTATTTGCGTGGTGTGCTCTTGCATTGTTTGTACGGATGTTATATGAATCGACGTGGTGGGGCATTGACTACCGGAAGCTTGATTTGCTTCAGAGAAGTGTGAGTATCCTTCGCTTCGGATTGATGGTTGGTTTGATCAGCTCGCGGGAGCTTCAGTCTTTTCGAAGATTGATTTCGGATCCGGATACCATCAGTTGAGGTTTGACGAGTCGGATGTGGTTATGTTAGCTTTCAGATCTTGGTGTGGGCATTACGAGCTCTTGGTCACGCCATTGGTTGACCAATGCCCCTGTAGATCGTGTAGACTTGATGGACCAGGTGTTCAGACGGTTTCTGGACGAGTTGCGGCTATGTTTGTCAGCAACATTTTTATTCACTCTAGGAGTGTGGGTCAGTACCTGAAGCAATTGTGAGCAGTTTTGCGGACTTCGCGGGACGATTAGCTGTTTGTAAGTTTAACCAGTGTGAGTTTTGGCAGATTAACGTGAAGATTTGGGGCTATGAAATGTTATCCGAGGGAGTTGGCGTGGTTCCTGACCAGATTGAAGCCGTGTTGATTTGGGGATTGCCCTACCATTGTACCAGAGATCAGAGGTCTCTTGAGTTGGCAGGCTATTACCGACGGCTTGTGCAGGAATTTTCCCGGATTGCTACTCTACTTTCCGGATCGACGAAGAAGGCGTCAAGTTCGAGTGGTTCGATGCACGTGAGGAGAGTTATTTACTCCTGCATGATGGTTGACCGTTGTTTCGGTTTTGACCTTACCTGTCGAGCGTGACGAGTTCATGGGTTATGGCGATGCATTGAGGTTTAGATTTGGTTGTGTATTGATGCTGTGTAGCTGAGCGGTGGCTCATGATTTCAGGCAGTGGAACATTATGTAGCTACATATCCTATGTATGATTTGGACGCAGCTGTCCTTATGTTAGCATCGGAGAGTTCGAGACACTACAGCTATGGCGTGCAGCGTGGTGTAGGACGTACACCGACCATTGAGTTTCATCCACTTGCATTTTCGGCCAGATTTGGGCTTGAGGCAGTGTAGATGGATGGAGTCGACTCACGACTATGGCTGCACCTTTGAGCTTGTTCGGGAAAGGTTAGTAGTTGTACTTTGACCATCCGTCAGGGATGTTGATGTTGGTGCGTTCAGTCGAAAATCGGGAGCTTTAGTGTTTCATGTGAGTGTGGCTCGAGTTTCCGTGTTAGCCGAGTTATGCGCTACGGAAGCTGAGTTCGAGCGTGATGATGTTGAAGCTCATTGTTTTACGTGTGTTTGGCGCTAGTGATGCGGGAATGTATCAGATACTTTGAGTTTACTACTCGTGACGCAACATGAAGAGCAATGTAGCAGCTTGTGTGTGCGCAGCATGTGTATGCAGATGCCACATTTGTCAGCTGGCCATGGCTCGGAGACAGAGACTTGTCGAGATGTGTCAGCCATTTGAGATTTCCTGTTAGACGTGGCGTTTGTTGCTGTGATTGTGTGTATGTATGTATGCACTTTGGTTTGTGGTACCAGTTGTCAGACCATTGTGGACCGTTTGATGAACTTGGTACGTTTACTTGTACTTTTCGGAATAGACTTCGGTGGCAGGCTGGTATAGCTGTGTTTGATGGGGATTGGTCATTTCCGCGGTGTACCCGTGTCCCAGTTCGCTGATCAAGATAATCAGCTACAACAGAGTGTTGGCGAGCTTTACAACGAGCATTGGGGACCAGATTACGAGTTAGTACCGGTCCTTGTCCTCAGATTGGCGAGTGATCTTCGAGGACTATTCAGGCCTTGGAGAGCATGTTGTGGATCTCGGTATTGCAGTTTCGAAGGATTCGGGACCAGCAGTTTCACTTGTTCGAGTTTGCTTGCTGTACCAGTTTGTGGACCATTATGGTTCTGATGTTGCGTGATGTCGTTTTGAGGGATGTTGTTGTACTCCACTGTGCTGGAGCGAGTTTGGTTTGAGTTTGAGTTGATGTTTGATTTTGATTTTGTGGAATGTGTTACCACAGACTGTCAGGTTAGCGGAAATAGGCCGATGTACCCTATATGTTCCTTATATAGGAACACTTGGCGATTATGTGAGCCAGTTCAGATTTGTGATTTGAGGGTACAGGGATTCCAGCAAGGAATTATCTCCTATTGTGGAGTTTGTGATCAGAGTTGTTCAGTTGAGATTGCCGTTGGTGAGTTGAGCAGTATGCAGAGGCAGTGCTCCTACCTTGTAGTCGGCAGACTCGGAAATTTCGAGGTCGAAATTTTTCTAAGGGTGGTGGATTTGTGACGATCTGGACTAGAATTAGCAGTGGAATCAGCTTGATTGATAAGCTTGCACGTAGTCGCAGAGTTGCGACAGTCGTTTTAATCGCCGAAGCTTCTTAACGACTAAATTATTGGCCGAGAATTGGAGCTGGGTCTCTTCTCGAGAGTCGTTCTACGTGTGATTACGAGTTCATGGGCGGTTTCGGATCGTTATTTGGACGACCGAGGAATTAATTATGAATATTTGAAGTTTCGACGGAAACGGATTATAATGGCGAGCTACTTAACGACTAAATTACCGGTCAAGAATTTGGTTTCGGCTTCTCCACGGAAGTTGTTCAGAATTTAATTTTGAGTTTGTGGGAACTTCCGAAGCATGATTTTGAGTTACGGAGTTTAAGTTGTGAATATTTCCGATTATTGATTGTTTAGTCGATTTAAATGTGTGTTGATTCAAGGGTTGAATTTTTATCCGTTTGACCGATGTGTTTGACTTTGGGTGATTATTGAAGAGTATGTCGAGACGAGTTTGTGGCCGCGAGAATTATCGAAATCGGAATTACGACGAGAAAGTTACGGGTATTTGAAGTTTGCCGAAATGGATAATTATGAGGTTTCCTTTTTTGGAAAGTATAAATAGTGGGCTTACTATTTTGGGAAGGTCAAAGTTGGTCATTAATATAGTTGACCGAGTTGACTGAGTCAACTCGGTGGTGCGAATGGCGACGGGAGGAGCCACGGCCTCGCCGGCGGCAAGCTCCGTTCGGCCACCTCCATGCTCGACACCGGTCTCATTCGGTTCGTCCCTGTGCCCCGATCCCATTTCCGGCCTCTCTCCACGGCGAGGCTCACCGGAGATAAATTTTCGGCTTGAAAATGAAGATTTTTGGGTTGATTCGGGTTTGGAGATTTCGGCCGAATTGAACTTCAAGAGGTACTGGGTTTTGTAGCCCTCTTCAATGTGATTATAACCATATAAACATGGTGTTCTAATTCGATTTGTAGATGGAGAATTTTGGGTTTGAATTTTGTGTTCTAATTCGGTTTTGCTTGAAATTGGATGTGTTAGAGTGAGAATTGGACTTCGGTGCAGTTGACAAAGTTGCTCAGTGCATGATTTTGAGTGGAATAGGTGTAGCTGCGCCTTGAATTTCTCCGTCCGGCAGCGGCGCCGCCGTGGACGGCGGTCAACGGTCAACAGGTTTGACTTTTTGGACTTTCGATAAGTTGCATGTCATTTGACTCGAAATCGCGCCCCGATCGAAGTGGGGAGGTTCGTTTTTCGATTTGAGCATCCGAAAGTAAAGCGAGGTATTGAGGTGTTATATACGGATTTTCGACAGTTCGTCGACATTGAGTTATGTGTTTCTGAGAACGGTGGTTTCTCGTGATTTGTCTTGTATTGTCGAGATATGATTTTGAGATATGGATTTTGTGAATATTTAGGTGTTCGTGATCGTTCTTTTGGCGAGGGACTTTCCGCCAGATCACGGGTTAACGCGATACGCGTTACGCCAGACTGTGAGTGGACAGTTTATTTTCACGGAATTATTGCGAGTCCTTTATATACGTTTTACGAACTTGAGCATGCAGCATGATTATGGTTTTACGAGCATGAGATTTCATACGAGATTATGTTTATTATGAGCATGTGTTTTACGATTATACGGTTATACTTATACGAATATACGTATACGAGTATACATACACTTATATGTTGTTTCATGCATTTGCATCGAACTGTTTATGATTTGGTTTACACAGAGTACAATCTCAGTTAAGTTGTTGTATCGATACACTTGCCTCTCGGCTCATCCCCGATGGTAGGCCACCAGGAGGGGCAGTACCCCTACCTGACCGGCGAGGGGCAGTACCCCGGAACCGAGGCCTTTCTGGCTATGGATCACGTGGAAGTCAGGGACTCCGTGATTTCGACTGTACTAGTACGGACGTGTCTATGAGTGACCACGTGAGATTTTCCATGCATGCTCTGTTTACGAGTTGGAGTCAGCGGCTCCTCGTATACTATTTGATTTATTTATATTTCGACTCGCATATGTTATTTTAAACATATATATTAACTGGTGAAAGACATTTATTTTCGTCCACTCACTCTAACGTGTTTCATGTCTTTCCCCTGGGCTCTTCGGTTTCCGTGCCCAGTTTGCAGTTCAGGCTCTGGTGTCGCACGTCGTGGTCGGAGACATAGTACTCGAGCTACTTTGTTTCATCCAGTAGGTTTATTGTTCTACCTACTGTGGTATGCGTATATGATTATGTATTAGAAGTCGCTCTGAGTTTCCTATTGAATATGTTAAACGATTTTAACCGGATTTCAGTAAAGTATATATTAAATGTATTGTTTACTTTACTGTTGATATATTGAGATACCCGGATGGGATTGGTGCCCACGGTTTGCTTTTTGTGGCATAGGATGAAGTGTATTTTCCGCGTGCAGGTAATGGTAAATCAACGCTAGTAACGAAACTCTGCCGAAATTTCGAAAAGTTTTTGTTGGTTCATGTTTTCGAAGGGGTTTGACTCCGGTTTAGGGAGCTAAATCGGGGTTTGGTCATTTCAAAAACGTCAGTCAGTGCTTTGACAAAATTTAGGAGCAAATATGTAAGTTTCTTCCTAATGATCACAATCTTCCTAAATCCCATTATAAGGTTAGAAATATCTTGAGCAGCCTCGGCCTAAAGTACAAGATAATTGACGCACGTCTAAATGATTGTGTACTGTTTTACAAAGAGTATGCACTTTTAGACTATTGTCCCCTATGTGGCCAGTGCAGATATGAGCAGAATAGGAAGAGTTCGAAAAAAAATATTTCTGTGAAGATTCTTCGATATCTTCCATTGATTCCTAGATTGCAGCGTCTGTAGATATCTCTATACACAGCAGAGGCGATGCGATGATGGTACGCAAAAAAGTGAATAAATGATGATGTGCTGAGACACGCCGCAGATGGGAGGTTTTCAAAATTTTCGATGGCGAATTTGGAGACTTTGCCACAGAGGTTTGAAATATTAGACTCAGACTATCTATATAAGGATTCAATTCTTAGGGTAGTAATAGCTTTGCCGTCAGCACGTGGCCAGTTATTCTGATGTCGTACATCCTTCCTCCGTGGATGTGCATGAACAAGGAATTAATTTCCTTACTCTGCTAATTCCAAGTCCTAAATCTCTCGGGAAGTGCTTATATGTCTACCTCAGACCTTTGATCGACAAGCTAAAATTGTTGTGGGAAAATGGAGTTCCAACTTATGACAAATTCATTAACACGATGTTCATGATGAGGGCAACTGTAATATGGATGATCAGTGATTTTCCAGCATATGGGATGTTGGCAGCCTGCAGGACAAAATGATACAATGGATGTCCTATATGTTTGGACGACGTGAACTCTAGTTGGCACGTGGGGAAGGTGTGTTACCTGGGTTACCGTAGATAGCTTCTTGATGATCACCCGTGGTGACAGGATAAAGCTCATTTTGATGGGACGATATAGAATAATCCTAAATCTCGTAGTTAGTCTAGCGAAGAGATATTAGAGAGGTTGAGCTATTTCGACTTTGGTGTGTTGACCAATGTCAAGGATGTATATAAAAACAATTCAATACCTCCATATAATCTCAGCTATTGGCATCACAAGAGTATATTCTTTGAACTCCTTTACTGGTTGAAGTTGTAGTTGAGGAACAACTTGGATGCGATGCACATAGAAAAGAATGTGTGTGACAGCGTGGTGGGAACAATTCTCGATATTAAGTTCAAGCAGATACATACTTAATACATGAGTGTGTTACTTACTGCAAAAGGTACATCAAGGATCCACCATCTCCCACCGCCTCTGATCCCAGTGTCTGCATCAATCTTTCTGTCATCACAAATGTCGTACGACCATTTAGAGGCACATTAAAGGAATCGTTAACACGTTTAGAGGTGCATTGAGTAGTGTTTCGAGGCTGTGATGAAGTTGAGCTTTACTTGATTGTGTACAAAGAGAAGCTTCAGGCATTAAATCCGGACAAGAGTTCGGCGTGGTTTGAGAAAGTGGTTAAGAAGAAGTTTCCCGATTATTTCTTCCAATGGGTACGTATGTTTACTTATTTAATTTATATACATGTTTGTAGAATTTAAACCTTTTAATTATATATTCTTCCCATTTTCACAGATGATTGATCTACAAAAATTCGATAACCACGGGGGGTGGTGGTCCTGGCCAAAGCACTTGCTAGCAGGGAAGTCGATTAGACACTATATTTACCCCAGATATTTTATGAATAGTGTAAAGTTTCATTCATTGGCCTGAGGTGAAGGAAGAAGAACATAAAACAGTGGGGTAGTGGTTGGGAAAGACAATGATATATATTACGGGGCCCTTGTATATGTCGTTCAACTATGTTACAGGAATGATGTCAGCGTTTTCCTATTCAAGTGCAAATGGTTCAAGCGTACAAAGGAAGACCTGGGCCTTTTATCAGTCGATACAAACTCAAGCTAGTATGGGGATGAGCCTTTCGCTATCGCCACCTTAGTTAGGCAGGTGTTCTATCTCGATGATCCGAAAGCTGATGAAGGGTGGAAAATAGTGAATCATATCTCTTATCGAGGAATATGGAATACCACGACAGCTGAAGGGATGCCGACGACTGAAGATGCTGAACCGCGAAGAGACATTACTGCATATTAAGAGCCTAATATTTCTGTTATCCGCTCCGACATAATGGATTTGGTTCAAGCTGGTGAACGCTTACCCATGCCTGATAGTTGTACGGATCTAACTGAAGATGAGATTATTGATGTAATTAATGAGGTCGATGAAGAAGAGGCGCATGATGACAACGAGGATAAAGACTCAGGATATTCGTCGGACGATATTGAGTATGATGAGGAGGAGGGCAATCGGATAATAGTCGTGAGGAGGATGATGACGATTATGACGAAAAGTACAATATAACGACGAGAAATATTAATTGGTAATTAATTATTATAATTAAACTTTTTTGACGCAATGATGCATGATTAATTATAATATGAGGAGGAATAGGTACAATTATTAATTATGTACTTAATTTAATAATTAATTAATTATAACTCTTAAATTTTTCGCATAATTAACTTCAAATTAATTAAAGAGCGAGGTCGCTTTGACGGAAATACGTACAAAATTAATCCGTACGACCAAGTGACACATTTTCCCTAAACCCTAAAACATAGACGACGGAATAACTTTTCGTAGTCCAAGGTAAACACAATTAATTATATAATCCTAAATCCTAAACTTTTATCTTAGACGACGCAAAATGGTCATTCCGTCGTCTAAGTAAACCCTAAACCTTAAACCCTAAACTTTTAACTTAGACGACACAATGACACATTTGCGTCGTCTAAGTGAATACTTGGATGACGTAATGACACGTTTGCTTCGTCTAAGTGAATACTTGAGCGACACAAACGTGTCAATGCGTCATCTAAGTGATGATATCCTAATTTCACATCTAAGACAACGACCATGTAGACCATGTCCCAATACATATTCTTTTCGTCGAGATCATAGAGTAACCAATTCTTATAGTGTGAGCGTCGACGGTTCCAAAATAGGAGTTACAGATTTTCGTGTAACCACGTTTTCGGTTTATAAAAATTTCTGTTTTGCGGTTGACTGCGCCGATGAAATTCTTAACGAACTTACTTTTTAATGAAATTTTTTCTACTTATATATTGTCTTATGGTGAATGTATCCAACGGTTATTTTGTCCAAATTCAATTTCGTTAATATTGATGTACAGTTAGCCTATACTTAATAACACTTAAGTTATACACATGAGTAGATACTTAAAAAGTTTAAAGATGTACATTAATTTGTCGTCTTAAATCCCATTTTTTATATATACTATTCTTTAATTTATATTTTACGACAATTGCATTCGAATGACAGATCGAAAACTTCCTTATGAATTATTTTTAAATATTATTTTTATGAGAAATTGTACTTAGATGACGGAGTAGGAGGACTATCCGTCGTCCAAGTGCTCAACCTGAATGGCAGAGATGGCTATCTCTGTCATCTAAGTTCAAATTTTAAGCGGTTCAAATTCCACTGCCATTTATTTTGGGAACCGCTCAAAATTTGACCTGGACGACGGAGATGGCCATCTCCGTCGTCTAGGTGAATCTTGGTCCGTCGTCTAAGTTCAAATTTCGAAAGGTTCCCAAAATATATGGCGGTCAACTTCCACCCGCCAATTAATTGGGAGAAAAACCAAGATTCACCTAGACGATGCAAAATATTATTTTCGTCGTTTAGGTGAATTTGGTTTCACTTAGAGGACGGAAAATCATCCTCCGTCATCTAAGTGAAATAGAATAATTCAGTTTTTGCGTAGTTTCAATCGATTACTTATCTCACACCATTCTGTGTGTGTGTGTGTGTGTGAAAGGACCCAACTCCGATTTAGTTGCCTAAACCGAAATTAGGCCCTAACGACATCATTACTTACAAAAAAATTGCCAGAGTTTACTCTATAAAACATATAAACCAAAAACCTGCAAGAAGATTACACTTCACAGATAAATTCCCAGACACACCATGGACCTCCAATGTCCATCCGGATTTCTCAAAATCCACATATATAACAAAACACAAGGTTTACAAGAAATCCAGAAAGTATTCAGGAGTATAACTCAAACTGATCAACACTACACAAGTATTCAGAGTGACATGTAATTACAAAATATACAAGACTAGCAAGTTACATCAGGAACATACTAGAAAGAAATTGTGATTTGAACTATAGGTCTCTTGCGATGACGTGCAACCATGGGAAAGATACTGCAATCTGGGCAGCGAAAATCGAAAAGCCCAGAGAAAAATATATAAATAATAAAGCCGTTAGAGTGAGTGGAGCTCTAGATACGGAGATCCATTACTTAGTAGATTCCTCCTATTTGAAAGGAAATAGTCTTATTTGTACAGAGACTATGCTTAGACCTAGATCAATCTCTATATATAGGCCATCCCAGCATGGCATAAGGTAACGTATCATAACCTACTGAATCTCTTGCTTTTGTGAAAGTATATGACTTAAGCATCAGATGGTCTAAGCATAATACGTGCTCCGACTTGTTTTGCAGGTTCATGAGGGAAGCAAGCTTAAGGGAGATCAAAATCTTCTCTCACAAATTGGTGCTTTCATTGAGAGTAGAACCATAGGCTAACTTTTATGAACGGGGTACTATGGAAGATGGAAACGCGAACATCGCAAACATTGGCAACATGAATGAGTAACATGATGAAGATACAACCCCACCCTCTAGAGGACATATGGCGACTCCTCAGACCAGAGTGACGAAGCACGAAAGCAAACTCACACACCAAGGGACGCCAAGAAACATTAGGGATGGAGGAATTAACATCAGTGATGGAGAAAACTCTTATCTAGAGAACGAAGGAACACGAGACTAGAGGGCCAAGGTCGATGGAGATATTCATCAGGTCGAGGAACGATATATGACCTTGAGGATGGAACTAACGACGCTACAATAAACCATTAAGTGTATTGTGAAGACCATGGGCGATGTAGTTAACACGACCACCACTTTGGAGGCCACTCTGTTGGAGCTACTCAATATCATGAAGGCTGATAGACTGGTTTAACCAAACATGACTACTCCCATAGCACAGGGAATGGCAACAATGGTTGGAGCAAACCCCCCGACACCTGGAAACCTAGCCGCACTAGGAGGCCAGGATATTTGTGCCAATGATCTACACATTTTATGCCCACTAATTAACATATTATTCTCTACATTTGACTATGTTATAAACTTAGTTATAGTAACTCTAACTTGTTTTATTATTTCCAGATACTAACCAAAATAGACGAAATAAAGGAGCCTACAAAGCATGCAAAACACATCAAAATGGAGAAGAAATTATTTGGCCAAAATGATCTTCACGAGAAGGAGAAAGAAGAAATTTATCCTTGTTTGACTAGGAAAATGTTTCTTAGGATGGCTAGAAAAGGGAAGCTTCTGGAAGATTCTTGGAAAATGAGTAAAAACAAGTTGGGCCAAGCACCAATTAAAGATCCAATAAATAGCCCAAAAGAAGCCCAAAAGGTAGTGGAGAAGAAAATGTGGAAAGAGGAGGATTCCTAAATGCTAGATGATTGAGGACATGCACAAAGAAAATGAAAGAAAAATCTACCTGTGCAGGTTAACCAAGTTTGGCGGACGACTGAGAACAACTCAGGACAAGTTAGGAGGCAATTGACCTATGGATGGAAAGCTCTTTAAGTCTTATTTCCAACGAGCCAAAAATATTCTAGCAAACCCTTCACCACAAAGCTCTCCAAGTACAAAGCTGAATTACTCCACCACCACCTTCTAAATTTCCATCATATTCCTTCTATATATGTTTGGTCCCTTTAAAAGATGTGTAGCATTCCACCTAGGCACCATTCACTCGATATTTTGTAGGGCTTACCGAAAGTCAAAAAGTGTAAAAATGGAACACTTATTCCGTAGTTCATATTGTATTTGTTTTGTTTTGTTTGAAACGGTGAAGATAACATATTTATTTTGGTTTTATACAATTTTCGAGTTCAATATATCTTGCATGTGTTTGTTAGTCTTTATTTTTGATTGTATGCTATGTGTCATACTTAATGATTTGGTTTTGGTCTAGATGATTGTTAGGACCATAATTATGTGTCTATTACACTCCGAATTTTATGCTTATAGCTTGTTTTCTATGAATAAAGCATTTTTTTAATACGTTTCCTTGTTATGCTAGGAAATGAAGAGTTTGCAAGGAAACGAGTTAAAAGATGGAGATTAATCAATTTTTGAAGAAGCCAAATACGTTCCCTAAGCATTTGGAGAAGAATGAGCAAAACCGAGAAAAAGACGAAAAGTCAACCATCGGTCAAAGTTAACTCCGGTCGGTCAACTCCGGCGACCCCTAGCCGAAATGTTTTAAGGCCCAAGAATTCTAAGTCCAAGCCTACAAGCCCAAGGAAGAATATATTTTGGTAGAGACATGTGCCACTTACATGCTTGGTGAGTCATCTTTGGACCACTAAGTAAAGCCTAAAATTGTAGGTTATGTCCAACCTTAATTTTGAATTATTTGATGCCAAAATATCTCATCCAAAGCTATAGGGGTCGAGCTCTCCACTACACCCACATACAACTCACCTCATTTATTAGTTTTTCATAGTTTTAGTCTCTAGAAAAAGCCTCCATCCATATCTATACCCAATAGCCATATGCTCCACATCTCAAACACCCATTAGCACCACCAAAAGGCTTGAAAACCTCCATCACCACCACCATACTTTCATCTACACCATCTTCTCCTAAGCCTAAGGTGGGTGACTCAAGTTCTTGGAACATATGAGCATTTTCGGAGTAAGAAGGGAAGGAGAGCTTGAAGAGTTTGGAGCTTTTGGGACTCTTTGGTTATCTCTTCTTCTATTTATCTCTAATTTATGTATATATACTCTATCTTAGCTATGGGTAGTGAGTAATTATCTTTTGAAAGGTTAGGGCTTAGTCCTAGCCAATTTGATGTACATACAACTATGTTTTGAGTTATGGATTTGAATTTGGATTAATTTATTACATGTTGTGAATGAGTTTGATAGTTTGTAATGTGATTTTGGTATGTTTGCATATTTGGGCTTAATTTAATGTTTTCATACTCATGTCTTGGCCATGACTAAGTTGAGATGTGTTTAAGGAAGCTAAAAATGAACCTAAGTGAATTAGTCACTCACTTAAAGAAGATAAGCATGTAAACATAACTTAGGTCTACACTTAATAGGATAAGTTTAAGGTTTGGTTTTCATGAGGCTTGAGCATAGACCGAAGTCTTCTTGAAGTCCAAATGACTCAAGGAGCTTCGGTCAAGCTTACGTTGATTAAAATAGGCTTTGTAGCCAATCGTCACTTCTTTTAATTCATGTTCTAAAAGGTGTGGATTAGGAAAGTCATTAGAACATACTTTCATGTACTCTAATAGGGACTTTAGAAGGAAAGTCATTCACATTCATCACAAGTGAACACATATTGAACTCATTAGACATGTGGTATGATTAGGATACGATTCGTAATTGAGTTGCATTCTAGTTTTGGTTTGCTTTATATTTGAATGTTGGGCCGAGCACTTTTAGTGCTCTAATGGCCTAGGAGATTCAGTTCACAACCAATGGTGATTCCTAAAGATCACAAATTGGACCAGTATGTGTGAATCGAACTAAACTCATAACTTGGACATTGTTTATACATTGAGTTGGTTAGTGGCGATATCTCTAGCCGACCAAACATTTCATTTGATTTGCTTTACTTTATGTTTTCACTTCATTTAGTTAGTTAATGAAAGGACCCAACCCCGATTTAGCTCCCTAAATCGGAATCAAACCCTTTCGAAAACACGAACCAACAAAAACTTTTCGAAATTTGGGCAGAGTTTCGTTACTAACGTTGAATTACCATTACCTGCACGCGGAAAATACACTTCATCCTATGCCACAAAAAGCAAACCGTGGGCACCAATCCCATCCGGATTTCTCAATATATCAACAGTAAAGTAAACAATACATATAACAATACTTTTCTGAAATCTGGGTTTAAAATCGTATACATACTCAACAGGAAGCTCAGAGCGACTTCTAATACATAATCATATACGTATACCACAGTAGGTAGAACAATAAACCTACTGGAAGAAATAAGACCGCTCGAGTACTATGCCTCCGACCACGATGTGCGACTCCAGAGTCCGAACTGCAAACTGGGCACGGAAACCAAAAAGCCCAGGGGAAAGACAATAAACACGTTAGAGTGAGTGGACGAAAATAAATGTCTTTCACCAAGTAATAAATACAATAAAAACATATGCGAGTCGAAAGCATAAATAATCAAATGGTACGCGAGGGAGACTCTAACTCCTCACACGTCCGTGTACACGAGGTAAAACCATAATCCTCCAGCGTACTGAGCATGCAAGTAAAAATCTCACGGGGTCACTCATGGACACACACCGTGCTAGTACAGTTAGAATCACGGAGTCCCAGACTTCCACGCGATTCTAGCCAGAAAGGCCTCAGGTCAGAGGTCTGCCTCCCCCCGGTACAGGTCACGGGTCAGGAGTCACAGCCTCCCCCGGTACACATCCTCGGGGATCAGCCGGGATGCGAGTGTATCGATACAACAATATATAAAGACTGTACTCTGTGTAAACTAAATCATAAACATTTCGATGCAAATGCATGAAACAGCATATAAGTGTATGTATACTCGTATACGTATATTCGTATAAGTATATCGTATAATCGTAAAACATATGCTCATGCAATTCGTAATCTCAATACGCATGCTCAAGTTTGTAAATCATATAAAAGACTCGCAAGATTTCCGTGAAAAGAAATTGTCCACTCACAGACTGGCGTAACGCGTAACGCGTTAACCCGTGATCCGGCGGAAAGTCCCTCGCCAAAACAACGATCACGAACCCCTGAATATTCACAATGTCCAATATTCAAAATCATAATCCGACAATACAAATCAAACCACGAGAAACCACCGTTCTCGGAAATACGTAATTCGAATACGACAAATTGTCGAAAATCCATATATACCACCTCAATACCTCGTTTTACGTTCGGACGCTCAACTCGAAAAACGAACCTCCCCACTGCGATCGGAGCGCGATTTTGAGTCAAATGACATGCAATTCATCGAAAACCATGCCGGGCGAAAAGTCGCCGCCGCCGGCGGCGGCGCCACCGCCGTCGCCGCTGCCACAGTCGCCGGAAAACTCCAATCTGCCCAGAAAAATACATGGCATACATGGTTTCAAAGATCTCGACGAGCCCAACAACTTTCCAGTTATAGGTTAAGGCCAATTTTGACCGGAAAACCTCCAAAACTCAACCCAAAGTTCAAACCCTTACCGGAATCAAATCGTTCGATCTCTCTCCTCCGGCCACGGCGACCTTCAAGACCACTTGGAAAAGACTCCTTGGCACGAGGCTAACAAAAGCCCTCAAAGGAGCACCACCAAATCGGCCGGAATCAACGCCACCGTCCGCCACCGTTCTCGCCGGAAAACCACGAATTTCACCACTGAAATTCCTCATCCTCCGGCCACCATACAAGGGGATTCAACCACCATGACAAAGAGCATCTCAAACCCAACAAAACTCATGAAGAGACCATCCTCAATCATGGCCGGAATCGACCACAATTCCGGCAACAAAACTCGGTCACGAACGGCACCCAAACGGGTCGACCCACCTTGGTCAACCCATTAAATTCACAACTTTGACTTTCCCTTTATGGCAAGTTACTATTTATAGCTTTCCCGAAATGGAAACTCATACTTATCCTTTTCGACAAACTTCAAATACCCGTAACTTTCTCGTCGTAATTCCGATTCCGATAATTCTCGCGGCCACGAATTCGACTCGACATAATCTTTCATAAACACCCAAAGTCAAACATATCGGCCAATCGGATAAAAAGTCAACCCTTCAAAGCAACACACATTAAATCGACTAAATAATCAACAAACGGAAAATTCTCAACCAATTCCTCGTAACTCCAAATCATGCTCCGGAAGTTCCCACAAACTTGAAATTAAATTCCGAACAACTTCTGTGAAGAAGCCGAGACCAAATTCTCGTCCAATAATTTAGTCGTTAAGTAGCCCACCATTTAAATCTGAACTTCAAATATTCATAACTAATTCTTCGGTCGTCCAAATAACGATCCGGAACCGCCCACGAACTCGTAATTACATATAGAACGACTCTCGAGAAGAGACCTAGCTCCAATTCTCGGCCAATAATTTAGTCGTTAAGAAGCTCGGCGATTAAAACAACTGTCGCAACTCTGCGACTACGCCGTAGCACACGAATATAGCTGATCATACGAATGATTCTGGTCCGGGTCGTCACAGTTAATCAACCAATCAACTCGTATAATCACTCACCGTAATTGCATCATCCCTTGTAATGCCAAATCTCCAAAGGACTTGGTAGTGTGAGGTACACTTTCACATTTTATTTCCTTTTAGTGTCGAGTATTGCCAAATCTCCAAAGGACTTGGTAGTCTTTGTGCTTTTCACTCTGAGCTAATAAATCTAAGTACTTAATCCTCGTGGGTTCGACACTCGATTTCCTTTTCTATACTATTACTTATTCCCGTATACTTGCGGGTGAAGATCGTTCTTGCACTTATGAGTTAGCCAAGAGCTTACTAAGTGTGGGGGTATAAATCTTCTAACAAGTTTTTGGCGCCGTTGTCAGAGATTAAGTTTATCTTAATTCCTTATCCGGTTAGCCTTTTATTGAGGATTATCCAGACATTATTGATTGATACTTGTTTCTTTGCTTTTGATTTCTTTCAATTTTTTACTTAGAGCAGTGTTTTTTTTTAATCTTTGCTTCATAGGATACTTTGGTAGGTTTGTTGGGGTGAAAGTGTGTTAGGATTTGTGCTCTAACCCTTTGTTGTAGGACACATTTCGATCAATCAAAATATACCCTTCGATCCATTGAAAGCAGATTGCAGGGCAGAAAAGGGGAAATTCTTCGATCTATCTAGAGCTTCTCTCGATCCATCGAAGGGTTGTTGTTCAGTCTAACCTGAGAGGCTGCTTCGATGCATCGAAGCATGAGCTTCGACCCATCGAAAATTGGGCTGTAATTATAGGTTGTTTATTCCATTCTTACTCATTTTCCCTTTCTTATCTATATCCCTTTGGAGCATATCTAAAGTGGTGTTTTATAGAGTTTTTGAGAGTTTCGTCAAAGGTTGTTGGTGGCTCATTGTTGGTGACTCATTGTTTTAGCTTTGTTTTTATTTGATAGTTTAATTACCTTAAACCATGGACGAATGGTATAATGGTTTGGAAAATTCAAGTGGTTTTGGGGAACAAGATTCATACAAATGGAGGTTATCAAGATTGGAATTATCAAGCCGAGGAGCCGATGTTCCCTTACGTTGAAGCTTGTGCTCTATGTGGTTCTCAATTGCATTCACCACTTAAGTGCAACTTGAGATTTGAGTACCCCGAATATATGCATGAGTATAAGTACAACATGGGGATGCCTCACATACATCCGGTAACTCTTCAAGAAGAAGCTCCTAGTTCAAATATGGAAGCACTCATTCACAGCCACCTAGCCCGGATGGAGGAGTACCTAGCCCGGCAAGAGGAGACCCGTGCACAATTTAGGAAATTTTTTATCCCTCCTCCATCTTAAGAAGAAAGCCCTTGTTCAAGCTTGGAGGAGATGCTTGCCAATTTGCTTGGTCAACATGAAGCCGCAAGGCAATGTTCGAGAAGTGAATTTCAACGTATGCAAGCAAAATTTCCAAGGGACATACAAAGAATGGAACCTCAAGTGGGTACATTAGCCGAGAGAGAGCAAGAGTTTATTCAAGAAGAACCAGCACCTCATGAGCCTTCCATCAATCATGAAGCTTCTAATTCTCAAGGAGCCGAGTACAATGATTCTTCATCCGACGAAGAAGAACCAATACCATGGTGGGTGCGAGCTTGTCCAAATGTCGTAGATGATGAGTCCTCATCCGATGATGAAGTCTCAACTGTGTATGATGAAGCTTGGAGTGTTGAGGAAAATGTACTTCCGAACTTATCTACATAACCGGTCACGGGCTATCGTGAAGATTGATCAATGAGCTAGACGAGAGGGATGCCCAAAGTGAAGAGGATATGTTTGAGCCACCCATGGAAGATCAAGTTGAAGAAGCACTATCATTCCTTCCCCCACTGCTAAAAGAGTACCACCAAGAACTCCCCGTGGAGCAAGAAGAAGCATCGAGTTATGATCAAGATGATAGGATTGAGACTAAGGAATTTTTTGCCTCTTGATCCTCCCTTTAGCAACCAATGTTTCTATAAAGAAGTGAAGGATTAGAAAGGAAGCCATGTTGCCGACTCTCCACCTTGTTTTGAGATGCCACAACCACTTTTTTCCTTCCCACACATCAAGTCTACGTCAACATTGAAGGAAAAGTTGGGGATGCTACTTGGAAGAGTGATTGAAAAGAAGAGGAAGACATTAAGAAGGTGTCTATTCCGGTCTAACATTGGAGATTGTGCGGATCACTTTAACGTTTGCCTCTACGATAAGTCGAGAAGCCCTCTAGCTCCAAGTAGTAGAGTGATACTCCTCAAGAAGTATCCACCTTAACAAGCGCGTGGAGCTACGAACCATGTTTATGTCCTTAAACCACAACCCGTAATGGCCGGAGTTCATAAGAAAATGTCTTTGAAATAAAGTGTGAGGTCGCGGATTCAGTATATGACCTGGAGAAGACTAATCTTGATGTGAAGTCGTGCATGCTAGCAAGGAAGGCAAGACCAATCTTTGTCTTGCATGTCGGTGATTGTTGGTGACTTTAGATGCATTATCTTCAGTCTTTAAGGGGGATCTTTCCTAATCTCTTGCTTCAATTTGAATTTGGTTATTTATAAATGCATTTATGTGTGTGCAAAGGTCCATTTTGAGTGTAGGGAATGGAATGGGACTTCAGGCAACTTTCTGCAAAAATCAGGCTCTCATTTAGTAAAAATCTAGGAGCTAGCTTTGATGGATCGAAGGTTTTCTCGATCCATCGAAAGCTGCTTGCATACAAAAATCCGGGGACTAGCTTCGATGGATCGAAGAATTTCTTTGATCCATCGAAAGCTGCTGCAGCACAAGGATCCGGGACATGCTTCGATAGATCGAGGGATTCCCTTCGACCCATCGAAGCCATTTCTTCAAAGTATAATTTTTGCCATTTTTGGAGTCCAAGTGCTATGTCTTTGATCTTCCACTCCCTCGAGCTTGTCCATGCTATCAATCTCAATACGAGGGTGTCGATTGCTAGTCCTCCCTTCACTCATATCACCTTTGGTTGGCGAGACCTAACTTGGTCTTCGTGGGTTAACATATACGTAAACTTGGAGCTCGAAGGCGGTCTACAAAGCATTTGCACTTTCTTTCTCCCTTACTCTTTCTCTACTTTCTAGCACTTATGAGAATATGTTGAGAATGATGCTATGTTAGGATGCTTAGGTTTAACTCTCATCCCTAAGAGTAGACATCTTCCAAGGGTTGTTAGCCTTGCAATGTCTTGTAGACTTACTCTTATTCGATGAAGGAGCGATCTATTCATCATTAATGTATTGTTTGGAGTCACATAGAAGGTGGTAATCTTGTGTAAGTGTGATGTCCCTTCATATTTTATGCTAGATTACAATGTCGTTTTCATTTGAAATGTGATTAGTATGCATGTCCTCATCGTGGTTGATATGACTCTAATAGCTTCGTTACTTCTTAAAGACTATATGACCATTTAAGTATGAATGCATGCTAGTTGTTATGCCTAGGAGAACATGTGTTAGGTGAATAATTTTTTGAAACGATGATGCCTTGCTATCTTGTCTACACTTTTGCATACTATCACTACCACATATTGACTCATTGCCGGCGACTTTTAAGTCGTCGGCAATGTTTTTGGACATTACCGGCGATTTTTGCCGGAAAAATCGCCGGTAATGTTTTTTTTTTTTTTTTTACATTACCGGCGATTTATGTCGCCGGTAATGTCCATCTGTGACGACCCGAACCAGAATCTGATGTGTGTTTGGCACGATTCTCGAGATTTGAGTTTAGTCGCAGTTTTGCGATATTATGTGGTTTGCTGATTCGATTCGCGACTTTGTTTTCGGTCGAGAATTTGAGTTGGGTGTCTTCACGGAAAGTGTAGAGTACGTGATTTCGAGTTCGAGGGTGGTTCTAGAAGATTTTTCCGATAATCGAGGAATATTTTATGATTATTTGAAGTTTCGGGTTCCGACGAGTTTATCCGATTGTTTCGAGCTTATCCGAATCACATCGTATATTCATTCCGGACCGTTGATCGACCCGAGGCTCGAGTATAAATATCGGAATAGTCGAGATTAGTCGCAAAAACACGGAATTGCATTGACCAGTCGTTGACTTTCCCAAATTAGAAAGTTGACCGTTGACCAGAGAGGGAGAGACTTTCCGTTTTCGGCTTCACCTTCCGGCAACCATTTTCCGGCCACCTCTGGCCAAGTGAAAGGTAGGGATCGATTCCTCTCGTGATTTCGAGTTGGTTGGTGTTTGATTTTGTGAAATTTGAGTGAGTTTCGAGTGAGTTCGAAGTTGGCCGAATTGGTGGAGTTCGCCGGTGACGGGGAGCTGTGCTCCGGCGAGGTATGGAGGTGATGTGGTTGGGGTTTTTGCTCGCCTATCCTCACTGATGCTTGTGGTGTGGGAAATTTGGATCGAGGAGGTGTTTTCCGGTGAACCCGAATGGGTTGCCGGAGTTGGAATTTCGATCGGGTTTCGTGAATTTGAAGTAGTTCTGTTTTGAATTGGTCTTAGTGTTAGAAGAGAAAGAGGTTCGCATGGTTGAGGGGATGAAAACTGGAGCTTTCCGCCGTGTGATTCCACCGTTGACGGCGCGCCGCCGGCGGCGGCGGTGGTCAACGACGGTCAACGGTGGGAGAAAAAGTCAACTTTTCAGATTTCGATAATTTTAGTGTCATTTTTCTCGAAATCGCGTCTTGGTTATCGTACGGAGGTTTTCGGGTTGGTTTGGTTAGCCGATTTATAGTCGAGATTTCGAGTGGGGATTTCAGAATTTCCGTTATTCATTTTGTACCGTATTTTGTATTTCCGGGAACGGTTGGTTTCCGTGCATCAGTACAGTGTTGTGGACTACGATTTTGATCAGTTATGTTTTATGAATATATTCAGGAGATCGAGATCGAGATCGGGATCGTGATCGTGCTTCAGGCGAGGGATCTTCCGCCAGACCACGAGATTAGCGCGAGTTCGCGCTAGTAGACCTGTGAGTGGACAAGTTTCTATATTTCACTGTTGATTTTGCGAGTTCGTGGATTTATTGATTTCCGTATTTATTTTATACGATGATTGAGATATATGTGTTATTTTCGGAGGTGTATTATATGTTTGTTGGTGATGGCATTTATTGCATCGATGCTACCAGAGTTGAGAGATTCCTCTGGCCTAGAGTTGAGAGATTCCTCTGAAGCAGGGTTGAGAGATTCCCCTGAGTGCCGCCGGGGTTGAGAGATTCCCCTGAGTGCCACCGGGGTTGAGAGATTCCCCTGGCCTTTCACCGTCAGGTTGAGCGATTCACCTGACGTCGGGCTTGAGAGATTCGCCCGACAACCTCCATATATATATATATATATATGTGTGTTGTGTTTTTCGAACTCGCATTGTTTTATATGGTTTATGTATATAAACTGGTGAAAGGCATATGTTTATTTTCGTCCACTCACTCTAACGTTTTATTTGCCTTTCCCCTGGGTTTTTCGGTTTTCGTGCCCAGTTTGCAGTTCAGGTTTGGTGTTTCACGTCGCGGTTTGGAGGCTAGTGATCAGAGTCACCTGTGTTTTCCAGTAGGTTCTTGTTTCACCTACTGATGTACATATTGTATATGTTTTACTCTAGAGGTCGCTCTGATACATTCTGATACATGTTGTGCAGATTTTCACAGATATACATATATACATAGTACAGTTTATTTACTGTTGATGATTATATTGATGTTGAGAAATCCGGATGGGATTGGTGCCCACGGTTTTCTTTTTGTGGCATAGGATGAAGTGTATTTTCCGCGTGCAGGTAATGGTAATTCCACGCTAGTAACGAAACTCTGCCCAAATTTCGAAAAGTTTTTGTTGGTTCGTGTTTTTGAAGGGGTTTGATTCCGATTTAGGAAGCTAAATCGGGGTTGGGTCCTTTCACCGTCGCCGGCAATGTCTCGATGGTAATGTAAAAAAAAAAAAGACATTGCCGGCGACATACATTTATGTCGCCGGTAATGTAAAAAAAAAAAAAGACATCACCGGCGACATAAATGAAGTCGCCGGTAATGTCTTTTTTTTTTTTTTACATTACCATCGAGACATTGCCGGCGACGGACATTACCGGCGACATAAATCGCCGGTAATGTAAAAAAAAAAAAAAGACATTACCGGCGATTTTTCCGGCAAAAATCGCCGGTAATGTCCAAAAACATTGCCGGCGACTTAAAAGTCGCCGGCAATGAGTCAATATGTGGTAGTGTATATGGCTTAATGCAAATTGAGGACAATCTGATATAAAGTGTGAAGTAGGCGGCTAAGTCATTTTCACTCCTTATCTGAAAAACCATAAAAAATTGAAAATTTGTGAGAAATTGTAGTACAAAAATTTGTGTGTTTGTGTTCTGAATAACCACTACCAATGATGAGACTTGAACTAATGGCTAGTAGATTGTATAATTTTGAGCATGTTTAAAAAAAGAAAACAATGCATGTTTAATCGGTTAGAAAAGTGCATATGTCATTCAAAATGAGTTCACATGAGAAAAAGAATGATTGATATGTTTTCGAACCTATTCTTGCCCATGTGAGATTTTGAGCCTTATTGTGCATGCATAGCTACATTATGTACCTATTCTTTCATATGTGATATCGATCAATTGTTGTGTAATCTACAACTTGCTTTAAACCGTATAAAACATTTTTCAAATCATGAGTTATTCTCAGAAATGATAGAGGCATTAGGATTATCATCTTGGCCAAATTGCTTGTTAAACCTATGATGCATGTACCCTTAGTAAGCCAATTTGAGCTTTATATTATTTTGCCATTTAATTCATGAACACCACAAAATCTTACATAGCTTAGACACTTATCTTACCCATAACCCAGCAATTTAGCAAGCAATGATGAATTCCTAGGAGGATGTGCTTGTAATGTTGTGTTTATGAGAAGAATGTCAGAAAGATAAGTGTGAGGTAGAATAGGTTGTTGTGATGTTCAATTTTTTTGTGTTTTGTTCAAAAAGAAAGAAAAAGAATACCAAAGAAAAGAAAAGAGAAAAGTAAAAAAGAGAAGAGAGTTCCACCAAAAGATTGTAGCGTACATAGACAATAAGTGTTCTAAGAAATTGTCTGTTTGAAGGAAAAAAAGAGTTAGTAACACCTAGAGTTTTGTTTGAAACTGTATCATATGAATTGCTTCCTAAATTGTTTGGTTCTTGAATTCATCATTCTTTCGTTAAACTCCATTTCCTTAAGCCCGACTCGTAGCTCTAGAATTATCATAAGTTCGAGGGTATTTTCATTAAATTTCCCTACAATTTTTACCAGTTCATTCATGCCCCAATTTTCTCTTCCTCTTCGTCTCCATTCACCTCCATCAGTTTGATTCATTCATTCATTCATTCATCAAAATTCAATTCCAAAGCTACTCACTCACTCCAACATTCCTAAAGCCCCCATTGCTTGATTTTGAGGATCGCTAGCAGTGCTATTGAAACCCAAAACCCCTAATCTTAACTCAAAAAAGAAACAAGCTTTGGGGTTTTAGGGTTTAGAGTAATATGGACCATGGACTTCGTCCCAGACAGAGGGGCTTCTTCGTTGGCTTTACAAAGGCCGAGGTTGGTTTTCATCCAAGTCTCTTAAAGTTTATCCCTTAATCTGCTAAACTATCTGGGTTCTCAATTCTGATTTTTTTTATCAACAATCTGAGGATTGTTGGCTATTTTTGTGAACTAGTTATGTATGGTGCTCAATCATTCAGTTGAAATCTCTGTGTGCCTGTATCAATTGCCAAGCTTGATTGCAATGATGAATATGAGGTTATCTTATTGATGGTTTTCTGTATTTGTTTTCACTTTTATGAACAGATGGAGAGGATGGATAAATTGTTGAGGGAATCAGGAGAAGCAGTGCTTACCAGGGAGTATTGTCAAAGTCTGACAAAGAGATTTAAGTGAGATGAGATCCTCCTTCTATTTGAATGATTGTATGATCTCTACTCGGTATGTTGATTTCGCTTGTTTGTGTGCGGATGCAGTCGCTCAGCTGGCCGTGCTGGAAAACCAGTTGTGAAATGGATTCAGGTTTGCACATTTTAGTCTATTTTTTGTCCTTTACGATTGTAGTAAGGAAATATCATTGTGCTGTTTTTTCTATTGTTCCTACTGGAAGGTTGACATTGTCCCTGTAACTGTTGTGTTAGGTGCAAAATTGGTTCAAGGAACGGATGCAAGAGTTACCAAACATACTTAAAGAACTCCAGGAAGTTTGCCCTTCGACCAAGGTGCCCGAAAGCAAAAAGTTACCTAAAGGTGCTTCTCAGTATTTTTGCTTCTCTTATGCCTGTTTGACTCTTCAAGCTTGCAGGGGCTGCTGCAAAATGGTCAAATTTATATCTGTGCTTTGACTTTTGAACACATACTTATCATGCAACATAGTAGAAAATTGTGGACGCGAAAAGTAGCTTCTCCTCTTATTTTGTTTCCCTGATTGACATGTCTAATAAGTTGGCCAAACTGCTTTGTATTTGTCATTGTCTAATTTATGCGTATTCATGTTTTTTTCTTAAAGCCCGTTCGAAAGTAGAAGAAAAGGTTACAGAGTTGTCGGAGTTGGAATTTGAGGCTAGGTCATCAAAGGATGGGGCATGGTAAGTATTTGCACGAAACAATGACTTAAAAAATTATTCCGCTATAGTCATTTTAGCTCAATCCTATTGGATATATCAACTTGATATTTATCTTGGCAATAAAGGATTATAAGAGAGGTGATGTGTGGCCTGTGATATTAGATTTACAGGAACAAATGTTTCATGTTCAATTTACTATCTTGAAAACTGTATTAGTTTAGTGCTTGGTGTCTTTAACTATACATTTTGGAAGAAAAATTGGGCAAGCGGTATAAAGGATGATGAGGATTAATATATACATTTCTTGGTTAATTCTGTTTATCACGTATACAAATCCTCTTCCAATCATTTATGGTCATAAAAGACTTCGCAACAATTGTATTCATTTGAACTGTAGGTTTTGATTGGTAAGTACATAGATACCATGATAATCTACAAGAAAGGGTGTTTCTCTCTGATTGATTTCTTTGATTCAAGCTTATAAAAAAATAAATAGTTTCATTGAACTGGGTTCTCCATTGAACTGGGTTCAATGTTTGCCTTAAAATATTTTTCTTCTTATATAACATATCAAAACATTGACATAGTATTTTGACTTAATTTATCTTTGATAGGTGTGCTGCTTTGATGCATTTGTGTTGAATAGGATCCCCCACACGCTCTTAATTTCTTATATCACTTTGCAGGTATGATGTAGATAAGTTCCTTTGTCACAGAGTTGATAGTGCAGGAGAAACTGTAAGTATATCAGAATCGTTTATTATTGCTTCTAAAGCTGGTCAAATGTTTTCAATTGATGCAATAGTCAAAATTTGAGTTACTTGAAAATTTTAACTATTAAGTGTATTTAATCTAGAAAAGAAATTGATTCAGGAAAAGAACCTACTACTAGTAATGCTCTACCTATATATGTGTGATCTATGTTTAATCGTTTTGCTTATATAATCATTTTCATTTGGTGCATTTTTTTTTTCATTTATTAAAGGAAGTTCGTGTTCGATTTGTGGGGTTCGGAGCTGAAGAGGATGAGTGGGTTAATGTAAAAAAAGCTGTGCGCGAGCGCTCTGTACCCCTAGAGAATTCAGAATGTAGTTCATTGAGAGTTGGAGACCATGTTCTCTGCTTCCTGGTAATTCAAAATGTTAAGTATTTAAGTGCAGTCTATATATAATCTTCCAAGTCGGTGGCACTTTATACAATGTTATGATTTCAATCAGGAGAAGAGAGACCAAGCACTATACTATGATGCTCATATTATAGAAATCCATCGAAGAATGCACGACATAAGGGGCTGCAGGTGTCATTTCTTTATTCGGTACAATCATGACAACAGTGAGGTAAGTGTTGAGTTGTTTATATTTTCTGAAAGTCAACTTGTTCTTTCATGGTACATAGCATTTGATATGATAATATTTTCTATTTGCAGGAGAAGGTTTGGTTAAGGAGATTGTGTCACAGGCCATCATAGTAGATTATGGCAATGCTGAAGTCGTTCATAGCCTTTGGTCAAACTTTTTTGCACACGATAGGAGCAGACATGGGTGCTCTGGGCTTGTGAACTAGCTCGTGTAATGTAGGATTATGGTAGTCGGTTACAACTGAGTTGTAATGTAGCTGTCTTGTTGTGTATCATGGCGTATTGATGAAAATGAAAAGGAAAGAAAACGGTAACCTTTTGCTTCTTGATTGCATATAATTTATTTTTCTTTGAAGGCGGCTCGAAGCTTGAAAACCTCAGCCCCTCTTCAATGATATCGTTGGATTTCTCCAGGTTCATGGATGGTTTTCTACATGTTTGGTTATGAATTCTGCAGTGCACATTGTTGCAAAATCAAAACGGATAGACGGGGCTGGCCTTGATTCTCTCTCTGAATAGGTAAATTCTGAAGCTTACAAAAAGGTAAACGTTACAACAACATAGATAAATTCGATCCCGAAGAAATCCATAAAAAAAAAAAACCAAAAGCGCAAGTGCAAGCCTCATAATCGGCATGATCCTAGTATATACAGCATAGCATATATAGCGCAGTATATTATTCTACTTAAATTTCTCCTAGATGTAGGAATTTAATATTTAATGAATCAATTTATATACAAGATGGAAAAATTTAGGAAGAATTTAATAAATAGTAGCACAACTTTCACTCGTTCTATATATTCATATTTTAATTTACAAATTATCAGAACCGTAAACTTATAAATTTTGGCCTGCTCTAAAAATCACTCATTTTTATTAACTTTGTCTCACTCTACGCAAATGACATTTTCTTGAGCATAAGTATTCACGGAATTAGTAACGATCAATATTATTTTTGGTCGGAATAAAAATTTGGCTATGTTGAAGGATAAAAGGATACGTTGTAATTGTAGACTGAAACTGTATCTTTATTCATTGATAAGAGTTCTTAAATACATGCATTACGATCAATACAATCAATGTTTCTGAATAATCAAGGATTGCTAGAATCTTTATATCTAACCCTAATTAGGACAAGACACACTCCGAAAGATATAGAATATACTTTCCTTAAACACTCGCTCTTGTGTCGAGTTCCTAATGTATGATCCATAACTTGTTGTCTCACTAAAAATCTTGCCAAGTAAATAAAAACTTCATGGGAAAAATCAAGATTTGGTTGAAGGAAAAAAGAGTACAACGCATCAACTACAGATGATGTAGACTATCCCTGATGTCTACCAAACTGACTCCCCCTGATTGTTAACTCAATTCAGATAAGCGTCGCATCTCAATGCATTTCACATGTTTCAAAAATATAGATTTTGGAAGTGAATTGGTGAACAAGTCCACAACATTATTCGCATAACCAATCTGGCTCACATGAATATTTAAGAACTGATGTTGTTATAGATTGTAGAAGAAATTTGGCGAAATGTGTTTAGTATTGTCACCCTTAATGAAACCCAACTTCTTCTGCTCAATGCAAGCCGTATTATTCTCAAAGATGCAGGTTGGGATTGTCATAGTAGATGATAATCCACTAAACCATCAAATATGGTGTATTACATACCGAAGCCAGACACACTCTTTAACAACAATTCATGTAGAGCTATGATTTTAGAATGATTCGAGGACGTAGCAACAAGGGTTTTCTTTGTAGATGTCAAATAAATCGCCGTGTTCCCAATGGTTTCACATAACAAGTTTGAGAACGTTGTCTATGCTTGTCAGAGAGAGACCCTGACAAGACCCTCCCCAGATTACAGTAGTAATTCAGGGTAAGTCTTGCGGGACCCGTATTAGAGTATCTAGCACTGACTACTTGGTACCAGGACCTCTAGCACGAGCAATCCTGAACTTCAACTGAGAACCTACATTGAGAAGACAGAAGCTGTAGACTGTCATGCCTCGAACTCTATACGGTCACAACTTCATCCGATTAACCTGCAATCTGGGCAATTTTAAAACAAATGGCCCATGAAAAGGCATAAAAACATAAAACGTTAGAGTGAGTGGACAAAACAACATAATCGTACGATATGCGTAAAACTGAAAAAATTTGTAGCTATATGCTTTTTCATCGTTTCCGATAAAACTGATGCGAGCTCAAAATATCGTAGAACTAAAAGAATATGGAGGTGGTCGCTCAGGTGTTTGCCTTAAACTGAGTCAACAATAAATAAAATAACAAAGGTGATGAGATCGTCCAAGGTGTTTGTCCTAACCTTAGACGATTCAGGGTCAAACAATGTATTTTTCCTAACCTCCCTTGACCAAACTATCCGGTGATCAGTCGAATAGTCAGAGCATCGATGCAACTAAATATGATCATCACAAAACAAACCTCAAAAACATAAAGTTCGTAAAGCATAATCATAGACATACTACGTAATAACTAAACTCGCAATTTTATTACTTTGCCAACATCAAAAATTACATCAAAAGATTGTTCTTATTCAATAACCATGACTACAACTAAAGTCAAATACAAAACTAAACTTGATAACAAAGCAAATACATGAGTCTAATACATAGACTAACTAAAAACCGGAGTCTTAAGACTTGCTTTGGTGTTGTCTGCTATAATAAGATTGGCTATACTGCCATCTTCCATCTCATAGTCTTCAGTGAAGTTAGTCTAATGTGTCAAGTACTGCTGGCACTTCTTGTAGGCATTTTTGATATTCTTTGGTACACGACATTGTTTGTGCATATGTTTTGTAAAACCACACATATAGCAAGGTGCCAAGCTAGAAATAGAACCAGAATTTAAAGAATTTCTACCATTCTTATGACAGGAATTGGATTGATTCGTGTTGGAGTTGTGGCTATTATCTTTGTGAGTCCAAGACAAACTCTGACTGTTTCCTCCTCTACCAAGACCTTTACCACGTGCTTCTCTACCACAACGAGTTTGATAAAGCTTCGAATGATTGCTCCTCTTATCTTTTCGTGCATTTCCAGTATAGTTAGTCTCATGGACTTTCTTTGTATCGGTTGGCCTAGCGTTGTTGTTGAGAAGAATCTCGCGATACCTATCTTTCTTGGCCAGCACACTCATGAGATCACTCAATTATCTAAGTCGTCCTTGCGCATAATCCATGCGATAAGCAAGGTTGTCCATGGAGGTAGGAAAGATGCTTAAAGACTTCTCAATCATAGTCTGATCGGTCTTAACAACGTAACAAACACTCAACTTTGATTGAAGCTCTAACATAGCTTGATTAAAATCATAAATATTTGGATAATCCAATAACCAGATTGAATCCCATCTTTTTTGCAATTCTGGATGATGTGCATCATGTAAATTATTAAATCTTTCATGTAAAACAACCCACAAGACTGCAGGATCATTCTTGAGCAAATACTACTTCTTTAGAACTGGATGGATGTGCCGCCTCAAAAACATGAGGGCTTGAGATTTGCAAGATGGAGTGTGTGATTTAACATCAGGTGGTGGTGGGTAAATAGTATCAGTGAGATTTTTACCGAGAATGTTTTTCTCAACATTTGATATCCAACGATGGTATTCTACTCCTTGTGAATCAAAGATGTCAAACTTAGGCATTTCCGGCTCATTTGAAGTCATCTACAAGAGAGACAAGAGATGTAATTAGTTAGTACTGATCGAAAAATCACGATCGATCACTAATATCAAGTTTAGGGAATAAGAACCATGATTCATGATGTATGGTCACAAAAGTCGATGCAAAACCGGTGGTTTCATACTACTCCCCAGAAAATCATGACTGTTAGATAGTCACAAAGATCGATTTCCCTTTTTTCAATGTGAAATCACAATTAACCGTGATATTTTCTAATAACCTTAACTCCTCCAGGACCGTCACTAATCTTAAACTTTGAGGAAGAGGTGATTAAATCCCTTTTCATTCATACCCGCATTAATCCATAGGAACTAGAGGCATATAATAATTCACGGTATTTAAACTTACATCTAGACCTAGATCTAGAGTGTTGCGGTAATTAAGTTTTTCAACCTAATTCTAAATCGAAGAAAGTTAGTTGATTTACCTCGAGGATATTACGCTTGGTATGAAATCTCATTTTGAAGAAGCAAAAAGTCCACGAAACTGGCGGTGGGAGCTTCGGCGATGGTGATGATTTCGTCAAGAGAGGAGGCCAACGATTGAGGTTTAGGTGTTTAGGGGTTAGAGAATTTTAATTATGGTAGTGATGACTATCAACTTAAGAGCTGTTGATAACATGTTGAAGAAGAAAATAGATACACAGAAGATATGATCTGAAACTGTACTTTATTCATTGATCGATGATCTTAAATATGCATTACAATTAATATCCCTGTAAATATTAAGGATTGAAGGAATATTTACTTCTATGCTAATTAAGATAATACCAAGAATATAATTTCTTTAAAAAACTCCAAAATAATATTAATATTTTTACTTTATATTCATTAGATTCGAATTAGTCTAGTATCTTCGTCTCCATATTTTCGCAATTTCGTTGTCAATCCTTTGCTTCCTCTCAACGTTCGGTAGCCTACACTTTGAATTTAAATAGAAAGAGAAAAATTCGAGGTAAGTAAGAGTGAGAATAAAAACGAGAAAAGAAAAAAGAAAAGAGGGCGATGCCCACCATGAACACTTGTCTCTCACATCTTCTTCTTCCTCTTCTTCTTCTTCCGTCTTCTTTCTCCGACTGAAGCAAACTCAGAGAGAGAGAGAGAGAGAGAGCGCGCGCGATCGCGGAGACAGTGAGTGAGTCGAATCCCAGCCAGATGCTCTCTGCAAATGGGGAAAGGTGAGAAAAGCCTGCATCACCTGCAGACTAGTAGTAGTAGTCACGACGGCGACGCTTCTTCTTCTTGTTTCATCTGTCCAGAATGTTCGAGATTCTTCAACAGAATTGCGCAGGAGTGGAGCTTCCGATGCATCTTCATTTTGGTTCTCGCCATATCGCTCATTCTGTCCGGGATCTTCTGGATCCTTCCTCACCGTTCGATTCATTCTGGCTTCGACGCCAAAGAGAGCATCAAGCTCAGTGGTATGACTCGATTCTCTTCTTTTTCGTATAATTATCAGTTTTCGCTAGGTCATGGTGGTTTGCCTAATAATTAGGGATTTTGGTTTGGATGAAAAAGTATTTTAATTCTCATTCACAAATAATGGAAAATTGTAAGATGACAAGAATTACAAGCATTTATAATGAATTTTAGGGAATTGTGGAATGACACCTCCTTTTAAGGAAAGGCTCTATTTAGGATATTGCCTTGTCATTTGATTAATGCATTGCTTGGCATCTCGAGAATCTGGCTAGAAGCAACTCATGTGTTATGTTCATTTGTTGTAATGCAAATTAGAAGCTGGGAAGTCCCAGTCGAGAATTATGTCTCCAGCATTAGCCAGGGATGTGGCAACTGTTGAGATTTGAGAACCGGTAGATTTCAGTCTTCTAGCAACCACACCATTGTGAATATATTTGGTAATCAGTTGTCTCCCAAGAATATTTCACAAAGGATTTAGTGAACAACAAGATGGTCTGTAAATCTGTAGTTCTGGTAACTAAGAGGTTCAGAAGAATAATCCCTTTATTATCTGGTAACGTATGAAAATCAATGAATTATACCTTAGAGAACTCCAAAAGTTGTCCAAGCTTCTAATGACACCTTGGTGGAGGACTGACTTATTTTAATATATTAGGACCATGGGATTGTGAATTGAGTAAAACTGAACTAATTTGATAGTATTGTTGGACATAATTGCTGCAGAATTAAGTCAGCGCAGTTTAAGTTTGTACTTTCCATACTATAACAACTTTTTCTTCGGCAACAAAAGAATCCAAAGCAGAGCCTTTGATAAAGTTAAAAGAGTGACTGGAGACTGGTTTTGGAAAATTGTTATCTCAAAATTATTTTATATTTTTTTGGTTTGGTGCTCAACTAAATAGTTGGATGCTTAGTGTTATCTCTTTCTTTTTTCAGCCACAGTTCAAGCATACTTCAGATTGGAAAAGCCAGTTCGAGAGCTTGTTCCACACATTGAACAATTGGAATACGATATCAGTGGGGAAATAGGTGTCCCAGATACAAAGGTACAATTTCAAGCTTCTTCCATTATATACTATATCATACTTTCTGTCTAAACAAGTAAACAATAAAACTAAATCCTGCTAATTGCCAACAGGTGGCTATTCTGTCCATGCACCAATATGGTGCATCTAACTGGACTGATGTGGTGTTTGGTGTTCTTTCTGATCCGATGAATGTTCCAATAGTTCCAGTATCTGTGAGCGTGCTGAGATCGTCTTTGGTGGAGCTGTTCCTTAAGCTATCTAATCTTACATTGACAGCATCAAATTTTGGGCAACCATTTATGTTTGAGATTCTAAAATATCCTGGGGGAATCACTGTCATTCCTGGGCAACCGACTTCAATCTGGCAGATACCACAGATTCTGTTTAACTTTACCCTTAATAATTCAATAACTGAAACAGTTGATAATTTTGGTGAGCTAAAGGAGCAATTGAAGTTTGGGTTGCAGCTAAGGTCTTACGAGGTATAATACTTATTTTAAAATCTGTTTCCAAATTTTTTCTCTAGTCATCAGCTTTTGGGTTCCTGATCTGTTATGTTCTTCTTCTGTAACTACTTCAAAAGATTAAGCCACTAAATGAACCAGTTAAATATTTAATGTTCTTATCAAAGGTGATCTGATCATTGTCATGATCTACGAGTGGAAAAAAGCGTAATCCTATTTCTATCTCAAGTTTGAATAGATTAAGAATCCCATATGAAATTAGACAGCAGTGGTTATTGCTCAACGTTATTGAGTCAGTTTCTCCTATTTTTGCAGGATGTCTTTTTGCAAATAACAAACAGATTGGGTTCAACTACTGATTCTCCTGTTGAAGTTCAAGCTTCTCTTATGTCTGATTTTGGGGGCCTTGTGCCACAGAGATTGAAGGAGTTGGCTCAGACAATTACAGGCTCTCCTGCAAGAAATCTTGGGCTCAATAACTCTGTCTTTGGTGAAGTCAAAAGTATCAGATTAACCTCCTTTCTTAAGGATACACTCTCTGCTCAAACTCCTTCTCCAGCTCCATCACCAGAACTAAGTGAATATGCTGAACCATCATCCTCTCCAGACCCTGCTCCAACAGTCTCTTCTCCAGCACCTGCACCCTCTAAGACTGCACATCCTCCTCAACCTTGTCCATACCGTGGGTATAAAGTCCTTCAAAGCTCCTCACCAACTCCTCAACCTAACCCTAAAGTTCGTCCTATTGCTTCTTCTTATCCGCCATCTGTGAGTCCCTCATCACCACGTGTAGCACATGCGCCTGCAGGGTCCTATGCTTTTAGTCCTGGCAACAAGAGAAGTGCAAATGATCTGAGGTCTTCTTCACCTACCCCATACCCATCATGTAAGTTGTAACTAATGATTTTTTTTCTCTCCTGCATTGTGCGAATATTTTTCTTATTATTGGGGATGTTTGGTTATATTGCAGCTATACACATACGAGCATATACTTCCAGTTCTTTAAGAATTATTACTTTCCTTTACTTTTCACAAATTAGGTCCCTAATATTGATAATTTTTTACTTAGAAATTTTCTTCATCATATTTTAGCCAAATAGGATGCTGTGCAAATGACATGCTATCACTATTCAGTAGTCAGTTACGAGACCTTGTTTTTACATTAGAAAGTGTCCTGCTTTACTAACAATGGTTATGAAACTGAGCTTAAAAGCCAAAGTTTTATAGCAAAGATTTACCCATGGGCTTTAGTGCCAAATTAGCAATTTCAAATTTTGAATCTGGTTTTCTGCTACATCAGAATTAGATCTCATTTCAAATCAGTATGGCATACTGTGTTTGAATCTACACAAACAAAAATTAATTTTGGCTAGGCAAAACACTAATTTAATTAGACTTGGTGCTTGAATCTAAATTGAATTCTGCTGCAACCTTAATACTATACAATTAGTTTTAGGCTTCAGTTCATACATATGATTTATTTGATTATGCAATCTTTTTTTTGTGGTGAAAACTTAATAATGACCAGATCCATATACAACCTCATGTGGTCCATATTTTGTTTTCTTATAAAAAATTTGAATGTGGATATAAAGTCCACAGCTAAGTGAACTTCAGCAAACACAAGTGTTACTGTCTATTATCGATTAGCATTTATCCCCGTCTTACTTACTTTTAATCATCTGAGCTAACTGCCTATTCTGTTACTTTTGCAGCCTTAGCAGCAGGGTCTTACTTCAAAGAAATTCAACTGTTGGGATTTTGTGGACTCCTCATCTTTCATCTTTTTTGTTGGTTAAGCTGATGGTTCACTTTCAGTATGAAAAATATATATAAAAAAGTTGCCAGTATAAAAAACACCATAGCATAACAATGTCCCATACTCAGTTTTGTTTTGGCGAGGATGGCAGTGTGCATGCCAGTGTAAAGGTTTGACTGAACAGAGCCCTCAAGCATAGCATACAAGTCGATCAAGATCTGATTGCAGGTCAAAGCCAAAAGGTGGCAGGCCGCACATATTGCTTCTAGATCTTTCTGCTGTCACAGATACAAGCTGTTCTCTTTACTATGGGTCTGTGATCAGTTGAAGCTTGCCTTGGTCGCTGGGTTTCCTAAAGGAACCCTCCCTTACATTATATCAATTGTAAAATTAGAGGCTCTTTTGGAGCATCTGCAATGCTAAGCAAAGTAAAATTGCTGCACTAATTTGTACATGTTAGCTAGTATCATCTATACTGTTATACTATTATTAAGCAAATACTCCTTTGTCAATCATAATTAACGTTTTTTACAATTTTAATCTTTTAACTTTAGTGTAGAGTAATAATTCAGAGTTATATTGATAAATAACAAATTACAAAAAAAAAAAATTAGAAAAACATTTCCAAAAAAACTGCCATGTTGCGTTTATAAAAAAATTTCTCATGAAAGCAAACTGCCAATAGATAGTTACTTTTTCAAACAAAAAAAATCTGCTAAACATAATTGTTACAATAAAAAAAGATATTCCAGTAATTCCACACAAGGTGTGCTTTCCCTCTAGTATATACTATAAGAGAATTGCACATACCAAGACCGGGTTGGTGACCTCCACGTCGGTGCCAATCAGGAATTAAGGTGATGCGTCAGCCATGGCCTGTTTGGCATGATATGCTGTTCTTTGTTAAAGAGATACGTAAGAGATAATGCAGTATATGCGCCAAAATACGAAGTGATGCAGCTATGCAACGACCCTCTTTCCGTATGCTGCAGCTCTAATATAACATGTTCAGAAAAACACTAGATAATTAGCCAAAGTTAACTGATTTCACCCCGAAAATGAATACGGATGAGGTTCAAGACTTGGGACAAATAGATTAAGCGTAGAAAGGATTCTGGAGGATAAAAAAGGAAATAGTTTCTAGCTAGGCCTCTGAGTTCTTCAATATTCTGCGCAAGACTTAATTTTGAATACAAAGCTTATTCTTCATTGAGCTATCTCTACTATAATAAAGGGAAGCGTAGTTTTGGTGTCATTAGACATGCCAAAATATTGAAACTCGAAACTACCCAAACCAGAAACAAATTGACCACCACTAAAAAAAAATACAAAGGGGATATTATCGTAAATTTACAAAAAAAAGAGAGTATAAACGCACGAAGAAAATAAAAAAAAATACACGTCGTTGGCACAGAGAAAAAAAGAAAGAAACTGTCCGGAGATTGCACAATCTCGAATGAGACTGGAAATTTGGAACTCCCATGGCACAAGATCTCTCCCTCTTGAAGGAAACAAAATTAAGGGTGACATGAGTGATGATGTTCGCCGTATCTCAATGTTTAGTTCATATGCAGAAATCCGTTAACAAGAATAGGAGAATTTCAAAATCGGTTATGATTGACCTAATGGGTAAGGCTTATTTGTTTGTTGTTCGCTTTATAATTGACTATGATTTCGATTTCTAATATCTGTGTTATGAATTGGTGGTTTATTTTCTAATCTCTTCTTCTTTCTCCAGTCAATTTGATTAATAGGTCGATGAAGAGATGCATGTATGAATTCATTGTTGTTGTACCTCTTTACTGAGGACCATGAAGAACCAATTTTTCCCTTGGTCGAAGGTAAGAAATTGGCACTAATTATTCATGGGAAAGAAAACAATAGTTTCAACTTCTTGCTCCGTTTCATCATAATCATGTTAGCCTAATTTGTCTATTTTGATTTTAGGACAGGTAGTCGTGAAGTGCTTTGTATGCCAAGTTTGATTCAGCATCATAATAGAGATATCTACCTATCGCGTGCACAAAATTTCAATGATGAGGTCTGTGTAAGCATTTTTTATTTGGTTTCTTTAGTTCCCAGTTTATGTCCTTGGTAAAGTTGATTCAAGAGAATTACGACTCAATTGCTTTGCTTATAGGTGTACTGTAGTTGTGATGCTGACAGATAATGGATAAAAATGTGATTGACATTTAAGCAGAACTCATATAAGGTGAATTTAGTCTAATAATCCTCTATATCTACTATTAGTTTGGTTTGATAAAGTTTGATATCAATGTTACACTTTAGGGGTGAGAGAACGCCTAATTAGCACACATGAGTTGATGCTGGCCTTTTTCTTTTTGTTACAGATATTTACATCGAGTTCGAAGTCATGAACGTAGTCATCAGATATTGACGTTACTCTTTGGTGGAGAGAACACAATTGAGTTTGTTGCCTATTATCTAAACTCATGACTTATTAGTTGAGTTTGTTCTCTATCATTCATGTTGTTAATTTTCATAACTGGTGGATTAGTTCTTAGTTGGGTTTATATGTCATAACAATTTCTTAATGATCTTTTCACATTACACGTTGTCTTGATCTTTGTACATCTATCGGATGTTAAGGCATTGATCAACGATGATGAAAATAGTAATATTGAATAAGCAGCTGCAAACATGACATATTCGAGTAGTCTGTATAACTTTGAGTCTACTCAAATAGTTCTGTTCCTACAACTTCTCTTTTTTTCTTATGAAAATGCAACTTCTCTTCTTTGGAATACATAGTTTGCATTGTTGCAATCCAAGCCAAATTAGGCCAACCCTTTAGAGCTCTGCCTAATAACTATGTGTTATTATGGTGCGGTTACCGAGTTAGATAGTTCCTTTTTGTTTTACAGTTAACTACTCTGTCACAGCTTATGGTATTCAAGGGAGGAGAAGCTTGGTGTTGAACAATTGATGACTTGCACGTACAGAATAGGAAAGCTCAATGACACAAAGTAGAGATAGAATGATGCATCTTGACACATGAACAACTGTTTAATTAGGATAAACAATGTCACTCTTCTAATGTACTTTATATAACTATTCTGCACATTGTACATTCATCATCAATCCAACTTCTTTATATGAGTTTATTGGAGATTTTGACGGATCTCTACTTCATTGATACTAATTCATCAATATTATTACTTAGCACTTGATAAGCGTTGGGCTAATTGATCCAATTCAAATATAAACTATAAACAAAAATTAAGCAGTTTTGTTTATTAGATTAAATTCATAACTTTGCAAATTTATAGTTTATATGCAAATATAGGCTAACTATATTGTTGAGACAGATCACTATTAATAAGAGAGATACCATTTGTTATTTACGATGAAATATGAAATTGACACCCCAATTGTAAATATGCATCTAAAATACATATGGAAATGAAAAAGATGTGGTTTCTTTTGTTTGTGAAAGGGTGCCAGTTTATGTACCTCTTTTTTAGATTTGGGCACTTTGCACTAAAGAACCAAATGTACCGACGTTGAATTGCTCACTCATCGCATGTGTATAACTTCAATAAATACACTCATCGCACGTGATAATAAGCACATACTACGCTCTTCTGCACAACTTCAATAAATATCCGATAATACGCACGCGTGAACACGACGCTCTTCCGCACACGCAAATGCGATAGAACATAGTTTACTCACAATAACCACTTCTACAATATGGTAAAACTATGTATTTTTCTGACAAGTGTGAGTTTTCATATTTTGGTTTCCAATCAAGTGAAGGCATACTCACACTATGTCAATAGGAGAGTGTTTGATTTTGGTTTCCTTTTGTTAAACACACTCCATACCAAAATGAAATTCGAACACTTAAATACTTAGTCTAGAACTTCACTTTTACCCTTAATGAGAGAAACACTGTAATAGTGGATACATAGTTTTACCAACTGATATGACTACAATAGTTTTACCAATTGATATAGCATATGATTTAGTTTACTCAGAATATGGTAACCACGTGTGAGCGCGACGCGTGTGTGACACTTATGCATGTATTTGCACTATTAATAGTATACCGATAATTTGTACGTGTGAGCGCGACGCTCTTTCACACGAACATATGCGTATGCAAGAAGACTAGTACGTATAAATACTAGGATCTAATTTTTCTGTTGATGAGGTAGAAAATAGGAGCCTTGTCAACAAAGATTCTTCACTGGTCAGTGGATGAAAATTCATACTTTCAGGCAGGTCCTAGAAGCCAGGATGTAGCAGCTCCGCCCAGCAATCCTCCCAACTGCAATCACATATCACCCAAAACAAAGGCGGTGATAACCAAAAATAATTTAATGCCAATGGATATGCTTCTTGATGGGTCAGTAACTTAAAACTAATGTATTTAATTTCAAGCTTTTTAATATGATTCAAATAACAGAACAAGATAACATTCTTTGTATTGTTCATATCACTATTATGAAACCATGCAATGGAATCCAACCGTGGCCAAGTTCTGCCTGAGAAAATTAAAATCAAAGTACACAATGTAACATGGAGGGCGAAGCCAATACCATGTCTAATAAAAAATTACAAGATCAAAACAACAAGTACAAAAGGAAGAGCCATTCTAAACCATAGAGAATGGAACTGGAATTTCTTTAACATTATTCTAATAGAAAACCAGGCTTAATGTAACAAATCTCATGCCCATGATCACATTTTAAAAAGCTTAGGCCATATCCCGAGGTCCTATTTAATTTTTTTTTTAAATAACAAAACCACATAAGACACTATTCATTGTCTAATTAGATGACTGTGAAAGCTGCAAATTATGAAGAACAACATAGATCATTGTGAAACTTTGATCGACACGTGGAGGGGACCATTAGTTTTTGATTGCTTCCATAATAGAACAGGTTATTTTTGGGTATTGAGAAATATTTTTAAATATTATGCAACTCAACCTTCAGGTGATGGATATGCATTTGTCCCTTGGAGATGAGTTTTGGAAAGTGTTGAAACCTCAATTGGAGATGGCCATAGTCAAAATCAATCAAAACAAATAACAACGGAATAAAGTAGGAAACAAGGTAAGAGAATATGTTTTGTGAACTTACGTGTCCCCAGTTATCGATGCCTTTGGACAACAGCCCAATACCCTGCAAGAAAATATATATTTATATTTTTCAATCCTACAGGGAGTCAATTTACTAAAGATAGATCACGGCTTGTGTCATGCAAAAGTTTAAGGTACCCTCCAGAGAATAATCATACCATATTTACAACAATTACATATGCTATGTGCTTTAGATCTTCTTTGCCTCCTCCAACCAGACCTCTATGCCTCATGACAAATACTGCAAGAGATCCTACCTGAATTACCAGCACAAGGAGTTCTTTTGATGTTGGGAAATATGACAGCATACATATCAGAACATAGATTCAAAGAAGTCATTTGAAATTCTAAAAATATACTACTTTAAAATTCAAAATTGAAGACATGATGATACAGTAGACAATTATACAGTAGACAATTATATATTACTTTTACTAGAACCAATTACTCCACCGTGAAAAGGGAAAGTGGAAGAAAATAACTAAAAAAAGTAAGGAACTACCGAGAGGGAGAGGTTGAGAAAGTGAAAAAAAAAATATATGTGCAAATTATAATAGTAACCCTTAACTATTTTACAACATCAAATTAAAAAAGGTGAAAAGGGAACAATTTACAATTATAGAGAAACAGATGATGTTTCCTTAAATAATTTCATTAGGGATCTAATAATAAGAGGTTTTAACAATATTTTTTATTGGTAAATAAAAGAAGCAGAAATATCTTTATCTCTACTATAATAAAGGGAAGCGATATAAGTTTTGTTACATCGACTTCACCAAAATTCAGATTACGAAAATTTCCCTTAATAATATAAAAAAGTAAGATGATAAAAATGATTTGAATTATAAATTCAAGATAAAAAATAAAAAAGAAAAATTTACTATCACAACTGTTCTTATTTTTTTTCACTTTCACACCCACGTGGCCACATCCGTACGGTGTATTTAAATGTGAGCCCAATTAAAAAAATTATATGTAGTGGGGCTGTGACGACCCGGACCAGAATCAGAAGTATAATCAGCTTGATTCGTGAGTTACAGCGCAGTCGCGGATTTTCGACAGATATTGGAATCGCCAGAGTTCTTAACGACTAAATTATTGGCCGAGAATTGGAGCTGGGTCTCTTCTCGAGAGTCGTTCTACATGTGATTACGAGTTCGTGGGCGGTTTCGGATCGTTATTTGGACGACCGAGGAATTAGTTATGAATTTTTGAAGTTCAGATTTAAATGGTGAGCTACTTAACGACTAAATTACCGGACGAGAATTTGGTTTCGGCTTCTTCACGGAAGTTGTTCAGAATTTAATTTTTAGTTTGTGTGAACTTCCGGAACATAATTTTGAGTTATGGAGATTTAGTTGTGATTATTTCTGTTGGTTGTTGTTTAGTCGATTTAAATATGTGTGGTGTGAACAGTTGACTTTTTATCCGATTGGCCGATGTGTTTGACTTCGGGTAATTATTGAAGAGTATGTCGAGACGAGTTTGTGGCCGCGAGAATTTTCGGAATCGGAGTTACGACGAGAGAGTTACGCGTGTTTGAAGTTTGTCGAAATGGATAAACATGAAGTTTTCTAATCGGGAAAGGCTATAAATAGCAGGTTGCCATTTTGGGTCAAGTCAAACATTTCCTATTCGGTTGTTGACCGAGTTGACTCGGTCAACTCGGTGGTGAGAGAAGGTGGCCGACGTGCATGACGGTGACTCCACGGCGGCGATCGATTCCGGCCATCCCGTGGGACGGGGTTGGTCCCGTTCGAAGCGCCTCAGCTTCCTCGTCCTTTCCCCGGCCACCGTTTAAGGCGAGACTCGCCGGAAATGGAAGAAAATCCGGCCAAAAAATGGAGAGAAAACTTTGTGATTCGGGTTCTTGGATTCGGGCCGATTCGAGCTGAACTTTGGGGTGGGCTTTGTAGCCCTCATCACCATGATGCTTCCCTGTAAGTTTCGTGTTCCAATTCGATTTGTGGAAGGAGAATTTTGGGATTGAAATTTGTGTGTTCATTCGGTTTTTCATGAAATTGACCATGTTAGAGTGAGAATTGGACTTCGGTGCAGTTGACAAAGTTGCTCAGTGGGTGGTTTTGCATGGAATAGGGGTTGCTCCGCCGTGAAATTCTCCGGTCAACAGTGGCGCCGCCGTGGGCGGCGGTCAACGGCGGTCAACGGTCAACGGGTTGACTTTTTGACTTTCGACAAGTTGTATGTCATTTGACTCGAAATCGCGCCCTGATCGCAGTGGGGAGGTTCGTTTTTCGAGTTGAGCATCCGAACGTAAAGCGAGGTATTGAGGTGGTATATACGGATTTTCGACGATTCGTCGACTTTGAATTATTTGTTTCCGAGAACGGTGGTTTCTCGTGATTTGATTTGAATTGTCGGATTATGACTTTGAGTATTGGTTATTGTGAATATTCAGGGGTTCGTGATCGTTCTTTTGGCGAGGGACTTTCCGCCGGATCACGGGTTAACGCGTATCGCGTTACGCAAGTCTGTGAGTGGACATTTCTTTTCACGGATTGTTTGCGAGTCTTTTATATGATTTTCGAATTTGAGCATGCGTATTGAGATTACGAATTGCATGAGCATGTGTTTTACGATTATACGATATATTTATACGATTATACGTATACGAGTATACATACACTTATATGCTGTTTCATGCATTTGCATCGAAATGTTTATGATTTGGTTTACACAGAGTACAGTCGTGGTTATGTTGTTGTATCGATACACCTTGCCTCGTCGGCTGATCCCCGACGGAGGGCCGCCTGGAGGGGCAGTACCCCGACCAGACCGGTGAGGGGCAGTACCCCGGAACCGAGGCCATTTCTGGCTCAGAATCACGTGGTAGTCAGGGACTCCGTGGTTCAGACTGTACTAGCACGGTGGAGTCCATGAGTGACCCCGTGGGATTTTATTTGCATGCTCGGTACACTGGAGGAGTATGAGTTTTACCTCGTGTACATATGTTGTTTTATTTATCTGGACTCGCATATGTTTTTATAATATATATATAAACTGGTGAAAGACATTTATTTTCGTCCACTCACTCTAACGTGTTTATTGTCTTTCCCCTGGGCTTTTCGGTTTCCGTACCCAGTTTGCAGTTCAGGCTCTGGTGTCGCACGTCGTGGTCGGAGGCATAGTGCTCGAGCTACTTTGTTTCATCTAGTAGGTTTATTGTTCTACCTACTGTGGTATGCGTATACGATTATGTATTAGAAGTCGCTCTGAGCTTCCTATTGAATACGTTATACGATTTTACACTGGATTTCAGTAAAGTACATATATATTTACTACTTTACTTTACTGTTGAGATATTGAGAAATCCGGATGGGATTGGTGCCCACGGTTTGCTTTTTGTGGCATAGGATGAAGTGTATTTTCCGCGTGCAGGTTAAGGTAATTCCACGTTAGTAACGAAACTCTGCCCAAATTTCGAAAAGTTTTTGTTGGTTCGTGTTTTCGAAGGGGTTTGATTCCGATTTAGGGAGCTAAATCGGGGTTGGGTCCTTTCAGCTTGGTATCAGAGCATTAGGTTATAGGTTCTGTAGACTTCTGTAGTCTTGCTTACTAAGGATATTTGAGAATGTACAGCATGTCGGGAATGGTGACCCGACCGGCCGGCGGATAATCATCAAATTCCGGGTGTTGTATGCTTTCAAATATTTGAAGTTCCATGATTACGTTCCACTTGTTGTGAACGATATTGTATTCATTAGGATGCCTCCTGACGTGTTTTCCGTGTCGTTTCGGTTGTGGATCATACGACGCGTGATTTTCCAGTGAACAGTGGATTCAGATGAGTATTCAGAGTTCAGAGAATTGTGTGGCACGGTTTACCTGGGGATGTGTATATGAGCGTCTACATGTTGCCTCAGAGCTGAGATTTGTGGCAGTGATGTTTGCCTGAGTCAGATTGTTGTGTTTGGTGGGCTGATATTGTGTGAGTTCCAGTTGCGACTCCATGGCCTACATTCAGGGTGTTGTATTTACAGTAATGGTTTATCAGGCTACCCAGCAATCATATGTGGAGTGTTTACTTACCTGAGGCAGAGATGCTTTGTCCACGTGTTTGTTCTTGTTTACACGTGTTATGTGGCTTTAGAGGGAGCTATGCACGAGGTTCGAGATGAGTTTGAACCTGAGTATCAGAGAGAGTTTGATTTATGTGCCTCGAGATATCCGTGAGGAGCTTAGTGTGTTACACTCAGTGGCGAGGCTATTGAGGAAGGTAAGATGTACACGGTTTTCGATGTGACGGTTTGAGGAAAGTGGATTTAGTAGTGAGATTTTGATGAGGTTGAGTTCCGACACTTCGGGATCAGTGACGTCATCAGACTGTGGCCTTTTCGATCATGTTGAGGATCCTCTGCTAATCCGTTTAGTGATGGCAGAGATCACGGTGTAGTGGACTTGCTCCTGTGGCATGAGTTTGGGCGATCGTTGGCGATCCTTTCACGCAGCAGGTGTTGCGGTGACTTGTGTTTGTGGAGCACTTTCAGTTGCTGTTTCGGTGGCCAGGAGGGTCACGTTGCGAGGGAGCGCCCTCAGCCAGTTGTGTTAGTGGTTCGGTAGCTCATAGTTTACGAGGAGATCCTCATGTTGTTCCTGAAGTCTGATCAATGTATCCTTTTGACGAGTTATTCAGCAAGTTGCATTTGATGTGTGCGGTTAGTTGGGCATGTTGGAGTTCGTGCCATAACCTTGTTTGAGGACAGACTTTTCTCCGAGGTTACTTTTGTTTAATATCCATGGCTATTGTACCTGTATCTCCACTTCCGAGGTCTTGGAGAGTGTTGCATCCATCCGGAGGTCGCGAGATCCATGTTGGAGGATATGGTTTAGCCGTGGATTTGTTGTAGCTGGACATCGTGGTTTTGGTGTGTTTGTGAGCATGGACTTACTGACAACGTATTTGGCTGTGTTCGAGTACCTCGAGAAGGAGGTTGTGTTTCGACGACCAGATTTCCCCGAGATGCTGTTTCGCGGTGGTGGTCGAGCAGATGATGGAGACGGGTGGTGTTGTTTGCTTAGCTCATATTGTGGATACTATGGTTGCTGCGGCGACATTGAGGTGGTTCCCGAGCTTCCAGGTGTGTTCCGGAGGAGTTATCAGGTATTCCTCCAGTTCGGGAGACCGGTTACACCATTGAGCTTGTACTGGGCGCTGGACTCATTTTACCGATGTTTTGTCGTTCGGAGCCAGCGGAGCTGAAGGAACTACAGTTTCGACTCCAGGAGTTGCTGGAGGAGGTTTCAGGAGATTTCAGACGACCCCACGTATTTGTGTGGTGTGCTCATTCATTGTGTGTACGGATGATGGATGGTTCGACGTGGTGGTGTGTTGAATACCGAAGCCTGATTCTTTTCAGAGGAGAGTGAGTATCCTCCGCTTTGGATTGACGATTGGTCTGATCAGCTCGCGAGAGGTTCAGTTTTTTTGAAGTTTGATTTCAGGACTGGATATAATCAGTTGAGGTTTGATGAGTCAGATGTGGCTATGTGGCTTTCGGATCTCGGAGCGAGCATCTGGAGTTCTTGGTCACTTCATTGGTTAACCAATGCTCTGTAGATCGTGAGGACTTGATGGACCAGGTGTTCAGACGGTTTCTGGACGAGTTTGCGGTCTTGTTCGTTGGCATTGTCCTGATGTATCCCAGGAGTGTGGGCCAGCACCTGAAGCAGTTGCAAGCGGTTTTGTGGACTTCGCGAGATGATTAGCTGTTTGTGAAGTTCAGCCAGTGTGGGTTTTGGCATATTAGCGTAATGATTTTGAGCTGTGTGATGCTAGCCGAGGGAGTTGGCATGGATCCTGACCAAATTGAAGCCGTGATGATTCGGAGTTTGCCCTACCATTGTGCCAGAGATCGGGAGTCTCTTGTGTTTGGCAGGCTATTACCGACGGCTTGTGCAGGATTTTTCTCGGATTACCACTTCACTTTCCGGATTGACGAAGAAGGCGTCAGGTTCATGTGGTTCGATGCACGCGAGGAGAGTTGCTTACTCCTGCAGGTTGGTGACCGTTACTGCGGCTTTGACCTTACCTGACGATCTTGACGAGTTCGTGGGTTATGGCGATGCATCGAGATTTGGTTGGGTTATGCTTTGATGCTGTATAGCAGAGCAGTGGCTCATGATTCCAGGCGGTGGAACTTTGTGTAGCTACGTATCCAGTGTATGATATTGAGTGTTGTTGTTCTTGTGTTAGCATCAGAGAGTTTGAGACTCTACAGCTATGGCATGCAGCGTGGTGTAGGATGTACACCGACCATTGAGTTTCATTCACATGCATTTTCGGCCAGAGTTGAGCTTGAGGCAGTGTCGATGGATGGAGTCGACTGACGACTATGGCTGCACCTTTGAACTTGTTCGAGAAAGGCTAGTAATTGTACTTGACCATCCGTCTGGGATGTGGTTGTTGATGCATTCAGTCGAGAATCGGGAGCTTCAGTGTTTCATGTGTGTGTGGCTCGAGTTTCTATGTTAGCCGAGTTTGGGCTACGAGAGCTGAGTTCGAGTACGATGGTGTTGAGGCTCGTGATTTTACGTGCGTTTGGCACTAGTGATGCGGAGATGTATCTGATACTTTGAGTTTATTACTCGTGACGCAACATCAAGAGCAATGTAGCAGCTTATGTGTACTGATGCCTCATTCGTCGACTGGCGATAGCTAGGAGGTAGAGGTTTGCCGAGATGTGTCAGCCATTTGAGATTTCCGGTTAGACGTGGCGATTGTTGCTGTGATTGTGTGTGTTTGTATGCACTTCAGTTTGTGGTACCAGTTGTTTGGCCATTGTGGATCGTTTGATGAACTCGGTACATTTCCTTGCACTTTCGGAGATGATTTTAGTGGCAGGCTGACATAGTTGTGATTGACGGAGGTTGTCCATCTACGTGGTGTACCTGTGTCCCAGTTCGCCGATTGAGGTAATCAGCTACGACTGTGTGTTGGCGAGCTTTGCAGCGAGCATTAGGGACCAGATTACGAGCTAGTACCGGTTCTTATCCTCAGATTGGCGAGCGATCTTCGAGGATTATTCAGGCCTTGGAGGGCATGTTGTGGACCTCGGTGTTGCAGTTCCGGAGGATTCAGGACCAGCAGTTTCGGTTGTTCGAGGTTGCTTGCAGTACCAGGTTATTGTCCACTGTGATTTTGATATTGTTTGACGTCGTTTTAAGGAACGATGTTGTACTCCATTGTGCTGGAACGAGTTTGGTTTGAGTATGAGTTGATGTTTGATGGGGATTTTATGGAATGTGCTACCACAGACTGTCAGGTTAGCGGAAATGGGTTGATTATTACCGAGTTCGAAGTTTGAGTTATGCTAATATGAGTATGTGCGTTATGTTGATGAGTGTAGACTGAGTTGTGATTTGTTATGATGTATTGATCCGTATGTGGCCATAGGCGAGTTTGTGTTATGCCGTATGGTTCGGCACCGCCTATAGTGTTGGCTTTGTGTGTTGTGTTCCGCGTGGCGGAACTATGTTTCAGGTTGTTGCGTGTTGTGTGCCCTATTTGTTCCTTATGTAGGAACACTTAGCGATTGTGTGAGCCAGTTCAGATTTGTGATTTGAGGGTACAGGGATTCCGGCACGGAATTATCTCCTATTGTGGAGTTTGTGATCAGAGTTGTTCAGTTGGGATTGCCGTTGGTGAGTTGAGCAGTATGCAGAGGCAGTGCTCCTACCTTATAGTCGGCAGACTCGAAAATTTCGAGGTCGAAATTTTTCTAAGGGGGGTGGATTTGTGACGACCCGGACCAGAATCAGAAGTATAATCAGCTTGATTCGTGAGTTACAGTGCAGTCGCGGATTTTCGACAGATATTGGAATCGCCAGAGTTCTTAACGACTAAATTATTGGCCGAGAATTGGAGCTGGGTCTCTTCTCGAGAGTCGTTCTACATGTGATTACGAGTTCGTGGGCGGTTTCGGATCGTTATTTGGACGACCGAGGAATTAGTTATGAATTTTTGAAGTTCAGATTTAAATGGTGAGCTACTTAACGACTAAATTACCGGACGAGAATTTGGTTTCGGCTTCTTCACGGAAGTTGTTCAGAATTTAATTTTTAGTTTGTGTGAACTTCCGGAACATGATTTTGAGTTATGGAGATTTAGTTGTGATTATTTCTGTTGGTTGTTGTTTAGTCGATTTAAATATGTGTGGTGTGAACAGTTGACTTTTTATCCGATTGGCCGATGTGTTTGACTTCGGGTAATTATTGAAAAGTATGTCGAGACGAGTTTGTGGCCGCGAGAATTTTCGGAATCGGAGTTACGACGAGAGAGTTACGCGTGTTTGAAGTTTGTTGAAATGGATAAACATGAAGTTTCCTAATCGGGAAAGGCTATAAATAGCAGGTTGCCATTTTGGGTCAAGTCAAACATTTCCTATTCGGTTGTTGACCGAGTTGACTCGGTCAACTCGGTGGTGAGAGAAGGTGGCCGACGTGCATGACGGTGACTCCACGGCGGCGATCGATTCCGGCCATCCCGTGGGACGGGGTTGGTCCCGTTCGAAGCGCCTCAGCTTCCTCGTCCTTTCCCCGGCCACCGTTTAAGGCGAGACTCGCCGGAAATGGAAGAAAATCCGGCCAAAAAATGGAGAGAAAACTTTGTGATTCGGGTTCTTGGATTCGGGCCGATTCGAGCTGAACTTTGGGGTGGGCTTTGTAGCCCTCATCACCATGATGCTTCCCTGTAAGTTTCGTGTTCCAATTCGATTTGTGGAAGGAGAATTTTGGGATTGAAATTTGTGTGTTCATTCGGTTTTTCATGAATTGACCATGTTAGAGTGAGAATTGGACTTCGGTGCAGTTGACAAAGTTGCTCAGTGGGTGGTTTTGCATGGAATAGGGGTTGCTCCGCCATGAAATTCTCCGGTCAACAGTGGCGCCGCCGTGGGCGGCGGTCAACGGCGGTCAACGGTCAACGGGTTGACTTTTTGACTTTCGACAAGTTGTATGTCATTTGACTCGAAATCGCGCCCTGATCGCAGTGGGGAGGTTCGTTTTTCGAGTTGAGCATCCGAACGTAAAGCGAGGTATTGAGGTGGTATATACGGATTTTCGACGATTCGTCGACTTTGAATTATTTGTTTCCGAGAACGGTGGTTTCTCGTGATTTGATTTGAATTGTCGGATTATAACTTTGAGTATTGGTTATTGTGAATATTCAGGGGTTCGTGATCGTTCTTTTGGCGAGGGACTTTCCGCCGGATCACGGGTTAACGCGTATCGCGTTACGCAAGTCTGTGAGTGGACATTTCTTTTCACGGATTGTTTGCGAGTCTTTTATATGATTTTCGAATTTGAGCATGCGTATTGAGATTACGAATTGCATGAGCATGTGTTTTACGATTATACGATATATTTATACGATTATACGTATACGAGTATACATACACTTATATGCTGTTTCATGCATTTGCATCGAAATGTTTATGATTTGGTTTACACAGAGTACAGTCGTGGTTATGTTGTTGTATCGATACACCTTGCCTCGTCGGCTGATCCCCGACGGAGGGCCGCCTGGAGGGGCAGTACCCCGACCAGACCGGTGAGGGGCAGTACCCCGGAACCGAGGCCATTTCTGGCTCAGAATCACGTGGTAGTCAGGGACTCCGTGGTTCAGACTGTACTAGCACGGTGGAGTCCATGAGTGACCCCGTGAGATTTTATTTGCATGCTCGGTACACTGGAGGAGTATGAGTTTTACCTCGTGTACATATGTTGTTTTATTTATCTGGACTCGCATATGTTTTTATAATATATATATAAACTGGTGAAAGACATTTATTTTCGTCCACTCACTCTAACGTGTTTATTGTCTTTCCCCTGGGCTTTTCGGTTTCCGTGCCCAGTTTGCAGTTCAGGCTCTGGTGTCGCACGTCGTGGTCGGAGGCATAGTGCTCGAGCTACTTTGTTTCATCCAGTAGGTTTATTGTTCTACCTACTGTGGTATGCGTATACGATTATGTATTAGAAGTCGCTCTGAGCTTCCTATTGAATACGTTATACGATTTTACACTGGATTTCAGTAAAGTACATATATATTTACTACTTTACTTTACTGTTGAGATATTGAGAAATCCGGATGGGATTGGTGCCCACGGTTTGCTTTTTGTGGCATAGGATGAAGTGTATTTTCCGCGTGCAGGTTAAGGTAATTCCACGTTAGTAACGAAACTCTGCCCAAATTTCGAAAAGTTTTTGTTGGTTCGTGTTTTCGAAGGGGTTTGATTCCGATTTAGGGAGCTAAATCGGGGTTGGGTCCTTTCAGGGCTGCTCAGCACTTGGTCTTCGAACTCCCCGACTCTAATTTCAGACCGACTATTTCTTTCTTTTGGTTATACCGACTCTATTTCAAATCACAACGGCATGAAGTCTCTCTCTCTCTCTCTCTCTCTCTCTCTCTCTCTCTCTCTCTCTCTCTCTCTCTCTCTCTCCTACAACGGCACAAATGAGTTTTGAATTTTAAATCACAAGCTTTCATGTGGGTTTTGAAACAGAAGAGAAGAGCGAAACAGAAGTCCAATGTGGGTTTCGAAGCTATCATATTTGGCAATGGTTCATGTGGGTTTTGAAGCTAAAGAAGAGAGGAGAAGAGAAAGAGAGAGAAGCGAAAGAAAAGTCCGATGTGGGTATCGAATTTGGCAACGGTAATTCTCCATTATTGATTCTCTAATTTGGATTTAATCTTCTGCATATTATTGGGAATTGTTTCTGATTTAGGGTTACAGAGATTGAGTTCAATCTTCTGCATATATCTTGGTTGATCAATCTTGTTGCCTATGATATTTTTTTTTGATGGATTGTGTTTTGTTTGATGCCTTTTATGAATCTGGATGTTGTTGGTTTCCTTGATAAGTCTGGTTGCCTTCAATTAATTGGTTGCGTTGATGACTCTGATTCCCTTGAATGCTTTTGGCGAATCTGGACCATTTTGATGGTGTTGACAATTATGGTTTCCTTGATGCTCTTGATAAATTGAGTTGCCTTTGATAAATTGGTCACCTTTGATGCCATGTTTGATGAATCTGTTAAATTGAGTTTCCTTTGAAAATCAATTGCCTTTGATTTATGGATGAATCTGGTTTCCTTTGATCAAACAGGATTGCTGTAGATGATTGGGTTGCCCTTATGATTCTGGTTTCATTTGAAACATATAATGAATCTGGAAAGTTTTGATGCCTTCGATGAATCGGTTGCCTTTGAGATGCCCTAATGATTCTTGTTTCATTTGAAACCTATGATGAATCCCTTATGATTCTGGTTTCATTTGAAACCTATAATGAATCTGAAAAGTTTTGATGCCTTCGATGAATCGGTTGCCTTTGAGATGCCCTAATGATTCTTGTTTCATTTGAAACCTATGATGAATCTCGATAGTTTTGATGCCTTCGATGAATCGGTTGCCTTTGAGATACCATTATTATTTTTGTTTCATTTGAAACCTATAATGAATCTCGATGCTTTTGATGAATCAGTTGCCTTTGATGACTTTGAGGCTTTAGTGAATCAGCTTGCCTTCAATGCCAATGATAAATCGGGTTGCCTCTGATCAATTGAGTTGTCGCCAATACCTATGGCAAAGCAAGTTGCCTTTGATGCCTTTGAGGCTTTGATAAATCAGGTGTTCTTTGCTGCCTATGATGAAAAAGTAGCATGTGATGCTTTTGATGATTGCATCTTATAATTCAGGTTGCCTTTGATGCCTTTGAGGCTTTGATAAATCAGGTGTTCTTTGCTGCCTATGATGAAAAAGTAGCATGTGATGCTTTAGATGGTTGCATCTTATAATTCAGGTTGCCTTTGAGGCTTTAACAAATAAGGTTGCCTTTGATGCCTTGATAAATCATGTCGCTTTTGATGCCTATGATAAATCAGGTAGCATGTATTGATAAATTGGGTTCGCCTTTTATAATTCAGGTTGCCTTTGATGCCTATAAGAAATTCGGTTGCATTTTGTAATTCTGGTTGCCTTTGAGGCTTGAACAAATCAGGTTCCCTTTGATGCCTTTGTGGCTTTGATAAATCAAGTGTTCTTTGCTGCCTATGATAAATACGGATAGCATGTTGCCATTGTGGTTGTTGGTTGGTTAGTAATTATTGTTGCCTATGATATTTTTTTGATGGATTGAGTTTTGTTTGATGCCTTTTATGAATCTGGATGCTATTGGTTTCCTCGATAAGTCTGGTTGCGTTCAATAAATTGGTTGCCTTGATGAATTTGATTCCTTTTAATGCTTTTGACGAATCTGGACCATTTTGATGGCATTGAAGATTCTGGTTTCCTTGATGCTCTTGATAAATTGAGTTGCCTTTGATAAATTGGTCACCTTTGATGCCATGTTTGATGAATCTGGTTTGTTTCGATGAATCTGGTAAATTGAGTTTCCTTTAAAAATCAATTGCCTTTGATTTCTGGATGAATCTGTTTTCCTTTGATCAAACAGGATTGCTGTAGATGATTCAGTTGCCCTTTGTTGCCTTTATGATTCTGGTTTCATTTGAAAACTATCATGAATCTGGTTAGTTTGAATCAAAAGTATCGAGATTCATTATAGGTTTCCTTTGAGATGCCCTTATGATTCTGGTTTCATCTGAAAACTATCATGAATCTGGTTAGTTTTGATGCCTTTGATAAATCGGTCGCATTTGATGTCTTAGAGGCTTTAACGTATCAGGTTGCCTTTGATGCCAACGTAAATCTGGTTGCCTCTGATCAATTGAGTTGCCTACAATACCTTTGTCCAATCAAGTTGCCTTTGATGTCTTTAAGGATTTGATCAATCAGGTGTCTTTAAGGATTTGATCAATCAGGTGTCTTTGAGGATTTGATCAATCAGGTGTCCTTTGATGCCTATGATAAATCGGGTTGCATGCAATGTTTTTGATAACTCTGGTGGTGCATTTTATAATTTAGGTTGCCTTTGATGCCTATGAGAAATCAGGTTGCATTTTGTAATTCAGGTTGCTTTCGATGCCTTTTAGGCTTTTATAAATCAGGTTGCATATGATGCGTATGAGAAATCGGGTTGCATTTTGTAATTCTACAGAAAATTTCCACTCTTGAAGATAACACTGTTAGCTACATATTTCGAGAGAGCAACATGGTTGCTGACTCCTTAGCTAAGGAGAGTTTGAATCATGAGGCTGAATTGCTTACTGTCTCTAAGCCTCCAATTCATGGTTTGAAGGAATGTTTTGATGATTTTGCTGGCATTTCCATTCCTAGAGCTAGGAATGCTGCTACTAGTTAGTTGTATTTTTTTCCTCTTGGGTCTCTTATGACCTTGTTTTGCCAAAGAAAAAGTGAAGTCACAATTGACTCAGGTTGTAATGTCATAGCCCTCACAATTGACCTCTGGACCTCACAAAGGTTTATCCTTCACATTGTCAGTGTTTACAGTAATTGATCATAGTGTTTACACAAATTGAGTAATGTTAGTGTTTAGAGATGTATGAGTAATTGCAATGATTTGTGATATGGTTTGGCACAAAGTGAAGCAGATATTAGCCCGCTTGGTATTCCGGCTTTACCTGTTATATAGAAGAAAGCTCTGGTGTTGACTAAGCAAACAACCAGTGGATCGTCGAAAGAGCATTCGGATGATGACCTGGAAGGAGACATTGAAATTACAGAGAATATGGATCCTGCTGATATGAAGTGTGCTAGGAGGTGAGCCCAGTTTTCGTGGTGATTCTAGAGATTGTTGAACTCTCATTTTGGCTATCTACGTTTGCTTACTGTTTGGTAGTCTTGTTTCATGTGATGGGATGGTCTTGTATCTTCTTTTGAGATGGTACTCGAGTGCCCTCAAATACGCATTGACCACCGAGTCTGCAATGAAGAAGATTGAGGACAACTACACTCTTGTTTTCATTGTTCACATCTGGGCTGATCAGAAGAAGATTAAAGATGCCGTGAAGATGTATGACATCCAGACCAAGAAAGCTAGTGAGCTCTCTGATTAGGTAAATGAATTCACTTTGGGCTTGTTTATGTGCTGTAATACTGTAATGGGTATACAGTGTAGTAATGGTGATATGATTCTGCTGTTATAGCTGTATCCAACCTATTACTTTCATTGTGCAGACCTGATGGAACAGAGAAGGCATATGTCAGGTTGACACCTGATTATGATGCTTTGGATGTGGCTAACAAAATCAGCATCATATAATCTATATTTGTGTTATTTTATTGTGGCGCAAAAAGATTCTATTGCTTTTACAGTTTTGTTTGTAGAAATGTACTATTTTAGTACTCTTTTCTTTGATAAAGTTGAGAACCAGGACTCTTTTCTTATTGCATTCAGATTGGCGTCTTCTCTCAAAAGCCTCAAGTCAACAACAGCTGATTTAACTACAGAAAATCACAGTTAACCAAGTAAGTTGATTAACCTGATAGGCAGTGCCCATAATTTGTAAATGTGGGTAATTTTTTTGTGTATCATCTAATTTCATTAGAGTCGTTTTCATCCTTACCAATAGATGATAATTATAGTGTATTGATAGTGAACTATAGTTAACTCGCAACTACCTACTACAACTATATACAGTTAACTCACATCACAGCTACTAACAGTGAACTCTCAAACTACTCACAGTTATCCGCAGTTAACCATAATTAATTCTACAATAATCGTAGTTAACTCTAAATTAACCACAGTGAATCAAAGTTAACTCATAACCTCTTATTACACCTACATACAGGGAACTCTCAAACTATCCACAGTTATTTACAGTTAACCACCAGTTAACCCATAACAACTTAATACAGCTACATAAAGTTAAATCACATCACGGCTACCAATAGTGAACTCACACATACCTTGAAGGAACTCTCAAACTACCCATAGTTATTTACAATTAGCCAAGTTAACCTTAAGCTAACCACAATGAATCACAATTAACTTTCATCTACCTATTATAGCTACACATATTTAACTCACACCACCACGGCTACCAACAATGAACTCTCAAATTATCCACAGTTATCTATAGTTAACTCTAAGTTAATGACAGTGGACCACAGTTTACCCACAATTACTTACTATAGCTACACATTTAATTCACACCACCACAGCTACCAACAGCGTACTCTCAAACTACCCACTGTTAACCACAGTTAACTCTTAGTTAATCACAGTGAACCATAGTTAACCAACAACTACCTACTACAACTACATACAGTTAACTTACATCACGACTACTAATAGTAAACTCTCACACATACCCTAAGTGAACTTTCAAACTACCCACAGTTATCTACAATCACTAATAATTAACTCTATGAAAACCACGGTGAACCACAGTTAACCCACAACTACCTATTATAGCTACATACAGTTAACTCAAAGTGAACCACAATTAACTCACAGTGAACTCTCAGCTACTCACAGTGAGTCCCAAATTTGACTCATGGCGCAAGTAATTCAGTCACCTATAGCTATCCATAGTACATTCTCACAGCTACCTACAACTAACTCACAAGAGATCTCAAAGATACCTAAAATGAATTACAGTTACCTTGCAATGAACTCTCAGCTACCCAAAGTGAACCACAGTTAACTCATAGTGAACTCTCAGCTACCCACAATGAACCACAATTAACTCATACAACTACACACAGCTACGCACAGTTAACTCAATACAGCTACCCATAACTAACCCAACATAGCTACCTCTGCTAACCACAATACCAATATCTAACTCATTTTTTTCACATTTATTATGAAACAAACATTGAAACAACTCATTTGTCAAAACCAATTATAAACTTTTAAGCAATATTTTTATCGAACAATAGTGTATTTCAATAAGAATAAATCAAACAAACTATAATAGGATACTATTTCAAATTCAAAGTATAAGACAAAACTGTGAGCATGGCCACATACAACCTATTTAACATCCAGTACAAAATTGTGATGACAGTCATGCATATACTTAATGCACATATTAAGAGTATTATCGAATTTCTGCCAGCATCATGCTCCATTTCTTTTGTATCCTCATGAAGGAACTGAAGAAGAAACCGAGCATGCTTCCTTAGAAAACAGAATCATCAAAATGCCACACATAACTTTTTGGTTGACAGAGGTACCGCAACACACCTAGCAGAAAATCAACGTGCGTCATGAACTCAATGAAATGCAACATATAATGATTAAGACTCATTTAAAGATTCTGCAATAATATCATAAGCAGACGTCACCCACAATTAACTCGCATTAAAACTAATCTACAACTACTCACATCGAACTCACACGACTATTCATAGTTAACCACAGCTACTGACGAGTTATACACATTTATTGACAGTTACCCCAAAACTGCTTCAAAATTGCATAAAAAAATCACACTTAAATCAAAAAATAGCTTGTTTACCCATTATATCAAGCTATAGATAGATAGAACAAGAGTGGCGTACTAGACTAGTATGGAAGTTAACAAAGAAGAAGCATGCTTCAAGAGGAGAAACAAAAACTTTTGCGATGATTATTGCAGTGTGGTTATGGTGGTTTCAGATTTGTCCGAGGGCGTGGTGGTGACTCCAGCGACGATGAATAAGGCCAATAGTCGAGACGAAGCTGTGAGAGTGTGAGGCATTTAGTTGAACAGTTGATGGACATGAATAAGAAAGGCAAATGTCTCAGGTGCAGGTGATCTCGCTAGCTATACTTTCTTGATCTTCTGCATAAATCATCCAAACCAATACTATAGCAATTAGAAAATCATAGATATTATTCACTCCCACTACATAAACTACGCCCAGGAGGACTCTCAAACCTATTGATGAAGACCCCCTAAGCTCCTTCACACTACCAAGCAAAAAAAAAAAACAAAGGATCGTAAGTCTTTTAAGGTTTTTAAAGATTCAAGTAGCTGAATCTACTTTGAGGAGGAAGAATCCAACAGAATTGCTGAAACTGGTTTGAGACAAAGAGAGAGGACGACGCAGTTGTGCTCTATTATGAAATCACAATCGAGGCCTTTTAGGGGGTAAAATAGGAAGAAAAAATTGAGTTTTGGGAAAGAATGAGTTTTTTAAGGATTTGGTTAATGTTTTTGGGTTTTTTTTAGAAAGAAAGACCAAAAGTAATGGGTTTTTTTAGTTAGGAAAAATTTATTGGACCTTTTAGGAAAGAGAAACTGAAAATAAGTTTTTAAATTATTTACCCAATATTTTAATATGAAACAAACAATGATTATTTTTTCACAGGAACAAACAATAAATGTTTCGTACTGAGACTTTTTTAGGGAGAAATGTATAATCATTAACTACTACTCTAATATATGTAATTTTTTGTACAGGTCCATGATTTTGGCTTCTTTTTCTATGATCCTGGAGCAATATATTTTTTGAAGTATAAAGAGATTCCTCTTGCCCCTGAGGCTGATTCTGTTGGGTTATAAATCAGGGTTGTCGAGAATGATAGTGGTGAGAAGGTGAGAAACTCATATATTTTGCATCTCTATCTCAGAGCCTTCTCCTAAATTCGGATCTAATAGTTGACTTCAACATGAAGTTATGTAGTCAATTACATTCTAATCTATATTAGTGCTTCTTCGCCCCGTTATAGTAGGTTGGGTTACTGTGATTTTGTTATATTCCTTTCCGTTAGTTGGTTCACTTTTGTTTTCAGATCTCCATTTTGGCTGGCGCACTCTTGCTCGTTTAGATAGAGATGCTCCTCATTACAAAAAGTACGTATCAGCTTTGCTTTGCCATATTTTACTGATCATTTTCCTTTCTCAAACGAAACACATGATATACATTCTAGTATGTCTAAAAACACATGATAAGAATCAAACATTTTCTTTGAATGAAGTAAAAATGTAATCACCATGAACTTCCACCTCCCCGGGGATTAGAGATAGCTGATAAAATAGTCTTACAACCTAAATTAATCGGTGTACTTGACATCAAGGCAAATGGTAAATTCCTTTAGGTAGTTGACAGAAACACCATCAAAATCAAAGTTCTGGCTATGGTACCTCATCAAAATGGTATATACTACTTTATTGCTTAACTTCTATTTTGACTGGAAATGTTGGTTTACAGTTTGATGCTATGAAGGTGAACAAAATTATGTTTGTGTTAAACAATATTAAACAATGATGTATTTTTAGGTTCCATTTTATAGTTGGGAAAGATGGACATTTCTCTACGAGACAGTAATTACCCTATTGATAGTGACACATCGAATTTTGTAGCAGGTGAATACACAATTCCTAAAAATGGAGACGATACTTGATGATAGTGTCACTACTACAGTCCAGCAACGAGACGACGAAGATTTTTCACCGCCCAAGCAGCATGATGGTCGCCTCGACGGCTAGTGACTGCGTCTTCGTTGCTTAAGCGTCGTCGCCTGATATTCGTCTTTCCACCCTTTGGCGATGTAAGTTTATAAATCTTTGTCACTAATGATCACTGAAGAGACGAAACTAAGTTAGTCGCCAAATAATATTGCGGTGAAGATTGGAGGAGGATTTTTTGTCGCTCCTAAATTTAGCGACCAATATTGATGAGATTGGGACGACCAAGGTCTGTTATAGGATCTTACATAGAGCGACGGAGTTTGACCTATCTTCGTCGCTCCATTGGATGACAGTAAAAAAATACTATTTTAATTTTTACGTACCAAGTTATGACAGTACACAATTATGCACACAATGTGCACAAAATCATTCTCAACACACAATATGCACAAAACAAACTCATCCAACACACACAATCATCCATACACAAAAATTAACCGCAAATCTAAACGTACTAGTTTGATGCCTATACAAATACACTCTACCAGTGTTCACAAATTTGAGTCTCGGTCAGCACCCAAATTGCAGCTAGATTGGGTGCCAGGAGCGGGGGTAGGAACTGTAACTTGTTGACCCCTAGATTGGATAGATTGTATTAAGGCCTTCATTTCTCTCATCCTTTCGGCGAGTGCATTATAATCATCTCTCGACTTGTGCGCCACCTCTTTCGCTTCCGCGACCTCCCTTTTCAACATCTCGGTTTCCTCAGAATTGTTGTTCACCCGGGCGCCTCCTCTAGTTTTGGGCTAGCGTGTGATCGCGCGACCCACCTCTAGCATGAACAAATAAATATGTATCAATCATACAGTAAAAGGGATCATACAAGAAAATCGAGATAAACGACTATATGTTATGTATTACCTCTTATAGAGGTCCCGGGCCTTACACCCATCTCTTCCTCTATGATATTTATTTGCGTATCAAGAGGAAGAGGAAACTCTCGTGAAACCACATCGCCGTTATCCTCGGTCGCTGCATCATCTTGTTGGGAGAACACTTCGTCAAGCCTTCGAGTCAAGCTGCTTGCTCAATTAAAACATAATAATTAAATAATATTAAAAATATGATAAACAAAAATAATTGTAATAACGTAACTGAACATATTTCCGCTCACCACTTTCTCAGCTGCATTCTTGTCCGGCTCATATACATCGATCCAAGTCTGGACAGCCAAGGCTTTATGACCCTTCTTCTCCAACACTTCGCTCCGGTATGAGAGTGCAGGGAGCCTGAATAGTGGTTGAGCTGTTGCTCCTTATTTTTGTTTCTATTTCCCCGGTTCTGTGAGCACAGTTTCTACCACACAAAATAATAATTTAACAATATTAATAGATAAACATTTAAATTTAAAATCATACTCAAGAACTCTCCAAATAGGTTATGAAGCTTACCAGGTAATCAGGGTTTTTGAAGTGGCCTTTTAACCACTCCCATTCTTCTTCCCTCCCTAAGAACTCGGCAGGAGTCTCCTTGCTGACGTGGAGATAATGCTGATGGTAATCATACTCCCAGTCCTTGTATATGGTTTGCGCCGTCAAGTCTATGAAGTTCCACATGTCCACCTCGGTTGTAGGGATGTCATAGTTTGTCTAGCACATAAAATAAAAACGTGTCAATTTTCTTTACTAAATACATAAACCCTAAATTAACAAATTTAGCTAAGCGCAGAAAGTATACCTCAATACTTGTATTGACGATGTCGCGGTGCTAATCTTTAAGTCCCAAAAAGTTAGGCGCAAGCATGAGAACTTTGCAGCGGATGACGCTGCCAATGTCTCTAGACATCATACTTCTCCATTCTCTCGTCGCAGTCCCTCGATGCCTTGTAAAGTAAGACACGTGTAGTCACTGATTGTTGTTCAACCGGACGAGGTACTCAATCTTTGTGCCGACAACAACCCCGCGCTACATCATCGTCGTATTTTCGGTTGCCATGTTCATCATGTCTGCTCAACCCAATGTTACTAACAATTATAGATTTACCAAACCAGTAACCAACAAACAGAGAGACAAGCAGTGGACCTGGAAGTCTAGTCTTCTTGCAGCGGATGCTGAGAGAGGCGACAGTGGCGCCGGTGGATACCGTAACGCTGTTCTCCACTGACCAAAAAGTGTCTTCGAGTAGTGGGGCCAGCGTTTCCTGCTGGGAACAAGGCTGCGGAGGAGGCCTGGATGGCGCCGTTGGGCCGGTGGATACCGCAGTCGCTGCCACAGCAGCCTCTGCCTCTGTGGCAGCCGTAGCAACCGCCGCAACTTGTCGACGCTTGAGCGTCGCTCTCCTCATCCGGTGTGTCGTACTCCCGGGAATCATTCTGTAATTTCCAACATAAGAGGAACAACAATAAGAAACTTGAAACGTACTTTTGTGCTACATTTTCATCACTCAAACTTACATCATATGCGGTTCTGGCAAAGAAAGAGGTAAGTTATAACAAAAACGACTACATAATCATTATTCTATTATTATTATTGAGGAACACAATGCACAAGATTAGAGGAACACAGAAAACCCATAATCATAATTCTATTATTATTTTTCCTGGTTCAAATCCTGTGTCTTGACCATACCATATGCCTGCACCTTATACATTGTTTATTCCTTGATCAATCTCACACAAGATTAGCTAAAGTTGCAGATGACATTGTAAAAACAGAACCCAGAAGAAGACAATAGAGTTCATCTAGGGACTTTTGCTATACGTACTACAATTACACAGAGCCATTGATATACGCATTTTATGCTCGATTCTTAACGCATTTCCCTTTACATTTAGCTATGTTATAATCTTAGTTTTTCTGTTTTTTTTCATTTAATTTGTTATTTTTAGGTTATTTACGGTGGAGATGAATAACGGCGCGATTCGGAGGAATTTCGGTGATTTTGCGAATTTTGCGATTTCGGACCATCGAGAATGGGCCAGCCCATAAAGCATTTTGTGGGCCCATTTGTCAAAGTTTGTTTCGGCCCAAAAAAAAGCCCAAGCCCATTAAATTCGGCAAGCAAGCCACTTGGTGAAGAGGAAAAGTCAAGTTTGGCAAGCTTTGTGGCTAGGCTTGGTGACTAAGCTTGTGATCATCACAAAGGGTGACTAGGCTTGGTGACTAAGCTTGTGATCATCATAAAGGGTGACTAAGGGTGTGACTAGCCTAGGTGACTCTTGCTTGTGATGATCACAAATGGTGACTAAGGGTGTGACTTGCCATGGTGACTAAGGGTGCATTTAATGAAGAGGCAATGTGGAAGAGAGAGGTAGGAAATTCCTTTGCCTATATATATAAGAGGGAGGCCAGCCATAATACAGATCATCACACAATTTCACAAGCCAAAGCTCTATACAATTCACCTCTCTTCCATACATAACCAAGGTTCTTCCAAAGTCGAAGCTTTCCACCACCTCCGGATCAAGAACGTAGAGTGCGTCATTCGTGTTCTTGAGAATCACCGCTTGTAGTTGGTGCATCACCTCTCTAAAAGTGTAACCATGTACTCTAAAATCCATCTTCGTCTTTGTAATAATTTCGGTTATGTGATGAAAGAATTTCTCCATGTTCTTCTCTTATTTCGATTCTTCCATGTGTTCTTAATTTTATTAGTTTGGATGTATGTGCTAGCTTTAAGTTCTTAATGCTTTGAGTATGTTTTAGGATAGGATGCGTCACCAATCTTCCTAAAAGATATCTCAATGATTTCGGCAATGTAGCAATTGTTTTAAGATGTTATGCGTCATAGCATTCTTATTCAATGAAAGCATGTGTATGTATCTCGACTAAAATTAAGGATTTCGTAGATGATAAATAAGGTAAAAGCATAAGAGTAGGCTAGGTGAGTGAAATAAGTTGATCACTTGTAATTAGTAATCTAGCTTCTTATTTTTTTGTAAGCATAATTAGAATTTAAGGTTTCTTGATTGTTAAACTTGTCTATGAGTAGAACATGTTAGAAGTCTAGGAGTTCTTGTTGTGTTTGCATGTTTTGTACCTTAATTTCGTAGGACATTAATCAACCAATTTCAATCCCCCCAAACCTTTAGATTTCTGCTTAAACGAAACCATGCATGCGCCCTTTAATTCCCCGGATAGAACGATCCCTACTCGCCAATATTACAACGACAAAATAAGGGTTTTAAATTGTATATGTGTGGACAATGTTTTTAGTGTCTACTTTGTGTTAACATTGAACGCATTTTCGCGCGTATCAGCCATTGGTTATAGATTTTGTTGAGTCATTTTCGAATTGTTTGTTCTACTCATCTACCAAACAGATGCAATATTCAGCTCAAACAAATCCGAACATAATCCGCTACAAATTCACAATCTTAATCGCAAGGCATGCAATGCGAAATCTTTCATGGAGCTAATATGCACACCATTACAAATGAAGTTGCAGGATAGATTTGTAAACAAGAGCACAATACTAAAAAAAATTCGAGATCGAAAAACTTACGAAGATCCTCGGTTGTATACCTCGATAGAGACGAAAACCTGCTCGGCGCCTGACTTGAGTCTGTGGGTTACTGGGAGAGGAGAGGATATAAGGGGCAGAAGAGATATGGGGATTTAGGGGTGGGAGGGGGGGGGGGGTGGGGGAGAGGGGGATTTATGGTTAAGCGGGAGGGGATTTAGGGTATCGGGTTCAGGGAGCGGATTAGGGGGTGGAGGTGATTTGGGGGAGCAGAAGAAGAAGAAACAAAGTAGAAGAAAGAAATCGTGCAAGTCTAGAAATATAATGGGCCTAGGGTAAAGAAGATTGCTTTCTTGGTCGCTTGGAAGTTCTAAAGCGACGAAGATTGATCCCTATGTCACCTAGAAATTCTGAAGCGACGAACATTGCTTTATTAGTCGCCTCAAAGAGATGAAGCGGCGAAACTTTTATTCACAGGGTTACATTTAAAAATCCTAACTGAAGCGACGAAGATTGAAGTTTCTCGATGCCTCATACAATGTGAAGCAACAAAGATTGAAGTCTTGGTCGCCTCATTGTTTTCTTTTTACAAATTAGTTTAATGTTTTCAAATACATAATTCATAGTGTACAAATACGAAATTAGTTTTCAAATATGTAATAATATTAGTTTAGTCTTCTTCCTCGTCGTCCTCTTCATCATTCTCTTTGTCTTCGTCTTCGTCTTTGTCTTCGTCTTCGTCTTCATATTTCTCTAATAGGTCTTCCTTAGATTCGTCGTCATCTTCGTCTCCTTCTTCATCCAAAACTAGGTGAAGATCTTGGTAAAATTGTATCACCGTGGAAGTGTCCTCTTCGTAAGGCTCGGTGATATGATTACCTGTAGGCGACCTGCTTTAATCTATGGCAAGTACTTTGACACTGTAGACATTTCGGTGCGACATTTCTTGTACTACCTTCCAAGTATCACCCGCCAAACTCCATATTCCCGTTAAATGCCTTGCTCAATCGCCAAGGATGATCCTGGTGGAGCCATTTCCGATGACCTTCATAAACTATCCTCCCATATATATATGCTCTGAAGTCAGCTCATCTAAAAAAATTGGACATGCCTTGTACCCTTTCACCATTAAGCCCGCAAGCATCCCTAAACCAGGAAAGTCGCTGATAGTCCACATCACCGCTGCCTTCATCAAGAATACCTCATTGTCTACTCGATCAAAAGTATGGACTCCAACAACCCATAAATGTATTAGCTTCGCGATCAATGGCTCCATGAGTATACTAAGGCACTTTCCAGGAGATTTAGGGCCTGGAATCAACACCGATAGCATGTTATAGGGTTTGTCTCTTATTTTGATGTCGAATTCTTGGAGTAAGAGGATCCAACAAATTAGCCTTGGTTTTGCATCCTTCTTCGTCATTTAGTACTTCAAAGCTGTATGGTCAGTATAAATGATAACTTTGGTTTGAAGTAAATAAGAACGGAACTTATCAAGAACAAAAACCACTGCAATAAATTCCTTTTCGGTGGTGGTGTAATTGGATTGGGTGGTATCAAGAGTTCTTGAAGCGTAGTAAATTGCATATGGCTTTTTGTCCTTCCGTTTTCCTAAAACAGCTCCGACCGCATAGTCGGAAGCATCACACATCAATTCGAATGGCAAGAACCACTTCGGAGGGCATAGAATAGAAGCACATGTCAAGAGTTCCTTCAATTTTTCGAAGGCTGCCTTGCAATCCTTGTCAAACTCAAAAGGAATATCTTTTTATAGCAACTTGCACAAGGGGGGAGAGATATGGGAAAAGTCCTTGATATATCGTCGATAAAAACCTGTGTGTCCAAAAAAAGAACGAATCTCTCTAACCGAAGTCGGAGAGGGTAAGTACCGCACAAGATCTATTTTCGATTTATCAACTTCTAAGCCCTTTGCCGAAACAATATGTCCTAAAACTATCCCTTGTGTAACCATGAAATGACATTTTTCCCAATTAAGTACCAAGTTCATTTCAACACATCTTTTCAAAATGAGTTGTAAATTCCCTAGACATGCATCAATTTTTTTTATTACCAAAAACACTAAAGTCATCCATAAAAACTTCTATGGTATTTTGAATGTAGTCAGAAAAAATAGATAACATGGAACGTTGAAAGGTACCTGGTGTGTTGCAAAGACCAAATGAGATGCGGCGATAGGAAAATGTTGCAAATGGGCAAGTGAACGTAGTGTTCACTTGATCCTCTTCCGCAATGATGATTTGGTTGTATCATGAATATCCGTCAAGGAAGCAATAGAATGCATGGCTAGCCAATCTATCTAGCATTTGATCGATGAATGGTAGAGGAAAATGGTATTTTTTAGTGGTGGCATTGAGCTTCCTATAGTCAATGCAAACATGATGTCTCGTGATTTTTCTTTGAGGTACGAGCTCATTTTCTGCATTCTTAACAACTGTGATTCCGGACATCTTCGGAACAACTTGAACAAGTGAGACCCAACGGCTGTCCGGAATCGGATAAATAACTCCACAATCAAGAAGTTTGATGACTTACTTTTTTACAACTTCCATCATAGGAAGATGGATTTTACTTTGAGCTTCACAGGTAGGTTTGGCGCCATCTTCTAGAGAAATCCGATGAACAAAAGTTGCCGGATTGATTCCTTTAATGTCCGCAAGCATCCATCCTATGGCAGATTTGTAACCTTGAAGCATTCGAACATGCTTCTCCTCTTGTTCCTTTTCCAACGTGGCTAAGATGATCACTAAAAGTGTCTCATTATCTCCCAATTAAGCGTACTTCAAATGATCCAGTAATACCTTATGTTCTAATTCGAGTGCCTTAACAATGGAAGGAACCAATTTATTAGTACCATAAGTAATTGAAAGAGGAGGAAGATTACTTACATAACGTGGAGCTTCATTTAATGCCATAGCCATTTCTTGAATTTGAGGCTCCAAAAGCTCTATTAAGGCATCAAAAAGGGCTTCATTCTCAAGTTGAGTCAGTCCCGCTCCTATTTGAATGGCCACATCCAGTTCATCTTCATTTATGGTGTCAAGGTGGCCTTGTGCTAAGGTATCCACAAGATCACATGTTGAAATGGCGGCCACACTTGACATTGGAAATTTCATTGCATCCAAGATGTTGAACTCAATTCTTTCTCCATCGATCTCCATGGAAAAAGTTCCTTCAAACACATCAATCTTTGTCCTGGCAATCCTCATGAAAGGTCGTTCGAGTAGTAATGGAGTGGTGTTCAATGGACTCTCTTCCATGTCAACAATGTAGAAATGAGCTGGAAATATTGAGTTGTTGACCTGCACTAGAACATCTTCTACGTATCCCCTTGGATACTTATGTGTGCGATCGGCTAATTGGATGATGACATTGTCTTGCTTGAGATTTCCAAGCTCTATTGAATGATAGAGGTAATAAGGCATTACGTTGATGGAGGCTTCAAGATCAAGCATTACATCTTCAAAGTGTTTGTCACCAATAATGCAGGGAACTGAAAAACTCCCCGGATCCTTCAACTTTAGGGGTAGCCAATGTTGTAAAACCACCGAAACGGTTGCATTCACCTTCACAACCTCCTTCTCTCTCGTTTGCCTCCTCTGGGTGCATAACTCTTTTAGAAACTTTGCATATATCGACACTTGCTTGATGCACTCGGTAAAGGGCAAATTCACTTGCACCTTTCGAAAGATGTCTAAGATATCCTCGTATTGATCATCCTTCTTCTTTGACTTTGATAATCTGCTTGGGAAAGGTGCACTAGAAAACGGAGAATCAATAATAACCGTATTTGAAGGGATATGACTTTTACCTTTGATTGGGGTAGGTTGTGGAGGTGCTGGTGCCTTGGTGACATTATGTGTCACCTTCTTCTTCTCGGCCTCTTGAGTTGCCGGATAAGTCTCATCATCTTCTTCGTTGGTGATGTCCTCAATAGTGACTTCATCACGATGAGATTTCATGGTTTTTGGTGCCTCTAGTACCTTCCCACTCCTTGTGACGATGGCATTGATATTTCGTGGATTATGAGTGGTTTGAGGTGGTAGTTGACCGGTTTGTCAAATTTGGCCCATGAAGTCCACAAGTTGGCCCATTTGCTTTTTTATTTCACCACTATCTCGGCCATGAGTGTCCACTGTCTCCTTCATTTTGGTTTGTCCATCTATAAGAACTTGTGTTGAAGTAGACATTTGGTGAAGCATTTTGTCGTAGTCTGGATTGGTGAAATGTTGGGCCGGAGCTTGCTGAGTTTGGTGCATGCAAGCTTGAGGCATAGGTGGCCTTAGTTGGAAGGGAGCACGTTGATATCCTTGTTGAGGTTCTGGAGAGTTTAGACATCCCTCATTGCTACTCCACTTAAAACCCGAATGATCTCGGTTGCCAAAGTTGTTGTTGTAATTATTGTACCATTGGCCTCCTTGATATCCACCAAGAGCATGGGCTTGCTTCATATCTCCATTTGATGCTCCACTTTGGTCTCCCATCATTGGACATTGATCATTGTGGTGTTCTTGCATCTGACACACACCACAAGAGGGTCCTGAGGCTGCCTTGGATCTCTTTGTCTCTAGTTCAAGTACTTGCTCTAGCATAGAAGATAGCTTATCATACTTTTCATCAGCAACTTGCTTTGAACTCACTTCATTCATGACCTTGCGTGGAGCCATCCCATATTGAGTGTCATTGTTTGCTCAATTTTCCAAGAGTGTACGTGCTTCATTCTCATTTAAATCCATGAATGCTCCGGTTGCAGCGGCATCAAGAAGTTCTCTATCAATCAGTTTAAGACCATCATAGAAGTAGTTCATGAGATTAGTCTCCGAAAAACCATGGGATGGGCAGGTGGCGCACAAGACTTTAAAACGATCGTAATACTGGCCAAAGGACTCATCAGAAGCTTGTGTAATCCCTGTGTTCTTCTTCCTCAAAACAGTAATCTTTGAGGCCAAAAAGTACTTAGCCAAGAACAAATCTGCAAGTTGCTTCCAGGTAGTGATGTGATTTGGTGGAAGTTCCAAAAGCCAAGATTGAGCTCTATTCGTCAAAGTGAAGGGAAAAGCTTTGAGCTTGAAGAGTTCTTCATCTGCTTCCATGGGGGGGGGGGGCTTCATATTCATGTAAATGAACTGAAATTGCTTGAGATGCAAGTTGGGATCTTCATTTGACAGCCCATGGAAGATTGGTAGGCGGTGTAAAAACCCACTCTTCAAATCGATGTCTTTCTTGTCCGCTTATGGCTACGGGAATGCAATAGATGATGGACCACTACTCCATTTGGTCGAACAAGTGTGTTGGCGAAGTGATTTGTTTTTAGCGTTGGTCATTTTGATTGGTTCTTGTTCTTGTTCTAAAAAATCTTTGGTGGAGTGTTGGGATGAATGTGGAGAATCAGTTCCTTCCTCAATCATATAAGGTTTGAATGCTTGCTCTCCTTGATTCGCAATGGCTTGAGATTTCAAACGACCTATCCGGTCTGCGAGTGCGTGTAGGTTAGTACTAAAAGATGCAAGATTCTGATTGGACATTCATTAGTCTGAGCATCCACCAAAAACTAAGTGTTAGTATCAAAAGAATTAACAAGGAATTCAAGATACTAGTTAAAAATGTCCAAAATTACAAAAGAAAATTAAAACAAGCTAAAATGAGCTGAAACGAAAGAAAACTGAAGAAAACTACTCTAGAAAGCTTAAAACGCACAAAAGAGCTGGAAAAGCTCCGAAACACTCAAAAACGCATAAAAATTTATTTTAGACACTAAATGCAATGCAAACAAGTAATGCAAATAATTTAAACAACCTAAAGTGTATACAAGTGGTTTGACATGAACTAAAATGCATGAAATGAACAAGAACACACACATAGACAGTGTTTTCTACAAAGTTAGACAAAAGACAATGCAAGATTTAAAAAAAATTACGTTAGAACATTTATAAACATATATTAACACATTGAGTATGCAAACAAAAAATAGAACACTTCGAATTCATGCAAAACACATTCAAATAATGACTCAAAGGCATCAAATAAGAACCTTAGTGTAGTATGGAGTGAATGCATAAGAGAAAACGTTAGAACCTACAGAAAACACACGAGTTACATGCTAAATCATGAATGCAAAGAATGACTTCTCCTTCGGCCTCCTGACCCTAACTTCACTTGGGTTAAGGTACCCAGTGATGAAATCCGAGCATCACAAAGCCTTAGGGAGGTTATGCAAGCTAAATGCAACGTTTTGTTAGTACTTTACAGATTTTTAATGCACAAACAAACGCACAATTTTGACATAGTATTATGTCCAAATAATGTCCAAATTGAGTGTGCCTAAGATTTAAGAAAAATACTCGAAAAGATCTTTGGGTAAATTTCTTTGGACGTGCGGCCCGCGCGAAAATGTATACTGACTCTCAATATTTCAGCTTAGTTACGTTTAGAAATGGCTAGTAGGGAAAGAGATAACGCGAGAGGTAGGACTAATTTCAAGAAACACCCCGAGGCTTACCGGTAATGGTATATACTCCAATGGAGTTCTCTTTCTTAAATCCAAAACCTGTTACCAGTCATAACCCAACTTGACACCATATCCAACAGTCAGCCAAAATATCGAGATAGTACACAATCTCAAGTCTTTAGTAAACTCCGCTCTCAACCTCATGTTCATAACATCACTTAGGTTAGGTGTGTGGTGATGAAATCCACACCTCATGAGGGGTTAAGGAAATAAACCAAAAAAAGAGGCACCTCCCTATTCCAAAGAACAAAACTTAATAACCAAACACTTATACTCAATGTAAATCATAGACTTATCCATTAACATGAATGTATGATTATGCATAATTGATAAATATAAACAAGTATAAAACGTTAAGTATAAAATTTGACAAGTAACATGTATGAATTGTTAGCATGTATGTATATTGTTGCAAGTATAAACAAGAATGAATTTCAAAAATTATAGATATGTTTTTTGAATTGTTTACATAATTTTACATATGCACAAACGAAATCACATAAAAACTTAACAATCCTCGGCAACGGCGTAAAAAATTGACTCACACTAAACTAATGGTTAAATTAACACTTAACAATCAGAAAAACACACAATTTAAAACCCTCTTTTATGGATGTAGTATTGGTAAATAGGGATCGTTCTTAACCGGGGACTGATGGTGCATGCATAATTTCGTGCATTATAAAGGGGGGAATTGAAATTTGGTTGTATTAATCTACTAAATTAAAGATAAAATTGGCAGCAAACATATTGAGAAACATAGAATTCTAAACATACTTGCTAAACCAAAAATAAACCAAAACTAACATTTACAAGTGATCATCACATAATAACAACCTAGCCGATTCATCCTAATAATTTGTCTACGAAATTCATAGTACCAATTAAAACACATACACATGCTTATATTGAACAAGAGAGCAACCAAATCGAGTAAACACCTTAGTTCAATTTCACCTTTAGAGATCATTGAAACATGCATAGAAAACGTAACCAAATCGAGTCCTATTCTAAAACACGTTTCAAAGCATTAAGAATATAAGTTGGCATATGAATTTAAATTAAAGCTATGAACACATGGAAGAAACTTGGTAAAAACCAGAAATAAATAACCTTACATCAAAACTTGTTCTTGTCATACAAAAGTAAAAAAACTATAAAAAACCGAAAACAAATACAAAGGGGCCATGTTACACTTTTGATTTCGTGAAGTCGCACTGCAAATCTTGGTGTAGAGGCTTCTTTGTTGGACGGATGACACAAATATCCAAGGCCAAATGTAGCCAAAAATACTTGTGGATGGATGAGGGAATTCTAGGAGGTGGTGCTTGATCTACGCATTTTATGCTTGGTTCTTAACGTATTTCTCTATAAATTTAGCTTGTTATGACCTTAGTATTCTTATTTGTAACTTATTTTGTTGTTTTTAGGTCCTAAATCAAGAAGATGGAGTAAATGAGGCATAAATGTGCTAAAAACGTGTTAAGGAGGAATTTCCTGTTATGAGGAGGAAATATGAAGAAGAATGGGCCACGAGTTATAAAAATTGGATCAAAGATCACTAAGATGGGTCAAGACCATATTTTTAAATCCAAGAAGGTCCAAGATAATGCACAGATTTGGCCACAAAGAAGCCCAAAAAAGAAGATGGACTAAAAACTAGAAATCAAGAAATCTGCATGTGTAGATCAGCCCACTTCAAAGGGCCACCAAAAACAGATCAAAAGAATTAGGGTACGAATAATATGTCCTGGAAAGCTCTAGAAGTCAAATTTCTAGTGCAAAATGATTAACTCAATTCGGACATATAAATCTCTGAAAATCATTGATTTAATGAAGAAATGTCAACTTACCTGGGTGGAGTTAATTCATTCCTAATTGGAGATGAACTAGGGTTTTTCATATCCTATTTAAAGGGGAGCTCGACTAGAAGTAAGACACAACTCATTCTAGACGCCTAAGCTCTGCTCTAATCATCTCCTCAACCTCCAAACACCTAGCCATCCTCTAAAATACGAAACACCACTAAACAGCCTCCCACAAACGTTCTCCTCCACCATAAGGACCCTTTGCTCGACTTGGCTGGGATTTCTCGATCTCCATTATCACCAAATGAGCTTCTACACTTGGATTTTGCGGTATGATTTCACGGGACAAAAAGTGTAACTTGGCCCCTTTGTTTTTAGTTTCGGTTTTGTATTGGATTTCTTATGTTTTGAAAGGATCCAACCCCGATTTAGTTTCCTAAACCGGAATCAAACCCCTTCTGAAAACACGAACCAACAAAAACTATCAAAATTTCGCCAGAGTAACGCTACTAACGCGGAATTGCCTTTACCTGCACCCGGAAAATAACACTTCATCCTATGTCACAAAAATCAAACTGTGGGCACCAATCTCATCCGAATTTCTCAATATCATAACAGTAATGTAAAGTAATCAATAAAACTATACTTTGCAGAAATTCGGGGAAAAATCGTATAAAAATATAACATAAGAATACTCAGAGCGACTTCTAGTATATATATATATATACAAATAGTAGGCCGAACTAAGAACCTACCATAAAAGAAACATCGCTCAAATACTATGCCTCCGACCGCGACGTGCGACACGAGAATCCGAACTGCAAACTGGGCACGGAAACCGAAAAGCCCAGGGGAAAGGCAAATAAAATCGTTAGAGTGAGTGGACGAAAATAAACATATGCCTTTCACCAATTTCTTATACTATAAACAATTTAAAGTATAGCAAGTTCGGAAAACATATATGGAGGTTGCCAGACGAATCTCTCAAGCCCAACAGTCAAGCGAATCTCTCAAGCCCGACGGTGATAGGCCAGGGGAATCTCTCAACCATGCCCAGAGGAATCTCTCAACTCTGGTCCAGAGGAATCTCCCAACTCTGGTAGACTACCGGTGATCAACCGAGTAGCCGAAGCATCGATGCAGGTAATGCCATAACCCTATAAATATAAAATAATATCTCCTAAAATAATAAATAATCTCAACATCGTATAAAAGTAAATACGGAAAAATCATGAACTCGCAACGACTGTGAAAATATAAAAGTGTCCACTCACAGGTGAGCGTAACGCAATACGCGTTAATCCCGTGATCCGGCGGAAAATCCTTCGCCAAACAAACGATCACGAATCCCTGGATAATCATAAAATCCACTGCTCAAAATCATAACTCGAAACCTCAAACCACATCACGAGAAACAACTGTTCCCGAAAACATATAATTCATTAACGACGAAATCGTGAAAATCCGATAATCACACCACAAAACCTCGCTATAATTTCCAATGCTCAAATCGAAAAACAAACCTCACCACTGCGATCAGTGCGCGATTCCGAGTGAAACGACATATAACTCGTCGAAAAACCCGTCGTCGGAAAAGTCGCCGCCGCGGTTGCCACTGCCGCCGGAAAATCCAACCTACCCAGAAAAATTCAAGCTACATATGGATTTGAAGATCTCGACATTTCCAACAACTTTCTAGTTCAAAGTTAAGGCCAATTTTGATCGGAAAACCTCCAAAATTCAACTCAAAGTTCCAAACCCTTACCGGAATTTCAAACCGATCGATCTCTCTCCTCCGGCCACGGCAACCTCCCAAACCAATTGCAATAGCTTCCTCTCCTTGAGGCTAACAAAACCGCTCAAAGAAGAGCCACCAACTCGGCCGAAAAATCCACCTCCGATCGCCACCGATTTCCGTCGGAAAATCACCATTTTTGCCGTGCCTTTTCTTCCTCCTCCGGCCACCCCACGGGACGATCCACCTCTCAAATTGATGAGGGCCATGAGCCCAACAAGTTCCGTGAAGAGACCACGGCCAACCGTGGCCGGAATCAGCCTCCACGGCGGCGCGAAGTCGCGGCACCCAAACGGTACAAACGGGTCGCCTCCTTGACCCGTGGTCAACGCGGGTCAAGGCCCAGTTTACATTTTTGGCAAGTTTCCAAAAATGGCAAGTATTTTCCCGTATTTATACCGTACGCGTATCGAACCCCAAACGGATAAATACGACAATAATCGACGGCCGAAAATATTCATAACTTATTCCTCGTAACTCGGAAAAGTCCTCCGGAAGTTCCCATGAGCTCGAAATTAAATTCTCTACATCTTCCGCGAAGAGTTCAAAACCAAACTCTTGCCCGATAATTTAGTCGTTAATGAAGCCGCCATATTAACCGATTATGTCGAAATCGCGACAAATCGCGAAACTCACAAATCAAGTCGATAATCATTCCATTTACGGTTCGGGTCGATCAATAGTCCAAAACGGATCACAACCATGATTCGGATAGACTCAAGTACGAACGGATAAACTTGACGATATTCTGAAATTTCAAATATTCATATTATATTCCTCGGTCGTCGAAATAATCATCCGGAACCGCCCACGAACTCGAAATCACGCGTACAAAAACTCTCGAGAAGAGACTCAACTCAAATTCTCGGCCAATAATTAATTCGTTATCAAGACCGACAATTCAATTAATTATCTGAAAACTGCGATTACGCGCTAACTCACGAATTAAGCTGATTACACTACTGATTTTGTTCCGGGTCGTCACATGTTTATATTTTGAGAACAAGTTTTGATAAAAGGCTTTTTATTTCTAAATTCTTCTAAGTTTATTCCATCTATTTTTAGCTTTGATTCGAATGCATGTGTGTGCTTATATGTTCTCAATGCTTGAAACTGTTTTTAGTAGATACTCGATTTGGTTCTTCTTTAAGCATGTTTCAGGAACTAATAATAAAGATAAAATTGGATTAGATAGTTAGCTCAATTTGGTTGCTGTCTTGTTCAATATAAGCATGTGTGTGTATTTTGATTAGAGTTATAAATTTCATTGACACTTAGGGAGTCTAGATATAATCGGTAAAGGTTGGAAGAATGAGTCGATCACTTGTATGTATTAGCTTAGTATTTTATTTTTGGTCTAGTGAGCATGTTTAGGATTTTATGTTCTTTAATTGTTTCTACTTGTCTATGAGTGAAGCATGTTAGAATTTAGGGTTCTAAATCTTTTTGTTGGCCATTATTTGTTTAGATTCATAGATTATAAAACCAACCTATACAATCCCCCCCTAAAAATCATAGCGTAGTCATGCATGCATCCTCAATCCCGGGTTAAGAACGATACCCTATTTACCAATGCTACATCTACAACAAAGGATTTTAATTGTTGTGTCTTTTTTGATTATTAAGTGTTTAATTTAGTAGTTAGTTTTAGCATATCAATTTTGCCGTCATTGCCGGGGATTGTAAAGAATTGTGTGATTTCATTGTGTAAATATGTTTTTATTTTCTGTTTTCGGAACTGTGCACTTCTCTGTTTTGTGTAAATTACTAGACATAGCTAGAGGTCCTCTAAAAATCTAAAAATTTTCACAACTGTTTGGTTGTGTGTCTTGTTTGCGCCTGTAAAGTTTCATTACATTCGAACTAGCAAATAATTCTGGAAAAATTTGACAAGTAGCTGTGTTCAACTTTGTGCTATTCTGAAAATTTGCATGTGTTCTTTGTGAATATGTGAAATTGTGTAAATAGAAAGCATCTGTATATTCGAAATTTATATATTTATAATTCAATACTTGTTTATACTTACAATTTAATTTAATTTTTTAGTTATACACGTTAAAGGTAGTCTTTGATTTAAATTTAGTACATAAGTTTGGTTGATTAAGTCGCACTCTTTGGAATAGATGGCGCCTATTTTTCTGGTTTATCTCATTAATCCCTCATGATGTATGGATTTTCTCACCAAGCACCATAATAAAAGTGAAGTTATGGACATGAGGTTGATGGCGGAGTCTACAAAGGACTCGAGGGAATGTAAATTTTTGAAAGATTGGCTGAATGTCGGACATGGTGTCTAGAAACGGGTTATGATTGGTGACAAGTTCTGGATCTAAGAAAGATTAACACCAATAGAGTATATACCATTGGCTAGATTAGTCTCGGGGTGTTTTGTCGAAATTAGTCATACCTCTCGCGTTATCTCTATCCCTAACTAGCCATGTTTTTCGATTGAACCAAGACTGATTGATTGAAAGTTTATAAACGATCTATAGATCAAGCTAGTGTACTCTCTTTAAATAAAAGGTGAAACTCAATATACAAAATACTTGTGCATAATACTTAGAAATTTTTGTGTCTATACATTAGTATACTTATAAACTTGTAAAGGATTAACCAGATTGCATTTTAGCTTGCATAACCTCCTTGCGGCTTTGTGATGCTCGGATTTCATAACCGGGTACCCTAACCTAAGTGAAGTTGGGGGCATGAGGCCAAGAGAAAGGTCATGTTGCATTCATAATTTAGCACGTAACGTGTGTATTTTCTGCAGGTTTCTAACGTTTTCTCTTATGCGTTCACTCCATGCTTCACTTAGGTTCTTGTTTGATGCATTTGGATGACGATTTAAGTGTGTTATGCATGAATTCGATGTGACTTATTGTGTGCTAGCATTTTAACATGTAAATATGTGTTTCTAAAGTTTATTCTAAGTCTTGCATTGTATATATGCCTAATTTTGCAGAAAACATGTATATTGTGTCTTAGCTTGTTTTTAGATCATTTTAACCACTTTGCATACATTTTAGGATTATTAAAACCTTGCATTCACGTTTAAATTACTTAGAGTGTCTAAATGTCATAACTTAGTGTTTTAGAGTGTTTTAAAGCTTTTGAGTCATTTTAGTGTGTTTTTGGCTTGTTTAAATTCATTTGGTTTGTTTTGGTGTGTTTTAGTATTTTTTGTTGTTGTTTTCTTTTCATTTCCAACATTTTTGGTTAGTATTTTCTGTTCATTGTGTATTCTTTTGATACTAACACTTGATCTTTGGTGGATGATCAGATTTCTATGAATGTCCAGCTCCCACTCGACTCTTAAAGTTGATCTTCAAGCACTTACAAACCGTTTGGCAAATTTAAAGTCTCAAGTAGTTCCAAGGGAGCAAGACATCGACCAACCTCTTATTAAGGAAGGCTTCGACTCTCGACATTCATCTGATCACTCTACCGAGCAGTTTTCAGAAGAGGGACAAGAAGAAATGGCCAATAACAACAACAGCCTACCTAACAATGAGAGGCGATCTCTTCGCCAATGTACTTGCTCAACTAAGTGGAGTAGTGGTCCTTCATGCATAATATTTTTAGAACCCTAACCGGAAAAGAAGAACATCGAGCTTAAGAGTGGCTTACTTCACCGGTTGCCTACCTTTCAAGGAATGTCCCATGAAGATCCGAACATGCATTTAAGGCAATTCCAGTTTGTATGTTCGAGTATGAAGCCCTCGGATGCGGATGAAGAAGTCTTGAAACTCAAGGCATTTCCCTTCACCTTGACAGAAAGAGCTCAAACTTGGCTTATGGAACTCCCACCGAATCACATCACCTCTTGGAAGAAATTAGCGGATGCTTTCCTAAGCAATATTTTCCGGCCTCAAAGATTACTGTTTTGAGGAAGAAGATCACGGGAATCTCACAAGCAACCGATGAGTCCTTTGGCCAATACTGTGATCATTTCAAAGTTTTATGTGCTAGCTTCCCCTCCCATGGTTTTTCGGAGACCAACCTCAGGAACTACTTCTATGATGGTCTCAAACCGATTGATAGAGAGATTCTTTATGTCGCTGCAACCGGAGCATTCATGGACTTAGATGAAGCGAAAGCTCGAACACTTTTGGAGAACCGAGCAAATAATGATGCTCAATATGGGATGGCTCCACAAAAATCAGTGCATGAAGTGAGTTCAAAGCAAGGGACGGATGAGAAATATGATAAGTTAGCTTCCATGCTTGAAAAGTGCTAGAACTTGAAACTAAGAGAGCCAAGGCAAGCCTAGGACCTGTTTGTGGCGTTTGCCATATGCAAGGGTACCATAATGATCAATGCCCTACAATAGCGGAGCAAAATAATGAGGCAGAACAAGTAAATGCGATTGGCGGATATCAAGGGGGCCAACGTTACAACAACTACAATAGCAACAATTTTGGCAACCGAGATCATCTGAGTTTCAAGTGGAGTAGCAATGAGAGATGTTTAAACCCTCCGGCACCTTAACAAGGCTACCAATATCCTCTATTTCAAGCAAGGCCTCCATTACCTAACACAACTATGCAACTGATGTAACCAATGCCTCAAGCTCCTCCGGTCAACAACAATTCACCAATCCGGACTATGACAAAATGTTGGTCGAACTGTCTGCCTCAACATAAGTTTTCTTGGACGGACAAGCAAAAATGAAGGAGACATTGGATAGTCATGGCCAAGACATTTCTAAAATGAAGAAGTAAATGGGCCAAATTGTTGACGTCATGGGCCAAATAAGGGAGAATGATCAACTACCTCATCAAACACTTCCAAACCCACGGAATGTAAGTGTTATGGTTACTAGGAGTGGGAAAACGTTGGCATCTCCTTTGCCAAAGACAAGAAAGATGCCTCATCATGCCATTTTTGAGGATAAAGACTTATAAGAAGATCCGACAACTCAAGAGGCTAAGAAGAAAAACCATGTGGCATCCAATGCCATAAAGGCACAAGTCATCATGCAGTCTGCCCCAAACAAAGGTGTTAACTCTATCTATTCAAGTAAAGTTTATACTAATGCTTCATTTTCTCGTGCACCATTCCCACATAGGTTGACGAAATCAAAGAAGGATGATCAATATGAAGACATCTTGGACATCTTTCGGAAGGTGTAAGTAAATCTGCCATTGATCGAGTGCATCAAGCAAGTGCCTATCTATGCCATGTTTCTAAAAGAGCTATGCATCCAAAGGAGGCAAACGAGAGCGAAAGAGGTTGTGAAGGTGAATGCAACCATTTCAGCGGTGTTGCAACGTCAGCTATCCCCCAAATTGAAGGATCCAGGGAGCTTTTTTGTTCCTTGTGTGATTGGTGATAATAAATTCGAAGATGTCATGCTAGACCTTGGTGCATCTATCAACGTCATGCCTTACTACTTGTATGCATCCATGGAGCTTGGCGAGCTTAAGCAAGACAATGTCAACATCCAACTAGCCGACCATTCTCATAATACCCTAGGGGGTACGTTAAAGATATTCTTGGCCAAGTTAACAATCTTATATTTCCAGCTGATTTCTACATTGTTGACATGGAAGAGAGTTCTTTGAACACCACGCTATTGCTACTAGGACGTCCTTTCATGAGAACCGTAAGAACAAAGATCGATGTATTTAAAGGAACATTTTTCATGGAGATTGATGGAGAGAAGATCGAGTTTAACATCCTCGATTCCATGAAGGTTCCTACGGTAAGTGTCAATGCTTATATTTCGGTGGATATGGTTGAAGACATGGCTCATCGGAGATGATGAGCTCGACATTGCCATTCAAGAAGGAGTGGGGCTAACTTGACTCCGGGATGAAACCCTTATTGATGCATTGATCGACATCTTGGAGCCTAGTATACGTGAAATGGCTATTGCACTCAACGAGGCTCCCAAGATGACCACTAGTCCGCCACCTATTCCCTTGGCCTATGGTACAAATCAGCTTGTTCGCTCCATTACATAAGCACCTACATTAGAGCTCAAGGTGTTACCGAATCATTTGAAGTATGCATACTTGGGAGAGAATGACACCTTGCCGGTTATCATCTCATCAACGTTGGAGGAAGAGCAAGAAGTCAATCTAGTTCGTGTGCTCTCCAAGTACAAAACTGCCATTGGTTGGACACTCGCGGACATCAAAGGTATAAATCCATCCACATGTGTACATCGAATCTTGCTTGAATATGGAGCTAAACCGACTAGGGAAGCTCAAAGGAGACTCTATCCGCCTATGATGGAAGTCGTGAAGAAGGAAGTGATCAAGCTCTTAGATTGTGGCGTCATATATCCGATTTTGGATAGCCCATGGGTTTCACCCGTACAAGTCATTCCTAAGAAGTCCGAAATCACCGTGGTAAAGAATGCGGAGAATGAACTAGTGCCACAAAGAACTGTAACCAGCCATAGAGTTTGTATCGACTATAAGAAGCTCATTGCCACCACTCGCAAGGACCACTTCCCCTTGCCATTCATCAATCAATGGCTTAAGAGGTTGGCGGGTCATGCTTATTATTGCTTCCTTGACGGTTATTACAATTACAACCAAATCAACATCGGTGAAGAAGATCAAGAGAAGATAACATTCACATCCCAATTTGGAATGTTTGCATATCGACGGATGCCATTTGGACTTTGCAATGCACCAAGTACATTTCAACGTTGTATGCTTTCAATTTTTTTCCGATTACATAGAGAAAATCATAGAAGTTTTTATGGATGACTTTAGTGTATTTGGGAGGGATTTTGATGCATGTTTAGAGAACTTAGACTTAATATTGCAAAGATGTGTTGAAATAAACCTAGTGCGTAATTGGGAGAAATGCCATTTTATGGTCACTCAAGGGATACTCTTAGGTCACATAGTTTCGAAAAGAGGAATAAAAGTTGATAAAGCTAAAGTGGATTTTGTGCGGTACTTACCCACTCTGACTTTGGTTAGAGAGATACATTCTTTTCTTAGCCATGCAGGTTTTTATAGGAGATTTATCAAGGAATTTTCCCACATATCTCGTCTCTTGTGCAAGCTTCTACAAAAAGACACTCCCTTTGTGTTTGATGAAGATTGTCGAGCTGCATTTGACAAATTGAAGGAGCTTTTCACAAATGCTCCTGTCCTTTGTGCACCGGATTGGTCTCAAAAATTTGAACTTATGTGTGATGCTTCCGACTATGCCGTTAGAGCTGTTTTAGGGAAAAGGAAGGACAAAAAGCCCTACGCCATATACTATGCCTCTCAGACACTCGATGATGCTCAAAGTAATTATACAACAACCGAGAAGGAGATGCTTGCTGTGGTGTTTGCACTTGATAAATTTTGATCATACTTGTTGCAAACCAAGGTTATTATCTTGTGACGACCAGGAACAGAATCAGTAGAGTAATCGGCTTAATCCACGAATTTGCGCGTAATCACAGTTTTTCGTAATGAATCGAATTAGCGGCTTTGATCAAGACTTAATTATTGGGCGAGAATTTGAGTTGTGTCACTTCTCGAGAGTTGTTGTACGCGTGATTTCGAGTTCGTGGGCAGTTCCGGATAATTATTTCGACGACCGAGGAATATAATATGAATATTTAAAATCGTGGAATTTCGTCGAGTTTATCCGTTCGTATCGAATTTATCCGAATCGCAATTGTTATCCGTTTGGACCGTCGATTATCCCGAGCCACGAGTATAAATATCGGAAATAGTCGAAAAATTGTCGAAAACACTGTTTGAGGTGTTGACCGAAATTTGAACTCGTTGACCCGAGGGGACTATTCACCTAGTTGCTGTTCACCGTCAGAGCTTCTGTTCCTGGCCGATTTAGGCCACGAACTTGGAAGGTAAAATCTTCCTCTCGTGATTTTAAACTAGTTAGAACTTGGAATTTCTTGATTTTGTTCAGAATTGAGGGAGAACGAGTTCGATGAAGTTGGGTGATTTTGCTGAATTCGGGTGGCCTTCTCCGGCGACTTTTGGGGTCGGGGCTTTAGGGGGAAAGGTTCCCCTTAACCGATAGATGCTTTTGGTAGAAGGAATTTGGGTTTGGTTGCCGTTTGAAGCTCACCGGAATCTCACCGGAATCCATGGATTCCGTGAGTTTCGAGTTCAATTCCGGCAGGTGGGGTTGGAATTGGGTCTCGGTGTAGAAGAAAATATGTTGGGCTTGAGGAGTAGTTTATTTCTGGAAAGTTTGGCCGGAATCCGTCACCGTTGACACCGTGGCGACGATCAACGGCGACGCTCCGGCGGAGGTTTGACTTTTTTGGAAATGTGTCGAGTTATATGTCGTTTCGCATGTATTCGCGGCCCAATCGTCGCCTTGAGGTTTTCGAGTTGATTTGGGTACCGGATTTTCATTCGAGGGTTTGGGTGGAGAATTCGGGAGATTTAGTCTATTATTTTGTATCGCATTATATATTTCCGGGAACGGTTGGTTTCCGAGGTGTGGTACAGTGTTGTGGATTGTGATTTGGATCAGATATATTTTGTAATTATTCAGCGGATCGAGATCGTGCTTCGGGCGAGGGATCTTCCGTCGGACCACGTGATTAGCGCGAGTGCGCGCTTTGCTCACCTGTGAGTGGACACTTTTATATTTTCACAGTCATTGTGAGTTCGTGAGTTTTCCGTATTTATTTATATACGAGGTTAAGATTATTTATTATTTTCGGCGTTATTATTTTATATTTTTTGGTGATGGCATTACTTGCATCGATGCTTCGGCTACTCGGCTAATCATCGGTAGTCTGACCAGAGTTGAGAGATTCCTCTGGACCAGAGTTGAGAGATTCCTCTGGGCAGGGTTGCGAGATTCCCCTGTTATGCCGCTGGGGTTGAGAGATTTTCCAAGCCTATCACCGTCGGGCTTGAGCGATTCGCCTGACCGTCGGGCTTGAGAGATTCGCCTGGCACCTCCACATATATTTTCCGAACTCATATTGTTTTTACATTGTTTATGTATATGAAATTGGTGAAAGGCATATGTTTATTTTCGTCCACTCACTCTAACGTTTTATTGCCTTTCCCCTGGACTTTTCGGTTTCCGTGCCCAGTTTGTAGTTCGGATTCTGGTGTCTCACGTCGTGGTCAGAGGCTAGTTGTTCGAGCTACCTTTCTTTTCCAGTAGGTTTCTTGTTTTGTCTAATGTTGTATATTTTGTATATTTATACTAGAGGTCGCTCTGATACGATATTGATTTATGTTTTTATATGGTTTTCCCCGGATTTTCTATAAAGTACAGTTATGTGTACTGCTTTATGTTATTGATATGATATTGAGAAATCCGGATGGGATTGGTGCCCACGGTTTGGCTTTTGTGGCATAGGATGAAGTGTATTTTCCGGGTGCAGGTTAATGGCAATTCCGCGTTAGTAGCGTTACTTTGCCGAAATTTTGATGGTTTTTGTTGGTTCGTGTTTTCAAAAGGGGTTTGATTCCGGTTTAGGAAACTAAATCGGGGTTGGGTCCTTTTAGTTTGGTATCACAGCATTAGGTTGTCAAATTTTGTAGACTCTTGTAGTTGTGACGCTTAGGGTATTTGAGTATGTACAGCATGTCTGGAGTGATGACCCGACTAGCCAGCGGTACTCATCAATGCTTCGGGTGTTGTATATTTTCAAATATCTGAGGTCTCATGATTACGTTCCTTCTGCTTGTACCTAATGCTTGTCTTGTATCAGTAGGATGCCTCCTCGACGTGGTCCCCGTGTGAATTGGGAAGTGGATCCTGACGAGGATCGCCAGACGCACGACTTGCTGATGCGAGTGTTGCGTTTGGAGGAGCGTTTTGACCCTGTGGTCAAAGCTCGTACTGTTGGTGCGATTGTCTTTTCGGGTTCAGCTGATCCAGAGATTTGCGAGGCATGGTTGGTTCAGGTTGAACACGTATGTGAGTGTCTGGGTTTTACCCCTGAGTAGATGACAGTGGCAGCGGTCCGATTACTTGAGTCAGATGCTTACTTCTGGTGGGTTAGCACCGATAGGGTTCCAGTTGATACTCCGTGGACTTTGTTTCGAGATTTGTTCATGCGGAGATACTTCAATCAGGCTACCCAGCAGCGAAAGTATGAGGAGTTCACGAATTTGAGACAGGCCAGTTTGTCTGTGCTTGAGTACCGGGACAGATTTACTCGTTTATCTCGGTTTACGCGTGACATGGTGGCTACTGAGGAAGCCAAGTGCCGCAGATTTGAGCTGAGTTTGAACTTGAACATCAATGGGACTCTGACTACGATGCCTCGGAACAACTTCGACGAGTTTGTCAATGTAGCACTTCGAGGTGAGGATATTGAGAAGGAAAGGCAGATGAGATACTAGCCTCGACGGTTTGAGGAGGGTGGACCGAGTCAGGGGCCTTCCAAGAAGTTGAGTTCTGATACTTCAGGATCGGCTTCATCTTCGGGCAGTGGACCATATCGACCACCAGCTAGTGCACCGAGATAGAGGCAGAGATGGAGGAGGGATCGACCGCAGCGACCACAGTCTAGTGGGGGTTCTAGCGGTTCCAGTTATCCTCGGCGTTCGGGTGACACTTTTGTCATACCGAGGGAGTACCCATTGTGTAGTCTCTGCAGCAGGCATCATGTTGGTCCATGTCAGCGAGACCCTGTCAATTGTTTTCGTTGTGGCTAGGTGGGTCACTATGCGAGAGAGTGTTTCCAGCTTGATGGTGCTAGTGGACAGGAGGCCCAGAGTTCTGGAGGAGAGCGAGATGCCACTTCGAGGGCTCGACCGGTACAGTTTGCGGGTCAGGGCGGACAGCAGGGACAGCCTCAGCGTGGATGACCAGCCGGGCAGGCCAGGGTTCATGCCATGACTTTACGCGAGGGCAGAGCTTCACCGGAGGTTGTTATCGGTACGTTGCATGTTTTCGGTTATCCAGTACTTACATTGTTAGATCCAGGTGCTACGCATTCATTTATGTCGTATAGACTATCATCTTTAGCTACTGTACCTGCGTCTCCACTTTCGGGGTTGTGGAGAGTGTTGTATCCATCCTGTGAGGTTGTGAGTATTGGCTGAGTGTACAGAGACTGTGAGATTTTTATTGGAGGCCATAGTTAAGCCGCAGATTTGTTGTTGTTGGATATCGTTGATTTTGATTTGATCTTCAGTATGGACTTCTTGGAGACACATTGGGCCATGTTTGATTGTCACAAGAAGGAGATCGTGTTTCAACGACCAAGCTTTCCCGAGATATTGTTTTGCGGCGAGAAGAATACTTCATTGCCATGTGTGATTTCCGCGATGAAGGCAGATCGGATGATGAAGAGGGGCTGTGGTTCTTATTTAGCTCATGTTGTGGACACTACGGCTGCTGTGCTGGACATTGGTGATATCGAGGTTGTTTCCGAGTTTCCGGAGGAGATACCGGGTATACCTCCAGTTCGGGAGATTGATTTCACTATTGAGCTATTACCAGGCACTGGACCCATATCTCAGGCACAGTATCGTATGGCGCCAGCAGAGTTGAAAGAGTTACAGATTCAACTTCAGGAGTTGCTAGAGAAGGGTTTCATACGACCCAGTGTATCGCCTTGGGGTGCCCCGATTTTATTTTTGCGGAAGAAGGATGGATCCATGCGGTTGTGCATCGATTACCGGAAGCTGAATTAGGTCACTGTGAAGAACAAGTATACATTGTCGCGAATAGATGACTTGTTTGATCAACTCAAGGGAGCTTCAGTCTTTTCGAAGATTGATCTCAGGTTCAGATATCATCAGTTGAGGATCCGAGAGATAGATGTGGCTATGACAGCTTTCAGATCGCGGTACGGGCATTACGAGTTCTTGGTTATGCCGTTTGGGTTGACCAACGCCCCCGCAGTTTTTATGGACTTGATGAACCGGGTGTTCAGACAGTTTCTGGACAAGTTTGTGATTGTGTTCATCGACGACATTTTGATCTATTCCAGGAGTGTGGGCCAGCACAAGAAGCATTTGTGAGCGGTGTTACGGACTTTGCGGGATAATTAGCTGTTTGCGAAGTTCAGCAAGTGCGAGTTTTGGTTGGACAGTGTGAAGTTTCTGGGGCACATGATATCAACTGAGGGAGTCAGCGTAGATCCTGACAAGATCGAGGCCGTGTTGAATTGGAGTAGACCTACCACCGTACCAGAGATCAGGAGTTTCTTGGGTTTGGCAGGCTACTATCGGCGCTTTGTACATGATTTTTCTCAGATTGCTACTCCACTGACCCGGTTGACGAAGAAAGGCGTCAAGTTTGAGTGGTCCGATGCATGTGAGGAGAGTTACTTGCTCCTGAAGGAAAAGTTGACTACTGCACTGGTTCTGACTTTACCAGACGACAGCGGTGAGTTCGTGGTTTATAGTGATGCTTGGGGTCTTGGTTGTGTACTGATGCAGCATGGCAGAGTTGTAGCGTACGGTTCCAGGCAGCTGAAACCACATGAAGTCAACTATCCGACGATTTGGAGTTGGCCGCTATTGTGTTAGCGTTGAAGAGTTGGAGACACTACTTGTACAGAGCTCAGTGCAAGATATATACCGATCACAAGAGTCTCACCTACTTGCGGACGCAGCCAGACTTGAATATGAGGCAGCGCAGGTTGATGGAGTTGATCAACGATTATGATTGCACTTTCGAGTACTATCCAAGAAAGGCCAATGTTGTTGCTGATGCACTCAGTCAGAAATCTGGAGCCTCATTGTTTCATGTGTGTGTGGCCAAAGTTTCTATGTTAGCCGAGTTTCGGGCTACATGTGCCGAGTTCGAGTGGGACACCGATGGAGCTTTGTTGGCCAGTTTCCAGGTTCGACCAGTGTTGGTTGATCAGGTTCGGGAAGCTCAGGATATAGATTCCTACCTGTTGGACAAGAAGACCATGATTCAGAATGGTGTACCAACAGAGTTTCGGTTGAGTGATGATGGTACATTGCTATTCAGAGGCAGGTTGTGCGTGCTCAGAGAAGAGAGTCTGAAGAAGGAGATTTTAGACGAGGCTCATTGTTCGGCGTATGCGATGCATCCCGGTGGTACAAAAATGTTTCTTACACTTCGAGCGTATTACTGGTGGCGCAACATGAAACGGGAGATTGCCGCATATGTGAGCAGATGTTTGATTTGTCAGCAGGTTGAAGCGGAGAGGCAGAAGCCTGCGGGAAAGTTACAGCCACTGGAGATTCCGGTTTGGAAGTGGGAGCACATTACCATGGATTTCGTGTATCCGTTACCGCGTACTTCGGCCGGTAATACTGGTATTTGGGTTATCGTGGATCGATTGACGAAATCCGCTCATTTTCTCGCACTTCCGGGGAAATTCCAGTGGGCAGATTAGCAAAGTTGTATTTGTCAGACATTGTTCGTCTGCACGGTGTGCCTGTATCCATTGTTTCTGACCGGGATAGTCAGTTTACTTATGAGTTCTGGCAGGCATTACAGCGAGCCATGGGTACGAGATTGCATTTCAGTACAACTTTTCATCCTCAGACTGACGGGCAGTCTGAGCGGACTATACAGACTCTTGAGGATATGTTGCGGTCTTGTGTGTTGCAGTTTCGAGGAAATTGGGACCAACAACTGCATTTGATAGAGTTCGCCTACAACAAAAGCTATTAGGCCAGTATCGAGATGGCACCATACGAGGCCCTATACGGGAGGCAGTGCCGCACTCCTTTATGTTGGAGTGAGGTAGGCGAGCGATGGCATATTGGCCCTGATCTGGTGAAGAGCACTATGGAGGACATCCAGATTATCCGGGACAGATTGAAGATTGCCCAAGATCACCAGAAGAGTTATGTGGATGTGAGGAGAAAGAGTCTCGAGTTCGATGTGGGCGATTCGGTCTTCCTGAAACTATCTCCGTGGAGGGGAGTTGTGCATTTCGGAAAGTGTGGCAAGCTTCCACCACTGTACATTGGTCCGTACGAGATCACCGAGAGAGTTGGTGCCGTTGCTTACAGACTTGAGTTGCCAGCCGAGATGGCTCGTGTTCATGATGTTTTCCACGTTTCGATGTTGTGGAAGTATATTCCAGATCCATCGCATGTGTTAGCGCCACAGCAGCTACCGATCCGAGAGGATTTGACATATATGGAGGAGCCAGTACAGATTCTCGATCGGCGTGAGCAGGAGTTAGGATACCGTGTTATACCGCTGGTGAAGGTCTTGTGGCAGAATCACTCGGTTGAGGAGGCCACCTGGGAGACTGAGCAGCATATGTGGGACCAGTATCCTCATCTGTTCACCTAACAAGTACGTAAATTTCAAGGTCGAATTTTTTTTAAGGAGGGTAGATTTGTGACGACCCGGAACAGAATCAGTAGAGTAATCGGCTTAATCCACGAATTTGCACGTAATCACAGTTTTCCGTAATGAATCGAATTAGCGGCTTTGATCACGACTTAATTATTGGGCGAGAATTTGAGTTAAGTCTCTTCTCGAGAGTTGTGGTACGCGTGATTTCGAGTTCGTGGGCGGTTCCGGATAATTATTTCGACGACCGAGGAATATAATATGAATATTTGAAATCGCGGAATTTCGTCGAGTTTATCCGTTCGTATCGAGTTTTTTCCGAATCGTGATTGTTATCCGTTTGGACCGTCCATCGTCCCGAGCCGCGAGTATAAATATCGGAAATAGTCGAAAAATTGTTGAAAACACTGTTTGAGGCGTTGACCGAAATTTGAACCCGTTGACCCGAGGGGACTATTCATCTGGTTACTGTTCACCGTCAGAGCTTCTGTTCCTAGCCGATTTAGGCCACGACCTTGGAAGGTAAAATCTTCCTTTCGTGATTTTAAACTAGTTAGAACTTGGAATTTCTTGATTTGGTTGAGAATTAAGGGAGAACGAGTTCGATGAAGTTGGGTGATTTTGCCAAATTCGAGTGGCCTTGTCCGGCGACTTTTGGGGTCGGGGCTTTAGGGGGAAAGGTTTCCCTCAACCTATAGATGCTTTTGGTAGAAGGAATTTGGGTTTGGTTGCCGTTTGAAGCTCGCCGGACTCTCACCGGAATCCATGGATTCCGTGAGTTTCGTGCTCAATTCCGGCCGATGGGCTTGGAATTGGGTCTCGGTGTAGAAGAGAAATATGTTGGGCTTGAGGAGTAGTTTATTTCTGGAAAGTTTGGCCGGAATCTGTCACCGTCAACGGCGGCGGTCAGGCGGAGGTTTGACTTTTTTGGAAATGTGTCGAGTTATATGTCGTTTCGCTCGCATTCGTGCCCCGATCGTCGCCTTGAGGTTTTCTAGTTGATTTGGGTACCGGATTTTCAGTCGAGGGTTTGAGTGGAGAATTCGGGAGATTTCATCGATTATTTTGTATCGCGTTATATATTTCCGGGAATGGTTGGTTTCCGAAGTGTGGTACAGTGTTGTGGATTGTGATTTGGATCAGATATATTTTGTGATTATTCAGGGGATCGAGATCATGCTTCGGGCAAGGGATCTTCCGTCGGACCACGTGATTAGCGTGAGTGCGCGCTTTGCTCACTTGTGAGTGGACACTTTTATATTTTCACAGTCATTGCAAGTTCTTGAGTTTTCCGTATTTATTTATATAGGAGGTTGAGATTATTTATTATTTTTGGCGTTATTATTTTATATTTTATGGTGATGGCATTACTTGCATCGATGTTTCGGCTACTCGGCTGATCACCAGTAGTCTGACCAGAGTTGAGAGATTCCTCTGGACCAGAGTTGAGAGATTCCTCTGGGCAGGGTTGAGAGATTCCCCTGTTATGCCGCTGGGGTTGAGATATTTTTCTAGCCTATCACCGTCGGGCTTGAGCGATTCGCCTGACCGTCGGGCTCGAGAGATTCGACTGGCACCTCCACATATATTTTTCGAACTCACATTGTTTTTACATTGTTTCTGTATATGAAATTGGTGAAAGGCATATGTTTATTTTTGTCCACTCACTCTAACGTTTTATTGCCTTTCTCCTGGACTTTTCGGTTTCCGTGCCCAGTTTGTAGTTCGGATTCTGGTGTCTCACGTCGCGGTCAGAGGCTAGTTGTTCGAGCTACCTTTCTTTTCCAGTAGGTTTCTTGTTTTGCCTAATGTTGTATATTTTGTATATTTACACTAGAGGTCGCTCTGATACGATATTGATATATGTTTTTATGTGGTTTTCCCCGGATTTTCTATAAAGTACAGTTATGTTTACTGTTTTATGTTATTGATATGATATTGAGAAATCAGGATGGGATTGGTGCCCACGGTTTGGCTTTTATGGTATAGGATGAAGTGTATTTTCCGGGTGCAGGTTAATGGCAATTCCGCGTTAGTAGCGTTACTCTGCCAAAATTTTGATGGTTTTTGTTGGTTCGTGTTTTTAGAAGGGGTTTGATTCCGGTTTAGGAAACTAAATCGGGGTTGGGTCCTTTCATGTCTACACAGACTACACAACCTTGAAGTACGTGATGGCGAAAAAGGATGCCAAGCCACGCCTAATTAGATGGATACTTCTGCTCCAAGAGATTGACATCGAAATCAAGGACAAGAAGGGAGTAGAAAACGTGGTGGATGATCACTTGTCTCGGATTGTCCATTAAAAAGTTGCCGTGTCAATAGAGGAAACATTTCCGGATGAACATCTCTTCGGAATTCAGGTTAGTGCCTCCGAAACTCTATGGTATGCAGATATAGTCAATTATTTAGTCACTAATGAGTTTCCATCTTCCATGCATAGTTCTCAACGCCAAAAACTTAAGAGTAATGCTAGGACTTTTATTTGGGATGAACCTTACTTGTGGAAACATTTTTCAGACTTAGTAATTAGGAGGTGTGTCCCCGATAGTGAATTTCAGTCTATTCTTGAGTTTTGTCATAATGGTGCATGTGGAGGTCATTTTGGTTCTAGGAAAACAGCCTTGAAAGTATTAGATTGTGGATTCTTTTCGCCAAACATTTTTCGTGACTCTCATGAATTTTGTACTAAGTGTGATAGGTGCCAAAGATCCGGCAACATTGAACCACGAGATCAAATGCCACAAAAGTATATGCTTAATGTCGAAAGTTTTGATGTGTGGGGCATATATTTTATGGGATCATTTCCTATGTCTAACAGTTACACTTACATTTTACTCTCCGTTGAGTATGTTTCGAAATGGGTGGAAGCAAAAGCCACCCGTACTAATGATTCGCCAGTTGTTGCAGATTTCCTGAAGGCTCATATTTTCACAAGGTTTGAAATGTCACGCGTTCTAATTAGCGATGGAGTGAGTCATTTTTGCAACAAGATGGTGGAACCATTATTGAGGAAATATGGTGTCACGCACAAAGTCTCTACATTGTACCATCCTCAAATAAATGGAATGACTGAAGTGTCCAACCGTGAGATCAAGAAGATTTTAGAGAGAACCGTTAGCTAAACCAGAAAGATTAGAGCAAATGCTTATATGATGCATTATGGGCATACCGAACTGCTTACAAGACTCTCATTGGAATGTCACCTTTTCGATTTGTTTATGGGAAAACATGTCATCTTCCGGTGAAGCTAGAACACAAGGCATGGTGGGCCGTCAAGATGTTCAATATGGATCGGGATGAGGCTGGTTTGCATCGAAAGCTGCAACTTTATAAACTTGAGGAAATAAGGCATGATGCTTTCAATAATGCACGGATTTACAAGGAGAAAACCAAGAGGATCCATGACAAGATGATCCGTGGGAAGAAAATCAAAGCCGGACATAAGGTTTTACTCTTTCATTCCCGACTTAGAGTTTTTCTAGGAAACCTACGCTCAAGATGGGCCGGTCCCTACATTGTTGTTCAAGTTTTTATCCATGGAGCTGTGGAGATACAATCTTTGGAGACTGGAAAACTGTTCAAGGTGAATGGTCACTGATTGAAGCCATACTATGAACATTTGAAGCAGCATGATGTGGAAGACGATACGCTTAAAGATCCCATCACTTTAAACATATGAAGCGCATCACGTCTAGGCTGTAAGACATTAAAAAACAAGCGCTTGTTGGGAGGCAACCCAATGGAGGAGTCTACATCTCAGATTTGCACCCTTACTCTTTTTTTATTTATTTCTTTGCATTTTTTATTTCTTAGTTAAATTTTCTTAAATCCTAGTCTCCATACTTAATTCTATGCTTTACTTTAGTACATTGAGGACAATGTAGAGTTTAAGTGTGGGGGAGGGGTTTACAACTTTATTTGGGTCTTAAATCATAAAAATCGGGCGGACAATGGAACTTTCTAGCGGATGATGCCCTAAAAAAAAATCTTTAGTGCTTTCTTAATTAATGTAGTAGATGAACACTTGTCTTTTAGTAAGAAATCCTTGTGATTTGGTGTCTAGAAGGGGACGATTTCTAAGACGGGTTTTGGATGTGAGAAAAGACAAGCTTGAAAATCATTTCTACCTCTCTTGGTCTCTCTCGCCAACTGGCCACTTTACTAAGGTTGCCCAAAGAAGATGAGGACTAAATCTACGATTGTTTGAGTGTCTTGAGTCTTTTTGTTTAACTTAGTGTTTTAAAGAGTCTTTAGGATGCCCTTTGTTAGTCTATGATGAAAATGGACCGAAAAGATTACATATTGCGTTGAATAATCACTTAAACAATTTCTAGTGCTAATTAAGATATTTTGATTATCATAACATATAGTTGATATGGTTTGCATAAATATGGTACAGATTTCGCATGTTAGAATAAGCTTTTAGATCATATAAACATTAAAGTGAGTTTTTGAGCCCACATTACTTCCCTTGTGAGTGAATTTCATGCATTATGTCTCAAAAACATTTACATGCCTCATCTAAGTACTTGCCATAGATTTCAATGAACTAGAGATTACTAGAATTTACTCATGTAGATTTGCAAAACTTTTTAGTTGATATATGCTCTGATTTTGGAGATGATTAAAGGCATTTAGGTTTTCCACCACTTAACCGAAAAGCCATGTGTCCTCTTGTGCGCACGAGTTGCGACACCCTTAGATTACCTCTTAGTACCTACGTTAAGCCTTTTCTTTCATTTATCACATACATATCTAAACACTTAGCCTAGTGTAGAGTTTTCTACCCTTGTTCAAAGACTTGGTGAAGAAATTTCGAAGCTAGCACAACGAGGTGGCGAAAAGATGATGGAAGAATACAAAGGAAGGTTAGACTTGTTCAAAAGTTTGAAAAAAACTGTGATTGTCACAAATACAAAAGAAAAAAAAGAAAAAATTCGAGAGCAAAAGAAAAGAAAAAAAAAGTGTAAAAGCTCTCCGGCAAATGTTCTAGTGTAAAATTTTGGACAAGTGAAGTTTAGAATGAAGTTAGGCCCAAAAAGATGAAATTTGGCCATGTTTTTTTTTAAAGTTTTGACACATGAGAAAGGATGAGCTCAAATGGATGAAGTGTTGACTAAGTCTTTTGAACATTTTTCACCACCACATATCTAAATTTCGAATGACTTTGCCTCAGCCCTATTATAACCTTTCTAAAGACCATTATGATCCTTAAGATGAGTAGCATTTGATTGGTTGAGTAAGTTGCATGAGTAAGCATATGGTGTGGTTCATTTGTGCAATTAATTACATCATATTCATGAGGTTTTCATTTCAATTCATATACATTTAGAGTGAACCTTTTTCATAAGTAAAAACATGATGAGTGCATTCATGTGAGATTGATGTAAACTTGTTCGAAACATGCATAGCTTTAACTCCACCATTATTTTCTTCCAAGTCTTACTTGTTCATGACACAATTATATCTTTATTATCTCTCAAAATTATTGAACTTTAAACTCTAAAAACTTGTGATTCCATTGTCATACACTTAAAGAAATTTCTGTGACAATTTTAGCTAAGGGCTTAGTAGTGTTTGTAATATTTTAAAAGTTTTCGAGTCCTTACAATTTTTCCAAAATAGAGCTTAGCTCCAATGTTGGGTTTGTGAGTTTTCTTATTTTTAGTGTTTCTTTTATTTAGTTTTGCTAGGGACTAGCAATGTCTAAGTGTGGGGGAATTTGATCTACGCATTTTATGCTTGATTCTTAGCGTATTTCTCTCTACATTTAGCTTAGTTATGACCTTAGTATTCTTATTTCTAACTTATAGGACACATGAATTGTATCCTAGAAGCTACAATATTGGTGTCTTTAAATACATAAGAGGATACACTTTTTGTATCCTAAAAACAATAACATTTGTGTCCTTCAATACATTTGAGGACAGATAAATTACATTCTAATATCATCTAATGTGTGTCCTCTTTTCATCATATTCTTACACACCCATCAATAAAACTTACCAATAAACATTCAAGGATATGAACTACAATATGTATTAACTTATATTATGGTCGGTCATGTCAACATTGTGATTTTCTAGATACATTTTGTTAGTTTATCGAATTTTGTTAAAAATAGATATGAATATGAGAGAAGGTATGTGTTTCTGAGGCTTCTATATGTCCAAAATGGGAGACTAGTATTTTTGAGGCTTGTATTAGCTAGATTCGGTTGATTTGTTGTTATAAATCGAGTTAACCACCTAATCAAGTTAATTAAACTGTTTGTTGTTTTGATGCTCCAATTTCAATTGTGGAATCGATGAGTAATAGTTGTTGCAGAGATATGACATTGAGTTATTTGGCAATTTGCAATAGTTGCAAACTGTTTTTTGTTTATGGTTTTATGTAAAAATTATTTGTTGAATTAATGTTTGCTAAATACTAGTGGAATAACAAGAATTGATGAGTTTAGTTGATTGACTATTCGTAGGTTTAGTTTCTTTAATTTTTTCTTAGGAGTGCAAAATATGAATATGAACAATCAACATATACTAAAACCGCCTTCATGTACATTTTCTAAAAAGAAGATAATACATTTATGGTGTTTGGATGTAGGAAAAGTTGAGGAAATTTAAACAAAATCTAGTAATTTACAATTTTATCTTTTAAATTTCTCTATTTGGATAAGTTTTGTGAGGATATTGCAATTTTTTTTAATTCGTAGAAATTGGAGACCTAAAGTCCCTTATTCAATTCCTTCAAAAATAGGTGTCATTCTACAAATTCTTCAAATTGCTCATAAAAGTTTATAATTCTTGTTATTTTTAAATTTCTACATTAAGAAACCTAAACACTGGAATTCACAAATGATAAAATTTCAAATGTTGAAATCCTAATTTTAATGGATTGTGAATTTCATTGAAAATCAAGAATACTTCATCCAAACACACCGTTATTGTTGAAGTATGAGGTAAATAGAGTAGTTTATGTAGCCTTACTCAACCGTACATGTCTTCTAAAGTTTTATATGGACATTGTATAGTGCTACAAATTAATCAGACTCTTACTCTTATTTAAAAGAAAACTGATTATGCTTGTATGTTTTAAAGTAGTGTCATGGTAAAACAATTGATCCGATGATATTGGCCTCGAATTGTATGAATTTTCTTGATTTCAAATGCAAGAGTGGGAATGTGGCTTTAAAACTTGACATCAAAAAAAGGCTTTTGACACCTTAGATTGGAATTTTCTATGAGGCAGTTAAAAGCTTTTGGTTTTTCATAGCAGTTTAAGAACTACATTATATTGCAGACTGCTCGGTTGTCAATATATATTAATAGTGAGATTAGTGGTTTCTTTCATTATTCAAGAGGTGTGCGACAAGGCGATCCTCTATCTTTGTTACTTTTATGTTTAGCGGACGAGGTTGTAAGTAGAGGTATATTGTCTCTTGTGGAGCAAGGAAGAATGAAACGTATGACGCCCCAGTAGGGGTCGAACCTAATTCTCATGTTTTATTTGTTGATGATCTAATGGTTTTCTGAAAGAGAATTCTCGTTCGTTACATTGCTTATCAAATTTTTTGGAGGATTATGATATAAACTCGGGTCAAGCACTTAATAAGAAAAAGTCGAGTAATTATCTTGGCAAGTTTGCGACGTCTCAGCATGAATGTGTGGATGATATCCTTGGCATTAATTTGCATACGTACCTTTTACATATTTGGGAATCTCGTTATTCATTGGAAGGCCAAACAGGCCTTTCCTCATGCCTATAGCAGATGAAGTGTGTGCAAAATTGAGGTCGTGGAAGGAAAATTTTTTATGTCAAGCAGAAAGACTACAATTGATTGAATTAGTGGTACAAGGTCAGTTGATACACAGATTTCAGGTTTATGAATGGCTCAACACTATTTTAACAAAGGTTCAAAAGTGGATTTGTTACTTCGAATAGGTGTTGTCGACCTAAAAAGGAAGGGGGGTTGGGTTTGAAAGATATATTTTCTCTAAATAAGGCACTCTTGCTAAGAGCTTGGGAAGTTGCTTTATGTCGTACGATGGCGGCTTGTATGCTTTTAAGGGACTTCCGATGATGAGATTAGCTTTTTGGTTATCAAAGCTAAACCGCGCAAGGTGGCACATGGGGCCCACGCGCCACCATAAGCAGTGGCCGGAATCTAACCTACTTTATTGTCTGCAATCATATACCAAATTTAAGAGCACAACGAGCCCAATAACATTCATTAAAGTCGTAAGGTCAAAATCCCAAGGAATTGGCTCAAAATTACCTCCACAAAATTGAATCACTGAAATCCAAATCGGCCAGTCGGCTCCGATAGGCCACGACTTAGCCTCAAATTGGTTGAGTTCATTTGCTGGGTTGATAAGCTATAAAACCCCTCACATGCCACGGCGTTCTACCGTCCCTAACGTCGTCATCATCGTAAAAAATTCTAGGCCAAACCTTAGAATTTGTCACGGCAGATTCAAGCTCGTTGTTGCACCATATACAAAATCGTGGGTTGATAAAGAATGAGAGTAGGGAGGAGAACATAATGGGATAGAGAGATCGCCTGCTTGCCAGTGATAGAGATTAAGGAAGAGAGAGTTGGGGAGAAAGAAAAGGAGAGAAGGAAACTCGTTGGGCTAATCACCCATCCCCGTAAAATATCTACGAAACCATCTAAATAGATGGATGACCCAGATTAACTATGATCAATATCAGACGGTTCACAAGATTTAAACTATGGTAGATTTTTAATTTAATTACTATTTTTAATAAACTTCTAAAATTCATATAAATTAGTTCAGACATCGGAAAAATCCAATTAAAGTATTAACAAGCTCAAAATAATTTCCTCTACAACTTCTGTGAAGAAAGCAAGTCAAAATTCATAATTTATAAAAAGTTAATTTTTTTAGTCGCGATAAATCTCGATAAACGTGATGAATGATGCCTAGCTTGTTAATTAGCGTTACTAACGATGATTAACTCATTATTCTAGGTTCAGGTCGTTACAACCTACCCCCTTAAAAAAAATTCGTCCTCGGAATTTATATCTCCAAAAATGAGGATGCATGATACCATTGCCACTTAAAGATCATAGTGAAACTTCTGATAACCCATACATTCTCGATAGTACTGACACTAGCAGAACGATTGGTTGTGAGAATACAACACCGATTTGTCATCATAGACAATAAATACCACCATATATGGCCCCACAGTGCAATCATATAGAATCAATTTGATATGGGCTTAGATTATTTGCTAACTAATCAAACTCCAAAAATTATAACTGTTGCAGTGACGCGATATGGTCCCAAGCTCAAGACAGTAACGCGAATTTGCTATACTTCTTGAATTCTTCACATCCAACAATGAAACCATTGAAATGTTAGACCGCTAACGTCAGAATTATACCCTCTAAACATAGCTGCATCGTCAATCATAATAACCGCTCTAATGAAACTAAGGATGGCGAGCACATCACAACCATCTTCGCAAAATTAAAGCATTATCTGCTAGTCACCCATGTCTGAAACGTTGTTACTACCCGCACAATAGCTTAACCATCAAATTGGCTAATTGAGAAGTTACATGAAAATAGCATTTAGTCAAGAATCGTAATCATAGAATAGTCTCCAACCCAGACGACATTCCTCAAACCTTTAAGCTTTCAAGGTCAAATAAAACCAAAAACAATAACTTCTCTAAGCCAGGCATCATGTACTCACTGTTATCCATGTAGCGATACCTAACGAGTCCGTAAGAATGAAAAGAATTAACCTTGGAACGGTCTAGTCAAAACCCGTACTTATCGAGATAGCATTTGAGAGTGATATGTGCACAACGATCCCAAAAGAAAAGCGTAATAACAAACACTATACATCATGACTCCCATATTGTAAGCTACAATCTTCGTTATATCTAGGATCCCATATAAATATTTTACGAAAAGTCACGAAACATATCATAACTCATTTTTTCATCATCATATAAAATGTACTAGCAATAGTGAGATCTATTATCGTTAGACAAATCATAACGGCGATAGATAATGAAGTACTATGGCCAAAACACATATTTGGATATATTATGTACGTCTTCTGAATATGTTGACATAGTAGATGGCCTTATATATGTCTCAATTACACACGCGAGATATAGTGTACCAGAAACTCATTAGCATCATCTACACGTCACTGCATTCATAGTGATTCATGTCCCATCACACGCAACGAGAGATTCATACCTAACTCCTTCACACGTGACCAAAACATCAATCTCGTAGAAAGTCGATCTACGAATTCTGATGACCCTAAATCAAAAGAATTCCTACAAAAAATTATGCATGACTTATTCGTTTATAGTCGAACCCAGAACCTACATAATAACACCCTTAACCAATACAATACATCAAACTTCCACAAATAGCAAAGCACAAGCATACATGATATTCTACACAATTCCTAAACACAACGAGTACAATAATAATGATCTCAATCGGCTGTTGAAAGCTGACACTGCTTATCCACTTATCATTCTCATAAGTTCATTAAAGATGAAAGGTCCTAGACTTAAACTCAAATGTCAAACTACCCTTGCAATGGATAATCGAATTACTACTCATCAGCCGAGTTAATTGAAAGACAAAATGCTTCATACACAAGGAAAATACAGGTCTACAACAACCATTAGATGAAATTCGAAAACGATTAAAACTAGGAATAACAACTTCAATGACAGTGGATCATAAATTATTACATATGTGACTTCGCTACTCTTTTCATATTTTGGATAGAGAAATACTTCATTTGTACTGAAAGTTTACGTGAAATCAAAATGACGGGAATTTGAAGATAAGCATTCAAGTTAAGACAGATAACCAACCTTCTCAACGAGCACAATCGAGATAGGTTATGGAACTGAACTGAAGAAGCAAAATGAAACTAATGAAATAAAGTGAACAACATCCAACAAAGAGGAACAAAATTAGCCGAAACTATACTCGATAATTTCATCAGATAATTTGTGTGCGGTGTTCCCAAAGTTATTCTTGGGTCTCGATGTAGTTGGAATGAAACGACTATAAATCTGGGCATCAACATGATCGATAAAATTCTTAGTCCTTACAGTTGGTAATTAATCTCCTTGACAGATGTAACCTAACAAAATAGAACGAACTGACACAGATCGCATCGAAACTGCATGACACAAATTGAAATGAAACAGAGTATTGAAGCGATTCACCTGCACAAAAAGAATATGTGTGGCACACCAAGATTTTCTCTAGTCTTTGTCAGATAACCAGTCAATTCTATGTCTAACACGCAATTCACACCTTAAAACCATTTCTGAACTTACTCATGCCATCCTTGCGCATGGCCATGCTAATCTTCTCTATATCATTCCAATTTTATTGGATGTCTCTGAAGGGACCCTACAATCAACAGAATAATCGGAATAGTTCCTCTATCATGACACAAGAAGCTGGAGAGTTGAACACGAAATAGTAATTTGAAAAGGCCAGATATTACACATGAAGCTTGTAACTAAATGTAATTATAGAGACAACAAGACTAAACATGAAAAGAGAAGAGCTTTGATTACCATATTGATATCGCTATGAATTTACAAACTTCATATCATACTGAGGCTCTTAAGGTTTTAGTGTGATCAACAACGATCTTGTCATAACGTTTTTCTACTACGTGGCTTTGCATAATACAGTTCCTCGTCCAAGAACTTTTCAATCGTCATAAGGTAATTGAACATGAAGCATGCAGGTGGGAGATTAAACACAAAATGGAAAGCAAGAAAGCTAAACAAGACCCTTGAATCATTTTGCTGCACATGATTAAGGAGGTTGGAAATTAAACATGGTGAAAGGAAGGATATTTGTGCACTTGATTCATTGACATAGCTAGTAATTTACTAGCTCGGTGCTACAAGACGGCTCATGAGTTATCGATATAATCATAAATCACCAGCGGTCTTGACTTGTCATTCCTCATAATACGCGACTTTACATAGCTCATATAATTTACCAAAAATTTGGCATAACCTTCCCGTAAATTCAAGATCAACCAAAACTTGTATGGAGATTACACTTCGAAGATAATAAGTCCCATACACAAACTGTTAGCCACAGTTGCTCAACCGGATTCCTCATAGTATAAAACATATAATTTAATTCAAATTGGAAGTCTTCTCAAGGAAAAGAAACGTCGCAAGAGTTTTTACATCTAAAACCGATTTAAGATAGCACTTGTATAATATTACTCACAATAATTTGCTAATCGCCGTAGTAACCCCTTTTACCCTACGAGAATCGATACACATTTAAATTCTAGTTCTCGAAAAGTGCCAACAATTCACATATCGAACAAGGTCTTACTAATCAACACACATTTTTTTATCTGACACATACCTTATTGCTCTTAAACTTGGCGTCATACTTTCATATTTTAAACGTAGTAAAGCAAAAGCATGGATAATCAAGGTATGGCAATTATGTAAACTCGGATTTACTTATTGAGAAAGACTTTTTACTTCAGACTCATGAGAAGAGAGATCGAGTTTGGCACACACGAGGCATGGTGAGTGGGGTATAATGACTCACAAGATAGGGTTAGTGCTCAGTCACATTTGTTACATATTCGACGACGTTCAACACCTTAAGTATTCGATGGGGATCCATCAGCCGGTCATGCCATCACTCGGGAAATGTTCAGGGTAATCGAACACGAAGACAAAAGTGACCTAGTACGGTCTACAGAACCTATAACCTAATGCTCAGATACCAATTGGAAGGACCCGACCCCGATTTAGTTGCTTAAACCGGGATTAGGCTTTAATGACCATTAGAACCTAAACATGCTAGTCCAAAAGAAAACTGAAAGAAAAATCAATAATCCCAGACTAAGAACATAAAACTGTTTACGATATCAGAGCCGCTGGACTCTCTAAACTATCGATGCTGACTAAGATGCTAACTTGTAAGATCAACCCTAGATCCTACGACGGATACTGCTATGTCTCAATCTACGTGCACATCCAACCTCATCTTAAAATCTACAACCTGGGCGGCAGAAACCGAAGGGCCCAGGGGAAATGCATATAAAACATGAAGAGCATTAGAGTGAGTGGATCAAAATAAAGTTTCGTAAGAAAAATTGTAAAACATATTTTTGTGACTTTCACCGAAATCATATATTAAAAACATAGTGAGTCTAAGTAAAACATATATATATATATATCATAGGTGTGTGGAGGTAAGTGCAGCGTAATCTTGTGTCACATGTTTGTCATGGCCTTCTCGGGGTGTACTTGGTGATCGGCCAAAAAGTCGATGCATCGATGCATTCATACATAGACATAACGTGCATAAAAATATAAAATCATATCATAGGGGCCTCTATGCATAAACATAAACATTTCATATCATAGTATATACACTATGTGAAAAAGTGCTTCAGATGACAAGATATCGACGACTGATGTACATTTATATGTCGTCTTAATTTATCAACATTTTATGACGACTGATAAGTTCATATATGTCATCCTGTAGCATGTTTTTCCAATGATTTTCAACTTCCAACTTTGCTTATTCGAACCACAACAAAAAAATGTCGTCTGAGTAAATCATCACTATGAAGTGTTTGTCATGCCAATCTAGCTTTATTTCAACGACAAATATATGTTGTTGGACATAACAGGGCTATATAGAGGTTTTCGTATGTAATTTTTTTTAAGAAGATAAAATTGTGTCGTATTTATGACCCTGGGTTGATAATAATTTTGTTTGAATTTGAGAACTTTAAAAGATGATAGATATGTGTCGTAGTTATTACGTGTAAAATTTGTAATTTTTTTTTTGCATTATATTGAACTCTAAAACGAGTGATATGTCGTTGATACTAGGACGTTTTAGAGAAATTTAATCGTGAACACCCGTGAATAGTGCTTAGCTAACAACAGCTAATTTTGCTTGTGAGGTCGCAGGTTCGAAACCTGACCCAACCCAAATAGTCCATATTCCTAATATATATCTAGCTAGTCTTTAGACCTAACCATCAAATTTGCTTCAGACCGCCTCCTCTCTCCGTATACCCAACCATCAAATTTGCTTCAGAGAAAGTTGTGACGCCATCAAATCGACGTCATCTTTTCCATGTCGTCGACCCATGTCAACCTCACCCCACATTGTCTCTCTAACCCACAATCTGAAAAAACTCGTCACCTCGACACCAACTCCACCGCTTCCTTCGCTGTCTCAAACTCGGCAAGCTGATCTCCTCCGGCTAGCCTCAAAACATCGTCGACGTCCAGACCTCTAAACTCACCAAAGAAGACCAAGCCAAAGCCCTCAACATCCTCTTACTGGTCCTCGACAACCATCTAAACTTGATCTCGCCATCGACGAGGTCGACTCCCCAAAATCGACCACCATCCGAACTCGATCTCGCCGTCCGCATCGGCTCTCTCATCCTCATCAAGGACCGTATGTGCTATATCTCCTCGTTAATGGCCATCAAATCGACATCATCTTTTCCATGTCGTCGACCCATGTCAACCTCACCCCACATTGTCTCTCTAACCCACAATCTGAAAAAACTCGTCACCTCGACACCAACTCCACCGCTTCCTTCGCTGTCTCAAACTCGGCAAGCTGATCTCCTCCGGCTAGCCTCAAAACATCGTCGACGTCCAGACCTCTAAACTCACCAAAGAAGACCAAGCCAAAGCCCTCAACATCCTCTTACTGGTCCTCGACAACCATCTAAACTTGATCTCGCCATCGACGAGGTCGACTCCCCAAAATCGACCACCATCCGAACTCGATCTCGACGTCCGCATCGGCTCTCTCATCCTCATCAAGGACCGTATGTGCTATATCTCCTCGTTAATGGTTGCAACTCTCTCTCTCTCTCTCTCTCTCTCTCTCTCTCTCTCTCTCTCTCTCTCTCTCTCTCTCTCTCTCTCTCTCTCTCTCTTTAATTCATTTCTTGTGTAAGTTGATTTGCAAGTTCTAGGGTGTTAAGGAGTTCATTCATTTTGGATTCCCTGGTTTTCTGGAAATCGATTTGTGTCTGTGTAGTTATGTTTTTAACAGGTAACTTATTCAATATTTTGTGTTAATTAGAGTGTTTATATGTTTGAGTTGTATAGGTGGGATTTGTGTTTTTTAGCTGCTTTGTTTGGATTTGGAGTCTTTGATTAGTCAAGGAGCTATGAGTTTATTGGAGAAGCGGAAGTTGATAGACCAAGTTGTGAGTGAGTCTTATGAAATTGCTCTAGGAGGTGGAGCTTTTGGGTATTGCCTGTTAAACTTTTTGAAACTCTTATGTATCTAATTACTATGATATACTGATAGATTAGTAAAGATGCATGAAAGCTTTGTTTAAAATGAGCTCAGCGCCCGGTACAAGCTCAATGGTGTAGTCAGTCTCCCGAACTGGAGGAACACCTGGTAACTCCTCTGAAACACACCTGGAAACTCGGAAACCACCTCAATGTCACCAATGTCGGGTACAGAAACCATAGTATCCACAACATGAGCTAAACAAACAACACAAACCGACTCCATCATCCGCTCGACCATCACCGCGAAACAGTTTCTGGGGGAAAGTCTGGTCGTCGAACACAACCTCCTCCTCGAGGCACTCGAACACAGCCAAATGCGTCGTCAGTAAGTCCATACTCACAATCACATCAAAACCACGATGTCCAGCTATAACAGATCCGCGGCTAACACATAACCTCCAACAAGGATCTCGCGACCTCCGGATGGATGTAACACTCTCCAAAACTCGGAAGTGGAGATGCAGGTACAATAGCCATGGATATCAAACAACAGCAACCTCGGAGAAGAGTCTGTCCTCAAACAAGGTCATGGCACGAACTCCAATATGCCCAACTAGCCGCCCACGTCAATTGCAACTTGCTGAATAACTCCTCGTAAACTCTGAGCTACCGAACTGCTACAACAGCTGGCTGGGAGCACTCCCTCATAACGTGACCCTCCTGGTCACCGAACAGCAACTGAAAGTGTACCACAAACACCAGTCACAGCGACACCTGCTGCGAGGAAGAATCACCAACGATCGCCCAAACTCATGCCACAGGAGCAAATCCACTACACTGTGATCTCCGCCATCGCCAAACGGATTCTCTGCTTGATCTGAGGACCCTCAACATAATCAAAAAAACCACAGCTTGATGAAGTCACTGATCCCGAAGTGTCGGAACTCAACCTCATCAAAATCTCGACTAAATCCACTTTCCTCAAACCATCGCATCGAAAACCGCATACATCTTTCCCTCACAATAACCTCGCCACTGAGTGCAACACACTAAGCTCCTCACGGATGTCTCGAGGCACATCAATCAGACTCTCTCTAATGCTCAGGTTCAAACTCATCTCGAACCTCGTGCACGGCTTCCTCTGAAGCCACATAACACGTACAAACGGAAACAAACATGTGGACAATGCATCTCTGCCTCAGGTAGGTAAACACTCCACATTCAATTGCTGGGTAGCCTGATAAACCTTTACCGTATAAACAACACCCTGAATGTAGGCCATGGAGTCGCAACAGGAACTCACACAATACCAGCCCACAAAATACAATAATCTGGCTCAGGCAAACATCAACTGTCACAATTCTTAGCTCTGAGGCAACATGCAGACGCTCATACACACATAACCGGGCAAGCCGTGCCACACAATTCTCTGAGCTCAGAATACCCATCCAAATCCACAGTTCACTGGCAAATCACGCGTCGACTGATCCTTAATAGGATCCACAACCGAAACGACACGGAAAGCACGTCAGGAGGCATCCTAATGAATAACATATCGTTCACAACAAGTGGAACGTAATCATGGAACTTCAAATATTTCAAAGCATACAACACCCGGAATATTGATGATTATCCGCCGGCCGGTCGGGTCACCATTCCAGACATGCTGTACATTCTCAAATATTCTTAGTAAACATGTGACGACCCGGACCAGAATCAGCAGTATGATCAGCTATATTCGTGAGCTACGGCGTAGTCGCAGAGTTGCGACAGTTGTTTTAATCGCCGAAGCTTCTTAACGACTAAATTATTGGCAGAGAATTTGAGCTAGGTCTCTTCTCGAGAGTCGTTCTATATGAGATTACGAGTTCGTGGGCGGTTCCGGATCGTTATTTGGACGACCGAGGAATTAATTATGAATATTTGAAGTTCAGATTTAAATGGTGGGCTACTTAACGACTAAATTACCGGACGAGAATTTGGTTTTGGCTTCTTCACGGAAGTTGTTCGGAATTTAATTTCGAGTTTGTGGAAACTTTCGGAGCATGATTTGGAGTTACGAGGAATTAGTGGCGAATATTTCCGTTTGTTGTTTGTTTAGTCGATTAAATATGTGTTTGGTTGAAGGGTTGACTTTTTATCCGTTTGGCCGATGTGTTTGACTTTGGGTGATTATTGAAGAGTACGTCGAGACGAGTTTGTGGCCGCGAGAATTATCGGAATCGGAATTACGACGAGGAAGTTACGCGCGTTTGAAGTTTGCCGAAATGGATAAGTACAAGTTTCCTTTTTGGGAATAATATAAATAGTAACTTGCTAATAAGGGAAAGTCAAAGGAGAGCATTGATGAGTTGACTCGGTCAACTTGGTTTGACCGAGCTGTAGAGGTGGAGGCCGACGCCGTACGGCTCGCCGGCGGCGAGGTGGAATCCGGCCACCTCACGGCTTGGTTCTTGTCCCATCCTCTTCGTCTTGAGGTCCCGAGTCCGTTCCTAGCCACCATGTGCGGCGAGGCTCGCCGGAAATGGAAGAGAAATCCGGCCAAAATGGAAGGAAAACTTGTGAATTCGGGTTCCATGTTTTACACCGATTCGAGCTACAATTTGGAGTGGGCTTTGAAGCTCTCATCACTAGCAAGCTACCATGTAAGTTTGGAGTTCTAATTCATCTTGTGTATGGAGAATTTTGGAATTGAGATTTGTGAACCAATTCGGTTTTGCTTGAAATTGACATGGTTAGAGTGAGAATTGGACTTCGATGCAGTTATGGAAGTTTCTCAGTGGGTGATTTTGAGCGGAATAGGGGTGGCTCCGCCGTGAAATTCTCCGGTCAACAGCGGCGCCGCCGTGGACGGCGGTCAACGGCGGCGGTCAACAGTCAGAGTTGACTTTTTGACTTTCGGCAAGTCGCATGTCATTTGACTCGAAATCGCGCCCCGATCGCAGTGGGGAGGTTCGTTTTTCGAGTTGAGCGTCCGAACGTAAAGCGAGGTATTGAGGTGGTATATACGGATTTTCGACGATTCGTCGACTTTGGATTTCGTGTTTCCGAGAACGGTGGTTTCTCGTGGTTTGATTTGTATTGTCGGATTATGATTTTGAATATTGGACATTGTGAATATTCAGGGGTTCGTGATCGTTGTTTTGGCGAGGGACTTTCCGCCGGATCACGGGTTAACGCGATATGCGTTACGCTAGTCTGTGAGTGGACAGTTTATTTTCACGGAATTATTGCGAGTCCTTTATATACGCTTTATGAGCTTGAATATTTAGTATGATCATGGTTTTACGAATATGAGTTTTCGTACGAGATTATGTTTATATTGAGCATGTGTTATGTGATTACTATTTATACGTTGTTATATGTCCACGAGTGGCCCCGTGTGATTTATACACATGCTCTATACGCGTGAGGAGTTAGAGTCTCCCTCGTGTATGTATACGTGAGGAGTTAGAGTCTCCCTCGTGTACCCGGACACGTGAGGAGTTAGAGTCTCCCTCGTGCAATATTTGATTGTTTATATTTTCGACTCGCATATATTTTTAAAGTATATATTACTTGGTGAAAGACATTTATTTTCGTCCACTCACTCTAACGTGTTTATTGTCTTTCACCTGGGCTTTTCGGTTTCCGTGCCCAGTTTGCAGTTCAGGTTCTGGTGTCGCACGTCGTGGTCGGAGGCATAGTGCTCGAGCTACTTTGTTTCATCCAGTAGGTTTATTGTTCTACCTACTGTGGTATGCGTATACGATTATGTATTAGATGTCGCTCTGAGCTTCCTATTGAATATGTTATACGATTTTACACTGGATTTCAGTAAAGTGTATATATATTTACTACTTTACGTTATTGTTGATATATTGAGAAATCCGGATGGGGTTGGTGCCCACGGTTTGCTTTTTGTGGCATAGGATGGAGTGTATTTTACGCGTGCAGGTAATGGTAATTCCACGCTAGTAACGAAACTCTGCCCAAATTTCGAAAAGTTTTTGTTGGTTCGTGTTTTCGAAGGGGTTCGATTCCGATTTAGGGTGCTAAATCGGGGTTGGGTCCTTTCAGTTTGGTATCAGAGCATTAGGTTGTAGGTTCTGTAGACTTCTGTAGTCGTGTTTACTAAGGATACTTGAGAATGTACAGCATGACTGGAATGGTGACCCGACAGGCCGGCGGATAATCATCAAATTCCGGGTGTTGTATGCTTTCAAATATTTGAAGCTCCATGATTACGTTCCACTTGTTGTGAACGATATTGTATTCATTAGGATGCCTCCTGACGTGCTTTCCGTGTCGTTTCGGTTGTGGATCCTGTTGAGGATCATACGACGCGTGATTTGCCAGTGAATAGTGGATTCAGATGAATATTCAGAGTTCAGTGAACTGTGTGGCACGGTTTGCCTGGTTGTTTGTGTATGAGCGTCTATATGTTGCCTCAGAGCTGAGATTTATGGCAGGGATGTGAGCCTGATTCAGTTTGTTGTAATTTGTGGGCTGATATTGTGTGAGTTCCGGTTGTGACTCCACGGCCTACATTCAGAGTGTTGTGTATACTGTAATGTTTGATCAGGCTACCCAGCAAGCGTATTGTGGAGTGTTTACCCACCTGAGGCAGAGATGTATTGTTCACATGTTAGTTCCTGTCTGCACGAGTTATGTGGCTTCAGAGGGAGCTATGCACGAGGTTCGAGATGAGTTTGAACCTGAGTATCAGAGAGAGAGTCTGATTGATGTGCCTCGAGACAACCATGAGAAGCTTAGTGTGCTGCACTCAGTAGCGAGGCTAGTGTAAGGGAAAGATGTACACGGTTTTTGATGCGACGGTTTGAGGAAAGTGGATTCAGTAGTGAGAGATTGAGTTCTGATACTTCGGGATCAGTGACTTCATCAGGCTGTGGTCTTATCTTTTATGTTGTGGGCCATCAGATCAAGCATAGAATTCGTTTGACGATGGCGGAGATCACAGTGTAGCGGACTTGCTCCTGTAGCATGAGTTTGGGCGATCATTGGTGATCCTTTCACGCAGCAGGTGTTGCGGTGATATGTGTTCGAGGAGCACTTTTAGTTGCCATTGTGGTGGCCAGGAGGATCACGTTACGAGGGAGCGCCCTTGGTCAGCTGTTGTAGCGGTTTGGCAGCTCAGAGTTTACGAGGAGATCCTCATGTTGTTCCTGCGGTCTGACTAATGCACCCTGTTGACGAGTTAGTCAGCAAGTCACAGTTGATGTGTGTGGCCAGTTGGGCATGTTGGAGTTCGTGCCATGACCTTGTTTGAGGACAGACTTTTCTCCGAGGTTGCTGTTGTTTGATATCCATGGCTATTGTACCTGTATCTCCACTTCCGAGGTTTTGGAGAGTATTGTGTCCATCCGGAGGTTGCGAGATCCTCGTTGGAGGATATGGCTTAGCCGCGGATCTGTTACAGCTTGATATCGTGGTTTTGATGTGATTATGAGTATGGACATAATGGCGACGCATTTGGCTGTATTTGAGTACCTCGAGAAGGAGGTTGTGTTTCGACGACCAGATTTCCCCGAGATGCTGTCTCGCGGTGATGGTCGAGCGGATGATGGAGACGGGTGGTGTTGTTTGATTAGCTTATGTTGTGGAGACTACAGTTGCTGTGCCTATTATTGGTGACATTGTGGTGGTTCCCGAGTCTCCAGATGTGTATCGGAGGAGTTACCAGGTGTTCCTCCAGTTCGAGAGATCAACTACACCATTGAGCTTGTATCAGGCGCCGGACTTATTTCACCGATGTCTAGTCGTTCGGAGCCAGCGGTGCTGATGGAGCTATTGTTTCGACTCCAGAAGTTGCTGGAGGAGGTTTCAGGAGATTTCATGCGACCCGCGTATTGCGTGGTGTACTCTTGCATGGCGTGTACGGATGTTGGTTGGTTCGATGCGGTGGTGCATTGACTACCGGAAGCCCAATTCGCTTCAGAGGAGAGCGAGTATCCTTCGCTTCAGATTGATGACTGGTTTGATCGACTCGCGTGAGTTTCAGACTTGTCGAAGATTGATTTCGGATCCGGATACCATCAGTTGTGGATCCATGAGTCAGACGTGACTATGTTAGCTTTCAGATCTCGGTGCGGATATCAGGAGTTTTTGGTCACGCTATTTGGTTGACCAATGCCCCGTAGATCGTGTGGACGTGATGGACCATGTGTTCAGACGGTTTCTGGACGAGTTGCGGTCATGTTCGTTGGCAACGTCCTGATGTACTTCAGGAGTGTTGGCCAGCACCTGAAGCAAATGTGAACGATTTTGCAGACTTCGCGAGATGATCAGTTGTTTGCGAAGTTCAGCCAGGGTGAGTTTTGCACGATTAGCGTGAAGATTTTGGGATGTGTGATGCTATCCGAGGGAGTTGGCGTGGATCCTGACCAGATTAAAGCCGTGATGATTCGGAGTTTGCCCTACCATTGTACCAGAGATCGGGAGTCTTTGAGTTTGGCAGGCTATTACCGAAGGCTTGTGCAGGATTTTCTCGGATTACCACTATACTTTCCGGATTGACGAAGAAGGCGTCAAGTTCGAGTGGTTCGATGCATGCGAGGAGAGTTTCTTACTCTTGCAGGTTGGTGATCGTTACTGCGGTTTTGACCTTACCTGACGATCGTGACGAGTTCATGGTTATGGTGATGCATCGAGGATTGGATTTGGTTATATGTGATGCTGTGTAGCAGAGCGGTGGCTCATGATTCCAGGCAGAGGAATTTTGTGTAGCTACGTATCCAGTGTATGATATTGAGTGTAGCTGTTCTTGTGTTAGCATCAGAGAGTTTGAGACACTATAGCTATGGCGTGCAGCGCAGTGTAGGACGTACACTGATCATTTGAGTTTCCTCCACTTGCATTTTCGGCCAGATTTGGGCTTGAGGCAGTGTAGATGGAGGGAGTCGATTACCGACCATGGTTGTACATTGAGCTTGTTCGAGAATGGCTGGTGGTTATACTTTGACCATCCGTTTGGGATGATGTTGTTGTTGATACATTCAGTCGAGAGTCCGGATTTTAGTATTGCATGTGTGTATGTGTGGCTCGAGTTTTCGTGTTAGCCGAGTTATGGGCTACGAGAGCTGAGTTTGAGTATGATGATGTTGAGGCTCGTGATTTTGCGTGCGTTTGGTGCTAGTGATGTGGTGTTGTGTCTGATACTTTGAGTTTACTACTCGTGACGCAACATGAAGAACCATGTAACAGCTTGTGTGTGCTGATGCCACATTCGTCAACTGGCGATGGCTAGGAGGCAGAGACTTGCCGAGAAGTGTCAGCCATTGAAGATTTCCAATTAGACGTGGCGGTTGCTACGGTGATTGTATGTGTTTGTACACTTTGGTTTGTGATACCAGTTGTTAGGCCTTTGTGGATCATTTGACGAACTCAGTACAGTTCCTTGTACTTTCAGAGATGATTCCAGTGGTTGGCTGGTATAGCTGTGTTCGATGGAGGTTGTCCATCTACGTGGTGTACCTGTGTCCCAGTTCGCCGATCGAGGTGATCAGCTACGACTAAGTGTTGGTGAGCTTTGCAGCGAGCATTGGAGACCAAATTACGAGCTAGTACTGATTCTTATCCTCAGATTGGCGAGCGATCTTCGAGGATTATTCAGACCTTTGAGGGCATGTTGTGGACCTCGGTGTTGCAGTTCCGGAGGATTCGGGACCAGCAGTTTCAGCTGTTCGAGGTTGTTTGCAGTACCAGGTTGTTGTCTACTGTGGTTTTGATATTGTTTGACGTCGTTTTGAGGAACGATGTTGTACTTCATTGTGTTGGAGTGAGTTTGGTTTGAATTTGAGTTGATGTTTGTGTCCGATTTTGTGGAGTGGGTTACCACAGACTATCAGGTTAACGGAAATAGGTTGATAATTGTTTGAGTTCGATGCTTGAGTTTCGTTGGTATGAGCAGGTCGTGTTGTGATTTGCCTTGATGTTTTGATCCATATGTGGCCATAGGCGAGTTTGTGTTATGCTGTATGGTTCGGCATTGCCTATAGTATTGGCTTTTATGTGTGTTGTGTTCCGTGAGGCGGAACTGTGTTTCAGGTTGGTTTTGCATTGTGTACCCTATCTGTTCCGTATGCAGGAACACTTGGCGATTATGTGAGCCAGTTCAGATTTGTGATTTGAGGGTACAGGGATTATAGCACGGAATTATCTCCTATTGTGAAGTTTGTGATCAGAGTTGTTTAGTTGAGATTACCGTTGGTGAGTTGAGCAGTATGCAGAGGCAGTGCTCCTATGTTTAGCCGTCAGACTTGGAAATTTCGAGGTCGAAATTTTTCTAAGGGGGGTGGATTTGTGACGACCCGGACCAGAATCAGCAGTATGATCAGCTATATTCGTGAGCTACGGCGTAGTCGCAGAGTTGCGACAGTTGTTTTAATCGCCGAAGCTTCTTAACGACTAAATTATTGGCCGAGAATTTGAGCTGGGTCTCTTCTCGAGAGTCGTTCTATATGAGATTACGAGTTCGTGGGCGGTTCCGGATCGTTATTTGGACGACCGAGGAATTAATTATGAATATTTGAAGTTCAGATTTAAATGGTGGGCTACTTAACGACTAAATTACCGGACGAGAATTTGGTTTTGGCTTCTTCACGGAAGTTGTTCGGAATTTAATTTCAAGTTTGTGGAAACTTTCGGAGCATGATTTGGAGTTACGAGGAATTAGTGGCGAATATTTCCGTTTGTTGTTTGTTTAGTCGATTAAATATGTGTTTGGTTGAAGGGTTGACTTTTTATCCGTTTGGCCGATGTGTTTGACTTTGGGTGATTATTGAAGAGTACGTCGAGACGAGTTTGTGGCCACGAGAATTATCGGAATCGGAATTACGACGAGGAAGTTACGCGCGTTTGAAGTTTGCCGAAATGGATAAGTACAAGTTTCCTTTTTGGGAATAATATAAATAGTAACTTGCTAATAAGGGAAAGTCAAAGGAGAGCATTGATGAGTTGACTCGGTCAACTTGGTTTGACCGAGCTGTAGAGGTGGAGGCCGACGCCGTACGGCTCGCCGGCGGCGAGGTGGAATCCGGCCACCTCACGGCTTGGTTCTTGTCCCATCCTCTTCGTCTTGAGGTCCCGAGTCCGTTCCTAGCCACCATGTGCGGCGAGGCTCGCCGGAAATGGAAGAGAAATCCGGCCAAAATGGAAGGAAAACTTGTGAATTCGGGTTCCATGTTTTACACCGATTCGAGCTACAATTTGGAGTGGGCTTTGAAGCTCTCATCACTAGCAAGCTACCATGTAAGTTTGGAGTTCTAATTCATCTTGTGTATGGAGAATTTTGGAATTGAGATTTGTGAACCAATTCGGTTTTGCTTGAAATTGACATGGTTAGAGTGAGAATTGGACTTCGGTGCAGTTATGGAAGTTTCTCAGTGGGTGATTTTGAGCGGAATAGGGGTGGCTCCGCCGTGAAATTCTCCGGTCAACAGCGGCGCCGCCGTGGACGGCGGTCAACGGCGGCGGTCAACAGTCAGAGTTGACTTTTTGACTTTCGGCAAGTCGCATGTCATTTGACTCGAAATCGCGCCCCGATCGCAGTGGGGAGGTTCGTTTTTCGAGTTGAGCGTCCGAACGTAAAGCGAGGTATTGAGGTGGTATATACGGATTTTCGACGATTCGTCGACTTTGGATTTCGTGTTTCCGAGAACGGTGGTTTCTCGTGGTTTGATTTGTATTGTCGGATTATGATTTTGAATATTGGACATTGTGAATATTCAGGGGTTCGTGATCGTTGTTTTGGCGAGGGACTTTCCGCCGGATCACGGGTTAACGCGATATGCGTTACGCTAGTCTGTGAGTGGACAGTTTATTTTCACGGAATTATTGCGAGTCCTTTATATACGCTTTATGAGCTTGAATATTTAGTATGATCATGGTTTTACGAATATGAGTTTTCGTACGAGATTATGTTTATATTGAGCATGTGTTATGTGATTACTATTTATACGTTGTTATATGTCCACGAGTGGCCCCGTGTGATTTATACACATGCTCTATACGCGTGAGGAGTTAGAGTCTCCCTCGTGTATGTATACGTGAGGAGTTAGAGTCTCCCTCGTGTACCCGGACACGTGAGGAGTTAGAGTCTCCCTCGTGCAATATTTGATTGTTTATATTTTCGACTCGCATATATTTTTAAAGTATATATTACTTGGTGAAAGACATTTATTTTCGTCCACTCACTCTAACGTGTTTATTGTCTTTCACCTGGGCTTTTCGGTTTCCGTGCCCAGTTTGCAGTTCAGGTTCTGGTGTCGCACGTCGTGGTCGGAGGCATAGTGCTCGAGCTACTTTGTTTCATCCAGTAGGTTTATTGTTCTACCTACTGTGGTATGCGTATACGATTATGTATTAGATGTCGCTCTGAGCTTCCTATTGAATATGTTATACGATTTTACACTGGATTTCAGTAAAGTGTATATATATTTACTACTTTACGTTATTGTTGATATATTGAGAAATCCGGATGGGGTTGGTGCCCACGGTTTGCTTTTTGTGGCATAGGATGGAGTGTATTTTACGCGTGCAGGTAATGGTAATTCCACGCTAGTAACGAAACTCTGCCCAAATTTCGAAAAGTTTTTATTGGTTCGTGTTTTCGAAGGGGTTCGATTCCGATTTAGGGTGCTAAATCGGGGTTGGGTCCTTTCAAAACACGACTACAGAAGTCTACAGAACCTATAACCTAATGCTCTGATACCAAGCTGAAAGGACCCAACCCCGGTTTAGTTGCCTAAACCGGAATCAAACCCCTTCGAAAATACGAACCAACAAAAACCGTAGAAATTTTGGCAGAGTTTCGTTACTAACGTAGAATTACCATTACCTGCACACGGAAAATACACTTCATCCTATGCCACAAAAAGCAAACCGTGGGCATCAATCCCATCCGGATTTCTCAATATATCAACAGTAAAGTAAAACAATAAATATAACTGTACCTTACTGAAATCCGAAGTAAAATCGTATAACATAATCAACAGATTACTCAGAGCGACCTCTAATGTATAAACATATAAGTATACCACAGTAGGTAGAACAATAAACCTACTGGAAGAAATAAGTTAGCTCGAGCACTATGCCTCCGACCACGACGTGCGACACCAGAGTCCGAACTGCAAACTGGGCACGGAAACTGAAAAGCCCAGGGGAAAGACATGAAAACTGTTAGAGTGAGTGGACGAAAATAAATGTCTTTCACCAGTTGATATATGTTCAAAATAACATATGTGAGTCCAGGTAAATAAAAACAACAAATACACGAGGTAAAACCATAATCCTCCAGCGTACTGAGCATGCAAGTATAAATCCCACGGGGTCACTCATGGACACACCCGTGCTAGTACAGTCTGAATCATGAGGTCCTTAGTCCCCGTGATTCTAAGCCAGAAATGGCCTCGGTTCCGGGGAAACGCCCCTTGCCGGTCAGGTAGGGATAACGACGCCTCTCCTGGATGGCCTACCATCGGGGATCAGTCGAGAGGCAAGTGTATCGATACAACAACGTAACTGAGACTGTACTCTGTGAAAACCAAATCACAAACAATTCGATGCAAATGCATGAAACAACATATAAGTGTATGTATATTCGTATACGTATATCTGTATAAGTATAATCGTATAATCGTAAAACACATACTCATGTAATCTGAAATCTCATACGCATGCTCAAGTTCATAAAACGTATATCAAGACTCACAAACAATCCGTGAAAAGAAGTTGTCCACTCACAGACTAGCGTAACGCAGTTCGCGTTAACCCGTGATCCGGCAGAAAGTCCCTCGCCAAACGAACGATCACGAACCCCTGAATATTCACAAAATTCATTTCTCAAAGTCATAACTCGACAATTCAAATCAAATCACGAGAAACCACCGTTCTCGGAAACACGTAATCTGATTACGACAAATTGTCGAAAATCCGGAAATCACACCTTAATACCTCGCTGTAAGTTCGGATGCTCAAATCGAGAAACGAACCTCCCCACTGCGATCGGGGCGCGATTTCAAGTGAAATGACATGCAACTTGTCGAAAACCCAAAAAGTCAAACTGTTGACCGCCGTTGATCACCGCCCACGGCAGCGCCGCCACCCGACCGGAAAACTTCACGGCGGAGCAACCCCTATTCCACTCAAAATCATCCACTGAGCAACTTTGTCAACTGCAACAAAGGCCAATTCAATCTCTAACTCATCCAATTTCACGAAAAACCGAATGTACACACAAATTTCAAATCCAAAATTCTCCATCCACAAATCGAATTAGAACTCCATACTTACATGGTTAGAATCATTGAGAGGAGAGCTACAAAACCCAGTCCAAATCATAGCTCGAATCGGCCCGAATCACCAAACCCGAATTCACCTAAAATCTTCCAATTTCGATTGGAAAATCCCTCCTCCTACGTGAGCTTGGCTGTGCGTGGTGGCTGGAGATGGACTCGGAGCATCGGGACGAGTAGAATAGGACAAGAATCAAGTCGTGGGGTGGCCGGACGGAGCCATGTCGCCGGTGGCCGTGGAGCACCGTCGAACACATTCCACCACCACGTGTTGACTCGGTCAACACCAGTCAACCAAACCAACTTCAGCTTTGACTTTCCCAAAGGAGCAAGTCCACTATTTAAAGCTTTCCCAATTTGGAAACTCATAATTATCCATTTCGACGAACTTTGAACACCCGTAACTTTCTCATCGTAATTCCGATTTTGATAATTCTCGCGGCCACAAACTCGACTCGACATGCTCATAAATTATCACCCGAAGTCAAACACATCGACCAAACCGATAAAAAGTCAACCATTCAACCCAACACATATTTAATCGACTAAACAATCAACAAACGGAAATATTCACAACTAAATCTTCGTAACTCAGAATAATACTCTGGATTTCTCACGAGCTCGAAATTAAATTCTCAACAACTTCCGTGAAGAAGCCAAAACCAAATTCTCGTCCGGTAATTTAGTCGTTAACAAATCCACTATATAAATCCGATTCCGTTTAAACTTCAAATATTCATAATTAATTCCTCGGTTGTCCAAATAACGATCCGGAACCGCCCACGAATTCGAAATCACACGTACAACGACTCTTGAGAAGAGACTCAGCTCCAACTTTCGGCCCACGATTAAGTCGTTAACACATCCGACTATACACATAACTGTCGGAAATCTGTGATAACACAGTAACTCACGTATATAGCTGACCATACTGTTGATTCTGGTCCGGGTCGTCACATCGACTTCTTTGCTCTTCATTGCAGTTAGATGTGTCATCAACTTAACTTCTTGTAATATATAGTGATTTTAGGGATAGAGATTTCATAAGGCAACTTACCGATACAGTGAAATCGTTATTATCTCTTAAGGTTATTCCTATATTTAATGAAAACGATGCAGTCAGTACGAGGAGAGCTCTATATGAGGTAATTAGTCTTTAGAGAATCCTGGTTTATTTATAGTGGATCAGGCTTTCTTTATCTCTAGTTCAACTGAAGAAATAGGAAGCCTGTATAACTACCTATTTATTTAGGCTCCCAAAGGTCCTTTCATAATCTTAATATTAAACCATATATAGAAGATTACTAAATTTAGCCTTTCTATTGGTGAAATATGGGGAAAAGAGAATCAGATCATCATAGGTTCAAAAATTAACTTTGAAGGTCTGGCTTTTCATAATTGAGTCATAGTAAATAAGCTGTGAGAGTACTTAGGAACTGATTATGCTTTCTTACACTTAACATATGTTTAGTTCCATTGAATCGCTATGGATTATAATACGTTCAATATGTAGTTGACTCATTCCACAGCTTGGCCATGAACCTACGTAGATAGAAGTTGGAAAAATTCGAGAATAAAATCCAACTTCAATATTGCCATACCTATAATCAATATTAGATCTCAACACTCAACAAAGACTTCATAAGTATCACTCATCTTTTGATATGTTTATAGGTATGGCATCTAGTAACATGCACATATTTTGTATGGTATGGCATAACTGGATGCACATAACTGGAAATGCTTATAGATATGCTTATAGGTATAGCATAAGTATCACTCATCTTTTGTATGCTTATGTTCACCAGGTTGATGCACATATTTACTTATGGAAGTAGAATGCACAATTGTAATTTCTGATGTTGATGGAACTTTTACCAAGTAAGGCTATTGCTAGTGTTTTAAAGGTAAGTATAGCGGCAAAGAGCAGACTTGTATGCTTGCAAATACATTAGCATAGTCAATATTGCTTAGTTCAATTTCTTAGTATAGGTCATATATCCATATATTAAAAAATGAGTAATGGTAATGTCATTTATGTACAATTGTATATTATATGACAATTTCAATTATATTATTATTTTAATATAAATACAAGTATTTTATCTATGTACAATTGTGTATTTAATGACAAATTTATAAATACACTATAATTCTCAATATATATATAATCAGAAATAGGTATATGATGTCATCAGTAATAAAGACGACAAATATATACACAATTCTCATATTTGGATTTTGAAAGACGACAGATACATTTTACAATAACTAAGACGACTGATATATATTGTCTAACTATTTCTAAAGACAACTGTTCACTTTGTGTCGTCTCAAGCAATATTTAACAGACGACTGCGCTTTAGATGACAGTTACGACCATGCTCAGATGACATCGACGTAAGAGTCGTCTGAACCACTTTTTCACATAGTGATATATATATATATATATTCGTAAATGGGGAATCATAAGCATAAAAATAGACTCACTAGCGACAGTGAAAAATAAAGTGTCCACTCACCTGGATCGCCAGAAAAGTAGTTGTCGATCCACTAGCTCAATAAATGTACTCAACCCTCCTAGGCAAAGCCGAATCTAAATCAATTAACATAATGTTTGATTATACGGTTAAATGGAGGAAGAAAATCAATACAAGATGCTTATCGAAAACTCACATTCATTTTCATAATTCATGAATCGCTACTCTTACTCATCCTCAAAACTGACAAAACTGGTCACTATCCTAACTACTGTGTCGTACTTCTTAAAATCGATATAAGGTCAACCTAGACTCGACATACGACAATTGACAATGTCGAATATTGAGTCACCTCCAAACCTGAACATAAGATGAAACGTTAAGAAAATCCATCAAATTCCACGAAGTACACCAAAAAACAATCACAAATTGGATAAGGGGACTTCCCGTGATAAGATTAGCTTTTTGCTCATCAAAGCTCAACTGCACCAGGCGGCATGTGAGGCCCATACGCCACCATAGGCGACAGCCAGAATCCGACTTGCTCTATTGCCTGCAATCGATATACCAAATTCAAGAGCACAACAAGTCCAATAACATTCATTAAAGCCACCATGTTAAAATCCTAAGGAATCGGCTCGAAGTTAAGTCCACAAAATCAAATTTTTTGCCGGAATCCAAATTGGTTGGTCGGCTCCAATAGGCCACGACTTGGCCTCAAATTAGACGAGTTCGATTTCTGGGTTGATAAGCTACAAAACCCCTCACATGCCACGAAGCGCCGCCGTCGTCGACAATTCTAGGCCAAACCCTAGCCTAGAACTTGTTGCCATGGATTCAAGCTCGTTGTTGCACCATACACAAAATTATGGGTAGATAAAGGATGAGGGTAGGGAGGAGAATGGAATGGGACAGAGATATGACCGGTAAATGGCTTGTCGGTGACAAAGATTAAGGAAGAGAGAGTCGGGGAGAGAGAAAAGGAGAGAATGAAACTCGTGGGCTAATCACCCAGCCCAGTAAAATATCTACGAAACCCATTTAAATAGATGGACGGCCCAGATTAACTATGATCAAGATCGGACAATCCATAAAATATAACCTATGGTAGATTTCCAATTTAATTATTATTTACAATAAACTTCTAAAATTTGTAGAAATTAACTCAGACATCAAAAAATCCAATCAAAGTATCGACAAGCTTGAAATAATTTCCTCTACAACTTTCGTGAAGAAAGCAAGTAAAAATTCATAATTTATAAAAAGTTTATTTTTTATTTTATTTTTAGTCGTGACGAATCTTGATAAACATGAAGAATGATGCTTAGCTTGTTAATTAGCACGACTAACGATGATTAACTCACAATCTAGGTTCGGTTCGTTACAATAGGTATGAAATAGAAGTAGATAACAATGATGATGCTAAGATCAGTGGTATGCATGACTTCCTCAATGAATATTTGTGCAACTAGAAATTGGAGATCATGTTGGATCGTCAACCCAAACACATATCTTTGAAGGACCTACACCTGCAGCTGAGATTTTAAGTTACTAGAAGATTTAAACAAAGAGGTGTACCTTGGATGTAAGTATAAGAAGTTAGAGGCTGATGTGAAATTGTACGAGTTGAAGTATTTAAGGGTGTGAGTGATAACATCGTTTCCCAGTTGTTACGATTTATTAAAGACTTGCTTCCGGAAAGTGAGTGTTTGTCGGATTCTCTTCATCACACCGAAAACATTGTTCATGAGTTAGGCCACACGTATCATAAGATTGATGTTTTCCCTAATGCATGTATATTGTTTTATAAAGATAGATCAAACCTGAATGCATGCCCACGTTGTGGTGTCGTAGAATGACCCCATCATCAAGTGAAGACTTCAAGTGTCTTTCTACGTTGACTTGCCATACAATGACCCTAACATCTTGTTAGAGAAAATAATTGACATGTTTCCTTGACTTTGACTTCAACATGGATTTATGAAAATCGGTGATAAACAAAGTTATCTTGATATCTCTGGACTACATATGACCTTGTGTTTTAGTATGTAATCTTGAAATATATATAATAATACTTATTCACTTTTGATGTTTGTGTTTCTAATAATACTTGATTTTCCAGGAAGACTTCTTACTAATGAGGATGGTGGATTTATAGAGGAGGAAGAAGAAAAAGAACAATGAGTGTGCAACAAAATGAACAAATGTCAAGTTCTCAGTATAAGATAAGAATGAAGCGATGGTGACTTCGAATAGTTGGCTTTCATGTAAGTGCTACAAATCGGCCTCGATCAGATCAACCTCGATCAGATTAAACAAGCAAAGTGTAAAATTTGTGGAGTTTGTATCACTATAAATCTTTATATGACACATCTACTTTACCTATGCCATCATAATTCTTATTAAGATAATGGTATTGTGACGACTCGGAACAGAATCAGTATTGAAATCAGCTTAATCTACGAGCTTGCGCGTAATCGCAGATCTCCGATAATTGATTGAATTGTCGGGCTTGATCACGACTTAATTATTGGCCGAGAATTAGAGCTGAGTCTCTTCTCGAGAGTTGTTGTACACGTGATTTCGAGTTCGTGGGTGATTCCGGATCATTATTTCGACGACCGAGGAATATAATATGAATATTTGAAATTTTAAAATATCGTCGAGTTTATCCGTTTGTATCCGAGTTTATCCATTCGTATTCGAGTCCATACGAATTGTGATTGTGATCCGTTTTGGACCGTTGATCGATTCGAATTGAAATTGGTATGGTTATCAACTTGATTTGCGAGTTTCGCGAATTGTCGTGATTTCGACGTAATCTGTTTAATATGGCGGCCTTGTACGCGACTAAATTATCGGGCGAGAATTTGATTTGGGATCATTCGTAGAAGTTGTAGAGAATTTAATTTCGAGCTTGTGGGAACTTCCGGATAATTTTTCCGAGTTACGAGGAATAAGTTGTGAATATTTTCGTCCGCCGATTATTGTCGTATTTATCTGATTGGGGTTCATACGCGTACGGTATAAATACGGGAGAATACTTGCCGAAATTGGAAACTTTCCAAAACAGGAAACTGGGCCTTGACCCGCATTGACCATGGGTCAAGGTGGGCAACCCGTTTTACCCCAAAACTGCCGTTAGGTTTTCATGGTTTTTAGACCCTTTTCCGACCACGATTGGTCGGGGTGTCTTCATGAAAGTTATTGGACTTGAGCTCCTCTTTCTTTTGATAGGTCAATCGTTCAATTTGGTTGCCGGATGAAGAAGTTATGATGTTTTGAAGTTTGGTGTTTTCCGGCGAAACTTTGGGGTAATCGGAGGTGGCTTTTCCGGCCAAGTTAATGGTGGAGCTTTGAGGGCTTTTGTTAGCCTCAAGCCAAGGAAGCTTTTCCAAGTGGTCTTGAGGGTTGCCGTGGCCGGAGGAGAGAGATCCGTCGAATTGAAATTCCGGTAAGGGTTTGGAACTTTGGGTTGATTTTTGGAGGTTTTCCGATCAAAATTGGCCTTAACTTATAACTGGAAAGTTGTTGGAATCGTCGAGATATTCAAAACCATGTGTGCCATATATTTTTCTGGGCAGGTATGGATTTTCCGGTGGCGGGGCGGCGGCGACGGCGGCGGCGACTTTTCGCCTGACGTGGTTTTCAACGAGTTATATGTCATTTCACTCGAAATCGCGCCCCGATCGCAGTGGTGAGGTTTGTTTTTCGATTTGAGCATTGGAAATTATAGCGAGGTATTGAGGTGTGATTATTGGATTTTCGACAATTCGTCGTTATTGGATTATGCGTTTTCGGGAACGGTTGTTTCCCGTGATTTGATTTGAGTTGTCGAGTTATGAATTTGAGCAATGGATTTTATGATTATTCAGGGGTTCGTGATCGTTCATTTGGCGAGGGATTTTCCGCCGGATCATGGGATTAACGCGAACTACGTTACGCTAGTCTGTGAGTGGACATTTCTTTTCACGGATTGATTGCAAGTCTTTTATATACGTTTTACGAACTTGAGCATGCAGTATGATCATGATTTTTATGAGCATGTGTTTTACGATTATACATATACGAATATGCGTATACGAATATACATATATATATATATTATGTTTTATGCATGTGCATGGAAAGGATTTATGATTTGGTTTACACAGAGTACAGTCTCAGTTATCAGGGTTGTATCGATACACATTGGCTTCTCGGCTGATCTCCGAGTACGCTCCGGGGGAGACAGATATCCTGACCTGAGGCCTTTCTGGCTTGGAATCACGTGTGGGTCTGGGATCCTGTGATTTAGACTGTACTAGCGCGAGGGAGTCCATGAGAGACCCTGCGGTATTTATGATGCATGCTCTGTACGCGTAAGGAGTTAGAGTCTTCCTCATGTACCATATGATTTTTATGCATTTGACTCGCATATGTTTTTATAACATATATTATTTGGCGAAAGACGTTTATTTTCGTCCACTCACTCTAACGATTTTCATGTCTTTCCCCTGGGCTTTTCGGTTTCCGTGCCCAGTTTGTAGTTCAGATTCTGGTGTCGCACGTCGTGGTCGGAGGCATAGTATTCGAGCGATGTTTCTTTTATGGTAGGTTCTTAGTTTGGCCTACTGTTTGTATATGTATACTAGAAGTCGCTCTGAGTATTCTGATGTATATTCTAATACGGTTTTCCACGGATTTCTGTAAAGTATAGCTATATTTATTACTTTACATTACTGTTATGATATTGAGAAATCCGGATGGGATTGGTGCCCACGGTTTGATTTTTGTGGCATAGGATGAAGTGTATTTTCCGAGTGTAGGTTTATGCAATTCCGCGTTAGTAACGTTACTCTGCCAAAATTTTGATGGTTTTTGTTGGTTCACGTTTTCAGAAGGGGTTCGATTCCGGTTTAGGCAACTAAATCGGGGTTGGGTCGTTTCAGCTTGGTATCAGAGCATTAGGTTTTAGGTTCTATAGACTTCTGTAGTCGTGTTTACTGAGGATATTTGAGAATGTACAGCATGTCTGGAGTGGTGACCCGACCGGCCGGCGGATACTCATCAATACTCCGGGTGTTGTATGCTTTCATATATTTAAAGTTCCATGATTACGTTCTACTTGTTGCGAACGATGTTTTATTTATTAGGATGCCTCCTTGTCGTGCTTTCCGTGTTGGTACGGTTATGGATCCTATTGAGGATCAATCGACGCGCGATTTGCCAGTAAGTTGTGGGATTGGATGAGCATTCTGGATTCAGAAATTATGTGTGGCATGGTTTGCCCGATTGTGCGTATTTGGGCGCCTACATGTTGCTTTTGAGCAGAGAATTGTGGTAGTTGGTATTTTTTCCTGAGTCAGATCATTGCATTTAGTGGGCTGGTATTGTGTGAGTTCCTGTTGCGACTCCATGGCCTATATTCAGGGTGTTGTTTATACGGTAATGGTTCAATCAGGCTACCTAACGATGGAAATATGGAGTGTTTACCCACCTGAGGCAGAGATGTATTGTTCACATGTTTGCCCATGTTTGCACGTGTTATGTGGCTTCAGAGGAAGCAGTGTACGAGGTTCGAGATGAGTTTGAACCTGAGCATCAGAGAGATTCTGACTGATATGCCTCGAGACAACTGTGAGGAGCTTAATGTGCTACACTCAGAGGCGAGGACATCGAGAAGGAAAGGCTTACGCGGTTTCTGATGTGTTGGTTTGAGGAAAGTGGACTTAGTTGAGATATTTTGATAAGATTGAGTTCAGGCACCTCAAGATCAGTGACTTCATCAGGCTGTGGCCTTTTCGATTATGTTGGGGGTCATCAGATTAAAGCAGAGAATCCGTTTGGTGATGGTGGAGATCACAGAGTAGAGGATTTGTTTCTGTGGCATGAGTTTGGGTGATCGTTGGTGATCTTTTCTCGCAGCAGGTGTCGCTATGACTTGTGTTTGTGGAGCACTTTCGGTTGCTATTGTGGTGGCCAGGAGGGTCACGTTGCGAGGGAGCGCCCTCAACTAGTTGTTTTAGCGGTTCGGCAGCTCAGAGTTCAGGAGGAGGTCATGATGCTATTTCTGGAGTTAACCAACGCAGTCTTCTTGATGAGTTAATCGAAATGTCGTAATCGACGTGGATGGCTAGTTGGGCATACCAGAGTTCGTGCCACGACCTTGTATGAGGACAGAGTTTCTTGGAGGTTACTATCGCTTGACATCCATGGCTATTGTACCTGCATCTCCACTTCCGAGGTTTTGGAGAGTGTTACATCCATCCGGAGGTTGCGAGATCCTTGTTGGAGGATATGGCTTAGCCGCTGAGCTGTTATTGCTGGATATCGTTGATTTTGTTACGATGTTGAGTATGGACTTTTGACGACGCATTGGGCTATGTTCGATGATCACGAGAAGGTGGTTGTGTTTCGACGACCAGACTTTTCCCGAGATACTGTTTCAGCGGTGATGGTCGAGCGGATGGTGGAAACGGGTTGTGTTGTCTGCTTAGCTCATGTTGTGGATACTTCGGTTGCTGTGCCCGACATTGGCAACATTGAGGTGGTTCCCAAGTTTCCAGGTGTGTTCCGGAGGAGTTACCGGGTGTTCCTCCAGTTCGGAAGATCGACTACACCATTGAGCTTTTACCGGGCGTTGGACTCATATCACCAGCATTTTGTCGTTTAGGTGCCAGCGGAGCTGATGGAGCTACAGGTTTAACTTCGGGAGTTGCTGGAGGAGATTTTGTACGACCCAGCGTATCATCATGGTGTGCTCTTGCATTATTTGTGTGAATGTTGGATGGTTCGACGAGGTGGTGCATCGACTACCGGAAGCTGAATCTGGCTTCAGAGGAGAGCAAGTATCCTCTACTTCGGATTGATGATTGGTTTGATCAGCTCACGGGAACTTCAGTCTTTTCGAAGATTGGTTTCGGGTCCGGATACCATCAGTTGAGGATCGATGAGTCAGATGTGGTTTGGACAGCTTTCGGATCTCGGTGCGGGCATCAGGAGTTCTTGGTCATATGATTTTTATGTACCATATGATTTTTATGCATTTGACTCGCATATGTTTTTATAACATATATTATTTGACGAAAGACGTTTATTTTCGTCCACTCACTCTAACGATTTTCATGTCTTTCCCCTGGGCTTTTCGGTTTCCGTGCCCAGTTTGTAGTTCAGATTCTGGTGTCGCACGTCGTGGTCGGAGGCATAGTATTCGAGCGATGTTTCTTTTATGGTAGGTTCTTAGTTTGGCCTACTGTTTGTATATGTATACTAGAAGTCGCTCTGAGTATTCTGATGTATATTCTAATACGGTTTTCCACGGATTTCTGTAAAGTATAGCTATATTTATTACTTTACATTACTGTTATGATATTGAGAAATCCGGATGGGATTGGTGCCCACGGTTTGATTTTTGTGGCATAGGATGAAGTGTATTTTCCGGGTGCAGGTTAATGCAATTCCACGTTAGTAACGTTACTCTGCCGAAATTTTGATGGTTTTTGTTGGTTCACGTTTTCAGAAGGGGTTCGATTCCGGTTTAGGTAACTAAATCGGGGTTGGGTCCTTTCAGGTATCTCACCGCAATCATCTTTAATACGCACAAAGGATCAATATGATAAATTATATGAGTGCTAGTAAAAGTTATTGTTCAACATGAGATCATGTAGTTTTGTGGAAAATACGAAGGAGATAAATATTTCTTTAGTTATATATGTCGTTCTTTCATACTTTCATGTCATAATACGGTTAAAAACCATTTATTGGGGATGTTTGAACATGAACAACATAATTTCCCAATATTTTTTTCACAAGAAAGGACGTCGGTCATTTATAGTAAAAATGGCTCCAGATCGAGGGACACATTATTTTACACATAATCTCACACACTTTTGAAACAATTGGATTTAAGTTATTTCAATGGTCTAGATTGGTTTTATGAAATAAGCATTTAAATTTGTTCATCATTTCCTATTTAATACTAGATTAGTTTTCCTCAAATAAAGAGTTATTCACTGATAAATAAAGGGTGAAGCTATTTCTACCCTACCAATTTCTAAGTTCACCCACAATAATCATTTTTTCCCAAAATTTTCAAAACCGCCCTTGATAAAATAATTTTATTTAAATAATTTTTACCCAATAATCATTTATCTTCATTCTAGCTTGTTCTTGAGATTGGTTAAATTTTTGCTACTGTGTCGTACCCAAAGATCTCGCTCTCCTCCATTTCTACACAATTACACACACTAGTTCTCTTCACACAAACACATCTCTCTCTAGATTGTGATTGAAATAAGGATCAATCGGCAAATTAAAAGAGTATATCGACCTATGTATTTGGAAACAATTTTTGCTTCAGTAAAGAAGATTTCTGATGGTAAGATGGTCCTTGTCTTAAGTTGAATTTAAAGAAAGAAAAAAGTTAAATTTCACTATTTTATTTTGAAGGGTAAGTCTGAAATTAACTAATTTGTATGGTGATCTTAGAAGATTGTGGGGTGAAAATAGTTGCTCCCAAAGTAAATGACGATGGTGGCAAGAGTGCATTCAAATCTTAAAATGCAATAAAAAAATTGACATGGATATCCCTTCCTTTGATAACGATCTTCCTCAAAACATCAAGCTTTTTCTGTATATATGTTGCTTTTGATATCAAAGAAAATTGAATTTAATCACCTTCATTTTAATCGTGAAGAGCAAATAGATGATTTTCTAGACTTGCAGCAAGAATTGATTTCCCATATTGAATACCTAGAATGATCAAAGAGGAAAAGGGTATGGATCTAATTGCTCAGAAAATAAATAATTTGATGTTATATAATTTGTTATTTCATTTGTGTTATTAATCTAGATCATTGAAAGTGTGCATATCCAATGGCTTTTGATATCAAAACTGTGTAAAATAAAGTATCTCCCAATCTGGACCCATTAACAATATAGTATGTGAATATACTTAAGTTGCATAGCCTTTTACACTCAATTTAAGGAAAATCTGCATTACTCATATTTGTGGAGTTAGCCAGTGACAACTAATCGATATCATTCGCTGACAGTTATTTCATTGATTAAGAATGGAGATTGAAGAGAATTATGAACTTTTGTCATAAGCCGCATTAACATATTGTAGTAGCCCTAGCTGAGATGATCAATGCTCTAATTGGTGAGTATGTAACTGAGAATAAACTGCTTTGAATCACTTTAGATAATTTGTCCGCAAATGATTCATTTATTGATAAACTAAAGACTTAATTGAATTCTAGAGGTCTATTGGTGATAAATGACATATGCTTCCATGTGAGTTGTTGCGCTTATCAATGTTTAAAAGCAAGCTAGTGTAGGAGAAAGTGTTGCGTCCACAAAAATCTCAAAAACCAGAAGATCAACCACTACCACAGAGACATGTTATCACTATTCCTCCTCTTCTCTCCTCCATAGTTACCGGACTCCGGTGACCTCCTAGTCGATTGGGTGCTTAGGGAGATCTCAGCGTTCTTTTTTGTTTCTTACATACTGTGGTAGCTAAAGAATTTTACCACACAATAAATAACACAAAAGTTACAATATTATCAATAAATACTTAGTCTAGATTTCGAGTAAATATTTCAGTTCAGAACTCTCGGTTGTTTCGGTTCAGAGCTCTCGGCCGTTTCAGTTCTAAGCTCTCAGCCGTTTCGATCTAGATTGAATCCATGGTTTTGAATCTATGGTGACCTCCCCTACCCGAATACACATCATTCCCTCCAGCAATCTCTACCTGCTCTGACATGTCGTTGCTCTCACTATTGCGCAAGTCTGTGTTTTTTCCTCGCTTTAGTTTCATATTTTCCCTGGTGAAGTTTTTCTTATAGATATGAAATTCAAAAGCTTATTTTGTTTTATAGTTGTGGAATTTAAAATTTTCTAGTGACACTGAAGTAAGTTGAACAACTCGCCCTCAAAACAAATATTTGAAATTTGCTCTCATAAATGTTAAGGAGTGTGCATTGTTCTGAATTTTTAAAGTTTGAATCATTAAAACTTGAGTTGTTCTCCTAGATCTGAATTTATGAAAAAAATGAAGTTAGAGATGAAATTGATGTTTGAAAAGTACCACTCTGAATATTTCTTGGTTCGACCCATTTCACAGTTTCCAATTTGTTACTTGAGTGGAAATTATTGAAATCTTTCATCTGTTTCTTGTTTTGGTGACCCCTCACAACTTATCATTCTCATTGCAAATGTCGTTTAGATCTCCTCCTACTACCCACGGTACAATACCGATATTCGGATTACTTAGCCGTTGCATGTTAATAAATGTGAAGATTTCAAGTGTCATTTTATGTTGATTTGTCATAGAATGACCCCAACATTCGGTTTGAGAAAATTATTGACTTGTTTCCTTGACTTTGACTTCAATAAGGATGTACCAAAATCCGTGATAGACAAATTTATCTCGACGTCATTGGACCACATATGAACTTGTTGTTTATTATGTAAGTTTGAAATATATTTCTAATAATATTTGTACACTTATGATGTTTGTGTTTCTAATGATACTTGATTTTCCAAAGAGATTTCTTGTGAATGACGATGATGGATTTATGGAAGAAGAAAAAAACACAATGAGTGTGCAACAAAATGATCAAATGTAAAGTTCTCGGCATAAGATAAGAATGAAGCGAATGATGACTTTGATTAGTTGGTATTCATGTAAATGTTATCAATCGGTCCTAACCAAATTCAACAAAAAAGTGTAAAATGTGTGAAGATTGTATCACTATAAATCTTCATATGGCACATCTACTTTATTTACACCATCATAATTCTTGTTAAGGTAATGGTATCTCACCGGACTCATGTAACGACCTGACCCTGTCAAAAATCACTAAATGTCAAATTATTCAGATAGTTCTAGTAATTACTAGACCTCAGAATATGAACAACAAATCGAGACATAAAACTTTTCAATAAACTCGCTACGACGATATGGTCATAAAGATATAAGACAAGCCTAATTTTTTCACCGACTATGGAGGTTAATACCTTAATCTCTTCCTCTCATCAAACCTAATAATTCATCTCAAAGCATCACCACTTAATTCGATCTAGATTCGCCAAAATTAGCTCCAAAAGACGATAGATTCCACTTTCGCCAAAAATTTCCTTGTCATGATTCCAGTGTCGTGGAGCCACCTCCAGCCCTGACGCTGGTCGGGTTTTGTTCACCTGAGGGTGGACTACAAAAGTCCTAAATTCTTAGCCCCATCTACAACTGAGATTTGAAAGTGACCATCGATCAAAAAATTGATTCGATTCTCCCAAATTACACGTGCACACATGAAATCCAACATACCACATGATCAAGGAGACAAAGAGGTCTTGAACCATACCTAAATAGGTTGTAGATGGCGCCAACGACGAACTCGACCAAAATCATAAAACTTTAGCTAGACAATTCTCTCTATTCAAGCCTCTAATCCATCAGTTAAGGCCAGAAACATGAAGAGTTGGTAGAGAGCTTTTAAATGCGACCAGAATTACGATCAATGGTTGGCCGGATGGTGTCTTGCCACCGACGAGCAGCTCAGCAACGATTTTGGTCGCAAAGCCAGTCAACAAAGGTCAACCCTGAAATGGAAAGTCTCCCCTTCTATTGGGTTTAACTTCTATATATTATACACATATTTACGTATTCGTAATTTCTAACAAACTTCCATTGAAATTACTTTTTCGTTGTTACTCTGTTTTCGACATTCCACACGTCGATGAACTCGTTTGAACGAATACTAAATCTGGTCAAGAATTATCTACGGAGACTTACTCTTCTGAATCCTGCACCTCCAACGAGAAGCACATGCCTCGTGTTAAAAAGCATACATTTCTGGCGACTTGCGCCTCTTGCACATGCCTCCGGGCATTTTCCCCTCGTCTCTCTCTAAAGTGCGCCCTAAAATGTGCCTCTAAAATGCTTTCAAAATATTTGTGCTCATATTCTCAACTTTATAGTTTAAGATTGGATTAAATCAGTTGATATGTTTGAAAGATTCGTACTTTATCAAATATATAAATGGTTGAACGAAAAGAAAACATCCATTTTTTTAGTATGTTGCACAAGCTGGATTGGGTGGCTATGAAAGAGAATTAAGGCAAGATTTGTCTACAAGGTGGAATTCAACCGATATCCTGTTGGATGATGCTCTTTTCTATCGACATGCTTTGATAAATATGATGATTAATGGACAAGGATTTTCATTGTTGTTTATCTTTGGAGGGATGGAGCAAAATTGAGAAGATAACTAGGTTTTTTGAGCTACTTTTTATGGAGTAACATGCTTGTTTTTAGCACCATGTACCCTACAACCAAGCTATTGTTTCCTAAAGTTTTTATCATCCAACATGAGATAAACGTAGCCATCATGAATAAGAAAAGCATAAGAATAGCTTTATGAAAAGAATGGTGTTATAGATGAAATTGAGGTTTGAAATATGCTAGTTTGAATATTGCTTAGTTCTTGGAATTCAATTATGTTAGATACTCAGCACAAGTTACAATTTGTGGAATGAACTTTCATGAAGATCTATGACATCAATTCTCCACAATTCCAACTTATTAAGGACACATTATCTTTGCGTCATTGTTTCTGGCATTCCATCCCAATGTAAGTGCCTATTAAGGGTGGGATTCAAGCGGTTTGGTTCCATTTTTGGTAAAAACTAAAACCAAACCGTAATATTTTTTTCGATTCGATTTCTTTTTTTGAAAAAAAAAACCGAGACTATTCGGTTCGGTTCGTTTTTATTTTTTTATTTTTTACATAATGCATAAAAATATACTTTTTAAAAACTAAATAAAAAGTTCTCAATAAAACACTATTTTTTGAGTCGCCTAACATTTTGATTCGTCTTTATAAGAGTATTTGACAAAGATTGTGCATAAAGATATTAGGAGTTTAAGATTTTTATTTTGCATATATTTATATAATATATTACAAAATACCCAAAATGATGTCATTTTTGCGTACTTTGATTTTACGGTACGGTTTGATTTGATTTTATAAATCAAAAATCGAAACCAACCAAATATTTTGGTTTTTTTTTTCTGTTTCATTTTTTTTCCGGCTCGGTTTGTATTGGGTTTGGTTTTTCTCGGCTGCGGCTCATTTTTTTTTTAAGGTTTTCAGTTATAATGTCCCATCCTTAGTGCTTATTCCATAATTGCTCCGTCTAGGACTTTCAAGATCGAACATGCCCCTGCTCCCTTGTCCTTTGAAGACCGGTCAGTGTATGGGACCTAATGATCATTGTTTGACTTGATCCTCTCAATATTCTATATATTTTATTATCTACCTTTAGTTCTAACACCGTGTTACTGTCTACCTTTTCATTGAGGTTTGAGTCTTATACTCGATGCCACATGGGCCTTAAAAGCCTGAAAATATGGCATTAACTTCCTAGAAGCCATCACCAATGCCAAGATCAGCTTTCTAACTTTGAATATCTAGTCTATGAAACAAGAAGAGTTGTAGAGACATAATATATAAGGAGTTTCCCCTAATATCTTCATGGACTAGAAGTTAGCTAACTTCCACATCTAAAGTCAGAAAATGTTTTAGATCCTGGAGTGTTTCTCCTCGCACATCTCAGTCCAAATATTCCCCTTGACTTTCTTGAAAGCAGCATATAAGGGCTTGCATCTGTTTGTTGATTGTGAGAGAAATTGGTTTAGTGTCGTGAGTTTCCAACCTTAAACTTTCAACTTTCTTGACTGTTGATGAAGATCCCATCTTTACGATTGCTACTACATGATACAGATTTGCCTCAATTCCCCGTTGTGTCATCAAACACCTCAAGAATTTTTCAAAACCCACCCTAAAGGTGCATTTCTTGGTATTCAACTTCATCCCATATGACCATAACATTTCAAAACAACCATGTAATTCAATCAAATGATCATACATTTTTGTTTCTTTTCACCTACATCACCCCATATCGTATACATAGACTTTCATTATTATTATTCCCAATCAATAACTTGAACACCTTGTAGACCAATTGTTTGATACATTTACCAAACTTTCTTCAAGAATGACATAATTTTGTTGAATTCTGACCCCCATTCGATAATTGTTATGCCTCGGCATGATGCTGCAGCTCAGGTTGAACTCCATTTTTCCTATCAGCAACCTTCTTCATCTCTTTTGGTCTTAACGCCATGCATAATCTTGTTGCGCGCACTCTTGTCTCCATGAATTATCAATGTCCCCTCGGAATTTGGATACTTACTACTTGATGACAGGTTGAAGCCACAACCTTCATTTCGTGCATCCACAGTCTTCCCAGAAAACCTTATTTTTCGGAAATAATTTACCGCCACATATTGCAAGTAGTTAATTCCGTAGATGCCAACCTAACACCAACCAGTTATACAATCTATAATTACTTGGTGTTATGTAAGAGAGCATTTGCAGCAGTGGTGTAATTGCCTGTGTTGGATTGAGGGGTGGCCTAAAAACCACTTCCACGGTAGAAAATTGAATGGGGTAATTGATAAGTTCCACGTGAGACCTACCTAGTCGGGATAAGTGATGGGGTGATCCTCGACCCAGGCCATGATACAGACCAAGTGACACACGGGCAGGGCAGGATTAATTAACAAACATGCTAGCAAACACATTCAGAAACCCTAGAATTCTATCATGCTTCAACTCATAGACAAACAAAACAAACAAGAATCATAGAACCCTAAACATGCTTACTAGCCAAAAATAAAACCTAATTATTATTTATAAGTGATCATCCCATTCTAAACAACCCTAGCCGATTATATCTAATTCCTCTAAGTGTCTACGAAATTCACAACTTCAATCAAAACACATACACATGCTTATATTGAATAAGAAAGTAACCCAATCGAGTTAACCATCTAGTCCAATTTTATCTTTAATTAGTTCATTAAAATTGTCATTTAATATACTAAGGAAGTTGACATTACATTTACTCATGTTTCATTACATGAGTATCATATTCTAGCTAAACTACAACTATCTACCAGAAATCTAAAAGATATCAGCACCATATTTGATGACTTGAACCTAGAGAGTGCCCAAAAGCAGAGTCATTAGTAGTCGACAATGGTGGGGAGTGGCTCATGGGTGGTTGGTGGGATGATGAAGATCCAGTCGTAGATTAGGAGAGCAATGCCAACATCGATGAATGGATGGCAACCTTATGTTATAGAAGTCATCTCCTTTCAGTAGTAGCTGCAAAGACAACACCAACAATTCAAATCAAGTTAGAACAAACATTTGAAAAGGTGAACACTCTGTCAAAGCAAGAAGAAGAAGAAAAAAAGAGTTGATGGTTGCAGCTAGAGTCATAGAGATTAATAATTCAGCTAGAATTTCTCCTCAACAACAAATTCCAATCTAACCAAGAGAGAGAGAGAGAGCAAAGACGAACCTGAGTGCCATGACTCCAAGTCTTCAAGCGAGTAGTAAAAGTACCAGCTGCAGTGAAAATAACAATCAACAGAAATCACAATAAAGTCCACATAATGAGTCATTGCTTTATCGATAACAACTCCATTCACCACACCAAAATAGGCTTGTCAATGGGAGAAGCCGGACCATATCAACCTAGATCTTGATCCGTTTAAGGAGAGGAAAAATTAGATCTGATCCGCGCCAAAATAGGTAGTCTTCCTTCTTTTCTCAGCACTACCCAAAAATGAAAAAAAATATATTAATAACATACACGCGTGACGTGCGCGTGAGTCTGATGTATTCCACTAGACACACAGCTAGTCACCTCACGCAGCTAATATCTGTAGAAACCCTATTTACTGTGCCGTGGTTGGAGGCAGAGGGTTTTACAGAACAAGTCTCTCTTCGCCGCCGTCCTCTCCACCAAAGCAAAGCAAAGAAGAGATGACGAAGAAGACGGAGCGCAAAGTGAACGTCTCCGGGAAGCCGAAGCATTCCTTGGACGCCAACCGTACCGATGGGAAGAACAAAGAGCAGCGTAGCGCCGCCACCGTCCGCCGCCTCAAGATGTACAAAGTCCGCCCAAAGCGTGACCGCAAGGGCAAGTTCGTGAGCAACGAATTTATGTCCAAGGAGTTGCCCGACACCAAAATCCAACCCGATCGCCGGTGGTTCGGGAATACTAGGGTTGTTGACCAGAAGGAGCTCGACGTGTTCCGCCATGAGCTCGAGAATCACATGTCGAATAGGTACACTGTCATTTTGAAGGAGAAGAAATTGCCCATGTCGCTTCTTCATGACCATAAGAAGCAATCTAGAGTCCATTTACTCGAAAGAGAGTCGTTTTCTGATGTGTTTGGACCTAAGACCAAGAGGAAGCGCCCAAAGCTCTTGGCGGCTAATTATGAGTCCTTAGCTAAGAAAGCTGATGGTTCTCAGGGTAACTAACTATCACTTGTTTTTTTTTTTTGATAAACTTTTGTATTCAGTCTTTTGAGATGGTTGTTGATGTGATAGAATTTGCTACTGCAATGTAGATGTGTATGAGCAGAAGCACGATGACGATGCTGCGGAAGCAGTTGAAGCTGATGGATTTAGGGACCTGGTTCGACATACAATGTTCGAGAAGGGGCAAAGTAAACGTATTTGGGGTGAGCTCTACAAAGTGGTAGACTCTTCAGATGTTGTTGTTCAGGTCAGTGATTTTCCCTCGCGTGCCGTGTATATACCTTGCATATCTGTGTACGATTTTTTGGTAACATTCCAAGCCAGGATGATGCCATAATATCATTTTGGTTTATAGGTTTACATCTGTACATTGTAGTTAGTCCAGCTTTAAATCATGTAGTCTCCTTCCACCATCATTGTTTCACCCACATAGTCTTAAGAGTTTCTTTATGGATTGTTGACAGTGATTTTATTGTTAGGAATCATAACTGAAATGCAATGACAATTAACTCACATTTTAGTTTTCTGTTTTTGCCCAACTTTCTCTTTACAGGTTTTGGATGCTAGGGATCCACAAGGGACACGATGTTACCATTTAGAGAAGCATTTGAAAGAGCATGCCAAGCATAAACACATGATTCTCTTGCTAAACAAGGTTGGCTACAGTTCCCATGTTTGGAGTCCTCAATGCTTATGTGCATACCAGTGTAACATCTTCAATTTTTATTTTCCAGTGTGACTTGATTCCCGCATGGGCAACAAAAGGTTGGCTTAAAGTATTGTCTGCCGAGTATCCAACTCTTGCATTTCATGCTAGCATCAACAAGTCATTTGGCAAGGTACAATCCCAATGCTTGTATCTTTGATGTTAGTGCTTGTGATTTGAAATTGTTAAGGAGTGAAGATCTCTTTTAAGACGTCTGGAGCTTGTGTTTCTATTGGAAAAACTACTTTTTGCATCTCTATTGTTATCTTTGTCTTGATTACTTTCCAGAACATTACTTATACGCATCTCAAATCCAAAAATATGAGATTTGAACTCATTAAAGAACTATATGTCAAAGTAGCTAATATTAGTTCACTTTATCTATGTCTGATTTTGTTTGCATTGTATTACTTGTTTGCCTTATTCCGTGCTCAATTTATCTTTGTTGTATTAATGTTATTTTTTTGTTGCACTCAGGGTTCTCTTCTTTCAGTATTGAGGCAATTTTCCCGATTGAAAAGTGATAAGCAAGCAATTTCTGTGGGATTTATTGGGTACCCCAATGTCGGAAAGTCATCAGTTATCAACACTCTGAGAACAAAGAATGTAATTTTTTCCTACTCTCTTTCTGCTTTCAGCATTTTTGAATTGCAAATAGTACACATTGTGTGCTTGTTGCCAATAGTACACTAGAAAAAATGATTTGTTTGCAATCTTAATGTCTTAGTTTGGCTGGCTATACTGTGCTAGACTTTGGCTGCGCTTCAAAAGTTATGGTTAATGGAATTATATTCTGTAGGTTTAGCTGATTTTTAGCATCAAGGTTGTGCTTTGTCTGTAGATGCTGAACTATTATAATTTTTCTTCGGAGAATTGGATGGATAATTTCAATAGTGAATGTTAATTTGAAAAAATAAGTAGTGAATGTTATTGTGAAAGAAACAAATAAAGTAGCCTCACTCTCCCTTAGTAGCTCGTCTGTGGCTGACATTACATGTGTTTACTCTGCAGGTTTGTAAGGTTGCTCCTATTCCAGGGGAAACTAAAGTGTGGCAATATATTACACTCACAAAGAGGATTTTCTTGATTGATTGCCCCGGAGTTGTCTATCAAACTAATGACTCTGAAACGGATATTGTACTGAAGGGCGTGGTATGTTTCCTTGTTTTCGTAATTGTAGATGCTGAAAGGGTAGCGCTACCCTATATTCAGGTTTAGGTTTGAGTTTGCGCCACTGTAACTAAAAATAAGTGTTTTATCTAACTTAGTTGAGTGATTGAGTTGGGTGAGAAACCGAGAATATCTTGAATGAATGCGTTTAATATAATGGGTTTCCCTGATCAAATGGTTTTGTACAAGTGTCTTGACTTTGACTTGCAAGTGAATGAGAGTGTACTGGTATAGGTACAGTTTCTCTTCCAATGTTTTTCTGCGGCATAGCAGTGTCTTTACTGGATGAAATGTGAATACCCTCTATCTGCAATTGTTTACCATCGAAACAAAATCTGAAGTAATTTATTGGCATTTTGGTCTACAGTCCAGTTCAGAACTATATAGTATAACTGAACTTTATCTAAACAATAAGATGTCGTTCTACTTGCTCCATGTGAGGATCAAGTATATAGTTCATTTCAGATTTATATAGTATTTTGGATTCTTTTCTTATCCACTTTTGTGCTGGATTCCTTGAATACAATATATTACACGCATCTGATTATTTATTTTATCTTTTCTAGGTACGTGTCACTAACTTGCAGGATGCTTCAGAACACATTGGGGAAGTTTTGAAACGAGTTAAGAAAGAGCACTTGCAAAGAGCATATAAGATAAAGGACTGGTATGTTGCTTTTTCTGTGATGAATCTGATATTATATCCTGGTGCCGAGCAAATTTGTGTGTTTTTATTCTTGTCACAGCAATCCTGATAATTAGATGTTTGCCGCAAGTACTGTATTAAAACCATGACATTCGTTTCTTGTTCAGGGTGGATGACAATGACTTTCTACTGCAGTTATGCAAGTCATCTGGCAAGCTTTTGAAGGTAACTTGCTAATTCATAATGGTCGTTTAGATTAATAAAAATGAAATTGCAAATTATTCATCCAGTTGATGTGATTGGTATTTCTATTATGATGCAATCTCTTGTTAGTTTATCTTTCATTTGTTGTGTTGATATTCTTATAATTATTCTCGTCATTATTTACAAAGATCAGTTTATTATAAGAATTTTGCATGGGTGATTTCTAGGGAGGTGAACCTGATTTGATGACAGCAGCAAAGATGATCCTCCATGATTGGCAGAGGGGGAAGATCCCCTTCTTTGTGCCTCCTCCACAAAGAGAACTGCCATCAGGGGAGACTGATACAAATGAAGTAGAAAACAATTCAGCAATAATGGATAGTAATCATGCATCAGCATTTAGAGCCATTGCACAAGTTATTTCATCACAGCAGCAAATGAATGTTCCTGTGCAAAGAGATCTTTATAATGAAAATGAGTTGAAGGAAACCAAGACAAAGAAGCTTCCAGGTATTGAAGCTGAGACACCTGATCTTGAACGTGATGTTGAGTCTGAGGACTCGGAGGACGAGGCATGTGAGGACTTGGAGGACGAGGCATCTGAGGACTCCGAGGAGGATGAGGATGAGGCATCAGAATAGATTTCCTTCACATATGACCGAAATTACTTTCAAGCGACCAACAACTGTCGATGGCTCAAGTGAATTACTGTCGATAGTTACTTTTTGTACTCCATAATCTTATAATCTTAATTTCCCCTTATTTAACTACTGATAATAGTTCTGCTTAAGAGTACTAGAAAAAAGGTACACATGCGATGCATGTGAAAAAAAATCAGTTTTGTTTTTGAAATGTAAAAAAAATTGTTTCTGTTTTTTGCTTTTTCCTACGTTAATGTAAGATGAAATTTGGAGAAAGAATAATAGGTAGTTAATTTACTCATTTGCAGAGAAAAATAAGGAAGATGTGGCTGCTAAAATAATTTTTAAATTTTTAATTTAATTTTGTCAATTATTACAATAACCTTCATTTTTTAAAACTATCTAAAGTGAAAAGGGTATATCCAAAAAGAACGGTAAAAGTGAGGAAGCAACCTCTTTTTCCTTAATAATAGTACTAGCAAACATTTGCACTCGATGTGTACAGAACGATAAAAATAGTACTAGCAAACACCCATACTCTGTGTGCGAAACGATAAAAATGAGTCTAAGAGAGTAAAAACATATTTATAATACAATTTTTAAATTTTTTTCTTTTATAATTGAGGGTAATTTTGAAAGTTTAAATTTTAGTATATCTGATGAGGCTTGACTTTATTAGTAGAGATTTCTTTTATTGTTAAGGATAATTTTGGAAGTTCAAAATTTAATATGTCTAATGACACCACACTCATTCACACTTGATTTTATTAGTAGAGATAGATTAGACCATCTCCAACAATGGAGGTCCTATACCTTATAGTAGAACCTTCAAGGAAAATCTCATCTCCAACCCATAAAAATTTGGGTCTCATACCCTAAAACTAGGGCTTATACTCTATCCAATGTTCTAAAATAGAACCCAATATGAGGTATAGGATATTGTATATTTTGGTGGGCCCAGATGAAAGGAAAAAGGTTGATCAGAAACAGAAAAAAAAAAAAAAAAACCAACCGAGCTACAGCTCGAGAGAGAGAGAGAGACGCGGGGAGAGAGGAAGGCGTGATCCTGTAGTCCACCATGTGCTGGCGAGGCTTGAGAGTGAGCAAGTGTGAGGCAGCTCTGGCCGACAGCAGACGCAAAGGGGGCCCCACGGATTTGCTGCTGGCATCAGAAGCCTAACGACTAATTCTTCTGGTGCAGCCTAACGGCTCTCTCCTCTATTCGAACCCAACGTCTGTTTTCCCTCTTTTAACACTCCTATTTTAATACTCTCCTAAATTAAATGGCCTTTCCTCATTAAATTTAAAAAAAAATACTGAATTTTTTCATATAAAATAAATATGTTCGTTGCAACAGTAATATTGTGCATCTCTATAAATACCAACACTAAAACTCATTGTTTCTATACCAAAGTTTGCCACTTCTTCTCAAGAGCAAATTTTCTCCATAAACTTATCTCCCTCTAGCTTTTAATTTATTTTTTGTAGCATCATGCCACCAAAGGTGCCTAGAGATCCAAGGCAAACAAATTGAAAAAAAGATGAAGAAGTGTTGTGCCAAGCCGCTATAAATACTAGTGAGGATCCAATCACGGGTACTAAAATATTGTGGGAGCGTATTAGCGCGGCGTATGAAGCCACAAAGTCAACCGGAGCATGTTCTCGATCCAGAATGAGTTGTATGGCTCGTTGAAAAAAATAATTCCCCCGCATGTATGAGATGACGTTCATCTCTCAAGCATGCAATCAAATCTCATGGTAGTGGTGAAAACGAAGCCGATGAAGTAAGTATATATTTAAATTGTGCTTAGAAATTATTAAATTGTGCAGTAACTAAATTTTCAAGTGCGAAGAAATTATTAACCACTAATTTAATTTTTTTGATTGATTATGTAGCTTTTAACTGTTAAAAAAGAATATCACAAATTGTCAAAAGGGGAGACATTCTCTTTTTTTCATTGTTGGGAAATATTGAAGATGCATAAAAAATTTATGAATCCTCCCGATATGAATTTTAGTTCCGATTTTGATCCTCCCAGCGACTTAGATGATGACGAAAACACACCCAACGATGGAGCAACTCCAAGTGCACCACCTAAGGAAGCTCGACCTAAAGAATCTCGCCCAATGAGAAATAAAGCGGCTAAGGCGGCGAAAAAGAAGAAGAGTGAAGATCTTGGAGAGAGCATTCACGCTCAAATAAAAAGATTGAACGACTTGCGTGAGCGTGAGTTTACACATAAGCAACAACTCTTTCAAGAGGCCAAGGCGGCGGAGAAACAAAAAGCTGATGATCGCATAATGACGGTGGATCCGAGTATATACTCTTCCAACAAAATAGCTTATTGGGAGAGGAGGCAAAAAAAGATACTCGACGAGGAGAAAATGGCCAATGATCGTCCTACCACCCAACCATATCATCCTCAATCATCTTCAAGCAATGATAAAAATGACACAAATTTGTCCATCTACACACCGGTGCAAGATACGCAATGGTTATGAAATAATGTTGAAGGATCATTTAGTTAAATTTTAATTAATGTATTGTTGCTTTTGTTGTGTTGTTGCTTATTTTAATTAATGTGTTGTGTTGCTTAATTAATGTGATGTTGTAACTTGTTCTAAATTTTAATAAAGAGTATTTTGTTGTTTTCTTATAATGGATTAAACTTTTATTTAGTATACACTCACTTTTATTAATAGCACACAAAATTAAAGCTCAATACAACACACCAAATTAAAAATACACAACAACACACCAAATTAAAAACACACAACAACACACCAAATTAAAAGCCTAATGGCAAAAAAGCCAATAATTGGAATAATGGATGCACACCCCTCATCCATTATTACGTCGACCTTCCAAGTGTTTGTTCTAACCATACCTCACTAGATTGTCTCTTAGTGAATCATGGATCACTGGACATCGAGTATCGTCGTAACGTTGCATATATTCTCGCACTCGTCGGGGATTGCGGTGTACTTCCTGATCATTATCTGCCCTATCATATACCTCTGCTCGCCTCGAACGAGTTGGGATTTCATCAATGTCAAAAGGCTCATCCTCTTCGTACTCATCCTCTACTATCATGTTGTGCAAGATTACGCACGTCATCATGATATACTGGTGACTCTCATTACTCGAAAGGCGAGCAGGCCCCTTCACGATTGCAAAACGTGCTTGCAAAATACCAAAAGCTCTCTCCATGTCTTTTCTATAAGCCTCTTGCTTCTTCGTAAAATGTTTTGTCTCTTGCGTGGTAGGATTTGGAATTGCTTTGATTAAAGTCCCCCAGTTGGGGTAGATGCCATCTACTAGGTAATATGCTTGATGGTACGTATTTTCACCCACCTTATATTTCACTCGAGGAGCTTTACCTTGGCACACCTCGTTGAACAAGGGAGACATCTCCAAGACATTTAAATCATTCAGAGGTTTTGGAAGTCCAAAATATGCATGCCATATCCATGTATCATATGAGGCCACCGCCTCTAAGATAATAGTAGGTTTACTTTTGTAGCCTTGATATTGCCTGTGCTAAGCAGTAGGACCGTTTTTTCATTGCCAGTGCATACAGTCAAGACTCCTTACCATACCTGAAAATCCACGATTGTCAGCTTTTTTTAGTAACCTTATGAGATATGCTCTCTCTGGTCAACGAAGGTACTTCTTGTGATAAATATTCCCGATAACTTTTGTAAAGTGATCCAAAATCTCGAGAGCAGTGGAATCGGCGACATCAAGGAACTCATCACACAAGTCAGCTGACAAACCGTAAGTGAGAATCCTCATAGCACATGTTAGCTTCTGTTCAGTTGAGAAGCCGACTCTACTGGAAGCATCTAGTGTCTGAACAAAATATGGATCGTAGTTGGCCACATCACACATCATTCCTTCGAACAGCTCAGGTCGCATTCGGTACCGCCTACGGAAATGGTTTCCATCAAACCTACACACAGGATTGAAGTACAGATCCTTCAATTGCCGATCCATAGCTTCTCGATCTCTTTCAATGTACGCTCAACCTTCAGAAGAACCACCCCACTGTGAGTTTTCTTCATTCATCCTCTGTAAGTGTGAGGCAGCTGAAGTCATCATGAGATCATCCTCGTGATTTCTCGAGCCGCTATCCTCTTCATCCTTCTTCAGTAGTTTCCTGAACCTATTGAGCATAGCTGAAACAAACTCAAAGTATGAGTAACAAACTTAGAAATCACAATTTTGATTGTGGAGGAGAAGTGTTTGTGAATTGGTGAGGATGTAGGAAGGAGAGCTCCGTTTATAAAGAAAATGGAGATGGTTCAATAGTCGACATGTGACAGATAAGGTATACGGTGTAATCTCGGCGACCAATCATATTATGACACGTGGCACCGAAAATCACATCTCAATTATCGGTTAGATATCATATCTACGACAATCTGATTATGCTAATACAGATTGACACGTGACCAATAAAATCATATTCAAAATAGGGATAAAGTCATATTATTAAAAAATTCGATAATAGATTATTTTAAATTAAAATAGTTTGAGAAATTATTATAGAATACAATATGTATATTTTAATATTAAAAGAAATCTTTAATAAAGATTATGAGTTTTAAAGTATAAAGTATAGGACCCATGGTTGAAGATAAGAAAATGAGTCTTATTATGAGGTATAGAACCTTCATTGTTGGAGATGAGAATATCCTATAATGAATATTGATTTTACAAGGTTCTATTATGAGGTATAGAACCTTCATTGAGATGGTCTTAGATTTTGTAAATGTATCATTTGTTTTGTTGTGTTTGTTCTTTACTGCATATTTCTCTTCCCCTAACAAAAATTAACTCTGACGAAATAACTTTTTCTTTGGTAGACAACGAAACACAGAATATAAACTAGTGTAGGAATAGGACTATATGATCACTTGTTTCTTCAGTTACACAACCCAGAACCCTATCAATTTGAGGACTAATTTTTTGTTTGTTTTTGTTTTTGTGATTTTGTGAAAGGGGAATTAGCATTCTTTTGTTGTACAGTTGAGTGATGACCAACAGGTGATTGAGAAGTACATATGACGAGCCGGTACAGGTCTGTCATCTAAAGAAGCGAGGACAATCAAGTGACAACTAACAAGATTGCTAACCAATCCCAGAGCCGCCCGCCCGAGTTCACTCCTCCTTGTCAACTCACCTCTCACCTCGTCACCAAAATAAGACGAAAATGATCATAATATTAAAAATTGTAAAAAATAGAAAATAAAAAAAAAACCTCGCTTTTGGATTGGGTTGTTTCAGCTTGAGAGCCTAATCTGGCTACCTCATCAAAAGCCCCCAAATCCCCAACCTGCTCTCTCTCTCTCTCTCTCTCTCTCTCTGTTAGAGAGAGAAACTCCGCCGCAGAGAACACAAATCTCAAACCAGAAAGCCTCTTAGGGTTTTCATATCTCTCTATCTTATCAGAAAAAACCGAAAAAAAAAGATTTACAGAGACGACGACGGCGGCGGCGACCATAATGTCTCACGCGGTGTTCCACACGGCTCAGTTCATGCCAATCAACACGCAGATCCCTAATAAGCCAAGGCTGGCGGGTCCTTTACAGCCGACAATGATGTCGTCGTCGTCGGCGAAGCTGCGACGGGGTCTGGCGGTGAAGGCGTGCTGTGTGTCTCCTTCGACTTCGGACTCCGTAGATGGTCAATCGGCGACTTTGCTGGAGCGCTGCTTCAACGCGCCGTCGTCCTCCGTGCCGGAGATGAAGGGGAAGTATGGTGCGTTTGGTGCGGTTACGCTGGAGAAGAGCAAGCTGGATTTGACTCAGAAGCAATCCAAGTCTAGCCCCGAGGTTTTTAAAGTCTCTCAGCTCTTTTTTTGATTAAATTACTGTTATTAGAATAGCTCAAGATAATCTTTATAAGAGGTTTTCGGAGGAAGATCAATTGAAGTTACAACTAGTTTGGAGTTCACTGATACTTTGAATAAAATAGATGTGCTATGATAGTGAATTAGTGATTATAGGCTCATCAAATTCAGTGGCAATTTTCGTCTCCATTGAAATAGGAAGGAATTGATTGGTAGCCAGGTGAAGTATATCGAGGCTTTTGCAATAAGGAAATTCATGAGTAGTTCTGTTACTAAAATTTCTGGAGTTGGCGGCACAGCTTCATTGTCTGCTGGAATTGGAATTTGTATCTATGCAGACTGTTTCAAAGAAAGTTGAGTGAGCTTGAAGTAGCTAAAGAAAATAACTTGTCTTTGTCTTTATTTGAGTTATTTCGGTCCTTGTCATTCATCTAGAAGGCTATAAGTATTTCTATGATATAATTCGTAGCTTGGATTTTTTTCATGGGAGAATGAGAAGTTGTTATATAGATAAGAGTAGCTTCTTGTGAAACTAATTGGGGCAGGAGTTGCTTAGACAAACCAAGTGACGGGGATGTACCTGTCTTCGCACATGCCTTTTTTCATGTGCTGGGATGATTTGCTGTTGTGATGATGATTGGGTGTGTGGGTAGATCACTTGTCAAGTAGGTTCGGGAATACTCTTGGGGCGTAAGTTTCTTCAGAGTTTAGGGGTGGCTATAGTTTAGGCGCAAGTGTTCATCTAACAAAATTCCTAAACAGACTGGATATAAAGTATGGCCTGTAAACAAATCCTTGTATCTCATAATGCAACAAGGTGATTTATTAGTAGGCCAAAAAGATTATAGGTTGTTGAGCTTGCTTGTTTTGAAGAAATGTTGTCATCTTCATATTCATTCAAATGTGACGGTGGCATCCCAGTTATGATCTGTGCTCTTATAAAGCAATTCTTACCATATATATGTTGGTATGTTTCATTTACCTCCATTCTCATCTGCAATAATTTTCCAATCAAAATGCTTTATTCTAGGTTGTTATGTTACTAGTTACTAGACACAGGTCATCCAACATGATATCTCCTTCATAGTCATCCAAATGCTACTGTTAGACAGTTGTCCAATTGTTCTACTCTAGTTCAGGATACTAATATATATAAAGCAGTTTTGGTAATATATGAATCGGCATGTCTTCCCTATTTACTGTAAAGTTTTAGTTTATTACAATTCATCTGTTCTTCTAGATGCTAATAGTTTCATTTTGCAGCTGCAAGTCGGGGGAGGTGGTGGAAATATTGGAAAGTCGATAAACTTTGGAGGTGGTGATGGAGGTGACGATGATGGTGACGATGATGATTATTTTGATGACTTCGATGACGGAGAGGAGGGGGATGAGGGTGGCCTTTTTAGAAAACGCATGTTCCTTGAAGAGGTTAGGGATATCATTTTATGTGCTTAAACAATACCATCTCCAATACTGATGCCATTTGAAATGGACAGAAGTACTGAAATTGATATGATCTCTTCTCCAGCTGTTTGATCGAAAGTTTGTAGATGCAGTGTTGAACGAGTGGCAGAAGACAATGATGGATTTACCTGCCGGCTTTCGACAAGCTTATGAAATGGTGCAGTATTTCTTACATCACTTGGTGGCTGAAAATTTCCAAGTTATAATGCAGACTGTTAGTTACTTAAAAGAAGCACTTTCTGTGATACTAACTCAAATATGGATTCCAGGGATTGGTCAGCTCTGCTCAGATGGTGAAATTCTTAGCAACAAATGCCAGGCCAACCACAACTAGGTTCATTTCTCGTTCACTCCCTGATGGAATATCGAGGGCCTTCATCGGCAGGTGATTATAATTATGGCCAGCACTAACCAGTGTTTATTGCCTTGTCTTCAGTTTCTCCTCTATTCACTGATTGAACTGCAACGGTTTCCTGAAATCTAACCTAGGCTTCTGGCCCTGTTTATTGGAAGCAATTTTAAATTGTTTCAATATAATTTTTTCTACTTTGTTTTGATTTAGTCATCGCTCTGTGCTACAGAATTTGATTTTTTTTTATCTGGCCTAATTAACTGATTGGAGAATCGCTTCTTTTTTTTAAAATGTGAGTTTTGCTCGGTTCTGTTTGTTAAAATAGTTTGTTGTAGCTTTTGTATTCTTGTTTGGATGGACATCTATTTCAGGCAGACAACATATCCCACCGAAACAATATTAAACGAGATGAAACTTTATTTGCAAGAAATAAAATTGCAATTTGTTGTTTTGAGTGTAGGGGGTGAGGCCTGGGAGGTTTTGCTGGTACAGCATACCTCCTGAAGAATTCACTCTCATCATCCAATTGTACGCGAGAAAATGGATAAAAAAATTTCATACACAAGTCAGATTGATTAGTGGTTTAGAGTAGTATTTAATTTAAATTAGCTTCCACTGCTTGTGGCGGAGGAGAGATGTGCAAGTCCTGACTGCAATGAACACAGCATCTAGACAATGTATAATAGACTAGACAATATTCACATGATAAAGGATATCTTTGACAAAATGTGATACAAGAATTTCTTACATGAATATTGAGTTGCAACCCTAATAGTGTTTTGCTTGTTTATACACTACGCAATCTTTGTTTAAATTTGGTTGTATATCTAAATCCAAGGTACTAAGCAATGTTTGTATAAATTTGGTTGAATAAAAAATGTTGACAGAATTTACTGAATCTAATAATGAAATAAGTTTTAATTTTTTCAGTCATTATTCAATGAAAATTCTACACACGCATTGATTGTGTTTCACCTCAGCTCGTTATATTTGACTAATATGGTTTGAGTTCTTGAGCTGACTTGCAGAATTTGATGTGCAGAATGCTTGCGGATCCTGCCTTTATGTATAAGTTTATATTAGAACAGGTTGGGACTATTGGTTGCTCGGTTTGGTGGGAAGTAAAGAATCGTAAGGAAAGGTGGGTGTTCAAGTTATGATTAATGCATGTATCTTATCTGAAACTTTTAATAGCTTACGGATAGAAATTTATTCACTCTGTTAATAGGATAAAGCAAGAATGGGATCTGGCACTTATAAATGTACTTACAGTTGCAACATGCAATGCCGTTGTTGTTTGGTCACTTGCTCCTTGTCGTTCGTATGGGAACACGTTTAGGTTTGATTTGCAAAATACATTGCAAAAGCTCCCGAACAATGTTTTTGAGAAGAGCTACCCAATGAGGGAATTCGATCTGCCACGGAGAGTTCATTCTTTCTTCTACAAGGCAGCTGAGTTGTGTATGGTTGGACTCTCAGCCGGAGCTGTGCAAGGTTCTTTGGCAAATTTCTTGTCCCATAAAAAGGAGGATAGGTATGTAGTGCATGAACACCATGTTTCTGTTCTCAATAATGTTTTTTCGTAATTACTGAAACAAATGGAGAAAGAACAAAGTGTTTTCTGATATTTGGGAGAGTTGCTGTTTTTTTGTTTCCTTTGGTCCTGTTATATATGTTCATGTTCTTCAACAGTTAACTTTATACTATATAAGTATGGCTACATTGACTGCAATTCATTTTTGGAATTGCTGGATAAATTTGTACTGTTTCTTTCCCTTGGTTGATTTTGATTATAGTTGTAGGTCTTCAATTGGAGTTGTAGAATTAGAAAGACTCTTAGGTGGCTTTTTCTGGTGAGAGAAAGTTTGCTAGTACTTGGATTTTCTTCTTACAGATGTATACACATTTTTTTTATAGCGAAAGGTTTTTACTTTAAGAGAGTAACTTTCCAAAAGGTGGGTATCCATTTTACCTTAAAGAGAGAACTAGGTTTATAAATATTTGGAAGGTTTGGTTTCTATATTTTCATAATCTTACATTTTTTACTTCACTCTTTCATTTGAATGTAATCTCAATGCCGCTGTCAACTTTTTTGACAGGGTATCAGTAACAATCCCAAGTGTCAGAGCAAATGCACTTGGGTATGGTGCTTTCCTAGGACTATATGCAAATCTCAGATATCAGCTATTATGTGGATTTGATAGAGCTGTGATGAACCATTTTGATGTTATTGGAGTGGCGGTGGTTCTAGGCACAACATTCAGGTATGGTTTCATTCTATTTGGAAGTCTTACACTTAAATGATTTACTTTTTATATTCTGTTTTTGTCAACTATTCTTAGAATGCTGTACTCTGTTTGTCTATCTCTGTTTGTCTATCTCTTTGAAAAATGCTTTTCTAGATGAATCTGGCTAAGTGCTCTACTATTTCCCCTCTTCCTACAACGTGCTTCAAAATTTGACAGCAAACAGTTTCATTTTTGGTACAATCAAAGAAACAGTTTACTCCCAATTATTTCACTTCGATACTTTAAACCGTGACTTCGTAAAACTAATCTCAACTCTTTTAATTTTGCTTTGTCTTTTTGGGTTTGTTGTTCTTTGGTGGTTTGCATGAGAGGGTAGGTCAAATGAATCCCATTTTAAAGTGGATCCACTGGCAGAGACGAGCGGTAACTTTTTTTGGGGTCCACAGTATAATGTGGAATAACTAGAGCATTCACCTCATAGGTCTCTGTTAGCGTTTCTTCTTTGTGGATATGGCCAAATTTTATATCCTATATCCTATACACTTGGCATTGATCGAAGTTGGGATCCTAGCTTTTAGTCGTTAGCATTCCTACTTAATATTTCTCCCCATAGTGCAGCTCCATGGTGGCCATGTGTGTTCTTTTCTTGGTGTTCATGTTATCCGTAAAAAAGATAATGATGGATAATGAGTATATGATCTAAAAGAATTTGATGCTTAATTGCGTTTATAATGAGCAAACATGGCATAAAAAAAGGAATTAATGTGTAAGTCTGCATCTCTATGATTGAGGTGAGGATTTGGTGTGGGACATTTGGAGCACCTCTTTTTTTGTTTGCCATAAAACTGAAGTCATCATGTTATTAGCTATTTGGATTGAAAGCTATAGCTGCTGAACATTCGTAGTCACTCTAATAATGTTTGTGTACTAGAGTGGTCCACTGACCCTTAATGAGAAATGTACACAGGCTTTTGAATATTCAGTTGGGGGAGAGATCAAGGCTGGCTTGGCTTGGTGTGGAGGCTGATCCACTTGTTCAGTCTGATGATCTTTTGAAGAAGGCTTACAATAGGCCTTCTGAGAATGTGGATCGGTCTTCTCCAAAATGGTTTATATCAAAGAATGCTGTTGTATCGGGACTAGGGCTCCTCGGCATCAAACAAGGAAATGATGATTCTGTTGGCAATGGGGAATCTGCAGAACCTAAGGCACGTAGAAAGAGGATTGTCAGGAAGAAGGTGGCTACATAGTTTAGCTAATGAATTTCTGTCAGAGCCCAATTTTGTTATCTGAAGAGGATACAAGTTATTCCCCAAGCTCATCGAAGCTGTAAACAGGGGGACGTAGGAGTGTCGGTTCAGTAATTTTTCACATCTTCGGCTGAGGGATTTCTGAGTGACAAAAAATGTGGTGACAGATTTCTCATTTTTGCTTCTTTAGTTCCTCCCTCTTCTTTCAACTGTAATTACCTGGCCACAATATTTTAGTGAATCACCACTAGATTTCATTTTTAGGTAGAGATAATTTACTTTTATAAATAAGTGAAATATTTCAGTTTCTGATCAAAGTAGTGTTACAATGTCATCTGAATTCATCTTGATGATACCAAATACTCTGTTTGACCGGAAATGGAAATTCGTTTGGAGCTCATGGACTAGATTACCTACTATTTTGGATGTTTTAGTGTAAACGACGGTTTTTTTTCCGATGAGAAAACCAAGAACTACGTTAATGACGTTCATATTCAAGTTCTTTATTGTATAGGTGTGTTCAGTGTTCAACTGATCTTAGGTCAAAATCCTACTGTAAGAGGCATTTACCAATACGGTAAACTGGTTGTAAATATAATCGAAAGGACTTGAATGGTGTATTATTATGTGAATTCTTGTTATGAAAGACGATAAAAATAATTACAAATGATCGAGTTGGTAAATTTTGGATATGCAATTTCTTATCTAGGTTCAAATCTTATTGGACCCAACAAACTAGAGCGGCAACGAAGAGGAAAAAATACTAGAGGTGGTGGCGAAAGTGAATTGACATGATTTTCCAACACTCATCTGCTTTTGACACATTCGTCAGTGACCTTTCGCATATGTTTGATTGTAGCTGCAGATAGCAAAATTTTCCGGGATGGTATAATTTTACACCAGAGAATTTACTATTGCTTCAGCTCCTCAGTTGATATCATATCGTCTCGCTTTGTTTTCCTCGATGTAATGTGTTCCATTTGTCAGCGAAAGCAGTTGCATCCATCCATCCATCCATCCTCTCGACTTGCCTTTCCTTCTCACAGATCCAGCCGTCAGTGTCTCTCAAATTCTACTCACTCCATAACGGCGGCGCGTGAGGAAATTAGACACTCACGATGAAAGAGCTCATCCAATATTGGCTCGTTGACCACACAACCTCAACCTCCTCCTCTCCCTCATCAATCATCATGGCCGTCCTCTCCTCCCCTGCACGCGGCTCGATCCTCTGCTTCTCGCCCCACACCAAGCCCACCGGGCCGCTCTTCTTCTGGGCCTTCGTCTTCTACCTCTCTAAATTCCTCGAACTAGTCCTCATCATCCTTGGCGGATCCATCAAACGGCTCTCGTTCCTCGTCATGTGCTACTCCCAGTCTTTGTTTCCCGTCGCGCTCGTGACTAATGCTTCAGTGCACGTGCTCATGTACGGATACTATTTTCTATGCTCGATTGGGCTCCGGCCCAAGTGGAAGCGGGCCGTCACACTTCTTGTTTAGCTTCGCGGTTTCGGGTCGGATGCTCTGCTCTACTTGCACTTCTCCCCGACTCGAGGGATGCTCCGGGATTTTGGGGTGGTGCTTCAATGCTGTGTTCAACGCCTCGCTTTTGGCTCTTTTTCTTGACTTTCATGGTAAAAGAGCTATGCCAATAGAAGCAGCAAGACTAAAAAGTCATAACTAGGGTAAGTTACCTTCAGCTTCAGGTGTGACATTCTTTCACTCGGATTCGAACTACAATATTATGTGACTAGTAGCAATGCACAGTTGAGACGTGTTGAGTATATCATTTGTTCGCGTGTCAATTTCTGGACGAAATTTTATTTTGAGCTTGTTTACTCGTGTTTGTCTGCTTCCTTGCTTTTATGGACCAACCAACGCAATAAAATTTGATCAGAAAACATTATGGTGCACAGTATTTTCCGTCGCAACGTGAAATTAGTGTCAACTATTTCATGCAATTGTCTGTATTTACATGAATAGTCAACACATCTCGAGTAAGAGCATATGATAAGATCATACATTGTGCCATGAAGATATAGGATAAAATTTGGTATCATATAAATGTGATTTTGTCATCAAGTGTGGGTGAAAAAAAGTGGGAAAAAAAAAGTTTTTATTTATTTTTATTTTTTATAAGGAAAATCAACCTGGTTTGGAATCTTGTCAACTGCCATCTAGGTGGCTTATCTCCATGTTGAATATTGCAGCTGAAAAAAGGTTAAAGATCAATAAACAGATTTGTAGACCAACAAAGAGATAAGGATCATTCTTTGAAGTCACACGTTCAAATATTTTCAGGCACTAAATTTGTCGTCCAATATAAAAGGAAAAAAATATAAGCTTGAGACATTTACTATTTTTAAAGAAGATTTTTGAGAAAAGTTTGTAGTACCTCGACCTTTTTATATAACCCTTAATATTTACAAGTATTTTCATATTCAATTTAGCGTTTGTGGTAAATAATGTTTACCGACAATAAAGATCATGAGATTTTCAGTTGACTTTTTAAGGGATTGGTTATGTCGGATGACTTAGGATAGAAGTCGTATTATTTGTCGAGACGAGTTTGTAGATGCGTAGAATGTCGAAAACAGAGTTACGAAAGAAAAAATATGATTAAGGAAGTTTTATTTGAATTTACTTTTCCATAAATTTCAAAGTGTAAACAGGGAGTTTCCTTTTCGAGAAGGTTAGTCTGGGGTTAACTGCGAGTCAACTTTCTTTCTCGAGCGAGAGAGACAATGAGTTTGACTCATTTATGGTTGTTTGACCTTGGTCAACTATGTGACGCCGCCATGCCATCTCCGACAGTGAAACTCCGTGTTTGAATGATATTGACGTCCTCTTCCTTATACTAGTCTTGATTTTGGAGATTATGGCATGAGGAGGGGGAATCGAGAGTTGCAAATCTTGGGAGTGTCGGGTTATATCGACACCATTTCCGGCGACGAACTAGGTATGATTAGTCGGTTTGAGTTCTTAATTGTGCTATTGTTATTGGGACTTTGATGATTTTTGGTCTAACTCGAGAAAATCGGAGCGGTTTCCGTTGAGTTCATACTCGGTCGTCGCCATGTTTGGCGAACGCCGACAGTATATGTCATGACTTAGTCACCTCAAGGTCCAGCCCATTACTCTTTCAACCCAAGCCCATCTTTGATCTTCCGCAGTCAGTACTCTTTGTATTGTTCAAGAGACTACTAAGCAGTTAGTCTCCTGTATGCATTATGTTGCATCCACTTAGCTATTAACATTGTTTTGTAATAATATGGACCAACTCATCTTGGCAATTTGTAATGCTATGTTAAGAGTTATGAATGAATAATTATTTTCTCTCTTCCAACTTCTCCTCTCCCATTCTTTCTTCTGATTTTGGTGCCAACATTTTGGTATAAGAGCTCCAACTCTCATTGCGGGAGGTGTCAAAACACGCACTACCACCGTCGCTGATCTTCTAGAACATGCGGGCAATGATCCCAACCCTGCACTACCCACAGTTGCTTCTTTGGCTGGTAAACAAACAATTCTAGACAACCTTGACGGATATCCAAGCTACACTTGGAAATTGGCTATTATCCAAATGTCCTTTGCCGACCAGCTCTTATAATGCAGCCCGGTGATTCAACAACCACCCATTAATGACACCATTAACCCATCTGATTTCTCTTTATCCTACATTCCCCTCGACCGGCACGACACAACGCACACCCCTACTCCCTCTTCCAAATTTCAATTTTCTCACTCCACGAACCCGAACTCACTTACCTCAACCCACTTCACCAACCGAGCCTTAGTTACATCCTAGCTCATATGGCAAGATATTGTCTGTTTTGGCCCTCGTCTGTACGGTTTTACTTTTGGGCGTATCCGCAAAACATGTCTTATTACAGGAATATGGATATGCACATATAAACACATCACTTTTTCACTCTCGGCGATATGGGATTACATGCCTATATAGGAAACTAGTTCCCTTGGCACCTCCACACATGGGTCATCAAAATCCACCCCCCCAATTAGAAGCCCAACGTCCTCGTCGGTAACTTTTGGCTGGGCCAGGCTCTGATATTATGCATTATGTCACAACCCAGTCCACATAGTAAGATATTGTCCTCTTTGAGCTTAAAATCTGATTGATCTAACAATTCTAATTATAAACTTATAACTCTGATTATAATTATAATTTTACCTTGCTCTAAATTTATTTAGACCTCACCCTTTTACTCCATCTCGTAAAGTCCCCAACCACCAATGTTATAATTAGAATTATTAGATAAATCTTAAAGGTTAAAACTAATTGAAATTTACTCGAATAACTAAATAGTGAAAAAAAATTGTATCATTACAGCTAGCCTCATACATTACCCACATACACCATTATTGCCACATACCCACAGTTTAATTTGTGACTCCCCAATTTCTCCCAAATCATCCACATCGACTTACTGTCCATGTCGACTTACCTATATTGACTGGTAAGGATCCCCTGGGTTGGGTCAATATGGCAAAATGACTCTTAAATTACTACAACGTACTGCCATTTGAGAGAGTGACCACGACGACATGCCACTTTGATGAGGTATCATCACAATGGCTAATGTGGTATAAGCAGCGTTACCCATTAGACAACTTGGCTTGTTTTGTTGACGTACTTTCACAGAGCTTTAGTACTGGTGATAGCTTGGCTCACATCTAGTCTACTTTGTCGCACCTACAACAAAATGGGAGTATCGACGATTTCCAGGAACGATTTACCCAGCTCGCCTGCCGCACTCCTAATTGGTCAGACCAGTAGTTGAAAAATGTGTTCGTCGGCAGCTTTAAACTCGAGATTGTGCAGAATATGTTGCTATTCAAACCTCTATCTATCTATCTATCTATCTATCTATCTATCTATCTATCCATCTATCTCGCGCGCGCAACCATCAAAATTGTTAGATTTTGATATGTTGAATTTTAATGCTAGTTAACAATCACACAAATAACAGATCGGCTTAACACAAATTATGGTATTTTCATTCACTATTGCAGTAGCAACAGAGGGCAAGAGCAACAACAAAGAGGCAATGTGAGCTTAGCTTCACAAATATGATATCTACCTCTCTAAAGGTGTAAACTTAACCTTATATAGTTTAGATTACAACAAAGTCAACATGGACTTTAACAAAAGTTGGCAAGGAAAAATCACTAAACTTAACGTAAATCATAAGATAGAAACGCAGTCACTACAGTAATCTATTGCAGTAGGTAAAACATTCATTTCAACACTCCCTTTGAATGCTTTACTTCTTAACTCCCAATAGCATTCTTAGATAGAAGAACATGTCTTTAGGCAGTGCTTTGGTGAAGATATCAGCCATTTGATTATATGTATTGTAGTAGACTACATCCACTTGTTTCTCCTCTATAACATCTCTGATGTAATGAAATTTAAGAGAAATATGTTTTTCTATGCTGTGGTAAACTGGATCCTTGCTCATGGCAGTTGCAGACTTGTTATCACAGAGGATTGTAGTTGGATGTTCTTGTTTTTCTCCAAAGTCTTATATCACCCTTCTCAGCCAAATTGCTTGAGAAGTAGCTATTGCAGCATACACATATTCTTCCTTTGAAGTAGACAAGGCCACATATTTCTGCTTGTTTGAAGCCCAGGAAAACACTCAAGTTCCTAGTGTAAAAGTATAACTAGATGTGCTCTTCAAATCATCCATACTTCCTCCCCAGTCACTATCATAGAATCCAAATAATTTTGGCTCTACATTTCTTTTATACATGATGCCAAAGTCAAGAGTACCTTGAATGTGCATTAGAATTCTCTTTGCAGCACCATAGTGAATTCGAGTTGGATTGTGCATAAATCTGGACAATAAGCTTGCAACATACATTATGTCTGGCCTTGTTGTTGTCAAACATAGCAGACTTCCCATTAAGCTTCTGTATTCACTCTGATTAGCCTCACCACTGCCATCTTCTTTTGAAAACTTTTCAATCACAATAAGAGGGATATGCACAGGATTGCATCCAGTCATTTTGAACTTTTTCAACAATGACATTGCATACTTCTTCTGAGTAATGAAGATTCCCTCAATATTTTGTATAATGCCAATTCCCTAAAAGTAATGCAATAATCCTAGATCACTCATCTCATACTTGGACATCATGTCCCTTTTGATATATTTTTTTTATCATTCTACCACTGCTACTAGTAAACACAAGATCATCCACATATAATGAAACAATGAGAAGGTCTTTGTTACCTTCAATTTTGGTGCAGAGAGCCGGTTCATTTTCACTTCTACGAAATGCTTTCTCACTGAAATATGAATCAATATCACCGTACCATGCAAGTGGAGCTTGTTTCAAACTATATAATGCTTTCTTCAGCTTGTAAACTCTATGTTCACTTCCATGAACCATAAATCCTAGTGGATGCTTAACATAGACTTCTTCTTGAAGAACCCCATTTAAGAAAGCAAATTTGACATTTAGTTGGTATAGATATCATCCTTTTTGTTCAACAATTGAATTCAGACCTCTTATGGTCTCATGTCTAGCTACTGGTGCAAATGTCTCATTGAAATCAACTCCGGGTTTCTATGAGTATCCTTTTGCCACCAATCTAGCTCTGTTCCTTTGAATGGAACCATCTTCATTAAGTTTCACTTTGAATATCCACTTCACACCAATGATAATTTTATCACTTGGTTTCTCAACTAACTCACAGGTTTCTCAACTAAATGTTCCATTCATTTTTGCTCACTGCATCTTCAAAACCATTAGTTTCAAACAAAAAAGCATTGCAACTCTCATATACCTCATTCAAGCTCCTTATTCTGATTGGCGTTAAACTTGGTGTAAGATTAGCATTTGAAGGTGTAGGTGACTGCGGTGGAGTAAGTTGTGGAGCAACATCTTTCTCATGGACATTATCTTATTCTTCTACTTTTTCTTTCTCTCCTGGATCTTGATTTTGCATATTTTCCACTGCAATTGCAGGTAAGACTGAATTTTTCTTCCAATCCCATGCAGACCTTTCACTAAAGAGAATATCCCTACATACCATAATTTTCTTCTTTTCCAGACTGTTAGAGTCTTTATCCTTTTGTATAGGCATTGTATCCCATGAATACACATTTTCGACTTGATTCATCAAATTTCTATTTTAGCTCTATTGCAATGTGAGCATAACATATTGAACCAAAAACTCTTAAGTGATTCCACTTGGTTTTCTTATACTCCACCCTTCAAATGGAGTTTTTCATTGCATTGCTGTGGTAAGATGCCTATTTATGAGGTACACTACATTCATCACTACTTCTTCCCAAAACGAAACTCCTTCTTTATACAGCATTGAGCTTTGCACATTCCACAATGGCTCTGTTTCTTCTCTCAGAAAATCCATTTTGTTATGGAGTGTAGCTTGTGGTGACAAAACTTGACAAATTCAGAGGAGCTATACTCTCCATCTTTACACTTCTTAGAACTTTGATCTTAAGCCCAGATTGCCTTTCCACCATGGCTTGAAGTTTTTTAAAAACTAAAAACACTTTTGACTTATGCCTTAAGAAGTAAACCCAAGTCATTCTTGAATAATCATCAATGAAAGTTAGGAAGTAGCAGTTGCCACTATCTATAGTTATCTTCATTTTTTCACAGACATCAGAGTGAACCAATTGCAGTGGAGCTTTTTCTCTCTACGCTTTGCCAGTTGGAAATGATTCTCTGTGTTGCTTCCCAAGTGCACATCCTTCACACACTTTAGAAACTTCATTTACTTTTTGGTAACCATGTGACCATCTCCTTCTAATGTAGTAACTTGAGACTTTGAAAGTTCAAATATCCAAACATCTTGAGTCTCCATTCTCATAGCACAAGCTTCAGTGTACTTGAGAGTCAGAGGAAAACTTTTGTTTTTCTTCATTGAAATCTCTATCATCAACTCGTTGACATTACTCTTCTCAAAAATCTTGCAAGTGTAATCACCAAAATGCAAGTGATATCCATGCTTTATTAACTGTCCAACACTCAACAAGTTTTGATTAAGATCAAGTACTAGTATCTTATCACTGATGCACTTCCTTCCTTTTTTAGTATCAACAACGGTGCTCCCCTTTCCCTTTGAGTCCACTAGTTGACCATTTCCTATTTTCACTTTGGTGGTTTTTGTTGTGTCAAGATCATATAGCAGATTTGCATTTACTATTATGTGGTTACTGCAGGCACTATCAAAGAGTCACATATCATCTCTAACGGTCTCATTCACTGCATGACTTATAGAAAACATGTTAGTTTCTGTTTCATCCTGAGTATAGTTTGCTAGTTGAAGTTGATCTCCCTTGGAATTGTAGCCAGCCTTGACATGGCCAAATCTATTGCAGTTATGATATTTTGGTTTTCCTTTAAAGCAACATTCACCGACATGAAGTTTATTATAGACACTACACTGTGTGTAAGTAGTACCACTGCTATGGCTAGAACTTTTATGCTCATTTGATTTTTCTTGCCACTTCTTGTCTTTTCCCTTCCAATTTTTCTTTTGGTTAAAACTAGACCTGGCAAACGGGTGGGTCATTTATTAACCCGTTCGTTACCGCCAGATAACCATTCGTTTAAACTCGCCCAATGATTAATCGGGTTATTAACGGGTGGCCCAATAACATTCCGTTATCAAAACGGACGGTTTCAGGTGAACCCATTAAACCCATTAAAGCCTGATAAGAATTCACAACCAAAATCACAAAGCTTGCAGGCTTTGATAGGTAGCCCATACTACTCGTCGTATGGACCTGGCTCATATTTATTATTTGATTTTGCTTTCTTACCCTAAAACCCCAAAGCTTCTTCATTCAACGCCACCGAGCTCACGAGCTGTTTCAATAGTGTCAAAGAAAGCAAACCCAGACGCCAGACACTGATCAGAGCTTAAGCTTTGGTTTTTTCTGGTACGAATCTCTACTACTACTTTTTCCATTCTCGTATTCTCTATGTAAAACTGAGCTCTATGAACTAGTACAAAAGAGTATTCAGTTCGTTTTGTTTTGTATTACGCTTGGAGTGAAAGTTATGATTCGAACAAAAAATTGTTTAATGTTAAGATATGGATGCAGTGTTTGTAAAGAGTTGGTGCTGTATATTGATGTGTTAAGATTTTCAAATTGTTTTTGGCTAAAAGTTCTGTTAAATAGTGTTAAGTTTTTATCAATATGAAAGACATTGGATTAAGGATTAAGAGGTATCCAATAGCAAGTGTATTAGACTATATGCATCAGATAATCGGAACAAATAAAAATAATAAGAAACCAAAGAAATTTTGCATAATATATGGTCTTTAATTTTTCAAATACTTGCTGCTGTTGTTTCTCTATTTGTTACACATTACACATTTGACATGCTTATTCTTTAATCATGTTTTTTTGTGTGATTGTAGATTAAAAATGAATGATGAGAGTGATCATTTGTTGATGGGTCAAGGATCAAACCTCGGTGAACAAGAGGGTATATCAGTCCGTAGACAAAGAAAGAAGAGGTCCGTATACTGGGAGTCATTCCGAATGTTACCGTTAGGCTCTGATAAGATACCACGGGCAAAGTGTCAAAATTGTGGACGCGAATATGTGTGTAGCGGTTCCTCGGGGACATCCACTATGAAACGTCACCATGAATCATGCAAGAAGGTATCTAACTCACCAGCCCCAAACCCTACATTTGAGTATGACGTATTTGTTGATATGTTGATAAAGGGCATAATACGGCATGACTTGTCGTTCAACTTTGTAGAGTATGAGGGCATTAGAGATACATTTCAATATATGTTGCCTAGTCTTAAGCTTCCGTGCAGGAATACTGTCAAGAATCATGTGTTAGACATATTCGAAGCTGAAAAATCAAGTATTCAGAGGATGTTAGATTCAGTTCAGGGTAGAATTTGTCTAACATCAGATTTGTGGACTTCTGCGACAACAGATGGTCACTACAAGAAAAATGCACCTAGACCACAGATGATTTCCGTCGTCTAGGTGCAATTTTCCGTCGTCTAAGTACTTAGACGACGGAATCTCCGTCGTCCAAGCTCCGTGCTCCAAGTGCTGTCGTCCAAGCACTTGGACGACGGAGATGGAGAATTCCGTCGTCTAAGTGAGACTTAGACCCCGGACATTCTCCGGGGTCTAAGTGTTCACTTGTCATCTCCGTCGTCTAAGTGAATTTTTAAATTTTTTTATCACAAAAAAAATTTATTTTTAAAAAAAAATTAAAAAAATAAAAAATTCACTTAGACGACGGAGATTGTCATCTCCCTCGTCTAAGTGAATCCATAATTTTTTTTTTTAAAAAATAATTTTATTTATTTTTTAAAAAAATAAAAAATTTAAAAATTCACTTGGACGACGGAGATGACAATTTCCGTCGTCTAAGTGAATTTTTAAATTTTTTTTAAAAAAAAATAATTTTACGGAATTTTCACTTAGACGACGGATATGGACAATCTCCGTTGTCCAAGTGAACACTTAGACGACGGAAATCGTCCATATCCGTCGCCTAAGTGGTGATTTTGTAAAAAAAAAATTAAATGAAAAATTCATGAAATGCTAATTAATAATTTAATAATTAGCATTTCATGAACTTTTTATTTAATTTTTTGTATATCAATATTCATAATATTGCAAAATTTATTGAATATTAATTATTAATAATATATAATACGTACAAAATTCATAATGAATAAATAATTTAAATTATTATGGATTTAAATACAATGAATACAAAATTCATAATATAATAAAGTAAATTAATCTAGCCTAAATAAACAAAATTAAGCTAAAACTAAACTAATTATAGGCGGCGGTGGTGGTGGCGGCGCCGGTGGTGTTGGCCGGAATGTGGAGGCCGGTGGTGGAGGTGACAATGTAGGCAGTAGCTAGTGGTGTGTGGTGGTGGTGGAGGCGACGTTGTAGGTGGTGGTGGTGTGTGGTGGTGACAGCGACGGTGGTGATGCCGGTGATGGCGGCAACGGTGGTGATGTCGGTGGTGGCGGCGACGGTGGTGGTGGTGATGATGATAGTGGATGGTGATGGTGATGATATATGGTGGGTGGTTTGATTGGGCGGGGAGAGATGGAGAGGGAGAGAGGGAGAGGGAGAGTGGATTGAGGGAGAGGAAAAAATGAAGAGAGATTGAGAAAATGATAACTTTATAGAGTTTTAAAACACTTAAACGACGGAAAATCAGTATTTCCGTCGTCTAAGTGCTTTAAATTTTCAAACAATACCGCCAATTTTTCACTTAGACGACGGAAAATCAGTATTTCCATCGTCCAAGTGATTTAAATTTTTGCCAAAATTTTAGCGGGAAAAGAATACCGCCAATTATTTTGACTTAGACGACGGAGATGACAAATTTCCGTTGTCTAAGTGGATTTAAATTTTTGCCAAATTTTAACTGGGAAAAACACCGCCAGAAATTAAAAATTAAAAATTCACTTAGACGATGGAAATACTCATCTCCGTCGTCTAAGTAATTTTTTTAATTTTTAATTTTTAAAAATAACTTTTTTATTTTTTTAAAAAAATTAAAAATTTAAAAATTCACTTAGACGACGGAGATGAGTATTTCCGTCGTCTAAGTGAATTTTTAAAATTATTTTTAAAATTTTTAATTTTTTTTTTAAAATTATTTTTAAAATTAAAAATTAAAAAAATTACTTAGACGACGGAAATACACATCTCCGTCGTCTAGGTGAAAATTCCGTAAAATTATTTTTTAAAAATAATTTATAATGAATTTTTGGACCTGTAATTTGAATGGAATTGTCGTAAAATATCGATTAAAGAATCGTATATATAAAAAGTGAGATTTAAGACGATGAATTAATTTACGTATTCAAACTTGTTAAGTATCTACTAATATAGGCTCATTGCACATCGATATTAACGAAATTGAATTTGGAAAAAACGACCGTTGGATATACTCACCATAACACCATATATAAGTAGAATAATTTCCACTAAATACTGAGTTCGTTCAGGGTTTCATCGGCACAGTTAACCGCAAATCCAAAATTTTTACAAACCGGAAACCTGGATACACGAAAATCCGTAAGTCCTATTTTAAAACCGTCGACGCTCACACTCCAAGCATTGTTTACTCTATGGTCTCGACGAAAAGAATATGCATTGGGACATGGTCTAGATGGTCGTTGTCTTAGGTGAAATTACGAAATTTTCACTTAGACGACGAAAATGCACATTACCGTCGTCTAAGTGAAAACATGGTTTAGGGGAAAGGGCCTTAGGGTTTAGGGTTAAAGTACTTAGACGACTGAAATGTCTTTTTCCGTCGTCTAAGTGAAAACTTAGACCACGGAAACTTTCTCCGCGGTCTAAGTGAAATTTTTAAATTTTTGAAATTTCACTTAGACGACGGAGATGTTTTTTTCCGTCGTCTAAGTGACACTTAGACCGAGGAAATTTTCTCCGCGGTCTAAGTTTCACTTAGACGACGGAACCTTTAAGGTTTCTTCGTCTAAGTGCATTTTTCTTGTAGTGGGTTATCTTAGTTTGACTGCTCATTTTATGGACCACGAATTTAATTTGCAGAAGAGGGTCTTGAATTTTTGCCATATGCCTCCTCCCCATAATGGGATAGCTTTAGCTGAAAAAGTTGGTTCTCTTATTAGTGAGTGGGGAATCGAAAAGAAATTGTTTTCAATTACATGAGACAATGCTTCAGCCAATGACTCTTTTGTGTTTAAATTGATGACTCAGTTGAAATTTAGGGGTTTGTTGTTGATGAATGGAAATTTTTTCCACATGCGTTGTTGTGCACACATCTTGAACTTGATAGTTCAAGATGGCTTGAAATCGATTGATCCGTCGGTTTTGAAAGTCCGTGATTGCATCAAATACATAAAGGTATCGATGGCAAGGAAGTATAGATTTTTTGATTGTGTTGAAAAAATGGGGTTGGGAAGTAGTAGAAGAGGCTTAAGGCAAGATGTGCCTACGAGATGGAACTCGACTTATCTGATGCTTGATAGTGCTCTATTCTACCGACGTGCTTTATGACACATGGAACTAGTGGATAAGGACTTTCTTTGTTGTCCATAGGATGACGAGTGAGAGACGATTAAGAAAGTCTCTAAATTCCTAAGATACTGTTATGATGTGACATCCTTGTTCTCAGAAACCAAGTATCCCACAGCAAGTTTATTCTTTCTGAAAGTCTTTGTCATCCAGCATAATATTCGATTAGCCATGAATGATACTGATCATTTTATGAGGACTATGGGGATAGAGATGCATGCCATGTTTGAAAAGTACTAGTCAGAATACAGTTTAATTTTAGGGATTGCAACTATATTGGATCCGCGATATAAGTTGCAATTTGTCGAGTGGGCTTACGAGAAGATTTATGGTGTTGATTCTATACAGTTGCAACTTATGAAGGATACATTATCTTCTTTGTTCAATACTTATGCAACACAGTGGGGGCCTGCTACTAACTAATCTGATTTTGCAATGGGTCAAAGTTCTCAGATTGAAGGTGATGACTTGTTTAAGGTAATTTCTCACACTTTTTTTTCTCACTCGCTCTATTCTAGTTGTGTGGTCCTAGTTGTGATGTTTTTTCTTTCCTTTCCAATTATGCAGGATTTTGATAGCCATTATAGTACTGGTTCAATCACAACTGTTCAAAGCGAGTTGAATCAGTATCTAGATGAAATCAGGCTACCGAGGAATGAGGAGCTAAATATCAGTGCATGGTGGAAAGTTAATCAGTTCTAATATCCAGTCTTATTTCACTTGGCATGCGATGTGTTAGCCATTCCTATATCTACTATTGCATCCAAGTCGACCTTTAGTGTTGGTGGCAGAGTATTGGACCAATATCGGAGCTCATTATTACCTGAAACAGTCCAAGCTTTGTTATGCACATTGGATTGGTTATTTGGTGGTAGCCAAGGTAATGTTTGATTCATCTATTAGGTTGTTGCATTTTTATATGGATATAATTCATTTGCTTTTTCTTGTTGGTAAATGTTGGTTCTTCTTTGAATTTAGGCAAGAACCATGTCATGGACGAAGAGCTCACAGAAGATGTATTTGATTTGTCATTGATGCCAGAAACACAATGGGGTTTGATACTAGTATGGGGACGGTTTGATTGGTACTATGCTACTCTTAAAAAATTGCATTTTCATTTCTCCAATGTTACATAAGTTAATAGAAAATTGATATGAGCTTTAAAAATTTGATGCTTCAGGTTGAGTACTAGCTAGGTGTTAGATATTGCTTGCAGAGGTGTTAGAGAGAAACTAGAGAAAGAGGAGGAAGGTAGAAAGAAGAGACCAAGAATAAGAGTAATGAGACCTTTTTACTTTGAAATATGACAGACTTTGTATTTGAATTCTTTCTATTTTGTTCATCTAGAGTTGTTAGTTAAAATTGAAGATACTATGTCGTGATCTATGGTGATTTGGAAACTACAGCCCGTTAATTCTAAGGTGGGTGAGAAACATATTTCCAAAATTAGGTGTATTAGCGTTGCATTTCTTATTTCTTAATAGTTAACTGAAAGCAATGGCCAGATTGGGACAGTGTGCTTTGAATTATTTTGTGCGATCTATAGTCTCGTTTGAATTATATTTGTAGCAACGTGTCTAAGCTAAGCAAAGTAGCTAACACATTATTTCATTTAGATTTTGGTGAGACTGATGTTGAACATGTACTACCTGAAGATGTTCGTTGCTTCATCACTCTATGTATAACAACAACATTATTTATTTAAAATAGTATAGGGCAATTACTTTCAGGTACAATTAATATATAATTAACTAGATAATCTGCATTCATTGTTGTGGTTTAGTGTTTCGGTAGTTGAGATAATCAAAAGGATTTTTCTTAAAAAAAATAAAAATAAAATAAAATTTTTTTTGAGGTAATAAAAGGGAATTTTTAATAAAATAAAAAAAAACTTAACGGGTCTTATCGGGCCCCAATGGGTAACCCGCTATCTTATCGGGCTAACCCGATATAACTCATTAAGCTTAACGGGCTATATCGGGTTGAACCCGTTAACAGCCCACCCACTAATAACCCACCCGAATCCGCCCGTTTGCCAGGCATACTTAAAACTACCATGGATAGAACTAGCTTTGGTGTTCCTAGATTTTGAATTTAGGCTAAGTGTTTGGAAAACACTTTCAGTATTACTATCTGCCTGATTTTCTAACCTCTATTCATAGACCTTGATGGATCCCATAACTTCTTGTATTCCTTACTTATCTACATCCTTAGTCTCCTATAAGATTGAAACTATATTGTTGTACTTTGCAATAAGACTAATCAATATTTTCTGCACTACCCTCTCCTCAGGAATAGTTTCAGCATAAGATCGCGTTTGATTAACAACATCAAAAAGCCTAATGAAGTAATCTTTAAGTAACTTAGACTCTAACATCCTAGTATACTTAAAATCGCTTCTCAAAGACTACAACTTTATGCTCTAACATTTTTGTTACCTCTAAAATCATCAACCAACATATCTCAAGCTCCTTTGATAGAATTCATTTGATATTCTGGGAAAAATCTCATATGTAAAAGCTCCTTGCAGTAGACCAAGAGCTTTTAAATCAAACTTTTATCCATTGAATATTGGAGTTCTGATTTTGGAAGGTCTAGATGAACTAGCCATTGCGGCTATAGTTTAGATCTTGTTTGTTTTGAAAAAAAAAAATTACTTTGACAAACTGTGACAACCCGAACCGGAAATTGTATGTTAATCGGCTTGATTTGCGAGTTTCGTGGTTTTGCCATAATTGGTCGATTTAGCGGTTTTGTTTGCGACTAAATTATTGGGCGAGAATTTGATATGGGTTCCTTTGCGAAAGTTGTAGAGGATTTAATTTCGAGCTCATACAAATTTTTGAAGAATTTTTCGAATAAGCGAGCAGTGTTTTATCGAGTTTTGAAGTTGGTTAGTGAAATAGTCGAAAATGTTAATTCAATCGTGATCGTCCGATCTTGATCAGATTGAACCGTAGTCGTTGATTTGGAGCTGTACATGTACGGTATAAATACGTGATATTTCGGGAAGTTTTTATTTTGGGAAACCTGGGCCGAGTTGACTCACCTTGTTCACCATTTCTGGCTGTGATTTTGTGGCAGTCGATGTGCCTTATTTCGACCATGGTTGGTCATGGTGTCTTCATGAAACTTGTTGGGCTCGTGCTCCTCTTCGATTTGATAGGTGGATCATTCATTTGGGTTGCCGGATGAAAAAGATACGACGATTTGAAATTGGTGGTTTTCCGACAAAAATCACCAGCGACGGTGGCGGCTGAGTTGGTGGTCGACCCTATATGGGTTTTGTAGCCCTTGAAGAGAGGAAGATTTTAGAAGTGGTCTTGCACCTTGTCGTGGCCGGTGGTGGCAGATCGGAGGTGGAGAATTCCGGCGAGAATTTTTGACTTCAAGGTGAGTTTTGGGTGTTTTCCGGTCAAAATTGGGCTTAATATTAAATTACAAAGTTGTTGGAAATGACGAGATCTTAAAATCCATGTATTGGTTGCAGTTTTCTGGGCCGATGAGTTTTCCGGCGGCCGATGGTAGCGGCGGCGGTTCCATGTGCCTCCGTGCGCGACGGAGTTTCGGCCGAGGTGGTTTTCGACAAGTTTTATGTCGTTTTGCTCGGATTCGCGCACTGATCGCAGTGGTGAGATTTATAGTTTGAATTGAGTATTGAAATTTGTAGCGAGGTTTTATAATGTGTTTATTGTGATTTCGGTTATTTCGTCGAGATATGAGTTTATGTTTTCTGGGAATGCTTAGTTCTCGCCACATGGTTCAGTATATTGAATTATGATATTAGTCGGATATTTTTTGTGATCTTGGTCATGTTTGTGGCGAGGGATTTTTCGTCCGACTACAGGAATAACGCGTTTAGTGTTGTGCTTGTCTGTGAGTGGACATTTCTTTTCACTGTTGGTTGCGAGTCTTTTATATACGTGTTACGAGCATGAGCGTACAGTTATGATTACGAACTATATGAGCATGTGTTTTATGATTATGCATTTACGAATATGCTTTTATAATTATGCATTACAAGTATGCTTTTACATTACGCTTTATGCATTTGCATGGAAACCTTTATGATTTGGTTTACACAGAGTACAATCTCAGTAGTAATTGTATCGATACACTTAGCATCTCGGCTGATCCCCGAGGATGTTTACCGGGGGGGGGGGGGCTTTTTGGCTGGAATCACATGAGCATCAGGGATCCCGTGATTCAGACTGTACTAGCGCGGATGTGTCCATGAGTGACACCACGGGATTTCCAATGCATGCTCTGTACGCATGAGGAGTTAGAGTCTCCCTCGTGTACCATATGATTTTTATGTATTTAGACTTGCATATGTTTTATAAACATATATATTATTCGGCGAAAGACATTTATTTTCGTCCACTCACTCTAACAGTTTATATGTCTTTCCATGGGCTCTTTGTTTTCAATGCCCAGTTTGCAGTTTGGATTCAGGTGTCGCACGTCGAGGTTGGAGGCTTAGTATTCGAGCCACTTTTCCTTTCTCAGTAGGTTTCTAGTTTGGCATACTGTTGTGTATATATGATATAGAGGTCACTCTGAATACTATTATGTTTATATTTTCACATGATTTTTCCGGATTTCTGTAAAGCTACAGTTTTGTGTATTGCTTTACGTTATGTTATATTTTTGAGAAATCCGGATGGGATTGGTGCCCACGGTTTGACTTTTGTGGCATAGGATGAAGTGTATTTTCCGCTGCAGGTTAATGGTAACTATGCGATATAGAGTAACTCTGCCAAAAAATTTATGATTTTTGAAAGTTCATGTTTTCAGAAGGGGCATGATGCTGGTTTAGGAAACAAAATCGGGGTCGGGTCCTTTCATAAATAGACACTCAGTTGATATTGATCAACAGAGCTCTGATACCATGTTAGATTTTGTTTTTTGTTCTGAAAATAAGGGTGGTGCAGTAGCCCTTAAGCCTTGATTAATGAGAGTGTTGAATACATAGGGGGGGGGGACATAATACCTTAACCCATATTACAATGCGCACATATAGAATATCACGAATAATAACAAGACACCCTACAATAACTATGTAGCGAAACACATACCAATTAACAGAGAACAACTCATCAACGGCTACTCTATCTATTTTTAAGTAATGACGAAAAATTGGAAAGAATAAACAACTTTCTGAGCAACTTAGAAAACAACATCTTTGATGAAAGCAATGCATCGGTACTCGATTTGGACTAGCTTCCACGATCTGTTGTCGACCAATGTCGATACTTTCTCTCATCCGACCACCAGGTGGAAGTAACCATTTAATCACGACATGCCACCAACCTAGGGTCGACAGAGCATAAAGAGTGTGCACACATACATATCACCTCGATCGTCCGACATATCCTGCAGCTACGCACAGACTTATATGCAATAAAAAAAAAATAAGCATAAACTAAAAACTAAATAAAACAACAGAAATTAGGCCTATGTTCACATTCTAGGAACAACTACAATCGGGCCTAGCAACCCCACTGGAAGTCTAGCCCCAAAACCAATGTCAATGACGCCTCACCACCATGTTTCTCCCACCTAGAACCCACCGGTAAACAAACTTGACAACTCTACTAAAGAGATAGATATACCCAAATCTGAACGCCCCTAAACTCCACGGTTGGTTGCCGACCCTACCTAGTCGGTCCCGATCAGGGCACCAGCAAAACATTGCGATGATATCGACCCTATCCTCCACCATCGTGCACGACCAAAGATAGAGAAAGAGCAAATCCCATGCAACTAATCTGGAACTCAAACATCATCATTGCCCTAAACCGGATTGAAAACCCCTGAACAAAACACCATGTCAGGACAAATATGCCCGTTCGGCCGCACACACGCCGCTGCGATGCGACCAAAGGTCGGCTCCAACGGGATGGCGAGTTGCCTAACGAATGAACACCGTAAAACTAACTCCTAAAGTTTTTTAGTCACGCGTGAGGAACGTTCTTTGATATGCTGAAGTATGATGCTAGTTAACAATAACACAAACAACAAATTGGCTTAACACAACTTGTGGTGTTTTTTATTTACTATTGCAGTAGCAACAAAGAGCAAGAGCAGAAACAAAGAGGCAATGTTAGCTCAGCTTCACAAATCTTATCTCTACCTCTCTACATGCATAAACTTAATCTTATATAGTTTAGGTTACAACAAAGTCAACATGGACTTTAACAAAAGCTGACAAGGGAAAATATCTAAACTTAAAATAAAGCATAAGATAGAAACACAGTCACTGTAGTAACCCATTGCAGTAGGTAAAACATTCATTTCAACAAAAATATTAAGAAATGTGGAGCAAGGAGCCTAAGCCCTCAAAGCTGCAAGTCGAGGCCAATTTTTTCCCACTTAGCCTTTGGCCCACACTGTGATCCCAGCGGGACAACGAGCTTAAAACCATGCTGCGTCACTAGCGACGACCCAAGCTCAACCAAATTCTTTTACTGCCACTTGAGTAGCTAGGGAACCTAGGGGTGGGTACGGGACGGGTCAAGTTAAATTTTGGCCGTGCCTATTCCTATCCCAAACAGGATGGGACGAGACAAGATGAAGTATTTTAAAAGTCCGTTCCGATCACCTCAAAATCCAAATGGGACAGGAAGGGACTGGACGAGTCTAATTTGGGCCCAATTTAAAATGAATATTAATAGATTTAACAACAAAAGTCTGAATGAGACGAGACGAACCAAATTTCGGGCTCAATATAGATAAACATAGCTTAATAAGATTTAGAAGTCTACAACTACACAAAGTAATACCATTTTACTTAATGTTTAATTAAAAAAAGTAAAACTACAAGCAATTTTATTTCCTGTTTAATTGATACATTTAATTCATATTAGAAAAAAGGCACACCCGATGAGTGGTATTTCTTTTTTCTCCTTTTTGTTTTGAGAGTATTTTATCTCTCTCAAAAAATTAATTTGAAAGATTATATTTTATTTATATATATTTTCCATGTGTAGAGAAAATTATAAGAAGTTTATTTAGTTGGTTGGTCTATCCTTAATATTTAGGTTCTCGCTGATGTTTAGGAGAGAGATGTTTACGCCAATTGATCTTCTCTCTATTCTTTTGTTTTTTTCTTCTTTTTTTTAAAACTTTTTTATCCATGTTTTATGAAATCTTTTGTTAGGAGTTAGTTTGATATAAGGACAGAAAAAAGAATTATGTATGTTTGACCATAACTACTCAAGTAACTGTAAAATGCTCAACTCTTTTAGTATATAGAGATTACAAGTAGTGTAATACTTTGATCATTCTAGGGTAATTTTATTTTTTTGTTGAATAATGCTAATTATTTGATAATTTAATATGTCAACTCTCCATAAAATAAATGATAAAATAGACATAATATATTATGCTGGATGAGACGAGTCTATCGGAATTTTAAAATTAAGACCCGATCCCGTTCCTAAAAAAAGGGACGGAATAGTAAAAAAAAATTTGTCCCATCCCAAGCAGAATCGAGACGAAATCTGATCTTATTTGAAATTTACAGAATTCGTGCTCACTCTTAAAAGAGTGTCATGCATGCCCGAAACCTTACACTCTCACGCATCATCAGTCTCTAACCGGTGGCGATCTTGATCGAGGCTACCGAATCCCTGGAAAAATTTCATGAGGGAACGAGGATGACCTACCCTCCACCAATTACAGTGAGCCTTCGAGACTCTTCATGCTCTTACTGGCTCACAACAATCTCAAACCATGCGTTTGTGGGGTAAGATTAATCAATTCCCGATTCGTGTGTTTGTGGATTCTGGTACACTGGCAAACTTGCTTAACGTAGAGGTTGGTTGAATGCCTCAGACTGTGACTACACTGAGTTTCTTGATACCTTCAACGACGTCCGGCGAACTAGTACGTACCTGTGGAGTTGTACATGGGGGCACAGTCAGTATTCAAGGTTACTCTTTTTACAGATTCTTTCCATGTGTTGCAAGTTATTGGCTGTGAATTAATCCTCGGGGATGAATGGTTAGAGTACTTGGGACCCATTGGGTCGTATTTTAAGAAAAAGATAATGATGATCAAGGTAGACGACAAGTCACACATGTTGCAAGGGTTACAAAATTCTCCACCAACATCCACCGAGCTCCACCTCCTATATAGCCTTTTCAAACCTGAACCTAACACCAAACCCAAAGCAATGCCACAAATTCCCCTAGCAATGCAACCAGTGCTACATCAATTCCAGGAACTCTTTTTGGAACCTACCGCATTGCCACCCTCGAGAGCATGTGACCATCGAATACATCTCCTCCCAAATGACACTTCGGTCAATCAAGTACCTTATCGTCATCCCCCAAACCAAAAAAATGAAATTGATGCTCAATTAAGTGATATGCTTTGTCAAGGTGTGATACAACCGAGTCAAAGTCTTTTTTCTTCCTCTACCATTTTGGTGAAGAAGGATGAAACTTGGAGACATGTTATTGACTATCTTCCTCTCAATGCCATGACCATGAAAGACCGCTTCCTATACTGGTGGCCGATGAACTCCTTGCTGAGTTGCACAAATTAAAGTATTTTACCAAATCGATTTATGATCTAGCTATCACCAAATCGGATGCTTCCCGACGATATGCAAAAAACAGCCTTCTGAACTCACGATGACTACTAAGAATTTTTGGTAATGCTCTTTGTACTTTCAAATGCACCATCTACTTTTGAAAATCTCATGAACACTATATTTCGCTCATATTTGAGGAAATTTATTTTTGTGTTTTTTTGATGATATTTTGATATGCAGTGCTACTATGGAGGAACATGTGCAATATTTAGAAACTATTTTCAGCCTTCTACAACAACATGATCTCAAGCTTAATGTCACGCCCCACCAACACTTCAAGGGTTGCCTTGAGCATTCACGAGGAAAGCATGGTTTAAGGATAGGATTGGAGCACCCTGAAAGCATTTGAAGGCAGCTAGAGGCACCTGAAGTGGGCTACCAGAGGCATCTGGGGGCTGTCAGAAGCAGCTAGGGGGCTGCCAGCAGCCCCCTGGGCAAGCCTGGGAGGTTCCGGAAAGGTCCGAAACAGCATGAACGGTTCTGGAGGGGTCCAGAACATCACAGAGGCATTTGGAAGGGTCCAGAACTGTATTGAGGCACTCGGAACGCTACAGAAGGTGCCGGAAGGCCGTGGAAGGCCATAAAAGGTCGCGGAAGTCTCCAGAAGACTTGGGAAGTATTAAGGCAAATCTTGAACTCTCTAGAACCTTAGAGAGGCTTATGGGTCAAGATCACTCCGGAGATCTCTAGAACCGTCATGGGACATCATAAAGTTGTATAGATAGGTCTAGAACTCTCTAAACTTGTACATGTCCAAGATTAGTCTAGAACACTTAGGCTTGGAGGTGGAGACTATAAATAGGGAACCACTCCTCCCATTTGAGGTAGGAACTCAATTAAGGAGCTTAGCTTAGAAGCAAGCTATCAAACACTCTTGTAAAGCTTTCTTTAGCAATACAAGTTCTTCTTTCAAAGCTCTTCTCCCTTTGATCTTTCAGTTGTTCTAGCCAAGCATTCGCGAGAGTTAGGTTGACTTAGGATAATGGAAGTGTTAAGGCTGCACGAGTGCTAGCTGAAAAAGAAGCTCGTGACAGTTGGTATCAGAGCTGAAGTTCCTTCGGAGCCTCATTCAGCGATGGTGAAGCAAACAGCGAGCAAAGGTGCATCGCTTGACATCACCAAAGGTATGTCGGGGTTCAGCCTTTCCGATGTGGTGATGCAAAAGGGAGTTCGCGAAGAACTTGCCAACCCAAAAAAGTCTACAAAGGACATGCTTTCTTCTCTCGACTCACGCCTAGCTCAGGTAGAGGAGGCCGTGAGTGGCATGGGGGCTCAGATGGAGGACCTAAGCCAACAAGTGGAAGGCTTAGCAGCAAAAGATATCGCCATCCACACTGTAATCAAGGGGATGCTAGTTCAATTGGAGGAGACCTTACAAGGCGAGATGGGGAAGATTCGCGAGGAGTTCATGGGGGAACTTGCAAAGATGCGTTAAGTCCACGAGAAGGAGTCGAATAGCACGCTTGCACGCATGGAGGAGTGGGGACTTGACCCTATGCAAGCGCGCATTGGCATCGACATGGACAAGCACCAGTGGTATAGGGGAGGCTAGGCATGTGGAGGTGCCAAAGCCAAACAGTTTCGGGGGTTCGCGCAACGCTCGTGAAGTGGACAACTTCTTATGGGGGCTAGATCAATACTTTGGAGCCGTAGGCATCAACGACGAGGATGCCAAGATTCGGGCAGCGGCTCTCTACCTCACTGACACAGCCATGTTATGGTGGAGGCGAAGGCGAGGAGACATTGAAAAAGGTACGTGCACCATCTCTAGCTTTGATGAATTTAAGAAGGAGCTTAAGAGGGAATTCTTGGGGTTGATTGGTGAGTATATCAAGGATTTCATGAATCTAGTGCTTGAGATCCCCGATGTGACCGACAAGGATACTCTCTTCAATTTCATGGATGGTCTCCAATCATGGGCCAAGACCGAATTAAGGCGATGTGGGGTGCAAGACCTTGCTACCGCCATAGCTATGGCCGAAATCCTAATCGACTACACTAGTCGATAGGAGTTCGCCAGCCAGCCAAGGGAAAAATAGAGTATTCACGCCAATGGTGGGGAAGACAAAGGCCTACGAGAGGGGAATTGAGGCCCACGCAGGAACGAGTTCCGGCAAAACAGCCACTCGGGACTGAGATTGGACAATGGCAAGCAAAAGGACACGAGGAGCATGGGAAAGCTCAACGATAACCGGTGTTTCCTTTGAGACGGTCTACATTAGGCTAGAGACTGCCCATGGAAGAACGCGCTGAGCGCAATCCTAGGGACCCATCAAAGTGAGATGGAGGCCAAGGGTGGCCACAAAGATGCACGTATGGGGGCTATACAGCTGCTGAATGCGATCAAATCCACTCTTACGGATGAAGGTAAAGGCTTATACTTTGTCAACATCACTATAAAGGGAAAGCCAACAGTGGCGATGCTCGACACAGGTGCATCCCACAACTTCATCTCCATTGAGGAAGCCCAAAGGTTAGGACTTAAGGGCAACGATGGAGATGACTCCATCAAGGCGGTCAATTCACCAGCTCAACCAACTCTAGGAAGAGTTCGAGGAGTCAAGACAAGCATGGGGCTTGGCATGGGAAATTAGACTTCTCGATAGTGCCAATGGATTACTACAAAGTTATCTTGGGATTGGAGTTCCATGATTGGGTCAAAGCGATCCCAATACCATTCGACAATAGCATGTTTATCATGGACGACGACAAGACTTGTGTAGTGCCAACCAGAGTCACCAAGCTAGGCACGAAGGTGTTGTCGGCATTACAACTCGTGAAGGAGCCAGCAAGGGAAGCTACACATCGGGTGATAACAAAGGAAGTGGACAAAGTGCTCGTGGATAGAGTCACTTATCGCAGGGGAAGGCGAAGCCACAAGGAGTACCTTAACAAGTGGAGATGTCTACCCGATACGAAAGCTAGCTGGGAGTCCGAGGACGTATTATGGCGATTCAAGGACGAGATCCGATGCTACAATGGGGAAGCCGCGATGAGGGCATCGTGAGATCGGGTGGCGGAGAATGTCATGCCCCGCCAATATTCCAAGCCTTGAGCATTCACGAGGGAAGCATGGCTCAAGGATAGGATTGGAGCATCCTGGAAGCATTCGAGGGTAGCTAGAGGCACTCGGAGGGGGATACCAGAGGCATCCGGAGGCTGCCAAAAGCAGCTAGGGGGCTGCCAGAAGCACCCGGAGGCAGACGGGTGGCAACCAGGGGGCTGCTAGAAGCACCAGGGGGGCTGCCAGCAGCACCTACGCAGGCTTGGGAGGTTCCAAAAAGGTTTGGAACAGCAGGGACGGTTTTGGAAGGGTCCGGAACATCACAGAGGCATCTGGAATGGTCCGAAACTGCATGGAGGCACCCGGAACACTACGGAAGGTACCGAAAGGCCATGGAAGGCCGTGGAAGGCCATAGAAGGTCATGAAAGGTCGCAGAAGTCTCCGGAAGGCTTGGGAAGCATCAAGGCAAGTCTTGAACTCACTAGAATCTTAGAGAGGTTCGTGGGTCAAGATCACTCTAGAGATCTCTACAACCGTCATGGGACATCATAGAGTTGTATAGATAGGTCTAGAACTCTCTAAACTTGTACATGTCCTAGATTAGTCTAGAACACTTAGGCTTGAAGGTGGAGGCTATAAATAGGGAACCACCCCTCCCATTTGAGCTAGGAACTCAATCAAAGAGCTTAGCTTAGAAGCAAGCTATCAAACAATCTTGTAAAGCTTTCTTTAGAAATACAAGTTCTTCTTTCAAAGCTCTTTTCCCTTTGATCATTCAGTTGTTCTAGCCAAGCATTCGCGAGAGTTAGGCTGACTTAGCATAAGAGAAGTGCTATGGCCGCACGAGTACTAGCTGAAAAAGAATCTCGTGACATTAAGCTCTTAAAATGTTCCTTTGGGAAAGTAACATTTGGCTTTTTGGGCCATATCATTTTTGAAAATGGGGTATAATTTGATCTAGAAAAGGTGAAATGTGTGGCAGATTGACCCAAGCCTAAAACCTGGAAGGGTCTTAGAGGATTTTTAGGGCTTACGGGGTATTTCCAGAAATTCGTAAGGGATTTTCGAAAAATTTCAAAACTCTTGACCGATATGTTGCGCAAGGATGGCTTCAATTGAAACCAAGAGGCAATAGCGGCGTTTGAAGCACTTAAGACCACCCTGACTACAACATTGGTATTGGCTATCTCGGACTTCTCACAACCATTGTGGTTGAGATAGATGCTTCGAGAGAGGGTATGGAAGCAATACTATAACAAGAGGCATCCTGTCGCACTCTTCAGCAAGTCCCTTTATGGTCGTAACCTCGCCCTCTCCATCTATGAAAAAGAGATGATGGCGATCATGATGGTAGTTCAAACATGGAGGTCCAATATATTGCATCAACCATTCAACATTGTAATAGACCACCAAACTTTGAGATTCTTCAAGGAGCTGCGCCTAATATCTCCAACGCAACATCGATGGCTGATAAAACTGTAAGGCTTTAACTTTGAGATTGAGCATAGGCCAAGCTGTATGATTGCTGCTCCTGATGCACTCTCAAAGAAGCATGAGCTATGTCATCTCACTATGGAAAATATTGCTAGTCTTAATGATTTACAAAAGGCTTGTAAAGAAGATAATGAAAGAATTACTATTGTACAACAGGTTGAGGCTGGCTCTACAATTTGAAAGGGGTTCACCGTACAACATGGAAAAAAAATTCTACAAAGGGCGGCACTTGTTTTTTCCTTCTTCATCTCAGTGGTGTTTACAATTGCTCTAGGAATTTCATGTCGCACCGACTGTTGGACATTTAGGTTTCTTGCCTACCTATAAACGTATTTCTCATAGTTTTATGTGGCCTGGAATTAGGAAAGATGTATAAAATTTGTTGCTCATTGTGATGAATGTCAACGAAAAAATTATGAGACAATTAGGTTTCCAGGACTGCTCCAACCTCACTCTATACCGGATGGCTCGTGGAAGGTAGTTTTCATGGACTTTAAAGAGGGTATGTCTGTTGGAAAAATAGGTATTTTAATACTATTTTAAATAACCATTTTGAGACAATTAAATTAAGATATTTACTTGTTCATTTGATTAAATTGGTGAATGAGAAATTATCACCCAAAACAAGCTAAAAGTTTTTGATTTGCTAATTAAATTGTTTATGACAGCTAATAAACCTTAGCAATGTCATGCAATTGAATGACGAACTAAATGGTTTATAACGGTTTTGTAACCGCTCATAAACCTTAGTTATAATATTCAATTGAAGCCAACTAAATGGATTGTTTGTAACCGATCGTAAACATTATTGACGGCAAATCAAATACCTTGTAACTTCCAATGGATGATGAGTTTAATGACCAGAAATGGTTTTGTTATTAACTCGATAATAAGTGGCTTATTCCCCAATAAAGCCTATATAAAGTGATCTTCTTTTTCGATTTCATTTGATCGATCCCATTAGAAAGTAGAAAATATACTCTCTTGATCAACTCTCTCTCTTTCTCTCTTCCGGTGATAGAGGAAGGTACTATCTAGTTCCTCGAGGAGTTCTTGTGTAGTGCAAACTCAAGAAGCTCAAAGTCATTATATTCTGGGAGACAAACACCAAGGATGCCTTGTGCATCGGTGGAGGTGGTGTAATTGTCTTAAGAAGAGTGTGTGATACACATGTCTCGACTTCATCATCATTATCATCACCCCCTCCAATTTTATTCGGTATTAGGTTATTGTGAAATTATATATATCAATTACAGTTTTATTGTAATTATATTAATTCTATTTCAGATTATATATTCAACCACAACCATTTTTCCTACATTGCCTCCCTCCGAAGGCAAGAATACCATCATGGTAGTGATTGACTAGTTCACTAAGTATGGCTACTTTGTAGCTATCTCACATCCTTATACGAAAACCTCTATTACTGAAGTGTTCACTTGTGAGATATTTCAGCTTCATGGTATGCCGGAACTACTCATCTCGGATAGAGATCCAATTTTTACAAGCAAAATTTGGGGATTTTGTTCAAATTACAGAGCACCAAGTTGTGTAGGAATTAAGATTATCACCCTTAATCGGATCGCCAAACTGAAGTATGCAATTATACCTTGGAGAATTCCTTGAGATGCTATGTGGATGACAAATCGGAATCCTGGGTCATCCATTCACATTCGGCGGAACATTTGTACAACACAAGCTTTCACTCGGCTATCAAAATGAGTTCCAAGCTCTTTATGGACATCCACCACCTTCAATCTTACATCATCTCCCTGGCTCTACAATGGTGGTAGCAAGCTGAGTGAAAGCTACACACTGCTCAAACTCAACCTACACACTGCCCAAAGTCGTATGAAGAAGCAAGTCGATCGACATAGAACGAAGCGAAGCTTTGGATTTGGCAGTTGGGTGTACCCAAACTTTGACCGTACTGGCAACAGACTATAACTTCTTCAAGTTTCCATTAGCTCTCACCAAGATTCAATGGACCTTACCAATCACACACAAGATTGGGAAATATTGCTTACATATTGAACTTGCCTCAGGATAGTCGTATTCACTCGATGTTTCATTTATCCTTGCTCAAGAAACAAGTTGGTGACACAATTCCAGTGACAACAATGCTTTCACCAGTCAACTGCTATGTACCCCAGATAGAGATTTGAGAAAAGGTGATCCTCTTTCACCTTACATTTTCATACTCTGTATGGAACCTCTGCTTAGACATCTTAATTTTGCAGCACAAAATTTTAAAAATCAAACTGATTTACTATCTTCCCCTAAGATAATCAAGATTAGCTCGTTAATGTTTGTTGATGATTTTTCTAGGGTCACAACTTTAATAGCTAATAAATTGAATTCTATTGTCTCTAAGTTTTCTGCTCCCTTAGCTCAGAAGATTAACAAATATAAATCTTCTTTTTTATTTTTTTAATTAATGTTCGACCTAATTTCAAATTAGATCTCTTCTAAACTTTCAATTCATGATCAGACTACGATAGTAAATATTTGGGTATCCAAAATATTATTTTTGGGAATGATCCTTTGAATAGTAGAGATTTGATCTTAAAAACTCTAAAAAATTAGCAGGCTGGAAAGTTAAATCACTCTCAAGAGGTGGTCGGCTTACCTTACTGAAATCTACTTTGTCTAGTATTCTTCTTGCATTTTTTAAATGCCCTTGGAGAATTTACAAATCTCTAGATCAAGAAAGCATGAATTTTTCTGGGGTAAGGAGTCTAAATCTTGTCCAATTTCTTGGAACTAAATTTGCAAGCCCAACTATAAATAAGGAAGGTTTAGGTATAAGGTCTATTGAAAATTTTAACAAGGTTGGCAAACATGGTTGGCTGCTTTAATAAAGCTTGGCTAGAAAGTACTTACAGAGCTGTATAACATCTAGGTACAACTAGTAAAAGTCAAATATATGAACAAACATGACTCTTTTTTCTCAATAAAGGAAATACCCACTCCCTCGATGGCTTGGAAGGGTATACTAGATAGTACTCTATTGCAACAAGGCTTAACTTAGCTAGTTGGTAATGGTTAGTTTGTCTATTTTTGGCTTTCTAAATCGACAAATCTAGTGTCTTTAATCAATTTAGTTATAACTTCTGAAAAAGTAGCTGACTATTAAAGGTTGTTTTTTCCTTTCATGTAGTTCAAAAACTATCTAATATCCATTTGCCCTTCTTTGAGAGACCAGATGAATTTGTATAGGGGTATACTTCCTCTGGAAATTTTTCAATAAAGTCTGCATCTGATCTTCAATACAAAGATTTTCCTACTCATACTAGGAGTAGTCAGCGTTGCCTTGATGTTCAGATCCATGCCCAATTCAAACCTCCTGCATTTCGCCTTAATAGAAACAACCGTATCAGGTGCATATTGAGACAATTGGGTGAACTTTTCTCAATACTCAAGCACTGACATCTCCCCTAGCCTCAAGTTTGTAAACTCTTAATACTGATGTTGTTGAAATATCGACGCATAAACAAATCTCTGAAAATATGCCATGGAGTGTCAACTAAAACTTTCTTAATACTATCCCATCAAAAGTGAGCATCGCCCTCTGGTAACCCAGCAACTACCTCAATTCTTTGCTCTGGGGTAAAGTGCAGATGATCACACACTCGCTCCACTTGCATTATCCAAGTTTCACATGTTTCAGGATCTGTGGAACTAGCAAATGAGGTTGCTCATACTTTCTTCGCCTTAGTTACAGGATCAAAAGTATCATCAGGAATATAACGCGCGAACCAATCTGGCACTTGTACGTTTGTTCGCATCGCAACCCTCAGCTCTAATAGTTCAAGCTCCATATCTAGGAGGCATTCCTATGGATGAAAACATATTAATCCACAAAATACCAAGGATATAGTCATGAGACCTCAGACATTTAAAAACACACAATACCATGAGTATTGATGGGGATCTGCTAGCCAGTTGGGCCATCACTCCGAAAGTGATGTGCATTTTAAATGTCTTAGTAACACAACTAAGTAAGTATACAGAACCTATAACCTAGTTCTCTGATACCAACTAAAATGACCCGACCCTGTTTTAGTTGCTAAATTGAGATTATGCTATAACAACATAACTTAACAAAAAGGAATGTACCAAAATTTTGACATAGTTTCACTTAAAATTATATGAACCCAAAACCTGCACTGGAAACCACACTTCCAAATAAATTCTCAAAAATAAACCGTGGGACGCCGATTGCTATCCGAATTTCTCAAAATACTTGAATTATACAACACAACATCTTATTTAATTAACAAAAGGATACTAACACTCGTTCAAAACTCAAACACTGAAAGAGTACTTAAAGAGGTACTTGATCATCACTTACTACATATAGCGAAAGCAAAACATAACTTGGTAATCAGAGCGACTTCTAATTTACATATTATACAACAAGTAAGCTAAACTGGAAACCTACTAATTATGGCAGATGACTCGATCTCTAAGCCTCCGCCGTGAATCAACGATCTCTAGATAGATACTGCAAACTGGGCAACAGAAAGGCCTAGGGAAAGGCATAGAAAACATGAAAAACTGTTAGAGTGAGTGGAAGAAAAGTAATAACTATTTATAATAGAAAGATGTGAAAGTAACTCAGATGTCTTTTCCACCAGTGTATAATAAAAATACTATGCGAGTCTGTAAAGAAAAAATCAATATCATCTGGAGTGTTTGTCGTAGCCCAAAGACAATAAAAGACGTACCAACAGAGGCATAACTAGAGTACCTCGACCTCTAGCCACTATAAGTTGTCCAGGAAGTTTTTCATGGCCCAAGGACAACCCATGATCATATGGGGCATTTGTCGTGACCTAACCCAGAGCTACTCGAGGATCAATCGAAAAATCGACGCATCAATGTGACATAACCTTACTATAATATAACCTTCAACATGACAGAAAACTGAAAATACATATATATAGCCTTCATATATAGATGAACTGAGAACTTAAATAACAAAATCATAACAAAATCATAAAGACTCATATTACGACTGTGAAAAGAAAAAGTGTCCACTCACAGTATATGACTAGTCTTGCTGTACGGCAGAAGTCCCTTTTCCGAAGTCCTGATCGTCATTTTTTGACCAATAAGAAACTGCTCAATATCAATAAAACAATGCACAAATGGTCTAAGAAACCCTGCTCGTAAAACTAAGCTTCTACCTTGTCGGAGCTCAGCCATCGATGATGGTGCGTTATTGTCACGCACCACCACTAGTGTCCGTCTCCGGCGGTGACAAACGACATATTTCCAGAAATCTCTAAGTGAGTCCAATAACTTCCTCAACTAGGCCAACCCCAAATTCGGCGAAATTGAGGCTCAAACTGCCGTGATAGGCTATGGTTCCCTAACCGACGACCGCCACCAACGGCGGTGCCCCATACCTTAATCAAAAGCTCCTTCCGAACCCAACATAATCTCCAACTACCATAACCCTCAAATCAGCAGCGTTAAGCCTCTATGAGCTTCGAAAGTCGACACAACAAAAATTGCCGGCCAAGCCTCTCGACTTCGAAGCTCCGTCGTGGAGCCTCGACAAAGCTTGTGGCCTACACCAATCAACTCAGGGGAAGGACATCTCCACAACCCTCTAACCCCCATTGCCGAAAACTTGTCGGAGCATTGTCAACCAAGGCGACAGTGCTCTAACGAGATTTCTCTCGTTGATTCTCTAACCTCGCCACCTACGCACACCGAAACCCACCATATCTATGTAGAGGAGGAACAGAGGATTCAAACCTGACCGGAGTTGAAGTCGGAGGTGGTCAGACGAGGAGAAATGACCAGGTCAGGCGCGACACGGGTCTCTCCTGGGCTAAATGGGTCGAGCACCGAAAATAAAATGGGCTAGGGTTTCTGTTTAATTTCTCTATTTATACATCAACCTCCTTTCAAAATCGAACGGTCCAGATTTGATGTCAGCCAAAATCGATGGCTGAGAACAAACCACCACAAAATAATTTTTTTTAATTTTACTCACACACAAACTCTTAAATTCGTAAAAACTAACTCGGATATCCGAAAAATATATTGTAACGTCTCACGAGCTTGAAACAAAATCCTCTACAACTCTCGAGAAAAAAGTTAAATCTAAATCACGATGGATGTAATAGTCGTTAATAAAGCCTTCAATTAGATAAATCCGTGATCACGCAAATTAAAAGATGTTAAACATGATGTTTTGGATCGGGTATTTACACATATTCTTTGATCATCATTTGTGCGATATGGAACTTGTATCTAGCTACGTACTGGTGTTCAAGATGGCCAACTTGAACCCATTGATTTGATCAATGGCGACTTTCTCAAAGATTTCAGAAGAAAAATAACTTCCTGGTAAAGAATATTTTTGTTACAAAGAATATATACTCGTTCCACAATAGGAAAAGGTTAGGAGTAAAACTATGCTACAAACTAGGAGTAAACTAAGGTAATTACATTCAAGTCTACTTTCTATTCTTAAGATTCCCCCTCAAGTTGGAGTGTATGTTAATTACACCCAACTTGGATAAAAGAAAAAGAAACTGTTTTACCATTAATGGTTTCGTAAAGAGATCCGCTGGTTGCTCATCTGTTCGAACATGATGTGTAGTAATAAGTCCTCGTTCAACCTTCTCTCTCACAACATGACAATTTATCTCGATGTGCTTGGTCCTCTCGTGGAAAACCGGATTCAATGCTATATGAATCGTCGCCTTGTTGTCACAAAACAGCTTGATCGGAGATCGTTGATGAACATGGAGGTCTCGCAGCAAGCTCGTGATCCAAGTGACTTCACAACAGGCCACCGCCATCGACCTGTACTCCGCTTCGGCGCTGCTCCTCGATACCGTCTGCTGCTTCTTCGTTCTCCACGAAACAGGTGCTCCTCCTAAGAAGACGCAAAATCCCGTGGTCGATCTGCGGGTATCCAGACACCTTGCCCATTCAGCGTCGCAGTACGCCTTGACTTGCAGCTCTCCTGACGCTTGTAACATGATTCCCTGCCCCGGTGTGCCCTTGATGTACCTCAACACGCGGTGTGCCGCTTCAAGATGGGGAGCACGGTGCTTGTCCATGTGCTGTGATAGGATGTGTACCGCATAAGTAAGGTCTGGCCTTGTTATGGTCAGGTATATAAGCCGACCTATTAGACATCTGTACTGTGAGGAATTAGGAAGAAGCTCCCCCGTGCTCTTGTCTAGTTGAACGCCCGACTCGAAGGGCACTCGTGCCGGCTTCGAGCCGAGAAACCCTGCGTCTTCAAGTACATCCAATGCATATTTTCTCTGTGACAATACAATACCCTTCGTAGATCTAGAAACTTTAATGCCTAAGAAAAACTTGAGTAATCCCCCAAATCTTTAAGTTTGAAATGGCTTGCAAGAAATTCTTTCGTTGAATTAATCTCATGAATATTGTTTCCAGCAACTATCACGTCATCCACATAAACGAGCAAAGCGGTAAAAGTACCTTTGTGACTTCGTACAAATAAGGAATAGTCTGACCATGATTGAACGAAGCCACCTTGCTTCAAAGCCGCTGAAAGCTTCAAGAACCATTGCCGAGAAGCTTGTTTGAGGCCGTACAATGATTTGTGTAGATGACACACTCGAGTCTCCCTCTTACGGCTGAACCCCGGTGGTAACTGCATATAGACATCCTCATAGAGATCGATCACCGTTGAGGAAGGCGTTGTTGACGTCCAACTGATGTAAGTGCCAACCGTGGATGAAAGCAAGGCTGAGTAGTAGGCGGACGGTGGTGAGCTTCGCCACCGGAGCAAAAGTTTCTTGGTAATCGAGCCCCGCAACCTGACTATACCCCTTGGCCACAAGCCGAGCTTTGAGTCGCTCAACGGTGCCATCAGCCTTCCGCTTGACTTTGTAAACCCAGCGGCAGCCTATGGCTTTCTTTCCGGCCGGAAGGTGAACCAATGACCACGTTCCATTGTCTTGCAACGCTTTAATCTCAGCACTCATGGCATCGATTCAGAGCTGATTGGCTTGTGCTTGAGTGAAAGAGTGAGGTTCCTTCACCACAGAGATATTGTTGATAAAAGCAAAATATCAAACCCAATTACCGCAGATAATGCGTGAGGAGCACCGGACGAGACCAGAACATTCGAGGAAGAAGACAGGGACGAGCGAGAGGGCAGTTGAGTCTCAACGTGGAACTGATCAAGCTTCGTTGGTGGTCGAGTGGCCCTAGTGGACCGGCGCAGCTGAGGCAGCGGTGATGATGGGGGCGGCAGAGGCTCTGGTGGCGGTGGAATAAGGTGTGGTACGTTTTTTGTGGTGGTAGGGTTTGGATGAGTTTGCATGGGAATATTGGTGGATGCAGGCCCAGAAGAATCATTAGAAAAATCAGAAATGGGATGATGATCCGATGATGGGGGAGATTGAGTGAATGAAGGAGTCATGATAGGAGTATTATGGGAGATAGAAGAATCAACATCATTATTGGGATCAGGAGGATTTGATGCGTCCAAGAGAGGAGGAATTTGATTAGGATCGGACTCTAAAGGAAACACGAGTTTGACCGATGAAAAAGGAAGGTGAGGTGGATTGGACTCATGATTATGAGTTGACTTTTCAAAAGGAAGGGAATTATGATGAATTTTTGGCAATTTTTTTAGTAAAAGTGGAATTTTCCCAATCAAAAAATTCTTTCTCATTAAAAACAACATCCCTTGACACAAATATTGAATGAGATTCCAAATCCATGACCTTGTAACCTTTCTTTCCATGTGGGTAACCCAAAAATATGCAAACCTTAGACCTAGGTTCAAATTTGCTCAGTTTTAAATTGTGAGTGGAAACATAACACTTACAACCAAAAATGCGCAAATGATCGTATTTCGGAGGTTTGTGAAAAAGTTTTTCATAGGGCTTCTTGCCGTGCAGTAAAGATGTAGGTGTCCGATTGATCAGGTAGACGACCGTGAGAATGGCATCTCCCCAATACTCGGGTGGTAAATTGGACTGAAATAAAAGTGCTCGAGCAACGTTTTGTAAATGACGATGTTTTCTTTCCGCAATACCATTTTGTTGGGGTGTGTTAACACAACTAGTCTGATGGAAAATGCCTTTTTGTGCATAAAATTCCTTGCAATTAAATTCAGGATCATTATCACTTCTTATTGTTTTGACCTTTGTTTCAAATTGATTCTCGACAAAAATAATGAAATTCTGAAGTAATGATCGAGCCTCTGATTTTGCATGCATAAGAAAAATCCAAGAAGCACGAGAATAATCATCAACAATTGTTAAGAAAAATTTTGCACCAGAAATTGTTGGGACACGATAACCTCCCCAAATGTCAACATGAATCAAATCAAAAATAGACTGACTAGAAGACTGACTCAATGGAAAATGTGTACGAGTTTGTTTGGCTAGAGGACAAATAGGACATTGTTCAGCAACACAAGGTTTAGCAATTGAAAAAGGAAACAGAGATGATACTTTAGCAGACGGGTGCCCAAGTCTCTCGTGCCATGGTAACTCCGGTGATGTCCGAACTGAATTGCAAGCTCCCGACTGTGGCACGTTGAGACAGTATAGGCCTTCTTTCTCAACTCTCGTCCCAATCATCTTCCCCGTTTGTAGGTCCTGAATAAAACAAATAGTCCAAATGAAAACCGTAGCATACAAAGTGTCCAAAGCAAGCTTCATCACAGATATCAAATTCAGAAAGAATTATGGCACACAGAGAACATTATGCAGAACAAGTTCATCTGTAAACCACACGGTACCAATGTGCGTAACAGGTAGTGTAACTCCGTTTGGCAGACGCACTTCTTTGTGCTCTACCTTGTGGGCTGTAGTAAGGAGGCTGCGGTCGTGGACTATGTGGTCCGTAGTTTCACTGTCGATAATCCAAAGAACATCTACCGCTTTACTAACCAAAGCAGTGACATTACCTGACATATATGTAGTCAATGCGCGGACCCTTGCCGACAAAGTTGGCTGAAGGTGAGCTCATCATATCAAGAAGGTGATTGTCATCCGATGCATCACGGCTTGCCTCCCTGATCTTTGAAATGAAGCCCAGCATGTTGTTACATTCCTTGGTTGAAAGCCCGAAGCCAGAAAAGTCCGGTTGCAGCTCTGATACCATCAAAGATTTCAGAAGAAAAATAACTTCTTGATAAAGAATATTTTTGTTACAAAGAATATATACTCGTTCCACAATAGGAAAAGGTTAGGAGTAAAACTAAGCTACAAACTAGAAGTAAACTAAGGTAATTACATTCAAGTCTACTTTATATTCTTAAGACTTTCGATCATTTTTAAGCTATTTGCATCTATATATACCTCGAACAACCTTTTTCCTTATCATAACAACACGAGCACTCAGCTCTCGATCATCATCCGTCTCCCATCAACTACAGCTAGTTAATTCGACCTTCAGTTAATTAGTTATGGATCAATTAATTAAGTTCATTTGAGTATCATAGTTGTAATCCTTTCTGCCATTTTAAAGTCGATAGTAATGTGTTCTGGAAAAGGGTAATGCGTGCCCAAATGATCATGCTTTTTTTCTTTCTTTCTATGGAGGCTGTACGTGATGCTTCAGGGACAATGGGTGAGTGGATTTAGCTAAGCTCATTTATACTTTATATCGCATTCATCATATATATTGCTGGTCTTATTGAATTTAGGTGGGGCTTTTGATTATGGAAATCTCTACGGCCATTGTTATGGTATAAACACAGCTGCACTAAGAAGTGAGTAGAGTCAAATGGAACACAAGTGTTTGAGGAATTTTCTAATATATTGGTCAATTTTGAATAGGGTATATATACAAGTATACATACAGTTCTTGAAGGAAACTTGATCAATTACAAAATCCCACTTAATTATAGAAAATACACATCTTAAATATACAAGGAGTGTGACTCACTCCAACACTCCTCCTCAAGTTGGAACATACATGTAACATCCCATCCCGAGTTTTTCTTTTAAAAGATTAAATTAAGGTTAATTGAGAAAGGTAGTTAGTTTTTACTGTCGATAATTATCAATGGCATTCCTATCAGAATTTATTGGTTAAGATTTGCTCGTAATTACGTACCGATTGTAATTAAGAGGTTATTAAATTGATTTGGACATAGTTGATTAAGAGGTATATTTAATCGGATATTAATTAAACGATTTTATGATAGTAATAAACGGTTGAATTGAACGTCGATTTGACATCGAGTCGCGTAACACGTTCGAGGAATATGTTAGGACTTCAAAATGATTAAAGATTTAGAAAATGGAAATAGAATGAAGTTTGTCTTTCGTTCGGCAAGCACAATATTCAAGAATATGATGTTCTTGATGGTAATGCTCATTGGTAAACAAGCTTAGTTATTCGATATGGCTTTTGATTATTAGTTATTAAATAATAATCGTTGTTTCAAGACCACGTATTAGCAACCAGTGAAAGACATATAGAGATGCCGATAGACAGTCTTTGGCTTGATGAAAATCACGATATAGTAATGTGAGTGAATCTTTCTTTTCACTGTCACTGAAAGGACCCGACCCCGATTTAGTTACCTAAACCGGAATTAGACCCTTACGAACTTACTAATCAAAGTGTCTACTCACATTACACAAGAATCGAACTAGATATCCAAAACTCAAAAGCCATAAACGAAGGAACTATTTTTTTCATACCAACTGAAATCTATAAATAGGAACTATAAACTATTTGCAACATTAGAGCAGGTAGATATTCTAAACTACCAATGCTGATGAAAATACTAACTCGTAAAATCTACCTCGGATCCTAAGATAGATACCAGTATACCTCGATCTGCGTGCACGCTTGACTTCAGAAGAAACTCTGCAAACTGGGCAATTTAAAACAAAGAGCCCACAAAAACATAGATTTAAAATGATAGAGTGAGTGGACGAAAATATACTAAACTGAAACAATACTATGCTCCCACTGATAGATATAAAAAAAATGCTAAGTGAGTCAAAAAGATTAAAAAGATATAAGAGATACATCGAGGTGGACACCTGACCCTTCCTGAGTATCATGCTCATGTGGAAGTGGTGACTAGGGTGCTCTAACCTCTGGCCACCTAAAGTAATCCAGTGACTCCTAACACAAAGATGACGTGAATGCCAGGGGTAATGCTGATACTTCCCTGGAGTCACTTGGGGATCAGCCGAGTAACCAATGCATCGATATAATATTGAATGTATATATCTAGCCTCCAAAAGTGAAACTGAAACTATAACTGAAAACTGAGCTGAGTATAAATAACGAAATGACTCGCTATAACAACTGTGAAAAATGAAAGTGTCTACTCACAGTACTATGTCGTGATTTCCAACAAGCCAAATCATGTCTGCCAGTATTTCTATATGTCTGCCGCTGACTTCTAATACATTGTTATGAAACAACGATTATTAATTAATAACTAATCGTCGAATGTCATATCGAATAACTTACCTCGTTCACCCAACAAGCTCGTTGAGAACATCACATTCTTGAATATTGCACTTATCGAAATTCTCACAAACTTAATTTCAATTTAAATTTGTGAACCCTTAATTGTCTTTGAAATTCGGAATACGTTCCCTAACATTGCGCGACACAAGGTTGAATCGACATTCAACTCGACCGATCAATAAAATTATAAAATCGTTTAATTATCACTGATTAATTCTAAGTTCACACAAAACTACGTCCAATGAATTTAATAACCTCACCAAAACACTCGCAGTGTCGAAATGAATCTAATGATATAAAATACGATACATTTCAAAAACTAATTTTTCCGGTCACGCGCCGCCAAAAACGACGCCGCGTGCTGCCCACGTGCCACCACCGATTACCACCGCTGGGGGCGGAGGATAATACGCGACAGAAAGCTCTCTACAAGCCCAATGTTTTCTCCTAAAGAACCTATGCCCAATTCTGACGTTTTTGGCCGGAATCGAGCCTCGAAACCCACGGCCTGAAATACCTCCCCCATCGAGCGACCATGAAGCTCGAGACGGGTCACGTTTGACTCACCATGATGAGGAGAGAAAAAAACCCCAAGCCTCGCCAGTCGAAACCACCGGGAACGCTGTCCACGACGGCACGTGATTCAAACTCGACAAAGATCAATCGATCTCCTTAAAACTACCTGTAAACATGCAATTATACAACCTAACCAAGGAGTAAAATATTGTATATCGAGAAAATATCGATGTTTAAAAATATAGATATTTCGATGAAAATATCGACAAAATATTGATCAATTGAAATTTTTGACAAAAACGACGGAAATGAAAATAAATACATGGAAATTTGTATTGAAACTTTCTGATGTTGTTATATGATATATTATCTACCTTATATCAAACGTAAGAAAATATTGATAAAAAGAGATATCAATTTGTTACAATGTTACAATTTAATAATTTAATAATTCTAAATTTTAATCAATATAATGTGCACAAAGTAAGTTTATTATAATGACTTGATTATTAAAAAAAATTAACATGGTAGTTTTCTAACGTACATACATAGCCTGTGTAGGAGCTTATTAAAACATTAAAAAAAACTAAATAATTTAACATAAATATATCAAGATTAAATTTAAAAAAAATTATATTTACAAAAATAGAAGAAATATGTAATCTAAATTGTAATTACATACCTTATCATGTATTATAATTCAAATTTCAAGTGCATAAGAATTTTGTTTTGTGAGAAAAAAGTTGTGATCAATGAATGGTGTAATGAATTGAGTGAAAATGCATATATTTATAGGGTAATTTCTTAAATGGTAGGTTAGAATTAAAATTTAGGTAAATGAATATTAGATATGGATTAGAAATTTACCAAACTCTTTTACTAATTGGGTATATATAAAAACTTTTACCTCTGTAACAACTAATCTTCTAGCATGATTGGTAAGGAAGTTTAGTTGCCAAAAAGGGAACAAGCTTCGAAACCTTGACAAGTCGTTTGTGATAGGCTTTTACCAAGTTTTTTTTATTTACCAAATATATACATTCTATTAGAATATATATATATATATATCTAATAATGGACAACAACTCACTCCAGCTCAGTTGGCTGAGGCTGGTTGCTATCAATTAGTAAGCTGGTGGTTCGATCCCTATTTATGTGAGAAAGTTTGTTGTGATTTTTTGAGGGGTTAACGGATTGGGCTGGGCCTTCTGCAAAGTGGGCTGGCCATCTTGAAATTGGTTGCTGGGCCTTAGGGATATTTGGGTTGGTAAACGAAGTATCCGTGGTAAATATTAGAAATATCGTCGATATATCGATAATATCACGATATTTCGACGAGAAATTGGAGGAATGAAGAATTTATATCACCAGTTGAGAAAAACGAAATTTTCGGCGATAATGTTGATTTTTAATTCCTTGATAATGTCAATTTTTAATCGAACAAATTCCAAATTCGTCGAAAAGTCCATCGGCCCAAAACCTAGGTTTTGGCCAAACTTCAATTCCAAATTCCGGCCAACTCCGTCCAAATCGATGTCGGGGACTTTAGGGGAAAGCATGGGTGTCCCAAGCTGATCATTTCCATACCACGTTTGTTGGGTGGCCGAACGGCGACGATTTGTGTTGTCAGAGCTTCGGTCAACGTTTCTGTCCTGAAAATGGAAAGTTCTCCCTTTTCGAAAATCAAAAAATTGGTATTTATAGTCGCAATTAGCCGATTTTATAAATTGTATAAAACTTTTCCTGACATTAATTTCTTCATCGTTACTCTGATTTCAACATTTGATGTGGCTACGAACTCGTCTTAACGAACTCTGCAACTTTCCTTAATAAAATTTATCGAAAAAAATTTAACCAAATGTATTTGGTTGGAAGGCCATCGATGTAGATAAATACTAATAGTAGAACTAATTACTTTCCTCCATTAGTGTTGTCAAAATAAGATTATCTCGTTAATAAACTCAACGAATGAAGATTAACTTACTAATATGAGTATGGGTCGTTACAGTCACATTGCGAGTTCGTAGATTATATGATTATGCTTTATGTTTTAATTTTGGAGGTTTTTAGTTTTGTGATGGTTATAATTAGTTGTATCGATGTCTTTGCTATTCAGCGGATTACCGAATAGTCTAGTCGGACCGAGTTACGACAAATGCTCTTCCCAGCCCTGAATCATCTCAGGTTATGAAAAAAATCCCTAGACGATCCCATCACCTCTTTTATTCATATAGCATCATCTCAGGTTACGACAAATCCTCTGGACGACCACCTCCACTTTCCTTTAGTTCTATATTATTCTGGTCTCGCATCATTTTATTAGAAACTATGGAAAAACATACAATTATATTTTTTTTAACAGTTTTACGTTGATTATGATTTTTGTCCACTTACTCTAATGTTTCGGTTTATGTTTTTATGCCTTTCCCTGGGCCATTTGTTTTAAATTGCCCAGATCATAGGTTAGCCGGCTGAAGTCATGGCCGTCGATAGTACAAGGCATGACAATCCACAACTTTTTTTTCTCAATGTAGGTTCTCAGTTGAAGTTCTAGATTGCTCGTGTGAGGGCAGCTAGTACCGAATAGACTGTGCTAGAGACCCTAATATGGGTCGCATAAGACTTACGTTAGTTTACTATGGTAATCTCTGGCGGGTCTTATCAATACAAGTCTTGAATGTCCAATTTGTCAAATGAGTAACTAAAGGTCCTTGACGAAACATCTTTTTTAAGGATGTTAGCTCATTGTTCATCCGATTGAATAACTTGTCTATCAATCTCTACATGCTTCGTCCAATCATGCTGAACAGAGTTATGTGCAATATAAACTGTAGCAATATTGTCACAATAAAGAGGCATTGATTATTTCTGCTTGAAACCCAGATCCCTTAACATATATCTTAGCCACAATAACTCACAAACTCCTCTAGTCATACCTATATATATATATTTAACTTTTGAACTAGAACAAGCCACCACATTCTACTTCTTGCTCCACCAAGTAACGAGATTACCACCAACAAATATGAAGTAGCCAGAAATATAATGCATGGCAGTGATGTTCCCTACCCAATCTGCATTAGTGTAACCACTGGTCCCCAAATCTCCATGCTTATGAAACACAAGGCCTTTACCAGGAGTAGACTTCAAGTATCTCAAGATTCTAATCATAACATTCATACGATTTTCACTAAGATTATGCATATACTGGCTCACCACACTAACAATATAAGCAAGATCAGGTCTAGTGTGTGACAAGTAAATTATTCTTCCAACTAACCAATGATACCGGAACTTATCTATAGGAACTTGATCAGGATACTCTGCAATTTAATGGTTTTATTCTATAGGTGTATCAATTGGTTTACAACCAAGAATACTAGTCTCTGTTAACAAATCTAGAATATATTACCATTGACTCAACATGACACAGTTCTTGTTTCGGGCTACCTCAATTTCCAAGAAATATTTCAAGTTCCCAAAGTCCTTCACCTCAAATTCAGAATATAACTGAACTTGCAACTTCTTGATTTCATCAGTGTCGTCACCTGTCCCAACCATCTCATCCATATAAATGATCAAAGCAGTCAGATGACCATGTTGATGCTTCAAGAACAAAGTGTGATTTGAATTTCTCTACCCATACCCAATCTTCTTCTTGAAAGTTGTGAACCTTTCGAACCAAGCTCTTGGAGAATGTTTCAACCCATACAAAGATTTCTTTAATCTGCACACCACATTCTCACCTGTAGAAGTATTCAAATATCCATGAAGAAATGCATTCTTCACATCAAACTATTGTAAGGGCCAATCCAGATTAGTTGCCAAAGACATAAGGACTCGAATAGTGTTGATCTTTGCCACTGGTGTAACCGTCTCATCATAATCCACTCTATATTTCTGAGTGTATCCTTTTGTAACCAACCTTACTTTATATCTATCAACTGAGTCATCTGTATTATGCTTCATAGTATAAATCCATCTACACCCAACGGTCTTCTTTCCAAGTGGTAATGGTACTAAGTCCCAAGTAGCATTCTTGTTGAGAGCATCCATCCCAACCTCCATTGCCTTAGCTCACTTCTCCTCCTTGATTGCATCCTGCAACTTTACTAGGAAGAGACACAGAAAATAATTGATTCACAAAGGCTATATAGAGCTTAGATAGTCTATGGGTTGATACATAATTACTACAAGATACTTGCTGACAAGAGAGGCTCATATTTCTTTGAAGCTTGAGCACAGGTTGACCTATTAGATAAGACTCTACTAGACTCAGGTATACTACAATTTCATAAAGGAACACTACTACATACCTTAGGTGATGACAAACCAGAAGGATTCGTTGATGGAGAGGGAGAGACTAAACTTGCATATACATCTTCAACAACTGGGGGCTGATTACTGACTAATTCTCCTCCTTTCGACGTATCAGACACTTATTCGACATGTTGAATACTTTTAGAACTTGAAACAGACCCGTCAGCTTGGGTATCGATGGGTCAAATAACATCTTTAACGAGTCGAGACACTACTTCGGGATGATCTAGGGTGCCTCATTTTACGAGTCAATGCAAGACTCTTTCTCGATGCGTTGAAGTTAACTCTCGGGTTGGTTCTGAACATGGTTTTCGACGAGTCGAGGCTCCTCCTGGACGTGTCGAAGCTCACCTTTGGGTTGATTCTTGGCACAAATTTTGACGGGTTAAGGCCCATTCTCGATGAGACAAAAGGCACATCTGGCTGGGGTACTGCCAACTGTAATACTAACTTTAGGTTCTCCAAATTGTTCCTCATAAAACACGTTCTTCTCCTCCTCACGAATAGTTGCTATAGGAGAGAAATCCATGGTGACATAGAATCTCTGAGATAGAGGATGGTAGCACTTGTGTCCTTTTTGGTGAGTGTCATAGCCATCAACAAACACACAGTTAAGAGCCCGAGCCTCCAACTTAGACCTCTGATTCTTATGAAGATGAAAATATGGCACACAACTAAAAACACGAGCATGATAACTGTTGATAGATGTGATGGAAACATGTTTAGACAATACATCAAATAAAACCCGATTCTGAAGAGTTGTAGATGGTAGGCAATTGATGAGGTGAGAGGCACACAACACAACTTCTCCCCATAGATATTTGGGCATGTTGACACTGAGTCAGATTGCTCTTCCTATATCCAAGAAGGGATGATTCTTTCTTCCAGAGACCCCATTTTGCTATGGTGTCTGAGAACAAGTAGTCTGATGAAAAATTTCATACTACTGAAAATAGTCTTGGAAAAAATGATTGACGAACTCCTATCCACTGTCTGATCGAAATATATTCACACATGCATCATACTGAGTATGAATAAGATTATGAAAAGAAGTGAGAGCAGAAAATAGAACGTTATTCTTTTTCAGCAACAGAACCCATGGTAATCTTGTAAAGTCATCGATAAACAAAACAAATTATTTCATTCCTGTCATTGTTGAATTTTTCGAACGCCCCCATACATCAGAATGAATCAACTCAAATGATGTTGAACTAGAAGAAAAACTAGGAGAATAACTGGACATATGACTCTTAGCAAAAATACAACTTTCACAATGGAGATTCGACTCCTTTATTCCCCAAAATAAGGATCACATAGGCTTCTTCATGACCCCAAAAGATGGATGACCCAACCGACGATACAATTGCCAAAAAAATTTCATTCTATCAGAATTCAATGTCAGGGCAACATTTGGTGATGATGCTCATGTTTTCCTGCCATACATGCAATCCAAGTGGAACAGTCTCCCCCTTAGATGTCTCTTGACTATTATCGTCTAAGATGAAAGATCTTAAAAGATGGCATACATAGAAAAAAAGAGAAGGTTATAGACACTTTAGAGAATGAACATAGAATTTGTTTTGTGAATTCAACTCAGAGACAAAAAAATGGGTGATGAGATAGAGAATGAACATAAAGGACATTATGTAACACAATAGTTGGAGTAACTTGGATTGACCCTATACTGAAGACTGAGAAAGACATACCATTTGCATTAGACACTTTAGGCACAGGAGATGAAGACAGACTTGAATACAAGGACTTATCAAAGGTCATATGATCAAACACACTAGAATCAATTATCTATGTATCACTACCAGTAAAGTGAGAAATTTTTGATGCAATACCAATTTTACCACTTTTCTCCTGAGGAAAAAAATATATGTATAGCGATATTATCCTTCTACTCCATAAAAATCTGGTTCTTGAACCAACTAAACTACAACCTTGCTACTACAACTCTTGTCATAGGTGCCTCCTTGACTTGTTTTCTGAGGACAGGAGCTCATGTAGTGTCAAAACTCCTTGCAATAGAAGCACTGCACCTTACTCAGATTTGGTCCACGAGCAGGCTGGATCGAAGTTGATTTATTTTTGTTCTTGGGCTTCAAACCTTGTTAAGAGTTAGATTTTACTGTGAGGCTTGACACCTCGGTGTGGAGCTCCTTAGGCTGATTAGACTCATCTTTTCTAACATAGGCATATGCTTATTCCAGAGTTAGTGGTGTGGGTTGTTGCAGTAGCTCTCCCTTGGCAGTAAAATTTTTTGAATCAAATCCCTTTAGAAAGATGTGGACTCGCATCCTGTCTTTAGACCTGTTGTGTATAGCAATATCAAGATCACACATCATAAGGTTTGGATCCCTTGCCAGATAGCTTTCAGGTTTGCATAGTAATCTGCAATATGCTGACTATTATGGGTATTGGTGCAGGCTTGACATGTCAACTTATGTACCCTCGCTAAATCATTCCCATCATAATAAGTGGTTTCAGCAACATCCCAGATTGCCTTTGGAGAAGAATATCCAGAGAACAAAAGCATGACTGATCTTATCATAAATTTCCGGAGAAACATCGTCGTATTGGAATTTGTAGCATCCCACAGAGCTTGTTCCTTGCCCGCAGCTTCAGGTCGTGGTAGAGTGCCAACAACATATCCCTATTTGCCAACACCTGGAAGATGCATCTTCATCTATCTTCGTCATAACTGATAATTGGTACCATTAAGTTTTACTCCAAAACCTATGCTCTCGTTCTGAAGAGCCACCAATTGTTCACGGGTGATTTCAAGTTGTTCAGGAAGTGCAAGATCATTGCACACAAGTGCAGAACGTTGTTCAAATGGCAGAATCGATATAAGATCAGGATAGGATTCAATGCATTGAGCAAATTAGGTCATGATAGATTCGCAGCGAAAAAAAACAAGTCAGATCTTCAAGATTGCCAGAATCAACTTAGACTCTGATGCCAAGTCAAATAGAACATAAGTGTTTTGGGAATTTTTTGATATATTGATCAATCCCGAATTGGGTACATATACAAGCATACTTACAGTTCTAGAAGGAAACCTAATCAATTATATAATCCTACATAATTACAAAATATACACCTCCTAAATATACAATGAGTTTGACTCACTCCAACAAGTACTGCTCGATATGTTCAATAATGGCCCGAGTTGTGGAGGCTATTATGAGATTAATTGTGAACAATAAGTGGTAACGATGTGGGCAAGAAGGATAATTAAGTTAATTGTAATTATTATTGTTTTAAAAATTAAAATGAAGGGTGTAGAATGTAAAAAAAAAGGTGTCAATTTCACCCTCTAAATCTAAAGATACGAAGATCTAATTGACGGTCATGATCTAACTAAGGCTGCATGAAGATTATTAGTTTAGTCTCAAGGATGCTCATACATTTTGAGCTATACACATTGGTGGAGCCAGCCATTGGTGCCTACTTCAAGTAGAAAAAAAAAACTTCATACGAATTCATTCATTTTACCGCTTTTTGTGTCTTCATTACACACATCCTCTCTAAGTCACCGCCTATTTCTTCTTCCTCAACAAAATTACACAAGCTTTTCGAAAAATTAAGGATTCAATGTTTTTCTAAAGCATTTATCTTTGGTTTTTTTTTATCATGTTTTTGGACTTTGCTCTGCTCATTCTAACCATTTAAAGATTAAAGTTTAGAATTTTGGTGAGTTGTGTTTGTAAGATTCGATCATTTTTTCTTAGTTTACTATGATAAAATTCAACCGTCATGATAAAGTAATACAAATATTTATAGAAAAAATCGTGCGCGCTGCACAAAATATTGTCGAGTTACAATTAGCCGGAGTAACAATCTAGTCCTAGGTCCGCCATTGGCTATATAGTCAAACTGTCTAACATATTAGCGTATGTACGTTTGCTACTCTAGGCTAAACTTTAAAGGAAAAAAATTCACCTATAGTGTCTAAACTCTTTCAGTTAGGTCAAAATGGTGGCCAAATTTTAAAAATGATCAAAATGATCTCCATACTCTAAAAACTATCACATCTCCAGCTCGCCGTCCCCCCTCCCTTTCTTTTTCCTTCTCTTACTCTCTCTCAGAGAGCGGATCCAAAATAACATCGGGTCTCACACTCACTAATGTCGATTCGGAAACCCTCACCCATTTCTCTCTAAAATCTTTGACTTGGGATGCCATAGAAAATGGTCGAGCTTGCTATCAGGGAAGTCTGACAACGACATTGATGAGATGAGGAGGTGAGTGATGTCGAAAATATGACGACCGTTGCTGTAGACTTCGCGGCGAGTGGGAAGTGGAATGGCGGTGGAGAGGAAGGGTATCCCAAGTTCGACGACCTTACGGCAGTTGCGGAGCGTTGCATGAAAAATTGCAAATCTGACTTGGTTGGGGTGTTTGTCGTCGTAAATGACCTTGAGCTCGAGCTCGACGACGCTAAGGACTTGGGGGAAGGAAATGGAGGCGAGGATAGAATGCATCTTGCGCTCGAGCAACGAATTCGGTGAGCGACTGATGATACCCTATCTCCACGAGAAAATCCAAGGAGTGGTGATCCTGTAGTATGACCTTATTGTAATCTCAGTCAAATTTGTAATCAAAAGCTAATAAAATGATGACACGTGACAAATTGTAGATAAAAAAGTTACACAAAAAAATATAAGGACATAAAGGTAGTTAATCTATTTTTTTAAAAATGCCATTTCATTAAAAAAGACATAACCGTGATGGAAATAGCACGAAGTCATCACACATGGCGTTTTCAAAATCTAGGCATTATTTTGATAGTTTTTAAAGTTCGGGCATTCTTCTGACTTGACCGAAAGAGTTTAGGCATTATGAGAATTTTTTCTTATTTAAAATGACGTACTAAAAAAAACAGAGATCGAGAGGTACAAAATTTTTTGATCTGAAAATTCATATTATTGGTCATTGTGGAATCGGCAATTTTTATGTTCATAACTGATCAGATAGAACCGAAAGATGGTACGTACGTACGTAGTCTCTGTACCATAACCTATTTAAAAACGTATGACTGGCCTGGAGGATATGTATCTATCATTGGCCATGACTCTTGAGAGTCAAGAAAGCCATCGGTGGATATATCTCAGATCTTGATCGATCATGCATCCTTACTTTTAAGCAATTATGGTTGCATCTGCCACAACCTAGGCAGCTAGCTACTCCTCCACCAGTAATTTAACCACCACTATCCACAGTATTAATGACTTATTTTGTTCATCATCTCATGAAGCATACACACACAGAAAATGTTGGACTACTCAAACCGAATTCAAATCGATCTGGCCGGTCTGAACAAGATAACCTAGCTAGCCTTCTTCATGTTCTCTATCTCGATCTCACTATTCCTATGTATATGTATCAGTTTTTGTTCGGAGGCCTGAAGATTACTATTGATGCTCATGGATGGCCATCGAGCCAGGACGTGCAATCACATCTCCAAAATAAATATTAGGTCCAGTAGTGACTCCAAAATGAAGGAATGGAGTTGAAAACACCAATAAAGGGAGATGGTCGGCTTGACCATGTCTGAAGGTGGTAGCTAAACTACACAAAACTGTGTCAGTAATGGAGTAATGGGATACATCGCTAGTCATCTTGGTCATCCATCCATCCATCCCGGCCACATGGATACCAGGTATTCAGGATATATATAAATTGCAGATCGAACCAAATATCATGGAGAACCTATAGCCATTCAGCTATAGTACGTCTAATTATAAAATCCACAGACATGTGATTAGTTACTATACGTTGAATTCTGATGTAAAAGTAGTGCGGTTGATTAGCTTTAATTCAGGAACAGGTTTTCTGGGTTTATCTATCCATAAATAATTACGGGGTGGAAGTGTGGAAGCCTACTACTGTATACATAGCGAGACCATGCATGCATCTCTTGTATATATAGTTAAGAGAGAATGACAACTAAAGACTAAATAAGACCGTTAAATATAAAAAATTTAACTACAAGTTGATTTAAACAAGGATAGGGTTTTTAGCCCAAACATAATAACAGTTAAATTCAGCCTATTAAATACACAAAAAGATGATTTTATCCTTTGTATAAAAAAAAAATCCTACAGAAAATATAGCAGCAGACCTTTTTTTTCCATTCAATCATTTCCTTTCTCTCTCTTCTCTCTCTCTACCCGATCAAAATGTAGTAGCAGAGATCAACAACTCTGCCGGGATTCGATCTTCAACGTCGTTGCCTCTAGGTGCACCCCATGCTTCCGCCTCCACTTGGAATTCTGTCCACCGCCTCCGCACTCGGCCTCACGACATCCTCCGTGTTGCTACACCCTTTAGTTCCCTTGCCGGTGCGGCCCTCCTTCATCGTCGCCGCTTTTCCTCGCCGTCGTGCCTCTTCATCTCTGTGGCGTCTCTGCTCGCTTCTCCTCAGCTTGGCATTGCCGCACGCCCAACCTCCACATTCCACTCGTCGCCACACCCTCGACAATATGCGCAATGACGATCTAGATCCTCTTCTTCACGGGCTCTCAGCCTCCAACGCCACCTCCTTATGGTATCCAGCCTCCGCTAGGAGCTTCACAGCCACCATCGTGCATAAACACCATTGCATAACAGCCGTGGCTCATTACACTCGTGTTGCCATACAACGTTAAGAGCTGCTCACATCTGCTTTGCATCTTCTCGCTAACGCCACTCAATGTAGTTTTGATGCCTCTACTACTTCAAACTTGGCTGAATTGTGCTTTTTGTAAATTTTGTGTTAATATGTTTGGATTGTTGTGAGTTTTTTATTGTTTTAGGCGTTGATTTGGCGAGATCTAATTATGAGTTTTTGCAGTGGCAGTTTCGAGTCATTGAATTTTACAATAGCGCTAGCGGCATCAGTTTATTTTTTATGTGTAGCTTTTAATTTCTATTTCTACTTTGATATTTTCTAATTTTGTTTTTATTTTGACTTCAAAAAGTTTGTGGTAGCATTATTATTTTATTTTTCAGTAGCAGTATTTTCGATGTTTTTTCAGTAGCAATGTTATTTGATTATTCAGTAACATCATTATTTTATTTTTTAGTAGTAGTGTTTTTGATGTTTTTGCAGTAGCAGTGTTTCCGATTCTTTAGTAGCATTATTATTTTATTTTCCAGTAGCAGTGTTTTTGATGTTTTTTCAGTAACAATGTTTTCGATGTTTTTGTGACTGCTACTGTATTTTAGGTTCGATGACTGCTACTATATTTTTGGGACTATTACTGTATTTTCGGTTCGAATGCTGCTATTATGTTATTCAACCAAAAATTGAATACAAAAAAATTTGAGTGAAAAAAATAATCTAACTAAAAAATATTCATAAAAAGAAAAAAAAAATTAAATATTTTTGGATAAATCATACACAAAAAATAAAGAAGGGTATTAAAAAGTATTAAAAAGAAAAAAAATAATTAAGTAAAATAAATATTAAATACAACAAAAAAATAAAAAAATAAAAAAATAAATTTATACTTGTTACATGATAGCCTACAGACAACTTGTCTTTATTTATAAAATTTTGTCATGTGTCTATAAGTGTATTCCTTTACACTACCACATTTGCCATCATTACTGGCGAGATCACCGGAGACAAGGCCGGCGACCGGAAAAGTCGCCGGTAATGTTCATCATTACCGGCGACTTACTCTGTCGCCGGTAATGTCGCCGGAAAATCGCCAGTAATATTTTGAAACATTACCGGCGACTCCAACCGTCGCCGGCAATGTCAAGCCGAACATTTCCGGCGATTTTCCGGCCTGAATTTCGCCGGAAATGTGTGGGTCAACATTGCCGGCGACGGTTGGAGTCGCCGGTAATGTTTTGAAACATTACCGACGATTTTCCGGCGTAATGTCGCCAGTAATGTCTTCATTTCCGGTGACTTACTCCGTCGCCGGCAATGTCTCTTATATTAGACGCAGATTGCAGCAGCTCGATCATTCATTCATTTTGATCGAAAAAAATCCAGAGAAATCGAAAGAAGGAAAACGTACGCTCTGAAATCGATCATTCGGTATATTGTCAAAATTAAGGCGCGCGTCGAAAACTCGATCACTCGGGAAGCTATATATATAGGTACGTGTATATATACGTATATGTGTATGTATATATATATGTGTGTGTGTTGATCAAATCCAATTCGTGAGATATATATGAAATGTTGTTGATGTCACCGAAACGAGAAAACTGCTTGTAGTTAATCTTATCTTGTGTCTGAATCAACGACTGGTATTATCGTAGTGTTATCGGAGCCAGGCTTAACAGAGCCTCCTACCTAGTCAAATACGTTTTGAATTGAAAAAAGAAGAATACCATCATCGAGTACTGAATCGAATTCAGAGATTAGATCGATATATATATATATATATATATATATATATATGCATGCATGTGTTGATTTAATTAGAGTTGAATTGAGATATCGCGTCGATTATTAGTAGTGAATGTGTGTATATATATATATATAATTAATACGTAAAATTGTTAGAATTTTCAGGATGGACAAGAGTTGGATGAGCCTCGAAAGATGGGATGTCAGATATCACCAGGGAATTAGGAGTTTTGTGGATTTTGTGAAGGCTAATTGTGGAGACACTACACTTCATTATTGCCCGTGTAAAGAATGTAAGTGTTTCAGCGATCGATTTCGTTTTCCCATTGATAAAGTCCAGAGGCACCTGAGTAAATACGGGTTTTGGGATAAGTACACTTGTTGGATTTATCACGGTGAAACATCGTTAGCGGGTCTGCATGATCATGGATAATTTGGTGAGAGGGCCAGTCCACGCTATGATCATGGAGATTTTGCTGAGAAGGGCAGTTCATCATATGATCCAACAGCGATGTTAATCAATGATATGTTTCCTCATGAGAGCGGTGTATTTGCTGATGAAGCACCAAATGTCCCTCCCTTCGTTGAGGGTTTCCCCCATATCGAGCCAGTCGAGCCATTACCTGGAGCTCATGTCAACACAAGCGGTATGGACAAGTACAACAACCTGATTGCATTGCAACAGACTCCATTGTACGACGGTTGTAGTAAGACTGTTCTTGAAAGTGTGATGGGAGTGATGCAGCTCAAAATGGAGAACAAAATGTCTGTCAAAACTGTTGATTCTTGGTTGAAGTGGACTGCTTCGCTACTGCCACCCGGTCATCGTCTTCCTACCACTCATCATAAGGTGCGACATATCCTGAAAGATCTTGGGCTTTCCTACATCAAAATCCATGCATGAAGATATGATTGTATTCTCTTCTGGGGAAAAGATCTCGAAGACCTTGAAGCATGCCCGGTATGTTTTACAGAAAGGTATAAGTTGACTCCTGCAGGCAACAAGAAAGCTGTGAAGATACTTCGATATTTCCCGCTTATTGATAGGCTGGAGCGGTTGTTCATGTGTGCTTTCACGGCCGAGGCAATGAGATGGTGGGCTGAGAGGAACTTGCTTGACGATGACACCCTTATACACCCTTCCGACGGAGAGGCTTGGAAGCACATGGTCAGGGTGTTTGATCATTTTGCAGCAGAGGTCCGAAATGTTTGGCTAGGGGTCTCATCTGACGGATTCAACCCTTTTGGCAACATGAGTCTTCAATACAGTATATGGCCAGTTATTTTGGTACCGTACAACCTTCCACCATGGATGTGCATAAAGAAGGAATACAATATGCTGACTCTGTTAATTCCGGGCCCGGGTTATCCAGGAAAGTGTCTCGATGTGTATTTGAGGCCTTTGATTGAGGAGCTTCAGTACCTGAGTAAGTGTGGCCACCCCACTTACGATATGTTCAAAAAGGAGATGTTCCAGATGCATGCCATGCTTGTTGGCACCATCAGTGATTTTTCTGCCCGCGGTATGTTGTCGGACAACGTTACCAGGGGTTACAGGGCTTGTTCAGAGTGCATGACGGTTGATTGTTGCAGTCCTCATTGCAGTAAAATTGTTCAGATGCGTCACCGTTGTTGGCTTCCATATGATCACCCATTTAGGCAGGATCCAGACGCGTTTGATGGGACTGTGGAAACAGGTGTGGCACCCAGGCGATGGTTAGGGGAAGAAATTTTAGAAGTGTTGAATGAATATGATTTTGGCCAACTGAGCAATCATCCTGACATAGTCGCGTCAATTCCAGACAAGCCCGAAAGGTATAAGTTTTGGACACACAAGAGCATATTCTGGGAACTCTCATACTGGCCCAGGTTGCCTATCAGACACTACCTAGATGTCATGCACATAGAGAAGAATGTGTGTGAAAGTGTTGTGGGCACAGTTCTTAACTTGGAGGGGAAAACAAAAGACATCTCTAAGGCACACATTGATCTGAAAGCAATGGGTCTGCGGAAACATTTGTGGTTAAGAGATGGTAAGAGAAAAATGCGGCAAGCTCCTTACACCGTAAAGCCGAAGCATAAGCATGAAATTTTTCGGTGGCTGAGTAATGTCAGATATATATTCTTATGGCTACGCATGAATTTGGCCTTAATTTTTTACCGGATTATGGTTATATGCGAGAAATATAATTGTTGCCTATGGATATATATATATATATATATATATGCAGGTATCCTTATGGCTATGCAGGAAATATAAGCAGGTGTGTTAACTTCCGGGACAATAAGATGTACGGATTAAAGAGTCATGACTGCCATGTACTGCTTCAACGCCTTTTCCCTATTTTCATTCGAGGGTACCTGCCCAAAGAGGTGGTGGAGCCGTTGGTGGCCTTGTCAAGATTCTTTCAGAAGTTATGCACCAGGGAAGTTAAAAAATCAGACCTCAGGGAGATGCAAGATGACATCATTTTAATCATGTGCAAGCTTGAGAGGATATTTCCCCCAAATTTTTTCGACATCATGCCTCACCTGATGATCCATCTTCCCGAACAATTGTTGCTTACCGGTCCCATACACTACACTTGGATGTATCCCATGGAAAGGTACAAATGATTCATACATTTGGTTTGCCTATGTTTTTATATGTAAATTCTTATTTTTTAAGTAAGTTAACATGCACTTGTTAACTTGTAGACAATTGGGAGCCTACAAGGACTATGTGAAGAATAAATATGCACCTGAATGGTGTATCGCTGAAGCATATGTTGCGCACGAGTGTGTAACGTACACCAAAGTGTACTTGAGAGCGCTTGAGGACCCCCAACAACAGATGCCGATAGATGAACCCCAGTTCAACCTTTCTATCATCTCCAGTGACGTGGTAGTACAGGGAAGCTTGCCAAAGTCGTACAAGTTGGATGGAAATGAAAAAGCCATTGCCCACTGGTCGGTACTGATTAACTGTCAAGAAGTACAATATTGGAAAAACTATCATCTTCACTGCCCTGCTATTGCCGGAAATTATGATTACCACAACAGGACGTTTGCAAACCACTTTGGTCAATGGGTAAGGGTATATGTGTATATGTCTATTTTTATATATATCCTTATATAGCATGTATGTATGTACGTGGTTTTGTGGTTTCAAGATGACATAATTTCTTGTGTACGTATTACTGGACGTTTTCAGATGAACCATGTAGCAGATGATGGTTGCCCAGAGTGGTCAAACGAATTGAGGGTCCTGGCGATGAAACCGATAGCTTCAAAAGTTTACTCGATGTGTCAGGTCAATGGCGTGAAATTTATATGTGAAAATCGAGACGACCGACTGAAAACACTGAATTGTGGGGTGATGGTCCATGGTGGGCAGGATGGCGTTGACTATTACGGTGTCCTTCATTCAGTTGTTGAACTAATTTATGGGAACCGCATGAAAGTGCACTTGTTCAAGTGTAGATGGTTTGATACTAGCCCGGAGAACACAAGGACCGATCAGTACGGAACATTTTCGGTGAATACTGCTACTAGCTGGTATGAAGATGACCCTTTCGTTCTTGCCTCATCAGTAAAACAAGTGTTTTACCTTGACGATCTTCTTAACAAAGTCCCGTGGAAGGTGGTTAACCATGTTGCTCATAGAAACATATACAGTGCTGCCACACTTGGTGAGACCGCAGATGATGAGGAAGTTACTGCATACCAAGAGCCGAACGCTTTTGACATTCCGGAATCATCTACGATTCGCCTTAATAATGTGAGATCTGGGAGTGTGGTTCGAATTACTGGAGCAGAACTTCTCGATGTTAATCCATATGAAGTTGACGCTGATTCAGATGACGAGGAGCGGCACATATTGCCAGAGGTTACCTATGAAATCGAGTCAGACTCAAGTGATGAAGATGATTACGATTATCATCCTTAGTATGTTGGAAATTGTAGTCGGAAATCGTGTCGGAACGTTGTCGGAAATTGTAGTCGAAAAATGTAGTCGGAAATTGTAGTCGGAATTTGTACGCAGTCGGAAATCGTGTTGGAAATTGTGTTGGAAATCGTGGTCAGAAATTGTCAAAAGAAATTGTAGTCGGAAATCGTGTTGGAAATCGTAGTCGGAAATCGTAGTCGGAAATTGTAGTTATATATGGTCGGAAATGTTGTCGGAAATTATTTAGTCGGAAATTGGTCGGAAATAGGTCGATCGGATAATTTTCGAGAAATAATGACATTACCCACGAGTTAGCAACTCGTTGGTAATGTCATTACCAATGAGTTACCATGTAACTCGTCGGCAATGGTGGCGGTATTTCCAGACCAGCAGCTCGAGCTGCTCCCCATTTCTTCCTCTCCCTCTTCCCTCTCAAACCCTAAAACCTCTCAAAATTCAAAACCTCTCAAACCCTAAAACCCCTATCTCTTCATCTCAACCCTCTCCTCAATCCTCTCTTCCTCTCCTCCCCTCTCTCCTCCCCTCTCCTCCCCTCTCTCCTCCTCCCCTCCTCCTCTTCCTCCTCCCCTCACCTCCGTCGCCGGACAACAGTTGGGTCGAGCTCCACCATGGCAGGTAATAGCTCACTCTCTCTCCCTCTCTCTCTCCCTCTCTCTCTCTCATTCCACATTTTATTTTTATGCATTTTGATTAATAAATTTTTGATAATTGTGGTATGTATGCATGTGGAAAATATTTGTAAAATGTAATTAAGGTATGTTTGAAAATTGTGGGAAATTAATGTGGATAATTGTGGGGTGAAGGAGAAATATATGTGATGTATATATGTGAAAAATTAATTAATTTATATGGAGTGTATATATATATACGTATGTTTGAAAAATGTGAAAAATTAACTAGCTAGGGTGATTTGGATTAATATGTGATGTATATATATGTGGGTGAAAATTAGGTGAAATTAAGATGCATGATCGATGTATACAAAGTGTATATGTGATGTATATATATGTGAAAAGTTTAAAGCCGGAAATGATGTACGTCTATATGTTAATTTAGGTGATATAGTTGTTAATTTAACGTATAATAGGTGAAAAATCGGCTTCGGAATTTAACGTGTTTGGATTAAGGTGATATAGTTTTTAATTTAACGTATAAATTAAGGTGAAAAATCGGAATCGGAACACTTTGTAACCACAACGGTTTTAAACCTGAACGGTTTGAAACCGGAACTGTTTGTAACCGAAACCGTTTGTAACATAACGGTTCCAGGTACAAACGGTTCCGGTTCCAAACGGTTCCGGTTCCGATTTGTTATAGAACCGAAATGGTTTGGAACCGGAACTGTTTGTAACCGGAACAGTTATGTTACAAACGGTTCCGGTTACAAACAGTTCCGGTTCCAAACCGTTCCGGTTCCGATTTGTTATAGAACCGAAACGGTTTGGAACCGGAACCGTTTGAACCTGGAACCGTTATGTTACAAACGGTTCCGATTACAAACGGTTCCGGTTACAAACAGTTCCGGTTTCAAACGGTTCCGGTTCCGATTTGTTATAGAACCGAAACTGTTTGGAACCGGAACCGTTTGGAACCGGAACTGTTTGTAACCGGAACCGTTTGTAACATAACGGTTCCAGGTTCAAACGGTTCCGGTTCCAAACCGTTCCAGTTTCAATAGATTTGTTATAGAACCGAATCCATGACTATTACGGTGTCCAGGAGGTTTTGCGGCTAATTGGCTTTGGAGAGGTTCCCGAAATAGTGGAGGGAACATTAGTCAAGCTTCCTCCTCACCCGCAGTTAGCAACACGCCCAGTGGGCCAATGATGACTGCTCGCACGAGAGCCTTGCTAGAGGCGCGAGCTCAGGAGGAAGTTGCACGATCAAGAGCCGTGCAACCGGAAGTCGAGGCTCGAGCCTCAGTCACCAGACGCTCAATCAGCAGACGTCCCTCCGATGGCAGAGCCTCAGACGAGCGACAGTCAACGGGGGCATCAGAAACTCCCTCAATCCGAATGCCCCATATTCGCCCGGTGCCTACTCCCGTTTCACGGGAATCATCTGAGACACATGGTGGTGCTGGCGCCTCATCGTCCAGGCCTCGTCTATCTCCGCCGTCCGGTCTCTTCCTACCCGACGAGATTCCTGTGATCCCTGAATTCGATGATAGGGGGATGCCTGTTTATGTTGAAGGACGGCCGGAGTTCCTGACCGTGGAGGAAGCGTATAACTTCCTCTCGTTCGACCCCGTGCATCTTTGGAGTGTAAGGTGCACCAACCAACAAACGGACGATGCAGGTAAATTTTATTTAACATCAGATTGATTACTTAATTATTACTTAAGACTTGCGATAGGTTCAATTAATGATATCAATTTGTTGACATTGTATTATTAGGCAATTTCGTTAATGGGACTGGAAAACGGAAAGGGGCTAGAGGCACCTGCACCGGGAAGAGACTTGAGCAGGCCACCGGCGAAAGGAAAACGCCCGTAAGGGCCAATGAGGATGGCGAGGTGATCGAGGCATTCGACACCACGCGCAAATATGTCAGCATGGCCGGTGCGATCGTGCGGGACAAGGTCCCAATGCTTTGGCCAGATTGGGAATCTGTGCCTATCTACGTGAAGATGCAAGTGCATAATGCACTCAGTGTGAGTAAAATCGTATTTTCATTACGTAAATTTTACATTTATTAATTAAGTCCGAATAAATATATAATTTTACCTTTTATATATTCATATTGCAGGTGTGGTTTGACGTGGATGAAGTTCTTATTCACACGTGGGTAGAGCGTCAACTACATATGAGGTGATGTGCTTCGACTTATTTGAATTTATATCGAGTTAGATTTTTGTTTATTAAGTGTTTTAATATCTCTAACTTTTTTTCCTTGTTTTAATATAGGTATAAAGAGTGGAAGAACGAGCTTTCTTCCCATTACACTGTATACAAGGAGCTAGGCCGAGGTTCTACCCCTAGCGAATTCCGATTTAGGGAGTACGAGTGGCAGTGGCTGATAGCCCACTTCGAGCACCCCAAAGCTCAGGTATGCATCCTGAATATATCTTACAAGCCTAATGTATCAGATTGAAATAGTTAGTTACTAATTTTTTTCCATATGTTTATCAAACAAGGCGATTTCGAAGATGAACCGGGCGAATAGATTGAAAAACACCAGGGCCCATCATGCAGGTTCACTCAACTACATGGGTTGGTCGACTAAGGCGCAGCAACAACAATAAGTGAATCCCTTGGTGTATATTCATCAGAAGTTTTATCCGCAGTGCCCTGACGAAGCGGTAAGTCTTTCGCCTCTCCATGTGTTAATAAAACTATTTTTCGATATTAATTTATTTTGTATCCTTAGTACGTTATTCATTTTCGCTTTTCAATTAGACGAGAGTGGAGGAGGCGACCGCAGAAGTGACCATGAATATAGCTCGGACTAACCATCCTGACTGCTCCGAGGAAGAAGTCACCCAGTATGCCTCTCAGATCGATCCGCTTGATCGCCCTATAGCGGCTCAGATCATGGCAAAAGCGTGCGGGACTGGGAAGAATACCTACTACTGTAGGGGAATGGGCTCGGCGGGCGAAGGAGTATTGAAGAACACTTCAGAATACTCTACCGGGTCAAGAAGTTCAGCTTCTAGTCGTAACCTCGCAACGGAGCTTCAGAGGACGCAGAGGGAGTTGGAGGAGCAAAAGAGGCAGATGGCCGAGTACCAAAACATGATCCAGCAGCAGACACAGATGCAGGCTCAGATGTACACATGGATGCGGACGATGTACGAGGCTCAGACTACCGGACAACCGTTCCCCACACCTCCCCCGGTCCCTCCGTTCCCTAGCTATCCACCACCACCACCGCACCAGTCAACGCCAGAGCAAGACCAAGGTAGCCACCGGAATTCAAATGAGTACATGGATTACTTCGACCCTGACCCGCAAGTTCCTGGACCCTGACCTGTAGTTGTAGTTAATTTTCGTATCGTCGTTGCTATTTGTACTGTACGTTGGACATTTATGTGTACTGTTGAACTTGTATGACTGTACGGTTTATGTCTTTCAATGCAGGTTCTGAAATTGGGCCCAATCCAGAACCGCGTTTTTTTTTCAAAATTTTTCCAGACATTGTCGGCGACATGGACCTAAGTCGCCGGCAATGTCTCACATTTCGGCCACGGCGGCGCTGAAAAGTCGCCGGTAATGTCCTACACATCACCGGCGACTCAAGTCGCCGGTGATGTCAAGACATTACCGGCGACGTGAAACTCCATCGCCGACAATGTGAATACCGACGGGAAATTTCCGGCGACGTCATTGCCGGCGACTTGTCGCCGGTAATGACAATTCCGGCGAAAAAAAGGACAAAGCCGGCGACGGCAAGTCGCCGGTAATGTCTCCATTTCTGGTAATGTTAGGGTAGTTTACTCTATAGTTAGTTATCCTGAAGTGCCATCCATCCTTGCATCTCTTTGTAGATCGAGTAAACTTGCATCTCTTTGTAGATCATAAACACAAGCTCGCTGCTCTTTTGTCGCTAAGTATGCAACTTGAATGGAGTGTTCTGAATGATTTGTAACCAAGCTCTCATACATATAGTGATAGACTTGCACTTGACGTATGACACGGTTCAAATCCTACATTAATTAGTGTTACGTATAATAAGAGAATTCATACCCTATTACAACTAGATTGTATTTAATCTATTTGATGTACTTTATTGTAACTAGTACTAATTTATTGTAGATGATATGTATTCTTGGTTCCTATTCTAACAAATTATACATGCATGCATCTCTTTCATGTGATATAAAACGACCATGATGCCAACGAAGATTTAACCCGGGCGGCCCCATGACTTCGAAATATAAGCTTTACCCAAATTACCCTAGTAGCTTTTAATGTGGTAGATATCAATCTTACTAGCTTCAAAAACCCTCGAATATTTCACACTTTTTTATTTACTGGGATTTACCAAAGATTAATGTAACCCAGTACAAATATTAGTGTCTTATTCTGATAGAGTAGGCAAATGAACATGGACGAATATAAGAAATGAAATATCTATAATATCTTCGATATTTTTGCAATATTTCTGTTTTGTGAACTTCCCGATATTAATTATACATATTAATATATTTTGTCCGATATTTTTCAAAATATTTGATATTTTTCGATATACCACCGAAATCTTCGATATTTTTGAATTTTAAGCGAGATTTTGACTTTACATACATATTCATCGTACTAAATTCAAAACACAAAACCCACCACACTAATAACCCAAAATCTCAATAAAATAATTTATATTAATAATCAACAAAACACAAGTTACAAATTTCAAAACACATTTGGATCATATAAAAAACTCACAAATTTTCAGTACAAATTTTCATATATTTATCTTAATTTTCGTCGAGTTTTTACTGAATCGATATTTCTGTCGATATTTTTGTTGAAATATACATAATTTAGACAGTTGATATATTTTCGATATCCGATATTTTACTCTTTGAACGGATCTATTCAGTAGGCTACTAGGATTATAGCCGGACAAAAAATCTGAGGAAAACCATACAGTATAGAGATTACCTAATAATTTATACAATTACGCATATATATGGTATAGAGAAGTGGAGAACTTGAGTTAAAAGTCCAAGATGCACTTGTTTTACTGATGGGTCTTTGACCAAATTAGGTGTCGGTCTACAAAAAACTCTTCAGTACTTTCGCAGCCAACTTTCTATGGTAACCATGTATCTGTCTTAATGATGTAGTTTGCACATATGTGGTGACTGCTACTGTTAAAGAACCTGCTATTGAAGAAACTGCCGCCAGAACAGCTTCACCTAAACCATCTCAAGGTGAATCATAGACTCATGACAACTGTGGCATGGGTGATGGGTTGTTGATAGATAATCTATAGGCTGATAATATACAGAACCGGACCACCTCTATCTTCAGAATTTGTTTTGGGCTTTTTGTTTGTAATTTTAGAAATTATGTAAAAAAATCTCTAAATATTTAATAAAAAACGATCGAAGTTAGAGAGTATATTTTTGTGTGTTTTTTATATGTAAAAATCTTTAAATATTTAAAAACGATCGAAGTTAGAGATGTATATTTTATGAATTCGAGCAAAAATCGTGTTTTTTTAATATAGTGATAAAGTGATGAACTCTTAATGGGTTATAATCATAGGAAAAAAAATGTAAAGTACCCGATAGGATGATATATATGTAGTTCCCATAAAAAGGAATGGTAGCTCGATCATGCATATGTCGATCTCTAGCTCCAGTCATGCTCAGTACTTTTATCTACAGCTCCCATGCATATATGATATATCCAAGTGCATATATGGTCACAAGACAAAAACGCTAGGCTACTTAAATACAGATTGCATTGTATGCAACTACCTCGTTAGGTAGCCGGAATAAATATTTTTAATTCTTTTTAAATCATGTGTTATATATGCGTGGATTAATTTAATAAATGAAGAAAATTACTTGAGTAAAATTAATTAAAAAAAATTCCGATTCTACGTACATATATAGCATCATCTCTTTCTGTACGTAAATCGATATGTAGAAAAATCTGGAAGCGCGCACCGATCTAAGCTAGATAGTTAAACCCCTAACTTTTATATATTTGGACAGTTCATGAATCTATGACCAATTTTAGAAACTGCTACAGGGCTACTGCTGCTGCTGCTACATATTTGGACATGCAACGTACTCAACCTGGCTTAACTAGATCTGGATTAATAAACTCATTTCATAAATAAAACAATAAGTTACTGGATATCGATCATCAAATACAAAAGTAAATATTGAAAATACCAATTACGCAACATTTTCATGCATGCTTCAGAATCTTTAACATTGGAATCTAGTAACTAATTAACTAGCTTAGTCGGAGTACGTCGATCATGATCTTATATAATTCCGATCTCGAGGCACTATAAACTTAGCTAGTTAGAATTCTTTCTTGGAAGAACCGTAGCTCTTGGAGTGAAAGTCCATGAACAAAACGAGAAGCGAGACATAGAAGAAGATATTGAACCACCATCCATGTATGCCACAGCAGCCAGAGTCTGTTCTATTAAAATGATAGATGAGCATCCACACCAGCCCTACAAAGCTGGAGATGAATTGGAATATCTGGAACTCGGTGACTCTCCTCTTCCACTTTGGCCTAGCTCCGATCGAGGAGAGGAGGTAGTAAGTGTACATGACGACGTGGACGGTGGCGTTGGCGGCGATGACGGCGGGGAAGAGGGACTGAGAGGTGTGAAGCCAGATGTAGCACATGATGAGGACCATGGTGTGGTGGTAGACGTGGAGGAAGGTGAGGCGGTGGAAGGAGCCAGAGACGATGATGAGGAGCGTGTCGACGAACTCGTAGATTTTGGACAAGTAGAATATATAGGCCCAGAAGAAGAGGGGACCGGTGGGAGGCGTTTTGGGAGGGAGGCAGATGATCCAGAACGGGTAAGGCGCGTGGGAGAAGATGGTCACCAAGGAGCCAACAGCCATGATGAGTGACAGCACTAGTATGGTTAAGTTATGCGCCACCGTGAAGGGCTTGAGCCGGCGCGGCTTGATGAGTGGGAGAGGCACGCGGGAGAGAACCAACGTCCCCAAAAGGTAAGCGATCACGGTCACGCCTAAAAACAACGGTGTCGAGCAAAGTGTTTCCCCCGGCGTCCACTTGAAGTTGAGGATCGTAGGGTGCTTCACCAGCCAGTACTGGAAGAAACCCTTAAAGGACGTCACGTTTGCGCCACCGCCCTCCATAGATCACGCGCCACCGTCTACGTAGAACTGACTAGTTTTTCTTGAGAAAATAGAGAGAGAGAGAGATGTTGAGGCTTATCTAGGAGTAGTAGTGGGAAATGGGAAGTGAGAGATGTTGAAGCTAGGGTTGAGGTGGGGGTTTTCTAAGGGAGAAAAACCGACGAAGTAGGCCCCCACCACGAAATGGGCTTCAGTGTTCTGAAGACTGAAGTTGGCAGTGTGGCGTGTGATTCAACATTCAAGTAATGAAATTGGGAAGATGCTCAACGCCCTCCATTTACTTCTCGAACTGTTCTATTTAATTCTTATCTGGTCGATATTATGGAAACCCTAGCTACCAAGATGAACCATGCCCAGGCTATGTATATATTTGCGATATGTGTACCAGTTGTGTGGGCAAGTGGTACTTAAGGAAGTAGGAGCTGGACTTAATGAGTTTGATCTGCCTTGTAGGGATTTCAGTTAGTGATATTACGTGAAAGTGGTTGAGATGATAAGTGAGCAACAGTATAGTAAAACTTCCCTCGATCAAATATGAAATTATTGTGTCCTTCTTCCTTTCCTGTTTTGAAGAAGAGCAACTCCATTAAGAGCTCCTTTATATATTAATTCCCCAACATTCCCCAACACTGTTTGCTTATTTTTGAGCTGTCACTTGTTTTTGCGCATGATTAATTTTGACAATAGATTGGAAGAAGATTGTTGGAATCATGACCTATATATATATATATATGTATGTATGTTGCATATCAAATCATATACATATAATTGTGTACATCGTTTTAAGTACCTGATCTACTTTAAAAGTCTAATATACAACTATATAATGTATTAGATCTAAATCTATACCATGATCGATGAAAAATGCTGTTCAGCCGACATTTCTTCAACCCAGCTCATGATCATCGCCATCTTCGTACACAATTAAATCATAGACTAAATATTAGTATATATGATGCTTGGAATAGTGAGTACACAAGTGGAGGAAAATTTGGTTAGAAACCGACTCTCTCACCTTGTCGTTCGATCACCTATTCGATCACAAGTTGAGAGTTGATCGTAGCCATGAACTTACTTCATATTGAAAAAGAACAAGCAGCAAAACTTGGAACAAAAGAAGATTTTTGTATAGAGGGAAGAAGGAATAAATCAAGAAGGGAAGCTTGAGAACTTTCTCAATATATATGGCCATTAACTTTGTAGAAAGCTTGAGACGTTTCTTAGCATGCAAGGAATGGCCATTAACTTCATACAATGCTATGTATATTTCTTAGCATGCGAGGAATATATAGCCAATTACTTCGTATGTGGACAGGGGGTGGAGCTAGAAAATATGGCAAGGGAGGGCAGCCTCATAAAAGTGATACTATTTAGATAAGCATACTCTATATTTGAAAATTTCATAAAATATATGTTAAAATTGATAAATTTCAATAAAAAATTCCACTCATTTTAGAGCCAAGAAATCAAAATTCCGATAATTTTAGAATCAAGATACATGAAAATCAATACACAAAATGTTAAATTTCGATATCATTTATTATACGTAATTGAGAAACTAATAAATCTGTTTGTATAGAATGCGAAGGTAGATGAAAAGGGAAATAAATGATAACTAACTTAATTGTATTATTTAGTAGTATAAGAGAACATATGTATATAAAGTCTACTAATGAATGCATAATAGACTGAATCAAATGTTAAATAATATTAGGAAATGTCTTCATTAAGGAAAGAAACAAACCATATTTGAGTTTTTCTTCATTTAAAAAAATATTTGGGATGTTTTGTTCCAACAAATTTCCCAAACACATTCCCTATTTTAGAGAATATGATGAGAGAGAAAATAATATTCTCTATATTTACAACATTCTCTATATTTTTTGGAAGAACACGAGGAAGAATGATAAAATCTGCAAAAAAAAAGAAGAAGGAATATGTTGGAGTTGAAACATAAAATATATTGTATACATTGTGTTCTTTGCTCCCCTATGATAGAGCAAATATGAGAAAATTGTTAGAGATACTCTTATCTATACTATTTATTAAGGGATGTGAGTTTGTTTCCCACTTTTTCTCATTCTCCCCGAAAATATCTTTTTGCTTCACTTAAATTTAATCTATCAAGGTTATTATAGTAATTAACAATACAATATCAAAAATAAAAAATTATCAGAAATAATTATTTTCCATCAACTCTCCTTAAAATCTCTCTCTCGAAACTGATTTTACAAGGTTGAATAATTGAACTAAGGCAAGAAAAACCAACTTTACACATGCATAACATGTGTTGCAACCTCTAGTACTAATTAAGAGATTTATTGTAATTTGTAGTTATCAATTATATTAACCAAATAAAATTACATGTATTTAATAATTTTACGCCAAAAATAAAGGGAGGGCAAGTCCTTGCCTTGAGCTCCCTCCATGCGGAGACGCCATATGGTTAATTACATCAAGAGCTTTGGAGAGGCCGGGCAAGCGGGGTCATGTGTTGTGTGGAACCCGTGCAAGTTGGATCAATTGACAAGATGCGGGAACCCGGAAAGGGAATATTAGTATAGGGACCCGGTGGACCGGAGGACAGTTATTACCCTAGGCTAGAGTCTGGCTCAGTAGTATTCGGGTTAAGAGAGCTTATTCTGTTTGGGATCAATTTAGTTTGATTTTTAGTCCGTTCTATATGTTTTGGGCCCAACCATTTATTCCGGATTTCAGATCGTTTTTTGGGGCAAACATCCCAAGCCTACCTTAGGACACAGATGGAGTATTGAACCAATTAGGCTGGGTGACCAGTTGGGCCGAGGGGCCCATGAGCGAGAAATGGGGTAGGCCCAGTAACGTTACGATGCGGTTGATGTTGACCAGTACAGGAAATCTTCATCGAAGAAAATTACAAACATTATAAGAGATTAAACTTGAACTGAAATATGAACTATCTTCCAATTTCTGTACAAGTAATGGAATGGACTACTTTTGGTTATTCATGCTTTCTCCATGCCTGAGGACCTGAGGTCTATTAGATTTGAAATATGAGACTCACATATGAATCTATACAGAATCACTACTGCTATCACTTCTTTCGGATTTTTGACCGTCCTTGTGTGCCTTCCGATCAGATTCCGCTACGGACTCCTCAGTACTTCCATATGGTAATACAACTACAGGTGATGCAGGAACTGTGTCCCAACGCTCCTTCAAGAAACTTATGAACCTTTTAACCATTTCCCTTCTGAACTCAAGCTCCCGCGTGAAGAGATCAAAGATAAGAAAGCCAAGAACATATTTCAATGGCACAGTGAGGAGAATTACCGCAGAAGCTAACAACACTAGTGCAACCTCAGTCGTGATCTGAACATTCCATAAAAGTTTATATTACTGGCAGCTAAAGTTTATTTTTTCAGAAACAAAGCCAAAAGGAATTCACAAGACAACTTACAATAGAAAACACATTTACTATAGCTAAATCATCCATGACACTGACAAGAACCGTTACAAATCAGACAAGCCTAGGATTGGTCACCTAGAGAGTATGTCAAACCAAACTATGTCATATCCTATCATACAAGATTTTACCACACGTACCATCCTTCCTGAAGTACTTTGAGAAGGGTACAATCCTAAATTCATAAACTGCACATAATTCCAGAAACATCATGTACAGAATAATCTTTACTGATAGGGCACACCACAGTTGCAACGCACAGAGAGACACTACTGGAGGAGATATTCGAGGCGACGAAGAACCGTGGTCGCCTCGTCTGGATTTCTCGTCGCCTCGATTTGTTGTAATCAAATCTTCGTCGCCTCAATACGTCGCTTGAGATTGATCCCTTCACCATTGGGGCGACAAAGAATCAATCTTCGTCGCTTCATTTGATTTCAAGCGACGTAAACAAATTTACGTCGCTTCAATTTTTCTCTCCCTGAAGCGACGTAGATTGATCAATCTACGTCGCTTCATTTTATTTAATTTTTATTGATTTTTTCTTTTTTAACAAATGAAGCGACGTAGATTGATCAATCTACGTCACCTCAATGTATTTAATTTTTTTTTTTTATTTTTTAATAAATTAAGCGACGTAGATTGATCAATCTACGTCGCCTCAATGTATTTAATTTTTATTTTTTTTTCTTTTTTAATAAATGAAGCGACGTAGATTGATAAATCTACGTCGCTTAAATGTATTTAATTTAATTTTTATTATTTTTAATAAATGAAGCGACGTAGATTGATCAATCTAGGTCGGCTCAATGTATTTAATTTTTATTTTTTTTCTTTTTTAATACATGAGGCGACGTAGATTGATCAATCTATGTCGCCTCATGTATTCAAAAAGAAAAAAAAAATTAAATACATTGTACCAAGTCACGACCTATCGCAATTTACAAACACAAAAACTCATTCATCAAATCAAGTTATATAGAAAAATATTCCACAACTCAAAACGTTATACAAAGCGTAGATACAAAGCGACCTATCACACAGTAGACTACGAGCCAGGAGGTGGTGGAGGAGCTTGAGGTTGTTGACTCCCAGCCTGGAAGGATCGCATTAGGGCCTTCATTTGTTGCATCCTTTGGGCGAGCGCACTGTAATCCTCTATGGCCTTCTGTGCCACCTCGCTCGATCTGCGCGCTTCCTCTCTGGCTGCAGCCACCTCCCTTTTCAGGGCTTCGGTTTCCTGTCCTCGGGCCCCTCCTCTCGGTTTGGGGTCGCGTGTGAGAGCGCGCCCCACCCCTGTTACGTCGAACAAGAACAAATATTAGTAATGGAATAGTAAACAAAAATAAAGCAAAACGTAAATCGAGATGAACGACGGTGGTTTGTTAGAATATTACCTCTTATAGAGGTCCCGGGCCTTGAACCCACCTCTTCCTCTATGATATTTATTTGTGTATCAAGAGGAAGAGGCTGGGCTTGGGAAACCGAATCACCGTCAGCTGGGCCCGCAACACTGTCTTGTTGCGACAAGACTTCATCGAGTCTTCGCTTCACTGCCGCCTGCTCAATTAAAATATATTAAATAAATAATATTACAATATAGTAAACAAAAATAATTGAAATAACGTAACGTGAACCTATTTTCGCTTACCACTTTCTCAGCCGCATTCTTGTCCGGCTGGTATACATTAATCCACGTCTGAACGGCGGGCGCTCTATGACCCTCATTCTCCAACACCTCGCTTCGGTACAAGAGGGCGAGAGATCCCGAATGGTGGTTAAGCTGCTGCTCCTTGTTCTTGTTTCGGTTTCCTCGATTCCGTTCGCACAATCGCTGCCACACACACACAAAAATCATTTTAAAATAAGAATAGATAAACATGCATATTTTTAGAATGTTGGCTACCAAAACTGTGCGGATAGTTTTTGAAGCTCACCAAGTAAGCAGGGTCTTCGAAGTGGGCTTTTAACCACGCCCATTGGTCTTCCCTCCCGAGAAACTCGGCCGGAGTCTCCTGGCTGACGTGGAGATAATGTTGATGGCAATCGTACTTCTAATCCTTGTAGATTGTTTGCGCCGTCGCATCAATGAAGTTCCACATCTCCACATCAGTCGCCGGGATGTCGTAGTTCGTCTAGCACAAGACATTTAAATTCCGTTATGTAAAAGTTATATTTACATAAACCATAAAGTAGGTAAGTAAGCTAAGGCCAGTAAGTATACCTCAATATTGCTATTGACGATATCGCGATGCAAATCGCTAAGTCCCAAAAAGCTAGGTGCAAGCATTGGAACTTTTCCGCGGATGATGCTACCGATGTCTCTGCACATCAGACTCCTCATTTCCCTCGTCGCAGGCCCCCGATGCCTCGTAGAGTAAGCGACTTGTAGTCGCCTATTGTTGTTCATTCGGACGAGGTACTCCGTCTTCGTCCCGACAACGACTCCGCGCTATTGCGTCGTCGGATCTCCGGTTGCCATGTCCACCATATCGGGGAGTTTGGTCTTCTTGCACCGGATGCTGAAGATGGGAGCGTGCTGTGAGGCCGCAGTGGCGTCGCTGTCCTCCGTAGCTGGATTCGCATCCTCAAGCTCTGGGGCGGGCGTTAAACCAGCAACTGATGGAATCGTCGGGGTCGCAGATTATCCGGTGGGGCAGCCCGACCCGGAAGCCTCCTCTCTGCTGAATGGTCGCCACGCCGCGTCCGCAGCTTCTGCAGCTGCCGCAGCCGCCGCCGCTTTACGACGCTGGATCTCCGCTTTCTTCCTTTGGTGACTCGTACTGCCGGGAGCCATTCTGTTAAAACCTACGTTAGTTAAACACCATTCACAATATGACCTAGGTTACCCTTCCCTTAGTTAAACATACACGTTAGGAAAATATGTCGGCTCAAACAGGAATTTGGAATGCCATGGAATTCCATCGTTTCCAGTTGGAACATCATAATTTTGCAATCATTTTGCAACCTAAGTTATTCGATCCATATAATAGTTACCTAGGTTACGCATATTCTTGTTCAAGTATTTCCATTGGTGCACTTTCGGTTTCGTTAAAGTTAAGGCAGTTAACCAAATTCTGACCATGTCACTATGTCTAGTTTTTCTCCATATGAAAAAAAGAAGAAGCATGTAGATGACTAAGAACAAACTGATCGAACAATACAGAAACATTCATGCTTATCATCACATATAGCAAGTCGCTTTTATTTCATTTTCGTTTGTTTGGTTAGATATCAAAAACAGTATGAACCGAAGTACCATCACATATAGCTTATCATCACAAAACACAACACACAAAACACATATAGCTTATCGCATTCGCACAAAACATCATCACATTCGGATTCAGCATCATCACAAAACGCAAAACACATTCGGAATCAGCATCATCACATTCATTTATCGCATATAAGCAATCAATTTTCAATATATCCTTATCTTCACAACCGAAGGAATTGAATCCCTCGAACACAAAACACAATACACAACACACAAAACACATATAGCTTATCGCATTCGCACAAAGCATCATCACATTCGGAAATGGAATTCATCACAAAACACAAAACACATTCGGAATGTCACATCATCACAATCAGTTATCGCATATAGCTTATCAATTTTCAATATATCCTTATCATCATAACCGAGATCATCCTCATCACAAAACACAATACACATTCGGAGTTGGCACAGTATAAAACACAAAGCTCCATACCTTCTCGAGTTGGCTCAAATCGTTTGCTTTAGCTACACGGAGTTGGCTCGGAATCGGTTGCTTTAGCTACACAGATTTCGCCAATGCTTACATGAAAACAGATTGAAAACAGATTAGATACACACGACGAATGTGATTGAAAACAGATTGGAAACATATCTTACAGGACTGCTTTATAAGATGAATGTGATGCTTACATCAAAACAAATGAAAACAGATTGAAAATTGAAGCAACGCGATGATGGCCACAGATTGAAGCAAGCAATGCTTACATGAAAACAAATTGAAAACAGATGAAAATAGATGCTTACAATGTGATGGTTACACAGATTGATGGCCACAGATTGAGTCACGGTAGGTTGGAGGGGATTTGGTGGAGGGGTTAGGGTAATCTGGGTTAGGGATTTGGGGTGAGGGGGTTATTCGAAATCTGGGTTAGGGATTCAATCGAGGGGGTTTACGATTCGGTGGAGGGGATTTGGTGGAGGGGAAATGGAAACGAGGTCGGAGGGGAAATGGAAACGAGGTCCGAGTTGAGATGGAGGGGAAATGGAAATGAGGTCAGATTTCTGGGTTAGGACGATTAGAAACGAAGAAGTTTGGACGAAATGAAAAGAAGAAGAAAGAAACTGTGAATCTGGGATTATAAAGCCAACGAGGCGACAAAGATTGGAATATTCATCGCTTCCTTTTTATTAAAGCGACGTATATTGCAATATTCGTCGCTTCCTTTGATTTGAAGCGACAAAGAATTCAATCTTCGTCGCTTCATAGTATTAAAGCAACGAAGATTGAAATCTTTGTCCCTTCAAATCAAAGGAAGCGACGAATATTGCAATATACGTCGCTTCAATTTATTGATGAAAGAAACGATGTACATTGGACTTGCAATATACGTCGCTTCAAATTTAAAAGTTATTTAATTTTGAACCGCTTACATAAATTATGCTTTAAAGAAAATAAGAATTTAGGTCTCAAATTCATAATAATATTAGTTTAGTCCTCATCATCCTCGTCCTCGTCCTCGTCCTCGTCCTCGTCCTCATCCTCGTCCTCGTCCTCGTCCTCGTCCTCGTCCTCGTCCTCGTCCTCGTCCTCGTCCTCGTCCTCGTCCTCGTCCTCGTCCTCGTCCTCGTCTTCATCCTCGTCCTCGTCCTCGTCCTCGTGATCATCCTCGTCCTCGTCCTCGTCTTCATCCTCGTCCTCGTCCTCGTCCTCGTGATCATCCTCGTCCTCATCTCCTTCTTCGTGCAAAAGTAGTTGAAAATCTGGGTAAAATTGTATCACCGTAGGGGTGTCCTCTTGGTAAGGCTCGAAAATATGATCTCCTGTGCGCGATATGTTTTCATCTATGGCAAATACGTCAGCGCTGTAGACATTGCGGTGCGACATTTCTTGTACTACCTTCCAAGCACCACCCGCCTTTGGATCGTCTATATAGAATACCTGTTTTGCTTTGGTTGCAATTATGAAGGGTGAATCCTCATAGTAACTGTTGTTTGTATTCACTGATATCAGTCCAAGATCTTTTATAACGGTGTCAAGATCTTCCTCGTCGTCGGAGTTGTGCCATGTGCACTTAAACAACACCACTGGCATACGGCCTGCATATAATACTTCGACCACGTAGTTAACATGGCCGTAGAACTTGGATGAACCCATGTCTATCATGACACCGCTGTTTTGGGTCACGGGTCGTTGATCTCTATCAAACGAGGTGAACTTGACACCGTTCACAGAACACGACTTGTAAACCCGACATTTCTGAGGTCCTTGAGCTAATGACTTTATTCCTGCAACCAAGCTCGGGTCTGAGTTTTTTTCTTTAAGGGACACCTGAGAGATAAGTGTTAAGAGAAGTTAAAGATAAGTGTTATAAACCCTCAAAGAACCTTACAAGAATTAATAGGCATATGTACCCATGTTAAGAACCATCGAAGAAAACTCCTCCTCCTAGCAAGCTCGTCGAAATCTTCACCATTTTTAGCCAAGAACCTTCTGAGATGTTCTTCTAGGTAAGGTTTGACTTCGTCTGTTTCCACCAAGACTTGTCAGTGAGCCTCAGCAGTTTCTGCCTCAGTCAACCTGAACTGGCAACGAGTCTCGATAATATCTAGTCTCACTAAGAGTGAAACACAGCTGATATTCCACTCAGGGGAAGTGTCGACATCTTCGTTGTCCATCCGTCTGAGATAAGACTTACAATACGTCACTGACTCATGTACGATGTACTGTTCAGCAATACTACCTTCCGGGTAACGTGTATTCCTCATTGACTTTTTATATTTTCCTAATTGTCTGCAATAACACCCTCAAGCATTAGTACAATATTTTCCTAATTGCCGACTAGTTACATAACAAACATAATAGAAGAAATGAAAAACATTTTACCTTTCAATTGGATACATCCATGTATAGTTTACTGGACCTGTAAGGAATACTTGTTCGGGCAGATGAACCATGAGATGAACCATAGATGTAAAAAAATGTGGAGGAAATATGAGCTCCAAATTGCAGAGAATCATCACGATCTCAGTTTCCATGTCACGCACAACCTCCTTCTTAAGCTCCCTACTGCATAGTTGACGAAACCAATTTGACAGTGCTATCAATGGCTTCACAACGTTTTCTGGCAGGAACCCTCTGATAACCATAGGAAGAAGACGTTGAAGCAACACATGGCAATCATGCGTCTTCAATCCATAAAACTGTGACGGGGAACTTACTTTCACCTTACTTCTCAAACTACCTGCATAACCAAGAGGATACTTAACATCCCTGAACCACTGGAACACATCTTCTAGATCATCCTTTTTAACTAAAAAGGGTGCATGAGGAACTTTCGCCGTACCCTCGTCACCCGCTCTTTGCCACTGGTTTTTTCGCACATTCCTCTTCTTCAAAGCAGCGCGAGCTTTTGGACCATCCTTAGACTTCTTATCAATCGCAAAAATGGTTCCAAGGATGTTGTCACACACATTTTTTTCAATGTGCATGACATCTAAGCAATGTCTGATCTTCAATGATGACCAATAGGGCAGCTTCCAAAATATGCTTTCGTGAGTCCAACACTGTCGGTTATTCGGATTGTACGGCACCTTCAAGTCGTCATGTTGGCTAAGAATAGGGTAAACGTGTGACCTAACGTCCTCCAAAATTTCATCTCCACTCTTCTGATAGGGTCTTCCGCCAAACTCCACCTTCCCGTTAAATGCCTTGCTCAATCGCCAAGGGTGATCTTGGTGGAGCCATTTTCGATGACCTTCATAAACTATCCTCCCACATATATGCTCTGAAGTTAGCTCATCTAGACAGATTGGACATGCCTTGTACCCTTTCACAGTTGACCCCGCAAGCATCCCTAAACCTGGAAAGTCGCTAATAGTCCACATTACCACTGCCTTCATCAAGAATACCTCATTGTCTACTCGATCAAAAGTATGGACTCCAACGACCCATAAATGTATTAGCTCCTCGATCATCGGCTCAATGAGTACACTAAGGCACTTTCCGGGAGATTTAGGGCCTGGAATCAACACTGATAACATGTTATATTCCTTCTTCATGCACATTGATGGTGGTACATTGTACGGCATCACAACAACTGGCCATGTACTATGCAAAGTTCCCATTGTTTCGAATGGATTGAAACCGTCTGTTGCAACTCCAAGGCGCACATTCCTACAGTCCCGTGCGAAGCCTGGAAAAGTTCTGTCAAAATGTTGAAACGCTTCTCCATCAGCTGGGTGGCTGAGGCTACCAGCCATGCATATCCGCTCCCCCAGCCATCGCATATGCTTCGCAGTGTGTGGGGACATAAACAAACGCTTCAACCTTGGTGTTAGAGGGAAGTTACGAATTATTTTTTTGGGAATATCATTCGTATGTGGTTTATATATTTCAGAATAACACACTGGACAAATCCTCTCGTTTACAAGCACCCCCTGAACAACACACAGTTAAACTCACACGCATCAATTCTTTCGTAACCCAGTGAAAGATCACTCAAGATTTTTTTTATTCTAGAGTATGAACAGGGGAATGTGTGCCCTTTAGGAAGAAGTTTATTAATGTAAATACATAAAGAGTCAACACTTGTGTCCGACCATCCATTTTCATTTTTCATTTCCATTGCATCTAATATGGCACTCAAAACAGTTTCCTCACTGCCTTCATATAATGGGGTCTGTGACTCCTTCAATAATCTATCGTACTTTTCATAATCATCGTCTACCATGTCATTGAAGTTCATGCCCGAATTATCTTCCACTAATTGTTGGGGTGCATCTGCATGGTATCCAGGATAATAGGGATATGCATCATGTAGAATCTCCAACTGCGGGTTCACTGAAGGACCGGCACCACTAGAAGGACCGACTCTGTCTTGAAGCCACTGTCTTCGTTGACTGAGCATTGTCGGTTCAGCAGAAACTTCCCCGTGAAGGTGCCAGACAGTATAATCCGGACTCAAACCACTGTGTGATAAGTGATGATACATGACATCCATAGTAACCTTGAACGGACCGTTCTTACAACGTTTGCATGGGCAGAAGTGATAATCGGCTCCGTTACTATGTCGCCGGGCAAAATTCATGAACTCGAATATGCCTGTGATGTACCTTGGATCAGCATGATGATATGTCATCCAAGTTTTGTCTGGGTGTCCGTCCATGTTTCCTGTCAACATAAACAATCAATATGAACAAAGTTACCACGCCACAGTTGCGATTCAACCAAAACCCCACACTTCTTCGCCTTATGCCTCCGGGTTGGGTCCTATCCCCTTCAGGGGAACACGACATTTGTCAACGCTTTTGCACCCATGCGTTTCAGCTCCAGTTTAGGGAAATTTCGGCAGCATCTCCCTACAGTTCCCCGAGTGCACACATATCTAAACAACCTAATTTGCACTCGGGGAACATTGAAAGGAGACACTGTCGAAACCATATCCTAAAACTGAAACTGAAATCACACGAATAGCAAAAGGATCAACAAAGTCATGTTCACCTAAAGTGTCCAAAAATGGGACAATTCGAGAATCAACTACTCAACTCGATCAACTAGATGAGTTGTTGATTCTCAAACGGGAGTTCCAAGTTAATAAACACCACAATTATATATAACCATACGCTCGATTTCATGATTAACACTAATAACACTACTAATTAAGGCTCGAATACACCTAATCTACACTAATCATCAATTAATTTCACTAAATTTAACCAAATTTCAAACATTAATCATGAACCCATAACATGATTTATCACAATTCAATGATTCAAACACTAAAACTACAACATAAGACCAAATTCAATTCAATTTCAAAATTTCACATCACCTTCATTTTCACTTCTAATCATCAATAAATTCCACTAAACTTAACCAAATTTCAAACATTATTCATGAACCCATAACATGATTTACCACAATTCAATGATTCAAACACTAAAACTACAACATAACACCAAATTCAATTCAACTTCAAACATTTCACCAAAACTTCAATTTCACTTCTAATTTAACATATTATGGTCATAAAGAGGCTAGGGTTAAAGAGATACAAATCAAACTGACCTTACTCAAGAATCAAATCAATGGCAAGAACAACCTTCTTTCTCAATTTCCTCAAATTTCTCCCAAAATCGCACAAGAACAGCTCCAGAACGCGAATGAACTGTTTTTCTAAAATTCTAACTTTATGAACGGTTTGACTTTAAGAAGAAGAGTAGATCCAGATTTAAAAAAAACTAGGCGACGTAGATTGAGCAATCTACGTCGCCTCGATTTTATTCGAAGCGACCAAACTCATCTTCGTCGCTTCGAATAAAATCGAGGCGACGTATAATGCTCAATCTACGTCGCCCCGATTTTATTCGAAGCGACGAAGATTAGTTTGGTCGCTTAGAATTAAAAAGTAGTAGCCTTATTTTATTGAAGCGACTAAGATCAATCTACGTCGCCTCAGTTTGTTGAAGCGACGTACTTTTTATCAAAAGCAATATATGTCGCCTCATTGAAAATCGGAGCGACGTAGAAATGTAACTACGTCGCCCCGATTCTCTCCTCCAGTAGTGAGAGTTTATGTGACATCGAAACACTAACAACATTTATTATATATACCAGTAAAAGTAATGAAATTCATACCTGAGGCTGACCAGAAAGGATCATTGTATGTATTTTCAGTAGTGTGACGTTGAAATTCTGCAAATAATTTTCCACAACACGCATGCCATCTTTTGCAGCTATAATTTTTTCAATAGTATTTGAAGGAGGCTGGTCACGGATAGTAATTTTTCCAAATGATCGACCAAGACGGCCTTGCTCCTTCAGCCCCTTTAATGTCCGCATGCCAGTTGCCAAAATTATCAATGCTGTTGGGAATATATACGACAGCAAATTCCTGAAAAAGCATATAAACAGGTTAGCTGAAATCACAATGTGGAGTTTTAGGAAAACAACAGCACCAAACAGGCAAAATAACTTTCCCATTAGATTATGGTGAGGGTTTGGAAGCCATTGGCAGTATAGATAAACCGACGCTTCAGCTGATTTCATTTCAGATTTTCTAAATATGGTACGGCATGTTGGCTGTACCAAACCAATTCATGCACTTTGAGCATTACCCTAATTAGCTTTGACAACAAAGCTGTGAGAAGTAAACTCCACAATATGTTTGAAAACCGATCTAATTATTTTGATGTCAACTTAAAGAATAATACAGCTCTTTCAAAAAATACTTTAGGTTATAAGAAACACTTAAATTAAGATAAAAGAATATTGGAATGAGAGCTCATTATAAAAGTATGTTACGACGAATGTAAGAAAAAACACAGATTTACGTGGTTCACTAACGATATGTTAGCTACGTCCACGGACAGAAGGAGAACAAATTTATTATTCTGAGGAAACCAGATTACAGATTTGTGACGACCCAGAACAGAATCAGTAGTATAATCAGCTTAATTCGCGAGTTAGCGCGTAATCGCAGATTTTCGATAATTGATTGAATCGCTGGCTTTGATCACGACTTAATTATTGACCGAGAATTTGAGTGGAATCTCGTCTCGAGAGTTGTGGTACGGGTGATTTTGAGTTCTTGGGCGGTTCTGGATTATTATTTGGACGACCGAGGAATATAATATGAATATTTGAAATTTCAGAATATTGTCGAGTTTACTGTTCGTGTTCGAGTCCATCCGAATTGTGATTGTGATCCGTTTTGGACCGTTGATCGACCCGAACCATAAATGTAATGATTATCGACTTGATTTGTGAGTTTCGCGAATAGTCGTGATTTCGACGTAATCTGTTAATATGGCGGCTTCGTTAGCGACTAAATTATCGGCCAAGAATTTGATCTGGGATCCTTCGCGGAAGTTGTAGAGAATTTAATTTCGAGCTCGTGGGAACTTTCGGAGAATTTTTCCGAGTTACGAGGAATAAGTTGTGAATATTTTCGTCCGTCGAATATTGTCGTATTTATCCGATTGGGGTTCGATACGCGTATGGTATAAATACAGGAACATACTTACCGAAATTGGAAACCTTCCATATTGGGAAACTGGGCCTTGACCCGCGTTGACCACGGGTCAAGGAGGCGACCTTTTTTGCCCGTTGCCACCGATCGGGTTTCTTGATTTTTGAACCGTTTTCCGGCCACGATTGGCCGAAGTCCCTTCACGAAAGTTATTGGGCTCATGCTCCTCTTTGTTTTGGTAGTTGAATCGTTCCGTGAGGTGGCCAGAAGAGGAAGATATGGCTCGGTGAAGATGTGACGACCCGGAACAGAATCAGCAGAGGAAACAGCTTAATCTACAAGGTTGTCGAGTATTCGCAGATTTACGACAGTTATTCGAATCGTCGAACTTGTTAACGAATAAATTATTGGTCGAGAATTGGAGCTGGGTTTCTTCTCGAGAGTCGTTGTACGTGTGATTACGAGTTCGTGGGCGGTTCCGGATTGTTATTTGGACGACCGAGGAATTAGTTACGAATATTTGAAGTTTCGACGGAAATGGATTTAAATGGTGGGTTTGTTCGTGACTTAATTATCGGACGAGAATTTGGCTTCGGATCCTTCACAGAAGTTGTTCAGAATTTAATTTTGAGTTTATGGGAACTTCCGGAGCATGATTTTGAGTTACGAAGATTTAATTGTGATTATTTCCGATTGTCGATTATTTAGTCGGTTTAAATATGTGCTGGTTTGAACAGTTGACTTTTTATCTGTTTGGCCGATGTATTTGACTTCGGGTGATTATTGAAGAGTACGTCGAGATGAGTTTGTAGCTACAAGAGTTATCGGAATCGGAATTACGACGAGTAAGTTACGCGCGTTTGAAGTTCGTCGAAATGGATAAACATGAAGTTTCCTAATCGGGAAAGGCTTTAAATAGTGGGATTTCTATTTTGGGAAGTCAACATGAATCATTTATTGGGGTTGACTGGGTCAACCCAGTTTGACCGAGGAGGTGCGACACCCACGGTGTTCCATGGCGGTTCGCCGGCGACGATCCACTTCCGGCCACCTCAAGGCTCGGGAAAGGTCTCTTTGGCCTCGTCTCGGTCCTCTGATGGTGGTTCCGTGCTTAGTTTCCAGCGTGGCTCACCGGAAGGAAGGGATTTTCCGGCGGAAAAGTGGAGGAAACTTTGTGAATTCGGGTTCTATGTTTAAGGCCGATTCGAGCTACAATTTTTAGTGGGCTTTGAAGCTCTCCTCACCTACATGCTACCCAGTAAGTTTGGTGCTCTAATTTTGCTTGAGCTTGGAGAATTTTGGGATTGAAATTTGTGTTTCAATTCGGGTTTACTTGAAATTGGATGTGTTAGAGTGAGAATTGGACTTCGGTGCAGTTATGGAAGTTGCTCAGTGGACGATTTTGAGTGGAATTGGTGCAGCTCCGCCGTGAAATTCTTCGGCCGGCAGCAGCGCCGCCGTGGACGGTGGTCAACGGCGGCGGTCAACGGTCAAAGTTTGACTTTTTGGACTTTTGACAAGTTGCATGTCATTTGACTCGAAATCGCGCCCCGATCGCAGTGGGGAGGTTCGTTTCTCGATTTGAGCTTCCGAATGTATAGCGAGGTATTGAGGTGTACATATACGGATTTTCGACGATTCGTCGACTTTGAGTTATGTGCTTCCGAGAACGGTGGTTTCTCGTGATTTGTCTTGTATTGTCGAGATACGATTTTGAGATATAGATTTTGTGAATATTCAAGTGTTCGTGATCGTTCGTTTGGCAATGGACTTTCCGCCGGATCACGGGTTAACGCGATACGCATTACGCCAGTCTGTGAGTGGACATTTCTTTTCACGGATTATTTGCGAGTCTTGATATACGTTTTATGAACTTGAGCATGCATATGAGATTTCGGATTACATGAGCATGTGTTTTACGATTATACGATTATACTTATACGAATATACGTATACGAGTACATATACACTTATATGTTGTTTCATGCATTTGCATCGAAATGTTTGTGATTTAGTTTACACAGAGTACAGTCGTTATATGTTGTTGTATTGATACACTCGCATCCCGGCTGATCCCCGAGGATGTGTACCGGGGGAGGCTGTGACTCCTGACCCGTGACCTGTACCGGGGGGAGGCAGACCTGAGACCTGAGACCTTTCTGGCTAGAATTGCGTGGAAGTCTGGTACTCCGTGATTCTGACTGTACTAGCAAGGTGTGTGTCCATGAGTGACCCCGTGGGATTTTTACTTGCACGCTCTGTACACTGGAGGAGTGTGAGTTTTACCTCGTGTACTATGTTGTTTTTATTTACCTGGACTCGCATATGTTATTTTAAACATATATATTAACTGGTGAAAGAAATTTATTTTCGTCCACTCACACTAACGTGTTTATTGTCTTTCCCCTGGGCTTTTCGATTTCCGTGCCCAGTTTGCAGTTCAGGCTCTGGTGTCGCACATCGTGGTCGGAGGCATAGTGCTCAAGCTACTTTGTTTCATCCAGTAGGTTTATTGTTCTACCTACTGTGGTATGTGTATATGATTATGTATTAGAAGTCGCTCTGAGCTTCCTATTGTATATGTTATACGATTTTACTCCAGATTTTCAGTAAAGTACATATATATTTACTACTTTACGTTATTGTTGATATATTGAGAAATCCGGATGGGATTGGTGCCCACGGTTTGCTTTTTGTGGCATAGGATGAAGTGTATTTTCCGCGTGCAGGTAATGGTAATTCCACGCTAGTAACGAAACTCTGCCGAAATTTCGAAAAGTTTTTGTTGGTTCGTGTTTTCGAATGGGTTCGATTACGATTTAGGCAGCTAAATCGGGGTTGGGTCCTTTCAGAAGATCACGATTTTCCGGTGAAACTTTGGGGTAATCGGAGGTGGTTTTTCCGGCCAAGTTGATGGTGGAGCTTTGAGGGCTTTTGTTAGCCTCGAGCTAAGGAAGCTATTCCAAGTGGTCTTGAGGGTTGCCGTGGCCGGATGAGGGAGATCGTCCGATTTGAAATTTCGGTAAGGGTTTGGAACTTTGAGTTAATTTTTGGAGGTTTTCCGATCAAAATTGGCCTTGACTTATAACTGGAAAGTTGTTAGAATCGTCGAGATCTTCAAAACTATGTGTAGCATGAAATTTTATGGGTAGGTTGGAAATTCCGGCGGCCGGCGGCAGCGGCGACTTTTCGCCCGACGTGTTTTTCGACGAGTTATATGTCATTTCACTCGGAATTGCGCCCCGATCGCAGTGGTGAGGTTTGTTTTTCGAATTGAACATCCGAAATTATAGCGAGGTTTTGTGATGTGATTATAGGATTTTCACGATTTTGTCAAAATTGAATTATATGTTTCCGGGAACGGTTGTTTCTCGCGATATGATTTGAGGTGTCGAGTTATGAATTTGAGCAGTGGATTTTATGATTATCCAGGGGTTCGTGATCGTCCGTTTGGCGAGAGATTTTCCGCCGGATCACGGGATTAACGCATATCGCGTTACGCTCACCTGTGAGTGGACTTTTCTATTTTCATTGTCGTTGGGAGTTCGTGATTTTTCGTGATTTTCCGTATTTATTTATATACGAGGTTGAGATTATTTATTATTTTCGGAGGTATTATTTTATATTTTTATGGTGATGGCATTACTGCATCGATGCTTCGGCTACTCGGCTGATCATCAGTAGTCTGCCAGAGTTGAGAGATTCCTCTGGATCAGAGTTGAGAGATTCCTCTGGGTAGGGTTGAGAGATTCCCCTGTTATGCCGCTGGGGTTGAGAGATTCCCCTGGCTTATCACCGTCGGGCTTGAGAGATTCGCCTGGCAACCTCCATATATGTTTTCCGAACTCGCTATACTTGTTTATTGTATATGAAATTTGTGAAAGGCATATGTTTATTTTCGTCCACTCACTCTAACGTTTTTATTTGCCTTTCCCCTGGGTTTTTCGGTTTCCGTGCCCAGTTTGCAGTTCGGACTCTGGTGTCGCACGTCGTGTGATAGTCGCATATTTGTGCGTCTATTTGGTATTTAATTTGTTCCCTATATTTAGTTTATTGTTATTAATCGAGTGAATTAATTATGTTTATTTGTCTTTAGGTGTTTTGGAGATTAATGGAGAAAAGGAGTTTAAATGATATATTTGGAGAGCTTCTTGGCGAGGAACTGTCTGGCGAGGGAATATATGCAAGTGAAGATGGGTTTAATGACTGCAATTATATATGCCTTGGCGAGGAGATTACGTACGTTGATGCTTGGCGAGCAAAGTTGGTGAGAGAGGAAGTAGAAGTGGATTTGGACTTGGAGACTAAAAGAAGAATAATAAAGAAAGAAGTCTAATTTGAGTGGAAGTCATGCACGTGGGCTAGCTTGATAGCCAAGTTGCATGCATATATATATATAGCTAGCTAAACATAATAAAAAGGAACGCACGGTTTTTGGGGGCTGGAATTCTTGGGAGCAGAAAGAGAGAAACAAGGAGAAACAAAAATAAAGGGAAGATCTCATGCAAGAAGTCTAGCCCGATTCCGTTGTCGTCAAGAGTTTATTCTTTTTCCTTTATTTTATTTATCTTTCATGAACTCTTTGATTTTATTATTTATGACTTTTAGTAGCTAAACTCATTGTTGAGGGGTTGCTTGAAGCCCTGTACATGAAGTCTTTTTAATACATACACTTTAATCTAGTTTTGCATATTTTATGAATGAGGTTTCTTTCTCTGAATGATCACCGTATGAATTCTTGTATGTTTGCTTTGGTGGCCAACTTAGTATGCATGCTAGGGTTCTAGTTTCATGAGATATGGGCGACTGAAGATAATTTCTTCCACCGGATTCTCTATAGTGATACGCCGATTTTACCGTCGGGAGATTGAAATCCATAGGTCTAGCGAGACACGCCCATAGTGTACTTGTGAACCCTTGTAGCTTCTCAAACCTTTTCTAGAACTTAATGCTTTCTTCTTTGTAAACCTTGGGGTCCATGACTATGGGTTCAATAGAGGGATAGATGTAGGGGAGGTCCATGACAAACTTGCATTAGATTAAGTATGTATTAGATAGATGGAATGACGGTGGTGGATTGCATTCCTCTTAACTCTTTAATCATATAGTTTAAACTCATTTGCATTCATTAGCATATTTACTTTCAGCATTTATTTTCTGCATTAGCTGTAGCTTAGCCGATTTATTTCGGTGACCAAATCAACTCCGAATACCCTCAAAATTTGTGTGGTAGTCCGCCACTGTGTCTAGTTTATTGTGTCAAAATTTCGTAGCATTTGAGTCTGTCTAGCTTAGGTTCGCATACCATTAGTGTTCTGTAGTCGAGTATGTCAGCATAGTAGTGTGTTAGGATTTAGTTTCACCAATTCCTCGTGTTCGATAACCCCTATTTATCTTACTACATTGATATATCCAGGTTGTGAATAGGGTATCTTTGAGAGGTGTTAAACCGCCTTGTCAAATTTTGGCGCCGTTGCCGGGGAATTGCTTAATTCTAAGTCCTAATAGAGTCTGTAAATTTAACTTGCATATTAACCTTTGTATATTATGTATTCTAATTTTTTGGTTTGGTCTAGTTGTTCAATGGCAGGTCACTCAAATGAGGAATGTGCATATTTTCCATATCAAAGTTATTCCACCATGCAAAGTGAATACTATACACCTCCTTATACTCCTACATGGGATGATCACTCTGGCTATGACTATCCTTAACAATCAGATGATACAGAGCAGCGATTGATGAGTATGTTACAGCAGATTATGGTGGATAAACAAAAAGAAAGAGAGGAGAATCGTGCTTTTATGCAGGAGATGAATGCTTTTTGCCAAGAACTCAAGGCCACAAGTCAACGAAACGGTAAAGCAATCAACTTGCTTGAGCAACAAACGAGCCAAATACAACAAACAATGGCTCAAGTCAACATAGAAGGACTCCCCAGCAACACTCTTCCCAACCCCAAGGAGCCATATGAGGCTCATGTTATGACTTTGAAGAGTGGGAAGGTGTTGGAGGTAGTTCCAACAATCATGAAGCCAAGAAGAAAGTGGGAAGAGCTTGTAATAGAACAAATTGTGTTTGATGAGTCATCAAAAGTCAATCTAGGAACCCCAACTCAACCTGTTGAGAATGCACCTGGAATGAAAGTTGTGCCAAAACTGAAACCAACTCAGGTATGTCTTCTATCTTCACCTTTGATTACCACTAATGTGCATTTTCCTAGCAGGTTAAGAAAGCTAGGGAAAGAAGACAAATACAAGGAAGACCATCTTGACGAGGATTATCTTCAATATGGATGGGGTGAGCATACTTTAGACACAGTGCTTGGATCAAATCAGAAAAAAATAGAAGAACAGAAGCCGATCAAGCAAGAATTGGATGACCTCGAAGCTCTTCTTGAATATAGGCCTGTGAAATTGACTACTGAGGCTGAAATTGCACTAGAAGAAGGGGATGCATTCTTTGATGATGATGAGATATGCGAATCACTTGTGGAGGAATCCATCGAAATTCCTTATTTTGAGATGGTGCTGCCACTACATGAACAACCACATGAGCTATCAATGTCAAACTCAAGTTCCACACTTGTTTCTTGCACCAATGAAACACTTGAGTTTGAAGAATCACCTACCGAACCCCCTTATATTTTGGAGCATATTGAGATGGTGGTACCTGATCACCATATGTCTAACAAGGATTTTCTCTTTACCTTGTTTGTTGGACTCAAGAGGAGGAAGCTTTGGATAAAGAAGAAGAAAGAAATAAGACACTTGAAGTCTTGTGTGTGTGGGAGTCCAAGGGTACCCAAGTTGCTTGGCAGAGCTCATATGACATCATTGTTAAGGACCAAGCACTTGATCGAGCCAAGACCACAGCCACCTGATGGTTTTGAAGATGTCTGGCTGAAGACGTTAAACTTAACGCTACTTGGGAGGCAACCCATGTTGATGGAGAAGGGTGGAAAACCAGATTTGAAATTCTTAAACTCTCTATCTTTCTCCTTTTCTTTATTTTTCTCCATGTTTAGTGTGATTTGTGATGTGTTATGTGTCTCATTCCATGCTTGTTTGATGTATTGTATGTTTTAGTTTCGTTTTACATTGAGGACAATGCAAATTTCAAGTGTGGGGTGGGGTTTATATCATATCCTTAGCGTCTATGTATAAATTTTTCGTTATTTCAGTACTGTACAGTATGCTGTTTCGTGTCAATTATTTGACATAGTTTGAAGTCTCGTAAATTTTTGAAATTTTTAGAGGATGTTTCTACATGTGTCTAAATTGTGCTCTTAAAATTTCAGCTCATTCCAATGTTTGATCAATTCTGAAAAATTCTTGCGAGGGGAATGGGTTTCTGGCGAGCTTCGCATGTTGTACTGTGCAGTTTGATGTTTCACGTGATTTGTTTGTCATATCTAGAAGTCTCGTAAATTTCTGAAATTTTTAGGGAATGTATTTAAATGTGTCTAGTTTGTTCTCTCTAAATTTCAGCTCATTCCACTCTGTCATTAATTCTATATAATTCTGGCGAAGTGGAGCTGAGTCATGCGAGCAACAGTTTTCGGTACTGTGCAGTACCCTGTTTCGTGTCATTCATCTTCGATAGCTAGGGGTCTCGTAATTTTCTAAAATTTTGAGGGCAGGTTTGTAAATGAGTCTAGCGAGTGCTCACAAAATTTCAGATCATTTTGATGTATGATGAATTTTGTAAAATTCTCGCGAGAGAGTTGCTCGCGAGGGATGTTTGTTCGCGTGGTTTGGTAGTTTTGAGTCTGGCGAGCAAACAGTTTGCTGTTTTGTATAATTTATTTGACACAGTTATAGGGCTCTTAATTTTCTGAAATTTTGAGGGTGTGTTTTTAGATGAGTCTAGTTTGTGGTCCCAAAATTTCAGCCTATTACGATGAGTGATTAATTTTTTAAAATTCACGCGAGAAGTGTTGCTCAGTACACTGTGTCTGGCGAGCTGCTCGCCAGATATTGAAGATTGCTCGCCTGATGTTGGTATTTTTGAGGTTTTTCTTTGTTTTCCTTGGGTATTTTAGTGACTTATTTGAAAAACCAAATATAAAAATAAAAAGTGTCAAGAAAAACATAAAAAGAGTCTTTTATTTTGAGTCTTAGGTGCCCTTAACTAGTCCATGATGTGATTATATCTTCCGTAATTGTGACTAAAAGATGATCATGTTATTTGAGTTTCTTTGGTTAATCTTGATATATGATGCATATGCAAATGTGTAGTGGATGTAGAAAAAGTTAACATGGTACAGATTTTTGGCATGCTTAAACTTTGTTGAGATTCATTTAACCTGTGAGCGATTGAGCCTATATGTGATTACACATGCTTTCTTTATTGAGTGTCAATTGCTTGCCACAGATTAAGTTAATGGACTCTAGATATTACTAGAACTTACTCTTGTGCTTTTCAAAGCTTATAGTCAATACATGTTTTGATTGAGGAAGTGATAAATGCATTAGGGGACACCACCATAGCCATATAAGCCAGTGTCCTAATTTTTTGTACACAAGATGTGCACTCCTTAGTTAACCACTTTGAACCTACATGTTTAAACTTTATGCCATCACCCACATATCTCTAACCTTAAACCTTAGAATAGTTATCTTTACCCTTGTTCTAGGACTTGGTAGAGCTATACATGAGACAGATATGTGAAGACGGCGACAATGTCGAAAGGTGATGCAAAGAATTAAGTGTGGGGTATCAAGCTAGTGTTTGAAAGAAAAAAAAGAATAGAAAAGAGAAAAAAAAAAGAAAAAATGAAAAGAAAAGGAAAAAGTGATGTCTAGCTTGATACCCGAGTTAACTGTTGATGAAAATAATGATGTGAAGGCCCAACAAGATGAAATTCGGCCACAAAAGTGAGAAAGTTCATGGCTGTAAAGTTTGAAGAAGTCTCTTATTTGGTGCTCTACTGGGTTCTAGAATTATATTTGAGTTCCTTATCCATTTATTCTTTAACCTATGAGCCAAGCCCCGTTACAACCCATGAAGTCCTTTTGATCCTCAAGATGGCAGCCTTTGATCTGTGGAGATTAGTCACACGTGTAAGCATATGGTGTGGTCCATTTGGCAAGTAATTGAGTTGAGTGAAAACCTTAGACATATTTTGAGAGAAACACTTTTGAGAGCATATACCAGTGAGGTTGAATCTTGACAAGTTTGTTGCATGCTACAGCTTTACATTCACCATGATTATGTCTTCGTCCTACATATTACATGTGTGTCATGCATTGAAATTAACTTTCGAAATTTTACGGAATATAAATTTGGAGTCACACTTATCTTGGTGTTACAATTGTGGAAGATTGCTGAGACAATTTGTTGAGGGTGTTAGAGTCATGTAGTTAGAGTTTTTGAGTCTTTTCAGAGTCTTAGTTTAGTGTATTGCTCGAGGACTAACAATGTCTAAGTGTGGGGTATTTTGATAGTCGCATATTTGTGCGTCTATTTGGTATTTAATTTGTTCCCTATATTTAGTTTATTGTTATTAATCGAGTGAATTAATTATGTTTATTTGTCTTTAGGTGTTTTGGAGATTAATGGAGAAAAGGAGTTTAAATGATATATTTGGAGAGCTTCTTGGCGAGGAACTGTCTGGCGAGGGAATATATGCAAGTGAAGATGGGTTTAATGACTGCAATTATATATGCCTTGGCGAGGAGATTACATACGTTGATGCTTGGCGAGCAAAGTTGGTGAGAGAGGAAGTAGAAGTGGATTTGGACTTGGAGACTAAAAGAAGAATAATAAAGAAAGAAGTCTAATTTGAGTGGAAGTCATGCACGTGGGCTAGCTTGATAGCCAAGTTGCATGCATATATATATAGCTAGCTAAACATAATAAAAAGGAACGCACGGTTTTTGGGGGCTGGAATTCTTGGGAGCAGAAAGAGAGAAACAAGAAGAAACAAAAATAAAGGGAAGATCTCATGCAAGAAGTCTAGCCCGATTCCGTTGTCGTCAAGAGTTTATTCTTTTTCCTTTATTTTATTTATCTTTCATGAACTCTTTGATTTTATTATTTATGACTTTTAGTAGCTAAACTCATTGTTGAGGGGTTGCTTGAAGCCCTGTACATGAAGTCTTTTTAATACATACACTTTAATCTAGTTTTGCATATTTTATGAATGAGGTTTCTTTCTCTGAATGATCACCGTATGAATTCTTGTATGTTTGCTTTGGTGGCCAACTTAGTATGCATGCTAGGGTTCTAGTTTCATGAGATACGGGCGACTGAAGATAATTTCTTCCACCGGATTCTCTATAGTGATACGCCGATTTTACCGTCGGGAGATTGAAATCCATAGGTCTAGCGAGACACGCCCATAGTGTACTTTGTGAACCCTTGTAGCTTCTCAAACCTTTTCTAGAACTTAATGCTTTCTTCTTTGTAAACCTTGGGGTCCATGACTATGGGTTCAATAGAGGGATAGATGTAGGGGAGGTCCATGACAAACTTGCATAGGCATAAGGATTAGGTAATAGGATGTGGTTGTAACGATCAACTCTTCCTGGGAACTTTCATTCATTGGATATGTGCATTAGATTAAGTATGTATTAGATAGATGGAATGACGGTGGTGGATTGCATTCCTCTTAACTCTTTAATCATATAGTTTAAACCCATTTGCATTCATTAGCATATTTACTTTCAGCATTTATTTTCTGCATTAGCTGTAGCTTAGCCGATTTATTTCGGTGACCAAATCAACTCCGAATACCCTCAAAATTTGTGTGGTAGTCCGCCACTGTGTCTAGTTTATTGTGTCAAAATTTCGTAGCATTTGAGTCTGTCTAGCTTAGGTTCGCATACCATTAGTGTTCTGTAGTCGAGTATGTCAGCATAGTAGTGTGTTAGGATTTAGTTTCACCAATTCCTCGTGTTCGATAACCCCTATTTATCTTACTACATTGATATATCCAGGTTGTGAATAGGGTATCTTTGAGAGGTGTTAAACCGCCTTGTCATCGTGGTCGAAGGCATAGTGTTCGAGCTACCTTGTTTCTTCCAGTAGGTTTCTTGTTCTGCCTGCTGTGATATATTTATATAATTATACACTAGAGGTCGCTCTGAATATTCTGATAATATATTTTCATACTATTTTCCTCGGATTTCTGTAAAGTATGGTTATATTGATTACTTTACATTACTGTTATGATATTGAGAAATCCGGATGGGATTGGTGCCCACGGTTTGATTTTTGTGGCATAAGATGAAGTGTATTTTCCGGGTGCAGGTTATGGCAATTCCGTGTTAGTAGCGTTACTCTGCCGAAATTTTTATGGTTTTTGTTGGTTCGTGTTTTCGGAAGGGGTTTGATTCCAGTTTAGGAAACTAAATCGGGGTTAGGTCCTTTCAAGATTATAGAATGTCACACTAGGTTAAATAACCTAAAATATATATATACCCCTAAATGGTAGGTCCAACAGAAAACCAAAGTCCAACATGACTCGGATTATATTTAGCGAGATCCTTGTATACTACCATCATGCAAACTTAATTCAAAGCATATTAACAAAATAACATGGACCGCATATGTAGTATACTTCAGAACTACAATATATGCAATACTATAGTGATTGCTTGAGCAGTATGGGTTGATTTCTTAAACATGGGATTAATTTAACAGGCACTATGTTTGGGAGTTTAATCTATAGAAACTTTAGTAGAGCAGTGAGGCTACCGGTTGAGCCTTGGACACAAATATACTGACCAGATTAAAAGATCTGGAAAATTAAGTGTAACAAAAGAAGTACCATTTGACATCTGAATGGCATGTAATGAATATATGATCAGTATCTCTGGAACAAGCACTATAACTAAAAGGCAAAATTATCCACTTTAGGTTACTCGACTTTGACTCGTTATTTGGTCTAAGAAGTTTTAAAATATCCTGGGTCACTCAAGTTTTACACCATGTATCACTGTTAGGCTCACCGGCTAATAATGGCTAAAATACACTGTGCCGCATCTATGAAATGGGTGAGGATTCCTCCAAAATCTTGAAATAAGAAGTCATATTCCTGTTTTGCATGTAACGGTGCTCAAAATAAAACTTCTTATTACTATTCATTATTATTTAAAATTTTAATTTTTTATTTCCTAGTAATATTTTCAACTAATAACTAGGCAACATGTATCATCCGATACCTGTCATTATCGTCTGAAAAATTAGACGTGTTTATCATGATTCTTTATTTCGTCGCGATTCAAAACTGACATTTTTTAAGTTATCATTTTTGACTAAATTTCTTCACAAAACTTATAGAGGATATTAATATGAACTCGTGCGTATTTTTATTGAATATTTTGGAGGTCTAAGCTAATTATTATGAATTTTTGAAATTTCAGAGTAAATGGTTTATTTAAAATATTACAATTTATCAATATATCTCAGCCGTCAGATTGAAATTTTGAATGAAAATAGACGGCCCAGATCAATCCAGCATTTGGAGACAGTGGGCTAACAAGGAGGACACATGTCAGTTGTTGATTGATTTGTCAAAGTTTAAATAATTACCGTTTTACGGCGCGTGTAACAAGTTAAAAAAAATAACGTCGCCGTGACATCACCCATGTGCCGGGTGACGTCACAGAGAACGTCCCTGAGGTCGATCGATTTCTGGACGCCGACGAGGACGTCCACGACGTCAACGATCGGTCACCACTCCAATCTCGCACCGCTGGACGCCTATTTTGGCGGGTCCACGTCAGAACGTCTTGAAATCCCTCCGATTTCTCTCATCGCTGCATGTATTCTTATGAAAGTGGTCAGCGTGCCAAACTTGAGTGACGTAATTTTAGAAACTTGAGTGACCTAAGAGTACCAAAAGGGTATAACAAGACAAAATATTTTTACTTTTTTAGGCTTGAACCCTGGAAATCGATTTTTTGGTGACTCGAACAGTGGACTGCCTCTTTGGAACACAATAAAACATTAGCTAGAAAAGACATTTTGCCCAACTAAAACGTATGCCAAGATAAAAACGTATGCCCAACTAGAAAAGGCATCCTCTGACTATTCTATATGGTTCTACCTGAAAATGATTGTATATGAAAATGCAAGAAAGGTAGCAGTCAAGTGTGGTTCCTCCCAGCGCCTAAATTTATCAACCTGGCAGTAATGGTCAGAGGATGCCGAAGTTCCTGGAAAAAGGAAATACATATCTTCTTAATATTAGACTAAAATCTTAGTTTAGAACATAAAGATATAACAGCATAAAGAAATGTCAAGGGAACCTAAATAAAAGAACGGAAAGCTCCAGAAAATAGGAGTAGAAACATATAAACTAAAAAAAAATATGCCAGGATTAAGCTTTGGATCAAATGTGGCTATTGTGTAGAGGAAGAACTTAAAACACCTTGAAAAGATCAATGTTAGTCGGTATCCCTTGAATCATTGCAGCATCAATTATGGCTCGAGTATTTTCAGCTGCCTGTGATTTTTGTCTGCACGTTCTCGCGGCCCTTTCCACAAGAGCTGAACCAGCGATAACAAGTTTTTTACTTAACACTATCCCCTGCCTTGTTGATGCATTCTTCCAAAATGTTACAGAAGCACTTGACGCCCAAGACAGAGATGTCTTCCACTTGTGTAAATACACACTGCCATCAATGTCATATCCATTATAATTGCTTTCACTCATTTCACTAATAGGTATTGCTCCTTGAGCTGGTGGGTTGTGTGCCTCTATGAACTTTGATATCGGAGGTCCTCCCCAATAGTTTACAGCGAGAGACTGAGAAACAATATGATATGGTGCATATTGTAAGTATGTGAACTGAACTAATTTGGTGGGATCATCTAGTAACTTCCTTCTAAACTGAAGAGCCTGCAGTCTAGCAACATTATTAATGGCACTGGTAATAGCTCTTTCCCTTCCTTTGTGAGCACCATAAACATGAAATAACGATTCATCAGCTTCCTTTGGACCATACTCTCTGATAAACTTGTGTAGCGCAATAATCTCACTGATGAATGCATGCCAGACATCTCGCCTTATTTCTCCACCCCAGTCAACAAATTCCAGCACCCACGTTTCTTCTGATCTGTACAAATGATCTCTTCATGAATATTTTAATGAGAAATAGGGCATATGTTAAGGCATATCTCTTCATGTTTAACAGAGTCTAGAGAAAATTATTTAGGACATTTTACAAATGACAATGTTATTGATAAGTCTAAGATCCCTACAGGTGATATTTGGTACTTCCTTCTAGTTTTCTAGACTATTTCAGAGTCTAAACACTAAGAACACCTTGCAAGTTGCAACATTTCAATTAAATTTCTTTATTTAGAACAGATTATATTAGGTAGGATTTTTTTCTGGCTTTAATAGAAAAAAAAAAATCAAAGGCAAGATGATGGCATCCCCAAGAAGCTTCAAAGGTGTCCCCAGCAAAATACCAAAAAAGGAGCTTTGTATTGAGTTTCTCACTGTCTATCAGAATGGATGGACCAAACATCAGACATGCCAAACATCAGATGCGGCCTAATCTTAACTTCAATCATGATGGTTTGCACTGAAGAAACTACAGGATGGTTGAGAAGTACATAAACAGCTAATTTAACTACTAGTGGAAACTCATAAATACTTTCTTCAAATAAGGAAACAAATATATACTCAAATATGAACACGCCCCAGTAATATCTAAAATGTTTTGAGAAAGATGCCAAAGAGATGCTAAAAGTTTAATCCTCTCCTGTAGTTATCTACTTCCTTCCTTCATTTTATTTCAGATTGCAGTAGAAGGAGAAAAATCACATGTATTATTCCTAATTGGCAAGTCTCAATTACAGTTATCTGGGTTTAAGAACACACATCACAGATCACCAACAGACTTAGTGATCCATCTAGTCACTATTGTCTACGACACCCTGTATAATTTTTTACGATTTGTTTTCAAAGAGTAACAGGTCATTGCTACTGCAAAAGACGGAATATTCAGCATTATATATTAGCTTATACTCACATATTCACAAGTTACAAATCACAATATTACTTCAGAAACACGAACAGATTATAGGCTTAAAAAATCATGTGAGTTGGAAGAAGCTTACGCACTCAGGACCAGATATAGAGACCGCAGAATCAAAGAGAACATAACCAAAAGGTCCTACTTTGGCTTTCTCTACCCGCAATCCATGGGTTGTCAGGTCCAACTTCTTAGAATCAATTTGTTCAAATAAGCCAGCTGCCTGCAACGGAAAAGCGTAGAAAGAAATGCTTGAGCATAAATTTTTGCAGAAAAGATAAATTAAAGACTATTTTTAATGCAGGAACTCTTTGTATACTAAAAATCATAATGACGTTATCAACTAGAAAATCATGGATAACTATTTTTAACCAGAAAGGTTCACAATTACCTATCAAGGCATCGATACCAAATTAAAGAGGAACTTAATTCTAACCAGGTCTTATAAATTAATATTTGTTGTAGGATATTTGATGTTCCTAGTTATGGTGGAAATCACAGGATATGACAGTATAGCTTATCTAGAGATGTAATAGGATTACTTTCCTGTTTATACCTCTTGTACTCTCCTATATATAAGAATTGCTTCTTCATTAATAAAGTTACACAATTCATTGTTTCATATCATTCTCTCTACAAACACAATTCCTAAAACACGTTATCAGCACGAAGCCCTAAATCGAGCACTGTCGCCGATAGCCGCTGTGATCCCAAAGAGAAAAAGAGGAAGAAAAAGAATTGTTCTGTAATAAAACAACAAGTAAGTTTTTACAAACTCAACTTTGTCTTTTTCAAAATAACCTACTCTTTTGGGAAATTTGAATTTTTTTCGTAGGGATATCGGGATAACATCTCATCCCTCATTTCTACACCGCACATTTCTTGAAGGTGAACATTTATGGAACTAAGAGCGTTCCCACATGAACGTTCCCACATGAACTAAGAGCGTTCATGAGTGAACTAAGAGCGTTCACAAAATCGATTTGAACTAAGAGTGTTCATAAAGAAAAGCATATATTAAGACGAACAAAGATCGTTTGCGAGACCACATACTTCAAAGTGAAGTACTAATCCAAAGACGATCAGAAAACTAATTAGTTATCGAGGAAGTCTTTTAAGACTGCGAAATTAATATATCTTCTGTTTTTTCTTCTTCAGGATGTCTGAAACAAAACTCGATTTTGGTAAATTGGACCAAAGAGGCATCGAGTATCATCGTTGGTGTGGAGATGTCAAGAATGCGTTGACAGCAAAGTCTATCCTCTCCACGATTGAGCCAGATAATTCAGATCTCGCGTTTCCACCAATATTAGCTGCAAAGGCGCAGGCAATCATCATCATGAAACGCCATCTAGAGGCACCACTGCTATGGCAATACTTGAACGTAAATGACCCTAGAGCATTGTGGGTAGCACTCGCTGAGAGATTTGGAAATATCGCAGACACCCTACTCCCGGATATGAAGGACAAGTGGACCCACATTAGGTTCCAAGACTTCAAGAGCATAGCAGATTTTGATGCTGAAATGCTCAAGCTTCGATCCATGCTTCAATACTGCAATCAGGATGTGACTGAAGCAGATATGCTTGAGAAAACCCTCTCTACATTCTCGGTCGCTGCAAGGATACTTGCAAATCAATACCGTAATGAGATAATGATAAGGAATATCACAACGTACAATCAGCTTATAAAGATTTTGTCTATTGCAGAGAAGCAGGATAGTGTACTTGTGAACAATAGTTCAAGGCCTTTGGGGACAAAGAGAGTTCCTGAAGCAAACTATGGAAGCGCAAAGTGCAAGGAGAGGAACCCTAGAAGAAAGGGAAAGCGTGAGGGACATCAAGGTCCCTACAACCGCCCAGAGATGGACTACAAATCACGTGGAAACCGTGATAGGGGAGCCACCAACAGAGGCCGTGGAGGCCACAGTGATGGAGGCAGTCAAAGAGGTGTCGCCGCTGTTGACAAAGGCAAGGCCAAAGTCCAACAAATCTCGAGATAACGGAGAAAAATGCGGTGACGGCGTTTGCCACAAGTGTGGAGCAAGCGACCACTGGTTCAGAAACTGTAGAGCAAGTAAGGGACTTGCAGATCACTACAAAGCCTACCGCGAAAAACTTGCATTAGAAGCTCACTACAATGAAACAGAAGACAAAGATGGAGCAGAGGCTAATCTCGTTAAAGCAAGCTTTAGAATTGGCAAGGACTCAATTTTTGAGACACCGGATTTTGATTTGAGCTTTATGTTTAACATTAATAAAGGCATGCGCGCCTAAGTCTTGTTATCGACATTGTAATTCGTCAAATTTCTGGATTAGTAAACTTTGATGTATCTCGTTGGAATTATTAATAAAGGCATTGTTTTGGCTTATTAATAACAGGCTTGTCTACATTTTCTGTGTAATATACATATTTTGTGGTTGCTACAAACCTATCATCTACTAGGGATCACCTAAGTAACTTGTGATGTTTAGGACAAGAGATTTTCGATAAAGGTATTTGAGCAGACTTTATGTCTCACCTACATTGATCTCTCTTCACCTGGTCATAAGTGAAAAGAGCTACCCAAACGACTTTCGATGTCCTAGAAAACTTGAAAATTCATCCATGTATCAATTGGGATAGCTAAAAGAGTGTTATAAGTCCCCAAAAACGCAGAAAACATAATCAACTGCACTATCAGCTAGCTTCGACAACAAACTGGGAATTTCCCAGAAATAGTCAGCATATGAGTTGCATATGGCTGAAAATGTACGGATGTCTAGTTTTCAGAACTACCTTCGGATTATCGATAGCTATTTTCTAGAAAAAGTTGTACCCGTTTTAATGGACAAATTTCAGAAACGGGGCATAATGACATCTGCTCTGCAAATTAGTCAACTTCGACGACAAATTGGGATATGTCCAGAACGAACCAACATATGGATGGCATATGGTTGAAAAGAGAAGGACCTCTAGTTTTCAGAACTATATCTGACTCGTCGATATCTATTTTCTAGAAAAGGTTATACCCGTTTTACTAGACAGAGGTCTGAAACCGACATAACACATTTGGCTGTGCAGATTGCTTAGCTTTGACATGAATCTGGGATTGATTCAGAACAATTCAGCATATGAGTATTATATGCTCGGAAAGCTACGGATGTCTAGTTTCTATAACTTTATCTGAAACGTCAAAAGCTATTTTGTAGACAACGTTATATCTGTTTAAGTACTCAAAGGTCAGTTTGCCTGAGAAAAGCCAAAACCTGAGGAAAACCCGAGGAGGCGCTTCGATGGATCGAAGGTGCCCTCGATGGATCAAAATATTTCCAAAGGAAGCCCTTCAATGGATCAAAGGGATCCTCGATGCATCAAAAAATTTTCCTGCCGACACCCTTCGATGAATCGAAGGTGTCCTCGATGAATTAACCCCCGATGGGGTGCTTCGATGGGTCGAAGGCATATTACCAGAAAATAAACTTTTGAGTTAACTTTTTCGACCTTTCCTCATACAAGACTTGTTTTCTTGTAGGTATGTTTTCAGGAGAGCTTGAATGTCTCATTGATAGCAGAACTACACATACCATTATTCATCACAGACAACTCTTTATTGACTTTATGCCTTATCGAACATCTTTAACCACAAAGATGGGTGGGTCTTCAGATTTGACCCAAGGGCAAGGAAAAGCCCAACTTTTGTTGCCAAATGGAACAAAACTCATCATTGATGATGTTCTCTATTCTCCTAGGGCTCGAATGACCCTACTGAGTAGTTGAGACGTCCGAGCCAACGGATTTCATATCAATACTAATTGTGAGAATGGAATTGAATATATATGCATTACCTCTAGTGATTCTGGTAGAAACCGAATACTAGAGAAGCTCATGTGTCAGCCAATGGGATATGTATTACAACTATGAGAGTTCTAGAGTCACACAATGTCATAAGAGATGACCTATGGGACGCAGACACATATATGCTCTGGCACGACAGACTGGGACACCGAGGTCGTGATATGATGATCTGGATTTTGAAGAATTCAAACGGACATCCATTCTTTCGAGCGAAAGGAAGCAAGAACCAAAGAGCGGTTCACATAAACATGGAAGTGGGCACCAAGAGGGGTGGCGCCACCATCCATGGGATCGTCCTCATACTGACACCTCCTCCCCCAAGAGGAGACGACTTGACACCAAGAGTGGTGCTCTCGTCCCATATGATGCTTCCCCGGTCCATGGAGACCTTGAGCAAACGCCAGCATCCTCACTGGTGATGTCTAGTGTGCATCGCTCGTTCTGCAAAGTATGCTCTTTAGCCAAGGTAGGAGCGAGACCCTCTTACGCTAAAGACACCAAAGAAAATATTTCATTCTTACAACGTATCCAAGGTGATATTTGTGGACCCATCTACCCATCATGCGGATCATTTAGATACTTTGTGGTATTGGTGGATGCTTCGACATGCTGGTCACATATCACATTATTTTCCACAAGAAATGCTGCATATGCTAAACTCTTTACCCAGATTATTTGTTTGAGGGCTCACCACCCCGATCATCCTATAAAGTCGATACGTCTAGACAATGCTGGGGAGATTACATCGCAAATATTTTATGATTATTGCATGTCCATCGAGATTGATGTCGAGCATCCAGTGCCCCATGTACACACCTAAAATAGTCTCGCAGAAGCCACCATTAAACGACTTCAAATGGTTGGACGGGCTTTGGTCATGCACACCAACCTACCCACTTCTGCTTGGGCTTATGCAATATTTCATGCAGCAATGCTTATTCGTTTTAGACCCGCTGCTAGACAAAAAATTTCTGCGTACCAGCTGGTTACTGGATATGAGCCGAATATTTCGTATCTACGCATGTTTGGTTGTGCAGTTTATGTGCCAATCGCGCCACCTTTACGCGATAAAATGGGTCCTCAAAGACGAATGGGCATCTATGTTGGTTTTGTTTTGCCAACTATAATCCGCTACTTAGAACCCTTGACAGGCGATCTATTTACCACAAGATTTGCGGATTATCACTTCGATGAGACAACCTTCCCGTCGTTGGGGGGGGGGGGGGGGAATGACACGTGAACAACAGGAATTGTCATGGTCAGTCTCTAACTTGTCTCATCTTGATCCTCGCTCCCCACTAGCAGATATTGAAGTAAGGAGAATTATAGAGCTTGGTAACGTAGCAGATTTGATGCCTGATACGTTTGCCGACCTTGCTAAAGTGACAATATCACATATACCTGCAGCAAATGTGTCTGCAAGGATCGACATCCCACATGGAGGATGTCATGCCGCCACCTCTGTGATGGGAGAGAACGGCACCGCCACACATGGTGGGCGTGTGGTGGCTGAGGCCACGGCTCCCTAAAGGAAGAGGGGGAGACCCGTAGATTCGATGGATACTCACCCTAGGAAGAAGGGGAGATCGGCACAACAAGATCCATTGTCATCACTCTCAAAATCCATCTCACGAAATTATTCCTTACTACAGTTATGTCCTTGAGACAACCAATTTGGAGGGAGTTCCAACGGTTGATCCTAGTTCAGTGAATAAAGAAATTTTGATGAATTATGCTAGCATACATGAGATTTTGGAGAGAGAATCTATAGTCATTGACGATACATTTGCATTCTCAGTTGCACATGAACTCATAGAACATGATGACATCGAACCTCGATCTGTTGAAGAGTGTCAACTGAGATCAGATTGGCCCAAATGGAAAGATGCAATCCAGGCTGAAATAGATTCATTAACAAAGAGACAGGTGTTTGGCCCGGTAGTGCTAACCCCGCCAAGTGTAAAACCTGTAGGATATAAATGGGTCTTTGTTAGAAAGCGTAATGAGAATAATGAGGTTGTAAGATATAAAGCTCGCCTTGTGGCGCTAGGTTTCTCACAACACCCTGGTATTGACTACGAGGAGACGTATTCTCCCGTAATGGAAGTCATAACGTTCCGCTACTTTGTCAGTTTGGTAGTTTCCGAAAATTTGGACATGCAGCTCATAGATGTGGTTACTGCATATCTCTATGGGGATCTAGATTCAGAGATATACATGAGAGTCCCTGATGGATTTGAATTACCCAAGTCAAGTAGCTCTAAACCACGGAGCGCATTCTCTATAAGATTGAGAAGGTCACTGTATGGATTGAAGCAATCTGGGCGTATGTGGTACTACCGCCTAAGTGAATACTTGATTGGGAAGAGATATGTGAATAATGAGCTATGCCCTTCCGTGCTCATAAAAAGAAGAAGTTCCGGATTTGCAATAGTAGCAGTTTTTGTCAATGACATGAATCTCATCGGAACTCTTGATCAATTAAAGGATACTGCGAAGTACTTGAAATCCGAGTTTGAGATAAAGTACCTTGGGAAGACACGGTTTTGTCTAGGCCTTGAGCTAAAAAACCGTAGTGGAATACTAATCCACCAGGCAGCCTATGTCCATAAGATGTTGAGAAGGTTCAACATGGACAAAGCACATCCTGCTAGCACCCCCATGGTAGTCCGCAGCCTAGATCCAGAGAAGGATCCGTTCCATCCAAAGGATGAGGACGAGGAACTCTTAGGGGCTGAAGTGCCTTACCTAAGTGCAATAGGTGCATTACTGTACTTAGCTCAATGCACAAGACTAGACATCTCATTTGCTGTGAACTTGTTAGCTAGATTTAGCTTAGTGCCCATGCAACGTCATTGGACAGGCATTAAGAATATCTTCAAGAGTATCTTCACGTACTTGAAGGGTACGATAGATATGGGCTTGTTTTATCCCTAAAGAGAGACAAGACGGAGAGCCACCGTCTCAAAGGGACGTGCCATTGAAGATTGTGACGCCATTCCCTTTACCCCTTATACCAACAATCCTTGTGATGTGTTGACAGGTTTTGCTGATGCTGGATTTCTCTCTGATTCGCATAAAGGTCATTCCTAGACAGGATATGTCTTTACTATGGGAAACACCACGATATCTTTGAGGTCTACAAAGCAGACTCTAGTCGCTACTTCCACGAATCATTCTGAGATTATTTCCCTTCATGAGGCAATGAAGGAGTGTATATGGCTGAGCTCCATCATTACACATATTCGTGAGACTTGTGGATTGGAATCCACTAATGATGAACCTACATGCTTTTATGAGGATAATGCTGCTTGCATCGAGCAGATGAAGCAAGGTTACATCAAAGGCAACAACACCAAGCATATATCGCCTACGTACTTTTACAATTAGCAACAACAAGAGTTTCTCAAGATCCAGATTAACCAGGTTCGATCTTAGAGCAATGTGGCAGATTTATTCATTAAATCATTGCCCAAATCCACATTCCAGAAGCATTTAAAGAGCATAGGGTTGCTCAGCTTGTCTTAGCTACCTTGATTGTTAGTATCAAGGGAAGATGTAGACTTCAGGGGGAGTTTGGCATACACATGAGCATTTCTGGATATGAAGGACACGTTGTACTCTTTTTCCTTGAACAAGGTTGTTTTTATCCCACCGAATTTTTATTACTTAGCAAGGTTTTAATGAGGCAACATAGTTATGTGTCACATCATCGTCTACGACGATCTGCACTTTTTTTACTTGGCGAGACCGATTTTTCTCTTGCAAAGGTTTTTGGCTCGACAAGGTTTTTGATAAGGCATCAATGAAGCAAATGAAGACGCGTCACCACCATACACCGGCACAAGGGGGAGTATTGTACGATATTTGATGTTCCTATTTATGCTGGAGATCACAGGATATGGCAGTATAGCTTATCTAGAGATGTAATAGGATTATTTTTCTGTCTGTACCTCTTGTACTCTCCTATATATAGGAGTTTCTTATTCATTAATAAAGTTACACAATACATTGCTTCATATCATTCTCTCTACAAACACAATTTCTAAAACAATATTATATTATCAATCCTTTTCATAAGACATTTAAATCCGTTGATAATACGTGAAATTACTTTATAAAGATAAATGTTGATGGATTGGATTGGATTGTAGGTCATATAAAACATCAACTACCTCAAAGTAAATAGCTTTATCAGTTAAAGTGTTTTAGGAAAATATAAAAGTAGAGAGAATAGTTTGAAGCAATGAATTGTGTAACTTTATTAATGAAGGAGCAACTCTTATATATAGGAGAGTATAAGAGGTACAATCAGGAAAGTAATCCTATTACAAAACTAGATAAGTTATACTTGCCATATCTTGTAATCTCCACCATAACTAGAAACATCAAATATCCTACAACACTCCCCCTTGTGCCGGTGTATGGTGGTGATGCCTCTTCATTTGCTTCATTGATGCCTCATCAAAAACCTTGCTGAGCAGGAGAAAAATCGACCTCGCCAAGTAAAAAGAGTGCAGATCGTCGTAGATGATGATGTGACACATAACTAAGTTGCCTCATTAAAACCTTGCTAAGTAATAAAAACCCAGTGGGATAAAAACAACCTTAGTCAAGGAAAAAGAGTACAACGTGTCCTTCATATTCAGAAACACTCATGTGTATGCTAGACTCCCCCTGATGTCTGCATCTATCCTTGATACCAATAATCAAGGCAGCTTAGACAAGCTGAGCAAACCTATGCTCTTCACATGCTTCTGGAATATGGATTTGGGCAATGATTTAGTAAATAAATCTGCCACATTGTTCTCAGATCGAACCTGGTTAATCTGGATCTTGAGAAACTCTTGTTGTTGCTGATTGTAAAAATACTTAGGCGATATATGCTTGGTGTTGTCGCCTTTGATGTAACCTTGCTTCATCTGCTCAATGCAGGCAACATTATCCTTATAAATTCATGTAGGTTCATCAGTAGTGGATCCCAATCCACAAGTCTCACGAATATGTGTAATGATGGACTTCAGCCATATACACTCCTTACTTGCCTCATGAAGAACAATAATCTCAGAATGATTCGTAGATGTAGCGACTAGGGTCTGCTTTGTAGACCTCCAAGATATTGTGGTGTTTCCCATAGTAAAGACATATCCTGTCAGAGAGAAATCCAGCATCAGCAAAACCCGTCAACATATCACAAGGATTGTTGGTATATGGGGTAAAGGGAATGGCATCACCATCTTCAAAGGCACGTCCCCTCGATACAGTGGCTTTCCGTCTTGTCTCTTTGTAGGGATAAAACAAGCCCATATCTATCATACCCTTCAAGTACCTGAAGATATTCTTAATGACTGTCCAATGACGTTGCGTGGACGCTGAGCTAAATCTAGCTAACAAGTTCACAACAAATGAGATGTTCGGTCTTGTGCATTGAGCTAAATACAGTAATGCACCTACTGCACTTAGATAAGGCACTTCAGCCCCCAATAGTTCCTCGTCCTCATCCCTTGGACGGAATGGATCCTTTTCTGGATCTAAGCTGCAGACTACCATGGGGGTGCTAGCAGGATGTGCCTTGTACATGTTGAACCTTCTCAACATTTTGCGGACATAAGCAACCTAGTGGACTAATATTCCACCACTACAGTGTTCTAGCTCAAGGCCTAGACAAAACCGTGTCTTCCCAAGGTCTTTCATCTCAAACTCGGATTTCAAGCACTTTGCAGTATCCCTTAATTCATCAAGGGTTCCGATGAGATTCATATTGTTCTTTTAATGAACATGCAAGGGCATAGCTCATTATTCACATATCCCTTCCCAATCAAGTATTCACTTAGGCAGTTGTACCACATACGCCCGGATTGCTTCAATCCATAAAGTGACCTTCTCAATCTTATAGAGAATGTGCTCCGTGGTATATAGCTACTTGACTTGGGTAATTCGAATCCATCAGGGACTCTCATGTATATCTCTGAATCTAGATCCCCATAGAGATATGCAGTAACCACATCCATTAGCCGCATGTCCAGTTTTTCGGAAACTACCAAACTGGCTAGGTAGCAGAATGTTATGACATCCATTACGGGAAAATACTTCTCCTCGTAGTCAATACCAGGGCGTTGTGAGAAACCTTGCGCCACAAGGCGAGTTTTGTATCTTACAACCTCATTATTCTCATTACGATTTCTAACATAGACCCACTTATATCCTACATGTTTTACATTTGGCGGGGCTAGCACTACAGAGCCAAACACCTGTCTCTTTGTTAGTGAATCTATTTCAGCCTGGATTGCATCTTTCCATTTGAGCCAATATGATCTCTGTTGACACTCTTCAACAGATCGAGGTTTGATGTCATCATGTTTTATGAGTTCATGTGCAACTGAGAATGCAAACGTATAGTCAATGATCATAGATTCTCTCTCCAAAATCTCATGTATGCTAGCATATGTAGTTTAGCATATGCAGCATTTCTTGTGGACAATAATGCGACATGTGACCAGCGTGTCGAAGCATTCACCAATACCATAAAGTATCTAAATGGTTCGCATGATGGGTGGATGGGTCCACAAATATCATCTTGGATACGTTGTAAGAATGGAATATTTTCTTTGGTGTCTTTAGCGTAAGAGGGTCTCGCTCCTACCTTGGCTAAAGAGCATACTATGCAGAACGGGCGATGCGTACTAGACATCACCAGTGAGGATGCTGGCGTTTGATCAAGGTCTCCATGGACCTGGGAAGCATCATAGGGGATGAGAGCACCACTCTTGGTGTCAAGTCGTCTCCTTTTAGGGGAGGAGGTGTCGGTATGAGGCCGACCATGGATGTTGGCGCCACCCCTCTTGGTGCCCACCTCCATGTTTGTGTGAACCACTCTTTAGTTCTTGCTTCCTTTCGCTCGAAAGAATGGATGTCCATTTGAATTCTTCAAAATTCGAATCATCATATTGTGACCTGGGTGTTCCAGTCTGTCGTGCCAAAGCATATATTTTTCTGAGTCCCATAGGTCATCTCTTATGACATGGTGTGACTCTACAACTCTCATAATTGTAATACATAACCCATTTGGCTGACACATGAGCTTCTCTAGTATTCGGTTTCTGCCAGAATCACTAGAGGTAATGCATACATATTCCATTACTTTCTCACAATGAGTATTTGATATGAAATCTGTTGGCTCGAATGTCTCGACTACTCAGTAGGGTCCTAGGAGCATAGAGAGCATCATCAATGATGAGTTTTGTTCCATTTGGCAACAAAAGTTGGGATTTCCCTCGCCCTTGGATCAAATCCGAAGACCTACCCATCATTGTGGTTAGAGGTGTTCGACAAGGCATAAAGTCGATGAAGAGTTGTTTGTGACGAAGAATGGTATGTGTGGTTCTGCTATCAATGAGCCATTCAAGCTCTCCTGGAAACATACCTACAAGAAAACAAGTCTTGTATGAGGAAAAATCGAAGAATTAACTCAAAAAAAATTTCTAGGGATATGCCTTCGACCCATCGAAGCACCCCCTCGGGGTTGATCCCTTGATCCATCGACAATACCTTCGATCCATCGAAGGGTGTTCGCAGGAAGTTTTTCAATCCATCGAAGGGCTTCCTCAGGAAATGTTTCGATGCATCGAGGATCCCTTCAACCCATCGAAGGGCCTCCTTAGGAAACATTTTGATCCATCGATGGCACCTTCGATCCATCGAAGGGCCTCCTCGGGTTTTCCTCAGGTTTTTGCCTTCCTCGGGCAAACTGACCTTCGAGTACTTAACAAGGCATAACTTTGTCTAGAAAATAGCTTTTGACATTCCAGATGAAATTCTTGAAACTAGATATCCGTAGCTTTCTAAGCATATAATACTCATATGCTGAATAGTTTTGAATCAATCCCAGATTTATGTCAAAGCTATGTAATCTGCACAGCCAAATATGTTATGTCTATTTCAAACCTCTGTCTAGTAAAACAGGCATAACCTTTTCTAGAAAATAGATATCGACGAGCTGGACATAGTTTTGAAAACTACAAGTCCGTATATTTTCAAACATATGCCATCCATATGGTGGTTTATTCTAGAAAAATTCCAGTTTTTCGTCGAAGTCAACTGATATGCAGAGCAGATTCTGTTGTGCCCTGTTTCTGATGTTTGTCCAGTAAAGTAGGTATAACTTTTTCTAGAAATTAGCTATCGATAATCTGGAGCTAGTTCTGAAAACTAGACATCCGTATCTTTTCAGACATATGCCACTCATATGCTGAATATTTTTAGGCAATTCCCAGTTTGTTGTCGAAGCTGGCTAATAGTGCAGCAGATTCTGTTTTTTGCGTTTTTGGGGACTTATAGCACTCTTAGCTATTCCAATAGATACATGGACAAATTTCCAAGTTTCCTAGGACATCTAAAGTTGTTTGGGTAGCTCTTTTCACTTATGACCAGGTGAAGAGAAATCAATGTAGGTGAGACATATAGTCCGCTCAAATACCTTTATCGAAAATCTCTTGTCCTAGACATCACAAGTTACTAAGGTGAGCCCTAGTAGGCAATAGGTTTGTAGCAACCACAAAGCATGTATATTATGCAGAAAATGTAGACAAGCATGTTATTAATAAGCCAAAATAATGCCTTTATTAATAATGCCAACGAGTTACATCAAAGTTTACTAATCCAGAAATTTGACGAAGTACAATGTCAATAATAAGACTTAGGCCATATGCCTTTATTAATGAAAAACATAAACCTCTAATCAAATTCCGGTGTCTCAGAAATTGACTCCCTGCCGATTCTGAAGCTTGCTTTAACGAGATTAGTCTCTGCTCCATCTCTATCTTCTATTTCATTGTAGTGAGCTTGTAATGCAAGCTTTTCGCGGTAGGCTTTGTAGTGATCTGCAAGTCCCTTGCTTGCTCTACAGTTCCTGAACCAGTGGTCGCTTGCTCCACACCTATGGCAAACGCCATCACCGCGCTTTTATCCTTTGTCTCGAGATTGTTGGACTTTGGCCTCGCCTTTGTCAACAGTGGCGCTACCTCTTTTGCTGCCACGGCCACCATGACCTCCACGGCCTCTGTTGGTGGCTCCCCTCTCACGGTTTCCACGTGATCCATGGTCCGTCTCTTAGCGGTTGTAAGGACCTTGATGTCCCTCACATTTTCCCTTTCTTCTAGGGTTCCATTCCTTGCACCTTGCGCTTCCATAGTTCGCTTTAGGAACTCTCTTTGTCCCCAAAGGCCTTGAACTATTGTTCACAAGTACACTATCCTGCTTCTATGCAATAAACAGAATCTGTATAAGCTGATTGTATGTTGTGATATTCTTGGTCCGTACCTCATTACGATATTGGTTGGCAAGTATTCTTGTAGCGACCAGGAATGTAGAGAGGGTTTTCTCGAGCATATCTGCTTCAGTCACATCCTGATTACAGTATTGAAGCATGGATTGAAGCTTGAGCATTTCAGCATCAAAATCTGCTATGCTCTTGAAGTCTTGGAACCTAATGTGGGTTCACTTGTCCTTCAGATCCGGGAATAGGGTGTCTGCGATATTTCTAAATCTCTCAGCGAGTGCTACCCACAATGCTCTGGGGTCATTTATATTCAAGTATTGCCATAGCAGTGGTGCCTCTAGATGGCGTTTCATGATGATGATTGCCTGCGCCTTCGCAGCTAATGTTGGTGAAAACACGAGATCTGGATTATCTGGCTCAATCATGGGGAGGATAGACTTTGCTGTCAATGCATTTTTGACATCTCCACGCCAACGATGATACTCGATGCCTCTTTGGTCCAAATTACCAAAATCAAGTTTTGTTTCAGACATCCTGAAAATAAACAAAAGATGTATTAGTTTCGCAGTCGTAAAAGACTTCCTCGACAACTAATTAGTTTTCCAATCATCTTTGGATTAGTACTTCACTTTGAAGTATGTGGTCTTGCGAACAATCTTTCTTCGTTTTAATCGATGATTTTCTTTATGAACACTCTTAGTTCACTTATGAATGCTCTTAGTTCATGTGGGAACGCTCTAAGTTCCATAAATGCCCACCTTCAAGAAATGTGCGGTGTAGAAATGAGGGATGAGATGTTATCCCGAAATCCCTATGGAAAAATCCAAATTTCCCAAAAGAGTAGGTTATTTTGAAAAAGACAAAGTTGAGTTTATAAAACTTACTTGTTGTTATTACAGAACAATTCTTTTTCTTCCTCTTTTTTCTTTTTGGGATCACAGCGACGGTCGGCGGCGGCGGAGTCGGCGGCAGTTGTCGATTTAGGGCTTCGTGCTGATAACATGTTTTAGAAAAATATAAAAGTAGAGAGAATAGTTTGAAGCAATGAATTGTGTAACTTTATTAATGAATGAGCAACCTATATATATAGGAGAGTACAAGAGGTACAATCAGGAAAATAATCTTATTACAATATTGGATAAGTTATACTTGCCATATCCTGTAATCTCCACCATAACTAGGAACATTAAATATTCTACAACATAAATTACTTTTCCAGGCCAGGCCACATTCTTTTCCCATTTTAGAACAGGTTGTTTCCTGCTGGAACCAATGCATAAGATTCTCTCATCAGAAAGGTTCGGGGATTCTCGAATCTGGTATGATTTCCTTCTTTCGTGAACCCTACATGACACCAGATCCACCTATTATAAAGACGAGATAACACTACAGATTGAGAAGGCATTGCACATGAATCTATTATGAAGAATGTTGTACGAGCACACAGTTGAATGCATGTGTGTGTTGTGACATGGCCGTATTGTGTGCCCCTGTTCCTTTGAGTGAACTATTAGACACCAACATACGTCTTCGAGATTCTGACTAACGAAACAGATGCAAAATCATCACCTGCACTGGCAGGTCTAAAACAGATTGCAGACATAATAGGATCATATGCTAAGGAACTATATACATTAACTTCCACACCACCTTCCATCATTTATGCTCAAGGAAGATAAGGTAACAACTATAAATAGTCATCAACTCCCCGGAAAGGGTCGACGAATAGGACCTACTATGGGACATTGAATGCATTTCAGGTGTAAGATCATTATGCTTTGACTGAGCCCATCACATGTGCTCTGCAGAAGTTTTGTATACATATATCGCCATGCTATAAAGTACTTTGATGCAAGATTTTTTCTTTTTAACAGGTGGAATAATTTGCTTTGGATGCATGGCTCGTATCATAAGTTATAAGCTAGTCTAAAAGCATCTGGTTTTCCCTAAGAACTCTAGAACTCTCAAAAGCAAGAAAAAAAAATCCTATGGATGAGACAGAACAACTTTGAAGCTTGCAAATATATATCATAACAGTTCAATATAGTTCATCAAATTCTGTACCTTCTTAGATGTTTATGTAGATGCATGTTTACATCAGTCTTGTTTTAGCTTTCAGTAGTTTCATTCAATGACTCTAACTATTTCAGAAACAACCGGTCCTACTTAGCATACCATATGTACAACAAACATGCGTAATCCGGTTGGAACAAACTAGGAAGTACTAAAGTTCTATATTGTAACGACTCGAACCGGAAATGGTATGTTAATTAGCTTGATTGCACATTTCATGATTAGTCGCAGTTAGTTGTAATTGATCGATCTGACGGCTTTGCTCACGACTTAATTATCGGACATGAATTTGATTTGAGTTCCTTCGCGAAAATTGTAGAGGATTTCATTTCGAATTTGTAGTAGGTTTCAGAGGATTTTTCGGTTAATCGGAGAATATAAAATGAATATTTGAAATTATCGTCAAGTTAGTCGTACTTATCCGTTTGGTTTTGAGTTATCTGAATTGTGAATTTGGTCGGTTCGCGACATATAAATAGCAGAATAGTCGTAAAAGTTGTCGAAAACTTGCATTTTGGCTGTTGACCAGCGTTAACCGCCAAACCCGAGTTGACCGAGTCAACCGAGTTGACTCGTTGAGTTCACCGAGTCGCCGTCGAATTTCTTGCCGGAATACGGCACGGTTGCCGGAGATTAAGGTAGGGATTTGAAGCTCTTCCTTTGGGCAATTGATTGATTTATATATTGTGATGTTTTGAGGTGGTTTGAGTGGTTGATTTTGGAGGAGAAATTGGATCGAATCGGGGTAAACGAGGGGAGGTTTTCCGGCGGTTTTCCAATGCGGTTTTGGGTGGAATCGGTTGGGTTTGAGTTGGGGATGAAACCCCTTGAATTTGGGAGGACGAGGTGGCCTCATGGTGGTGAATTTCACCGGAAAAGTTTTCCTGAGTGGCCTCATCGATGCTTTAGCTTCTCGGCTGATCCCCGAGATGCTCCGAAGGAGGGGGGGACAGATATCCTGACCCGAGGTCTTTCTGACTTATATTAATCACGTGTAGGTCTAGGATCCCGTGATTAGACTGTACTATGTGGAGGAGTCCATGAGTGACCCCGCAGGATTTTACGTGTATATTTATGGATCAGGGAAAATGTACCTGGTCGGGATTTTCTTATGCATTGACTCGCATTATGCTTATATGAGCATATATTTGGGAAATACATATTATTATTTTCGTCCACTCACTCTAACGACTTTATTTGTCTTCCCCTGGGCTTTTCTATTTCCTTTGCCCAGTTTGCAGTTTTGGTTCCAGTGTTGCGTGTCGACTGCGGAGGCATAGAGTTCGGATCACACTTCAGTTTCTGTAGGTTTCTTGTTCGACCTACTTGATGTAAATGATGTATGTAGGCGTCGCTCTGAATACTTATGTTTGTTTTCAGTTGAGTTTACTCCTGAATATTTCTGGATTTTTTGTAAACCTTCGGCTTATTATATATATGTTGTTGAGAAATCCGGATGGGAACGGAGCCTCACGGTTTGGCTTTTATGGAATATTCGAAGTGTGTTATCCTTGCAGGTTCTAATAATGGTTCACGTAGTTCTAAGTAAACTCTAGCAAAAAAAATTTTAAGGTCATGTTTTCGAAGGGGTTTGATTTCGGTTTAGGCAACTAAATCGGAGTCGGGTCTTTTCAGTTGGTATCAGAGCATTAGGTTTTAGGTTTTGTAGACTCTTGTAGTTGGGTTACTAAGGACATTTTAGAATGTACAGCATTTCGGGAGTGATTACCCGACCGACCGGCGGATAATCATCAATTCTCTAGAGTGTTGTATACTTTCAAACGTTTGAAGTTCCATGATTACATCATTTTTGTCCTGTGACTAATATCTTTTATCCTTAGAATGCCTCCTCGACGTAGAGTCCGTGTTGAACGGACTTGGGATCCTGATGAGGATCAACGTACGCGTGACTTGCTTATGCGAGTGTTGCGTTTGGAGGAACGTATTGACCCAGTGGCTAAGGCCAGTACAGCGGGAGCAACTGTTTTCTCTGGTTCCCCTGATCCTGAAGTGTGTGAAGCTTGGGTGGTTCAGGTTGAGCGTGTTTGTGAGTGCCTGAATTTTACCCCTGAACAGAAAACTGTAGCCGCAGTGGGTTTGCTTGAGTCAGATGCTTACTTTTGGTGGGTTGGTACAGACAGGGTTCCTATTGATACTCTTTGGCCGATGTTTAAAGGGATGTTCATGCGTCGGTATTTCAATCCAGCTACTCAGCAGTGGAAATATGAGGAGTTTACCAACCTGAAGCAGGGGAGTATGTCAGTGATTGAGTATCAAGATAAGTTCACTCGTTTGTCTCGGTTTGCACATGATATGGTCTCATCAGAGGAATTAAAGTGCAGGAGGTTTGAGTTGGGTCTGAATCTAAATATCAAGGGGACTTTGACCATTATGCCTCGAGATAACTTCGATGAGTTTGTTAGTGCTGCACTCAGAGGTGAGGACATTAAGAGGGAGAGACAGATTCGAGTTCAGACGCGTCGCTTTGAAGAGGGTGGACCTAGCCAGGGTGCTTCGAAGAGGCTGAGTTTAGGTACTTCTGGATTTGCATCATCTTCGGGTAGTAGAACTTACAGATATCCTACCAGCACTGCTAGGCAGAGTCATAGATGGAGGAGGAATCAACTGCAGAGGCAGCAGTCGAGTGGGAGTTCTAGTGGATCGAGTTATCCTCGACCTTCCTTTGGCACACCAGCTACACCGAGGGAATCTTCATTGTGCAACAACTGCCACAGATATGTGACGACCCGAACCAGAATCAGTAATGTAGTCAGCACGATTCACGGGTTAGCGTGCAGTCGCGGTTAGTTGTTAATTGTGTGATTTGCCGATTTGATTCACGACTTGATTTTTGGCCGAGAATTTGAATTGAGTTTCTTCACGGAAGTTGTAGAGTACCTGATTTCGAGCTCGTGGGCGGTTCCGGATGATTTTTCCGATAACCGAGGAATATAATATGATTATTTGAAATTTCAGTTTTCGACAAGTTTATCCGATTGTTTCGTGCTTATCCGAATCGTGATGGTTATCCATTTCGAATCGTCGATTGACCCGAGACGCGAGTATAAATATCGAGAATAGTCGAGAAATAGTCAAAAAACACTGTTTGGCATTGACTGACGTTGACTTTCCAAAAATAGAAGTTTGACCCGTTGACCCGAAGTGGAACCTTTCCCGTTTTGGCTTCACCGTCCGACGTCCATTTTACGGCCACCACCGACCTCGTCGAGGGTACGGTTCGCTTCTCCTCATGATTTTAAGTTAATTTGTGCTTTGATTTGTGTGAATTGGTGGTGTTTGGTGTGAACCCGAATCGGGTCGAGTTCATTGATTTCGCCGGTGACGGTTAGGGTGGTTCCGGCGAGTTTTGGAGGTGGAGATGTTGGGGTTTCACCTCCCCACACCTGGGTGATGCTTCCCCTATAATTATTTTGGGATGAGGATGGGTTTTTGATGGAACCCAATTAGGTTGCCGGAATGTTTTTCCGTTTGGATTCCGAGCTGATTTGGACGGGTTTTGCTTTGAATTGGACTTTGTGTCAGTTATAGGAATGGATGGGCTTGAGGTGAGCTTCATTTTTGGAGCTTCCTCGCCGTGAAACTCCATCGTTGACGGGGCACCGCCGGCGGCGGCGACGGTCAATGGCGGAGCTCCGGCGAGGAGTTGACTTTTTGGTTTTCGAAGTTTTTAATGTCGTTTTTCTCGTAATCGCGCCCTGATTATTGTCCAGAGGTTTTCGTAGTGATTTGAGTATCGGATTTTCAGTCGAGGGTTTCGAGTGGAGATTTCGGAAATTCGAAAATTCAGTCGGTTATTTTGTACAGTTTATTATGTTTCTGGGAACGGTTGGTTTCCATGGTTAAGTACAGAGTTGTGGTTTATGTTTTTGATCAGTTGTGTTTTATGAATATTCAGGGGATCGAGATCGAGATCGTGATTGTGCTTCAGGCGAGGGATCTTCCGCCGGACCACGAGATTAGCGCGAGTGCACATTTTGCTCACCAGTGAGTGGACAATTTCTTTTCACGGATTGATTGCGAGTCTTTATACACGTTTTACGAACTTGAGCATGCATACGAGATTTCGATTTACATGAGCATGTGTTATACGATTATGCATATACCAGTATATATATTACGTATATACACTTATATATTGTTTCATGCATTTGCATCGAACTATTTATGATTTGGTTTACATAGAGTACAGTCGTTATATATGTTGTATCGATACACTCGCATCCTGGCTGATCCCCGAGGATGTTTCCCGGGGAAGGCTGTGACTCCTGACCCGAGGCCTTTACCGGGGGGAGGCAGACCTCTGACCTGAGGCCTTTCTGGCTAGAATCACATGTGGGCTAGGGATCCCGTGATTCTGACTGTACTAGCACGGATGTGTCCACGAGTGACCCCGTGAGATTTTTATGCATGCTCTGTACGCGTGAGGAGTTAGAGTCTCCATCGTGTACCATTTCTTTATTTATGCATCTGGACTCGCATATGATTTTATAATATATATACTATTCGGCGAAAGAAAATTATCTTTTCGTCCACTCACTCTAACAGTTTTCATGTCTTTCCCCTGGGCTTTTCGGTTTCCATGCCCAGTTTGCAGTTTAGGTTTTGGTGTTTCACGTCGCGGTTGGAGGCTAGTGATCTGAGCTACCTGTGTTTTCCAGTAGGTTCTTGTTTCGCCTACTGATGTGTATATTGTATATGTTTACACTAGAGGTCGCTCTGATACATTCTGATACATGTTTATATGGATTTTCTCGGATATATATATATTACAGTATGTTTACTGTTTATTGATTATGATATGATGTTGAGAAATCCAGATGGGATTGGTGCCCACGGTTTGGTTTTTGTGGCATAAGACGAAGTGTTATTTTCAGGGTGCAGGTTTATGCAATTCCACGTTAGTAACGTTACTCTGCCGAAATTTTGAATGATTTTTGTTGGTTCGTGTTTTCAGAAGGGGTTCGATTCCGGTTTAGGCAACTGAATCGGGGTTAGGTCCTTTCAGATATCACTTTGGTCAGTGTCAGTATGTCACCTCTACTTGTTACCGTTCTGGCCAGGTGGGTCACGTTGAGAGGGAGTGTCCTCAGCTTAGCACTTTTGGTGGTATTGCGGATCAGGGTACTAGACGAGATCAGGGTACTACTTCTGGGGATCGTGTAACATAGCCTTCTGGACAGGGTGGTTAGCAGAATCGCGGCCAGCGTGGACGACCAGCAGGACAGGCTCAAGTTCATGCCATGTCTCTATGTGGGGGAAGAACTTCTCCAGAGGCTATCATCGGTACGTTGTACATTTTTAGTCATCCAGTTCTTACTTTACTTGATCCAGGGGCTACGCATTCATTCATGTCATATAGATTAGCATCATTGGCTACTATACCTGCATCTCCACTCCCTAGTATATGGCGAGTGTTGTATCCATCTGGCGAGGTAGTGTCTGTCAAGTGGGTATATAGAGACTGTGAGATTTTTATTGGAGGTTATGGGTTAGCCGTGGATTTGATGCTGCTGGATATTGTGGATTTTGATGTGATTTTGGGTATGAATTTCTTGGAGAACCATTGGGCCGTTCTTGATTGTCACAAGAAGGAGGTTGTATTTAGGAGTCCAAGCATGCCGAAAATTTTGTTTTGATGTGAAAAGAATACTACTTTGCCTTGTTTGATTTCAGTAATGAAGGCTGATCGGATGATGAGGAAAGGTTGTGAGACTTACCTTGCACATATGATTCATACGAGTGTTCATGTAACGGACATTGGTGATATTGCGGTGGTTTGCGAGTATCCAGATGTATTTCCCGAGGACTTACCCGGTGTTCCTCCAGTTAGGGAGATCGATTTCACCATCGAGTTACTTCAGGGAACCGAACCTATTTCGCAGACACCTTATCGTATGGCACCAGCAGAATTGAGGGAATTGCAGAGTCAACTTCAGAAATTGATTGAGAAATGCTTCATTCGACCTAGTGTTTTACCTTGGGGTGCTCCAGTGTTGTTTATGAGGAAGAATGATGGTTCAATGAGGCTATGCATTGATTATCGGAAGTTGAATCAGGTTACGGTGAAGAACAAGTATCTGCTCCCACAGATTGATGATTTATTTGATCAATTGAAATGAGCTTCAGTTTTCTCGAAGATTGATCTCAGGTCTGGATACCATCAGTTGCAGATTCGGGAGTCTGATGTGGACAAGACAGGGTTTCGGTCACGTTATGGGCATTATGAGTTCCTTATTATGCCGTTTGGGTTGACTAATGCGCCAGCTGCTTTCATGGACCTGATGAATCGGATTTTCAGACATTATCTGGACAAGTTCATCATTGTGTTCATCAACGTCATCCTGATCTACTCCAGGAGTGTGGCGCAACACAAGAAGCATTTGCAAGCAGTCTTGCAGACTTTATGAGATGCTCAGTTGTACGCCAAGTTCAGTAAATGTGAATTTTGGCTAGACAGTGTAAAGTTTTTGGGCCACGTTATATCAGCAGAGGGAGTCAGTGTGGATCCAGATAAGATTGATGCCGTGTGGAATTGGAGTAGACCTACCAACATGGCAGAGATACGGAGTTTCTTGGGCTTAGCAGGTTATTGATGCCAATTCGTACATGACTTTTCATGGATAGTGACACCGCTTACCCGTTTAACGAAGAAAGGAGTCAAGTTTGAATGGTTTGATGCTTGCGAGGAAAGCTACTTAACTTTGAAGGAAAAGTTGACTACTGCACCAGTGTTGACTTTACCTGACGATAGCGGTGAGTTTGTGGTGTACAGTGATGCTTCGAAGTTAGGCCTGGGTTGTGTTTTGATGCAGTATGGAAAGGTGGTGGCTTATGGTTCGAGACAGTTGAAACCACACGAAGTTAACTATCCTACTCATGATCTGGAGTTAGCTGCCATTGTATTAGCATTGAAGAGTTGGAGACATTATTTGTACGGGGCACAGTGCAAGATCTACACCGATCATAAAAGTCTTACCTACTTGCGTACGCAGCCGAATGTAAGGCAGCGGAAATGGATGAAGCTGATTAACGATTACGACTGTACTTTTGAGTATCATCCAGGAAAAGCTAATGTGGTTGTTGATGCTCTTAGTCGGAAGCATGGCGCTTATCTTTTCCATGTACGTGTTGCTAGAGTGTCACTTTTGGCAGAGTTGCGAGCAACGGGAGCAGAATTGGAGTGGAATGATGATGGAGCACTGTTAGCTAGCTTCCAAGTTTGTCTGGTATTACTTGACCAAGTTCGTGAAGCTCAAGATTCAGATGCCTATCTGCTGAGCAAGAAAAATTTGATTCAAAATAGTGTACCAACCGAGTTTCGGATGAGGAATGATGGCACTTTGATGTTCAGAAGGAGATTATGTGTGCCAAGAGACGAGGATTTGAAGAAGGAAATACTCGACGAAACCCATTGTTCCGCATATGCTATGCATCCAGGTAGTACAAAGATGTTCTGGACACTTAAAGCTCATTATTGGTGGTGAAACATGAAGAGGGAAATAGCAATGTATGTGAGCAGATGCCTGATTTGTCAGCAAGTGAAGGCAGAACGTCAGAAACCGGCAGGTAAACTACAACCTTTATAGATTCCAGTGTGGAAATGGGAGCATATCACTATGGATTTTGTGTATCAGTTACCTCGTACTTCTGATGGTAGTACTGGTATTTGGGTGATTGTAGATTGCCTTACGAAGTCAGCTCATTTCCTAGCACTTCCAGGAAAGCTTCCCGTGAGCAGATTGGCGAAGCTGTACTTGAAAGAGGTTGTGAGAGTGCATGGTGTACCTATGTCTATAGTTTCTAATCAGGATAGTCAGCTCACTTCCGAATTTTGACTGGCATTGCAGAAGGCAATGGGGACTAGACTACATTTCAGCACAGCTTTTCATCCTCAGACAGATGGTCAGTCGGAGAGGACTATTCAGACTTTGGAGGATATGTTGTGATCTTGTGTTTTGCAGTTCAAAGGGAATTGGGATCAACAACTGCATTTGATTGAGTTTGCGTACAACAACAGCTATCAGGCTAGCATTGGGATGGCACCTTATGAGGCGTTATACGGCAAACAGTGTCGAACTCCATTATGTTGGAGTGAAGTTGGCGAGAAATGGCTTCTTGGTCCTGATTTGGTAAAGAGTACCATGGAAGACATTCAGATTATTCGAGACAGATTAAGGGCTGCACAGGATCGACAAAAGAGTTATGCTGATGTGCGACATAAGGATCTTGAGTTCGAGGTTGGTGAATGGGTTTTCCTGAAACTTTCTCCTTGGAAAGGTGTTGTTCATTTCGGGAAGCGCAGTAAACTTCGTCCGCGATATATAGGCCCTTATGAGATCACTGAGCGAGTTGGTGTGGTGGCATACAGATTGGCATTACATTCTGAGATGGACAGGGTACACGATGTGTTCCATGTATCATCTATGTTGCGGAAGTACATTTCCGATTCATCTCATGTGTTGACACCATATCAGCTTCCTATACAGGAGGACTTGACCTACATGGAGGAACCAGTTCAAATACTTGATCGAAAAGTCCAGGAATTACGAGACGGAGTCTTTTCTCTTATGAAGGTATTGTGGCAGAACCATTCAGTTGAAGAGGCTACTTGGGAGACAGAGCAGCACATGCGTGAGCAGTATCCTTACATCTTCAGCTAGCAGGTATGTTAATTAGGTTGATTGCACATTTCACGATTAGTCGCAGTTAGTCGTAATTGATCAATCTGGCAGCTTTGCTCACGACTTAATTATCGGACACGAATTTGATTTGAGTTCCTTCATGGAAATTGTAAAGGATTTGATTTCGAGTTTGCAGGAGGTTTCTGAGGATTTTTCGGTTAATCGGAGAATATAAAATGAATATTTGAAATTATCGTCGAGTTCGTCGTACTTATCCGTTTGGTTTTGAGTTATCCGAATCGTGAATTTGGTCGATTCGCGACATATAAATATCAAAATAGTCGTAAAAGTTGTCAAAAAGTTGCATTTGGGCTGTTGACCAGCATTGACCGCCAGACCCTAGTTGACCGAGTCAACCGAGTTGACCGAGTCAACCGAGTTGACTCGTTGAGTTCACCGAGTCGCTGTCGATTTTCTTGCCGGAATACAGCACGGTTGTCGGAGATTAAGGTAGGGATTTGAAGCTCTTCCTTTGGGCTATTGATTGATGTATATATTGTGATGTTTTGAGGTGGTTTGAATGGTTGATTTTGGAGGAGAAATTGGACGGAATCGGGGTAAACGGGGGGGAGGTTTTTCGGTAGTTTTCCGATGGGGTTTTTTGGGTGGAATCAGTTAGGTTTGAGTTGGGGATGAAACCCCTTGAGTTTGGGAGTATGAGGTGGCATCACGGTGGTGAATTTCATCGGAAAAGTTTTCCGGCCGGTTTGGGATTTCATGGTTTTCGAGGTAATTTCCGGCCACGGTGGTGGTTGGATGGTGGTGGCCCTTTGGGGAAAGAGATTGGGCTTGAGGAGATGAAGGTTTTGGGGTCTTGGTCACCGAAAAATGTCACCGTTGACACCGTGCCACCGCCGGCAGCGGCGAAGCTCCGACGAGGGTTGACTTTTTGGATTTTGAAGATTTTTATACCGTTTTGCTCGGAATCGCGTCCTGATCGTAGTCTTGAGGTTTTTGAGTTGATTTGAGTACTCTATTTTGGGACGAGGGTTTATTGGGTATATTTTGAAAATTTTGTTATCCTCGTCGATATTTCGGGCGATACGTCTTTCGAGAATGCGGAGTTCTCAGCGTGTTAACTCCGTATGTTGTGTTTCAATATATATTGATCGTATCCCTGTTATTCAGGTGATCGGGATCGAGTGTTTGGCGAAGGATCTTCCGCCGGACCTCAGAGTTAGCTCCGTACTGTGAGTGGACATTTTATTTTCACAGTTGAATTGCGAGTCTTGATTTATGCATTTTATGAATATATATATTTATGATTATGCATTTACATATGCAGTTACAATTATGCACATATAAGTATACATTCTATGATTATGCATTTTACGATTGTGCATGTGCATGAAAATGATTTATGATTTGGTTTACACAGAGTACAGTCTCGGATATAGAAGTAGCATCGATGTTTTAGCTTCTCAGCTGATCCCCGAGATGCTCCAGGGGGGGGGCAGATATCCTGACCCAAGGTCTTTCTGACTTATATTAATCACGTGTGGGTCTGAGATCCCGTGATTAGACTGTACTATGCGGAGGAGTCCATGAGTGACCCCGCAGGATTTTACGTGTATATTTATGGATTAGGGAAAATGTATCTGGTCGAGATTTTCTTGTGCATTGACTCGCATTATGCTTTTATGAGCATATATATATTTGGGAAGGACATATTCTTATTTTCGTCCACTCACTCTAACGATTTTATTTGTCTTCCCCTGGGTTTTTTGGTTTCCTTTGCCCAGTTTGCAGTTTGGGTTCCAGTGTTGCGCGTCGACTGTGAAGAGATAGACTTCGGATCACACTTCAGTTTCTGTAGGTTTCTTGTTCGACCTACTTGATGTAAATGATGTATATAGGCGTCGCTCTGAATACTTATGTTTGTTTTCAGTTGAGTTTACTCCTGAATATTTCTGGATTTCTTGTAAACCTTTGGTTTATTATCTATATGTTGTTGAGAAATCCGGATGGGGAACGGAGGCCTACGGTTTGGCTTTTGTAGAATATTCGAAGTGTGTTATCCTTAAAAGTTCTAATAATGGTTCACGTACTTCTAAGTAAACTCTGGCAAAAAAAAATTGAAGGTCATGTTTTCAAAGGAGTTTGATTTCGGTTTAGGCAACTAAATCAGAGTCAGATCCTTTCATATATCCACTCTCTAGAACTTCAGAACAATTAAGAAGAGAAACAGACTTCCATGAACTATCACAATACAAAGCATGGAGAAAAGAACATTTCACACCACTTCAGACACTGTACTGTGCAGTAAAATATTGCTGCTTGACACCAAGAACATATTGAATAATAGGAAAAATTTAGTAACGACTTTTTAGTACCAAAATTCAAAAAAGAGTTCTATTTTATAAATCCCTGAAATGACATTGGTTATGTTTACTAGATAATTTCCATCTCTCTGAACCCCATTACAGTGACTTTGAGGAAGATCACTTGCTTAAATTTCCTAGTTATCATACAGTACAAATCTACTATATAAGAAGAAAATGTTCTGAAAAATATTAAACAAGGCTTACTTGAGAAGTTCATCCACATAATCTAACCACAAGCTCAAAGAAATGCTTTGTTCATCACCAGCAAGAGCCTTAAAAAAGATTATGCACAGTGGCCCTGTCAGCCACCCCAGAAATTGCTGGAGCCAAATGAACGAAAGCCTCTTCCCCGACAAGCTTTTTCTGCAATGCCAGCAGTGCATAGATATTTGACTGACCACCTCAGAACAATCTTCTAATGAAAAGAGAGCAAAAATGTGTTCCTAAAGACAAAGTTTCAGTTTATCATGCATATATGACCATATATGACATTAGAAAATATAAAGGTACATCCACATGAAACACAGAATACATTAATGATACTATCACTCCATGGAACTTTCAGATACATAATATCCAACAAATCATGACCCCTAGACTTTCATTAAGTTTTTGTTGTTGCTTTTACCTTACGTACTATTGTACAATATACATATCAATGAATTCTACCAAGGTGGAAACAGACTAAAGATGCAAGATAGAAGATGATAACATAATTTGGACTTCATAACAGTAACCAATTGGCATTGATTGGAGTGACCCAAATATTTATAAACTAGCAAGCACTCTCATTTCCAATGGGGGACTACTTTCCGCTCACATTCTCAACAAAATATTTCCAAAGTCTGCTAAATTTTCTTATTAAAGTCACATCTAAACGAGAAATAGAAGGAAATGAAAACGAAACAGAAGGGATCAGAGCGAACTACTGCTATGTGGTCACCAGATAAAAATGAGGAAATAAAGATTCAAAGCAAAGCTCTCCAGACCAAATATCTTCCCAACATCTAATTCTAGTTGAGCAATGGATGAGAGCAAATGTTCAATGCCAAGGACATTTCCAGACCTTGAGATCCCACCCACTAATCTTCAAACCCCAGGAAATTTGAATAAATGAAGTAAAGAACACCTGATGAATGCTAATCAAGAGGAAAGCTCGCCACCCATTCACAGATAAGCCCACTTTTAGGTAAGTCGGCAATTGGTAATCCCCTTCAAGGTGATTAAATGATCTCTTCTTGCCTCACCTCTCTACCTCGCCCCTAGTCTGCTTCTCTATGATGTTGGCCACTTCAGTGGTTAGTCTAAATATACACAAGAAAAAGGCACAAAGACAACTTAAAAACAAGTGTGTCACCACTAAGATACTACTCATCCTAGACAACACATGCTATCCTATCTAACAATAAAGATGACAGAGCCTACATTGTTGGGGAAAGAAGTGATGCTATTTCCAAAGGTTGGCAAAAACAAATTAAGAGTTCTGAAGAATGAACCTGAAAAGACGCTTTCTCCAAACCATTAGCAGGTCTTTCTTCATAAGGTTTCTCCCATGCAAGCGTTGTTATAAATATTAATTTTTGGAATGCCGGTTCCTGTTGATGGACCAACATTATCCAGTAACAACAGGAAATTATTGGTCGTACTAAATTACGGAACAGAAACAGAGAGAAAAAAAAAGGAAAGAAAAAATATAGGCTACTGTTCCACTACAACATCACCTCATAGACAAATTTTGGAAACATCAGGAGATCATGATATCAGATAAAAAGAAACGTGTACAGAATACGTAATAAATTTACAGGTGGCTGCACAGTAACTAAAAGAACTTCACTCAGACTTCAATTTAAAACCGAACACAGGGAACAAAGGTTTTGAGGCTCATTACCAACACAGGAAACAGAAGATAAAAGACATAAAGAAGTAAAGGAAAGCCAGTAAAATTAGTTCAAAACAGAAGCACCAATCATGCCCTTCACCTAAAACAATCTACAACTAAGATGGTAAAAGCTCACTGTGGTTGCTCAGATATAAAATTCTACATCTTATATAAAATATACATCAAAGGAACATGGATAAACAAATTTAGATTCTGTCATAACAGACTACGTCGAACTTGGACCAAATTTTGCTAACCTTGAGGGAAGGATGAATATCAGAAGCAACAATATTCAACCAAATTACGGAATAATTGCTTTGAATATTTTCGGCATTTTCTGCCCCGTCAACCCATTCATCCTACATACAGTCAAATGATAATTGTAATATAATCCTATTAGCATATAAATCGACGGAAGCTCTTTCAGGGTAATAGATTCTCCAAAAGGAATAATATTATCCAGCCATAAAATCAACGTTCATGGTATCCCTGTTCATTTAAGTTTACTGCTTTGCTAGTACATTCAAGTAGGAATCTGTATTCTTCTGATCAAAACAATAAACATATATCTTTTATCCCTTTTATATTTTCTATGCCAAGCTTGCTATAAAAAAAATGAAAGAAAAATAAAATAAACAACCATACAAACAGGATGAAACTCATATGACAACTGAAAAGCAATCAAAGCCACACAAGAGAAAAGAGATTGAAAGATTGAGATCAAAATACTTAATTGAAAAATAATCTCACCTGCTAAACTGCTCTACAGAAACAATAGCCGCATAAGAAAGAATTCCATTTGGTGTTTTGCTATTAATTGTCTGTTCAGACATAAATATGTCGTCCATATCTTCTGTCTCAAGAGCCTCCCTGATGACAATCTTTCCAGTTGGACTAGTTTTTACCAGTGGAGAAGTCACTTCATTTAAAAAGCTTTCGGTCTTCACTAGCCACGCATTAAACTTTTCCTGCAATGCATCTAAAATGAAACAAGATTTATAGGAGAAACAATAGAAACTCGAGATAGGAAGTTTTTGACATGTGTCTTACCACACGAATAGTAGTAGTGCAGTCTAACTGGCTACAAACAATTGGAAAATTAAACAGTGGTTGTTTTACTGTTTCTTATCATTTCATCTTCCTCAATCCAGACATAAGGATTTTTTCTATTTTACATCGAGAGTAGCATTCCTAAACTACCTATCTCTTTTTGGTCAAAACATTAACAAATTACAATATTGTAAAACACTTAACAGTCTTATATATTTTGCATTACTTTTCCACATAAAACTACGATGAATGCAAAAAATACAGGTGTGGAATATATTATTTGAAACTACAAGGTTTCTGGAGCTTTATGCCTCAAAGATCAGTAAACATCAATCACCGAGGAATTATTATTAGAATTACTCTGGAATTTATGACCCCTAAGAGAAATCGTTGATGTGATGCTGAAAACAATAAAGAGAACCATCCAAAGTATTTCTATCAAGGAAAGAGGATTGCATCAAATTTTCTTCAAACGCATGAAGATAATAAGTGTAGTTAACTGACCACAAATATACTAAAAGACACACAAAAATACGAGAAGAAATTGTTTCCGAATTCGCAGTCAAAAGGGAAAAAATCCTATCAATCAGCTCCCCTAATCACTCTCAACAGGATGCCAAAGAACCATGACACTGATGCAGCACATTAATGAGTGTGAATGCTACCAAGTACGTGTTTTTAGAATTGTAACTCCTGTAATTGTTATTTGAGTAACGAACAAATGGAAACTCATTTACAAGAGGAGAAAGATGCAAACGATAGATCAGAAACTACTGCATCACACTAGTAGGCATTTAGAAATTGGATTAAGATCACCCATGATGCCTGGGATTATCCAAAAACATCAAAGCGATACCTAAATTTTAAAAATAATCAAAGTGGTGTCTGAAAATTTAAAACGTTATCTAAGGGGTGCCCAGACCGGCTGAGCTCCCGATCTCCGATAAAGTTGCTGACGTGGCAGTTACTGTTTTCAAATCAGATAGGTATATTCGTCATTTTCCCTTAATTAATTAAAATCTAATTTTTAAATTTTAATTTTTTATTTATGCTTCATACCAATTCACCGTATTCGTTTAGAAGACGAAATCTTTTTGTTTAGGTATTTATTTATAGGATTAAATTCACCTACGATACCTGAAATCTTTTCGAACTAACAAAGAAAAAAATGATTAAATTAATGAAATCTTTGTATTTTCTATTTTTTTTTCGTTTTTCGGCTAGTTGGCCATCGAGATAGGTAAGGTTTGAATCGTCTTCATCTATAGATTGTGTTTCTGTGTGAGAAATTTTGGTTGCAGATGTATGTCGTCGGAATCGAACAGATTCCGATCGGTTAGCTTCGACCACCGCCGTGTACGGCGTTGCCGGCGATTTTGGGGTGAGGGGAGAGGGGTTTTTGAAAGGACCCAACCCCGATTTAGCTCCCTAAATCGGAATCAAACCCCTTCGAAAACACGAACCAACAAAAACTTTTCAAAATTTGGGCAGAGTTTCGTTACTAACGTGGAATTACCTTAACCTGCACGCGGAAAATACACTTCATCCTATGCCACAAAAAGCAAACCGTGGGCACCAATCCCATCCGGATTTCTCAATATCTCAACAGTAAAGTAAAGTAGTAAATATATATGTACTTTACTGAAATCCAGTGTAAAATCGTATAACGTATTCAATAGGAAGCTCAGAGCGACTTCTAATACATAATCATATACGTATACCACAGTAGGTAGAACAATAAACCTACTGGATGAAACAAAGTAGCTCGAGCACTATGCCTCCGACCACGACGTGCGACACCAGAGCCTGAACTGCAAACTGGGCACGGAAACCGAAAAGCCCAGGTGAAAGACAATAAACACGTTAGAGTGAGTGGACGAAAATAAATGTCTTTCACCAAATAAAATATACATATAAAATCATATGCGAGTCAAATACATAAACAAGAAATGGTACACGAGGGAGACTCCAACTCCTCACGCGTCCGGGTACACGAGGGAGACTCCAACTCCTCACGCGTACAGAGCATGCAATATAAAATCGCGGAATCACTCATGGACTACCACGCGATAGCACAGTCTGAATCACGGGATCCCAGACCCACACGTGATTCCTAGCCAGAAAGGCCTCGGGTCAGGATATCTGTCCCCCCCGGAGCATACTCGGGGATCAGCCGAGAAGCCAATGTGTATCGATACCACAACATATACTGAGACTGTACTCTGTGTAAACCAAATCATAAATCTTTTCTATGCACATGCTTAAAACATATTATGTACGTATAAATATATTCGTATACGTATATTCGTATATGCATAATCGTAAAACACATGCCCGTAAAATCATAATCAATCCGCATGCTCAAGTTCGTAAATCATTTATAAAAGACTCGCAAGCAATCCGTGAAAAGAAATGTCCACTCACAGACTGGCGTAACGCGTATCGCGTTAACCCGTGATCCGGCGGAAAGTCCCTCGCCAAACAAACGATCACGAAACCCCTGAATATTCACAAAGTTCATTATTCAAAGTCATAATCCGACATTACAAATCAAACCACGAGAAACCACCGTTCTCGGAAACAGATAATTCAAAGTCGACGAATCGTCGAAAATCCGTATATACCACTTCAATACCTCGCTTTACGTTCGGACGCTCAACTCGAAAAACGAACCTCCCCACTGCGATCGGAGCGCGATTTCGAGTCAAATGACATGCGACTTGTCGAAAGTCAAAAAGTCAACCCGTTGACCGTTGACCGCCGTTGACCGCCGCCCACGGCGGCGCCGCCACTGACCGGAAGATTTCTCGGCGGAGCAACCCCTATTCCATGGAAAACCACCCACTGAGCAACTTTGTCAACTGCACCGAAGTCCAATTCTCACTCTAACATGGTCAATTTCATGAAAAACCGAATGAACACACAAATTTCAATCCCAAAATTCTCCATGTACAAGATGAATTGGAACTCCAAACTTACATGGTAGCTTGCTAGTGATGAGAGCTTCAAAGCCCACTCCAAAATTCAGCTCGAATCGGCTCGAAACATCAAACCCGAAATCACTTAAAATCCCTTAACTTTGGCCGGAAAAATCATCTACTTCCGGCGAGCCTCGCCGTGTGGGGTGACTAGGAACAGACTCGGGAGGCCGAGGCGCACCCTATGGGACAAGTCCCGAGCCAAGAGGTGGTCGGAAACGATCACCACCGTGGAACCACCGTGAGTCCCGTCGGCCTCCACCTCTCACCCACCGAGTTGACTCGGTCAACTCGGTCAACACCCAAAATGGTAAGCTTTGACTTGCCCAGTATGGAAATTTCTATTTATAGCCTTTCCCAAAAAGGAAACTTCATGTTTATCCAATTCGACGAACTTAAAACGCGCGTAACTTTCTCATCGTAATTCCGATTCCGATAATTCTCGCGGCCACAAATTCGTCTCGACATACTCTTCACTAACCACCCAAAGTCAAATAGATCAGCCAATCGGATAAAAAGTCAACCCTTCGAACCAACACACATTAAATCGACTAATCAATCAACAAACGTCAAAATTCGCAACTAATTCCTCGTAACTCCAAATCATGCTCCGGAAGTTCCCACAAACTCGAAATTAAATTCTGAACAACTTCCGTGAAGAAGCCGAAACCAAATTCTCGTCCGGTAATTTAGTCGTTAAGTAGCCCACCATTTAAATCTGAACTTCAAATATTCATAACTAATTCCTCGGTCGTCCAAATTACGATCCGGAACCGCCCACGAACTCGAAATCACACGTACAACGACTCTCGAGAAGAGACCCAGCTCCAATTCTCGGCCAATAATTAAGTCGTTAATAAACTCGGCGATTCCAATAACCGTCGGACAACTGCGACTTCACACAAACTCATCAATCAAGCTGATCATACTGCTGATTCTGGTCCGGGTCGTCACAAATCCACCCCCCTTAGAAAAATTTCGACCTCGAAATTTCCAAGTCTGCCAACTCAAAGGTAGGAGCACTGCCTCTGTATACAGCTCAACTGCCCAGTGGCTACATCAACTGAATAACTCTAGCAACTGACTCCACAATAGGAGATAGCTCTGTGCTGAAATCTCTGTACCCACAAATCACAAATCTGAACTGGCTCCACACAAGCGCCAAGTGTTCCTACATAAGGAACAAACAGGGTACACAACACATAGCAAACCTGAAACATAGTTCCGCCACGCGGAACACAACACACAAAGCCAACACTATAGGCGATGCCGAACCATACGGCATAATACAAACTCGCCTATGGCCACATATGGATCAAAACATCAAGGCAAATCATAACACGACCTGCTCATACCAACGAAACTCAAGCATCGAATTCAAACAATTATCGACCCATTTCCGCTAATCTGACAGTCTGTGGTAACACACTCCACAAAATCAAAATCAAACATCAACTCAAACTCAATCAAATCAAACTCGCTCCAACACTACGGAGCACAACGTCGTCCACAAACGACATCAAGCAACGCCGATATCACAGTGGTCAACAAACTGGTACTGCAAGCAATCTCGAACAGCTAAAACTGCTGGTCCCGAATCCTTCGGAACTACAATACCGGGGTACAATACCGGGGTCCACAACATGCCCTCCAAGGTCTAAATAGTCCTCGAAGATCGCTCACCAATCTGAGATAAGAACTGGTACTAACTCGTAATCTGGTCCCCAATGTTCGCTGCAAAGCTTACCAACACACAGTTATAGCCGATTGTCTCGATCAGCGAACTGGGACACAAGCACATCACGAAATGGACAATCTCCACCAAACTCAGCTATGCCAGCCTGCCACTAAAATCATCTCTGAATGCACAAGGAAATGTACTAAATTCATCAAATGGTCCACAATGGTCAAACCACTGGCATCACAAACCAAAGTGCATACAAGCATACACAAACACAGCAGTAATCGCCACATTTAACCGGAAATCTTCAATGGCTGACACTCCTCGGCAAGTCTCTGCCTCGTAGCCATCATCAGTCGACAAAAGTGGCAAATGTACACACAAACCGCTACATTCTACTTCATGCTGCATCACGAGTAATAAACTCGGAAAATCTGGTACATCTCCACATCAACAGTGCATAACGCACGCAAAACCACGAGCCTCAATATCATCATACTCCAACTCAGCTCTCGTAGCCCATAACTCGGCTAACACGGAAACTCGAGCCACACATACACATATGCAATATTGAAACTCCTGACTCTTAACTGAATGCATCAGCATCAACATCATCCCAAACGGATGGTCAAGGTGCAACCATTAGCCACCGCTCTGCTACACAGTATCAAAGCATTACCAAATCCAAATCTCGATGCATCGCCATAACCCACGAACTCGTCGCGGTCGTCAAGTAAGGTCAAAACCGAAGCAATGGTCACCAACCTGCAGGAGTAAGCAACTCTCCTCGCATGCATCGAACCACTCGTACTTGGCGCCTTCTTCATCAGTCCGGGAAGTAGAGTGGCAATCCGGAAAAATCCTCCACAAGTCGTCAGTAATAGCCTGCTAAACCCAAGAGACTCCCGATCTCTGGTACAATAGTAGGGCAATCCCCAAATCGACACGACCTCTAACTGGTCAGGATCCACGCCGACTCCCTCGGCTAGCATCACATAACTCAAAATCTTCACGCTAATCGGCCAAAACTCACACTGGCTGAACTTCACAAACAGCTAACCATCTTGCGAAGTCCGCAAAACCACTCGTAATTGTCTCAGGTACTGGTCCTCACTCCTTGAGTACATCAGGATGTCACCAACGAACATAACCGCAACTCGTCCAGAAACCGTCTGAACACCTGGTCCACCAAGTCCACACGATTTACGGGGCATTGGTCAACCCAACAACGTGACCAAGAACTCATGATATCCGCACCGAGATCCGAAAGCTAACATAGTCACATCTGACTCATCAAACCTTAACTGATGGTATCCAGACCCGAAATCAATCTTCAACAAGACTGAAGCTCTCGCAAGCTGATTTAACCACTCGTCAATCCGAAGCGGAGAATACTCACTCTCCTCTGAAACGAATCAGGCTTCCGGTAGTCAATGCACCACTATGTCGAACCATCCAACATCGGCAAAACAATGCAAGAGTACACCACGCAAATACACGGGGTCACATGAAATCTCCTGAAACCTCCTCCAGCAACTCTTGGAGTCGAAACTGTAGCTCCATCAGCTCCGCTGGCTCCGAACGACAAGACGTCGGTAAAATGAGTCCAGCGCTCGGTACAAACTCAATGGTGTAGTCAGTCTCCCGAACTGAAGGAACACCTGATAACTCCTCCAAAGCACGCCTGGAAACTCGGGAACCACCTCAATATCACCAATGTCAGACACAGCAACCACAGTATCCACAACATGAGGTAAGCAAACAACACAACCAAACTCCATCATCTGCTCGACCATCACCTCGAAACAGCATCTCAGGAAAATCTGGTCATCGAACATAACCTCCTCCTCGAGGCACTCAAACATCGCCAAATGCGTCGTCAGTAAGTCCATGCTCACAAACACACCAAAACCACGATGTCCAGCTAGAACAAATCCACGGCTAAGTCATAACCTCCAACAAGGATCTCGCAACCTCCGGATGGATACAATACTCTCCAAAACCTCGGAAGTGGAGATACAGGTACAATAGCCATGGATATCAAACAGCAGCAACCTCGGAGAAAAGTCTGTCCTCAAACAAGATCATGGCACGAACTCCAACATGCCCAACTAGCCGCCCACACCAAATGCGACTTGCTGAATAACTCACCAAAATGGTACATTGATCAGACTGCAGGAGCAACATGAGGATCTCCTCGTAAACTCTGAGTTGTTGAACCGCAACACAGCTGACTGAGGGCACTCCCACGTAACGTGACCCTCCTGGCCACCGAAACAGTAACTGAAAGTGTTCCTCGAACACAAATCACCGCAACACCTGCTGCGTGAAAGAATTTCCAATGATCACCCAAACTCATGCCACAGGAGCCAGTTCGCTACTCTGCGATCTCCGCCATCGTCAAACGGATCAGCAGAGGATCCTCAACATATTCGAAAAGACCACAGTCTGATGAAATCACTGATCCCGAAGTATCGGAACTCAACCTCATCAAAATCTCGACTAAGTCCACTTTTCTCAAACCATCGCATCGAAAACCGCATACAACTTTCCTTGTCAATAGCCTCGCCACTGAGTGCAGCACACTAAGCTCCTCACGGCAATCTCGAGGCACAACAATCAGACTCTCTCTAATGCTCAGGTTCAAACTCATCTCGAACCTCGTGCCCTGCTTCCTCTGAAGCCACATAACTCGTATAAACAGGTATAAACATATGAACAATGCATCTCTGCCTCAGATGGATAAACACTCCACATTCGAATGCTGGGTAGCCTGATAAAACCATTACCGTATACAACACCCTGAATGTAGGCCATGGAGTCGCAACCGGAACTCACACATTATCAGCCCACCAAACACAATGATCAGAATCAGGCAAACATCACTGCCAAAATTCTCAACTTTAAGGCAACATATAGACGCCCATATACACATCCCCAGGCAAACCGTGCCACACATATCTCTGGACTCTGAATACTCATCTGAATCCACTGTTCTCTGGCAATTCACGCGTCGATTGATCCACAACAAGATCCCCAACCGAAACGACACGGAAAGCACGTCAGGAGGCATCCTAATGAATACAATACCGTTCACAACAAGTGGAACGTAATCATGGAACTTCAAATATTTGAAAGCATACAACACCCGGAATTTGATGATTATCCGCCGGCCGGTCTGGTCACCATTCCAGATATGCTGTACATTCTCAAATACCCTTAGTAAACACGACTACAGAAGTCTACAGAACCTGACAACCTAATGCTCTGATACCAAGCTGAAAGGACCCAACCCCGATTTAGATCCCTAAATCGGAATCAAACCCCTTCGAAAACACGAACCAACAAAAACTTTTCAAAATTTGGGCAGAGTTTCGTTACTAACGTGGAATTACCTTAACCTGCACGCGGAAAATACACTTCATCCTATGCCACAAAAAGCAAACCGTGGGCACCAATCCCATCCGGATTTCTCAATATCTCAACAGTAAAGTAAAGTAGTAAATATATATGTACTTTACTGAAATCCAGTGTAAAATCGTATAACGTATTCAATAGGAAGCTCAGAGCGACTTCTAATACATAATCATATACGTATACCACAGTAGGTAGAACAATAAACCTACTGGATGAAACAAAGTAGCTCGAGCACTATGCCTCCGACCACGACGTGCGACACCAGAGCCTGAACTGCAAACTGGGCACGGAAACCGAAAAGCCCAGGTGAAAGACAATAAACACGTTAGAGTGAGTGGACGAAAATAAATGTCTTTCACCAAATAAAATATACATATAAAATCATATGCGAGTCAAATACATAAACAAGAAATGGTACACGAGGGAGACTCCAACTCCTCACGCGTCCGGGTACACGAGGGAGACTCCAACTCCTCACGCGTACAGAGCATGCAATATAAAATCGCGGAATCACTCATGGACTACCACGCGATAGCACAGTCTGAATCACGGGATCCCAGACCCACACGTGATTCCTAGCCAGAAAGGCCTCGGGTCAGGATATCTGTCCCCCCCGGAGCATACTCGGGGATCAGCCGAGAAGCCAATGTGTATCGATACCACAACATATACTGAGACTGTACTCTGTGTAAACCAAATCATAAATCTTTTCTATGCACATGCTTAAAACATATTATGTACGTATAAATATATTCGTATACGTATATTCGTATATGCATAATCGTAAAACACATGCCCGTAAAATCATAATCAATCCGCATGCTCAAGTTCGTAAATCATTTATAAAAGACTCGCAAGCAATCCGTGAAAAGAAATGTCCACTCACAGACTGGCGTAACGCGTATCGCGTTAACCCGTGATCCGGCGGAAAGTCCCTCGCCAAACAAACGATCACGAAACCCCTGAATATTCACAAAGTTCATTATTCAAAGTCATAATCCGACATTACAAATCAAACCACGAGAAACCACCGTTCTCGGAAACAGATAATTCAAAGTCGACGAATCGTCGAAAATCCGTATATACCACTTCAATACCTCGCTTTACGTTCGGACGCTCAACTCGAAAAACGAACCTCCCCACTGCGATCGGAGCGCGATTTCGAGTCAAATGACATGCGACTTGTCGAAAGTCAAAAAGTCAACCCGTTGACCGTTGACCGTTGACCGCCGCCCACGGCGGCGCCGCCACTGACCGGAAGATTTCTCGGCGGAGCAACCCCTATTCCATGGAAAACCACCCACTGAGCAACTTTGTCAACTGCACCGAAGTCCAATTCTCACTCTAACATGGTCAATTTCATGAAAAACCGAATGAACACACAAATTTCAATCCCAAAATTCTCCATGTACAAGATGAATTGGAACTCCAAACTTACATGGTAGCTTGCTAGTGATGAGAGCTTCAAAGCCCACTCCAAAATTCAGCTCGAATTGGCTCGAAACATCAAACCCGAAATCACTTAAAATCCCTTAACTTTGGCCGGAAAAATCATCTACTTCCGGCGAGCCTCGCCGTGTGGGGTGACTAGGAACAGACTCGGGAGGCCGAGGCGCACCCTATGGGACAAGTCCCGAGCCAAGAGGTGGCCGGAAACGATCACCACCGTGGAACCACCGTGAGTCCCGTCGGCCTCCACCTCTCACCCACCGAGTTGACTCGGTCAACTCGGTCAACACCCAAAATGGTAAGCTTTGACTTGCCCAGTATGGAAATTTCTATTTATAGCCTTTCCCAAAAAGGAAACTTCATGTTTATCCAATTCGACGAACTTAAAACGCGCGTAACTTTCTCATCGTAATTCCGATTCCGATAATTCTCGCGGCCACAAATTCGTCTCGACATACTCTTCACTAACCACCCAAAGTCAAATAGATCAGCCAATCGGATAAAAAGTCAACCCTTCGAACCAACACACATTAAATCGACTAATCAATCAACAAACGTCAAAATTCGCAACTAATTCCTCGTAACTCCAAATCATGCTCCGGAAGTTCCCACAAACTCGAAATTAAATTCTGAACAACTTCCGTGAAGAAGCCGAAACCAAATTCTCGTCCGGTAATTTAGTCGTTAAGTAGCCCACCATTTAAATCTGAACTTCAAATATTCATAACTAATTCCTCGGTCGTCCAAATTACGATCCGGAACCGCCCACGAACTCGAAATCACACGTACAACGACTCTCGAGAAGAGACCCAGCTCCAATTCTCGGCCAATAATTAAGTCATTAATAAACTCGGCGATTCCAATAACCGTCGGACAACTGCGACTTCACACAAACTCATCAATCAAGCTGATCATACTGCTGATTCTGGTCCGGGTCGTCACAGTTTTGCTCCCTTCAATGCTGCAAGTCGATTAGGACCGGTCTCGAGCTCCGCCGTGGCTCGACGGCTCTCTCTCCCCACCGCCGGCCTCACCGGAAAACCTAGGTTTCGGGTGGATGATTTTCCGGCCAAATCGACCAGGGAGACCTTCTGGTCTTTGAAGCCCTCTTCACCACGAAGCTATACATACCAAGAATATGTTCTAATTCATCTGGATGAAGAAGAATCTAAGAAATGGAGTTCTTGAGAAATTTTGGGATCCAAATTTCGAAGATAAAATTGAGGTGTTTTTTATTCGAATTGGACATGGTGGTAGAAGACAATTGTGTTGGGTATATTTTGAGTAGGTTAGGCTGTGGTCCGCCGGAAAAAGTCACCGGCAACGCCGCCGCCGCCACTGTTCACGGCGGCGCTCCGGTGGAAGACTTTCAGCAAAAGTTTTATGTCGTTTTTTCTCGTAATTGTGCACCGATTATGATGAAGAGGTTATTGAATTGATTTGGATATGGTTGATTAAGTTGTGTGATTAATCGGATAATAATTAAACGATTTAATGATTTTAATGAACGATTGAGTCAAACGTTGATCTGACATCGGGTCGCGTAACGTTCGAATTTTGTATTATGATGTGACGACCCGGAACAGAATTAGTAGTGTAATCGGGTTAATCCACGAGCTTGCGCGTAATCGCAGTTTTCCGTAAATCGATTGAATTGTCGGTTTTGATCACGACTTAATTATTGGCCGAGAATTTAAGTTGAGTCTCTTCTCGAGAGTTGTTGTACGCGTGATTTCGAGTTCGTGGGCGGTTCCGGATTATTATTTCGACGATCGAGGAATATAATATAAATATTTGAAATTTTGGAATATCGTCGAGTTTATCCGTTCGTATTCGAGTTATCCGAATCGTGATTGTGATCCATTTTGGACCGTTGATCCACCCGAACCGAAAATGGAATGATTATCGACTTGATTTGCGAGTTTCTCGATTAGTCGCGATTTTGTCGTATTCGGTTAATATGGCGGCTTCACTAACGACTAAATTTTTGGGCAAGAATTTGATTTAGGATTCTTCACGAAAGTTGTAGAGAATTGAATTTCGAGCTCGTGGGAACTTCTGGAGGATTATTCCGAGTTACGAGGAATAAGTTGTGAATATTTTCGACCGTCAGATATTGTCGTATTTATCCGTTTGGGATTCGATACGCGTACGGTATAAATATGGGAAAATAAATGCCGATTTTGGAAACTTTCCAAATCTGGAAACTGGGCCTTGACCCGCGTTGACCACGGGTCAAGGGCGACCCGTTTTACCGCAGTGGGTTCTTGCCGCCGTGGAGCTTGATTTTGGCCACGGTTGGCCGGGGTCTCTTCATGAGATGTGTTGGGCTCGTGGCCCTCTTCAATTTGAGAGGTGGATCGTCCCTTGGGGTGGCTGGAGGTGGGAGAATCGAAGCGGAGAAGTTGAGGGAAAACCGTCGAGATTTCGGCCCCCATAGGCGGCGGCGTTTCGGACGAGTTGGTGGTGGCTCTTTGAGGGGTTTTGTTCGCCTTGAGGAGATGAAGCTATTGGAAGTGATTTCAAGGGTTTCCGTGGCCGGAGGAGGGAGATCGGAGAAGTTGAAATTCCGGTGAGGGTTTGTACCTTTGAGGTGAGTTTTAGACCTTTTCCGGTCAAAATTGGCCTTAACTTTGAACTGGAAAGTTGTGGAAATGTCGAGATCTTCAAATCCATGTGTAGGTTGCATTTTTCGGGGCCGATGTGGTTTTCCGGCGGCCGGCGACAATGGTGGCGGCGGCAGCGACTTTCCAGCCGGGGTATTTTTCAACGTGTTTTTTGTCGTTTCGCTCGGAATCGTGCACCGATCGCAGTGGTGAGGTTTATTTTTCGAATTGAGCATCGGAAATTATAGCGAGGCTTTATGGTGTGATTATCGAATTTTGACGATTTCGTCGATATTGAATTATATGTTTCCGGGAACAGTTGTTTCTCGTGATGTGATTCGAGGTTTTGAGTTATGATTTTGAGCAGTGGATTTTATGAATATCCAGAAGATCGTGATCGTTCGTTTGGCGAGGGATTTTCCGCCGGATCACTGGATTAACGCGTATTGCGTTATGCTAATCTGTGAGTGGACTCACTACCAGCATTTTCACTATAGCCGACGAAAAAAAAACAAACCAACGAGATTTTTTGTCGTCGGCTATAGTGGACAATTTCCACTATAGCCGACGACAAATCAACAAAAAATCGTCGGCTATAGTATAGTCGACGCACTATAGCCGACGAGATTATTGCCGACGATTTTTCAAGGTCGTCGGCTAAAGTCGCTGGCTAAAACCTATCGGTAATAGTATAGCCAACGAGGTTTTTACCCATTATCGTCGACTATAGTACTATAGCCGACGAGTTTTTAAAAAAAAAAATTAAAAAAATTAAAAAAAATCATTTTTTTAAAACTATAGCCGACGAGATTTTTTATCTCGTCGGCTATAGTTTTAAAAAAAAAATTTTTAAAAAAAAATCATTTTTTCCACTATAGCCGACGAGATTTTTTATCTATAGTTTTAAAAAAATTTTAAAATAAAAAAAATCATTTTTTCCACTATAGCCGATGAGATAAAAAATCTCGTCGCCTATAGTTTTAAAAAAAAATCGTCGGCTATAGTGTTTCCAGCGGTAGTGACTTTTCTATTTTCACTGTCGTTGCGACTTCGTGATTTTTCGTATTTATTTATATACGATGTTGAGATTATTTATTACTTTTTAGAGGTATTATTTTATATTTTATATGGTGATGGCATTACTTGCATCGATGCTTCGGCTACTCGGCTGATCACCGGTAGTCAGACCCAGAGTTGAGAGATTCCTCTGAACAGGGTTGAGAGATTCTCGTGGGCAGGGTTGAGAGATTCCCCTGTTATGCCGCTAGGGTTGAGAGATTTTCGCCTAGCACCTCCATATATATATATTTTCCGAACTCGCTTTGCATTATTTTATGATATATGAAATTGGTGAAAGGCATATGTTTATTTTCGTCGACTCACTTTAACGGTTTTATTGCCTTTCCCCTAGGCTTTTCGGTTCCGTGCCAAGTTTGCAGTTCGGAATCTGGTGTCGCACGTCGCGGTCGGAGGCTTAGTATTCAAGCGATGTTTCTTTTATGGTAGGTTCTTAGTTTGGCCTACTATTTGTATATATATACTAGAAGTCGCTCTGAGCATTTTGATGTTATATTTTCATACGATTTTTCCCCGGATTTCTGTAAAGTACAGTTTTATTTATTACTTTACATTACTGTTGTGATATTGAGAAATCCGGATGGGATTGGTGCTCACGGTTTGGTTTTTGTGGCATAGGATGAAGTGTATTTTCCGGGTGCAGGATAATGGCAATTTCGCGTTAGTAACGAAACTCTGCCGAAATTTTTATGGTTTTTCCTGGTTCGTATTTTCAGAAGGGGTTTGATTCCGGTTTAGGAAACTAAATCGGGGTTGGGTCATTTCATATGACTTTAAAAATTATTATAGGTTTAGAATATAGAATTAGATTAATACGGGTATATTGGTATGAGTTTGAGATGGAGAGATTGATAAGTGTCGATCTTATTAATAAACACATAAACGAAAAGATTTCGTCTTCTAAACGAATACGGTGAATTGGTATGAAGCATAAATAAAAAATTAAAATTAAAAAAATTAGATTTTAATTAAAAAAAATTAAAAAATAGATTTTAATTAAAAAAGGAATTAAAATTTTAAAAAATCAGAAAAAAAATTTTAAAAATTAGATTTTAATTAATTAAGGGCAAAATAATGAATATATCCATCTGATTTAAAAACAGTAACTGCCATGTCAACAATTTTACCGGAGACCGAGAGCTTAGCTGGTCCGAGCACCTTTTAAATAACGTTTTGAATTTCTAGGCATCATTTAGATCATTTTTAAACTTTAGACATTACTTTGATGTTTTCGGATAGTGTCAGACATCATCTTAATCCTTAGAAATTAGACATCATGTTGTCGGGAAATTCTTAGACCATTCATGTTCGAGAACCCAATATGTTCATACATCTAATTTGTCACTTTATTGACTAATATGTTTATACAAACTATCGAATGTGGAGCAACATTACTACTGAAGCTGCTGCCACTCATCCTGTCGTTTACATCAAAAAGCCAAATTCTTGAACATTTCTATCTCGCAGTGTACACAAGGAAGTTGTAAACGACAAGCAAGTTACTTGGGTGAAATGCTAATGTGGAACTTGTAACATGCAAGCCAAACGTCATCGAATACAAGTGAAACTAGTTGTTGGGTTCTAATCAGAGACAGTAAATTAATGATACTGGAGTCAGAAGGGAGAATAATATGCGTTCCAAAACGAAAAGAAGTAAAGAGGTAAAGAATACTGACTGGGATCAATGTCGTTGAGCTTCCACGTATCTCCCAAAGACTGCCCCGCAATTCTGAGCCGAGGCTTATGATACCCAAAGCGACATGGCCCAGAAAACCCAGAACTGGGTACAACTGAGAATTTGGAAAGCATAGTCTTTCTGTCAAGTCTCAACTCAACTCAAAGTCTCAAACTGGTTTGGTTCCTGTTGTGGAATGTTGGTGATTCAAAGGTGCTTTTAGAGTTTCTGAAAGTAGGGAGAAACTAATGTTAGGCTAATTGGGATTTTAGTGTGAAGGCCAACTTGATGGATGAGTGGGGACAGAAGGAAAGAAAGAAATGTGCAAATTTGAGTCTTTGAGGTTTCAGCGCATTTTTGTGTGGCCAAGTGTCTGTTGCTGTTGTGGACAGGAGCACATAGCTCCAAAGATTCCAACTTTCTTCTTCTTTCTTTCTTCTTCTGCATAGGAGCAGTTTTTCCCTGGGGCTTATATCCTAAGCCCTTTAAAAAAGACAATGATCGGCCTTGCAGGGGTGGATGGGGATATTTTGGGGTTTGGGAAGAATGAAAGAGATATTTTGGGTACAAATTTTTTTTCTCATTGGTTGGGCCTGACCAATATATCTGTTAAGTGGCCCTATGGAAGTGCTATACTGTGCTTAGGGCCTTAGGTGTGGGCAGTGTGATTAATCTTCCGACTTAAGACTGTCGACTACGCTAGGCAACCATGGTAGTCCTAGTCGGCAATCCTGCTACAGCGGCACCTAAAAAAAATAATCGTTAGTTGACACTTATAGTATCAATAATACAAAAAACTCAACTACTCTAAGATTTAGACAACTCGGGACACGGGCCCAAAACCCAATATGTAGTTTCAGAAACTCAGTCCGTTAAGCCCTTTAAAAAGACATTTTTACCCGTCTATATAAACGAAGATATCCCTCGACTCGCCGCCATTTATTTCATTTCTTCTACAACTCTGCTACTACGAATTTACATTCTTCGATCGAATCTTCCTCCTTTCTGATTATAGCATCAAAACGCAGAATCGATCGAAGTAGCAGACTCAATTTTTGTGTGGCCAAGTGTCTGTTGCTGCTGTGGACAGGAGCACATAGCTCCAAAGATTCCAACTTTCTTCTTCTTTCTTTCTTCTTCTGCATAGGAGCAGTTTTTCCCTGGGGCTTATATCCTAAGCCCTTTAAAAAAAGACAATGATCGGCCTTGCAGGGGTGGGTGGGGATATTTTGGGTACAAATTTTTTTTCTCATTGGTTGGGCCTGACCAATATATCTGTTAAGTGGCCCTATGGAAGTGTTATACTGTGCTTAGGGCCTTAGGTGTGGGCAGTGTGATTAATCTTCCGACTTAAGACTGTCGACTACGCTAGGCAACCACGGTAGTCCTAGTCGGCAATCCTGCTACAGCGGCACCTAAAAAAAATAATCGTTAGTTGACACTTATAGTATCAATAATACAAAAAACTCAACTACTCTAAGATTTAGACAACTCGGGACACGGGCCCAAAACCCAATATGTAGTTTCAGAAACTCAGTCCGTTAAGCCCTTTAAAAAGACATTTTTACCCGTCTATATAAATGAAGATATCCCTCGACTCGCCGCCATTTATTTCATTTCTTCTACGACTCTGCTACTACGAATTTACATTCTTCGATCGAATCTTCCTCCTTTCTGATTATAGCATCAAAACGCAGAATCGATCGAAGTAGCAGACTCAATTTTGGACGCAGATTCAATCATAGTATCAGTCTCTCTTCACGATGTAGATCTGATCGAGGGATCTGGCTCAATTTGCGACGCATATTGGACCGAAGTATCAGGCTCTCTTCGCGACGCAGATTCAATCGCAATATCATGCTCTCTTCTCGACGCAAATTTGATCAAAAATTCAGTATCGAAACAAGAAGGTTTACACTGCTACTGCGTTTTTTCTATTTTATCTACATAGAAATCGTTTATTTTCAATTAGGGTTTGTTTCAGAATTGTACTAAGCATTTTGAGTTTGTTTTTCGTTGATTTTGCGATGATTTCGTGTTTAATTTTTGTATGATTCTGTGTTTGTTATTGTTACTTGTATATCAATTGAGATATGGCTGCCTTGTAAGGATTTTGTGTTGATATTGTGCTTATAACTATTAGGATTTCGCTAGAGATTTCACCAAAGTAATCAGTGTGGCTGATACTGAGTTTTGTTATTGAGTGTTGTTGATGCATGCATGATTTGAAAGTTATTGAGTGTTGTTGATGCATGCATGATTTGAAAAACAGTGATTCTTTGTTGTTGTTGTTATCTATTCAATTGTAGGTTTTCATGGTTTTGAATGTGTTGTATTGTGATGGATTTTGTTTGACAGTTTCACTACTACTGTGTCCTGTTTCTACACTCAATTGACAGTTTCAATTGTTTATGGTTTTAGACACGGTGATGAGGTGGTCAATTTATCGGTACATTCTAAATTTGATCGCTGAAATCAACTCAAGCTCTTTTTAGTGTTTAGAAAATTTTCTAAGCACTGAGGAGCTTTAGCTTTTCTAGTTGTAGTTGATGTTTGTTTATTACCATGCTAATTGATACATGCCGACTACTTCTGAGTGTCTTCTTGGTGCATTTTGGTGTATTTGATAAAGTGATACTGTGTTTGTTTTCTTGGTTAATTGGTAATGTTTCACAGTTTCACTGCTACTGTGTTGTTTAGGAATGGCTGACACTTGAAATTGTTGCTCTGTTACTGAGTTATGTTATACTATATATTCATTACTAATATATATATATATATATATATTCATCTTTGCATTTAACATGATGCCTTTCATACCGGGGTGCTTATCAGGAAAAAATCATCAAAGAGTTCATGGAAGACAAAAAAAGCTTTGTGTCGAAAAAAATGGGATATCAATCAAGAAAAATAAGGCTTCAGGTTAAGAAGATCTAATGAATACTGTGTATTTGATGAAATTTAGTAACTTTGCTATGAAAACTTAAACAGCTGCTACTAATACTATGTTATAGTCTTCAGCCATGGCTTCTTCATTTACATAATGAACTGCTACTGAACAAAATGTCATGAAACTGAAAAGAAAAAAGGAAACAATGTTATTGAAGAAAATAGACTGCTACTGTCCTCATTTCATTCCAATTGACATAACAGTAGCACACTGCTACTGAATAAAACTAATGTTGCTTCAACACTGCTACTAAATAAACTAATGACATAGACCAGAGCCCAAAAACAAAAGCCCAACCTATCAAAAACCTTAATAATGCTACCGTCTCATATATGATACTTGACAAGAGATACTCAATACATAATATTGAAAAAGCCGTAGTGCCCTTTCATTTCATTCTCCAACCGATGCCACTAATACTACAAAATCCTCTCGTATGCTAGCAATTCCACACATTTGAAATCTTCATTTTTTTCACCGCCTGTAGCGATTTCGAAAAAAATCAATAAAAGGCAGACTAATGGCACTCAAAAAAAATCACCCTTGTTCATCTTCGCTCTAAAACAAAGGTTTGCTACTATGTTTCTTTTCACTAAGAAGTCAAATATTTTAGTTATGGTTTTGTTTCGGGATGCTACGACATTTGGGTTAATGAATTTCTACACATTTTGACTTTGTTTTACATGGTTTTAAGATGATATAGTGTTCAATTTTGGGAGAGAAATCTTCGGAAACACAATCGGGTTAAAACAAAATATGATAATGTGTTTGTTGTTGTTACTTGTATATCAGTAGAGATTGGTCTTTGTTGTAATGATTCTGCTTTGATAATGTGGTTTCAATTCATATATATACAGATGATGTTGTGTCAGCTTGTTGTTGGTAAAATGATTAGCTATATGCAGATGATACTGTGTTTCACATGAATGTATATATAAACTATAAAATCAGTGGTTATTGTGCTTGTTTCTACACTTAACACCTGCAACACAGGACCTAATGATGGGTGTGATAAATGATTTTGGAATAGACAATGCAGCATGAGATTTACTCAAAGATAAGTTTTACTCCACACCATTCAAGACCCTAATGAGAGCATTTTGGGAAGAGAAGTTGAATAATACTATGAACAAATCAGCTAAAGAATTGCATAAGCTTCTTGCGGCTTTTGATAAGAAACAAAAGAAGTTCATCATCAGAAAGGAAATGGGTCTGATAAAACCCAAAGACGTGGCAGATATGTTTGGGATTCTAAACTCGGGTAAAATTATTATTTTTGAAGTTTGTTTTTGAATTGGTGATGATCGTCAACTTTTACTGAATCCTTGTATATTATCATCATGAGCAAGGTTCTGATGGAAAAGAATGATTGTAGCAGGCTAACAGATAGTCGGTTTATCAACCTATATTTAGAAAAGCGTCCAAAATAGAAACTCATTAAAGATGCATTGGACAATGTGATTGTGGCACGTGCAGAAAACGAGCACCAGTTGGAGGACGTGACGAAGCTGATACTAACATATATGTTCTGTACTCTCCTATTTGCAAGCTCAGGATCCACATTGGATTGGTCCTTGGTAAAGCTGATCGACAATCTTGAACAGATGGGAACTTACAACTGGGCAGAGGCTATCCTCAGATATTTGATAACTTACTTGAATGGCATAAGTAAATGCAAAAGTCCAAGTGGATGTGTTCTTGTAATAGTGGTAAGTATTGAAACTCATTTCAAAAAATAAGATGCATTTGCTGCTATTGAAAAAAATATTGAACTAATATGTTTCTTTTACTCTCTTTGTAGTACTGGCTTTGTGGGAACACTAACCTGATGAAAGAGAAAACATTTCTCTATGGTCCTTGAGATGAACCAATTGATGCTACTTTTTCAAGTGGGATTTGGAAAAACTGTGAAAAAAGCTGAAGACGACGAACATAGATAGCATTAAGGTAAATAAAAGCACGATGAAATAACGAAAAATACATGTTTGTTGTAGAATAATATCGAATTGGAAGCAATTCTGAACGTATCTCATTGATAATCAAGGAGCTCCTTATATAGGAGATTACATAGTCAGTTACATAAGAGTATTAAGAGCCTTGATCAATACCATGATCACACTACCTCATTATTCTGTCCACTCTCTCCACTATGTTGTAACTGCCACCATAATTATCCATTAACTGTATTAATCTACCATAAGTAGGTACATAACCCAGTATTCTATAACACTCCTCTTTGTGCCGTTTATGGTAGATGATGCCTCCTTGATGCTTCCGTGATGCCTTCTTAAAAACCTTGTTGAGCCAAAAACCTTTGCAAGAGAAAAGGTGATCTCGAACAAGTAAAAAAAAGTGTAAATCGTCATAGATGATGATATGACACTTATCTGTGTTAAAACCTTGTCAAGTAATAAAAATTCTTTAGGATAAAAATAACTTTGGTCAAGGAAAAAGAATATGTGTCCTTTACATATAGAAACGCTCATATGTATGCCAAACTCCCCCCTGAAGTCTGCATCTCCCCCTGATATCGACAATCAAGGTAGCTTATATAAGCTAAGCAACCATATGCTAATCACATGCTTCTAAAATGTGGATTTGGCCAATGAATAGTGAGTAAGTCTGCCATTATCCTCAGATTGAACTTGGTTCATCATCATCTCGATGAACTATTGATGTTGTTGATCGTATAAGAACTTATGCGATATAAGCTGAATGTTGTCACATTTGATGTAACCTTGCTTCATCAACTCGATGCAAGCAATATTATCCTCATCAATACATGTAGGTTCATCAATGGTTTATTCTAAACTACTTCATCTTCGAATATGTGCATCTAAGGAACTCAACCATATGCACTTCTTAACAGCTTCATGTAAATCAATTATCTCAACATGAATCGAAGATGTAGCGACAAGAGTCTGTTTCATAGACTTTCAAGATATCATGGTATTTTCTATGGTAAAGACATAACCATTGTAGAAACTACCTTCTGTGGTCAGAGAGATAATCAATATTAGCAAAAACTAAGAACACATCACAATGATTGTTGGTGTAAGGGATGAAGGAATAAGCAACACCATTTCTACCTGTGGTGTCCTTACTTCCTTAATTACAACGATGGATACTTACCATCATGTCTCTCTGTTTGGATAGAACAACCCCATTTATATCATACTCTATAAGTATCGAAAGATTGTCTTTATGTCAGCTCAATGACATTGTGTGGGTGCAAAGCTAAATCTAGCTTACAAGTTCATCACATTTGTGTAGCTGAGTTGTGTATTATGCTAAGTACACAATTGCACTTAGACTAGGCACTTTAGCCTTTAACACGTTTTCGTCGTCATCCCTTGGACAAAACAAATCCCTCTAAAGGTCTAGACTTTAGCTGATCATGGGATTACTCTTAAGCATCACTTTCTCATCAAAGTGGTATAATATCTTAAAGTATAAACCGATTAATGGATAACTCCATTATTACGGTGCTCGAGTTCTAGTTCGAGACAAAACGTACTGTATCTTCCCAAGATCTTTCATCTCAAATTTGGATTTCAAATACTTTGCAAATCCAGAACTTGTCATTTGAACCAACACGCATGGGTAATGTTCATCATATCCCTTCCAAATCAAGTATTTACTTAGTGAGTGTTTCAATCTCATTGCAAACACACTCAGTAGTCTAGAGCCACTTGATTTGGGTAAATGAAGTCCATTCAAGATCATCATGAATATCTCTTAGTCTAGATCTCTATAGAGATACTTTATGACCACGTTCATATGCTGCATGTCAAGTTATTTGGAAACTACCAAACTGACAATGTAGTGGAGTGCTATGGCATCCATTACGAGATAACTATATTCTTGTATTCGATTCCAGAGCGTCGTGAGAAACCTTGCGCCATAAGGTGAGTATATATCTCTTTATTCTCATGACACTTTCTAACAAAGACCTGATTCGAGAGGCTTTATACTTGGGTGTGTCGGCATCACCAACCCAACCAACTGTTGTCTTTGTTAGTGAATATAATTCAAACAGGATCATTTCTTTGCATGTAGGCCAATTCTACATTTAGGACTTTCAACGTAGTGTGGTTCGATAATTAGTCTCAATATTCCACGCCCTCATGTACACTAGTGTAATTTGTACTTTGTAGAGATCTCATATATTCTCAGGAATTGGTTTTAACATTAAAGCGTCCCCCAATGATAACCATAATCCATAAATATTCTTATGAGACAGATATTGAGTATCATGATCAATAAATCAAATTGTGCCAAACTCACTTCCTTCCTTGGATGAGTATGTATCGAACCTATGGGTCTTCTACGCTCTTCCATCGGAACACATGGCCTGTGACGCCACTATGCCACTTTTGTGACGTCACTGTACCGCCATCCATGGCGGCTACGCCATGCCTAACTCCTTTGGGTGGCCCCATGTCCTCTTGAAAGGACATGAATCCTTACAGGCATGCTTGCAACAAGTTATATGTGATCTTGTCACTTTAACGATATCAGAAATGCACAGGCATCGAAACTGCTACGTTCTATCATTTTTGGGGATCAAGATGAGATAGAGTGGGAAAAGACCACAACAATTACTGTCGTTCTATTGAACATGCTTGTTCTTATCTCCCCCTAATGACGGGAAGACTGTCTCATCAAAGTGACAATCTGCTAAACTTGCGGTAAAGAGATCTCCTGTCACGGTATCTACATAGTGGACAATAGTTGGAGACTCATTTTCAACATAAATACTCTTTTGTCTCAATGAACCCACATGGTGTGTTATGACAACACAAATTTGGCACATAAGTGCATAAGTGTGATGTATCATAATTTACACACAATCACTAGCTGTAACACAAAGTTGAGTTGTGGTGGGTCATAGACAAATTAGTATAGCTGCACACAATATTGCATAACCCTTAGCAATAATCATCAAAAAAAATTGATGTAAATTCTCTAGCGTTATCAAGTCAAATTGACTGCATGAGATGATCCGAGTAGTGAGCCCGCAATTACATAGTCTCAGCTAGGAATTAATAAGCAGCATTAATAGTGGATGATTGTACAATACATGACCAGTGTGTTTGCGTGTCAACCAACACCATAAAACATCAAAGTGATCCGCTAGTTGGTTGAATCGGTCCATAGAATCCAATGAGATTCTTTACAAGAATGAAATATTTTCTTTGGTGTCTTTAGCATAAGATGGTCTGAATCTTACCATGCTAAAGATAAGGGTTTGCAAAAATGAGTGATGTGTCTATCATAACCAATGAGAATGATGGTTAATTTAGACTTAGAGTCATCAATGACTCGAGAAGCATAGGGGATTGTGACACTACTTTTTATGTCCATTTGTTGTCATTTGGGGGGAACGACACTGGCCACCTTTGGTCTACGATGGTCAGTGGCGCCACCACTCAAGGTGCCCATTGCCATTCCCTTTTCTAAACCGACTTCTTGGTTCTTGCTTCATTTCACTCGAGTGATTCGTGTCTATTACGGACCATCATGTCATGACTTGCTTGTCCCAATTTTCTGTGCCAAAGCCTATATGTGTCGGAATCCCAGAGGTCATCTCTTATGACATGGTTAGTTTCAACAACTCGATAGCTATTATACATAACCCATTTGGCAGACACATATATTTTTCTAATATTTGGTTTCTTCCATAATCATTAGAGGTGATGCATAATAATGCAATTCCATTCTTACAATTTTAAATAAAATCCGTTGGCGCATATGCCTCTAAAACTCAAGAGACATAGTGACATATAATCGACAAGGCACGAAATCGATAGATAGTTGTCTATACTCTATAGCACAACATGGTCTGAGTAGTTTCATTGTCAATGAGAAATCTCAAGTTCTCAGAGAAACATACATACAAAGCTTGTATCAGAAAACATGATTTCCACAAATCATTTTCTAACCTTTGTGTACTCAAACAAGCATAACTTTGTCTAGGAAATAGATATTGACGAATCATATGAACTTTTGGAAACTACACATCTGTAGCTTTCCAACCATATAACGCTCACAACCTGGCTATTTCCGAGGTGTTCACAAAACAAACTCACCCGAAGTTGGCTAATCTGCATAGGTAGGTTCTAGTTTCGCATTTAATGCGATTATTTTTCTGTTTTGTGGTGATTTCAAGGATTCAAACACTTTTGCAATCCAAAATAGTACATAGAACGACTTTGCTAGTAATTATGTCATCTATAATCATTCGGGTAGCTCTTTTCACTCATAACCAGGTGAAGAGAAATCGATGTAGGTGAGGCGAGGCCCGCTTAAGTACCTTTATTGAAAGTCTCTTTTTCTAGACATCATGAGCTACTAAGGTGAGCCCTATTAGAAAATAAGATCATAAAGATTGCAAATCGAGTACTTTATACAGAAATTTAGCCAAGCTTGTATCAATACAACATTGCCTTTGTCAATCGTTTTCTAACGAATTACATCAAGAGTTTTGCTAATCCAAATTACAATATTGATCAATCATCAATTGATAAACTAAGGCATGAAAGCCTTTACATAATGCTCTTGGAAAATATATTCTTTAATCAGAATCTGCAAAATCTAATGAATCTTTGCCAGTTTTGAAGTATGCAATTGTAAGACTAGCGTTTTGCTATCTCCATCTTCTTCTTTAGTTGCATGATGAGTCTCTTACTCTTGCGCATCTCTATATGCTTTATATTTTGCAACCAATATGGCATTTCTCTTGTAATGTCTAAACAATGCTCATTAGATCAACATGTATAGCATACCTCATCTTGATCAGTGAGTTTTACTCCATAGATTCTCATTATGATTGAAGAAATTCTCAACGTCAAATATAGCAAATTACAACCTTTGCATGTGACGTTCTGATAAACAAGAAGATGTATTAGTTTCACAGTCCCATAGACTTCCTCGACAACTAATAATTCCATGAAATTTGGATTAGACCAAAACCAAGATATTAATGGTCATACGAACTCTCTTTGTTCGTTATCGATGCTTTTATGAACTTCTTTGTTCGAATCGATAGTGAATTCTCTTAATCCACATGGACTCTCATTGTCCACTTACGAACTATATTTGTTCCATTTTCTCAAAGATGAAGAAGGAGGAAGGAACCTCTAAATTCCCGGATAAAAAGAAGTTGTGAAAAGAGTAATTATTCCAATTTAAATTGAAAACATGAACTCTTATAAAAGCTTACTTGCTTATAAATTATAACACAACCATTTTCTTCATCTTCTTTCTTTTCCTTGCATTGTGCATGTCACATTTGTTGGTCTCTCACCAATTCGATGTATTCCGCGAATATCAAACAGACATGCATAAAATTGCAAAGACAAAATAAAAAATAGCAATTTTGGATATTAAGTTAAATATACATAAATGTAAGTATGTAAGAGAGACCACCTGGTCATTCTAAATATGCACGTGATTATCCACCAACAATGCATGATAAGAAGTCTAGACCGTCTGTTTAAATACCAAATCATATGCACCGCTGCATGTGCATTACACGTGCAATATTTTTTATTGGCTTGGCTGAAGCACGTTCCGCTTGGTTGTGCATATGAGCGAGGTAGGCTGTCCGGCGGCACTGCAACAAATTGGTCTTGCCTCGCATTGGCTGGGCTCGGGTCGGCCAGCGCAAAATCAGCGGCGGAATTCGGTGCGGCCTCATCGTCGGTTGCTGCAGAAGCAGCGCGACATTCTTGAAATTACGGGGCGCTTATCTGGTCGGACCGGCTGGGAAAGCAGACCGGGTTTGCTACTGTCGCGGCGTCTTTGAGTCAGCTCAAGTCGCTGGAGCACCTAGTCCAAGCCGGCATCGAGCGGAAGGTCTGGTGCGATCGGGGTGTGGTCGTCACTATGCTGGGCATCGCATGGAGTCGGCTCGGCTTAACGCGCTAAGTCAATGTAGAATACTCGCGAGATTGAGCAGGAGCCAGTCGGTATGGCGCTGCAAGGTCGTAGCTTAGAATTCACGCCGAGGTGTGGAAAAATCATCGATAAGAGATTTTACAATTTGACGAACTCTGGTAAAGTTTCGTGCTGATAACGTGTTGTAAAATAATATCGAATTGGAAGCAATTCTAAGCGTATCTCATTGATAATCAAGGAGCTCCTTATATAAGAGATTACATAGTTAGTTACATAAGAGTATTAAGAGCCATGATCAATACCATGATCACACTATCTCATTATTGTGTCCACTCTCTCCACTATGTTGTAACTGTCACCATAACTATCCATTAACTGTATTAATCTACCATAACTAGGTACATAACCCAATATTCTATAACAATGTTGTGTTATCGTTACAAATCCTAATAGTAATATTGTCTATTGTTACTTATCACATTCAAACAAAAATTCAGCTTGCAAATTTAGCAATCAGCAAACCAACAAACATTACAACCCCTGCTACTGAAGAAAATGATGATGATTTTGCAACTACGACAGTAAAAAAATGGAAAGCCATGAGAAAGGGATAAAAACCAAAAAAGAAAGCAAAGAAAGTTGAGGAAAAGCAAAAGAAGACACGCTAGTGAAAAGAAACAGTGTGTGGCAGAAAAGGAGAAGAAGAAGATGAAGACAGAGAAATGAATGTGACATTAGAAGAATGGGTTATACCTCTACATTATAACTTACTGCTACTATATGATAGTTATAAAACTTCTATAACTTAAATCATATATGCATAATGTGAAGCAAGGTGGTGAGCCGAAACTCTCATCGAGTCCTCCCATAGAGCCAGCTTGGGAAGACGGAGATGGTGAATGGTCTAATAGTGAAACAATATCAGACATTTATCCAAACACACAAGTGAATCCAGATCATGAAGCTGATACTGTATAAATGAAAACATCCTCACCCAAAGTTGGAGCTATTGACAAGGGCAAGGTTAACGATGATGATGCATTGGAGTTCCCTGAATTCAGATTGGATAGGCTTGCAAAAGTTGCCCCTATTACTAGTGAAAGTTTCGATGTTTTTTCAATGAATCATATTTTGGCAAATCAGAACGTAATCAGCCATGCTACAGAAGACACCATACAAGGTAGGCAGCGATGATACTGAAATGCATTTGCACAAAGATCTTGAGGAGGAACAACCTTATGAAGATGCTAATGCTAATGAAAAGGAAGACAAAGTTATTTAGCCGATGAATGAAGAAATTGTTGTTGATAAAGAAAATGACAATGAGGTTAAACATACCATTGGAGATGCTGCAAATAATAAGGAAGATTGTGATGAAAACTCATCTCGTCCCTCGTTCAACTTCCACAAACATCAAACATAAGTATCTATTATTGGAGAAGATGTGGACTTGGAAGCCAATAGTATGTTTTCTTTCAAACCAAGACCCGCTGCTGCTAAAGAGCTCAAGGCAGTCTTGTCAAAAGATTCTTCTAAAATAGACTCTACTACTGAAGAAGGACATACAACTCAACGGCAAATTGATGAGCATGCACACAGAGAATCTGCAAAAGTTGTTCCCAACATTGAAGAAGAGAAAGCATATAGCAGAGAGCATAATGACTGACAACAATGATTACTCTGCTGATCCATAACTGACACAACTGACACCACTAGTTGCGAAAGTTGTACATGAGGGGTGGAAAACAGTGAATGCAAAAGTTGACATCGACTTACTAAACAATGACTATAAGAGATACATCAAATAAGGCCTTGATGATTGGGAGCAACTAATGGTAAACGAAGTCAATTTTGATTCTCCGGTACACTATACTCAATATGAAGAAGAGTTGACAACAATCAAGCAGTGGCAGGATCAGGCAATGTTGAAGCAAGACATGGCTTCGTCGGCAATTGAGTTTTGCAAATGGAAGAATGAATACATAGAGAGACTATGGAAGAAAAAGGAGCATTACAAAAAAAAAATTGTGTTACTACAAAAATTGATGTCTCAGAAAGACGAGGCCTTAAAGGAGATGAAGACAAAGTGCAACCTATTGCAGCATCAGAAAGAGAATATGGAGGAAAAAATAATAAAATTGCAGCATGACACATTGAACTCAGTGGATGATGAAGACCTGACCAAGATGGATAATGCTACTGAAAACAAACAGAGGTTGATAATCAAGAGGATTAGAACAAGAAGGGACATAAAGGAGAAGGAGTTGAAAGAATATGATGTTCAAGCTTGCAAGAGGAAGAAGCAGGATAACAAAAAAGTGAAGGAGAACAAAGAGGACAATAAGGGCAAAACACTAAATTGGAAGCAACACACAGTTTGCAAGAAAATGGACGAGAAACACCAACAAATGATTGTGAAGTATTGGAAACTGAAAGAACTTAAGTAAGTAAACTTTTTTTTATCAGTAATGTGTGTTTGGAAAAACTAATGTAGCATATTAATATATGTTATTTTCAACTATGGCAGTGAGCCTTTTGAACCAGGATGCTTTCAAAGTGATATCGAAGATTTGTAGAAAGATCTAGCAGTGTCAAACTTCATAATCAACACATACATGAAAGTCATCCATAGGAAGGAAAAAATTCAGTGCTTCTACATGGATTCCACTTCAGAGTAAGTTTTTAGAAATCTAGTACTGCATTTTCTCGTTTGTTAATGGTAGTATTGTACTATATTTCTTTACATTCATTAGAGTTGCTACAACATCAAAAAAACTCCAAGGCCAACTCAGAAGGCGTGAAAAGATTGCTAAGAGATAAAACCAGGGCTGATCTAGAAGGAAAGAAATTGTTATTTTTTTCAATTGTTCATATATAAGAAGGAACACTTTCACTTCACACTTCTTGTTTTTGACGTAATGAGGAAGGAATGGACTCACTACAACTACTTGAGGCCCAAAACTGAAGGTACCCAAGAAAAATACTACAATGGAGCAGGAAAAAGTGGTATACCTTCATCTATAGTTCTTTTTCATTGAATTTTAAAATGATATTTTAAAAAATAAACAGGAAAAAAAATCTAATGAATGTTAACATTATTAAAAGACAAAATAGAGACTACATGGGCATCTGAGTACGAGGAGGAGCAACTAACAAGCTTACACAAATTTGACGAGACGCATACATTCATCTTCACAATTAAAAATCATCATAACTGCGCACTTCAAAACCCATCGTAAGTTAAAAAATACAAATAATACTGCAAAACTTTGTTCTATTCATTGATGTAGTTCATATGCTACTAAAAACTAATAGAGATATACTCTTATTGAAAAACTAAGAATGCTGCTATATTTTTCTCATTGCATGAATGATTGTGGGATTTTTGTTCTATACTTTTTGGAAATATTGTCAAAGGACGAGAAAATCCCAAAAAAATGGCCGAAAATTTATGTGTACAAGAATGATCATGGATTTTAAGGAAGACATGGAAAGTTATTTGAGTAAACTCATGCGTTGATGACCGATGGAATGAGACTTTGAAAGTATTGAAAATAGTTGTATAAACTTACGAAACTGAATGTAATTACTAATATTTAGGGAATTGAAAGGTACTGAATGATATAGACTGATTTTGGACATGTTGTTTTTAGTACTTGAGCAATGTTACTAAAAAAAGAATAGAAAAATAGTGCGCTGCTACTGAAAAGAAAATGGATTGCTACTAGAAAATAGCTCTAGTTTGTTGGCACTTAAATGATCCCGGCCAAATTAGAAGTTCTTGAACTTGCCTATAAATAAATCGTCTTCCAGTAATGTTTAACATACGTATTAGATCAGTTTCCGTGTTTTTTGAATAGCTTGAACAACATGTGCACATGGAAAGCAACAAAATTTCCCCCAACTATATGAGCAAGTCCTATGACCTATATACACCATGAATGTGTTCTCTTCAGTAAACTGCAACTGAATAAACCAATGACATGGGCCCCAGAGCCCAAAAACAAAAGCTCAACCTATTAAAAGCGCAAATGATGTTACCCCCTCATATATAATTGAAATAGAACTGCTCAATTGTGCCATTTCATTTCATTCTCAACTGCTATTGCCATTTCTCTCCGCTCCACTTCGTCTTCAACCACGCTTCATCATCTGGAAAACAACATCAACTACGCTTCGTGCCTCTACAATCTTGTTCCTCGTCATATTCTACAAGAGGTATCAACTGCTACTACGTTTCTCCAACTAGAAAAGCATCTTAATGCATCTTTTTCAGTTATGTTTTCAATTCGCATTTTTACTACAAGTTGATTTGTTGATTTTCATACTCGGCTAGGTTTTGCCTTCTTAGTTTTGTGTTATTACTGTGTTTGTGTTTTTCGATTAAGTTTAAGAAAAAATTAGGTTTTGTTTTTAGGTGATACTGTATTTTCAATTAATGAATTAGAGAGTTTTAGTTTTTCTCCAAATAATCACTAGACCTATTGCTGAAAATGTGAATTTTGGTGTATTCTCGATTCATTTGTGTGTTTGTTGTAGTTGATACTGTGTTTTGGAGAAACATTACGACTGATGTTTGCAATGGTATTGCTATTGGTGAACTTATTGCTACTTATGGTTGATACTTATCATTGAAATTTTATTGTAATTAGATTATGGCACCGAAAACAAGACAAAAAGGAGGTGCAAAGAGTCCAACAAGGAAGGATGCAGTGAAAGGAAAAAAAACAAAGTCTACTAATGAAAAGAAACCAAATCTACCGCAATTAAGAAGCAGCACAAATGCAATGGTGGATATATTGATTGGCATTAGATGTTCGTTACAATTAGACAAGCCAGCATTAACACTCTTGAAGGCGAGAATGGATAGAACACCATTTTAAAAAGTCCTCGACGTGTTTTATAATGAACAAGTTGATTTTGTGAAGAAATCAGATAAATTGTTGCAAATAGTTCTTGTGACTTATTAAGAATACCATAGGATGTTCAAGTTTGGCACGCAAATGGGTCAAATAAGGAACACAGATGTGGAACACCTTTTAGGATTATGAAACTCAGGTAGGTATCATGATATTTTCGTTTGCTGGTGAACTGTTACTGAAGCCTTGATAACTTCTCATGTTTGTTTGATTTATGCTATTGAATTCATGATAATTATGTTTATTTTTTTCCTTTTTCTTTCTAATTAGGGCGGTTGGTCCCGGTAGATGAAACTAGTAAGCCCACAGATAGTCGATTTGTCGATGGATATTTTAGCAAAGGTTGAGTCAGAAGATATTCAATTGGTTATCAATTAGACTTAAGGATTTCAAGAAGGAAAAGAAACTTAAACTAGGTGGAGGACGCAACAAAACTGATACTGCTGTATCTTTTTGTCACATTCCTCTTTGCCTGGTCTAGATCAACCTTGGCGTGGTGCTTTGTCAAACGCATAGACGACCTGGACAGCTTGGGAAACTACAACTGGGGTAAAGTAGTACACACATACTTGTTGAACTTCATCTCTGTTTTTCATGAAATAAAACATAATTCAGTGTAGGATAAAGGACCAAGCAACGACATAAAAAAGTTATATGTCATCCTGGAAAACCTTACGACATATAAAACCTCATATGTCGTCTGTGCTATGTCATTTGATTGACTTTCTATAGTAGTGATACTTATACTACCATTTATGGAAGAAGCATCAAAAGAACCATCAACATTTACCTTAAGGCAGCCTTGGAGCGGGGGAAGCCAGTTGCGAGGTAGTCTAGGAAGCTTGGCTTGCTTCTTCTTTTCATAAGCCTTGAGGATGGCACAACTATATCATAAGAAGACTGGGTTGTAAACAGGCCTCTTCAATCATAGTGCCAAGTCCAATGGTCAACTACATCCCGATAACTTAATGGAATACTCAAATTTAGGTCTCGGTCCTCCTTATTGAACCATTATGTGAGCCGAGTTGTGTCTCAAACCCTAGATGCAGTAATAAGATCTAAAACTTGGGCACCTTCAGGGGCTCTACACTAAAATGGTTTGAAGGTAAAAGGTCTTAGAAGCCAGGGATCAATATGAATACGTACCGAGGTGTCATTCCTAATTTGACGTTGTAACCCTTTTTGTAGGACAATTTTAGCCGAACTAATAGCTCTCCAACATGTTGACATGGGACCCTTGGTCTCAACCTCCAGAAAATGAAGAAGGGTAGTATCTTGCCTTGTACAACTTAGCAATGAGAGAATCTGGATATTGAAGAAGTCTCCAACCTTTCTTGGCTAGGAGAGCAAGGTTATGTGTTTGAAGGTCTCTGAAGCCCATAGCACCGGCCTCTTTAGGTAAGCATAGCTTTTCCCAACCCAAAAAATGTACTTTTCCTTTGTCAGGTTGACTACCCCACCAAAATCAAGCACACATCTGATGGAGTGTATTACATAATGACTGAAGAAGTAGGAAGCAGTTCATGGAGTAGGTTGGTAGGGATTGTGCAACTACTCTGATCAAGATTTCTTTCCCTCCACTGCTAAGCATTTTACTTATTTTCTCTCCAATATAAGAGAATGTCTCTACCTTCTCCCTCCCCACATAAGTAGGTAATCCAAGGTAGTTTTCTTGTTTACTCTCGACTAAAACTCCAAGAAGCGTGGAAAGTCCCTGTTTCAAATCATCCACAACTTTCTTTGTGAAGACAATGTTGTTTTTTTCATAATGAATTAGTTGACCTAAACTCAATTCATACTCCTTCAGAACTTCACAGATGGTGATACACTTCTTGATAGTGGCCCTCCCAAAAAGTAAACTACCATCAACAAAAAAGCAGATGTCATATAGTAGAAGCTCCATCACAAACTGTGATCCCTTCTAAGTCCCCACTCATAGCCTTGTGATCTAGCAACACAGTAAACACTTTAGTACATAAGAGAAATAGATAAGGAGAGAGAGGATCATCATGTATGAGACTTCGAGAAGGTAGGAGATGTCCCTTAGTGTGTCCATTTATCAAAAAATAATACTTCACAGTTGAGACACACTACATAACAATATGGACCCACTGTGCTGAAAAACCTAATTGGAGTATAACTGCTTCAAGAAAGCTTCATTCTATTCGATCATAGGCCTAACTCATGTCAAGTTTCAGTGAAAAGACTCCCTCAGTACTTGACTGGCAATTATGTATGTAGTCTGATACCTCATTGGCAATCAAAGTATTATGCGTGATTAAGCGAGTGGGAATAAAGGTACTTTAAAACGGTGAGATTAAGGAGTCCAAAACCTTTTTCAACCTGTTTGCAATAGCTTTGGAACAAATCTTGTATAGGACGTTACAAAGAGCAATAGGTTAAGGTTAGCAACCTTGGTAGGTTTCTCAACCTTAAGTATAAGGCATATATGTGTAAAATTCAACACCCCCAATACCTGACCTGAATGAGAAAATTCTGTGCAGCAGCCACAACATCCGGACCAATAGTGTCCCAATACTTTTGAAAGAAAAAAGGAGGCATACCGTTCGAACCAAGCGTTTTGTTGGGATGCATCTGCCACAAGGCCGCCTTAATTTCTTTAGAAATGTAGGGAGCACAAAGCATTATATTGGTCTAAGTTAATACCTTGGGATGAAGAAGATCGATGGCCTCCTACCTTCTTGCAAAGTCAGTATGGATGGACCGAAACATTGATTCAAAATACCCTGTGACTACCTTCTCTAAGCCTTCCAAAGACTCACGAAAGACCCCTAAATTTTCATACAAGCCTAGGAGGTGGTTTTTGCACCTCCTATTAGAAGCTATCCAGTGTAGGAATTTTGTATTTTCTTCCCTGTCAGTTAACCAATGGGCATTTTCCTCTGCTCCTAGTATAGGTGTTCTGCGGTGAGTAAGGCATCCAATTTTTCATGAAGCATGCTATTCTCCTATTGCGTTTCCAATGACATTGGAGCTTCAAGTAATACTACAAGTCTATTTCTTATCAAATCGATCTCACGCTGCCTATTACTGAATGTACTGCGCTGTCAGGATGTCAATGCTAAGCATGTAGACTTAAGCTTCTCAATGGTGCAGTAAGTTGGTGTGCATGAGGCCGGAGTAGCCCAGCTTCCTTGAATAGTTGGTAAATAGCCACTGTCCTTGGCCATAATGTTTCAAACTTAAACCTTCTCGGTTTTCTGATCTGACTAGGAATGTTATGCGGTATTGCATGGAGTAGTAGGGGATGTGGTCTCCATGGATTAGCAGAAGGTGCTCCAACCAAGAAGCTCTGAATATATCAGACCATGTTGGTGTAGCCACCGCTCTATCTAGATGGGAGAGGATCGAATAACGTCTACATGCGTAGTCGACCTTGACATAGCCTAAGTCAACAAGATCCACATAGTTCAATGCTTCCCTAAAACCCTACATCTCTGCCTCCCTGCGAACCCCACCGTCGTCTTGCTCCGAAGTAAGCAACACTCATGTAGGTCCCCGAATAGTACATAAGGAAGTGTACATGCATCATTGAGGTCTCGAATTAGGTTTCTTGTGTGGTATCGTTCCGCCCTAATTAGGTGGCCGTAAAACCCTATTAAACGCCAACACAACCCATTGTGATCCGTACTCTAAATCTCTAGATCAATATGATGAGTCAATTTTTCCCTGAACTTGACCTTCAGGCCATCCCCCCAAAGCATAGCAAGGCCAACTGAATTTCCAATGTTAGAGACCGGGTCACAGTTGAGGTACCTGATCTCAAGATGGATGGAATTCATGAGTACCATATCATCAATCTTCATCTTACTGAGAAAGACAAAATTGGGTTTCTTCTGGCGAAGAATCATAAGCAGTGATTGACGGGTTGCATCATTGTTTAATCCTCGGCAATTCCAGGCTAGCACTACTACCGTAATAACTATAGCCAACGAGAAAAAAATTTCGTCGGCTATAGTGAAAAAAATGAATTTTTATTTTTAAAACTCGTTGACTATAGTACTATAGTCGACGAAAATGGATAAAAAACTCGTCGGCTATACTATTACCGACAGGTTTTAGCCAGCGGACTTTAGCCGACGACCACTAAAAATCGTCGGCTAAAGTTCGTTGGCTAAAACCCATCGGTAATACTATAACCGACGAGTTTTTTATCCATTTTCGTCGGCTATAGTACTATAGTCGACGAGTTTTTTTTTTTAAATTCATTTTTTTCACTATAGCCGACGAGATTTTTTTCTCGTCGGCTATAATTATTACAGTGGTAGTGTAGTATCTCCATGAGGGATGGTGCTGCATGATCCAGCCAAAACCTTAGGTGAGTAGGTGGCACGCTCTCTTGTTGTTTATGTGGTTAATTTGGTTACAAACAAACAATTCGAGTCAAATCGAACTATTGAACGAGCACATATATATGTGGTGTACTATACTAGTCTTTAGAATTGGAGAAGTTAATCTATAGGGAAATGAGAAAAAAGCCCAGGTTTTAGACATTCTCTTTCCTCAAAAACCCACCATAATTTTTCCATCCCAAAAAGACCCATTCTGTTTTTAAGTTTGTAACAAACCAATATTTTCGTTATTTTTACGTTATTTACCACTCTCTATCTCCCATGTACTACCTATACTCATTTCACTCTTTGGTTCTCATAACGGTACGTACTCTCTCTCTCTCTCTCTCGTTTTATCTCCGTGCTTTTGAAAATTGTCGTCATTGTGTTCCTTCTCACCATCGTCGTGCTTGCATCTTGCCATTGAGTTCGTCGTCTCCATTTCCACTGTTTTCGTCGGCTGGTTGGTGTTGTTATTGTTCTGCATAAGAATCTCTCTTTGAAAACCTTGGGTTTTTTATTTTTGTTGGTTTTAACCAGTTTGCATGTTCCTTTTCGTGGTTCGTTTCTATGCTTTCTGAAGTTTTGAAATGTTTGTTGTTGTTGTTGACATTTTTCTATGGTTTTTAGTGTGATTTTCGATAATTTTTCACTTTTTTCATGATTTTGTGTAGAAGGTATGTGATGTAGTGTGTTCAAAAGGCTATTTGTTTGTTGTTGTTGTTGTTGTTGTTGTTGTTGTTGTTGTTGTTGTTGTTGTGATAGAAATCCTTTTTCTAGATATCTTTGAAGTATCTGTTTAAGTATCTGTCTATGTATCTGTTGAAGTGTCTGTCTTGATATCCTTTCAAAAAATTTGAAATGTATGTTGTTGGTGTTGTTGACATTTTTCTAAGGTTTTCAACTTGATTTTGGTTGTTGTACTAGTTTGTTGTTGTTGCTGTGTGTGTGATAGAATGTCTGTTTTCTTGATATCTTTTAAGTATTTGTCTATGTATCTGTCTGGGTATCTGTTGAAGTATTTGTTTCTCTTACTATTGGATATTTGTTTTTGGATATATGTCTAACTATATATTTGTTGATCATATGCAATTATTCTATATTTAATTAGGAAACACAATACAGCACACCAAGATTCAGACAGTGAATCTGAAAGATGGCATAGTGAGAGATCATCTAGGAAGAGAGTAAAAAAGTATGTTGAATCTTCAGAATCTGATGTGCTTGCTTCTTCATCTTATTCTTCTTCTGAGGAGGAGCAGTTTGTTTTTAAAACAAAAAGGAAAAAGGGAAGAAGAGTGACTTCCTCTTCATCTGGTCCTTTTGTTTTTGAAGATCATCTTGCACTACCAGAAGAATTACTATACCCGACGATGAAGTGTCGTCGGACTGTTCCTCTTTATCGTCGGGTATAGCCTATACCCGACGACTCATCGTCGGTTATAGTCTCGTCGGTAATGCACCGTCGGTGATACTATAACCGACGATGAATTAGGTTTTTCGTTGGATCATTGGGTGATCATGTGGAAGCCAACAACGATGACGCATCTGTACAATCTTCCTGCAATGAGGTCTGCAACACTCAACCGTCATGCACTCTGGACAAGCCCTGTATCCCCTGGTAACGTTGCCCGACAACATCCCGCGTGCAGGAAAATTGCTAATGGTGCCAACAAGCATGGCATGCATCTGGAACATCTCATTTTTGAATTTGTCATAAGTGGGATGACCATGCTCACTCAAGTACTTAAGCTCCTCAATCAAGGGTCTCAAATACACATCGAGACACTTTCCTGGATAAGCCGGCCCTGGAATTATCATAGTGAGCATATTGTATTCTTTCTTCATGCACATCCATGGAGGAAGGTTGTACGGTACCAAAATAACTGGCCATATACTGTATTGAAGACTCATGTTGCCAAAAGGGTTAAATCCGTCAGATGAAAGCCCCAGCCAAACATTTCGAACCTCTGATGCAAAATAAGAAAACTCATTCACCATGTGCTTCCAAGCCTCTCCGTCAGCGGGGTGTATATGTGTATCACCGTCGGGCAAATTCCTCTCGGCCCACCATCTTATAGCTTCGGCCGTGTGTGCAGATGTGAACAACCGTTCTAGCCTATCTATCAGTGAAAAATACCGAAGTATCTGCACAGCTTTCTTGTTTCCGGCAGGAGTCAACTTATACCTATCTGTACCACATACCGGGCATTCATCAAGGGATTCAAGATCATTCCCATAAGCATCTTCACCTCAAAAGAGAACACAATCATATCTACAAGCATGGATTTTGATGTAGGAAAGGCCAAGATGTTTCAGGATTTGTCGCACCTTACGATGAGTGGTAGGAAGACGATGACCAGGGGGTAACAACGAACCAGACCACTTCAGCCAATCATCAACAGCCTTCACACTTATTTTGTTCTCCACTTTAAGCTTCATTACTCCCATAACACTTTCGAGAACAAATGCATTACACCCGTTGTACAACGGAGTCTGTTGGAAGGCAATGAGGTTGTTGTACTTGTCCATACCAGCAGTGTTGACAGCTGTAGGTAATTGCTAGACTGGCTCAATATGAGGGAAGTCTCCAACGGCGGGAGGGATATCCAGTGCTTGAGCAAATATACCGCTCTCACGAGGAAACATAACGTTGATCAGACTTGTTGTTGGATCATTGGATGTAGATCCACTCTCAAAAAATTGTCCGTGATCATGTTGACCAACTGATGAGCTCTCACCGTGATAAATCCAACATGTGTACTTATCCCAAAACCCGTTTTTCTTCAAGTGCTCCAATACTTTATCGATGTGAAAACGATATCGCTCGCTGCGACACTGACATTTCATACACGGACAATAATGAATTGTCATCCCTCCACAATTAACTTTCACATATTCCACAAAACTTCTAATTCCACGGTGATATCTTACATCCCATCTTGGAAGACACATCTAACTCTTGTCCATCCTGAAAATTATAACTGTATGTATATATACCCATGATCTTATTAATTAAAATTTCATAGCTAGATATATATATATATCTATATATATCGATATTCAAACTATAATTAAATTACATAATTTAATTATTCGATCTAGCCTACTCGATCCCTAACTAGCTAGCTAGCTAATTAATTACAACACTGATCGAGCTAATCCCCCGCCATTTTCACCTTTGGCGCCAACAATGAGAGGTAAAATTAGCAGGGATTAAAAACCGCGAAATTTGATAACCCAAACCCCAAAAAACACTCATTTCGCGCCAAATCTTAATCCCATATAAAACCCAACCCCCGCCCAAAGACTCATTTTTTCCCCTCTCTCTCCCTCTCCCTCTCTCCCGGCCCTCTCCATCCCCCCCCCCCCCCCCAATCAAACCACCCACATACCATATATCATCACCATCACAATAATAATCACAATATATATTATATATACCCATGCATAATTAATAATCACAATTAATCCTATAATTAATAATCACAATATATATATATAATCAATTACGTACTACGTACTCCAACTCAACTATCAATCACGTACTCAAAATCAACCATCAATTACTCAAACTCAACAATCAATTAACTCCGATCCATCGATCGATCCATTCAAAATCAACATCATATCATATCAACAATCGATTAATTAACACATATACACATATATATATACGTACGTACCTATATATAATGAATCACGAACTCATTCTTCACAGTTTTCGACATCACCCAAAGATTTCTGAGCATTTTCAGTTTTCGCGGGAGATTTTTTTTGAATCACAGAGCTGCTGCCCAGATTGGATCTGAAATAAGAAACTATAGCCGACGATACCAATAACTCGTCGGTTATAGTCTGAAAAAATCGTCGGCCTTAATTGAAAACTATACCCGACGACTTTTCGGCCACTATAACCGACGACAAGATTATCTAGTCGGAAAAAAAACTATGTCCGACGAGGTAATCCTGTCGTCGGTTATAGTAAACTATACCCGACGAGAACCCTTGTCGTCGGTCGTTTTTTGGGAATCTCGTCGGGTATAGTAATTCTTCTGGTAATGTTGTGAAGATTATTAGGGAAACTCTAAAGAAGAAGAAGAAGAAGAAGAAGAAGAAGAAGAAGAAGAAGAAGAAGAAGAAGAAGAAGAAGAAGAAGAAGAAGAAGAAGAAGAAGAAGAAGAAGAAGAAGAAGAAGAAGAAGAAGAAGAAGAAGAAGAAGAAGAAGAAGAAGAAGAAGAAGAAGAAGAAGAAGAAGAAGAAGAAGAAGAAGAAGAAGAAGAAGAAGAAGAAGAAGAAGAAGAAGAAGAAGAAGAAGAAGAAGAAGAAGAAGAAGAAGAAGAAGAAGAAGAAGAAGAAGAAGAAGAAGAAGAAGAAGAAGAAGAAGGGTATCAATAAGTAGGATATAAAGGTCAAGGCCATGAAGAAAGTTGAGTCTTCTGAATCAACGTCTGATAGAGATTAAGAGAGTAAGACTGATGATGAAGTAGCTGTTAAACAACATCAAGGAGCGTATAACTTATTTGAGCTGGAAATTATTCAGGTGGTGGAACACACCTGGAAGTGTCAATTCCTGTGCTTTTTGCACTACTTCTAGAAGTTCATTGTTAAAAATCGGAATAAAATCAGGGAGGATGTAAAGAACAAGCTGAATGATACACCATTCAATGAGCTAATTCGAACATTCATCGACGATGATATTGATCAACGGGACTGCTTGAAGTCGGATGATTCTATTGCTGTTATGGTTGACGCATATAGATAGGAAGGAGAATAGGGAGTTTTAGTTCCATCCGACGCGTCTTCACCATATCACTCCTGATTTTGTCGGATCAGTGTTGGGTTTGAGGTGCACTAGAAAACCAATTCCATTGAACAATAAGACTATAAAGATTTGAGAGTGGCTGTGTAGGTCGTTTGGGGGAGAGGCAATTAGCAGGACCAACATTAGCAATATGTTGGAGAAAATAATTGGTGACAAAGAGAGGGCTGACGACTGTGTTTGTCTTTTGGTTTTGCTTCTTTTGGCCTCTGTTCTGCTGCCCAATTCAAAAGGAACTTTAGTGATTGGCTTTGCAAACTGTGTGTCCAGCACTGAAGGAATGAAGGATTATGCTTTGGCAACTATTGTCTATGACAACCTATTCAGTGCATTGGACATTTACCCAAAAAACTTTGTTCCAGAAGTACCCATGAAGAGGGAGGGAATAAAGAAGCCAAAGATGGAGAAGGCAGAGAAGATGAAGGAGGATGATGATGATGATGATGATGATGATGATGATGATGATGATGATGATGATGATGATGATGATGATGATGATGATGATGATGATGATGATGATGATGATGATGATGATGATGATGATGATGATGATGATGATGATGATGATGATGATGATGATGATGATGATGATGATGATGATGATGATGATGATGATGATGATGATGATGATGATGATGATGATGATGATGATGATGATGATGATGATGATGATGATGATGATGATGATGATGATGATGATGATGATGATGATGATGATGATGATGATGATGATGATGATGATGATGATGATGATGATGATGATGATGATGATGATGATGATGATGATGATGATGATGATGATGATGATGATGAGAAAAATTCTGATAGAAGCAATGCAAAGAATATTGGTGGTGTATCCGTCTGAGTATCTGTCTATGTATATGTCCCTTATTATTTCATTATTATTTTTGGTATCAGTTTTATCTTAATTCAATCCTTAACATTTGCAAACCAAGAGTTGGCAAGGAGGATTCAAAGGTGGACATGTTCAAGTACACCCTCGGTGATATTTGGGAGTACTTCCAAAACATCAGAAGCTTGGATATGCTGAGGGTGAGTATCTAACTGAGTTTTTGTTGTTAATAGTTGTCTGGATAGCTGTCTGGTTATGTCTAAATAGTTGTCTTCTGGATACATGTCTAAGTAGATGTCTGAATATCTGTCTAAATGGTTGTCTATATCTCTTTTTCACAAACCAAAAATGTTTTGCATTCGAGGACCAAGAAAACTAAAGCTGATGGTGATATAGTTCTTGTCTTGGCAAGTATCAATGATATGGCCCAGGATGACTATGTCAAGTTTGAAGACGAGTTGAGTGCGAAGCAAGATGAGTTGAAGGATACTGAAGAATATGCTGAGAAGTTGCAAGACAATATCAAACAGAACGATGAGGAGATGGCAATTAAGGATTCTCAATATCAGGAATTGCACAAAATCAATTTAGTCCATGGGAATGTACTTGGTGTTCTGAAAAAGGATTTCAAGTCTCTAAAGCAAGAGAATGTGGACTTGAAAGCAAAGCAATCTGCTTCCAAACATCATCAATTATTGAGCTGTAAATGGAGGTTGATGTTCAAAAGAAGTAGAAGGAATACATTCAAATGATAATGGATGTTCTGGACTAGGAGAATGAGTATCTTAAGAAGCAATTATCAATTACTATAAACTCTATAGATGTGATGGCAGTATTGAAGGCAGAGAATATGACTACGGTGAACAAACTGCTGGATGTGAAGAGTCAACTTGCTGCAACTGTCAAAGAGAAAACTGTGCTTAAGACCAGATTAGGAGAGATGAAGGATGTTGCTAAAGTTGTTGCTGGAGAGATTTTTGTGTTAAAGGAGAAACTTAAGGAAGCACAATTGCAACTCAAAGAAGCTCAAGGGAAGATACAAGTTGCTACTGAAGAAAATAGTAAGTTGTAGAAGCAAGTTGAAGATGATGTTAAAGCACTTACATCGTCTCAAGCAGCGAATGAGGAGCTTCAGGAGATATTGAATGCTTTGTAAAGTCAAATGGAGAAACTTGAGCTCACCAATCAGCAGCTTCTTGAAGACAATCAGAAGATAAAGAATGTTGCTGCAGTTACAAAGGAACTAGATGGTACTAATTCTGACATTTGAAAACAATAGTTCTTAGTCATTTCATTTTGTACAGTTCGCCTAATTTTAAGGAACAGAACACAAGCCCCTTTTTTGTGGGGTGATTTTCCTTTGTATTTTTCTTTGGGTCTGTATGTATGGTATATGTCTGAGTATCTGTCTTTCTACCTGAAAGGACCCAACCCCGATTTAGCTACCTAAACCGGAATCGAACCCCCTCGAAAACACGAACCAACAAAAACTTTTCGAAATTTGGGCAGAGTTTCGTTACTAGCGTAGAATTACCATTACCTGCACGCGGAAAATACACTTCATCCTATGCCACAAAAAGCAAACCGTGGGCACCAATCCTATCCGGATTTCTCAATATATCAACAGTAAAGTAAATCAATAAATATATCTATACTTTATTGAAATCCGGTGTAAAATCATATAGCATATACAATAGGACACTCAGAGCGACTTCTAATACATAATCATATACGCATACCACAGTAGGTAGAACAATAAACCTACTGGATGAAACAAAGTAGCTCGAGCACTATGCCTCCGACCACGACGTGCGACACCAGAGCCTGAACTGCAAACTGGGCACAAAAACCGAAAAGCCCAGGGGAAAGACATAAAACACGTTAGAGTGAGTGGACGAAAATAAATGTCTTTCACCAAATAATATATATAATAAAAACATATGCAAGTCGAAAGCATAAATAATCAAATGGTACACGAGGGAGACTCTAACTCCTCACGCGTCCGAGTACACGAGGGAGACTCTAACTCCTCACGTATACGGAGCATGCAATAAAATCTCACGGGGCCACTCGTGGACACATCCGTGCTAGTACAGTCAGAACCACGGAGTCCCTAACTTCCACGTGATTCTAGCCGGAAATGGTCTCAGGTCAAAGGTCTGCCTCCCCCCGGTAAAGGCCTCGGGTCAGGAGTCACAGCCTCCCCTGGCAAATAAAGCCTACCATCGGGGATCAGCCGAGAGGCAAGTGTATCGATACAACAACGTAACCACGACTGTACTCTGTGTAAACCAAATCATAAACATTTCGATGCAAATGCATGAAACAGCATATAAGTATATGTATACTCGTATACGTATATCCGTATAAATATAATCGTATATTCGTAAAACACATGCTCATGTAATCCGAAATCTCATATGCATGCTCAAGTTCATAAAACGTATATCAAGACTCGCAAATAATCCGTGAAAAGAAATGTCCACTCACAGACTGGTGTAACGCGTATCGCATTAACCCGTGATCCGGCGGAAAGTCCCTCGCCAAAAGAACGATCACGAACACCTGAATATTCACAAAATCCATATCTCAAAATCATATCTCGACAATACAAGACAAATCACGAGAAACCACCGTTCTCGGAAACACATAACTCAATGTCAACGAACTGTCGAAAATCCATATATAACACCTCAATACCTCGCTTTAATTTCGGATGCTCAAATCGAAAAACAAACCTCCCCACTGCGATCGGGGCGCGATTTCGAGTCAAATGACATGCAACTTGTTTAAAGTCCAAAAAGTCAACCCATTGACCGTTGACCGCCGTCCACGGCGGCGCCGCCGCCAACCGGAGAATTTCACGGCAAAGCTACACCTATTCCACTCAAAATCATGCACTGAGCAACTTTGTCAACTGCACCGAAGTCCAATTCTCACTCTAACACATCCAATTTCAGGTAAAACCGAATTGAAACACAAATTTCAATCCCAAAATTCTCCAAGCTCAAGCAAAATTAGAGCACCAAACTTACAGGGTAGCATGTAGGTGAGGAGAGCTTCAAAGCCCACTAAAAATTGCAGCTCGAATCGGCCTTAAACATGGAACCCGAATTCACAAAGTTTCCTCCAAAGTTTGGCCAGAAATAACTCCTCCTCTGGCGAGCCTCGCCGTCGATGGTGGCCGGAAACAAGGTGAGGGAGCCAAGGCGCATTGAATGAGACCAACCCCGTCCCACGGGGTGGCTGGAATCGATCGCCACCGCAAGCCACCGTGGATGTCGTCGGTCTCCTCTTCCTCCCACCGAGTTGACCGAGTCAACTCGGTCAACACCCAAAAAGGAAAGGTCTGACTTGCCCAAAATAGCAACTTCTATTTATAGACTTTCCGTTTTTGGAAACTTCATAAATATCATTTTCGACAAACTCTAAACACTCGTAACTTCTTCGTCGTAATTCCGATTCCGATAATTCTCGCGGCCACAAACTCGTCTCGACATACTTTTCAATTATCACCCAAAGTCAACTATATCGGCCAATCAGATAAAAAGTCAACTGTTCAACCAAGCACACATTTAAATCGACAAAACAGTTCACAATCGGAAATAATCACAACTAAATCTTCGTAACTCAAAATCATGCTCCGGAAGTTCCCACAAACTCGAAATTAAATTCTGAACAACTTCCGTGAAGAAGCCGAAACCAAATTCCCGACCGGTAATTTAGTCGTTAAGAAGGCTGCCTTTAAAATCCAAACTTCAAATATTCATAACTAATTCCTCGGTCGTCCAAATAACGATCCGAAACCGTCCACGAACTCGTAATCACATGTAGAACGACTCTCGAGAAGAGACCCAGCTCCAATTCTCAGCCAATAATTTAGTCGTTAACGAGTCTGGCGATTCAAATAACTGTCGGACAACTGCGACTACACAGTAACTCATCAATCAAGCTGATCGTACTGCTGATTCTGGTCCGGGTCGTCACATACCTGTGTCTACATCAGTTATATATCTGTGTTTTTTTTTGTGTATCTATCTAGGTATCTGTATGTATATATGTGTTTTTACTTTGGACATGTAGTGTGTCTGTCTTTTGTAACTTTTCTCTTTTCATTGAATTTTTTTTTTTTGTATCTCTGTTAGGGAAATTGTTTGAGACGAAGAAGAGTTCTGAACGAGGAGAGTTTGCACCATCTTTCAATATATTTACCCCCACTCCTAGTCTAGTGGCATTTCCTGTTCCTACTGTTGTGTCTCCAGAGGTAGTGGAAATCCTGTTGACTCCTCCGTCTCTTGTTGGTGGTTCATCTCCTCCGTTAGTCCATACAGATTTGATTTCCAAGCCACTTCCTGGGCTTGGTGAGAGACTCAGCAGAAAAAACATTTATCTATACTCATATGTTAAGAGGTTAAAGAATAAGGCCAGGAAACCCTTGAAGAGGAACGAGATCTACTAGTATCCGGCCGATAATGATGCCAAGGCTAAACACCAGACTAGAAGAAGGAACAAAAATGTTGACATGGTGGAGGCAATGCCAAGTGGAGAGTTTGGAATTGTCGAAGTATCTACACCTTTGGTAGTGAAATTGCTCAACAAGAACAAGGGCGAGCCGGGAACAATCTGTACCTTTTGTTGAACGTGATGTTTTCCAGTATATGGGAGAGCACTACCAAAGTGAGTTGGTAAGGTACTGGACGAAAACTGACAAAACCAGGTGAGTATTTGTTAATGTATCTGTCTGAGTATCTATTAGCGTATATGTTAGTGTATCTGTATGGTATTTGTTTTATAGTAATGTTTTAGTTTTAATTGTGCTCTGTTGCTGTTTTGGGCAGAGATTTATTTTGGAATGGTATTGCTTCTTTTGAGTTCTTCGACAAGGAAGATTTGGAGTTTATTATTGATGGCAAAGAGATCTCAAACTCTGTTTTGGATTGATATTCCACTATTCTTAGTGAAGAAATGGATGATATGGGAGATGAAAGTGGTTATGTTTTCCACACATTGGCTCATGTAATCCTTCTTTTATGTTTTTTTAGCCTATGTGTGTTTAATTTTTGTGTGTTTTCACAGTCTATTTTTTTTAGCCTATGTGTGTCTTTAATTTTTGTGTGCTGCTTTTGACAGGTTTCTGGGTCAGATCTCAAAGTAAAGATGATGCATGAATGTCTTACTGGTCTCATTATGACTCACTGAGAAAGAATGCAAAGTCGACAAACAACCCGCACTTTCGGGCGGCACTAAAAACAGTAATGTTTATTCTCACTTTCTACTTTTCTTTCCTTTTTCTTTTTCAGATGTTTAGTATTTACAGTTTACAAAAAGGTTGACAAACTGTTTACTATATTGATGCAGGTTTGTTTGGTGTCCATGTGGATGGATTCTGTGAAGCACATGAGTGACGATATGTTATCCTTGAAAGTTAGAATGTTGGTAGATAACACTCAGAGCACCGACAAGGAACTGATGATGAGGTAAATCCTTATATATGAAATGAAGGCAAAAGCATTCGGTAGGTTAAAGATCAAGCAGTAGACTTTGACAAAGTACATGTGCAGTCGATCAGAAATAGTCTTCAACAACCTCCAAGCCTTGATTGTGGAACTATTGTTTGCTTCATTATGTATCACCTAGCTATGGGTAAGGAAATAAAGCAAAATCTGAGTCGTAAGGATGTGGCTCGGTTCAAGGTCAGATTGTTAGAATCGTTTATAGATCATGATCTATCATGGGTATCGTGGCACAAAGTAGAAGGGAATGAACTAGCTCAGGAACAAGTGTAAGACAATAACTAATGTGTATATTTTTGTTGTAGTGATCATTTGGTGAACATTCTTGTTAGTTGTAGGGGTCTGTCTTTGTAAGTGTTATATTTTGGAGAGCATTATAAATGTGATCTTATTACTATCTGCTTGAGTATCTGTCTCCATAATACTATTTGTGTTGCTCTGAAATTTTGAATGAGAGAATCAATGTATTAAGCCTATGAATTATAGTGTTTGATTTGCACTCTCTGATCCATTTCACAAAATAAAACCTACTCAAATCCATGTGTATAGTTGGTATTGGAACTCAGTTCATAAACAAACTTAAAGATAACTACTTAGACATCTACTTAGTCAGCAATTTAGACAGCTACCCATGGTAGTTGAGAAACGACATATCGTTTTCTGTCGAGTCTGTTCATTTTACTGAGTCGTCCTGTATTTATATGGAGACGAAATGTACTGTGTAAACTCACTTTTCACTGTTAATTTCTCAATTTCTCACTTTCACTTTCAATATCTCCTCTTTCAAATCTAAGAAGATGGTTAGTAAGAAGATTGCTAACAAGAAGAGGGAGATGGCACCTCTGAGGCGATCGATCCGATTGAATCCCCCATCACCCCCAATTTTGCCTAGGATCAGACTTTTTCCCCTGGTTCCCAAAACCCTAATCCGCGATGCACAGTAGATTCCGTTCAATTAGAGAATCTGTTGGCCCACTTCGAGAATCCTTCATGGAGCGAATTATTTTTTCTTGAAGTGAACCTGAATAATCGCTTTCATTTGATGGAGGAACAGATTCATTCAGTTGGACAGCGATTGGATGAGCTTTCTTTCTTCATCCAAAATGGTGGTGCAATTCAAGCTGGTGGTGTAGGACAGGATGTGGCGGAGGTTGTAGATTAGGGATTCTTATTTTTAGGGTTTTAGGTTTCGGTGTTTAGTGGCAAAGGTAGGAGTTTTTGTAGCATCAAATCCTTCTCAAATTCTTTCTTTGAATTTTCAAAGAGCTTTTCAACTTCTAAACCCTATGATAAAACTTGCGAACCCAGTAGCCATCAAAATGCATTTTTTTTCTTTTGGTTTTTTCAATCGCTATCGCTACAATGTTTTTTTTTCTTTGCTAGTGTTAACAGAGGTTAACTTGAAGTTAACTCAGTTAGATGAGATTCTAATTTTAATGTGTTGGTGTTATTGGATGTCATTCGATTGTTTGAACAAAGGAGATTAGCCGCACTCTCTGTAAAGTGCACTATAGAGGAGCCAAATCGAGCTACCTAGGGTTTCAGAGATTAATGATCGAGGGTTGACAAAATGTATGGAGTATACGTTCGATGGATGGTTAGGGTTGAGAAGAATGAGTGATAGGGTAGTCTTAGGGATATATTTATAGGAAACTGATGACCGACTAGATCGTTCAGGTGAATAAGCAATCATGCTACAATATGCTTGAGTAGGATTAACGGCATGGAGTTTAAGTAACAAGTCTGAGTGACTGAAAGTAGCTAGGCCAGGGTTTCTTTCACTCTAGTTAGTGACTTGGAGTTAGTACATGAACTGTATAATTGCTTGGAGTTGTAATACATCCTTGTTCATGAACTCAAGCTAGCTAGAACATTGTAATATATATACTGTCATTGTAATACATCATTGTTCATGAACTCAAGCTAGCTAGAACAATGCCGTTGTAGTTGATAAGTTCATACAATTTGATGGTTTCACAATGTTTTGGCTAGCTACGCGATCTCTTCAGGATTGCCAGTTTGGTTGGTCATTATTTCCTCTTTTTCAGAATAAACCATGGATGCACATTAGGCCTATAGAGCCGAGCCACAATCGGGCTCAGTATATTCCCCAGTGATTACCATGCTCCTACAATCCACACAAACGATTTGACGAGGTTGTTTAGCTGAGATGAGAAACATTGTTTGGTGGTGTTCTGATATATATTTCTTCTCTACATATTAATAATCAATGAAGACGATAAGAATTACTAGATACTATTAACTTTCTGTTTTGTGAATTCGATATTACACTTTGTGATACTTGTATTTTTGCCTCAAATTGAAACTAGTGATATTTGGATCAAATCCGTGCAGCACCAGCGTCTTCACAGCCTGAACCCCTTGAACCAGTGCTTCATCAATCTGTCCAGATAAATGAAGAAAATTGTAAAATGAGCTGACTAAAACTGAAACACCTTAGTCGAAATTCAGTCACTGACATACACTGAAACATATCGGTGCATGTGTTCACAATGCTTACAAGCCAAGTCTGTGATCAATACAGCTTTATAGCTAACTAATATTTTAGATTTCCCCTCTGATGGTATTTCATAAGTGTAGAGTAAATCACTAAACTAGTTGTAACGATCTTTACCTGATGTCTTTCTTCTGTACTAAATTTTTGTAGAAGATAGGCTTTCATATCCATAGTTCCAGGTGGATTTCCAATACCTGCATACATATTTTACTTTTTATTTCCCAATTAAATTAATCAAAATAAGGATTATCACACAGAAGAGTAATCAAGAAATTAACCTATACATAGGCGAGGAAATTCACGGCAGCCATCCAGATGACTCACTACATTCTTCACTCTGTAAAAAAGACAATTTACCATAAAACGGAGTGAGAAATTTAAGCAGTTTATTTACTCAATTTTGTATTGCATCATAGAGGGAGTTTATCTAAGCATTAATGTCTAGGATACAGAGTACCAACGACAAAAACTGGAATTATGCAACTTCAAATCTGGATTCTTCAGTAATTCAAGACTGAAGTTAATCTAACAGATCTACAAAATCAACTGGGACAGATTACATGATATAAATTTCAAAGGCTGAATCGTTACAGATTACAATTAAGTGTTATAAACTCCCTACTAGATAAAAGAATATATAGCTTTCCTTGATTAGACATAAGATCAGAGCATTATTCAGCAAATGCTAGAATCAATAACTTGAATTACGTCCATGTTCTTGATTGGACAGAAAAAAAAACGTTACTGCCAAGAACATGATTTCTGCTGATGTCGACTATCCATACATACCCATTGTGATAGCCATGTCCGGCTTTTGGCTGGATTCTTAGAACACCATTTGGCAAGCTCATCTCATCATAAACCTATAAGTGCACAGCCGATTACATATAATGTCATGTTTAACTTGAAGATTGAACAATTCTGAGAGAGAAATAACAAAGAAAATTGCATACCAATAATATATGACGTAGGGGTACTTGATAATATGCTGCAAGTGGTCCAACCTGAAAAACCATGAAAGAAGAATAAGCAACGAAGAATCACATTATCACATTCAATTTGAATTACAAATTAAGGAAAATGAGATATATGTAATAATATTTCGTCGATATTATTGACACACAAGTAAAAACATCAACTAAAGCCAGAGGATAAACACGGTCACACTAATAGAAATCGCGAAGTTATTCATTGAACTATTGTATACAGGCATAATTGATCGCATTGTTAAACGGATAAGGAGATAATATTCAGAACAGACGAATATACAAAGATCGAAGTTCTATTTTCCAAAAAATATTAAGATTTATCAACCAATTTAATTCTAAACTAGTTAAATCCAATGAGTATTACTTAGGTCATGGCCAGGGAAACCTCTGTAAGTTGGTGTAAAATGATTGTAATGTTTTTAAAATAGAACACTTTGGAGCCAGTTCAGCAGTGTCTACAAATCCCCCCCTGGTACAGCCTTTTTGCCAAAGCAGACCATTTTAATTTAAATTAGAATTTTCTTGGACCTGCTCAAATCTGGAATTTTTAAGAGACAAGATATCCAGCAAATAGCAAAGCAGGTAATGTGAGGGGAGCCAAACCCTAGACCAGTATTAGGAAGCAAAAATGGCTACAGACGAGACCAATTATGGCATTGAAGCAAATAAAATAATCATAGTAATGACTAATGAGCAACAACAATACACTTAGTGGAGTCCCTCAGTCTAATGGCAAATCATTATCCTTCTGGATGTCTGAGAGTATCAGGTGTGAGGGAATCGAAAACTATAAAGACCATAGGATATGAGCTCATAAATTAAAATAGATAAGAAACACAGATAATGAGAACACACTGATTCCCCACTATAATTCATGTACGCTTGAGGCTTCACCACCAAAACTGGCACCTCCCCGATGGAACCTGTACTGATCACACAAAGAAATCTGAATGAACACCAACACAAGCAAAACCTACGAAATTCATCGAAATAAAAAACACAACTGAAGAAGATCCACCTATTCCAACCAAAGCCTTTGACTGAATCGTATTCATCGCAATACCCTGTGCTTTGACAATACTATCTACCATCTCAAAACCAACCTGTGATGAAAAGAAACACACTTCACTATCCATAACAATAAAATAAAAATATATAAAAACATTAGGAATGTGCAAATTACATTGTGTCTAGTTCCATGGTACTTATTTCCAGGGTTACCCAATCCAACAATCATCCATGGAGTGTACTCTACTGGTGGGAAGCCATTACTATTCTCCGGCAAGGAAGCTTGTATAGATAAAGTTGTCGAATTTCTACAAGGTCTTGGTGGATATGATATGAAACCATATGTTTGGGAAGATAGTGACCCACTACAAATACAAAAAGAGAAAGTAAATGAACATATCAGAGTTTAATTACTATGGTGAAATTTGCCGAGGATTAGAGAAAGGGAGCAGAGTGTGTTTGATTGACCTACAGGGTGGTATTGAGAGCTTGTGTTGGGGGAGAAGGCGGTGAGATACGACGGTGGCTCCAGAGAGTGGCAGAGGAAAAGAGAGCGACTGCCGCCATGGATAGCGAGAGTGAACAAGAAGGTAGCTCCCGTGTTATGAATCAGAATAATTAGTGATATATTTTTTTTTTATGTTGGTCTCGGACTGTCCATGAGTATATGGGTCTCGATCATATGTCCTGGACTATAATTCGAACCGACAAATTCATTTCATGTATATATAATTCATGTATATGGGTTATTGGTAATTATTACCGGACTACAACTCACAATAAGATGTGATTTTGATAAAAGTTGTTTTAACTGTCATCATTTTGGCATTTTGGTTGGCGCCCAGAGAACAAGAAAAGAAGGTCCAAGCTTGGCCTCGGCACACAATAGGGAGTCTCCAAAAAAGAAGCTTATTCTTCTCCTGGTGAACATAAATGCTGAGGAGCAGCGATGTAATGCAGTTCAGTAAAGAAAGTGTTTACTTAAGTTTTGATAGTTACTCGTGTTACTCTGATTTATTAGTTTAGGGTTTTTTGTTTCACATTGTATTATGGTATATTAACAATTGTGTCGCAGACTATTGCGATAACAATAATGTTGTCGTAAATCCCAAAAGAGTATTTGCTAAGACATTTTCATCTTTTGTGACTGTAGGCTACCATCGCAAATTGAATTTTTTTCCGTAGTATATAATGGGGATATTTTAAGGCTTCTCTTTGTCGGGTCGAATAATCTAGTAGAGTTCTGTATTACTATCACATTTTTCTAATGAATTTGAATTATTTGTTCGACCTTCTCCAAAAAAAAAACTCTTAAAGTTCTAAATCAAGTTCTTATAAAGTGCTCTGAGTGAGGAGTGTTTTGTTTGGTAAATCCAATTTTAGAAGTAGTGTGACACTGTGACTAACTAAAATGACTAAAAGGGACATGATCTAAAATTATAAACTCGAATTTTATTTTTCTGACAAAAAGAAGATATTATTAAAAGACATTCTCGGCTTAAATAATACATGCACATAGCACAACTACCCTAGCAATGCAAATTGATGTACAACCGCCACCATGCATCACATGAAATCTCATCTCCATCGTCAAGCCAACAAGAGTCCACCCGAATCAAGACTAGTCGCAAAAGAGAAAAAAACGCGCCAGTCACAAACATCCCACAACCAACTGTTGACAGGAAAAAAAATACTTTCAGTTGGCAGACTACGGTCGCCATTCACCAGGTTGACGCTCCTTTTACCAAATGGCATTACATAACGAAATTTGAGGTATGTTTCTCACATTGTTGTGAAAGTATGATGTTAGTATATTTATCGATAAATGTGATTTTGTGCTTATTCATATTTCATTAAATAATCATAGTGAGTAGGGTGGAGTTGGGGAATAACTATGGTATCGGGAACTATGAGATGTATCTTTTGTGTAGTTAAGTTCAATTCATAAGGACTCGATTTCGGGTGGGCTAATAGAGTTGTTCGAAATTGGTGATCAAAGTTGAACAAGAGGATTAGCAAAAGGAGAACATGGATTGGGATGGGCGTTAATTCATATGTTAAGACATCTGAAGTCACCTCAAAAGGGTAAAATATATGGCATGAGACATATAAGCTCCTTGTGTTTTAATATATGGATTAATGAGTAGATAAGTGGAGTTGCATTGCATCATAGTTTGGTAATAGTTTTATATTTTGAAATATGTGATTATGTGTAATGATCGATTATCCATAAGGAGGTTTTACGTTCCTACTAAGCCTTCAACCCATGATAAGGCACCAATGATATCTGCAGAGAGAACAATACTCATCATATTCATCTTCCACCAAGTTCTGGCCGAAACATACACTACTCTTCCCATAATTAATAGACTGGTCCGATGCCTCCTTATACATGCACAACACCTCCTTGATATTATGACAAGCCTGTATCGTAGACTGTGAGAAAGTCAGACTATCATCTTCAAATAAAAGGTGGAATAATACAGGAGCTCGTGGGCTTCTACTGATGCCTATCAGAGCTCTAGTATCTTGGGAGCGGCGCAGCAGAGCAGATAAACCTCTAGTACATAACAAGAATAAGTGAGGGGACAACGGGTCACCCTGTTAAAGACCATGGCTAGGAGTCACATACCCATGCGGTGAGCCATTGATCAGAAAAACATACATGACCGATGTCACACACCCTCACATTATCCACCCAAGGCTTAGGGAATCCCAATCTTAACATAACATCCCACAAATAGGAACGCTCCATCCTATCATAAGCCTTGCTAACATCAAACTTTAATGTCATCTCCCCTGAGTACCACTGCGCCTCGTCCACATATGATGTGCCACTTCATTTGCAATCAATTTGTTATCTATGATCAGTCTATCTGGAATAAAAGTACTCTGACAATGGTCCCTAATTTTCAGCAGCAACGGTTTCAACCGATTTGCTACAACCTTCGTTGCAATTCTGTAAACCACATTACACAGAGCGCTCGGCTTGTAATCCGTAATCCACTTAGAATTTTAGATTTTTGGGATAAGCCTTACATTGGTGAATTTTACTGCTGATAGAACTTGACCAAATCTCAATAAATCATGTACATTAGCAACCATAAATATACCAACAATATCGCAATAATGTTGAAAAAAGATAGGCATACCATCTAGATTAGGAGCCTTGGACGGATGCATCTGGAACAAAATAGCCTGCACGTCTTCAATTGTATACGGAGCTAGCAACGACGCACCCATCACAACTGTAACCACTGGCTGAATATCTAATACCATCGTCAGTATACTTCCTTAGTTAGACTTAGATGTAGATACAATTTCTTATGTATTACTTGGTGATCAAGTAATAGATTTCCATTCCTTTTGTAGGAACTTATCTCTAGTCTCTCTCTATATAGACCATGTACTCTACACATCAATAAGAAGAATACAAGCATTCAAGCTTTCTCTCAAATACCGTTATATTCCAACCTTAATATCATTTATTCACACACTAGTTATCAATTTTTGAAGCTTATATCTGTACTATTCTTTAAACAAAACGGGGTTGTTTCCCCACTTTTTTCAATTCTTCCAAAAACATCATTTACACTATATATAATAAAATACAAGAGTTTTTCAATAATTAAAAAAATAAATATAAATATAAAAAATATTTCAAAATCTTTCCCACTCTCCTCTTTTTTCTCCCTGCACAAATTACTATAGATTACACGTGTAAAAACTACTTTCTTTATTTTTTTTTGAAAAACAAAAAAAATTGATTATCACATACATAGCATGTGTAGATTTTCTAGTATTATTTAGTGTGTTTAATTTTTAATATAATTTATAGCTAAACATTATTAATTTGTAATTTTTTATTTAATACATAAATTGGCGGTGCCCGACCCAACCCAAAAAAGTCCAATACGAGTTTCAAATTTTCAAAAATGGCTGGCCCAAATTTTTAAAGTCGTTAGGCTCGGCCTGGCCCGCCCATTTCCGACTTCTAACTTGAGTGGTGGGCCAGTGGCTTTCGTGCATACGGCTACAAGAGGATATGCTTCCTTCCAAAACCGACACAAAATACCAAATGGTTAAAATTTAAAAACAAGCAATTATTATATACTTGCCTTCATGCACGAAAATATGCGCGTGCGGAAGTGTCGCGCTCACAAGTGCAAATTATCGTTATATTATGCATCGTGCAAATACATGCATAAGTGTCGCACACGCGTCGCACTCGTACGTGGTTATCATATTCTGAGTAAACTATGTCATATGCTATATCAATTGGTAAAACTATTGTAGTCATATCAATTGGTAAAACTATATATCCACTTCTACAGTGTTCCTCTCATTAAGGGTAAAAGTGAAGCCCTAGACTAAGTATTTAAGTGTTCGAGTTTCATTTTGGTATGGAGTGTGTTTAACAAAAAGGAAACCAAAATGGAACACTCTCATGTTGATATAGTGTGAGTATGCCTTCACTTGATTGGAAACCAAAATATGAAAACTCACACTTGTTAGAAAAATAAATAGTTTTACCACATTGTAGAAGTGGTTATTGTGAGTAAACCATGTTCCCTCGCATTTGCGTGTGCGGAAGAGCGTCGCATTCACACGTGCGTATTATCGGATATTTATGAAAGTTGTATAGAATAGCGTCGTATGTGCGTATTATCACGTGTGATGAGTGTATTTATTGAAGTTATACACGTGCGATGAGTGCACAATTCAATGTATTTATCAAAATTTATCAAACCAAACTAATAGTAGATATAGAGGATTATTAGACTAAATTCACCTTATATGAGTTCTGTTAAAATGTCAACCACATTTTTATCCACTATATATCAGCATCACAACTACAGTACACCTATAAACAAAGCAATTGAGTCGTAGTTCTCTTAAATCAACTTTACCAAGGACATAAACTGGGAACCAAAGAAACCAAATAAAAAAAGCCTATACAGACCCATCATTGAAATTTTGTGTAGGCGATAGGTAGATATCTCTATTATGATGTTGAATCAAACTTGGCATACAAAGCACTTGAAAGGACCCAATCCCGATTCAATTACCTAAACCGAAATCGAACCCCTTCTGAAAATACGAACCAACAAAAAATTTTCGAAATTTCGGCAGAGTATCGTTACTAACGTGGAATTGCCATAACCTGTACCCTGTAAACAACACTTCATCCTATGCCACAAAAGCCAAACCGTGGGCACCAATTCCATCCGGATTTCTACACATCATAATATAATCAACAACAGTAAACATACTGTACTATATATATACATCCGAGAAAATCCGTATAAATAAGTATCAGAATGTATCAGAGCGACCTCTAAAGTACAATATATACAATATACACATCAGTAGGTGAAACAAGAACCTACTGGAAAGCACAGGTAACTCTGATCACTAGCCTCCAAACCGCGACGTGAAAACACCAGAATCCGAACTGCAAACTGGGCACGGAAACCGAAAAGCCCAGGGGAAAGGCAAATAAAACGTTAGAGTGAGTGGACGAAAATAAACATATGCCTTTCACCAGTTATATACACAATCAATGTAAAACAGTGCGAGTTCGGAAAACATAGATACAAGGAGGTAGTCGGGCGACCACTCAAATCCGACGTCAGGTGAATCGCTCAAACCTGGCGGTGATAGGCCAGGGGACCTCTCAACCCTGGCGGCATACAGGGGACCTCTCAACCCTGCCCAAAGAACCTCTCAACTCTGGTGGACTACCGGTGATCAGCCGAGTAGTCGAAGCATCGATGCAATAATGCCATCACCAATAAATATAAACAATACCTCCGAAAAAAACATATATAACAATATCGTATAAAGTAAATACAAAAATCATAAAATCCACGAACTCGCAAATCGACAGTGAAAACATAAACTTGTCCACTCACTGATCTGCTAGCGCGAACTCGCGCTAATCTCGAGGACCGGCGGAAGATCCCTCGCCAGAAGCACGGTCATGATCTCGATCTCGATCTCCTGAATATTCACAAAAACATAACTGATCAAAATCATAATTCTCAACCCTGTACTGAATCACGGAAACCAACCGTTCCCGGAAAAATGCAATGCGGTACAAAATGTATAACGGAAGTTCCGAAATCCCCACTCGAAACCTCGACCGAAAATCGGCTAACCAAATCAACCCGAAAACCTCTGGACGATAATCAGGACGCGATTACGAGAAAAACGACATTAAAAACGTCGAAATCCAAAAAGTCAACTTTTGGCCGGAGCTCCGCCGTTGACCACCGCCGCCAGCGGCGGCGCGCAGTTAACGGTGGAATTCCACGGCCAAAACTTCCAGATTTCAAGTTCTCCTCATTTCGAATCACTTCCACAACTGACACAAACCTCGAATCAAACCGGAACTAGCTCAATTTACCAAAACTCGATCGGAAATTCCAAACCAGAACCCTAATCAGGTTCACCCCAAAACCTCATCTCATCCAAAACCAATGACCCAGGTAGCATCAGTGAGGTGTGGGGAGCAAAACCCCCAACAGCCCCACCACCAATACTCGCCGGAACCACCATCACCATCACCGTCGATTTCCCCCAACTCGGCCTTAATCGAACTCCCTCTAAACCTCACCAATTTCCATCAAACCAAAGCTAAACACACCCGAAATCATGAGAGGAAGGAAACCTTACCCTTCACTTGGCCGGAGGTGGCCGGAATTTGGTCGTCGGAAGTTGAAGCCGAAACGGGAAACTCACCCCCTCGGGTCAACGGTCAACCTTTCCAAAAAAAGAAAGTCAATGCAAGTCAACCTCAGTCAAAGCTCAATCTGAAATTTTCGACGATTTACGACTATTTTCGATATTTATACTCGCGCCTCGTGTCAATTGACGGTCCAAAACGAATATACGAAATGATTCGGATAAACACGAAACAATCGGATAAACTCGTCGGAACCTGAAACTTCAAATAATCATAAAATATTCCTCGGTTATCGGAAAAATCTTCTGGAACCGCCCACGAGCTCGAAATCACGTACTCTACAATTTCCGTGAAGACACTCAACTCATATTCTCAACCGAAAACATAGTCGCGAATCGAATCGGCAAACCACATATACGACGTAAAACTACGACTAAACTCAATCTCGAGAATCGTGCCGAATACACAACAGATTCTGATTCGGGTCATCACAGCACTTGACCACTACCTGTCCTAAAATCAAAATAGACAAATTAGGCTAACATGATTATGATGAAACGGAGCAAGAAGTTGAAACTATTGTTTTCTTTCCCATGAATAATTAGTGTCAATTTCTTACCTTCGACCATTAAGGGAAAAAATGGTTCTTCATGGTCCCCAGTAAAAAGGTATAACAACAATGAAATCATACATGCATCTCTTCGCCAACCCATTAATCAAATTGATAGGAGAAAAAAAAAGATATTAGAAAATAAACCACAGATTCATAACACAGATATTAGAAATTGAAATCATAGCCAATTGTAAAGCGAACAACAAACAAATAAGCCTTACCCATTAGGTCAATCAGAACCGATTTTGAAATTCTCTTCTTCTTGTGAACGGATTTCTGCATATGAACTAAACATTGAGATACGACGAACATCATCACTCATGTCGTCCTTAATTTTGTTTCCTTCAAGAGGGAGAGATCTTGTGCCATGGGAGTTCCAAATTTCCACTCTCATTCGAGATCATGCGATCTCCGGACAATTTTTTTTTCCTTTTTCGTGTGTATACTCTTTTTTTTTCCGTAAATGTACGATAATATTCCCTTCATATTTTCTTTAATGGTGGTCAATTTGTTTCTGACTTGAGCAGTTTGAGTTTCAATATTTTGGCATGACACCAAAATTACACTTCTCTTTTTTATCGTAGTAGAGATATATTTGTTTAAATTACGGTTAAAATTTTGTTAACTGCCTAACGTTAAAACTTAAAAGCATGAAGACATTCCGCAGAAAACTAAGCGGAGGAGCCTCTTCTTCAATCATGGCTCTCTTCCGTCCCCAACCTCATCCCTTCTCTCTCTCTAACCCTAACCCTAACCTCACTAACAGGTACACCTTGCTCCGCTCCGTCAAGCTTAAGACCACACTCCCTCACTTTTCCACTGACCGGGACGCATCCTCCTCCTCTTCCGCTCCACCGCCGCCACCTCCGCCGACGAGAAAGTCCTTCGCCGTTGCCACGGGGGAGCTGTTCTTGGGCCTGGCGTCAAGGATCATCAAGCGGCGGGCCGATGGAGGCCCGGACCGTGACTCGGCCGGCTCCGTCGCAATGTTCGACGGCTCCGGCGAGCTCTCCGATGAGAGAATTGCGAAAGTGATGGAGGACGAGATTCAGCCGGAGGTGGTGTGGGAGCAGCGCGTGAAGGATGTGGAGGCTGAGAAGGAGATGCGCGTGATCACCAGTCCCGGGTTCAGTTTTTCTGCGGCGGGGCTTCTCTTCCCTTATCATCTTGGTGCTGCTAAGTTTCTGATACAGAATGGCTATATCAAGGTCCTCTATCTTCCACATTTCTTAAAAAAAAATCAATGTCAATCTATCTATGTTGCTCTGTTAAATTTGATCTTTTATTTGGTTGTGAGAATTTTCTTCAGAAACAAGATATTAGAATATATTTTAGTAGTTATTCTCTAACTAATCTTCGATGGAGACCAAGAAGTAGAATCAAAGATTAGAATATGAACTAAAACTAAAACTAAAACTAAAATGATTTATTTGTGTTCAAGATGCTCAAGAGTATGCAGTAATGTCTCCTGGGTGTTTGGAGTGAATGCCGTTGTTGCAGATAAAATATGACTTTAGTTGTGCTTATTGACATGTAAAGTACTGGTTAGATTTCACTTTCTATTTTCTATTGCAGACATTTGATTTTGGATTCATTTTGGTGGTTTCCTATTCCCCCCTTGTGAAACGTGGTCATTATCACTGGTGTTTTTGTTTCTATTGACAGGCGAAATGTTTCTCCTTATGCAGGAAACCACACCATTAGCTGGTTCCTCAGCAGGTGCCATTGTCTGCGCTGTGATTGCCTCTGGAGCAAGCATGGAAGAAGCCTTACAAGCCACTAAAATTCTGGCTGAAGATTGCCGGAGCAGAGGGACTGCTTTTCGACTTGGGGTAAGCCTCTACTCTGTATCTAAATTCTGAAGTCAATAATAGTGTATTTGCTTTGGGCTTGATATTCTCAATCAAGTAATTTTTAAATTATACGTTAGCAGGCTGTTCTTCGTGATGTTCTTCAGAAGTTTTTGCCTGACAATGCTCATCTCAAGTCTAATGGGAGGGTTAGAGGTAAGTAATGTGGTATACTTGCTCCCTAAACAAAAAGGATATTTTTCTTGCTCAGATTTTCTACATGTTCTCAATACTGTACAGATATATATTTGGAACTATGCATTAAGTGTAGTTTACATTTACAAGCATATATTGGTAGGTGTGTGTCAGTGATCAATGTGTTGACTCCTGATTCTTGTGATGAGATGGCTGAGACCCCATAACCTTTTGGGTAGATGCTCTTAATTAGCAGATAACCAGTATGGATGAAACATAGTAGTTTATAGAAAGAAGGTGTCGCCATTTATATCATCTTGTTAATTCCAAATGATTAACTACGGAATATCAAAATATTGGATGATTAACAGCCCTGGGATTTATGACCTTGTGGTCAGCATGAACCTGGACTGAGCTCCTGGTGAACAATTTCCTGCTTTTGCTTTGCTTCTATCACCAGCCCGTCTTTTCCATAATCCAACACTATACATTACTGCCCAATGCTACTTTTCCTGGGTAGTTACGTTAGATAAATATAAGAAGTTGAGTAAGGTGGCCCGAGTTTCATTGTTTTGACACTCTTTATATTTTATACTGATGATCTATTTTCACAGCTAGGGAATTCGAATCTGAACTATCACTTCTTAGTTCTTCTATTGATATATGATGATTGTTATATTATTGTTGCAAAAAAAAAAAAACCAGAGGTTGCCGAGTTCTTTAGCTACTGAAATATCTTGTAAAATTTGATGCATTTGCCAGCAATTCTGCATCTTGATTAAATAGTATCTGCACTTCATTTTTGTTGCGGCAGTTGCTGTAACCCAGCTCCTATGGAGACCAAGAGGTTTATTGGTGGATCAGTTTGATTCTAAGGAAGATCTTATTAATGCAGTTTTCACATCCTCTTTTATTCCAGGGTAAATTTTATTTATTTATTATTTTGCAGTAGGGTCTGCTGCTGTATTGTTGAATCTATTACTGTATGAAGTTCAACTAATAGTATATGTCATCACAGATATCTTGCACCAAGACCAGCAACCATGTTTCGTAATCGTCTTTGTATTGATGGGGGGTTGACTTTATTTATGCCACCAACATCTGCAGCAAAGACGGTAAGATACTTGTCATAACATATTGTATTTTTTTCTTTAATATATTATGATTTGATGCAATGTGAGGGCTTATAAGTTGCTTGCGCTGTCATGCGATTCATGGATTAATTTGATTACATCATTCTTTAAGGAGTTTCTCATAAGCGGTCTTGTTTTCAGTGAAACTATCCTTCATTCTTCCAGGGGAAAGGGTCTATATGATTGTTACATATTCATGGCTGGATTACTGAATATTATCTTTCAAAATCTTGTTTCATCATTTGTGCCAAATAAAACAAAAGTCTGAAACACTATCGACAAATTCAGGTGATGAATGTATCAGAAAAATATCTCTTTGGAATCCAATTATGATGCAGGAGAGGAGTTATAGGGGCTGCTTCCTTTTTGATTAGTAGGGAAACCTCTATATATAGAACCAGTGACAACAAACACAAGAAGGATAAATTAAGGAGTTGCAAGTAAAGTTAGAATATACATAAATGCGACTTTACTTCATTTTATTTTTTGCAATTAATTGATGGTGCTTCTGTGCAGATTCGTGTTTGTGCTTTCCCTGCTAGTCGATTGGGTTTGCAAGGAATTGGGATCAGTCCAGACTGTAATCCTGATAATAGGGCAACCCCTCGAGAGGTATGTTTGTACTTCTACTGTTCTGCATTTGCATGCTTGACTTTCTCTTTGAAGAAAAGATAATGAACTATTAGTTTTATGCCATTCCCAGCTTTTCAATTGGGCGCTTGAGCCAGCAGAAGACGATGTTCTTGATCGCCTTTTTGCTCTTGGATATAAAGATGCCGCTGTGTGGGCCGAATCTAACCCAGTTAGCCAAATAGTTGAAGATGATAGTCCCTTGGTTGGCAGTGGCTTTACTCAGTAAGTGGCATCAGAAGATATCCCGGTTGTTCTTGAAGATGCATAAGATTCTTGGTTACTGTGAATTATATAGAATCACGTTATGTCATTTGCACATACGGGTCAGATAGGCTTAAATGTTATAGGATAGTGATATAGTATTGCAGTTGTATAGAAGGTTTGTGCAATAACAATGTTTGTTTAGGGTTTTTTTTCTCACCTTTCTATTTTTCTTCATAGCATTACATTTTGAGGGAAATTCTCCATTGAGACCTCTATGATGAGGACTTGATAAGTACTTCTTATAAGTCGTACTGTAATAATATTTTAGAAAATCAGCCGTATCTAACTACATATACGTAAGTCATTTCTATAAAGTTTCATCTAATTTAAAAATCGGTAAGGCGTCGAATAAGATGAAATAAATTTATCAAACTTGAATCGTTCATGTTTATAATTGATAAACTATGATTTTAAATTGATTTTTGATTTGATTGAAATTTACAAGAATGATCTGCATATGATCGAAAATTATGTCTTAAAATCATTGTATAAAAAGTCATCACCAAGTCCTCACCATAGAGATCCTTAATGGAGAAGTTGCCTTACATTTTGAAATTCCCTTCAGAAAAGGTAACATAAAGCACGCAAAGGACAAAGTTTGCAGCTGTTCGATCTATAACTTACGCTATTAGACCAAACGGAAAGAATATGCACGTCCAATTTGCATTAACGAGGTACACTATGTTCTATGCTTGCTACATACAATGCGTCATTTACAAAAGTGTTGAACCTATGTATAGTTCTGTTCACTTTTTGCATCTAAAATATTGTGCAACTCAGTTATCCTTACAATTTCTGGAGTAGTTAGACATGGACAATCTGGTCTGCGATTGAAAGAAATCAAAAGGAGTTCCTGGGCCGAAAGATCTCCTTGTAGAATTGGGTGAGTCTGATAGTAAAGGTTCAAAAATTGGATTTCTGTTTTTCGGTTGAGTAATTGATAATGCTGAAACTTCAGTTTCGATGCCTCTTGTTTGTGGCTCAATGCTCCCGAAAGACAGAATAGGCCCACCCAATCGTTCAACTTGCTGTAGTGTGTTGATTTTGCTTGGTCTGTATGTGTACCTGAAGTACTTCAAAGCTAGAATTGGACCCATTCCTGCTGCAACTATGAGCTGTAATGGGAGTACGGTTGGACAATAAGAAATCTTTGATTAGTAAATAGCATAATTTCTCCACTGCAAAATAACTATCCCCTTCATTGGTTCATATGCTTGTCTCAGGGTTAACAGCCAACAGTTTTAAAGAGGAGCTACTGCCATGAACTTACTCTAAGACAAGCATATGAAATAATGGTGTTGAGGTACAACGTACTGCCATGACTATTTTGCATCATCTTGCACAATTATCAGATATGCAAAGGGATGCAGCACAAAGTATAATAAGGGGAACATGCAAATCTCCTTTACGATACTGCCATGAAACCCTTCATGGTCTATGAACGATTTGGTGGGGATAATACTGTACGAAATGCGTGCAACTACTAGAACTGCCTACCCAAGAACCAATACCCAGTTACCCTAGAGTATAACAGGAAAAAAAAAAGGGGGGGAATAAAACTTGCCAAAATTGTAATCCAGTAGGACGGCTGTCTACACAAGCGAAACATAATTGTATACATTCCTGATCCTGGAATGGAACTGAAGATCCAGTTGATGATGTAGAAGGCAGCTAAATTTCCCCATATAGCAAGATGTTGCAACATAGTAAAGGAGCTGAACAAAATTAAACAAATTCAGGCAGTCACTTGTAGAGAAGATACTCAGTTATTCTTCTGCAAGGCAAACTGAAGTAGCATCTTCTCAACATATCATGTCAGTATATATTTATGACTTCAATTTTTTAAACCATGAGAAAACAGTTGGTTACCGGAAAATCTAGCATGTCGGAGCATCTTTTATAACTCCAATAGTTACTATTGAACTTACTTTGTCTCTAATGCCATTACAAAAGCCTGCAACCAAATACATCCGGAGAGCGCTACCATCGATATCTCCTCCATTTCACTTTTTTCGTAAGCATAAGCATGTATGCTGATCACAAACACCACGATCGCCTGCAGACACAACCAGGCAGAACCAGTGAAAAAGAGAAACAGCCAAAAGGTAGAAACTGTAAGCCAGGATAGGCCAAAATATCTATATTGGGCATGATTAAATATCTGCAAGCCAGAATAGACCAAAGTTATCATTTCAAGGTTTGATATTTAACTGTTTTTGAAAATAAACAGTGAATCCATTGACTGGTGCTGTTTTTTAATGACCAAGACTGAGATCAAGGCCTCGAACTATCACCGCAGGAATACTGGAATAACATTAGCTGTAACTTTCAAAGACTTCTTTTCTTCTATACCCAACCCACCCATCCCATGATTCCAGTGAAATTTCAACCTGTGATACGTCAGACGTGTAGTGTCACTTATTCCAAAGAACCACGAGGCACAGCTCACTGGCAAATATAGAATAATCTCATAAGGATTGAAAGTATGATAACAAGTAACACTCACATGGAAAAGGGATCTCCCGAACCATCCAGCAAATGTGCTGGGATTTAAAAGCCTGTTTCAAGAACAGTACAAAGTTCAGTTACATTAACCAAATATAACAATTATGTATCAGACAATATAGAGTGGCTTGAACAATCCATTTGAAAAGGTCTTGCACGTATGCATAACAAAACTGAAGTGTGAAATTGAACCTTCCCGCTTGGCAGTAGAATAGAATCTGTGGATGCTGCATAACAGTTTCCTCACTAAGATCTTTATCAAGAACGCTGGCTAGAACAGGAACACTGGTGTAGAAGACATTATATGCCATCAAGCTTACGGAATTGAATAAACTGGTTCCAGAGACACCTGAAATAAAAGAGAAACTGACAGTGGTTCTGAAGTCAGTAAGAACTGAATCCAGAAAAGATAAACAACTTAAAATCATTGACAATTGGAAACTCACAAAATCTGGATGAAACATATGACTAACGACTTATAAAAAGAGTACTGGGACAGAAAGGCTGTGCGGTTATAAGAGTAACGCCCATGAACAAGTATCAATCTCTTTAGGAACCTGAACTCTGCAAACCAGGTGAAGCAGTCAAACAAGAATCACATAAGCAAAATTAACATAAACATATAAGATAATGAAACCAAATCTCTATTGCGAGTGGACAATAAAAGACTTTAGGTACTTGAGCAACTTCACATAGGGCACTTAGTTAGTATTGTTCCTTGTGAGGTCACTATGTACTTTTACTTTATAATTCAAAGTATGGAAGCCAGCATGTAGGCAACTTTTCATGTGAGTGTTATTTGTTATCATATTTTATATTGTTCTACGAGAGTGCTCAAGACATAGAAGATGCATCAACATATGGAAGCCATCATACAAATTTATAGCTACCCAAAACCTAGAAATTGTACACTCAAAATCCCTCACGTAAAAAATAAATAAAATTTATAAATAACGAAGCACATTGATCCAACCCATTAAGTAGAGTGCAGACACACACACAGCAAGTAGCATTTAACTTACTCCCGATACTATAATCAGCTGCCCTGGCTGCCTGCAGTCCTTCCCTCCCACTAATGCCAACACCAATATCAGCTTCTTGTATCATTCTCACATCATTCCCACCATCCCCAATAGCCAATGTTCTATAGTCGCATGATTTTAAAATCTCCACGAGCTGCAAGTTTTAAACACAAGGTAAATAGATCTTTCAAATACTTATTTCCAAAAGATAACTTAGATTACAAATGGAAATCACAGAGCAGTAACAACTAGACTTTTTAAGTACAATACTCAGATGGAAGATTGAGCCATCTAAGACAAAATAGGAAAAATAAAATAGATAACTTAGGAGGAGTCTTCTACTTTCTTCTTCTTCTTAAAGACAGCTAAATGGTATGTACAGATTGTCCAAGGTTCAAAGAGATTATCATCTGCCCCTTTTGTTTTCAAGGACAGTTTGTGAAGATGTCCTTGTTGCATAGTGTATATACATAGCAAACTTCCCCTTAAGAATATGGGAAACAAAAATACCTATCAAACATTGATTAAAATAGCTACAAAGAAAAAGCAACACAATTCGGTGTATGAGGATTGCATATCAAAGTAAAATGATATGAGAAAGAAACTAAACGGAAGGTAAAGTTCAAGGACACCTGAGCTTTCTGTGATGGTGTCACACGACAACATATAGCTGTTCTTGATAATATTGCCAACTCAGTGAAAGACTTCCGATAATGCTTAAGTGCAATTTCAAGGGACCAGCCATCAATGACAAACGCAACATCCTGTGAGAACAAAAATTATCTATATAATTAAACGGTGAGAAGCAGAACTCTAAAGGTGCTTCCAGAAACATTTGACATAACCATAATTTTCTGATATGTGTAACATGGATTGTAACAAACAGAAAAACTAAATGCATATGAACTGTAACGCATGCATTTTGCAATGAGTTTGACAAAAAGAATCACATGTAGCACATGCCTTTTGCAATGTGTTCTTTGACAAAAGACTAAGAATTCACAAGTACACATGGATTTGCACCAGACCATGACATTCAGTAGAGTTCTGGTATGAACAAACTAATTACAAGCCCAGTAGTAAATTTATGAATGCAACAAAAGAGCAATGCCGAAAGAGAAGTATGAATTATTTTGCAACAAAAGGACAATCCAACAAAACTTATTTTGCTACCACACCCTAATCAAAGATCCCAAACACAACCCTTCTAATAACTTGATCAACTTCAAATAATTACCCAATATCAACCATTTAGCTGCCAAAGCCCAAACTCCCATTCAGCCAAGGAAAATAGGGAAAACAATTCCCCTTTCGGAATAGATCGGAATAACTTTTATGCAGTCAAAGATTCTAATAATCATTACATGCACCACGAAAATCTCGAAACACAACAATGTTTAACTACAACTCTGGTGATATTCTATTTTCTTATATTCCAGAAGGAAAGTGCTATTTTATTAGAGCAAATACCAGGGGGAACACTGAGGAAGGAATTACTTAAAACCACCTAAGAGTTTTCAAATAAACAGGAATGACGTAACTGAAAAAACACTCTAAAGCTTTTGTACACACCCAGCCCTGCAGTCTATTAAGGCTGAGAGGGAACAATTTTGAAATCTAATCAATAAAACAATGAAATCCTTTTCAATACTTTTTACTTCTTGCTTCTGTGACTACCATGAAGGATGGAACCCGTAAGTAGGTTGCCTATGTGAGAGATGGAACAAAGACGTGTACCTTAGGTTCTGAAGTTGTTATCCGCATTGTGAGTAGAACTCTCTCTAAACTTCTATGAACTTCATCTTCAGTTTTTCCATCAAGTAACAAAAGCTGACCTTTTGGCTCTGTTCAGTCAGAGAAAAGGCGAGCCAATATGCATAAACAATTAATGGTACACAAATTTGGAAAGTGGTTAAACCAAGATCATTGAGAAACACAATGAGATTTCAGTAAGCCAATACCTGGGGAAATAAAATTGCAAGAAAGAGCGATCTGTATGGCAGTGTTCTGCTTGTCTCCAGTCAGCATCCAAAAATTTATGCCAGCTTTCCTCAGCGTCTCAATCGTCTCTGGTACACCATCCTTGAAATTTTTAACCAAACCACAAGACAGAGTCAAGTACTTGAAAACAGCCCCTTTGAGAAATTTACATCAAAAAGAAGCAAGGTTATGCTTCTTTGGCAAATTCCCTCATTTGGCAATCAGTAGAAAAGTAAGGTTGTGCTTTAATTCACCTGTAGGCGATCCTCTATTGCAGTAACTCCAAGTATTTCAAAATCATGTTCTAATTTTTGACAGACCTCAGCTAGTCTCCACTGGATATAAGAGTTGGAATGGAAATAAATTGGTCAAATAAAATCAGATGTCTATATCTGTCTATAAATTCTATGCAGATAACAGCACTGTTGGTTCATCCATTAGTATGTAATAAGTACACAGTAGAGCAACACATTCAAATATATATTTTACCTCCCTATCAATCAACGTGCTGCTCGCTTCTTTAAACATCAAAGACCATTCTCGATATTCCTCCTCTCTAAGTTTTCGCCATGCTAAACATAGAGTCCGTAGTCCCAGCTGTGCATATTGCTCAACAGCTTCAATAATTGTCCTTGTTTGCTGTCCTGAAGTACATAACTAGGATTATTGAACAAAACTATTGATTTTATGACAATATTATTCTTTTCAAATCACCAACAAGAGACTGTTGTAAGCACTCTGGTTAACAATACACATTAACAAGTCAACCTTGAAACCCCTAGACAAGGAGAACCAAGAGAAATATTACATCAATAGTTAAATGTAAACTTTTCAAGTCCAGAACACTCCAGTTTAAAGAACATCCTCACTAATTAATTCAATTAATGCTATCCATTGAGTAGAATAAAGTAGTAGTTGCAGGTATTAATGTTTTCTCAGTCATGAAAAAATAAAAAACCAGAAACAATAGGAAGAAGACAAAAATGAAACAAAACTATGATTACCAGCACATGCATAAGGAAGAATTGATTCATCTGCTCCCTTTGATAAAAGAATAATTCTTCCATTGTTGCAATCCTTTACCACAATTGACATTCTTTTCCTATCAGAAGTAAATTCCAGAATATCCAAGGCTTCATATTGAACTGTAGAACCATTGAATTTGATCTCTGCAATTTATCAGTGAAACTATATCATGTTTCCCTACAAATAGAAACAATACTCCAGGAAAGTCAAAACATAATGTGATTTACCAAGAATATTAGCACTTTTATTGACAAAGACCATATGTAGCTGAGCAGCTGCACGAACAAGAGCATCCTCATCTTGAGATTGTGCCTTGTACACAATACTTCCACTTTTGCTTCAAGGAGATAGAAGATACATACAGATAAATTAGTGCAGAAGTGCATGCATTAAGCCTACTCAATAGAGTTCATACATTTTCTTAAGGTGGAAATTGTCCAAAGCCTAACACTAAATAAGTAAAGAGAGATGTGAGACCTTTGAATGGGTATGACTGTATTACATATTGCCATAACTGTGAGGAAACGTATAACATCAGAAGACCCACTGGAAATAGCATCAATGAGTTCCTCATCTGCATGTCAAACGATTGAATGCATCAGAAACTGTATTATGCACGGTGTTTAGATATCTGATAGAGATCCTACATTTGTATTGAAATCCATTTCTATATAACTAAGTTCATACTTGAGTATCCATGTATCACCGATTTAAGATGCCTAGTATTTGTAATAGTCTTAACAAAATATGCTTAACCAAATTAGTGATTGATAGATACAAGTGCAACAATGTACAAATAATTCAAAATCAAACTATACCAAAGCTACCAAAAAAACTGAAAAATTGTGGAAAATCTAGTGTTTCTCCGTAACGGTTTTCTTTTAGTCGTAAACAAACAATTTACTAAATTGTTTTTCTACCCAAGTCCAACACAGAAGACTGCAGTCTTTACATAATACGATTTGAACCGCTAGATATGCATAGCAATGCTAAAAATTATAACAGATGGATGCTAGCCATATTCCTTTCCAGTAGTATCTCCAGCTTCTACCAGATATACAGACTATTCTCAAAGTAGAGGTACTGTCACCTGCTCAGTCCTATATATATAATGGTCAATCCAATTGACCCATTGGAAATAACCTGCTTAATCAAATAACTATCTCATAAATAAGACTTCTGTGTTCATAACCTTTTGGTAATTTTCATCATTTCGACATTAATATTTAAAACAGGTTTGAAGGTTTTAGTACAAAAGTTTCATGTCATGTGATGCAGACAGCTAAAACATAACTTTTAAAACTTAGAAACGAACCTTTTAAGGCATTTCCATTCTCGTTCCCATAGTAAATGCCATTGATACAACATCTTCTAAATATCATTTTATTCTCTGTTAGGGTACCCGTTTTATCAGTCAGAATGTACTCAACTTGTCCAAGGTCTTCACTTATTGCTGTGCTGCCATACATAACAAAGAGCTCTTGTAATTTAAACAATCATACTCGATTCCTTCAGAAATTAAGATGATCAGCTTTGACTATTTTGACACCATATCAACTTACTTTGTTGCATGGGCAGGAGTAACTGTTTCTCGGTCAATCATTTTATCATCCCAATCAATAAACTTTGCGTACAAGCTCTTGACAAGATCGAGAGATACCTGGCAGAGAAACATATTTCAGAAGTTTTCCTAAAAATTAAACTTTATAAAGTGCATTCATAGCCTGCAAAGCTTATACAAAATAGAGATGTACTATTGTTGTAACAATCACACTTAGCATATCTAGTTAAGATGTCTCGACTAAGGAAGACAAAAAAAACTGCACAGGCCTCATCATATTAAACTTGCAGCAGGCACTAAACTACCTATCTATCATCTTCATTGGGGTTGTGGTAAAATTAAAATTCAGTCTTGTCTTATGTTGTCAGTTAGATGTACATCAGCTCAATGCTAGATTAATTTTCAAATACTGCAGTGTCAAGGACTTACCTCATTTAACTAATATAACTATTTAAAAAAATATTCCGACTCCTGTAAAGATATCAATTTAGCACATACATACTGAAATGAAAAAAAAAAAACAAAAATCAAAAACAAAAACAAAAACAAAAAACAAAAAGCAAAAAAACAACTCATAATGCAAGTAAATATTGAAAACACGTTGACCATATGAAACTATGGGAAAACAATATGGACTACCAAAATCTATAAAAGATATTCACAAGCTTACCTTAATTGATATGGGTATCATGATGGAACAAAGTAGTTCAAAGCGAAGAGGAATTACTAATAGTTCGTACCAAGGACCTTCCTCTGGATATAGAACATACCATTGCTAGAAAGAATAAATAAAAGGATATTAGAAAACTCAATTTTAATATAACAGGGCTAAAATAATATACGCAAATTACACATCTCTCGGCATTTCTCGCTACTTTTGTTTTATTTTTCAGATCATCTCATTCTAAGTACTTACACATGACATTTTTTTTTTCAATTCAAAACATAACAAGACAAATGCATATATAAACGGGTAGTGTTTCTCTACATACATACTACCAATAGTTATGATTCAGAATTAACTTATTTTCATATAACACAGTCAAGAAATATAACTCTACCATTAACAAGCTTTCAAGTTGTAGAATACCTTCCTTGCTTCCGTATCCTTCCATACATTGCCAGCAAAGCCTAGAACCATAACCACCACTACTTGGAAAACAAATATAGCTCCAGTCAACTTGTCAATCATGGCATCAACAGCTGTAAGCTTTGGCTCAGGAATGCCCCTAGTCATACCAAGCTTGGTTTCATTGCCTAAAGAAAACGGAATACATGATATCTAAAACAAGAATTACAAAAACTTATATAAAAAAAAATCATCACAGACACTAGCCCAATGGCAGCTTGTTAATTATTCGCTCAGATACTTCAAGGATAAAGATTAGAAAACACAAGCAGAACTATAGAGGAAAAGAAACCCTCTGCATAATACATAATGTGCCATCTAAGTTTAGTATCACCTTAAGTTGTGTTTCATTGTCACAGAAGATATGGTTGTCATGAAAACTGAAGAGACAACCGAAAAAAAAGAGACTTTGGCCAAAACTACAAATCTATGGTAGGTCAGTCAAGAAAGTTAGTTACACATTGTCCTATTTTGTCCATAAAAAAGTATCTTAGATTATTGATTTCAAAATAATGTTATATCATTTACATTATATTTCCTTTAACCTTTTATGACCTAAAGAAAGTCAAAAAAGTTTTCTGCAAATATCATAGAACCATTACAATAGAGAATGAATATATACTCACTACCCAGAAATTACGAACTTAATATCATGTAACAAAGCATTTGTCACTACTCTTCAAAAACTTCATGACTAGATTTCAGACCCACACCACAAATAGTAACAAAAAAAAACACAAACCCAGCACAGATAAAAGAAACTAGAATTGAAAATGAAAATAAAAAGACAAGCACTTGCCGGTGTAGACTGCTACTCCACAGGCCCACTCTGTATTCCGCAAGTAACATGACTGAAGAATAGTATTCTTTATGTTTAATGGGCAGAGGTCATTATCAATAAATGGGGGAAACAACCGCATATTTGCATCAAATCTTCTGATATCCTTATCAGGATTAGGGCACTCAATTACACCCTGCATTGCAGAAATTGCAGAAAGTATTAACAAATATTTAGCCACCAACTTGATAATACTGGGACATAGAGTTAAATAAACAGAACTTCCTGCTTCTTTTTCTTCATCTTGCAATCCTAACAATATAATCTTCTAGTTTCATTATTGATTAGCTATAAAAATCTTGCCTTAATTTTGTGCAACAATTCAAGATCTATCCCCATACAAGCCGGTGGTATAACCCTGCTCTTCAGATCAGTCTCTCCATCTAGTGCTGCAGTCTGCAAATTATGTAATTCTATCAGGTCCTTTAAATGCTCCAGGACCACATAGTAATGAGGAAACAAAGAAAAGGAAATTAACTAATGACTTAAATTGCAACATTCAAATGGGACTTCAACCTACTTAACTATAATCAAGCAAAAAACATGCTACATCAGCCTTTGAATAAACTTCTTACAAATTTTATTTTCAGGCTCGCATCTAATAGGCTACTGAGACATAGTGTTCGCGTAGCTTCTAGTGATACTCTTTTAGCTAACATTTATACAGCAAAATATGTCAATATGAGAGACACAGACATATATTTTGCTCCAGTACGGCAGCAAGGTAGTTGTACCGCCAGTTTCCACCGCCTATACGCGGTTGAGCCTTAGGACTGACGATGGACATAATAGCTTCAGATTTGGAAATTTCACAATAAGAATGGGAAGGATGGTTGGTTCATTACCTCTACATAGCATAAGCCTTGTGCTTCAGAGGTACCAATCAAAACTAGGTCACATGGCACTTCATCATTCTCCCGCAGCCAAACTATGTTACCAAGACGGATATCTTGCGCTTGTATCTAAAACAAATGTCACCAATGCCAAAAAAAATTAAAATTAAGAGAGAAACACAAACGAAAAATACATCAAAGTAAAAGAGAACTGAGAAGAAGTTTCTAAATAATTGATTTGATCAAAAATTCAGAAAAAAATAAGTGACTGATAATGCATGAAGCAAACTACAACACAGGATATCAGAGATAAGCAAGTCAAGTCACCTAATTTGGATTATAATTGTTAATAACTATATTTTAATTGCAAAACAATATAATAAAAATAAAAAACAAAAAAATACGGATAAAAATAAAAACTGAGAAAAAGTTCTAAATACATGTTTTTTGGTGCCGTGCTTAACAACCCAAACTTCTTTCTCATTCGCCTTCTTGTCTGAGAGATATCTGTTATAATCATCCCATGCCTCTTTTGTCGCAGAGACTGCAAAAATGAAAATAAGCGGTCCCCACGTACTGGCAGGATTTACTGGAGTTATGAGTGACCATAGCTGAAGGCAAGCAATCAACAAAAAGTACTGATTCATGAAACGGCTGCAAAAACAGAGATAAAATCCATTAGAGATAACAATGCATAGTTCATATATATCTACATTCACCCTATCTACCAGCTATACATAAATCCATAGCTCGAGTACATTTCCAACACCAAAATCATGTTATCGCCAACAATATCATCATTTATCTAGCGCGGTATTTCAATAAATCAAGAGGCATTTAAATAATATCTATTGAACTAACAACAATTCTAAACAAGCCAAACTTGAAGAATTAAAGCCTCAGATGCAATTTACCTGAATTGCTCCCATAAATTCTTTGGGAGAAAGTTCAACACAGTATACTTTCTATTCGATATACGGTTATTGCAGTAAGGATAATCCGAGGATTCATCATCGTTTATGTATATGAACCTCTTCATTGTTGAATTACAAGCAGCATAGATAGCGATGATGGTCAAATGTGGTTTCCAAAGTCACTAAGCTCCTCCATACCAAAGCACTGAAAAATGAAATCGAAATTAGAAAAAAAAAATATTAAAAAAATGAATTAAGCTCTGTTTATGTAGTAGAATGGCGTAGCCGAATTTCCGGTACGACTTCGTGTTCAGAAATGTCACCTGGATCGTTGACGGTGGCGGATTCAGAGCTCCAGCGGCGTTGAAACTGAAGAATTTGGGTTGAAGTGAGGGCTTGTGAAGAAGAAACGAAATCGACAAGAGATGAAAATGGATCAGATCATTGAATTCGAAGGAAGACGATATTGAAGAATCTGCTTACCGAGTAGTCCTCACTCGGTCTCCTCACTCGGTCTCTTCTGACCTGTAAATGATAAATTCACGGAGAAAAAGTACCCTCTACTTTGTCAATTTAGATCCTTCGGTAGAAGTTTTTACTTTTTACTTTACACACTCCAGTTATTCGTTTCAATATTTACACGTATATTATTCGTATTTTATTTCGTTTGATGACTTGACTTTTTTAAAAATAAAATAAAATAAAATAAAAGGCTATTCAAAGTAATTCTACCAATAATAAACTCAAAAATGTTAATATAACAAAATTTCGTAACACATGACACTATGCTAGAAAATTCTGATTTTTTTTTCCAAAAAGGTTGAGTCCATTACATACTCTAAAAGTTACATAGACAAATCCTAAACTTATAGGACTTGGTTCACGATTAGTTTGGATTACATAACATTCACACATAATCTAAATGGCGTAATCTAAATGAAAGTGTTAGCCAATTAATTACATAGAGTTGTCGATTGATAATCGAAAAATAGTCACAATCAATCGAAAAATAGTCACAATGATCATTCAACTTTGTCAAAATCGACAATTTGATCACTGAAATTAAGAATATATCAAAAATGTCACTAAAAATATCAAAAAGATCACTAAATTTTTTTTTATCAATTTAGTCATTATGTCCAATGGATAAAATGATCAAATTGATAAATAAAATTAAAGTTCAGTGACTTTTTTGATATTTTGTAAAGTTTAGTGATCAAACTGTCTATTGTGACAAATTTAGTGATCATTCAGTTATTTTCCTATCGATAATTTGTGTATAAAGTAGAGATGTTGGACTTAATAGCGGTACTTGGTTAAGTAATCATTGGGAGCAATGACCAGACCACGTCCCCTGCTCCACGGTACACAGTCTCCACAATATCAATGAAATCTTGCTTGTCCCAGAGAGACCAATTGATCTTGTTGTTGGTCCAGTATCTAGATCAATCATAATATGCTTGTTCCTGAAGAAGAACATGACCGTACATGGGTCGTACAGCTCGTACATGGTGTTGAAATTAGGAATATGAGTGATGTCCACGAGGTATATGACGGCAAAGTTTTTGAGAATGTGGGCAACATTTTTTAGCACCTCATCCAGCATACATGTTTCGTCCCTATCGTGGCCGAATCGGATGACCACGAGACGCTCCTCCTCAACGAGAATGGCCTGATCGGCAACCTATCCAGAGCCAAGATGCCTAAGAAAATACGACATCAAACTTCTCTCTCTGTCAATTTTTTTATTTCACAATCAATCGCTTAATCTCCCCTTTGTATAAGGTACCAGGTGTGTTTTCCCGCACGCGAGGCTCGGGTAGCAATAAAGATATCAAAAAAGGAAGAAGCATGAATAATGCTTCGGTATTATAAGTTTTATTGAAGAATTGAACTATTGGTTCATTGTCCATTTTTAAATATAATTATGGTTAATTTGATTATTTTTCAATTGATACTCCACTTTTTGCGGATTGAAGGGCAAGAATCTCAGATCTAAGCAAATATATAGGATATATTTATAATCAAGTGCATGCAGAGAATGGTGTCATGGTGTCATGGTTGATTAATTCAAAGTAATGCATTTCTCAATAAAAACATGTCTTCCTCCTTCCCATTGAATATGCAAAGTAAAAGTTTTGTGGATGAAAGAAATTATGTCTGATTACATATTAAATAGAACAAAAGGATTATGCTAAAATCCATCTGATCATAGATAAAAGTTGCAAACTTTAATAGTGATTCCACATAATATAAGTTGGTTTTCAACAAAAGGCAACTTTTATCGATGACATGCACAACATTCCTTCATAAACTGGCCAGCAAGTTTAATATAGTTAATCAATTACACTTTTCAATAAGGTATGAGAAGAAAAGCAAAATGATTAAGAGACTGTAATATCACAAATATAATTCTTTATTTATGCAATGGACAATTCTGTAATGATACATCAGAAACTATATTTTGAAAAAGATGACAATTTGGAAGGCAAATCAGGATTTCTCATTGGAGCAGTGATAAAGCAGGGATGTGATGAAGGATTATTGCATGTTCTAAGAAATATGAGGACAGTTTGGTTCTTAGAATATGATCATGTTCAAGCAAAAATACAAAATTTTAGAATTTGACTATGACTGATTATATATCATTTTGCATAGAAACCGATGTTGTCCCTTATTGTATACATATTTGAAACAAATGATGACTTTATAGGAATTGATAGTTCCTAGTTTTGAGGTTGGTTTTGTATGATGGGGCAATTTCAATTTTTGATATTTTATTATATGGAATAATAAGATATCACAATGTCTTTTTTTTTTCTGAAAATATAAATATGGTAGAGCGTTATGTAGCGATAATTGATTTAAATGAGCTCTGAAGCCATGTTACAGAGCATTTGGTGCAGCTTCCTTGCTGTATATACAGATGAGTTAAAGTTGGATGAGTTCAGAGCAAATGTTGAATTCCAGAAAATAATTGTGTAACATGGAATAATAGCACTTACATTATCTCCACTCCATTGCATCCTTCAAACATGTCCTTCAACCCGCTCAAGAGCTCTATTATTTGTTTTGTCTGGTTCACTTGTTCTGCCATCAGATTTCTTATACCAGCAATCATGACATTGTTGGAATGCAATCGTTGCAAAACTGTTGCCAAATTCTCCGGTGGTCCATCTGGTCCCATTCGGCTTGCAGTGTTTGCTGTTGTTTCTTCTTCAGTTGGAGTGGACGTTCTGTCAGATGAACGATGCCAGTTGAACTTGGCCTACAATGGTTTCCTTTTCATCCCTTTTGGATACCCTCTTGGCCTTCTCTCTGGTGATGTTTGATTGTCTTGGTGCTGCAATTTTCTGCAAGAATAAAATTCAATAATATGGGAGAAAAAAATAGAATTCAGTGATAGAGTATGCCAAACCTTTTCTCTGGGTTTCTCGGCACCCCTTTTGGCCATCGAGGTTTCCTCTTTCCTTAATTGGCCTGTTGCCGCAATCTTTTGCAAAAGAAAAAAAAATTAGTCATGCCTAAAATTCAATAGAGTTCAGTGATAGAATGAGGAACACATTTTCTTGGTGTTTCTGGGCACTCCCTTTGGCCAACGCCCTTTCCTTTTTTCCAACATTGTTTGAATGGTCTCTTCTTGAGAACTGTTACAGAACAAATAATCAGTTTTCCATATCGTTTGTCGTACCCATCACCAGAATACATAAGGTTAAAATGATATAGATTCCTGTATCCTAAGTATTTGGATGTCATAAGAAATTGTTAAGCATATGAAATCAAGATTATATGTGCATTAACAATAATGGGAACCAATATAGCCCATGAGTTCAGATATATACCTATGATATTGATTTCATATGGTAAGATCATGGTAAGCTACAATATATATTACAGTGCTCTATTGAAAAAGACATTTAACCGATGTTGGTTCGCCTACTTTTGTTGCAAATGATGCAACTATTTGGAATTTTACATCATCACATATTATGTGAATAGTTGTTTAACAATGAATTAATTCTCATTAAGGAGAAACAGGTGAGTGACACCATTGTATTAAATTTTGAAATCATTTGTGTTCTACAATGGTTTGCTCAACTCAAAATTGCAAATAATTTTTTGTGCAACATGGAAAAAAAAGGGGACGAAACTTTAGAAGAAACACACAATAGTAAGAGGTAACCTTGGTTCTTCTGGATCACTGTCAATAGTTTGCTCAATTTTTTTTGATTACATTTTGGCCTTTAGTTTCTGTTTCCCAGTGCTCGATCTCCTAATTCTCCCTATCCCTTTGCCTCTTGGAGGGCCTGGCCAGCCGGAATTGAGATCTCTTATTTGAAGGCAAGTGATTTCCACTTCTGGTAATGGAGATGGAGACGATGATGTTTTGATAGGAGGTGGAAGGAGCAGTATGATTCCACTTGGAATAGGCTGGAGCATCACATCATCTATTTGTTCATGGTTGTTGCTTTCATCTAACATTTTATCTACAAATTAATTGAATTGCAAAATATTATTAGGGAAGTACAAATCAGAAAAGTTAGAATACATTATGAATGTAAAGCAGCAATGAGATTCAAGCACATATACTTTATGGTATGCATTCAAACACATATATTCATTAAACAGGAAATGACATGTATTCAAGCACATGTGTTCTATAGAAACAAAAAAACCATGAAAATGGTATGCCCAATGCAGCCAATGATGCTCAATATCAGATCAAATTTGGCAAAAAAATTAAATAGAACAAAACTATCAAAGAGGTTCTGAATTTCACAATCACAAAATCATTGATTCCAATTCAAATCATATGCTTTACTGAGATCACCATACACAACCATACAACATTCAAATCGGAAGATGCATATATCACACTATTAATTCAAAACAATGATCGAATATTAAGAAACAGCAATTCAATCAAAAACTCATAATATTATAATATTCCAGCTCAAACTGGAGACCTTTCTAAGAGCATGATAAAAAAACTATATAAGAACGACATAGGAAGATATATATATATATATATATATATATCATACTACTAGTTGAAGACACTGATTGAATATGAAAAAATAACACCTCAACAAAACCCCAAAATATCATCATATTTTTTGGCATCGAAATTCAACAGAAACCAGAATTTTGCTCTATTTCGATTCCACCTTGTGCAAGAGCATTTATCTAATCCTAATGTATATGCAAACAAATTTGGCTTATTGGAAAATGCATTGGATATGCATCAGAATTGACATGCAAACCAAGCCGTCAAAGCCATATCTAATCTCTAAGTGTCTGACTGTAGAGACGATGAATTATAACACTTTAATAGCAAAAAAAGGGAACGATCAAAATTTGTTCTTACCCATCTTCTTTGTCAAGGCGATCGACGATGGCTTCGCTCAGATGAACAAAGAAAAAACAAAACGGAAGAAAATATAGTGAGACGGTAAGAGGGACTAGTTTGGCTTCCATTATATATTCTGGAATTTGTTGGTGTTGGTTGGTGAGGCATTGATTGCAAAACGTTTTGGATACCAAGGAGATCTAAGTGTTCAGTGAATGATCTGAGGAATGGCTATATGATTCGATCATATCCATAAATGCGCAATGCACTATCTTGAGGAGCCTATTGTAAAAAAATTAAGGAAACCGCTTCAAAAAATTATTTATTGAATAGTAGGTATGTAGAAAATTACAAAAATGAAATGGATGCTGAGAAAAAGTTAAATCGAAATTTAAATTGCATTTTGAGTTTTAGAAACTGGAGAAAATAAGTAAATTCAGAACAATGAAAATTCATTTATATATAAAAAAGTGGATTACGAATATGAAAGTTGATTAATATGATGTAGCGATTATTTAGAGATTATATAGAATAAATTGAGCTTAAATCAGGTGATCACCTAGTAATTATTTTGGATGGTTTAGTTATTGTTAAAAGAGGCAAAGTAGACACATATTGATTTTTTTTGTTGAGTAAGAAGTCATTGCTGACTATTTGGTGGATCTAGGCAAATTTTTCAATAGTGTTTGTAATATAAATGTTATGTTAAAATTATTTAACAAAGTTTGATCAGCTGCTATAATAAACATAAGTGATTCAATTACCACATTAGAATACATGTATGATACACATAGGTGGTCAAATGAGCACATTAGAATACATATTACAGTTTGTCCACATCATTGTTTAATACTTAGATAGGTTATATATTACATCACACATTAGAAATTTAGCACACATCCAAATATACAAAATGATCCTCACATAGCTAGATGAAGAAGTTGCAAAAGGGCAAGAATTTTTCATAGAAAATTGGATCTGTGTTTGGCAAAAGACAACTTCATATCATCTCGATACTAATTATTTTCACATCCACCTGCAAAATTAATATCGCAAATAATCAAATCATTTAATAAAGTCATATCACATACATTTTTGGCAAAATACAGAGTAAGACGAGTCCATGTTAATAGCATTAGTGAAGAAGACATTGCACAAGCAAATATTCTATATTCTAACATTCATTCATAGTTATGATTCATGATCAGCATGACATAGAAATAGAATTCTACCTTGCCTAAAGTCTTTTGAAGACCACTTTTATGATTTTTTTTTAGTGTGTACCTGTCTATAGGACTAATCCTGTGAGAAAGTTAAGGCAATTTGATACCTGGCTTAGACGTGTATGAATAAATTGTGGCCATTTAAAGGATAAAATAATCGATGTTGTTTAAGGAATATATCATCATTTTTTATATAGCAGAAAACGAAAAATTTAAGAAAAAGTTGGCGGTATTTATGTAGTGTAGATAAGTCATAATCGAATTGCTAAGGTTTGAAGACTATTATAAACATGCAAATGTTTGAACTTGATAGATCATCACACTATAGAAAACATAACAGTATATGATTCATAAAAAGCTCAAATACACATAAGAGAATTAATAAGTCATCAACAGGGATGCAACACAAAATAGTTGAAGATTTTAGACATAAAAGATCAAGTGTTGTATTGCAAATTGCCAACAAAATCAATATCAAAATCTAAAAAATAAAATGTATCTGATTAAAGCAATCACAGAATAAAGTGCGTGAATGAAAATGAAATGGTTTTATCATAGTTTAGAGAGCAATAGTTATAATATACCAAAAATTATGAAATTGTCAAAGCAAACATGCATCACAGTTGTGTGCTGCATAATTATTGCAGTATGAACGAAAGAGAAAGAGAAACCTACATATAAATTTGTTAGTACCTGAAGCCATAGCCATGAGCCGCACAATATCTTGCGCAATCTTGGTCATTTGCAACATAACATCTGTGAGGCCAACAATGATAGCAGTTTTATCTGTTCCTGTTTTTAGTCTTGGTTCCTCTGCTTTTGTTAGTATTGGTTTTTGTTGTTGCATTCTTTTTGTTGCTTGCGGAAAATCATCATATTTCTGCATCTTGTTTCTTGTATGTGGACTGTCTTCTGGTCGACAACGGTTCTTCATGATTTCCTCGGTGCAACCAATTTTGTCTTTATTGATTGATGATTGTCTGGCTTGCTCCCATAATTTTCTGCGAATTCCATATTTAGTGATACCCAGAAGGGAAAGAAAATTAAATTTTCTTTCTGATAAAGCAAACTTTTTTTCAGGATTCTTGGGCATCCCTTTTTGCCAGCCCCCTTGCTTTTCTTCTCTTTTTCACAGTCAGTGCCAAGTTTTTCCAATTTTCTGCAAATTAAAAAAATAGAGAATTAACCACAAAATGAATAACTTTGAATTAAATCATAGTCTAAAGAAGATGACACAAATTTTGTTTGTAAATTTTTTAACCTTTTCTCAATGTTCTTAGGGATCCCTGGTGGTCGACCTCTCTTTTTACTCTCCTTTTGTTAGGGCCTAATGGCTTGTTCTTGCAGTTTCCTGGCAACTAAGCAATCAAAATTTGGAGAAAAAAAATGAGTAGTCTGTCAAATGGTTAAAATCAGACCTCTTCCTTAGATTCCTTAGTCGACCATTTTGCCATTCCCTTTGCTTATTGTTGTTTACTTCAGAAATGACAGTCTCTTCCATGCATTTGTTGAAATTTTTTTGACAATTGAGATCATGACAGGTTCCAGGAGTTTATTTGACTGAAAACAATTTATTTTGTTACCTTGTATTTTTTGGATCTACATAAATTTGACGAACAATCTCTTCAAATATAATCCCAGCTTTCTCTTTTTGTTTCCTGGTTATGGGATTCAATGCATTTGCTTTCCCTTTGGCAGTTTTGGTATTTTTCATTTGACCAGTCATTTCCACTGGCTGTGGAGATGGAATTGGGATATCTGCTGCAGTAGATATTGGCTGCCCTGGAGAAACAGATGCAGTTGTGGTTGATTGTGAATGGCAAAATGTAGTTGATTTTGGAGAAGCAGATCTAGTTGATTGTGGAGGGGCACATTCAGTCGAAGATGGACACAGAGATGGAAGGGCAAGTGGTCCAGGCAAGGCTATGACCTACACTGGGAATGGTGAAAGTGTTCCATTTTTTAGCAAATAATAGTTCCTGCTCAAGTCCAAGACATTACCTGTTGATTTCATCAAATAGTCGCATATCAGATAATAAAAAGGAATCACAAAAGTTATAAATTATTTTGTCAACCATATATACACACAGTACTCACTGGTAATATTCTAGTGGTTTCAAACGTGATTGTTGTGTATGCACCAAAAGTAATAAACATAGAGATAGAATGATATTGACATCAGCACGAAGAGAATTTAAATAAGAAAGCCTGTGAATAGAAAAAGTTTATTTCCAATGTTTTATTTTTTCATAGTTCCATTGTCCTATCAGTTTGATTACAGATTTAATCATGGCAAAGACTCTTTTTATCGCTTTATATTTTGACATACTCAAAAATGATTAGCTCAATCTAAAAATTTAGAAAAAAGAACACCTAATGTAATAGATGCTTACCAATTTACAGCAAGTTGAAAAATTACACAAACAAACATAGCATCAATTCCTATTAAAGCCAATCACCAGCTAAACCATAAAGAAATGACATAAAGTACACCAGCTTATTCCCACTCCATAATCAGAGAATTTCTTATTGGACAAAAGGTAGTAGCATTGAACCGCAAAAATTCATCAAACAAATAAACATAGCAATATTTGATAGGGTTTAATTTAATCAATTACCCATGCACCCATTGATGAAATACATCAAATGGATAAATCAAACAGCATCTGATAGCAAAGATCTCACCAACAAAAATAAACTAAAAAAATTACAACAAAATTAGATGAGGCTGAACAAACTCCTAAAAAACCTACGAAATCTATGAATCAAACCATGTATATACACAACGTGCATGTCATAAAATATGACAATGCTTACGCACTTATATTAAGCACGCTTTCAAGTTTTCAGAGCAATAACTGATGAGGTCTACCAATAAGAGAAATAGAGTTCTGTCGATCATGGCACATCACTCTATTGCTTAAAAACAAATCATTCTCATTGCACTTCACACAAAGCCTGACAGACGGAAACGAACTGTAACTAACAACACAATTAAATCACAACAACAAATCAAGCACCAATGAATGAACAAAAAAAACCCAAACCAACGTACATCTGATACCATACCTTCAAAATCAATCAGAAGAGAAAGATCTATCCCACATCGATGTCAAAAAAAAACACGATCCAGGAAATGAAGGTCAACAACCGATTGAACCTAAGAAATCATGAAAATCGACCACAGGAATAAAAAAGCCACCAAAACAAAGAGAAAAAGAAACTCAAGAAAAAGGGAAGAAAATCTGGCGACAAACCCAAAACCTCAAGGTCGATCGCCGCCTAGATCTGTGTGTGGTTCTCCCCCAAAGTCGGTTCTCTCTGAAACTCAATTTGGCCCAGATTTAGATGCACAGCAAAAACCAAAAGGAGTAGGTCGAGAAAACGTGATGAGATTGCTATAACAAAAGAGAGCCGGTGGGGAAAGAAATGCTGAAAATCGAGCAGAACGGCAGTGCCCAGCACGCTTGGCATGCTTTGAATAATATCCCAAACCATGAACAGGAAAACCCAGCTTTGTTATATAGTAAATGTTTCATCATGTTCCTTTATAGGGAAAAAAAAGAGGCAAAGGAGTATGTTTCCTATTTGGTTATGGATAGTTATTACTTAATTATGAGGAATTCAGTGTCCCGAGTATATGCAGACAATCTAAGCCATCCATTTTGATTCTGCATACTATCATACCTATGTTGCATGGACACGGACACAGACACATGTGGACATGGGACACAACAAAATTTTAAAAAGTAGGACACGGATACAGTTGAGACACAGCAATTAAATTAATTAAAATTAAAATTAAAATATTTAATATTTAAATAGAAAAAATTGAAATATTTAATAATCAAAATTATCCATAAATATAAAGAATCATGTAACTTAAAAATCAATAACAAACACACAAATTCATGTCATTTAAAAATATTAAAAATTCAAACAAGACATAAAGATCATGTAACTTCATGGTATGATGATTAGTTGCCCCATCGTTACTATCATTCTAAAGTTCCAAATAATACACTCTTTATTGTTGGTTCGTCTAGAGAAAAAATTGTAAGCTCAAGAACATTTATCCATTTGCAATTCCTAATACATATATATACATATAATATATATGAATAGGATTCTCTTTTATTTACATTTAAATATATATATATATATATATATAAATATGTATTATTTAATACACTAAAGTAGGGGTCACCAACGTGTCGGGCCGGGCCGGGTTTGAACATTATTTCACTAAAATTTGGGTCGGGCCAAGCTAAGCCTATAGGACCAGACTTATTGGGCCATTTATATTTAATAACGTAAAAGCATGAAAATTTAAAAAATATATATTACAATTTATTTTCTCTTCAACTCTTTAAGTGAGATTACGATAAAAGAACTCTTCAAATGAGACTATTACTACTCTAATAACTAATAGACTTTTTTTTGAGCAAATAGGAAATAGGATAGAGTGTACTGTAAGGAAAAAAATAAATACTATAAGACTAAATTTTTTATTGTAATACTAACACTATAATTAGTTAATTAAATATCACTATACTTAGTTAATTCTAAGATTATAAGACTATAATTAATTAATTATGAATTCTTAAGTATTTAGTTTGGTGAGATATAAATCATTACTATATGGTTTTTGCTCTTTATTGTTGTTGTTGTAGTGTATGACTATAAACTATAATGTATAATTGTATATATAACAAATGATTCATATATAATGTATTTGTTCATGGGCTTGTTAGGCCGGGCTGGGCGGACTTTTGACGAACCGGGTTTTTTTGGGTTTATGGGCTTTGGGACCTCAACCCAAGCTCGACCTTATGCCCATTGGGCCGGGTTTTTTCGGGCTGAGCCAAGCTTGGGCTTAATGGGTCTCAGGTCTCCCACGAGCTTTTCGGACCTATGGGCCAAATGGTGACCCTTACGCTAAAGTGTCATCGAGCGTCCAAAAAGAAATATTTTAGACACGACATCCCTATGTGTCTCCAAGCATCAGAGTGTTCCCAAGTGTCGAACACGTGACACGACACTACAATGAAGTATTGGTGCTACATAGTATCACACTAATATAGTTTTACTTTTACACACAAAGGAAAGAACTTATGATGTTGTCCCACCTCTATTCTGTCTCACTCTACATAAAGAAGATTTAATAGAATAACTGTTATGCCCATAATTACGCACTAATTATGTCCCTTATGCCATGCTTATTACTTGTCTTTTATCAATAAAGCATCGTTTTTATAATGTTTCCTTGTTATGCTAGAAAAGTAAGAATTGGCACAGAAACACTCTAAGAGATGGAAATTAATCACGTTTTGGAGAAGTCAAGTGTATTTCCGAAGCCCTTGGAGAAGATGGGAGCAAAGGCGAGAAGATGACAAAAATGAAAGGACCCAATCCCGATTCAGTTACCTAAACCGGAACCAAACCCTTCCGAAAATACGAACCAACAAAATTTTTTCGAAATTTGGGCAGAGTTTCGTTACTAGCGTGGAATTGCATAAACATGCACCCTGAAAATAACACTTCGTCCTATGCCACAAAAGCCAAACCGTGGGCACCATTCCCATCCGGATTTCTCAACATCAATATAATCAACAACAGTAAATAAACTGTACTATGTATATATGTATATCCGTGAAAATCCGCATAGCATGTATCAGAATGTATCAGAGCGACCTCTAGAGTAAAATATATACAATATGTACATCAGTAGGTGAAACAAGAACCTACTGGAAAACACAAGTGACTCTGATCACTAGCCTCCAAACCGCGACGTGAAACACCAAACCTGAACTGCAAACTGGGCACGGAAACCGAAAAGCCCAGGGGAAAGACAATAAACACGTTAGAGTGAGTGGACGAAAATAAATGTCTTTCACCAGTTAATGTATATGTTTAAAATACATATGCGAGTCCAGGAATATAAAATAATAAGTACACGAGGTAAAACTCATACTCCTCCATTGTACTGAGCATGCATGTAAAATCCCACGGGGTCACTCATGGACTCCTCCGTGCTAGTACAGTCTGAACCACGGAGTCCTTGACTACCACGTGATTCTAAGCCGACGAGGCAAAGTGTATCGATACAACAACGTAACTGAGACTGTACTCTGTGTAAACCAAATCATAAACAGTTCTATGCAAATGCATGAAACAACATATAAGTGTATGTATACTCGTATACGTATATCGTATAATCATAAAACACATGCTCATGTAATCCGTAATCTCAATACGCATGCTCAAGTTCATAAATCATATAAAAGACTCGCAATCATTTCCGTGAAAAGAAATTGTCCACTCACAGGTGAGCAAAACGCGCACACGCGCTAATCTCGAGAACCGGCGGAAAATCCCTCGCCAGAAGCTCGATCACGATCCCGATCTCGATCTCGATCCCCTGAATATATTCATAAAATACAACTGATCAATATCGTAATCCTTAACACTGTACGGATGCACGGAAACCAACTGTTCCCGAAAATATGCAATGCGATACAAAATGAATTACGGAAATCCCAAAATCCCAACTCGAAACCTCGACTGAAAATCGGCTACTCAAATCAACCCGAAAACCTCCGTACGATAACCAGGGCGTGATTTCGAGAAAAATGACACTAATTACATCGAAATCTGAAAAGTTGACTTTTTCTCGCCGGAGCGCCGCCGTTGACCACCGTTGACCGCCGCCGGCGGCGGCGGCGCGCCGTCAACGGCGAAGTTTCACGGCGAAAAGCTCCAGTTCCAAAGGTCTCGATCTCACGAATCATATTCCCTTCTACCACGAAGACCAATTCGAAGTCCATCCTAGTCAATTTCAAGCAAAACCACAACGGAGCTCCACCTCAAAACCCAATCGGGTTCGACCTCAACCTCCACCTCGTTCAAATCCAACCACCTAGGGAGCACCACAGAGGGATGAGGAACGAAATCCCCAACAACCCAACCCCGGAAACTCGCCGGAAACACCTCCACCGTCACCGGCGAACTTCACTGGTTCGGCCCAAATCGGGTTCCAATAAACCCACACAATTTCTCACAATTTTCAACACCAAACAACTCGAAATTACTCAGGGGTTCTAACCATACCTTCCTCGAAGTCCAAGGTGGCCGGAATCCAATCGCCGGACGGTGACTTCCCAAAATGGCAACTTTCCCCTTCGGTCCGATGGCTCACTTTCCAAATATGGAAAGTCAACGAGATTCAAGTCGGTCAACGCCCAAAATGAAGTTTTCGACTAATTCTCGGCTATTTTCGATATTTATACTCGAGCCTCGGGTCGATCGACGGTCCAAAACGAATATACGAAATGATTCCGATATGCTCGAAACAATCGGATAAACTCGTCGAAACTCGAAACTTCAAATAATCATAAAATATTCCTCGGTTATCGGAAAAATCTTCCGGAACTACCTTTGAGCTCGAAATCACGTACTCTACAATTTCCGTGAAGACACCCAACTCAAATTCTAGACTGAAAACATAGTCGCGAATCGAATCGACAAACCACACAATATCGTAAAACTGCGACTATAACCAAATCTCGAGAATCGTGCCAAACACACATCTGATTCTGGTTCGGGTCGTCACAAATCTACCCCCCTTAAAGAAATTTCGACCTCGAAATTTACGTACCTGTCATGTGAACAGATGAGGATACTGCTCCCGCATACGCTGCTCGGTCTCCCAAGTGGCCTCCTCAACTGAATGGTTCTGCCACAAGACCTTCACCAGCGGAATCACATGGTGCCTCAACTCCTGCTCACGACGATCGAGAATCTGCACTGGCTCCTTAACATACGATAAATCCTCTCTGATCGGCAACTGCTGTGGGGCTATCACATGTGAAGGATCTGAGATGTACTTCCGCAACATCGAAACATAGAAGACATCATGAACACGAGCCATCTCAGCCAGTAACTCAAGTCTGTAAGCAACAGCTCCAACCCTCTCTGTAATCTCATACGGACCAATGTACCGCGGTCGAAGCTTACCATGCTTCCCGAAACGCACAACTCCCCTCCACGGAGATAGTTTCAGGAAGACCCAATCACCAACCTCGAACTCTAAACTCTTCCTCCTCACATCTGCGTAACTCTTCTGCCGATCCTGGGCAATCTTCAGTCGATCCCGAATAACCTGAATGTTCTCCATCGTGGTTTTCACCAAATCAGGACCAATGAGCCAATGCTCGCCCACCTCACTCCAACACAATGGAGTGCGACACTGCTTCCCGTACAGAGCCTCGTACGGTGCCATCTCAATACTGGCCTGATAGCTGTTGTTGTAGGCGAACTCAATCAAGTGCAACTGCTGATCCCAATTTCCGCGGAACTGCAACACACATGATCTCAGCATATCCTCAAGTGTCTGAATGGTCCGCTCAGACTGCCCGTCAGTCTGAGGATGAAAAGCTGTACTAAATCGTAATCTCGTGCCCAACGCTCGCTGTAAAGCCTGCCAAAACTCAGAGGTGAACTGACTATCACGGTCAGAAACAATCGACACAGGCACACCATGCAAGCGAACAATCTCGGATAAGTACAACTTGGCCAATCTGTCCACTGAAATCTTCCCTGGAAGTGCAAGAAAGTGTGCGGATTTCGTCAATCGATCAACGATAACCCAAATGCCAGTGTTGCCCGCCGAAGTACGCGGCAACTGATAGACGAAATCTATCGTGATATGCTCCCACTTCCAAACTGGAATCTCAAGCGGCTGTAGTTTCCCTGCAGGTTTCTGCCTCTCCGCCTTCACTTGTTGACAAATCAAACACCGACTCACGTACGCGGCAATCTCCCGCTTCATGTTGCGCCACCAATAGTACGCTCGAAGTGTACGAAACATCTTCGTACCTCCGGGATGCATCGCATACGGTGAACTGTGGGCCTCATCCAAAATCTCCTTCTTCAAATCCTCGTCTCGGGGCACACATAGTCTGCCTCTAAACAACAACGTACCGTCGTCGCTCAAACGGAACTCTGTAGGCACACCATTCTGAACCATGGTCTTCTTGCCCAGCAAGTAAGGATCTGAATCCTGTGCCTCCCGCACCTGATCAACCAACACTGGTCGAACCTGAAAACTGGCCAACAATATGCCATCATCATCATATCCAAACCCAGCACCTGTAGCCCGAAGCTCGGCTAACATCGATACCCTGGCCACACACATGTGAAACAACGAGGCTCCCGATTTCCGGCTAAGTGCATCTGCCACAACGTTGGCCTTCCCTGGATGGTACTCGAAAGTGTAATCGTAGTCGTTGATCAACTCCATCCATCGGCGCTGCCTCATGTTCAGATCCGGCTGTGTCCGCAAGTAAGTGAGACTCTTGTGATCAGTGAAAATCTTACACTGAGCACCATACAGATAATGTCTCCAACTCTTCAACGCTAACACGATAGCGGCTAACTCCAAATCATGCATCGGATAGTTGACCTCGTGTGGTTTCAGCTGTCTGGAACCATACGCCACAACTCTACCATGCTTCATCAACACACAGCCAAGGCCCAACTTCGACGCGTCACTATACACAACATATTCACCACTGTTATCTGGCAGCGTCAGTACCGGTGCGGTAGTCAACCTCTCCTTCAGGAGCAAATAACTCTCCTCGCACGCATCAGACCACTCAAACTTGACGCCCTTCTTCGTCAATCTGGTCAGTGGTGTAGCTATCCGGGAGAAATCCTGTACAAACCGTCGATAATAGCCTACTAACCCCAAGAAACTCCGAATCTCTGGTACCGTAGTGGGTTGACTCCAGTTCAGCACGGCCGAAATCACGTGGCCCAGAAACTTCACACTATCCAACCAGAACTCACACTTGCTAAACTTCGCGAACAACTGATGGTCCCGCAAAGTCCGCAACACCGCTCGCAAGTGCTTCTTGTGCTGGCCCACACTCCTCGAGTATATCAAAATATCATCAATGAATACTATCACGAACTTGTCCAGGAATCGACGAAACACCCGATTCATTAAGTCCATGAAAGCTGCGGGGGCGTTGGTCAACCCAAACGGCATAACCAAAAACTCATAATGCCCATACCGCGTTCTGAATGCTGTCCTGGCTACATCTGAATCCCGGATCCTCAACTGATGATATCCGGATCGAAGATCAATCTTCGAAAAGACTGCTGCTCCCTTCAGCTGATCGAACAAGTCGTCAATCCGTGGCAACGGATACTTGTTCCTCACTGTAATCTGATTCAGCTTCCGATAGTCAATGCACAAACGCATGGACCCGTCCTTCTTCCGCACGAACAACACTGGAGCACCCCACGGAGAAACACTTGGTCGAATGAATCCCATCTCCAACAACTCCTGAAGCTGAATCTGTAACTCTCTCAAATCCGCAGGCGCCATCCGGTACGGTGTCTGGGAAATCGGTCCAGTACCCGGCAATAGCTCAATGGTAAAATCAATTTCCCGCACAGGGGGTATACCAGGTAACTCTGCTGGAAATACATCCGGAAACTCAGACACAACCTCAATACTGCTAAGATCCGGCACTGCAGCTGTAGTGTCCACAACATGGGCTAAGTACGCAACACAACCCTTCTTCATCAACCGATCCGCCCTCATTGCGGAAATCAAACACGGTAGGGAAGTGTTCTTCTCACCACGAAACAGTATCTCAGGCAACCCGGGTCGTCGAAACACGACCTCCTTCCTGTGGCAATCAAACATGGCCCAGTGCGACTCCAAAAAGTCCATACCCAATATCAGGTCAAAATCCACAATATCAAGCAACAACAGATCAGCGGCTAAACCATGGCCATCAATAAACACCTCACAATCTCGGTAAACCCAACCGATGCTCACCACCTCACCTGACGGATACAATACTCTCCACAACCCCGGAAGTGGAGATGGAGGAACCGTAGCCAATGATGACAGTCTAAATGATATGAATGAATGTGTGGCACCTGGATCTAACAATGCAACTACTGGGATACCAAAAACATGTAACGTACCGATAACAACCTCCGGTGATGCTCTGCCCTCACGCATAGTCATAGCATGAACTCTCGCCTGTCCGGCTGGTCGTCCTCGCTGGGGCTGTCCCTGCTGTCGGCCTTGGCCTGCAAACTGTGTTGGTCGAGCTCCCCTAGTGGCACCTCGCTCAACTCAGGAACTCTGGGCTGCCTGTCTGTCACCGCCATATAACTGAGGACACTCCCTCGCATAGTGGACCCACCTGGCCACAACTGAAACAAGTGACAGGACCTCGCTGACACGGACCCACATGATGTCGACTGCAGAGACTACACAACGGGTACTCCCTTGGTACAGCAAATGTGCCACCAGTACGCCGAGGATAGCTAGAACCGCTAGAACCTGCGCTAGCCTGTGGTCGCTGTGGTCTATCTCTCCTCCAAAACGGTCTCCGCCTCGATGTACCAGCTGGTGGTCGATATGATCCACCGCCTGAAGATGAAGCTGAACCGGAAGTATCGGAACTCTGCCTCTTTGAAGGCCCCTGACTCGGTTCACCTTCCTCAAACCGTCTCGGCTGGTACCTCTGCCGCTGTCTCTCCTGCTCAATATCCTCACCTCGGAGAGCTGCACTGACAAACTCATCAAAGTTGTTCCTCGGCATCGTAGTCAATGTCGCCTTAATGTTCAGATTCAATCCCAGCTCAAACCTGCGACACTTGGCTTCCTCTGTAGCCACCATATCCCGCGCAAAACGAGACAATCGAGTAAACCGATCCCGATACTCAAGTATAGACAAACTGCCCTGCCTCAAGTTCGTAAACTCCTCGTACTTGCGCTGCTGAGTAGCCTGATTAAAATACCTCCGCATAAACAAATCACGAAACAATGTCCATGGTGTATCCACAAGAACTCTGTCAGTGCTGACCCACCAAAAGTATGCATCACCCTCAAGTAAACCAACTGCGGCTACTGTCATCTGCTCAAGTGTAAACTGCAGACGCTCACAAACACGCTCGATCTGAACCAACCATGCCTCGCATATCTCTGGATCAACTGAACCCGAAAACACAGTAGCACCCGCAGTGCGAGCCTTGACCACAGGGTCAAAACGCTCTTCCAAACGCAGCACTCGCATAAGCAAGTCGCGCGTTCGGCGATCCTCTTCAGAATCATCATCCCGATCAACACGGGGACCACGTCGAGGAGGCATCCTACTGATACAAGACAAGCATTAGGAACAAGCAGAAATAACGTAATCATGAAACCGCAGATATTTGAGGACATACAACACCCGAAGTATTGATGCGTACCGCTGGCCAGTCGGGTCATCACTCCAGCCATGCTGTATCAACTCAAATACCCTAAGCGTCACAACTACAAGAGTCTACAGAATCTGACAACCTAATGCTCTGATACCAAGCTGAAAGGACCCAATCCCGATTCAGTTACCTAAACCGGAACCAAACCCTTCCGAAAATACGAACCAACAAAATTTTTTCGAAATTTGGGCAGAGTTTCGTTACTAGCGTGGAATTGCATAAACCTGCACCCTGAAAATAACACTTCGTCCTATGCCACAAAAGCCAAACCGTGGGCACCATTCCCATCCGGATTTCTCAACATCAATATAATCAACAACAGTAAATAAACTGTACTATGTATATATGTATATCCGTGAAAATCTGCATAGCATGTATCAGAGCGACCTCTAGAGTAAAATATATACAATATGTACATCAGTAGGTGAAACGAGAACCTACTGGAAAACACAAGTGACTCTGATCACTAGCCTCCAAACCGCGACGTGAAACACCAAACCTGAACTGCAAACTGGGCACGGAAACCGAAAAGCCCAGGGGAAAGACAATAAACACGTTAGAGTGAGTGAACGAAAATAAATGTCTTTCACCAGTTAATGTATATGTTTAAAATACATATGAGAGTCCAGGAATATAAAATAATAAGTACACGAGGTAAAACTCATACTCCTCCATTGTACTGAGCATGCATGTAAAATCCCACGGGGTCACTCATGGACTCCTCCGTGCTAGTACAGTCTGAACCACGGAGTCCTTGACTACCACATGATTCTAAGCCGACGAGGCAAAGTGTATCGATACAACAACGTAACTGAGACTGTACTCTGTGTAAACCAAATCATAAACAGTTCTATGCAAATGCATGAAACAACATATAAGTGTATGTATACTCGTATACGTATATCGTATAATCATAAAACACATGCTCATGTAATCCGTAATCTCAATACGCATGCTCAAGTTCATAAATCATATAAAAGACTCGCAATCATTTCCGTGAAAAGAAATTGTCCACTCACAGGTGAGCAAAACGCGCACACGCGCTAATCTCGAGAACCGGCGGAAAATCCCTCGCCAGAAGCTCGATCACGATCCCGATCCCGATCTCGATCTCGATCCCCTGAATATATTCATAAAATACAACTGATCAATATCGTAATCCTTAACACTGTACGGATGCACGGAAACCAACTGTTCCCGAAAATATGCAATGCGATACAAAATGAATTACGGAAATCCCAAAATCCCAACTCGAAACCTCGACTGAAAATCGGCTACTCAAATAAACCCGAAAACCTCCGTACGATAACCAGGGCGTGATTTCGAGAAAAATGACACTAATTACATCGAAATCTGAAAAGTTGACTTTTTCTCGCCGGAGCGCCGCCGTTGACCACCGTTGACCGCCGCCGCCGGCGGCGGCGCGCCGTCAACTGCGGAGTTTCACGGCGAAAAGCTCCAGTTCCAAAGGTCTCGATCTCAGGAATCATATTCCCTTCTACCACGAAGACCAATTCGAAGTCCATCCTATTCAATTTCAAGCAAAACCACAACGGAGCTCCACCTCAAAACCCAATCGGGTTCGACCTCAACCTCCACCTCGTTCAAATCCAACCACCTAGGGAGCACCACAGAGGGATGGTGAACGAAATCCCCAACAACCTAACCCCGGAAACTCGCCGGAAACACCTCCACCGTCACCGGCGAACTTCACCGGTTCGGCCCAAATCGGGTTCCAATAAACCCACACAATTTCTCACAATTTTCAACACCAAACAACTCGAAATTACTCAGGGGTTCTAACCATACCTTCCTCGAAGTCCAAGGTGGCCGGAATCCAATCGCCAGACGGTGACTTCCCAAAATGGCAACTTTCCCCTTCGGTCCGATGGCTCACTTTCCAAATATGGAAAGTCAACGATATTCAAGTCGGTCAACGCCCAAAATGAAGTTTTCGACTAATTCTCGGCTATTTTCGATATTTATACTCGAGCCTCGGGTCGATCGACGGTCCAAAACGAATATACGAAATGATTCGGATAAGCTCGAAATAATCGGATAAACTTGTCGAAACTCGAAACTTCAAATAATCATAAAATATTCCTCGGTTATCGGAAAAATCTTCCGAAACTACCCTTGAGCTCGAAATCACGTACTCTACAATTTCCGTGAAGACACCCAACTCAAATTCTCGACTGAAAACATAGTCGCGAATCGAATCGACAAACCACACAATATCGTAAAACTGCGACTATAACCAAATCTCGAGAATCGTGCCAAACACACATCTGATTCTGGTTCGGGTCGTCACAAATAGTCAACTACGATCAACGGTCAACTCCGGCTGGTCAACTGTCAACTCTGGTACCGGCCAATGGAAAGGTCAAGTTAAGTTTGGGCTAAGCCCTCAAGAGTCCAAGTCCACAAGGAAGATATTTTGAGAGATGGATGCACATGCAAGTCACATGACTTGGGGTGAGTCACATATTAGGACCACCTAAAAGCCTAAAGTTTAGGATTATGTCTAAGCAACTAAATTTAAATTTTAAAACACCAAAATATCTCCCTTAGATAGCTTGGGTCGAGCTCCCCATATCCCACACACATATTACACTTCCTTTCTCACTTCTACATAGTTTAATATCTTTCCTTATCTCCCAATATTTTCCTATCCCTTTAGCTCTCTTCTCCATCTCAAACACCATCTCCACCACCACCAAATTAGCCCCTTAATGTGGAGCTATTTTGCTTCCCTTAAGGTCCCTATCATTTTCCTCCTCCTCTTCACTTGATTGTACACCCTCTTTTGTGCAATTAAGCTTTTTCCCCTCTTATCCCATCTCTACCTCAATTTGGATGCATTTGGCAACATAGAAGATTGAGCTTGAAAACCAAGGATGAATTAGGGACTTAAGTATGGACCGAAACCTTCTTGATGTCCAAATGACTCAAGGAGCTTTGGTTAAGCTTACATTGAGTCGAATGGGCTTTGTAGCTAATCGTTACTTCTTCTAATTCATTTTCTAAAAGGTGTGGATTAGGAAAGTCATTAGAACCTACTTCTATGTTCTCTAATAGGGTCTTAGGAAGGAAAGTCATTCACATTCAACAAAAGTGAATACATATTTAACTCATTAGGCATGTGGTATGATTAGGATACGATTCGTAATTGAGTTGCATTCTAGTTTTGGTTTGTTTTATATTTGAATGTTGGACCGGAACACTTCTAGTGCCCTAATGGCCTATGAGATTCGGTTCACAACCAGTGGTGACTCAAAAGGATCACGAATTGTATAAGCACGTGTAAGTTAGACTAAACTCATAACTTCAACATTGTTTGTACATTGAATTGGCTAGTAGCAACATCTCTAACCGACTAAACATTTACATTTTATTTTGCTCTTACTTTATGTTTTCACTTAATTTAGTTCGTAATAAACAATCAATCAACATTTCGTTTAATCACTCATTGTAGTTCAACCATCTCTTGCATTTCTAAGTCTCCAAAGGACTTAGTCTTGTGAGATACACTCCATATCTTGCTTTAGTTTTGGTGTCATGTCTTGTGTCTAGTTAATCCGTGATTTAAAGTGCTTAATCGAGTCAAGCTAAAGAGTTTAAGTAGTCAATCCTCGTGGGTTCAACACTCAACTTCCTTACAAACACTATAACTTGACCCCATATACTTGTAGGTAGGAGAATTCTTTGCACTTATGGGCTAGTTCATAGTTCACAAGTGTAGGAGTACATTTCTTCCCAATAAGTTTTTAGCATTGTTGCTGAGGATTAGGCTCATCTTAATTCCTTAGCTTCGGAAAGCCTTGATTGCAATAAAAACTGGACATTTTGTTGATGTTTGTTTCTTAGTTCTTGTAGTTTTCTTCTTTTAATCACTTAGGACTTTGTTCTCTTTGTCTTTGATCTCTAGAATACTTTGGTAGATACATTGAGGTAAAAGTGTGCTAGACTTTGTGTACTAACCTTTTTACAGGACATTTTTCTCTACCGGTAGAGGAATTTTCTCTACCCGTAGAGGATTGGTTTGGAGGAGGCAGTAGCTTCCTTTCGACCGGTCAAAGAATTCTCTCGACCTGTTGAAAATTGCTTGTGTTCCAGGCAGGGTCATGCTTTTGACCGGTAAAGGAAACCCCTCTACCCATCGAAAATTTTGCTGAGCTTAAGGTTGTTTCACATATCTCTCTACCTCTTTACCTTGAGTATTTATATTCTTTGGATCATATCTAAGTAGTGTCTTACTTTCAAGCATAGTAGTTAGTGTGTCTAGATCTAGCAAACTTAATTTTCGTTTCAACCTAGATCATTAAGACCTTATCACATTTGAACTCTTGAAGTGCTCATTGATGTTTCCTTCAGGGGGGGGGAGGGTCAAAGAAGTATCGTGGAAGGCCCTCAAAGCTTTGAGTCACTCTAGAAGTTTGAAGGACTAATATATATCAGTTGCTTTGTGTGTTTTTAGGTGTCATGCCTTTAAATCTTCTTTTTGAGGTTTTCGAACTCTTCTTCGTGAAATCAGAGCAAGACTATTTTTATTTATGTCATGCACTACTAGAAAAAGTATTTCAGACATCGGTTCAGAACCGATGTAAAATATCATACCAGACCGATGTCTTAGTGGGTGATGTAAAAGATCGGAAAAATGGGACAACGGTTAGGAACCGATGTCAAAGGTTACAATAGACATCGGTTGCTTATGTATATCTCACTATTCCAGTGTGTGTAGGTACTTTCAAACATTCATATTTAGAGTGAAAGACCCAATGAAATCGAAGTCTACATTACAATTTCTTACCTTTACATCGATATTCCATTTATAACTGATGTAAGATGTATGTTTTGACATCAGATTTTGTTTTTGTACCTGATGTTAAATATCGTTTTTGACATCAGATGTTGAGTTTATACCTGATGTTAAAAACTATGTTTCAAAAGATAGATTACTATCCTATCCATCATCAAAATATTGAGACATATAACCATGCTAGCTATCCTGATCAGTTCCCTAGTTATATATCTACTCCGGCGCGCCACCATCCAAAAAATTGCTGCGCTAGCCATCCTGACTTTGATCCCTAGCTACCTATCTAATCCAGCCATCAATCTATCAACCTATCACCTTGTATATAGTCAGCCACTTCAAGGTGCACCTCGTCAATTTTGGACTGATCATATGGCTTCCTCTTTTTTCCTGCCCATTGTCCAACAACAAGTACAAATTAATAAAATAAGCAAGGGCAGCACAACAATTATGCAAACCAGCAAATGAAAGTAGTATTCACTGTTAAGGTACAATTATGCAAATAGCAAATGAAAGCAGCAAGGCAGATTAACCATTCATCATCTGTTTAACCAACATTAACACTAAGTAAACACTAATTAAGTAAACTGTAATTTCTGTAAACACTAACATGAGACAGAGACTGGCAACTACATACAAACTAACTAAATGACAATAATTGTACCAGAACAGTGTGAAGTACACCAACCTATTCACAGTATACGGTTTGACATTCTTAGTTTGTGAATACTGCAACCGACTTATTTCTTTAAGTCCTGATGGGTTTCTCACCATACTTGATACCTTATTAGCTGTCTGTTGCTTCTTAGAAGCACTTGGTAAATCTCTTCTCTTCGAATAACTCATGGGTGGTTTTGGAGTACAAGCTGCAACTCCTTGAACAACAGAATGACTATTCTCCTTCTCATTAGTCATATCACTACAAGAAAACAGCACTTAGACCACGGAAACGTAATTGTTCCGTGGTCCAAGTGACACTTAGACCATGGAAAAGACTCCGTGGTCCAGGTGATCACCTGGACCTCGGAGTCTTCTCCGTCCTCCAGGTGATCACCTGGACGACGGAGATGGTATTCTCCGTCGTCCAAGTGATTACCTGGAGGACGGACCGACACGCCGTCGTCCGAGTATACGAAACGTACTTCCACTTAGACGACGTACCGACACCTCCGTCGTCTAAGTGAAGCATTATATAAGCCCGATGCCAAACTGATCGAATTCATTCCTAGCCTCGATCTCTTCATGATTCCATTTGAAGAAGAATTGAAGGAGAAGGGAGAAGGAGAAGGTAGCTAGGTAGCTAGAAGCTAGCTAGGCCGAGAAGAATCAGGATCGATAAGGGATCTCCGCTGACTAGCTAGTTAGCTTAATTAACGTAAAGATATCGAGAAGGCCAGCAGGTACGTACGTACACAGTTAAAATTTGCTTAATTAATATATATTTAGTGAAAACGTACATACATATATATATACATGCAAGGATGTTAGCTGATGTTAGCTATATATATATATGTACAGATCGATTAAATTACGTACGTACGTATGTAATTGATGGATCGATATGTAGATCGAGTACGTATAATTAAGCGTAAATTAATGGACAAATATATATATATATATATGTAATAATTAATTAATTATAATATTTTGTAGCAGTATGGACAAGAGTTGGATGAAGTTGAAGAATAGATGTGATGTCCGGTATATGGATGGAATTAGCGAATTTGTGAATTTTGCGATAGAACATGGTCAGGGAAAGAAACGTTTCAGGTGTCCGTGTCAGAAATGTCTTAATTGTCAGTATGCGGAGGTTAATGTTATGGTGCAACACTTGTACAAAAATGGTATGATGTGGAGTTACATGGAGCGAGCATGGTGAAGCAGTAGAGTTCAGCACAGCAGACTTCAGCTCAGGGTACAGTTACCATGGTGCCTCATCCAGCGGCAGTGGTGCCGGACCCCCAGCTTGCAACCCAACTGCAGATTTGGTCCATGATGCGTTTCCGGGATGTAGTCATAGTGGACACCAACACCAAGACGGAGGTTACAGTACCACTAATGAGCATGATGACACATTCCCCGCAGCTAGCTTGGCCACTGACACCAGTGAGATGGAAAAGTACAACCGGATACTACTTGAAGCGCAGACCCCGGTGTTCCCTAGATGTCGAGAGAATGTGTTGCAATATGTGATGGAGCAAATGAAGATAAAAGTGAAGCACAAAATGTCAGTGAGTGCTTTTGACGAAATTCAGGAGCAAATATGTAAGTTGCTTCTTGATGATCACAATCTTCCTAAATCTCATTATAAGGTTAGAAATATCCTGAGCAGCCTCGGCCTAAAGTACAGGATAATTGACGCATGTCCGAATGATTGTGTGCTATTTTACAAAGAGTATAAAGAGTTGGACTATTGTCCCGTATGTGGCCAGTGCAGATTCCAGTTGAATAGGAAGAGTTCAAAAAAGAGAATTCCTGTGAAAGTTGTTCGATATTTTCCCTTGATTCCCAAATTGCAGCGCCTGTACATGTCTCTACACACAGCAGAGGCGATGCGATGGTACGCAGAAAAGCGAATAGATGACGATGTCCTGCGACACGCCGCGGATGGGGAGGGTTTCAAACATTTCGACAGAGAATTTGGAGACTTTGCTTCAGAGGTTAGAAATGTTAGACTCGGCCTATCTACAGACGGATTCAATCCTTGGGGAAGTAATAGCTCCGCCGTCAGCACTTGGCCAGTTATTCTGATGCCGTACAACTTGCCTCCGTGGATGTGCATGAACAAGGAATTTAATTTCCTTACCGTACTAATTCCAGGTCCTAAATCTCCATCGAAGTGCTTAGATGTCTACCTCAGACCTTTGATCGACGAGCTGAAACTATTGTGGGAAAATGGAGTCCCAACTTATGACAAATTCACTGACACGATGTTCACGATGAGGGCTGCTGTAATGTGGACGATCAGCGATTTTCCAGCTTATGGGATGTTGGCAGCCTGCAGGACAAAAGGATATAATGGATGTCCTATATGTTTGGACGACGTGAACTCTAGTTGGCACGCGGGGAAGGTGTGTTACTTGGGTCACCATAGATGGCTGCCTCACGACCACCCGTGGCGACAGGATGAAGCTCATTTCGACGGTACGGTAGAGAATAATCCTAAACCCCGTAGTTGGTCGGGCGAAGAGATTTTAGAGAGGTTGAGCTATTTCGACTTTGGTGTGTTGAGCAATGACGCGGATGTAAAGAAATGCAATCCAATTCCTCCACATGATCTGAGCTATTGGGATCACAAGAGTATATTCTTTGAACTCCCTTACTAGTCGAAGTTGAAGCTGAGGAACAACTTGGACGCGATGCACATAGAAAAGAATGTGTGCGACAGCGTGGTGGGAATAATTCTCGGTATTAAGTTCAAGACTAAAGATACTCCCAAAGCGCGCAAAGATTTGGAATCAATGAATCTACGTCGTCCCTTGTGGTTGAGGAGGGATAGGAAATGAGTGTACAACAAGATGCCAGATGCACCATACACTGTGAAGCCGACGCTTAGACGTTCTGTATTTCACTGGTTTAAGGGCGTTCGTTATCCGGCTACGTATGCAGCTACTATAACTGGAGCAGTGGACGAGGTGCAACACAAGTTTGTTGGTCTAAAGACACATGACTATCACGTTATGCTGCAACGTCTGATTCCAGTGGTAATTCGACCATACTTGCCTCGGGACGTCGTAGAACCAATAGTGGCATTGTGCAGGTGGTGGCAGAGGTTATGCGCCAGAGAATTAAAGAAGTCAGATGTGGTGGAATTGCAACAACAAATTGTGCACATCATTTGCAAAATAGAGAGGATTTTCCCCCTGCTTTCTTTGACATCATGATTCACCTAATGATCCACCTGCCCGAGCAGGTGCTTATTTCTGGTCCGGTCCAGTACACTTGGATGTATCCTCAAGAAATATACGTACAACTAATTAATTAATTTGTTCCACTGGAGATTATATATATACTAGCTAGCTAGCTATATGTACTTATGTAATGTGTACGTTTGATTTTGTAGACAGCTTGGACAGTATAAGTCATTCGTCAAAAACAGGTCGGCCCCGGATGGCTCCATAGCAGAGACATACCTAATACATGAGTGTGTTACTTACTGCAACAGGTACCTCAAAGATCCACCCCCTCCCACTGCCTCCGATCGCAGTGCCCGCATCAATCTTTCTGTCGTCACCAATGTCGTCCGACCGTTTAGAGGAGTATTAAAGGAATCGTTAACACGGGAAGAACTTATTGAGGCACATTGGGTAGTGTTGCGAGACTGTGACGAAGTTGAGCCGTACATGTTGTCATAGAGGGAGAGGCTTCAGGCGTTAAATCAAAATAAGAGTTCGGCGTGGATTGAGAAAATGGTTAAGAAGAAGTTTCCTGATTATTTCTTCCAATGGGTACGTACGTACGACTCGGTATTAATTATTTAAATACATATCGCTCATATTTGTAGAAAGTAAACCCTTATATTAATTTGCCCTTTTTCGCAGATGATTGATCTGCAAAAATCTGATAACCACGGAGGGTGGTGGTCATGGCCAAAGCACTTGCTAGCAGGGAAGCCAGTTAAACACTATATTTATCCCGGATGTTTTGTGAACGGTGTAAAGTTCCATTCATTGGCCCGAGACGAAGGAAGAAGAACACAAAACAGTGGGGTAGCGGTTGGGAAAGACAATGATCTATATCACGGGGCTATTGTATACGTGGTTCAACTATGTTACGGGAATGATGTCAACGTTTTCCTATTCAAGTGCAGATGGTTCAAGCGTACAAAGGAAGACCTGGGACTATTATCAGTCGATACAAACTCTAGCTGGTATGAGGATGAGCCTTTCGCTCTCTCCACCTTAGTTCGGCAGGTGTTCTATCTCGACGATCCGAAAGCCGGTGAAGGGTGGAAAATAGTGAACCATATCTCTCACCGAGGAATATGGAATACAGAGACAATTGAAGGGACACCGGCGACGACTGAAGATGCTGCTGAACCAGAAAGAGACATTCCTGCCTATCAAGAGCCTAATATTTCTATGGTCCGCTCCGATATAATGGACCTGGTTCAAGATAGTGAACGGTTACCCATGCCTGATGGTTGTACAGATCTAACTGAAGATGAGATTATCGATGAGGTAGATGAAGAAGACGAGCAAGAAGAGGACGCGGACGAAGACTCAGGTTATTCGTCGGACGATGTTGAGTACGATGACGAGGATGAGCCGTCGTCTAACGGGGATGAGGACGATGATGATTATGACGAAGAGTACGGTCATACGACGAGGGAGATTAATTGGTAATTAATTATTGTAATTATTGTAATTTTCACCTTTGGCGCCACGCCAAATCTCAATCTCATATAAAACCCTAAATCCTGGACCCTAAATCTAGCAGATCGGATCGATCGATCAATTTTTAAATTATATTTTTGAATCAGAATAATTGAACGGACACACAAATGATCGGGGACGACCTAAACCGTAAACATTAAGGCCCTAACCCCTGAATTCGGGGTTTAGAACTTGGACGACGGGATATGGTCATTCTCCGTCGTCCAAGTTCACAAACCCTAAACCCTAAACAGTAAGGCCCTAACCCCTGAATTCAGGGTCTATGCACCTGGACGACGGAGAACGTCATTATCCGTCGTCTTGGTTATCACCTGGACGACGGATAACTAGATATCCGTGGTCCAGGTGATTACCTGAACGACGGAAACGCTCATTTCCGTCGTCCAGGTGCAGATATCGTAATTTTTTCTAAGACAACGACCATCTAGACCTTCTTCCAATGCAAAGTCTTTTCATCAAGACTTTAGAGTAAACAATTCTTGGTGTGTGAGCTTCGACGGTTCGAAAATCGGAGTTGCGAAATGCCTTGTATCCACGTTTCCGGTTTGTGAAATTATCGGTTTTGCGGTTGACTGTGCCGATCAAACCCTTCCCGAACTTATTATTTTATGGTCCTTTGAAGACAATTATATATTATGTTACGACGAACATATCCAACGGCTGTTTTGTCCAAATTCAATTTCGTTAATACTCTGCTGCAAATGAGCGTCTACTCATGAACACTTAAGTCGTAAAGATTAGTCGATACTTAACATGTTTCAATACGTAAAATTAATCAGCGGTTCAAATTTAACTGTTCATATATACGATGCATTCATCGATATTGTACGACTATTTCACTTGAATGACAGATCGCTAAATTCTTAGCGAATTATTTTTAAAATTTTTTTTTACGTAATTTTATGTCCAGGTTCATATTTATTTTTGTTTATTTTTTTTCATGGCGGTTCATATTTATGTCCAAATTATGTCCAGGTTCAAAAATCATGGCGGTTCATATTTATTTTTGTTTATTTTTTTTCATGTAATTTTCACTTGGACGACGGAGAATGACCATCTCCGTTGTCCAAGTCCAATTTTTATGGCGGTTCAATTTACCGCTTCCGTTTTTGGGACCGCTTGAATTTTCACTTAGACGACGGAGAATCCATTCTCCGTCGTCTAAGTCCAAATTCATGGCGGTTCAAAACGTCCCGCCCCTTAATTACGCGCCGTTTCAAAATTTTGAAACCGCCACCTGGATGACGGAGAACACTGTTTCCGTCGTCCAAGTGAACTTAGACGACGGAGAATAGTTCTCCGTCGTCTAAGTGAAACTCTATAAATAGAGTACGGCTCATCTTCTTTTCCTCATCCCTTACAATCCTATCTCTCCTCTCCTCTCTCTCTCTCTCTCTCAAATTCCGGCGATTCTCCTCCGGCGACGACGCTCCGACAACACAACTCCGGCGTGGTTCGATCCTCCTCTCCGACGACACAACTCCGGCGATATTCCCGAAAACTCCGATTCGGTAAATTTCTATTTTTCCCTTATTTAAATAATTTTCATTTAATTAATTAATTAAATTCTAAATATAATTAATTAGTAGAAATTAATTTAGTAATTAGTTTTAAATATTTAATAAATGATTAATTGTTGTTATTAATTAATTAAATCATAATTTTTGTTATTTAATACTAATTAAATGAATAATTGTAAATTTATTGTTATTAATTAAATAAATGATTAATTATTGTTATTAATTAATTAAATAAATAATTATTGTTATTAATTAATTAAATGGTTAATTATTGCATGCTAAATGGAAAATAAATTATTGCATGTAATTACGTGTATTTTTTAGTAAATTAATTAGTAGTACGTGTTCGATTTAAATTTAGTATATAGGCTTGGTGTAATTAAGTCGCACTCTTTGGAATAGATGGCGCCTCTTTTCCTTGCTTATCTCCTTAACCCCTCGTGATGTGTGGATTTCATCACCGCACACCATAACCTAAGTGAAGTTATGGACACGAGGTTGAGGGCGGAGTTTGCAAAGGACTTGAGGGAGTTTAAATTTTTGAAAAATTGGCCGAATGTCGGACATGGTGTCTAGAAACGGGTTATGACTGGTGACAGGATTTGGACTAAGAAAGACTTTTGTCGAAATTAGTCCTGCCTCTCGCGTTATCTCTATCCCTAACTGGCCATGTTTTTCGATTTAACCAAGGCTGATTAATTGAAAATTTACACTTTATCGCGCGGGTCGCACGTCCATTGAACGACCGAAAATGCCAAGCTAGTGTACTCTATTTAAATCTTAAACGTACTTAATTAATTAGCGTAAATTTTTAAGTTGTAATTATTATGGTAAGTAGGTATTTTAACACCGTACTCTTAGGTTTAAATGGCTCCGCCAAAGACCACATCCGGCAAGAAGAAAGCCCAACAGGAGGCAGAAGATGAGATGCTCCGAATGTTGGCGGCCCAAGTCGGTTGGGTTCAACAGGAGGGCAACGGCGCTCTCAATCCGGACGGATCATCTGGTCCGTCCGTAGCGCCCTCTGGGGAAATTCCCGCTCCCCCATTCATCTCGAGCGGTGATGACGTCGACCCCTTCCAATCTCCGACGCCCGGTACCCATTCAACGGGAAGTACTCAGGCGTCCTCGACCGCTGAATCAATCATGTACAGCGCCCGCCGTAGGCAAAGGAGGGCTCCCACTGACCCGGAACCGAAAAGGACTCGGGGTCTCGTTAAAGGAGGCAAAGCGGAGCGTATTTGCAAGGCGACCGGTAAAAAGATCGACTTGCCGTACGACGAATTCACCGGTGGCCCTCCCACAGCTCAGCTAGCAAGTCTCTCGGCGCATGGGATAGGGTCAATCATCCGTAACCGGGTTCGTATCACTGCCCCTACTTGGAAGGAGGCGCCGGATCATGAGAAGGCGAAAGTCTTCAAAGATCTTTCGGTACGTAATACGTCCAATTTAGTTATTATATAATATTGTTAATCTCGGCCTAAAATTTCATAATATATACGATTATAATTTTCTATTTATTTTTGATAGGAACAATTTGACGTGGATCCGACACCGGCTATGTTGAGGCATATCAACCAAACCGCCAACTCCATCTACAAAGATTGGAAGTACAAGCTCCATAAGTACTTCAAAGATGTCGGTCCCGTGCCTCCCCGGTAGAGCTGCAAGGGGAGAGAGAAGATGAGTGGGAGTGGTTGTGTAACCACTTTGCCGATGAACAATTTAAGGTATTAATTTTTTTTTTATTTCAATTAAGATAATTGAATTATTTAAATTGTAGTTATTCATTTTTTAATGATTTAATTATGTTGTGTAACAGAAATTCTCCGGTGTCAACAAAGCCAACCGGGGGAAGAAGGAGAAACACCATACTACCGGCGCCAAGCAGTTCATTCAAATAGCCAAGGAGCACAAGGATAAGGGCTCCAAACACCCTTATCTTGATGCAAGCGTAAGCGCGTACGTGACGCCAGGGCTCGATAATGAAGCGAGTCAATGCGGCGTAAGTGATATATATATGTGCTTTTAATTATAGTAATTATTATTTAAATATGATTTCATTATAATAAATTAATTATTCTTTTGTAGGCAAGGGCGATAGAGCGTGCGCATGAAGAGTTGGCTAACACTCAGCTTGCGTTCCCAGATGTGCCGCCGGAAGACCTGCCTCCTCTATCCTTAGAGAGCCAAATTGCAATCGCGGATGAGGTCTACGGTCGTAGAGCTGGCAAGGAGGTTAGGCACTTTGGGCCTAGGCTGGTACGAGATTTGTCGACGACCTCCGGCTCATCATCTACGGGAGGTTCGGGGCAGCGGAGAAGGAGTCAGGCTGCGGCCGTCGAAGCAGCCATTCAAGAGGCTCGACTGGCACGAGAGGAGAATGAGTCAATGCGGCAAAGACTTGACGAACAACAAGCACAAATAGCCCAACTCATCGCCCTCATGCAACAAAATCGAGAAGTATGTCAACCTCCTCCGAACCCACACCCCGACGACAACGACCCGGCTGGAGGCGGAGGACTCGGCGACGCATCTGCTCCTCCAGTGTATTAGCTAGCTAGTAGTTTATTATCTCGTTTCTTTCCGCATTCCGAACAATATTTTAATTTTTAATTTATGGGTTTTTTCGATTATTCATGTATGTACAAATTAATTTAATTTAATTATTTAATAATTAATTAAGTAATATTCAAAATTTAGTTTATTTAATTAATTTTAGCATTTTTCATTATTTAAATTAAATTAATAATAAATTAAATTAATAATATTTAATTTCAATTTATTTTTTTTTAAATTAAATATTCACTTGGACGACGGAGATTATGTTCTTCGTCGTCCAGGTGCACAAACCCTAAACCTAACCCTAAACCCCTAACCCCTAAACCCTAAACCCTGTCGTTCTCCGTGGCCCAGGTGTTCACATGGACGACGGAGAATTAGTTATCCGTCGTCCAGGTGAACACCTGGGCCACGGAGAAGCTAGCTTTATCCGTGGCCTAGGTGTTCACCTGGACGACGGATAACTAATTCTCCGTCGTCCAGGTGAACACCTGGGCCACGGAGGAACGAGCAATGTCCGTGGCCCAGGTAGACACCTGGACGACGGAGAATTAGATTTTTCGTCGTCCAGGTGTCTTCCTGGGCCACAGATAATGTCCGCGGTCCAAGTGATCGAACTTGGACGACGGGTCAATAAATCTCCGTCGTCCAGGTGCTTGGACGACAGCACTTGGAGCACGGACCTTGGACGACGGAGATTCCGTCGTCTAAGTACTTAGACGACGGAAAACTGCACCTAGACGACGGAAATGGTCCGTGGTCTAGGTGCAATTTTCTTGTAGTGTATCAACTTTAATATTCAGAGATAGTCCACTGGCTAGAACACTACAGACATGACACAAAATGAGAGACCTTGGAGACGAAATTTTAAACATTCTAATCCACAAAAATAAGAGACTGGAGACTGACCTTCCATCAACTTGAGTACATTTTCCCTCCTCTTTGTCATTTTGACTAGCAACCTTATTAGCAGAAATCTGAAAGGACTACATCAAATGATTAAGCTGCAAAAACAAAAGTAAGGAAATGACCTTCCAACAGAGCAAAGTTAGATTACCATATCGACTTGTTTTGCGCTACTTTCGTGTTTAGCATCAAGGATTGCACTACTTTCATGTTCTGCTTGTTCCTTCAATGCAGAACTGATGTCCAATTTTGATTGAGAGGATGATGAGTCAAGGTTCTACGAGAATCAAGAATTGAATCGAAGCATCTGAAAGTATAAGCAATAAAGGTTCAAAGTTTAAGGCATATAATAGAAGAAAAAGCAGTACCTTGTGCATATGTTCTGCTTCAGTGAAATCACACATGGTCTCAACATTAAAAGATCTACTAGTCTTGATTCTAGGCATACAGGCTGCATAAACAATGTCATAACCTCCTCACTAATCTAATAATGAAAACACATAAGCACAACTTTCATCAAGCAAAGATAAAATTACAAATAATTATAACAAAGAATACAATGCTCACACCCTTATACAATCCCTCAAATCACACGCATACACACAACTCCATCCAATTCAATTGAGAGTCAATGTTAAGACCCCAAATATTGGGGATCCTAATAGTCAAATCTAACTTTGAGTAATTCCTAAACCGTCGATTCAAAAGTCACTGTCAACCCTAATAAGCATAATTTACCAGTGAAATAAACACCACAGATAAGCAATCACCAGGCTATTGATTCAATGAAACGGTGCGAATCGTGATAATTGAAACTCCAATCGAACCAAATTGAAAGACGAAAACCCTAAATCGAGTGAAATTGCAATCACAGACAGATGTCGGAAATTGAGATAGAGATTCTTACGTGAAGGGGCGTAGGTGAGGGCGGAGTCGAACCAGAGCTCGGCCTTGTTCTTATCGTTGGCGCTCTCGTCCTCGATAAAATCGAAGAATCGCGGCGCAGAGAACTCGTAAGTCTCGTCGATCATCATCGTCGTCGACGGGGCGGTTGGGTTAGGTTCGTCCGTGGTCGCCGGCTACATTAGGATTAGGTCTTGGCTCTGGTGATTGGAATTGGAGAGAGAGTGATAAGAGAATTGGGGGATAAAATGAGTGGAGCGGAGCCGACAAGGGAAGAGAAGAAATGAAGGCTTCGATCTTTGTAGAGAGAGATGGAGGTGAGAGGAAATGAGAGAGTGAGTGAGAGAGGAAGTCAGTGGTTTGTGAGAGGGAGAGAGAGGTCGAAAAAAACTAAGTAATAGAACCCTATGTTTTGGGAGGGAATGAAAATTTTGTTTCCCTCCAACATAACCCGCCCGACACTTAGGTTTTTTTTCCGCGCTTTCAAAAACCAATAATGGGATACCTAACATCAGTCTGACTTAAAACCGATGTAAATTATACAAATGACATCGGTTTTTAAAAATCTGATGTCTAAAAACTTTTTTACATCAGGGGTTTTTCCAACCGATGTTAAAGGTGCGATGTCTAAAATACTTTTTCTAGTAGATCATGTCTTTCTCTTCTGTCTAGTTCAGGATGGTTTATTTGTGTCGTATCATCCTGATCAACAATCGTTCTATTTTTGTGCAATTTGAGCATTAGTAATTAGAGCTTCAAATTTTCACATATCTCTTGTTTCAGTGATGATAGCTGACATACCGAACATCGTTTCTGTCTTTCTTTCTTCCCTTTTGTGGAATGGTTGTTTTGGGGGAGTTGTGATTTAACTACTTTTACTCCTTTGGAGCACTTTTGTTTTGGTATTTTTCTACCCTGACACTGGTGTAATACCTAAAAGGATTAGCCTATTTTATGGATCTTATGGAGTTCGATTAAACTCCCCTTTATTTTCTAGCACATACACTAGAAATCTTTGGAGTTGAATTTCCCCTTTATATTCTAGCATAACACTAGAACTTTGGAATCGTGAACTCCCCTATATTTTCTAGTATAAACACTAGAAACCTTTGGAGTTGTGAATTCCTTGTTATTCTCTAGTCTTGTGTTAGAACTTTTGGAGATTATAACTCCCTTTTTTGTGTCTTCAGTTTCTTTCTAGCATCAAGAAGTTTATTTATTCGTTTTCCACTTCTATTCTTTCTCTCTGGTCTTCAAAATCAAAAATTTTCTTGGTCCATTTCAGGTCTGTTCATCATGAGGATGGTTGACCATTTTGGTACCCCCTTATTGATTGTTTATGATTGAGAGATTCAGTGAGTACTTTGTAAGGGAGAGATTATCGGATTTCTTTGTTGTTTGGAATTTTTTTTTATCTTTTCTAAGGATGGATACTGCATTAGGTATCCTGTTCTTAGTCTTCTTAAACTTGTAACTTTTTTTTACGGTCCTCTCTTTATCTTGCATCTTTTTAAGGCTTTTTTCCTCCAACTCAAGTTCTGAGATTATTGTTCAAGTTTGGCTCAAAATTTTCTCGAATTCTTGATCCCGCTTGAGGGGCAATATTGGAGATATTTGAGCTATGGGATGAATAATGCAAGTGAGGTGTAGCCAATGTACATGAAGCCTGGCTGCAACTTGGAGGATAGCAGATTTGTCTAGTATCCTATTTGACTGGACAAGACATAACACCATTCTTAGGTCTAAGTTAGGTCAACTTTGGTAAATCAAGTGTGTGTTGTAAGCCATGTTGGCCAGCTGTAGATGTTGACTTTAGGTGTTGTGATGTTGTGGCTCTCCTTATTTTATAGGAGAGTAAGTGTAATCTTAGTTTTCTTGATTTATGGAAGACCTAATGTAGTCTTGCTTTTCTTGTTTTATGAAAAACTTACTCCTTACGTAAAGTAGAGCTGTGTGGTATTGTGAGCTGTAGTGAGTTTTTATGTTTAAATATTTGACTATATATAGTCTTCTCTTGTAATTTGTAAACATACATATTATATTATACTTGAATACAAATAAGAAATTTTTTCAAACTTGTTTATCTTCTCTTTTCAATTTGTTTTTCCCTCTAATAAATTTATACAATTACTCCACACCAAACATAGGTCTCACTAACACTACTTCAATTCAATCACGATTAAACAAGACAAATACTATATTTATGGAGTTTCATGATAGCTTTGGCAAAAAAACGCACCCTAGAACGAGATTGCATGGAATCGCCAGAATGAAGGCGATTTTCACACCGAAATCAATAACTAGCTAGAAGTGGCCAGAATCGCTGTTCCGTTTAGATGCTGTTTGGAAACGTGTTGGAAGCGCAAGTATTCATTATGGAAACATGAACTTAACTGGAAGCATGAGGGTGATTATCTCTGAAACAATAATGCAACTCTGCCCAAAATTATCGCTTCGCCTTTTTTACATCGATTTTCACTAGATCAGGATCTCATTCCCATCGTTAGATCTGTTTGGGAACACAATATTTTAGGCTATGGGTGTGGTAATTTAAGTTTAAACTGAGTCCTCTTTGATAATGGAGACCTATTTGGCTATTTCAATGGTGGGCACGGTGGTGGTGATCTTAGTTTTCCAGGTTTGATAATTGAGAAGTGAAAGACAGAGAAGACGATTAGAACAAAGGGGCATGGGCTCTGGGACTTTGAGTAATTGACTTATGCAACTAAATTTGACAGCCCAATTAACAACGTTTTGCTCCAATTATGTGAAAGTAATATAATTTATTTATTATTTTATAGTCATTTATCTCTGCTAATATAAAACGAAGCTCTCTTTTTGTCATCAGCCTCACCAAATTTCAAACTAATCAATATACCCATGTCAAAAAAAAACCGACTAAAAAAAATCAAAATAGTATTATTGTATATTCCTAATATATAGTTATTCATAACTTCTTCCATATTTTTCTCACTTTCACACCACAACTATACGGGTGGGGTTTTTTCTAGTTTATATAATTACTAGTCAAAGTGCGCACACACTCTATATGTATAATTTAATTTAATTTTTCTTCAAAAAAATTAATTTAAATATTTACTTCAAAAAAATTAATTATTAGCAAATTATACTAAAAGAAAATTTGGAAAAGCTAAATACACTTAAAGACAAGACCTCTTAATTTGGATAATAAATGACAAAATCTAACAAATAAGGACAAATTGTTTGTAGGTTGCCATGTGGTAGGTATAAATTAATTTTTATACCATGTCTTGTCTTTTTGTATGTATTTAATATTTATTTATTATTATTTTATTATTTTCAAAAATATATATTTTATTCGAAAATACTTAAAATTATTTTTTTAATTTTTTTATTCAAATTCTTTTCTTTTCAATATTTTTCAGTTCGAAAAAATTTTCATTCAATTTTTTTCTTTAATAATAATGATAAAAATTCAAAAGCACATATACAAAAAATTTGTTAAACCTGAAATTCACATTCAGTAGCATTATCATTAAAGATTCAATACCGATTCAAACACAAATTTTATAGCAATTTCAATACGAATTCACTAGAAGTTCCAATACAAATCAAGTAACAATTTGGATACAAACATAGTAGCAATTTTGATATACATTCCATAACATTTTTCAACTCGATAACATAGTAGCAGTTCTCAATCAAAAATGTAGTAGCAGTCCCAAAAATACAGTAGCAGTCATCGGACCGAAAATGTAGTAGCAGTCCAGGAACCGAAAATGTAGTAGCAGTCCTAAAAATACAGTAATAGTCCTCAAACGCATTAACAGTCTCGAAAACACTGCTATTGAAAATTAAATACAACAATACTGTTACTGAAAATTAAAAAATTACGACACTACTATAGAAACATAGAAAACACTGCTACTGAAAATAGTGATACATACATTGGATGCAACTACTTGCCTTTTATTTGGTAAACAAGTAATAGGTCCTAACAAATGCTACTCTTGGTTGAGAACTTAATCTCATAAACAAATGAAAAATAAGAAAGAAAAAAAATATCAAATAATCGAATCCTAAATCTTCTAACACACAATTGTGGAAAAACTGGAAAACATTACTAAAATTTCCAAACAAGAAGAGTCAAACTAACAGCTCGTATGCGTCTCACCAAGGAATAAAATATCGAGATTATCATAAGTCGTATTCTGCATCCATGTTTGACATCGAACGCATCTAAAATTCAACTAAAACCTCAACTTTGAGGATCGAACACTCCACCTATTAGTTTCTGGAACATATGAGCTTACAAGTTTATATATAAAAGCTGATTACATGTCCTAAAATCACAATAATCTCTTTGTTTAATTCAAAATATCCATCAAAAATTCAAACTCAATCAAAATTGTCTTGATATTTCCATCGATATATTCATAATTCAAACGGTCGATATTTTATCGATATCCGATATTTTACTTATTGGTCTCACCCTGTACCTTCTCGATCCTCTTACCACTGTTACCTGCATCGTCTTAGAGCTGCATTCGAATAATTAAGACGCATGGCCCTCTATTTTTTTTCTTTGTTCCTTCCTTCCTTTCTTGTTAACACTACTTTTAGGATGCTCTAGTCCTTTCTTCTTTTTATCACTCATAAAAATCTCATCCTCCTATGCCTTTCGAGTAAAGCCCAATGTTGCGGCCTCTAGAATTGGCTTTCTAATACTCCAAGCTAAGCTCAGTTTCTTGGGGGATACAATCACTCCCTCAACTCTACTTTGTTTTCTTGGATTAATCTCAACTACCTCTTGTGGCTAGACCTCTGGCACCTCCGCAATTTCTATGTCCATTACTAGTTTCTCTTCAGACACTGTCAAGTGTCAACTCCCTTTCTCAGCTGGAGTCCCTGACATGGCTTAGGTATCACTTCTATAGAAGCTATCGGAATCTAAAACATACCACCATAGTTTTTTGTCCCTACGAATAAATACAAAAGAGGAGGCTTTGACCAATCATGTGACACCGTGGTTAGATGCTACAATTAACTCTGTCAAGAAGGAAGAGCTCTAATGACATCAAATTGGCTGTTGAAGAAGACAAAATTGAGCCAGAGTTCAGAACCTAGCCACTTAAATCACAACGTCCCACCATATGAACAAAATCAAATTTTAGGACTGGTTTGATACCTGCCTCCAGATGAACCTTGCCCTCAAACACCAAAGGTTTTGAAATGTCATAAACAAAGAGGATCTTCATCCTCAGCAAATTCTTTCTTGACATGTCACATGAATCCTCCTAACAGATATGCGATCTTTGCAAAGTCATCAACAACTTCAAATGTTGATTTTAGGTAAGAGATCTTGGTCCAATACCAAACCCGATTGACAACGACCTCATCAATCAAAGTGATGTCATCAAATAGAACCAGCACCACTGGCGTCTTGTCGTAGCTCCATGCACCACCAACAAGCATGGTCACTAAGCTTGCAACATAATAGAATCAAACTGGGCTGCTTCCAGATTGGGCAAGTAGAAATGGGCATTTATGTGTACGGACTTGGTGAAGTAACTATAGGCCCTTATTTTATTTTTGTTTTTGGTAACAAACGAGGCCAAAGGCCAAAGCAGAAAAAAGAAACAGCAGCAATCAGCTACTAGTGCTCACCCTCCCAGCTAGAAAACATTTTGCCAGACAAATCATTGAAGTAACTCTTCAAAGAGTGAATCGGGGGCTCATCAAAGACAATTAAACCCAACTCACGGTTAAGACTGGCTTTTGCAAGAGCACCAGCAGACTCATTACATTCTCTGTAAATGTGATGCAGAGTATGTTGCCAAGGTATGCAAGCAAACAGCAATAAGTGACCCAAGAGGATGTTCTTCAATGTCAGAGTTAAGCATCAGATTAACAAGAACTGCAGAATCCGACTTAATTTCAACCTTATCAATCTTCAAATGTTTAAGCAACATGATGCCATAGTGTAAACCCCAAGCTTCAGCACTCAAAATATCACAATTGCCTAGATTGACCTGAAATCCAGATATCCAATTTCCATTACTGTCTCTTATGATTCCACCAGCATCAATAGCACCAGAGGCAGTTCTAGTGCCATCAACATTAAGCTTGAACCACCCATCTGGTGGTTTACTCCACCCAATCATAGAAAAATCATACTCACTGGCCTGTTGCACCAATTGAGCATGTTTCCATTCAGTAACAGCATTCCAAATAACACTATTGGAAGGACCAAAAGTGCAATTAGAGGGGTCAAAAATCAACCTATTTCTCCACTTCTATATGTACCAACATATGGCCACAAAAAGAACACACCAGCTAATCCCCTACTGCATATGAGTACTAGTGTGTAGGTGAGCCAAAATCCACTCTTCCCAACATAGCAACCCAATATTACTCAGACCAGCAGGTAACTGAAAATCCTGTCAAACTTTAATTACATTTGGACAGTCTCTAAAAAGATGTAAAAGAGACTCATCAGCATCATGGCATAATTGACAAGTAGCAGTAGAAGAGAGCTTCCTTCTCTGCCTTTGAACATTAGTAAAGAGTTTGCCATGTAAAATAGTCCACAAAAAAGTCTTCTATTTAGGAGGGATCTTTACTTTCCACATAATTCTCCATTTGACATCACAGTGGCTAAGATCAAACAAAAACATGTAAGCAGAACTCACAGTAAACTTTCCATTTGAAGAAGGGCACCAAATTTGAGTGTCAGGACCACACCCCTCAAAACCAGTAGGCACGTTCATCACCTTTTGCACCAACTCAAGAGGACGGATAGAATGTAACAAATCAAGATTCCATCAGTGTTCATCCCAAAATTCACAAATAGTGGCTCCAGGGGAGACATCCACACCATCTAAAGCTTGAGAGTTAAGGGTATTCGAAAGAAGCCATAAATCATCCCAGAATTTGATGCGTTTCCCATCACCAACTCTCCAAATGAGGTTTTCTCTACATAAGTGGGCACCGTGTATAGTACTCCTTCAAGAACTAGAACAATCTCCAACAAAGCTGTAGGATTTAGAGAAGAAATCACCCTTCCTCAAATATTTCTCAGCATACATATTAACCCATATACCAAAATCTTTTTGAAAAATCCTCCAACTAAGCTTAGCCAGCATAGCCCTATTCATATCAAATCTCTTCTTTATGCCCAGGCCACCACACAACTTAGGTCTGCACACCAAATCCTAATTAATAAGGTGGATTTTCTTCTTTTCTATGGTATTACCCCATAAGAAATCCTTATTTACCTTATCCAACTTCTCATACAGGTCAATAGGAAGCTTGGTTGTAGACATAGCATACACAGGTATTGAGGATGTCACAGATTGCACAAGAGTAAGTCTACATGCCATGCTCAGATTTTTACTTTTCCAGGAAGACAATCTGCTTTGCACCTTATCTAAAATTCCAGAGTAAGTAAATTTATTAACCCTGGTATGAACAAGTGGCATTCCCAGATACTTGCCAAGATCAGTGGTTAAAGGTGAAGCACAAGTTCTACTTATAACTCGAGAAATCCTCCCACAAGTATTAGGAGAAACAAAGATACTTAATTTTTCATAACTTGGTTGCTTGTCTAGATAAGTGACAAAACATATCTAAGCAATGTTTGAGAACGAAAGCTTGTCTCTCTGATGCCTCAATAAAGAGCATAAGATTGTCAGCAAAAAATAAGTGAGAAATCATAGGACCAGTTTGAGAGGCCTTCACAGCACACCAGTAGCCATTATCAATAGCAGGTTGAATCAAATGGGAGAGCTTCTCCATACACAAAACAAAGATGAAAGGAGACAGCAGATCCCCTTGTCTAATTCCTCTTTTAGCCTGAAAACTGCTAGATAGCTCTCCATTGATAGAAACTTGAAAGCTGGTGGATGTCACACAAGACATAATAAGCTTGACAATATTAAAAGGAAGTTGAGCTTCATATAAAACACTTTCGATAAATCGCCAACTTAATCTATCATAGGCTTTGGATAAGTCAACATTCCAAGCCATAAAACCCAACTTGCCACTGGATTTTTTGTACTTAAAGAGAAGCTCTTGAGCTATAAGGATGTTGTCAGAGATGTTTCTCCCAGGCACATAACTAACTTGATTTGGACCGACTAATATCACGATAACTAACTTGATTCAGACTGACTAATTTCTTCATGATAGGTCTAATTCTTGCCACCATAATTTTAGAAATGATTTTATAAACTATGGTGCAAAGGCTAATAAGCCTAAAATTAACCATATGTTGACGTCCATCAACCTTTGGGACCAAAGCAATAATAGTATGGTTTAGACCAGTCAGAATGGAACAAGAACGAAAAGCCTCTTAAACAAGGAGGGTGATCTCAGCTGAAACCAAAGACCAATGAGATTGAAAGAATTTAGCAGGAAAACCATCATAGCCAAGGGATTTGAAGCTACCAATAGCAAATAGAGAATTTTTAACTTCAGACATTGTGACAGCTTTTAAAGCACACTTTATATCCTCCTCGGACAGATTGGGAAACAACCAAGGTATCACAAATCTTGTATCCTCCATAAGATGCTGTGAGAAGAGATTCTAAAAAAAAATCAGCAGCAATAAGCTTTAAAAAAGTCATATCAGTGTGCCAAATTCTATCATTATCAAAATAGCCTTCAATCTTATTTCTTTTTCTTCTAACCAAGGTGGTAAGGTTAAAATATTTCGTGTTTCTTTCTCTTTCTTGAAGTCATCGATCCCTAGATTTCTGCTTCTAAAAGAGGTTTTCCTAATTGAGTAAAGATTCATACTCGTGTATTAATTGCTTCTCTAAGTTAACCAGAAATTTGTTAGTAAACCTATCTTGGGCCTTTTGAATTCCTCCAATTCTCTAGCAAGGAGTTTCCTCTTCCTGTGAAAAATGTGGCCATATACATCTTTATTCCATTGACGCAACTCTCTAGCAATTCTTTCAAGTTTAATAGGTAAATGTTCGCCACTATCTCTCCATGCCTTAGAGATGAACCGGGGATATTGAGCATAAGAAAGCCACATGGCTTGAAACTTGAAAGGCACAGAGTTCTTATCAATGATAACGTTAGACCTTAACTGCAACAATATAGGGCAATGGTCAGATCTGGTTTTGGATAAATGACTGACAAAAGCTTCAGGAAACATGGCTCTCCATTCACATGTACAAAAATCTCTATCCAATCTCTCCTTAACAGTTTCATTATTCCAGGTGTAACAAGACACTTTGAAGCCACAATCAATCAAGGCATTCATGTTTATCCAATCTCTAAAATCTCTCTTTATCCAACATGCCCTTATTTTTTTGTACATCTCTTATTTTTTTGGTGAAAGGAGGGGAGTTACTTGGCCACACTTAAAATATTTGTACATCTCTTCGACACAAATGAAATGAATGATGATTCGATACGTGAATGAAATGAGAGGTTGCTTACTGATTGTACTATTTGAGATTATCGATATATTCTATGGTTTCACTTCAGAAAAAAGTAGTTAGAGCACAAAGTTCCAAATGTTTGATGCTACGTACATCTGCTACGTACAATAACCTATGGACTCGGGTGCGTTGTTTAGGCCCCTCCATATATAGCATCGATCATGTACTACACTACTACCATTCTCTTATGCAAAATGTTTGTGATAAATATGCATATTATTCTTGGTCTGTTTAATTTAGCAACTGGAAAATGATCATTTAGGAATATGGTATGTGATATAGACAGTAAACTCACATGTTTGCTCAACTATAAACTTGGACCTAGCTAGTAAAATTCCATCCAAAAGAATGAGAAGCTAAAAGTGAAAAAGTAGCTTATTCATCGGCAACACAAGTGCTCTTGACCAGTAGTGTGCAATACAGACATTGAATCACCGCAACCTTCTTGCTTCCCTCTCAGACTCCAGCAAGGTAAGGATATCACCCTCCCTCACCGGTCCCTTGACATTCCTCATGATGAACCGATTCTGGTCATCCAGAAACTTGACTCTGACTTGAGTCACTTGTCCTCGTGATCCAGTACGACCCATGACCTTTGTTAGTATAGCAGCATTAGTTCGTTAATTAAACATACTTACCCAATTAAGCAGGTACTCAACACCTACCCGACCACTCGAAAGACCACCAGGCAGGCTACGACTTCGCCCGTAAGATCGACCCCACCCGAGTGCGCACGCGCCCGACAAGCGCACATCCGAATGTTCGCTCCACATGACAACAAAACAGCTCTATCCCACATCGAAGAACACAAGTAAGCAACAATCCCAACCACCTATATATGTAAGGCATTTACTACAAGTAAGAGGGGATTCTGATACGCGCAAAACATGCATTCACGTTAACTTAAAAACACAGATTACGCGCATTGCAATTTAAACCCTTCTTTTGTCATTTGTAATATTGGCGAGTAGGGATCGTTCTTTATCCGGGGAATTAAGGGCGCATGCATGGTTTCGTTAATAAGCGGAAATGTAAATGTTTGGGGGGATTGGAAGTTGGTTGTTTAATCTACGAAATTAAAGTACAAAAACATGCAAACACAACTAAAACTCTTAGGCATCTAACATGTTTTACTCATAGACAAGTTTCAACAATCAAGAAACTTAAAGTTTAATTATGCTTGCTAAAAATAAGAAGTTACACTACTAATTACATGTGATCATCTCATCTTATTAGCCTACCCTTTTCATGCATCAAACCTTTTTGTAAGTTACGAAATTCATAACTTCTAACTAAATATACATGCTTAATAATTGAGTAGGAATGCAACTTAGCGTATAAACATCCTAAACAACATACGATCATCGAAACATGCGAAAGAGAGGGACTTAGCGTATTTTCTAACACATGCTTACGAAGCTTTAAGATTGTATCAAACATGCATAAAAGGCTAGAAATCATAAACACATGCAACTTATGAATCGGTTTAAACACATAAAACACAAATCTAAACTTGTTCTTCATTTGATACATAAATGTATTCCAATACATCAAAAGGTTCAAATACAAAGCAAAAGAAATGAAAGTGAAGATCATGGTTACACTTTTTGTCTTGAATGCTTGATGATCTACGGTGGAGATGGATTTCCTTCACAAGGGACTTAGCGTATTGTGTTGGATGGAGGAGGATTGCTTCGGCTTGGATGAAGAAGATGTGCTTCGGCTTTGCTTGAGAATCCTTGAAGTGTTTATGGTGGAGGAGTATTTGTGTAGAGTTTTTGCTTGTAAAATGAGAGATGATCTGTTTTATGGCTGCCTCCTCTCTTATATAGGCAATGGATGTTGCCTTCTCTCTTCCACCTTGCCTCCCTCCATTTAATGCAAGCCTTAGTCACCTAGGCAAGTCACCATTTGTGATCATCATTTATGAACCCTAAGCAAGAGTCACCATGCAAGTCACCATTTATAAACCCTAAGCAAGAGTCACCATGGCAAGTCACATGGCAAGTCATCATTTGTGATGATCACAAAGCTTAGTCACTAAAATGAGTCACAAAGCTTGATATTGTTGACTTTTCCTCTTCCCCAAAGTGAATCCTAGCAGAATTGAATGGTCATGGGCCTGATAATGGGCCGAAACAAGAGTTGAGAAATCGGCCCATAATTTGCTTTTTGGTCCGGCCCATTTCCGGTGGTCCGAAATCGCAAAAATCGCAAAATCGCCGAAATTCCTCCGAATTGCGTCGTTATTAATCTCCACCGTAAATATCTTCAAAATAACAATTTAAATAAGAAAAACATAAAAACTAAGATAATAACATAGCTAAACGAAAAGGGAAATGCGTTAAGAAACGAGCATAAAATGCGTATATCAAATTCCCCCACACTTAGACTTTGCTAGTCCCTTAGCAAACACTAAACTAAGACTCTCTAAGAGTTTAAAACAAAAGAAAGAACAACTAAGCCCTTAGCTAAAATTTGTCTCAGAATTTGCATAAGTATATGGCGATGGCTCACATGAATTTCAACGTGTATGCTCAACGAATTCAAGAGATAATTGCGATATAATTTATGTAATGAACAAGTAAGACATAGAGAAAACAATGGTTATGTTATAGCTGTGCATGCTTTGAATAAAGGTTTAATCAACTCACAAGGATGCACTCATCATATTTTTCACTCATGATAAGGGTTCACTTAAAGTGTATATGAATTTAAACGAAAACCACATGAATGAAGTTAATTACTTGCACAAATGAACCAAAACCATAAGCTTACTCATGCAACTTACTGTACTAATTGAAAGCTACTCATTTTAAGGATCATAAAGGACTTTTAGTGAGGTTGTAATGGGGTTAAGGCTAAGGCATTCGATTTTTAGATATGTGGTGATAAAAACGTTCCAACGACTTAGTCTAGCACCAAATTCGTCCTCCATCTCCACTTGAATGTTACCATGTATACTTTAATCTACTCTACCCTTTGAGCTTTTCGGACAAGACAAAAGCCATATTTTGTTCTATTTTTGGGCCTTCAATTTATCGTAATCTCCAAATCCGCAAATAAGGGGGACGTTAATCCAAATGGTTTATTCTTAGAACACAACATATTGCCATGAGAGATAATAATTTTTTTCTTTTCATTCTCTCAAATATAATTTTTTTCTTTTCTTTTTGGCAATCATATACTTTTTTAGCTATTTGGACAAGTCTTTCCCCTTACTCACATTAACTCTTTCAATCATTCCTACCAAACCATAATCTTATGTGCTAGTTTCGAAAAATTCTCACCAAGTTTCCGGAACAAAGGTAAGGATATTCTATACTAGGGTAAGTGTTTAGGTATATATGGTGATGAAAGAAAAGCTTAACGTGGGCTCAATTGGTTTATCTAGGGGTGTCGCAACTCATGCGTACAAATGGGATACATGGATATTTGGCGAAGTGGTGGAAAATCCTAAATGCCTTTAATCATTTCCAAAATCAAAGTATGTATCAACTTAAAAGCTTTGCAAATTGACATGAGTAAGTTCTAGTATTCTCTAGTTCATTAAAATCTATGGCAAGCAATCAAATGAGGCATATATAAGCTAGTAGCTACGAAATGGATGTATATTCACTCGAATAAAGAACAGATAGCTCAAAAGCTCACATAGGGTTCATATGATTAAAAATTTATTCAAGCATGCGATTTCTGTACCATGTTTTGCAATTCATATCTACTACATGATAAAAACATAAAGAATATCTCAATTAGCACAAGAATTCGATGCATGTGATTCATACGCCATATGTGTTCGTATTGGTCAAATTTCATCATCGACTAGTTAAGGGCGTCCTAAAGACTCTGAAAAACACTAATTTAGACACAATTAAATTGTAAACCCTTCCCCCACACTTAAACTCTACATTGCCCTCAATATACTAAAGTAGAAGTATAGAATAAAAATGGAGTATAGGATCTACGAAAATTTTAATCTAATACGCAAAAAGCCATTAAATTAATTAAAAGGGGAGAAGAAAACAAATCTGTTGTCTCCCTATTGGGTTGCCTCCCAATGAGCGCTCATTTTACGTCGTTAGCTTTGGACGTGATGCATCATTTTGTTTTTGAAATGGCCGGTTCTTGGAGTTGCATCTCCTCCACGGTGTACTCCGCAAATGCCTCAAAATAGGGCTTCAAGCGATGGCCATTTACTTTGAACTCACTACCTTTGTCGATAGATCGAATGAGAACTGCTCCATGAGGTAGAACTTGAGAAACTATGAATGGACCCATCCATCGAGAGCGAAGTTTTCCCGGAAAGAGCTTAAGTCTTGAATTGAAAAGTAATACTTTCTGCCCAGGTTCAAAACTCTTCCCGCGAATCATCTGATCGTGGATCTTTTTCGTCTTCTCTTTGTAAATCCACGCATTGTCGAAAGCATCATTTCTGATTTCTTCAAGTTCACAAAGTTGAAGCTTCCGATGCAAGCCTGCTGCATCTCGATCGATGTTGAATTTCTTCACGGCCCACCATGCCTTGTGCTCCAATTCAACCGGAAGATGGCACGCCTTCCCATAAATTAATCGGAAAGGTGACATACCAATGGGGGTCTTGTAGGCAGTCCTGTAAGCCCACAATACATCGTCTAAGCATTGACTCCAATCTTTCCGGTTTGGGCGGACGGTTCGCTCCAAAATCTTCTTGATCTCACGGTTGGAAACTTCAGCCATTCCATTTGTTTGAGGGTGGTATGGTGTGGAAACCTTGTGTTTTATGCCATACTTCCTCATCAGTGCTTCCACCGTGCGGTTGCAAAAGTGACTTTCTCCATCGCTGATTAGAACGCGTGGCATTCCAAATCTACTGAAAATGTTAGTTCGTAGGAAATCTGCAACAACTCGCGAATCATTAGTACGGGTGGCCTTTGCCTCCACCCATTTAGAAACATAATCTACTGCGAGTAAGATATAAGTAAAACCATTGGAGGGAGGAAATGGTCCCATAAAATCAATACCTCACACATCAAAAATTTCAACATTAAATATGTAGTGTTGTGGCATTTGATCTCTAGGGCCTAAATTACCGAATCTCTGGCACTTATCACATGCAGCACAATATGCATGAGCATCGCGAAATAAACTAGGCCAAAAGAAACCGCAATCTAAAATCTTAAGGGCTGTCCTCCTAGAACCAAAGTGTCCCCCACATGCTTCATTGTGACAAAAGTCTAGAATGGGCTTAAACTCACTATCCGGGATACATCTCCTAATTACTAAATCGGAGCATTGTTTCCACAAATAAGGCTCATCCCAGATAAAGGTTCTAGCATTATGCTTAAGTTTGTCACGTTGAAATTTATGCATGGTAGACGGAAACTCACCGGTAACTAAGTAATTTACGATATCTGCATACCAAGGAGTTTCCGAAGTAGTTACCTCAATTCCGAAGAGTTGTTCATCCGGAAAAGTTTCTTCAATCTCGACAGGCTCATGGTCACCTATCAAACGTGATAGGTGGTCAGCGACGACGTTTTCTACTCCCTTCTTGTCCTTGATTTCGATGTTGAATTCTTGGAGTAGAAGTATCCATCTGATAAGTCGTGGTTTTGCGTCCTTCTTGAGCATTAGATACTTCAAAGCTGCATGATCGGTAAACACAGTTACTTTAGTTTGAAGTAAATAAGATCGAAATTTATCTAAAGCAAAAACCACGGCAAGAAACTCCTTCTCGGTGGTAGTATAATTTCTTTGCGCTTCATCAAGCGTCCGAGAGGCGTAATAGATTACGCAAGGCTTCTTGTCCTTCCGCTGACCCAAGACGGCTCCTACGGCATAATCCGAGGCGTCGCACATGAGTTCAAATGGCAGAGACCAATCAGGGCTGCATAAAATAGGAGCGCTCGTGAGAAGCTCCTTCAACTTGTTGAAGGCAGCGTTGCATTCTTCATCAAAGACGAACGGGGTCTCCTTTTGCAGCAGTTTACACAAAGGGCGCGAGATGTGGGAAAAGTCTTTGATAAACCTGCGATAAAATCCTGCGTGTCCAAGAAATGAACGAATCTCTCTAACCGAAGTTGGAGAGGGTAAGTGACGCACAAGATCTACTTTAGATTTATCAACTTCTAACCCTTTTTCCGAAATAATATGACCTAACACTATCCCTTGCGTAACCATAAAATGGTACTTCTCCCAATTAAGCACCAAGTTCGTTTCAACGCATCTTTGTAAAATTGTTTCTAAATTGTTTAAGCATGCATCAAAATCACTCCCAAATACACTAAAGTCGTCCATGAATACTTCAATAATTTTTTCAATGTACTCGGAGAAAATTGAGAGCATGCAACGTTGAAATGTACCTGGTGCGTTACACAGTCCAAATGGCATGCGGCGATAGGCAAACGTTCCGAAAGGGCACGTGAACGTTGTCTTTTCTTGATCCTCCTCCGCAATGCTAATTTGGTTGTAGCCGGAATATCCGTCGAGAAAACAATAAAATGCATGGCCGGCTAATCTTTCCAGCATTTGGTCGATGAATGGTAAGGGAAAATGATCCTTGCGGGTTGCAGCGTTTAGCTTCCGGTAATCAATGCACACTCGGTGTCCAGTGATCGTCCGTTGTGGCACAAGTTCATTTTCCAGATTCTCGACGACGGTGATTCCCGATTTCTTAGGTACAACCTGCACTGGGGAAACCCAACGGCTATCAGAAATAGGGTAAATAACTCCACAGTCCATGAGTTTAATTACCTCCTTTTTTACCACCTCCATCATCGGAGGGTGGAGCCGACGTTGCGCTTCCCGCGTAGGTTTGGTGCCTTCTTCAAGGAAAATCCTATGCACACAGGTTGCTGGATTTATTCCCTTGATGTCCGCGAGTGTCTAGCCTATTGCGGGTTTGTACCTCTTGAGCACACTCACGAGCTTCTCCTCCTGCTCCTCTTCTAGCGCGGACGAAATAATGACGGGTAAAGTGTCATTCTCGCCCAAGTACGCATACTTCAGATGGTCCGGTAGTAGCTTGAGTTCTAAAACTGGAGCTTCTACGATGGAAGGAACCATTTTATTAGTACCAAAAGTAATTGGTAAAGGAGGAGAAAAGCTTACTTTTCGTGGTGCCGCATTTAGGGCCATGGCCATGTCTTGAATACGAGGTTCAAGCTCTAGTAAGGCCTCGAGAAGGCCGTCATGCCCAAGTTGAATGGCCATGTCGAGTTCATCCTCATTGATGGTGTCGAGGTAGCCTTGTGCTAAGGTATCCACGGGATCATATGTCGAAATGGCAGCTACGCTCGACATTGGAAACTTCATCCCGTCCAGGATGTTGAACTCGATTCTTTCTCCATCAATCTCCATGGAGAAAGTGCCTTGAAACACATCAATCTTCGTTCTCGCAGTCCGCATGAAAGGTCGCCCAAGCAGTAGTGGCGTGGTGTTTAGTGGACTCTCTTCCATGTCAACTATATAGAAATCGGCTGGGAATATCAAGTTGTTGACTTGCACGAGAACGTCTTCTACGTATCCCCTCGGATACTTGTGGGTGCGATCGGCTAATTGGATGACAACACCATCTTGCTTGAGATCTCCAAGCTCCATCGATTCGAAAAGATAGTAAGGCATGACGTTGATGGAAGCTCCGAGATCAAGCATCACGTCTTTGAAGTGGTTGTCACCGATTACGCAAGGAACTGCAAAGCTCCCTGGGTCCTTCAGTTTTGGGGGTAGCCGACGCTGCAAAACCGCCGAAACGGTTGCGTTCACCTTCACAACCTCCTTCTCTCGAGTTTGCCTCCTCTGTGTGCATAATTCTTTCAGAAACTTTGCGTATATCGGCACCTGTTTTATGCACTCGATCAAGGGCAAATTCACTTGCACCTTTCGGAAGATGTCCAAAATATCTTCATATTGGGCGTCCTTCTTCTTCGATTTTGATAATCTGCTAGGGAAAGGTGCAACAGCAAACGGAGAATTAGTAATAACCGTATTTGAAGGAATATGGTTCTTACCTTTGATTGGGGTAGGTTGTGGAGGTGATTGTGCCTTGGTGACATTAGGCGTCACCTTCTGTTTTTCGGCCTCTTGAGTAGCCGGATCGATCTCATCTTCTTCTTCGTTGGTGATGTCCTCAATGGTGACTTCATCAAGATGAGATCGCTTGGTCTTTGGTTCCTCAAGTATCTTCCCACTCCTTGTGACTATAGCATTCACGTTTCTTTGATTTGGAGTGGTTTGAGGTGGAAGCCGACCGGTTTCCTTGATTTGGCCCATGAAATCAACAAGTTGGCCAAGCTGCTTCTTCACTTCGGTGATGTCGCGGCCATGTGAGTCAAGTGTCTCCTTTGTCTTCGATTGTCCGTCGAGGAGAACTTGTGTGGAGGCCGAAAGTTGCGACAACATCTTGTCGTAATCCGGGTTGGTGAAGGATTGCGAAGACGAACCATGCTGCATCGGTGGCCTTGGTTGAAATGGAGGGCGTTGGTAGCTTTGTTGAGGTGCTGGAGGGTTCAAAGTTCCCTCGTTGCTGCTCCATCTAAAACCCGGATGATCACGGTTGACATAGTTGTTATAATTGTTATACCGTTGTCCTCCCTGATATCCGCCGATGGCGTTAGCGTGCTCCGGCTCGCTTGCTTGTTCCGGCACTTGAGGGCACTGGTCATTGTGGTGACCTTGTGTTTGACATATGCCACAAACAGGCCGTTGAGTTGCCTTTGCTCTTGTCGTCTCAAGTTCTAAAACCTTCTCTAGCATATGAGCTAGTTTGTCGTATTTTTCGTCTGCGTCGGTTGTAGAACTCGCTTCACCGACTGCTCGTCTGTTGGACATTCCGTATTGTGCATCATTATTCGCCCGAATTTCTAGAAGAGCTCTAGCTTCGGTTTCGGTTAAGTCCATGAATGCACCGGTGGCTGCTGCATCCAGCAATTCCCTATCAATCGGCTTGAGACCATCGTAAAAGTAATTCATGAGATTTGTCTCTGAAAATCCATGCGATGGGCAAGTGGCACACAAAACTTTGAATCGGTCGTAGTATTGGCCGAAGGTCTCGTCCGGTTTCTGTGTGATGCCAGTGATTTGCTTTCTCAAGACGGTGATCTTTGAGGCCGGGAAGTACTTCGCTAGGAACATATCCGCAAGTTGCTTCCATGAGGTAATATGGTTCGGCGGTAGTTCCATTAGCCAAGACTCGGCCCTGTCGACTAGGGTGAATGGAAATGCCTTCAGCTTGAAGAGCTCCGTATCAGCATCAGATGGCTTCATGCTGTTACAAACAAATTGGAATTGTTTGAGATGCTTGTTCGGATCTTCATTGGAAAGTCCATGAAAAATGGGTAGTCGGTGGAGGAAGCCACTCTTTAGCTCGATATCCTTCATGTTTTCCTCCGGTTGTGGAAAAGCAATGCTCGAAGGCCCACTGCTCCATTCGGTTGAGCAGGTGCGCTGGCGAAGAGATTGTCCTGCATTGGCCATGCTGACTTGTTGTGCTTCTGCTTCTGAATTGTGGTCGGTTGATGAGGCTAAAGTATGGTTGGTTGATGAATGTGAAGACTCGGAAACTTCCTCGATGATGGGATGATCCAGGATGTCAGTTTGAGCTTTAAGTCTCGCTATTCTCTCTGCGATCTCCTCAAACTTCTTTCTAGATGGTCCAGGATCCCGATCGGACATTCATTAGCCTGAGCATCCACCAAAGACCAAGTGTTAGTATCAACAAAGAATTTGAGATGAATATAGGAATACTAACCAAAATCGTAAGACATATTTAGAAAACAAAGCAATAACAAATAGTAAAACTATCAAAGCATACTATAAATACTAACAAATACTTAAAAACTACTAATAACACACAAAAGTTATAATACTTAAGACACTAAATGTAATTTACTAAGTAATGCAAATGATTTAATCAATTTTATGGGCTATGCAAAAGAATGTAATAAACTAAGACACATATTTTCTGCAAATTAAAACTATATAATGCTAAACCCAAGAATTTAGTTAGAACATATATAAACAAAGTTCAAATACAAGCAAACAATAATTCACATCGAATTTATGCACCACACATTTTTTTTCAATAAAATGCATTAAACAACAATCCTACGTGAAAGATGGAGTGCATGCATAAGAGAAAACGTTAGAACCTGCAGAAAACACACGAGTTACGTGCTAAAAAAAATGAATGCAAAGAATGACCTCTTCTTCGATCTTATGTCCCTAACTTCACTTAGGTTAGGGTACTCGGTAGTGAAATCCGAGTATCATAAAGCCTAAGAGAGGTTATGCAAGCTAAGTAACGTTTGTTAGTCCTTTACAGTTTTTAATGCACAAACAAACACAAAAATTTGACTAAGTTTTATTTATTTCCTTTGGCCCCGATGGTACGTGGTGCAGAGGCTCTCGACTGTGCAATGGGTCTCGTTCATCCGAAGATGAAGTCTGATTCCAGGAGGTCTAAGCATGCATAATCCGATATACCATCTATTTAAAGGATTATGTCGTATTTATCAAGTTCGTATTTATCCGTATTCGTATGCACTTATGATTTACAGAGAGTACGCGAAATGATCATTCGGTAAATTTCTTGGACGTGCGGCCCGCGCGAAAATATATACCGACTACAATTCAGCTTAGTTACGTTTAGAAATGGTTAGTAGGAATAGAGATAACGCGAGAGGTAAGGACTAATATTTAGAACAACCCGAGGCTTACTCGTAAGAGTATATACTCCAATGTTGTTCCTAGAGACACCCTGAGGCTAACCAGTTACGGTATATACTCCAATGGTGTTCTATTGCTTAGATCCGAAACCCGGCACCAATCATAAACCCATTCACCATATCCAACAATCAGCCAAATTTGTGAGATAGTATATAATCTCAAGTTCTTAGTAAACTCCGCCCACAACCTCGTGCCCATAACTTCACTTAGGTTATGGCGTGTGGTGATAAAATCCACACATCACGAGGGGTTAAGGAGATAAACCAGAAAAAGAGGCACCACCTATTCCAAAGAACGAAACCTTATAGCCAATACTCGTGCACAATGTAAATCAATTTAAGTACGTCTACGTTTTGATTGCGCCTATGATTTAAAAGGAATACACGACTTAGTTATTGAATAAATCGCTTGTCCGTGCGGCCCGCGCGAAAATGTATACCAACTATCGTTAATCATCGTAATTGTTGGAAATGACCAGTTGGGATAGATGTAACGCGAGAGGTGAGAACTAATTTCTGGGAACAACCTGAGGCTAACTCGTAAGAGTATATACTCCATTGTTGTTCTTAGAAACACCCCGAGGCTTACTCGTAAGAGTATATACTCCAATGGTGTTCTGTTTTCTTAGTTCAAAACCCGTCACCATTCATAACCCTTCTAGACATCATAACCAACTCTTACTCGAATTCACAAGATAGTATACAATCTCAAGTGTTTGTAAACTCCGCCCACAACCTCGTGCCCATAACTTCACTTAGGTTATGGCGTGTGGTGATGAAATCCACACATCACGAAGGGTTAAGGAGATAGACAAACAAAAGAGGCACCACCTATTCCATAGAGATTTATTTAATAACTAAGTGCTAGTACTCAAATTAAATCAAAGACTATCCTTTAACATGAAAATAAATTATGCAAGTGTAAAAACTAAGTATAAATAAATTCGTCTAAGTAAAAGTATGCATTGTAAACATGTATGTAAATTTCTTTAAGTATAAACAAGAATGAACAAGTATGTACTTCGAAAATTTAGACATGCTTTTAATTACAAATGTACAACGAAATCATACAAAAACATTCTAACTCCCCGGCAACGGCGCCAAAAATTGATACGCGCAAAACATGCATTCACGTTAACTTAAAAACACAGATTACGCGCATTGCAATTTAAACCCTTCTTTTGTCATTTGTAATATTGGCGAGTAGGGATCGTTCTTTATCCGGGGAATTAAGGGCGCATGCATGGTTTCGTTAATAAGCGGAAATGTTTGGGGGGATTGGAAGTTGGTTGTTTAATCTACGAAATTAAAGTACAAAAACATGCAAACACAACTAAAACTCTTAGGCATCTAACATGTTTTACTCATAGACAAGTTTCAACAATCAAGAAACTTAAAGTTTAATTATGCTTGCTAAAAATAAAAAGTTACACTACTAATTACATGTGATCATCTCATCTTATTAGCCTACCCTTTTCATGCATCAAACCTTTTTGTAAGTTACGAAATTCATAACTTCTAACTAAATATACATGCTTAATAATTGAGTAGGAATGCAACTTAGCGTATAAACATCCTAAACAACATACGATCATCGAAACATGCGAAAGAGAGGGACTTAGCGTATTTTCTAACACATGCTTACGAAGCTTTAAGATTGTATCAAACATGCATAAAAGGCTAGAAATCATAAACACATGCAACTTATGAATCGGTTTAAACACATAAAACACAAATCTAAACTTGTTCTTCATTTGATACATAAATGTATTCCAATACATCAAAAGGTTCAAATACAAAGCAAAAGAAATGAAAGTGAAGATCATGGTTACACTTTTTGTCTTGAATGCTTGATGATCTACGGTGGAGATGGATTTCCTTCACAAGGGACTTAGCGTATTGTGTTGGATGGAGGAGGATTGCTTCGGCTTGGATGGAGAAGATGTGCTTCGGCTTTGCTTGAGAATCCTTGAAGTGTTTATGGTGGAGGAGTATTTGTGTAGAGTTTTTGCTTGTAAAATGAAAGATGATCTATTTTATGGCTGCCTCCTCTCTTATATAGGCAATGGATGTTGCCTTCTCTCTTCCACCTTGCCTCCCTCCATTTAATGCAAGCCTTAGTCACCTAGGCAAGTCACCATTTGTGATCATCATTTATGAACCCTAAGCAAGAGTCACCATGCAAGTCACCATTTATAAACCCTAAGCAAGAGTCACCATGGCAAGTCATCATTTGTGATGATCACAAAGCTTAGTCACTAAAATGAGTCACAAAGCTTGATATTGTTGACTTTTCCTCTTCCCCAAAGTGAATCCTAGCAGAATTGAATGGTCATGGGCCTGATAATGGGCCGAAACAAGAGTTGAGAAATCGGCCCATAATTTGCTTTTTGGTCCGGCCCATTTCCGGTGGTCCGAAATCGCAAAAATCGCAAAATCGCCGAAATTCCTCCGAATTGCGTCGTTATTAATCTCCACCGTAAATATCTTCAAAATAACAATTTAAATAAGAAAAACATAAAAACTAAGATAATAACATAGCTAAACGAAAAGGGAAATGCGTTAAAAAACGAGCATAAAATGCGTATATCAGATTCAATTCGAGCATTAAACACTTCAACCTACTTTCTTACACGTTCGCTTGACTGTTATATCCAATACATCTTCTAACTTAGGCATCGGAGCGTTGAAGGCAAGCCACCCTTGTCTTGACCATCTGACCGCCCGTTTGTCGTTGTATTCTTCTAACAGTGGGAGCCGAACATCTGAACACCCGAAGAGCGGAAAGGCACCCGATCATCCGAACAGCCCGAGCGTTCGGATGCGAGAGGATCACTCGTACTTGCTTCTGCTAGATTGCGTCTCACGTAATCCGGTAGAAACAGTTGACGCCGTCTGTGGGAAACTTACAAATCGTAAACCTCGTATAAACACCACCAACCAAAAGCCCACATGCATACCCAGGAGACAAACGTCAGCAATACACCCATCGAGGAGACACCCCCAGGCGCACAGGCGCGGCAAGTAATGAAGCTGGGGACGAGCAGCAGCGGCGAGGAGCGCGTCGATTGCCTGCTCCAGGAGCTGCGAGAGGCAGTGTTCGAAAGGGATCAGGAGCGCCAGGTTCGGCAGAGGCTGGAAGAGCGACTGGACACGCTCGTCAGCCAACGACAGATAAAGCGCGAACGAATGCAAGAGACCGCCGACGACGAAGAGCAACACCCGCTTGGCAGGACCGACCCCCGGGCGGTCCGCCCGCCCGTACCAGCAAAGGAACCGGTGCCCCCGATGGACAACGCCCTGATCCTTCGGAGGATGGAGGAATTAGCAAAGGAAGTTTCGCGCCTGCGGAAGGACAAGCTTGCCGGGCAAAGTGGGATGTTCACCCCCCGGGTCAGCCGTTCTCGGCGCACATACTGGAAAGGGGCAGGGACCTGAACGCAAAGACAGCAAAAATCACCCGATTCGACGGAAGTGGGGATCCCCGCACGCACATCGACGAGTTTCGATCCGCCACGGACGGAACCAGGTATTCGGATCCAACTTTGTGCTTCCTATTCCAGGAGACGCTGACCGAAGAAGCAAGGAGTTGGTTCTATGAGATTCCGCTGGGCTCCATCCATTCGTTTCTTGAACTAGCGGAGAGCTTCCAGAGGCGCTATAGGCTCCAGGGGAAGTACAACACCACGGGCATCCTCCTCAAGGTCCGCCAGGGAGTGGACAAGAGCTTGTCCAGCTATATCAACTGGTGGAGGACGCTGCCGAGCACGTGCAGGGATCTCGACAAGCGGGTGGCCAATGTAGCCTTGATGGACAACATGCTCGCGACACCATTCGTAGAGAAACTAGTGAGGAAAGAGCATCTCGACTACGACGAGATCATGGATCTGATCGTACAGAAGGCGTTAGTGGAGACACGAGTGTACGGGTCTGCCTCCGAGTGTAGCACCAACAGGCCGGAGGACGCGAGTGCTCAACCACGACAATCCACGGACGACGGAGGAGAGCCAAGCGGAGGCTATAAAAGAAACCGAGACACACGCGGACAAAATCACCGGAAGCCGTCCCCCCCTGCAACTATTAGAGCATCCGACACAACCAGGCGAGGGGACCAGCACCATAAGGAGCCCGCCTCCCACAAGCGCCACGGTACCGGCCGGCCGAACAGGAGGTTTACGCGATCAATTGGCAATCAAACGAACAGCTACTCCGCCAGCACCGATGCCAGATTCAACCGCCGAACAACGTGTCAAAGGAAAGGACCCCGCCCGGTCGGACCCCGGACATCTGGTGCGAGTACCACCACACCGCCACTCACCACACCAACGACTGCGTCATGTTAAAGAAGGTCCTCAGGGACATGTAGAAGGACGGACGGATCACCCCTCCTAGGGCAGAGGAGCGATCACGCGAGGCAAACATCGAGACCCGGGGGACTATCAGCACGATATCCGGGGGAAAGCGCAGGGAGGGGACTTCATCGCCCGAGCAGGGAGGTGCTGACGATCGGGGCAAGAAGGATGAACAAGGAAGAAAGGAGGCAGTTGCCAACCATCACCTTCACGGCGGAGGACTAAGAAGGAGGCCCGAAAGACAACACCCTGCCTTTCGTGATCGACGCGATCATAGACCGATTCCTCGTGAAGAGGGTGCTGGTGGACAACGGGGCGTCTGTGAACATGATCTATCTGGACGCGTACACGACGCTTGGCAGGACCGCACACAAAATGACGCAGGACCACGAGTGCGTCACCAGCTTCACGGGCGAAACATCATACCCAATCGGAAGCGACAACATTCGGGTCGGAATCGGGGCCCCCGACTCTCTGCACAGCGAGTTCCGGACAGACTTGATCATCATGGACACCCCCTCCCCATACAACGCCATACTTGGGAGGCCAGGGATCAATAGGCTGAAATTGATCATCGCAGGGCACATACTGTTGAGACGGTTCCCGACGGAGAACGGGGTCGGGCACGTCCGAGCGTACAACTACGAAGAAACAACGAAGCCCCGGAATAGGCAAGAAGTCCTAGCCATAAAAGAATCGGCACCAAAGACGGAAGCACCGGACGACCCGCGCGACGGGCTGATGGCAGTATCCCCTGTTCCAGAGCGCGAAGAGCTGAGGACGATCCAGCTATCCTTCGAGCATCCGGAAAGGACGATCCAGATCGGCGCGTCGTTAGCTCCTGCGATAGCCGAGCGGCTGATCGCACTGCTAAAAGAGAAGCAAGAAGTGTTCGCGTGGTCGTACAAGGACATGCCCGGGATCAGCACAAACATCATATCCCACAAATTGAGCGTTAACACCAACGTAAAAGTAGTAAAGCAGAAACGACGGGCGTACAAGTCAGAACACTATGTGACGATGCATGAGGAGGTGGACCGACTGCTCGGCATCGGGTTTATCCGCAAGGTGAATTGCCCAAAATGGATCTCCAATGCTGTAATGGTGCAGAAGAACAACAAAAAGTGGAGGATGTGCATTGATTACAGCGACCTCAATAAGGCGTGCCCCAAGGACAGCTTCCCTCTGCTAAGGATCGACCAGTTGGTAGACGCGACAGCCGGGCACAAGCTCCTGTCTATGATGGACGCATACTTGGGCTACAACCAGATCTTCATGGACCCCGAGGACCAGGAGGCAACAACGTTTGTCACGGACAAGGGCTTATACTGCTACGTCGTTATGCCATTCGGGTTGAAGAACGCAGGCTCCACGTACCAGAGGCTCATGAACGCGATGTTTCATGGCTTGATCGGCAACGTCGTGGATGTGTACGTGGACGACATACTGGTAAAGAGCGTTCGGGCGGCCGACCACGTCCAGAACTTAGGGACTGTGCTCGACGTTCTCATCAGGAACGGCATGAGGTTGAACCCGGCCAAGTGCACGTTCGGAGTTACCAATAGCAAATTCCTGGGGTACATCGTCAGCCAGCAGGGAATCGAGGCTTCGCCCACCAAGGTGAGGGCAATCATCGACATGAAGCCGTACGTCAAGAAAGCAGACCTACAGAGCCTCACGGGCAAGCTCACGTCACTCAACAGATTCATATCTCACTATTCGGACAAATGCGCCCCATTCTTCAAAGCTCTCCGAACAACGAACAAGCGGGAGGTCGCATGGACGCCCGAATGCGAGGCATCCTTTCTCCAGATCAAGGAGTACTTGGCCTCGATCCCACTCCTATCTAGACCCGTTCGAGGGGAGGTACTATACATCTACTTGGCCGCCTCCCTCACAGCCGTCAGTTCAGCCCTCGTCCGCCGGGAGGACTGCACGAAACTGCCCGTTTTTTTCTCAGGAAATGGCATGACGGGCATTGAGACCCGATATCCGACGATCGAGAAAATGGCGCTCGCACTTATCACCGCCGCCCCACGGCTGAGGCCGTACTTCCAAGCACACAGCATCCACATCCTCACAAACACGCCCCTGCGCCAGATCCTCCAATCGCCCGACCATAGTGGCCGCCTGGTGAAGTGGGCAATCGAGCTCAGCAAATTCGACCTCTAGTACAAACCCCGAACGGCAATCAAGGGGCAAGCAGTGGCGGACTTCATCGCCGAGTACACGGAGGCAGAAATAACACCAACCAGCGCACCTGGTGACCCGACGGTAGAAACATCCGACAAACCAGGGCTCAAACCAGATGTCAAGGAATGACCATTGTCAGAGTGGGACCTCTACGTCGACGGGTCATGCACGAAGAAGGCAAGCGGCGCCGGGATCATCCTAACCGGGCCAGGAGGGGTAAACGCGGAGTACGCCCTCAAATTTGAATTCAAGACGACCAACAACGAGGCCGAATACGAAGCGCTCATCGCAGGCCTACAGCTGGCCAAAAACTCGGAGGCGCCCGACCTCAATATATTCAACGACTCGCAGTTGATAGTCAGCCAGATTGGATGGGGAGTCCATGATCGCCTATCTGAAGCACGCGAAGGCTCTGATCAGCAGGTTCAACTACGTCAACATCAACCACATACACCGGGGGCTCAATGCGAAGGCAGATAGGCTCGCCCAATTGGCCACGGCCCCCGTGCACACGGGACTAGGGCAGCGGATTGTCGAGGTGCTGCGGCGACCGAGCATCTCGGGAGCAGAACAGATCCTGGCAATCGAACCATATGAGCGCAGCTACATGGACGTACTCATCGCGTACAAGGTAAGAGGAAAGTTACCAGAAGACATGCGAGAGGCCAGAACCATCGTCGCGCGGGCAGCAAACTTCAGCATACGGGATGAAGTGCTATATCGACAAGGGAAGACTTGGGCGAGCCTCAAGTGCGTCACTCCAACAAAGGGCAACACAATCCTGCAAGAAATCCACTAGGGCACGTGCAGCCACCATGCGGGCGCCAGATCAATCGTACACAAGGCCCTTCAGTGTGGATTCTGGTGGCCCACCATCCATGCGGATGCCACAGCACTAACGAGCAAGTGCCACCAGTGCCAGCTGCACGCACATCACCACCACACGCCCACCGTCCCACTGTCCATCCTCCTGTCGCCCGTACCATTCGCACAGTGGGGACTAGACCTAATCGGGGAGCTCCCAAAATCGAATGGGCAGTACAGGTACCTGATCGTCATCATCGACTACCACACTAAGTTCATTGAAGCCCAGCCAATGGCAAAGATCACGACAGAAAAGGTCGAGCGCTTCCTCTGGCGTTTCCTAATCTGTCGCTACGGGACCCCGATCAGCATCATCACGGACAACGGGCCACAGTTCAACAACCCTCGGCTTGCGGCCTTCTGCAAACGACAGGGAACGGATCTCGTGTTCGCATCACCAGTGCACCCTCAGACAAACGGACAGATCGAGGCAGCAAACAAAATCATCAAGGCGGGCATTAAGAAGAAAATCGAAGACATCGAGTCCGGAGAAGCAAGATACAGGCGCTGGTCCGAGATCATCCCAGAGATCCTATGGTCCATCTGAACGACCGCCAACTTAGCCACGGGCGAAACCCCGCTCAACCTGACATTCGGAACCGAAGCTGTGCTACCACTAGAAATCACCCATCAGAGTCCACGAATTGAGAGGTACGATCTAAACGCGAACGAGGAGGGACTACGGCTCAACAATGATCTGTTGGAAGAACGGAGAGACACGGCACATCTCCACAACGCCGCGAACAAGCAGAGGATCGCCAGATTATATAACTAGCATATTCGGGCTCGACCAATCTAACAGGGGGACTGGGTAATGAAGACGATCCAGCAGAATGTCAAGGCACTCCGCCCATCATGGAAAGGTCCGTATGTCGTGGACGAAGTGGTAAGCACCAGCACCTTTTACCTCAGGGACATGCAAGGTCAACGACTGCGACACCCGTGGAACATCCAGCACTTGAGGAAATACTTTCATTAAAGTTTGTTGCATCGTGTACTTATTCTCGTTAAAATTCCTTTTGTTGTTACGTTTGTATGTTCTTGACCTGCCCGCCCGATACTCGGGGGACTGGGGAAAGACTATTCACGTTGATGTAACACTTGGCCAAATACCATAAACAAACAAATAAGAGCGTACGCACGCGTGAACCACTCAAAATATGCCAAAACAACAACAAAAGTAAAGAGCACACACATGCGGAACGAAAAGAAACTTCATTAATCAAAAGAGCACGAGGCCCGTTACAAAAAAACCTACACTATTACAAAAAAAAAAACAAGAAGAAAGGTACAGAAAAAAGAAAGAAAGAGAGCTATGCTTCTACATCTCCACATCCAACTCCTCCACCTCCTCGGACTCCACCGGCTCCGCCCGCACCGCCGAATCCACCCGCTCCAGCAAAGGCTGCAAAACCTCACCCGCCACCCCGGAAGGCCCGGCCCCTCAATCGACAACCGCAGCCCGAGCACTCGCAAGCTTCGCCATCTCTGCCTGCACAAACGCCCGGTACTCGTCCACCTTGATGAAGGGAGTCACCGCTACGCGAAAGGCAGTCACCTGCTCCTCCACATCGGCCTTCACCAGTTCATAGAGCTCTTCCGGATCCTTGAACGCAGCTACAGCCTCCACACGGAGCAGCACGATCAACCTCCATCATGCGGGACTCCATCTCCGCCACGCGAGTAGCCGCCTCAGCGCGCACACGCTCCATTTCGGAACGCATACGCTCCACCTCGGCCAGCGCGCTGTCATGCTCAGCCTTCAGTGTGGCCTCTCGCTCAGCGGACTCAGCGGCCCGCGCAGTCACCTCCTCCGCACGAGCAGTATAGTGGTGGACCAGGTCGTTCGCCTTATTCAGGCTGGACACAAGCCTCTCAATAGTCTGGGCGCCCTTCGAGACTTCGGCCCTCAGACGCGTCAGCTCGTTCAGATTCTCCCGGGAGCGGAGGTGGAAAAGCTGTTGTTGTAGCCTGGCACTCGCAATAAAAGCCTGATCCAGACCATCGGGGGTGGCATTCTCAAGCGGCTGGAGCAGGGGGCCCAGCGGCGCGGTACCATCAACCAGGGCCCGGCGGAGAACGTCAACAATAGGACGCACCGGCCCACAAGCATCTGACACCATCGGAGAAGAGGTATCCGTCCGAGAGCGCTTCTGTGGACGCTCAACATCACAGGTCGGAGAGTCGGTGGAGAGATCAGCACCACTATGAGAGGACCGACACGATCCAGAACCTTGGGAGGCCTCGCGATGATCCATCTACTCCGTGCGACGTTGATCGCGCTCCACTTGCCTTTGCTCTTTCTCCCGGGAGAGACGGTCCCGCTCGGCTCGACTCTGACCCCGACCGGACGGACGGAGGAGGAGGGGGAGGGGGAAGGGGAGAGGCGCACCCCGCCCGACAGCCACACCAACGGCAGCCCCAATGCCAGACCCCTGACGGATATGAGAGGCGTGTGAAGCGACATCCGGCGCCCGGATCGTCGACTGGACTTCATCTCCCACAGCCATCCCACCCCCCTCATCAACGACGACGCGACGCACGCTGTCCGCACCCTTCAAGAGCATATTCAGGCGGCGGACGTGCTCCTCATCCCACTCGATCGCCTTTAACTTGGCAATTTTCGCTGCAAACAGAAAGAACAAGGTCAGTAAAACAGTTGCTAACAAATATACGTAACACATGCATATCAGATATCATCGCCCGACAGACCAGGTGCTCGAGCCAGGTGCGTTCGTTCGATCAGGTCCCAATGACACGCCGCCCAGAAGTGCCTCGCCTCGGGCATCGAGTCGAAAATAAACTTCAGACGCGCAATCCTGATCTCCTCCTCAGGCATCAACGGATACTCGTGCGTGTTAAGCCAGTGGAAACGTTGGGGGACTCGGTGGACACGCTTCGCGTTGGCCGCAACCTCGGGGGAGTGGGAGCCAAACTCCCAGTCACCTCCGACCAGGCAATTGATCGTGCGCCAAGTGGTCGAGGAGTTGGGCGGGTCAATCAGCCACCACTTCACGCGTGGCTCCACGGTGAAGGTACCTAAGTCTCGCCGGCAGGAGGAATACTTCAGGCGGAAGAAGTGGAGTAACTCCGCCCGTGTCGGATGATCCAACTTGCTCAAGCGGAAGACGTTGAAGAACGCAACCAACGTACCGATCAGTGTCGACCCACACTGACCAAGGGAGACCTTCAACAGCGCCAACATGTACTGAAAGAAGGGGTGGAGCGGCAGCTTGATCCCGGCCTTCAGGTGGAACTCGCTTAAGCACACGTGGCCGGACGGCGGTCGCGTGAACGTCTCCCCTTTCCCGGGTATCTTGAGCTTCACGGAAGAAGGGATGTGGTAATCGCACGCCCACCGTGCCATCTCCTTCACGCTTGGCGCCCGCTCAGGCTCTTGCACCGGCACTCCATCGAGGAGCACCCAGTGAACGCGCCCACCCTCCGGAAGCTGAGGCACGGGCTGATCCGCTCGGACGGGCTCATCACCCCACGGCCCAGGAGAAGAAGACCCCTCCTTTGAGCCCGATGACTTAGAGGCATCCGCCAATCCGATAGCATCCGCAACGGATCTTCGCTATCGTGATCATTCCATTGACTGCACGACAGGAGATTCACCGTTAGGAACATACCGAAGAGGCGTTACACTCATCACGGAATCGGACGATGAGCCCGACCCGCTCGTGCACGGACTACAGCTAACCCACCCCGCCCCTGGAACGTATATCCGCTAACATGACATATCGCTCGAAATTTCTATCGGGTCCATTTCCTAGATAATATGCACACACGCAAGACGCCCAAACACTTAGAAAAAAAGAAGAAGAGAGAGAAGCAAAGCCACAAACAAGAAAAAACCTAGAAACCCACCCCAAAACAGATCAAACCAAGCACACCTCAAGAACACGCCTCGTGCTTGAGACGAAAACCCAGAAGAAAAAAAATCCAGAAACCAGAAAAACCAGAAAAAGAACAGAAAAGCAACAAGACAATTCAGAACCTCACTAGAAATTGAAGAGTGAAGACTTGGAGATAAACGTCGACGAACAACTCCGGCAAAGAACAGAGATCAGAAAAAAACAGTGCACAGAGTAAATTTGGCAGAGCTTCAGTAAATATGAAAGTGATGAGGAAGACGACACCAAGAAAGCCTATTTATACTGACCCAACGGGACACACGAACGAACGCCAGCCGTTCATTTTCGCGTGTCCACCGTCAGATGGTGGCATGTGCCCCCGAGGCGGTTCACTTACCCGCCTAAGTAACCGCGCTCACCCTTCAGCTTCCCGCCTCGTTTTCAAACCCTAGCACGATCTCCCACGACTCACCACGTGTCAGCCATGCAGCACCCCACGCGCCTGACACCTGATCTTCGAGCAGTTACTACGTCATCAACATTTAATGCACAGGGCACGCCAGCATTAATTACGCCGGCTAGCATTTATTACACAACGGTTCCCAAGAAGAAGTCAAAAGGAATGTCACCTCAAGCGTCTCGTCAGACAAAATATCACCCCACCTAAGGCAAGAAAACACACGCCACGACTCCCACCATTCGGGCTGGCGCACGCACCACCCGCACGACCAAGCGCCCGAGAAATCTCACATGCAAGTAAGCGCCACCCCGTTAGTCACGACCATTGAGGCGCCCCGAAAGAGGTCAACGTCACACGTTTCCTTTCGGCATGTGTGCGCTCAAAGCAAGGCCTTTTAGGCGACCCGAAAGAGGCTAACGATCCGCGCCTTTCGGAGTACGTGTCGAGTGATGGGCGACTCGGGAGTGGCCCCATTTCTTCCGAGGGCGTAACGTTAACATTCGCCGGGTTAGGCGGCACGATAGTGGCAAGAATCTATCGGGGCGCGTGCTAAAACCGATGAACGGCACGGGCATGTGGTCCGTCTCTTCCGTGCGCGCTGCAACACATGTACGTAACGGTATGGGCCCCACCGTTGACGCTACGTTAGGTTGGCGCCGATGAGTCAAGGATCTCCTCTCGGGCACCTAAGTTCGGCCATTCCGAGGCCTATTCTTGGCGGGCTCCGGACAGCAAGATTCGTTCGGAACCATCATGCATCAAGAACGGCCGTTCCGAGGCCCATCCTTGGCGGACTCCGGACAACAACATTCGTCGCGGGGCCGGGTAAGCGGCTCGAAACCATCCACGCATCCGCATACACACATACATCCACAAACACGCATACATCAACACCCACATCATACACACATAAACATCCGCATACTCATTCACTCATATATACATTCGCACTCATTCACCCATACATACTTATATCTGTATCATAAACATCTGCAGGATTTCTTTTACATACTAACACGCATCCGCATACACACATTCGCACTCATTCACCATATGACTGACATACATCCGCATCCATATTCGCCCGAACAGCTCCACGGGGCGCGCGGCTCCAAACAGCAAGATTCGTTTGGGAGGTCGGGCCCCAGATACACGACCGCACGAACAGGTTCACAGTCAGCCACAAGACACACACCCGAACAGGCGCATAGGTACCCACTCCGTCAAGCGAGCCCTTTCTTGACCAGAGAGTTGGGGGACTTGGGGGTTACAGGACCACGCATCGCTACTCAATCGGATAAGTATTTTGTTTAATCGCACGAACCCTTTTTTAACTCCCTAGTCAAGAAAGATCTCTTTGACTTGGGGACTTGTTAGTATAGCAGCATTAGTTCGTTAATTAAACATACTTATCCAATTAAGCAGATAATCAACACCTACCCGACCACTCGAAAGACTACCAGGCAGGCTACGACTTCGCCCGCAAGACCGACCCCACCCGAGCGCACACGCGCCCGACAAGCGCACATCCGAATGTTCGCTCCACATGACAACAAAACAGCTCTATCCCACATCGAAGAACACAAGTAAGCAACAATCCCAACCACCTATATATGTAAGGCATTTACTACAGGTAAGAGGGGATTCAATTCGAGCATTAAACACACCAACCTTCTTTCTTACACGTTCGCTTGACTGTTATATCCAATACATCTTCTAATTTAGGCATCGGAGCGTTGAAGGCAGGCCACCCCTGTCTCGACCATCTGACCCTCCGTTTGTCGTTGTATTCTTCTAACAGTGGGAGCCGAACATCCAAATACCCGAATACCCGAAGAGCGGAAAGGCACCCGATCATCCGAACAGTCCGAGCATTCGGACGCGAGAGGATCACTCGTATTTGCTTCTGCTAAATTGCGTCCCGCGTAATCCAGTAGAAACAACCTTCACCACAACAGCATGCTTCACAGTGGATTTCATTCTTCAAGAATGTATTAGTGAAACACACCAATTCCTATCCTACCAACCATTATCTCTGCTTTCTAACCAGTAACAAAATACATGCACAGGTAGACCATTCAAGCTTAGAAGTATATGTATAGCTGGTTATATGCAAACCTTACAAAGGAGGTACGGTACAGGTAAACAGAAAGCAACAAATACCAAATCTTAACCAGAGACGAGAGAAATTACTCAAATTACTATGGCACACTATTCTACTTAAACATTACAGTACGTTATGCATACTCCGGTGGTATCGTACTATTCAAGAAAAGAAAAACATGGGAGGATATCTCAATCCACAGGCAGCCTACATTAATTCATCAAATCGCAATTACCCAACATTTACCATATGCCAAGTACAAGCTACCGAACAAACAAAGTATGCCATTGAAAAGAAAGAAAAAAAATGCTTCCACAACAAACATAATCAAACAAATGAGAGCTAGAAGAATTTAGGTTTCACAATATTATTCTTAATTAGACAAATAAAAAATCATGATCTGCAGTAGATAAACATTATTGAATCGACATCAGTTCAATTTGAAAAAGTATAGAAGACGGGGGAGTAAGGTAGGTACCTCCTGATCGAGGGCTCTGATGGTCGTCTAAACTTTGGCTGCGACTACTTAATTTAATGATGATCCAAAAAAAGACGGAGAGATAGTTGCCGCTGCTGAAGAATATATACATATATATATGTATATATATGTGAATGCTTCAGGGACAATCGGTTAGGGATTTTAAGCACCAGGCCCAATACTGGATCTAAAAAGAGTAAGCCCAAAAATCATCTTTATTTCTTTTTTAATTCGGCTGTGCATTGGGCCTAGATATACAGAGGTGAATAGGTAAATCAATTTTAATGCTAAAACGTTAGATTCACCATTATTAAATGGATTACGTGTGTTTGTTTCATTTCGTGTTAGCAAGATGAACATGAGCCAAAACTGGGTTAGGGTCGGTTTGAGGCCCAAACTAGCCAATTTTTAGTGATCTGTATCTCTATCTCTATCCCTAACAGGATGAGATGGGATAGGATTGAGAATTTTAAAAGTTTATCCCGATCGTCTTGAAATTCGAATGAGACGAGATGTGATGAAACGTGTCTAATTTGAAATAAACATTTAATAGAGTATTTAACAATAAAAACTCAATTGGGATGTGACAGACCAAATTTCGGGCTCAATTTAAGATGAACACAGTTTGATAAGACCTACAAATCAACAATTACACAAAACAAAATTGTTTTACTTAATGTTTAATTAAAAGCAATAAAACTACAAGCTGTTGTTTTCATGTTTAATTGATACATTTAGTTCATATTATAAGTAGTTTGCTCATTGTAAGATAATATTATTTTTTTTGGTTGAAAATGTGTAATTGTTTGATAATCTATTTAATATATTAACTCTTAATAACAATGAGAAAATAGACAAAATATATTATACTGGACGGGTCTATCAGAATTTCAAAATCAATACCCAATTTTGTCCCTAAAAAATAAGATGAGATCGGGTCGAGTTCCGAATTTGCAGGATTCATGCACAGCCCTAGGTTGTAGAGAAAGTAGAGGTTTGCAGCGTGAAATTGTTTTTAGTGTGAAGTAGGTTGTATAGAGGCCCAATACTCTATATCGACAAATCAAGAATGTAAAGGTATTGAGGTAAAATTAGTAAGTTCGGTTTGGATCGCTCAATTTTACACCCAAAACTGAAGTCAACTGGAATCTATTCAATTTTGTTTTTTATTTTTTATAAGATCGATCAAATTCATTAGAAAAAATGTGATAAAAAGAAGTCATAATACTATACAACAATGTGAAGCCCAAAACCTTAGACTAACAAACTAAAGTATCATGAGTAATTATTAAAACTCATTGTACAATTCCTTAGTTAGCTAGACACCTTCTCCATGGAGCTGTATCATGACGCAACCCCCCATCATGCAGCGACAGCGCACAAATGTCCCTTATGGGCCCGATGAAGCATCACTCTGAAGTGCACCTGGGGGAGACTCCAATTTGCCACAATACGTTGAGCAGCCATCAGAGAGGCTGGTAACAAACCTGACTCACACTGCACATGGGTCCCCACCTCATGCCTAGGCATGAGTTCCCTGTGCTTTGTATCCGCCACATTGAATGTCCTACTCCTCTTTCGAGAAACTCTCGGATCACGCACTAACTCTACTGCAGGTCCCGAGTCCACCACAACTACATCCAGAGCGTGAAGACTAAAAATCAGGAGAGGAACATCCTCACTCACTCTATAACTTCCCCACGTCCTAGCTATCTGCAACTTCTTCCACACGATTGCTTGCACCACCATTGGAACTCGTCTGCACCACAATTTCCTCTCTCATTCCCCGTAGAACATCCTCCATCTGAACTGCTTACTCAACCTCTATCCTAGCAGCCACCTTCTCACACTGGATGGGACAACCATCCACATTGTGTTTGAAACTACCACAACCCATGCAGTAGCCCTTCAACGTTAGATATTGGAACTCACATTCAACTCATGCTCTAGGGCCAAGACTCAGCCTTACCTTGGTTTCCAATCGATACTGCAAATCCACTTCCACCAAGAGTCATATCTCTTCGCTATCTCGCAATCAATTCATGTCTAGTCAATGTTTCGTCTCAGATAGTTGCCCAACTTTCGCCACCACTTAGTTCCCTGCATCTCCTTGCCCAAGTCACCTCTAACTACTCCTACCTGAGCCCACACCTTTACCTTGGACGCAGGATAGAATGAATCAGAGTAAGACCATCAGATTGCTCCACTATATCTGTAACATCTTCAAATAATCAAGGGCAACGCTCCACCTCCCTATGACACTAGAAGAAAGAGAATGAAAAAAGGAATCCGACTTCCAATTCAGAATCAGATTTGGACTGGAAATAAGAAGATCAAAGGTGTAATAGGGTCGGCGGCTAGGATTTATCTTTAGGGTTTAGGAAAAAGAGGATAGAGAAACATAAAGAAATTTTATTATCTGTAATCACGAATCCAATCTATTCGATTTCAGTTTTTTTTCCTTCTCTTTTGGCACATGATCAGTTCGGTTACTGATCCAAATATTCGGAACGGGTCGGGTCGGTCTTCTACATGTTTGGCCCAAATGCCCAGACCTAACAAAAACCAGGCCTAAAAGAACCGGCCCAAATCACTGTCAACCTTTCCCTGTCTTATCCGTGTCGGACTAAAGAAGAACAAATTGACGATTGACCCAAGAAATAGAAAAAGCATTTCCTTATCCTACAAGGACTAGGCCTTAGATATTTAATAAATAAAATAAATAAATAAGATTAATGTCGTAACCGACTTAACCCTCGCTCGTACTCGTATATAAAGCAAACAAAGGGAAACTTGGGGAAGACAAAACACCCCAAATCGAACAACACAAACACAAACAGGAAACTTCCAGAGAGACTCGTCGTAAACTAAACTAAGCTAAGCTAAGTTGTTAGTTTTGTACACAAATGGCGTCCACCGGAGGAGAAAGCAGGAAGAGGAAGAAGGGCACGAGTGTTTCGGATTCGGAAATAATACACGCTGCACATCTGCTCATACAGCTCAGCGGAAGCTCCGACGAAGCACAACTAGACGAAGAAGAAGAAGAAGAAGAAGAAGAAGAAGAAGACAGCGTTGGTAAAACGACGGTTCGTTATGATCATCATGATCAGGATCAGGTCTCTTCTAATTCTTGCCCCTTGAAATATATGGTTTTCGGAGATGAAGAGGAAGATTATGAAGCGGGTTTAGGTAAGGAACATAGGAATAAACGGTTTCGCTATGTCTTAGATCTGTACAAGCACACGAGGCCTCTGGAAAACAATGGTGCTCTTGTGAAGAATGTAAGGAAAAGGCAGATGGTGTAGTCTTCTTGTTAATTGCTCAGAAAGACTGATTAGCTATTTTGAAGTACGTATTGTAACTTAATTTCTCACGTAAGTTGGATAGGTTTAGGACGTACAGTAAATGATTGATTTTGAATTTTTGATGTTAACGTGTGTGTACATGAATGAACAAGATCAGTTTAAGGACCATCCATTTCGAACGGTTTCGAAAATTTGGCCATTCATGGAATGTGCAGAATGATCGGTTCTGGCCTTCAGTTTCTGGCTAACTGGTACATATCTGGGTTTCGACTATTCCATTTCAGCTGTTTAACAATCTCGGCAGAAAGTATGCGATTTTACTCCCAGAGAGGAGATCACAGAATCGGATCATCACAAAACCGATTTGTGTAGTTTGAACTTAAAAGAAATTGTGTACTGAATTAGCTGGTCTAGAGCAACAAGTAATGTTTTGTTCTATCCAGAAATGAAAAGGAAAGGGTGTTGATGGAGCACTTATTCTCCGTGTGAACCAATCAAAATACTACCTTACGAGAAAATGACCCCTGCCAGAAACGACTCCAACTCTAAACAGTTTCCCCAAAACCCATACGGAAACTAATACAACTGTGCAAGAGGGTTTAACCAAACCAAGCTACAGTGGGATTGCTTTAGAAAAGGAAAAACGAAGTAAAAGAAACACAGGTGGTGGGGATTAGAGTGGTAATCAATATCATCAAAAAATGCACTGTAATCAACTAACTCAATATCAGCAAAAAGCAGTAAAATTAGACGATAAAAGTCTCACATGAAAACCAGATGACAAAGGTAAAAGCTAAACCTCGTAATACGGTTCAAACCCATAATATAGCGTAACAGCAGTTTCGCATACTTACAACATATGAAAGTCCTTGATGCATTTACCCCTTCTAACTCATGATCTAAGTAAGCAGCTAATTGATTAAAACACACAATTCACAGCTTCAGTTTCCTAAAAAAACTGGATTAATGCTCTAGATGGAATACATATTCCGTCAAGCTCTGCAATTTACTGGGATCCAGTTTCTGCTCTGTGATAATAGGCTGCTTCTTCACTGTAATCATTTGAGATGCAGGGTCAAGAATCCATCCGTGCTGCTGTACATCTGCATAAACACGTGACATCTCAGTAATTCAACCATTGAAATGATCCATATACAAGTCTATTTAATTCAACAGGCCTAAAGCAGGAAGGATGCAGTTAACCGGAAATCCATAACTTTGGATTTTAAACTCTTTTTTTGTTGGTCAATAAATACAATATATAATTAACCAAAGCAGGACAACACCAACAAACAAGAGACACCAACAAAGAGCAAGAAACTTAAACAGCTTACATCAAGATTAAGAATCTAGAAATATAGCTCAAGAAAACCCCAAAGAGCAAAATTAACTTGCAACAAAGAACAGAAACTCAGCCAAGTGAACATCATCTAAAGCTATCATAGACTAACTATCAGCTTAGCCAAAGTAACTGATGAAAACAGAAACTCAGCCAAGTGAACAACGTCATCTAAAGCTATCATAGACTAACTATCAGCCTCTAGCCAAAGTAACTGATTTCAAAGGGTGTAGTAATGAGTAACAAAAAAACCTTCTCTATGCAGTAGACTTGTACTAATGGTAAGAAAGCACCCAAACCCATCAAAGCTAGGCCGTATCAGCCACTACAATATTATTATGACCTGGTTCATTCAACATGATTAGGCACACCTTTTTATACGGTTCACCCCTAGTGAGTGTTAATACTAACCGAGCCAATTCACAACTACCTATGACCATTTACAAATTACAAGTAAAGTCTTGCTTGAGACTTTCAACTGGGTTTTGATACTTGATATCTTGTTATATCTGCAAGTTTCAATATATTACTTGGCTTGCTTTAAGCAGCATGCTGAATCTCCAAAAGATTCATAGCTTTGAAGAACTGTCGTAAACCATTTTGCATAGATGACCAATGTGCTGTTAACATGCTTATCATAGATGTTTTTTATTTTCCTGTTGAAACTTAACCCAGAAAAGAAGAAGCTTACAACTTCTGGTATCATCCTCACTCATTCCCAGAAAAAGAGCAGTGTCTTGGACGCTAATTGTAGAATAAGCAGACTGCATCAGCTGAAACATCTTCTTGGTGCAAAGATCTGCAAGATTTTCAGATGAGCAAACAATGGATCAAGTGCACAGACATAAGAATTAGCCATTTACATTTTTTTAAAACAGAACTTCAGAAATTACACACAGGAATTACTGGAGTAGAACTAAAGATGCTGAAGATATTGAAATGTAGCATTATTCTATGTTACGAAGTATAAGGTCATTAGTACTTGCACTTCAAGCTACTCTTTTGATACTGTCAAACTTATACAAACTTATAATGATTGCTTCATAGAACATATACCCTCTCAAAAGAAATAAAATATATCCTAGTATAAAAGAAAACACTGTACTGGGTGGGCATGAAATAACATTGCTGTGAAAGTGTGAAGTGTGCCCAAGACTTCTACAGATTATCTTAAAAAAGTAAAGTTACAAATACCAATCTAAATAATGGATCATTTAAGTCACCATCAGTGAATTAATAATGCACTTGCAATGTGAAAAGAAAAATAAGAGAATTTATATTTGCACCTCCATATTTGCTCATTACACCTCCATACTCTCTATACCTCCTCTTTGTTTTTTATTACATTAGAATTGCTCACTATACCTCTCATGAAATTCCTATTTTAACCTTATTATTGTGATTCATCTATAAAACATAAAAGTACTCACTACAACTCTTATTTCTCACTACACCTCTAATCCTTTTTTTTCAAATTAGACAATACCTTAATAAAAAATGTTCATTATGTACAATGCATATATAATATGATTTTCTGCATATGGAGGAAAGCCACAGTTTGCATAATACCCAACATATTAACGTGATGACCCTTTTGCAAACAGTTTATTCTATTGAAGTAAATGGATATTGTTGTGTTTTTGGGTATGGAGATAGCCAACGACATCGACATAAATCCCCTTCAACCGGGAGGGAGGTGAGAGTGTTTCAGAGGATTCAAGCGTAGAGGAGATGATTTTGGATGAACTCATTCAAGATGGGAATAAGTGTTACTTACGGCGTGTTGACTCACGATATCTTCTTCTTGATCGGGCCTATAGTAAGTAGACATGGAGGCATCAAGATGCGGGTTCGAACAATTTTGCTGTTGTAGGTTTCTATGTAAGCCATTGTTTTTGTTTTCGATTTCTAGTGCTTCTGTCTGGTCCAGACATGGTTTGGAACCCCCCGAGAAGCGGGGAAGAACGGACCGGCAGCCTGTGGTGGCCTGTGGGGTGGCAGTGCTGGTGAAATGTGTAGTTAATAGTTACATAGTACAAACTATTGTGACACAATTCTTGAATGTTGAACCATATATATCCAGTGGGGAATCTAATGGGGGCAGTTTGGTGCCATTAGGGCATGTTCATATAGGTTTATGGGCAAGGTGTTGGCTTGTAAGTCTATTGCCAAAGATATTGGTCACATGATGCACACAACATCAATCTCGAATTTAAGATAATGTCTTGGTTGTCTGGGCATCCCAATGTTGTAAGTATGAAAGTAGTCTACGAGATGAACCTTATGTGCAGGTTTATATGAATGAAGGATTAATTCTAAGAATTGAGATTTAAACTGGAAAAAGAAAATTGAAATGACCTGGTTTGATGGATCCATATATAAATGAGATCGATTCCTAGCAATCTTTTTCAGGCTTATATGATTATTGAGCAAGTGTTTGAATAATGGAGGAATAAGAAGACCGATAGATATGAAATTCGTCGTTCATACTAAACTTGAAGGTTTTAATATAGAAATAGAGTTTATAATTTATATGTCTATATATGTCATTTGGCATAAGGATAATTATGTGATTATATAATAAAAAATTAGAGGAAGTCTAGTGAGCCATTTGGGAGATCCCAATAGAAAACCTCAAAAATAAATCTGTATCAAGAACCAGAAGGGCTTAGCGAGTATTGTGCTAAATAAGGTCAGTTCATCATGTTTTTGGTAGTGACGGGACAAAGTATAGATCACCTTATATAGCACCAGCCTCCTCCTTAATCTCATTATTCTGTACCGTCCTAGAGCACACCCCAAACTAGCACTAAAAACTCTCTTGATTTTACCTATTACACAAATCATCCTCAGCAACTCAAGACATATTCTTCCTCCCATCTTCCTCTCTAGTGATTCTAATAAGTTCTCACCTCATTAAGGAGATTTGATTCAAACTGTTTCCATTGCAATCTGCAAATATATTTCTCAGGCCTCTCCTTGGAATTACCATCCAGTTTCAGTAAAATTCGAGGTACGTATATAATTATGGACCAGTTGGAATTGCAATCCAGGTTTTGTGCAAGATTATGAGATAGTTGATTATGAACTGACGAGGGTCTCCAATTATGGTTGATGGCTGTGGGTAGCATTATTTTGGTTTTCTTTGCATTTCATAGCTTAATAATCAAGATAAGGCGGTGCAACAAGTGCACCACAGTTTGCAAAAGTAAAAAAATCATCATTCAGCGTAATGCTTGACGTTTCGGTTGTTCCATTGATAAGCTTTTCTCAATTTTTCATTTTAGTGAGTTTACTTAATTTTTTTTTCTTAGATATGAAAAACAAGCACATTTATGCAACTTCTCTTAGTCCTACACTATCAAACATGGGACATGCTGTACACCTCTTTGTTTAGCTCACTTCAGCTTAAGCCACCACTAGACAGAGTGGGAATCTTTAAGAAAAAAGAGTCACCTAACAGAGTCCTGTATACCAAACGTACCCTGAGAACAATGAAAAACTTATTCCTTCTTCAATAAGTAGAATTAGAGAAATAAAAATGTGCTGACAAACTCCCGCCCAACAGCCAAACAAGTTGAAGTTATCACTGATCATAATGAACTTTCTTAGGGTTTGCTGAAGAAAAAGAGCAAAGTATTGTAAATTATTTCAAGAATTTTGAATTTTATATAGTTGACGATAAAAAGCTAATGTCAGATTCAAACAATGTTCAACCAACCAACAATACAACACTCTATGGATATATAAAAAATGCAATAAGTGACGGCATTGGTAGAAAAGAAACAGTAAAGCACAAATTAGACACTTGCCTGAAAAGGCCGCAACAAGACCCTGAGCTTCCTGACTCCAATCAAATTCACGAATAGCTTCATACACACCCCCACAGTCCCTTGCCCACAGCTTCTGACCAATTTTCCAAGCAGCCTGCACTTCAAACTGGTTCTCTTTCACAGCAGTTGGCATCGACTTCCATAGAAACTGCATATTGTTACTGCATTATCACCACCCACAAATTTCATATCTAAACAAACAGAAATTCCAAAAAAAATGAAAATAAAAATGCAACATGAAACTAGAAAACGATATAGCAAAGCCCCATTATTCACTGCTAATCTTATGTGTTCTACTTAAAATGTTGATATCAGAACCAAAACGCAGTCCTAGGGTTTGAGAGCTAAATGCAATAATCATTGAAATCACAAAGCAACAGAACAACGTGATTAATAATCAAAATTTAGAAGAGAATTGAAATAAATGAACATACGTATCGCCGGCGTAAATGTGACCGAGAAGATGAATGGCGTAGGGCCAGTCCTCCTGAAAAGCAACGCCCTCCGCCGAAACCTGTTAAGATCAGAGAGAGTGAGAACACAAGACAACAATACAAGAATCGACTGGTTTGTTTGTTTAGGGTTTTTGAAGCCGACGAAGAAAAATCAAAACCTGAAGCATGATTTCCTCGCAGATGTCGACGATTTTGTCATACGATTTTGAAGCCAGGCCTCTGATAGGGGAGAGAAATCCATCGCTGCGACCGACTTGTGCAAAAGCTCTACTGTCAAGTTTAGGCCAGGAAACGAGATACTAAACCGCTATATAATTTTCTAAAAAAATATAAATCAAAAAGTTTTCCTTTTGGGTCAGAAATATTATTATTTTATTTTTGTACAAAGGATGAATGAAACTAGGTTGCTGCCCGCCCCTTGGGGCGGTGTTACCATAATTGTTTCAGCAGATAATAAATTTTGAATGAAAACTATAGATGAGATGAAATAGGTTTGGAGAGAGTTTTGGATATACGAAAAACAATGATATATTTATAGTATGAATCCAAGTGATTCAAGATGCATTGAAGTGATATGACTATGAGAACAAAAGACCGGTGTCCTCTTTATAGGCCATTTGAAAAAAAAATTACCCATTGTAACTATCCAATTCTTATTTTTTTTATAAACAGAATAACTTTGTGCAGTGGATTATACTCTTGTTTTTGTTCTCCAAATGGTGTTCTTCGCATTGTGGCTACACAAATCAAAACTAAGTTAAGGTCGGTTTAAATTACACCTCAAAACCATTACAATTTCATTTTCGGATTCAACTTCTGCAATCGATTAAGAATTAATGAGGAAAATGACTGCGTACCGAAGAGAGCGAGAACCCAGGCCTAGTCATAACTGTGGCTTCTATAGTGGTTATTTGAGCTTCAATGTACTTCTTCTTCTGCAGTTATTCTCTTTTGTTTCCCCAAAATAGCTTTTTCTTTTGATCAACAAAGATTCTACTAACTGCAAAAGAAGCAAAACCGCCACTGCAAAATAAGAGAGAACCTTTAAGTATAATTCTTTTAAGTAACACTTGTTTAGTTAAGAAGAAGAAAAAAAAACCTCTCTCTCATATAATGTATCATATTCATTACAATTTGATTACATCCATGAACTAAAATCAAGCTTAAGACAAACCTATTTTTCAAGAACCCATTGTTTAAGCCTTTGCCTTCATTCCCAATGATTACTCAGTCTCATTTCTTCAAGAAACCACCACCACTCAACACAAATTACTCGTGGGACTGAAAATGTTTTATTTATTTACATATAATTAAGATGAATGTGTGGTATTTTTACAATGGTCATAATAAATTATGAACCTGGGTTTGAAGATAGAGATCGATGAACATCCCAGAGAAACATAATCTGATATACCCCAAAACTAATTCTCCTCTAAATTAACCTATTGCTTGAACCCTGTAGTTCCAGAAAAAATTATAATAAGCTAAATATAGGCCATCAAAAACGTATCAGAGTAGAATCAAATCGGCATAGAGAACAGGAAATAACGACTATAAGAACCGAACCTTAAACATCAATGATATGTTACCCCTACAATCCAACATTCATCACTCGCAAATCCAAATCAAATCGAAATCCCCTCAGAAGCAAGCACAATAGCAAAGACCATACCTAAAATTTGAGAAGCAGTAAAGAATTGAAAGTTTAACAGTGGTACCTTAGAAGTATCCAAGATTTCTTGTAGCGGCGACCGAGAGACTGGGAGCAAATAGACAGCTTGACGCAGCTACAAAAATACAATCGAAGCAGGAGAAATGTGAGAGACCAAAAGATGTGAGAGATCCCAAACGAAAAAGAAAAAGAGGAGAAATGGAGAAATTTACTCTGATGAGACACGATCACAGTCTACTTCGTGCCTTTAATTTCTATCGTTGAAGCTCCTCGCAGGGTCGCCGGAGCTCTTGGATGTCAGCGTTTGACTTCGCCATCGAAGCTTCTAAGCTTTTGGAGATTTCAATCGGCGCCTCGTCCCTTTGATCAAATTTGTGCTCAATTGCTAACTTCAGTTGGTCGTCACCGCCAGAGCTCTTGGCCGTTGCTTCTGAGATTTCTAGAGATCTCAATCGGACGCCCAGAGTCAAAACAATTGAAGAATAAGGGAAGAAATTTGGAGCCCAGCTTCATCCATACCTATGCTTGCGAGCTTCGGGTCAGCAGATTCAGATCAAATATCCTTCAGAGATATTGAAGCCAAAAGAGATCTACAAACAATTAACTATTAACTCAAACCCCATAATAAATCAATATGAAACTTAGAAATTTGACACATCTCAATACCAAATATCACATACCTTAATATCAAATTATATGTTTAAGATTCCAAAAAAATCATGGCCACAAACATTATGAGTCATCAAAGCTCAAATAAGCAGTCTCTCTTATAAGCCTTAATCAACTTCTTCTTCGTTATAGTCGCCTGCATAGTTTCATCAAGACCAGCATAAAAAAACAACTATATTAGCGATTTAATATCACAAAATCAATCCAAAAAAATAAAAATAAATTAAATTAAACTTTACATTAATTTTCAATACAACATTTAACATATCCAAAATTAAACTATACCAAAATGCTTACCCTTTCAAATTGTTAAGAGGAAGATAAATCTTGGGAGCAGTTTCCTTGGAAACCAATTCCCATGGATTTATATGATATCTCCCCTAAGATCAAAACACCTATTTGTAAACAATGAAATGTATGTAACAATGTATTTGTATTCTTTACAAAGAATTGTGTATACATGGGGATTTCCCCGTTTTCAATAAGGAAGAAAAAATTGTGTATAATTATTTATATTTCTTCTCTTTAAAATACTTACAAAATTGATTGAAACAATATGATGTACGTATATATCATATATTTTGCAAAACATCCTTATAAACTATATTTTTTGTATAAGTATTTGGTATATCATTATTGTTATTTATCATAAATTTTAGACCTTTTCTTGATGTAACTCTTGATAATGCAATATATAATTGTCCGTAACTAAAAACCGGTTCAGTCAAATATATTCCAACTTGGTTTAACGATTGACCTTGACTTTTATTAATTGTCATTGCATAACATGCTCTGACTGGAAACTGTCGTCTTCTGAATGTGAATGGCCATTTAGTTTCATTTGCAGTCAGAACAATTCTTGGAATGTAAACTTTTTCCCCAATATTAGTTCCTGTCAGTATTTTGGCCTCTATTAGTCTTTCAAACAACTTTGTTACAATTAATCGTGTTCTGTTGCACAAACCTTGTATTTGATTTAAATTTCTTAATAACATGATTGGCATTCCAACCTTCAGTGTAAGTTCGTGTGACGGTAAACTGCTAAATTCAAGTTTATTCAAAAATTCTGTAGGATATAAAAGGCTGTTATCACTATACATTCCTGTATTAAACGAAATTGAGTCTGAACTCAAATATATTTTTTTATCACCAGGTAAAAAGTTAATTGCATATCTATTTATTTCATGAGCAGTTGCATTTCTAGGTGTGACGATAGCACGCTCTCTTAAATAATATGTATCATTATATTTAAAATCAAAGTTTGGATAAGTAGCCGTAAAAATTGACTTGATAGGATCTAAAGTTGAATCAGTGAGTAAATCTTCAGGAATATGAATCCAAGATGTATCAGGGTCATTTGTTGGAAAATTTGATTGTAATCGACCCTCTCCTATCTGTAGCATCCAATCTGCAAAATTTTGAAGTTCATCTTTTTCAGCAGTTGTTAATTCGGTAGAGCATAATCTCATGTTTTCACTTAAATGGAACACTTTAAACGAATGCCACAGATATGAATTATTTAATGAAGCATCAATAATATCTTCTTTATTTCCTCCTTCTACAACCGGTAAAGTTTGTCTAAAATCTCCGCCAAACAAAATTGATTTGCCTCCAAATGGTATTTGTGTCTTTCGATCATCAGAGTTTGCTGACAAAATATCCCGAAGAGTTTTATCCAATGATTCAATAAAACATTTATTGCACATAGGAGCTTCATCCCAAATTATCAGATCAGCCTTATCAATTAATTCTGCAAGATGTGTTTGTTTATTTATCGAACATTTCAAATCTTTATCTACAACTGGCCTTATTTTAAAACGCGAATGTGCCGTTCTACCTTTTGGAAGTAACAAAGAAGCAATTCCCGACGAAGCAACCGCTAAAACAATTTTTCCTTCAGATCTCAATTTAGAAATTATAGTATTCCACAAAAAAGTTTTTCCTGTTCCGCCACTACCATATACAAAAAATGATTTTTCAGTTTTCTGTTCCACAGCTTCAATCACTTCATCGTATATAATTTTCTGACACGAATTCAATTTAGTAACTAGTTCACAATGTTCACGTTTAAGTGCCTCACAATCAAAATCTAATTCCTCTCTCATCAATTTATTTTTCAATTCATTTATCTTTCCAGCAATTGGAATCGGCAAATGATGGTCTTTTAGTGACGTGGATGCCATATTGAACAATGTTTCAAGTTCATGTAATACACTGTTTTTCAAATCAGCATCAGGCACAGTTAAATCAGGCATCTTGAATTCAGCACGCATTTTGTACAAAATATCATCAGACATGCTCATCCAATGTGCATCAAGTAGAGCTCGCGGATTTGAGACATTACAAAAAAGAATAATGGTAACAAATAATTGTCTAATCTGAGAAGATGTCGCAGTAAATGCAGATTCAACTATTGCATCGTTCCATTCTTTATCATCATCTAACAATCCTAATGTTCGACATGCTTCTTGAAAAGTGTTGTGAGTAACTCCATTAACTGTTTTGATGCAATTAAAATTGTGACATCCTTTTTGAATATTCAATAACATTCGTAGGTAAAATAATTCACCTGCAATCGGTGGTACGTGCGCAATTCTACCAATAACGTCAAACCGTTTCTTTCTTGGATACCATATTTTGCTATCATTGTCCCAAACAAACTTAGAAGGAAATTGAGCATAAGTTAATTTAGGCGCGTCCTTATAAATAGTGTTTGCATCAAACCAAGCAGTCAGCATGGTACGTTCCGTATTTGGATTTTCCACAACTTGTTCAAGAGATTGACCTTCATAAAAGAAAACACTTTGTTCGTTTGGCAAATGAATTTTTAAGTATTGCACTGCAGGATATCTAGAATGAATGGAGAATTCAAACAATCGCCACACAGATTTGTGGGAAGTTAAATATCGACAGTTCAAATAATTCTGTCTTTCATCATTTACATTGTCACGAACCATTACTCGAGCTCTATCTGGACCTTTATTTATATATTTAAATAAGTATTTTATTAACATAGACTGAGAACATGATTCAACATTTATATGAGCATTATACCTCAACAATAAAATGGGATTGTATGGAACAACAAAATTATTACCTACTTGAATTCCATTTTTAATTACAAACTTTGAATCATCATCACGTCTTCTATATTGAGGAGCCTTTATTGAATGAAATACAGTGTTGGAAGTATATGGTTTTGGAAAATATTTTGTACATTTTCCATCCCTCATGCATGGACATTTTGAATTTAATTGACCACATGGACCATGTATCATAAATTGGCTGACTATTTCATAAAGTTCTGGACTAATGTTTCTATCCGGTAATTCAGCTGAAATAATAGAATCAATATTTGTCGATGTATAACATTTGTATGGTTTTTCAAGCCAAAATAGTAAATGAGCATGAGGCAACCCTCGTTTTTGGAATTCAATTGTACAAATATGTGCATAAATCCCTCCAAAAGGTTCTCCGGATTTAATGAATCCAATCATATTATCCAATTTAATTTTAAAAATCCGAGAAACAATGTCTGGTCTATCTTCTGCTTTATATCCTGGTTTCTTTTTAAAATATCTCACAATTTCCGGCCATTTAACATTGCAAGTGAAAGTTATAAACAAATCCGGATTGCCGTAATATCTACAAATTGCCATAGCATCTTGATAATTATTCAACATATCTCTAGGACTACCAGTGTGAGTACCTGGAAGAAAAATTGATTTTCCCACATCAGAACATTGAGTAACACCATTTGAAGCAAAAGCTGACAATTGATTCCATTTTTCACACTTTAATTTTGGTTGATTATTCCTTATATATTCCAAGCGATTTTCCTCAACAGTCGCATATGCATCAACCAAATATTGCTGAAACAATCTTCCGCCTTTTAATAAAGTGCCTACATCATTAGTCCTATCATGAATTTGGTAACAAACAAATTTTATCATCGTTAATTTTGTTCTTTTTCTCGCACGCTTTTGTCCAGTAGGCTCTAATAACATATCTATTCTGAATCCATCCTCGCCATACGGGAAAAGCAGTGGATATTGCAATGACATTAACTTTGGATGTATTTTAGATATTCGTTTCAAACGTCCATCAGCTGATCGAATAACGATACCTCTGTTAGAGTTAAATTCTCCAATTTCACCAACAATTAAACCAGCAATTTCAGAGGCACTCGGTAATTCGTATTGCTTGCTATCAGTAAGTTGTCGATCAAGTATAGTCATATTGCAATTAGCCAATGAAACATTTTCAAATTCATCCCTGACTGATCGAAACTTTTTGGCCAATTCATTGACGTCATCAAGCATATTTGCTAAATTTTCAACAATGGAAGCATCTATATTTTTATTTGCATTATTTGGATCAATGACACTAATACGATTAGAAATCTCATTAGCTGTGTCATAAACATATAGCTGCGCAAACCTAGGACATTCATTTGCAACAGGTAACACAGATCCCATTAAATGATGTACTTGTCCACAAATTTTGAATACATAAGGAGATGTGCCACTGTTTATCTTGTAATCAATTTTTGCACCCATAGAAGTAAAAGCAAACATGGAATTATAAACTCGAATATTTTCACGAAAAATTGTAGTTTCACGACCATTGATTGGATTCAATAATTGTTCAAGAATTTCAGGAGTTGGATTTGATAGTGGAAGTTTGATTTGTCCTTTTTTGCAACAATTTGTATATATCAATTGATTTTTGATTCTCCTCTTTAAAGCCTCATCTGCCCAAAAGGAAGCATTACAATGACTGCACGTGTAGGAGTCATCACCCGAATCCTCATAATTTATAATCACACCTATAAGCACAATTGAGAAAAATTGTTAGAAAAAATGTTGATTTTTCATTGATAAAAGATAGACAATGAAGTATACAATCTACCTTGGCGACTTCTCTGATACGACGCTTGACCCAAAATACTTGCACTGGGAACTGCAATCATATGTAACAAAATTATTATTTTGATTACTTTTGATAAACTATTATTCATACCCTAAAAGCCACCTATGTTTATAATTACCTGATATATTTAAATTATGGTTGGAATCATTGTAGTCTCCGTCTGTTACAACATGGGAAGTTGGCTGATTTTGAAACATACAATGTTTCTTACTCAAATTGCCAAAATTAGATCCGATGTGTTCTTCATTTCGAAAATAACTCCAAGGTGATGCTGTTTCGTGGCAAGCCAATGCTTGTTCACAAATTGGCTCAAGAAGATCGGGTAATTTCCTCTTCATTATAGAATTTAAATCCCTTTTGAGCGGCATGGCTGAAAAACAAAAGTATTAATGACAAATGTTTGCAAGAAATTTTTTGAAACATGCAACAATTGATAGTTATTTGACTATAAGAAAGTCTAATAACCTAGCAACATCTCGACTATTTCTATTTCCAATGACAAATTAAAGGGGGGGGGGTAGGAAGAGATTTTACTATGCCTTGTATAATCGTGAACATTTTTGGTAGATATTCTTTAAATGACTAATAATAATAAAACTCACATTCTGTATCATCTTCTAAAAAAAGTAATCCTGAAACTTCATAATAACAACATCAAAATGACTATTTTACACAAACATGAAAATGGAAATGAACCTAAAGCTTGGTGGTTGACACCATATAAGTAGTTTCACATTAATCTGAACCAAATCCCAATTCCCAATTCCCAATATGTAGGTTTTCGAATGGACTATAATCATTTTAAATTGTACTGAACTGACTATAGGTCATAAATAACAGGATACCTATAGAACTAAATACAAAAAATATGAAAATACGAACCGAATTATCCCAAATATGAGCAAATCAGATGACTTGTGATGTGACTCACACTTGAAACTCAATACTTTAGAGATCCCAACACCTACAAAACAAAAGTGGGATTAGAAAAACAGCAAACATCAAAGCAAGAAAAAAAAATAGAGGTAGATAGTTTTTTTGAGGTAGAAAAGTAGCAAACATCAAAATGAAATATCATAGAAAGGGAATGACCAGATTCAAATTTGAGATCTAAAGGACTTGTCAAGTTATATAAGCTATATGTATTAATTTCAGTTTTTGTATCTGTTTAATATGAAATCAACTATTCATATCTAGTACAACTATATAATTCTACGGATTTGGTAATATCACAACACTTGCATTTAAAATTCCTCTTAACAAACTGTGTATGTTTGGACTAATCCAGTGTCTGTGTATCTACACTTTAGCTTCTATAACTGTGATAATTCCAATCCAGTACCCATCCTGTAACAGTATGGGTTCCTGTACTTGGTCTTATATAGGGTTGAAGTACCACATAACAGGTTAGGTTAACTAATCTCAGAAATCCCAAATTCTAATAACAGCTCATGATAGAGTAACTGAGAAAGCAACAATTTATCAAATAAACCTTTTTTTTCTTGATGTACGACCTCACTATCATCTAATCTACCTACCACGTCCATAGTAAGACCTTGTTGATGCATGGTTGTGTGTGTGTGAAAAATCGAAATCAATCTTGAGATCGCATGTGAAAAAAATAGGATAACCAGAGTTGAGACCCGAAATAATGCAGCATTACAGGTGTATGCACTTCTTTTTTTTATAAGACAGGTATATGCACTTAAGAGAAGGACGTTAGAGATGGAGATTAAAGTTTGGTATCACCTTAAATATGCAAGTAAATCACTGTAGCTAGATGGAAAAAAATGGATTGCCTCACTTTCCCTTATATTGCAATTACCCTCTATGCAATTTTCTGATCAAAATCTCCTGTAATCTATTTCACTTAACCATATCTCTACATATATTCCTCACTCATTTGTCTTCATCTCTATTAGCTAACAACGACTCAATCGGGGTTCTAGCAAGTGTATAAAAATATTTCCAGCAAATTGAATCAAACAGAATCCAGATATCCTGTTATGCCCAAACCCTTGACACTTCCATAACTTTACACTGCACTATCCCTAGATTATATTCTTTCAAATTCACTGCTAGGGTGATCTGATATTTCTCGCTTGGATATTCGTCTTGTTATGGCTTAACTCTTTTCACATAAGGTGGGTTTCACACATATAGTGCTCACCGTACTCTTTCTCCTTCTCTCTCCTCCTCTCTCGTCTTTTGCTATTAATTATTCATACCCATCTAGCAACCATTTTTGTATTTTTGTTACTGATGTCTCAACCCAAGCTATCTTGAGAAAGCCCTGAGATCTCCGGTTTATATTCTGCTTTTTGCTCAGTCCTCGCCTTAAACATCGTTCCCTGCTTTCCGTTCTCTCTTGATGTACGATTTTCCTCTCACCGTACTCTCTCACCCCTCTTATATAGAGCAGCTAAGCAGTTTGGTAACCATTCCTAGCCTTTTCTAATTCCCCTTTCCCATCTTTTTAAACAAACCCAGATGAACTATGCCCAAAATTTCTCTTTTTTCAATTCCTAATTTTTTTCTCGTCCCAATTTATCTACCATATGCACCGAACACATAGCAAAAGACTCAAAAATTAAGGTTCTTAGATCGATAAAGATGATACCTTGGGGTGGGTTGATCTGTTGTCTCAGTGCAGCTGCTATGTCTTAGGACCAGACAACTTCAGAATTAATCCCTGTAAACATAACAACAACAAAGAAAAAACAGAAATTAAATCAAGGCTGAGAAAAAATATCCATGCCTCATGCGCGGGGTTTCAGTCATGAAGTGTTTTAATCATCGTGTTTGATTATTTTCCTTAAGCATGTAGATGAAGTGTTTATTCAACACAGTTTCAAAGCAACTAAACTTCAAATAGTAAATTTCAAAAACTACATATATATATAAAGGATATACATAATAGTAAACAGTAGATATACATATATAAAGGATTTAGAGTAGAACATGCATAATTTACATAACTTTGTTCAGTATTATGTTTGAACAAAACAACGTTTATTGCATATATTACATAACTATGTGAAACATATTTACATATAATGTTGAACAAAAATGGTCAGTTGGTAAACCACTGCGTTTCTAGTCCCCTAAATGAGGGAAAAATCCAAACAAATTAAAACGAAGTGGTATTTGTATGATTATTAGCAATAGCTTAACTTCCAGAAAAGAAAACTTAGGCTAGTTAAATTTCTAAAATCTACATTCACACAACCTGTATATTATAGGCTTAGTTCTAATACATTAATATTGGGGTGATTTAAATACTGTAATGAACATATCGGAAAGAAAAGCGAAACCATCTGAATATTTGGAGCATACATGTACCAAATTTCTAGTGTGAAACTACAGACATTGTCAGCTAAACTAAAAGACAGTTGAAGAAAAATAAAATCATTGTTTTAGCAGTACAATATAAAAGTCCATGGATAACCAAAAACTAAGCAAATCAAACTGACCAAACACCAATAGCTTAGTTTCTGAAGCTCACTAATGCCACAACAACTGTAAATATCAGATCCAAACCCATCTTATTGATACATCAAGTAGCATGCTGAATAGGTCTTAATTGTAGAGCTTACTGAAGAAAATAGCAAAACCAAATTTAGTCTAAAATTTGAGACCTTCGATTTCCAGCCAACAAAGTCTTAAATTCTAATTCATGTGGTAAATTCACAGACTTACTTCTCTTTGTCTTCCCCCAAAATTCACACTGGCCAATGCACACCAAATAAAACAAACCCAAAACTTTCAATCTCGCTACCAACACCAAGGAAGATCGTAATCTTATGAAAACCAAAACCACAAACCCATTTAAGTAACACCAATGTGACTACAATTTCTAAATTATGAAGGGAAAAAAATATCACGGGAGTTTTTTACCTCATCATACTTAGTCGCAAAGAGGTTAAGTGAGGTTAAGATCCCACCATTAGGTCCAATGTTGAATTGTTTTATTACTTCGTTGTACTTAACAATATCCAAAATGTCTATGTTTGCATCGAATGGTAATGTCATCAATAATCTAGAAATATATAATATGCTTACTGAAGAAAATACCAAAACCAAAACTATCATAAACCATTTCATTAACAGCAAAACCCATTTAATTAACAGGAAAACCACAGAACCCATAAGAAACCACACCCTAAACAGATAATCATAACCTAAATGAATGCCCAATCAATTTCTTTATTGACAATTAGCAGAACAATAAAGAACATGAAATTACTTTGCCATGATTCTATGAAGAAGGATTAGACCTTCGAGCGTACCTAAATAATGGAAGACAATCTCGAGAACTTTGGCCACAGCAGACAAATACAGATCGATAGACAGCTCTGCTGCACCCAGAAGAAAGGAAGAACCTTTTTCGATTATAGCTGATTGAGTCGATAAGAGTAGAGCAGGAGAGACTACGGCGAGGACTGAGCAAAAAACAAAGCATATAAGGTTAGGTAGGTTTTTCAACCCAGTTCTCGATCTAAACAAAGTATCGGCAAGCAATTGAATTCTCTTGTTAATTTGGGCAGTTGCACAATATAGTAGTCTTTTTGAACAGGAAGGCATTGGAAACACACCTGCTATAAACGAAAAACTCTGAAAAACAATGGGAAGCAGTAGAAAACGGAAAAAGGATTCGGAGATCCACAAAGCAAGATCAAACAAACTTTTTGAGACCAGATCAAGCGAGATTAGACAAACTTTTCCAGTCCAAATCGAATAGAGGTCGCACAAAAACAAACAAAACAATTTAGACGCATTAATACACACACCCCGCAATCATAATAAAGAAAAAAGCTGAATCGTTATTATATAAAATAAGCTAGCAATGATAACAATGAAAAATATTGTCCTCATTATCTCTCTACATCTCACACACACACACATATATATATATACACACGCACAACAACAACAATATATGAACTTTATATATAGTTGCTAGCTTAGTTTTGTGTAAACGTAACGATGACCCCAACGAACAAACATATACATGTGCATATATATATATATATATATATATATATCCGAGACTAAAAGAAGTTGTGGAATATAAGGGAAATATGCCATAATTATACATTGAGCAAACCTGTGTTTTCAAATGAATCATAGAAATCAAAGAAATTTTGCTTTCATTTTACTTTTGCAATAGCAACATGAATGGTCTACCAAAACTTCTAATTGATGTTAAGTGTATTCAATTAAGTCTACTTATCCTAAAGCTCACTGCTTGTTGTACTTCGGAGATGATTTCAGTGGCAGGCTGTCATGGCTGTGTTTGATGGAGGTTGTTCACCTACGTGGTGTACCTGTGTCCCAGTTTACTGGTCGAGGTAATCGGCTACGACAAGTGTTGGCAAGCTTTGCAACGAGCATTGGGGACCAAATTACGAGCTAGTACCGGTTCTTATCCTCAGATTGGCGAGAGATCTTTGAGAATTATTCAGGCCTTGGAGGGCATGTTGTGGACCTCGGTGTTGCAGTTCCGGAGGATTCGGGATCAGCAGTTTCAGCTGTTCGAGGTTGCTTGCAGTTCCAGGTTGTTGTCCACTGTGATTTTGATATTTTTTTTTGACGTCGTTTTAAGGAACGATGTTGTACTTCATTGTGTTGGAGTGAGTTTGGTTTGAATTTGAGTTGATGTTTGTTTCCGATTTTGTGGAATGTGCTACCACAGACTGTCAGATTAGCGGTATGGGTTGATTATTGCCCGAGTTCGATATTTGAGTTATGTTGATGTGTGCAGTTTGAGTTGAGATTTGCTATGTTGTTTTGATCCATGTGTGATCATAGGCGAGTTTGTGTTATGCTGTATGGTTCGGCATCGCCTATAGTGTTGGCCTTTATGTGTGTTGTGTTCCGTGTGGCGGAACTATGTTTCAGGTTGGTTTCGTGTGGTATACCCTGTCTGTTCCTTATGCAGGAACACTTGGCGCTTGTGTGGAGCCAGTTCAGATTTGTAATTTGTGCGTACAGGGATTTTAGCACGGAGCTATCTCCTATTGTGGAGTCGGTTGCCAGAGTTGTTCAGTTGATGTAGCCACTGAGCAGTTGAGCAGTATGCAGAGGCAGTGTTCCTACTTTTAGCCAGCAGACTTGGAAATTTCGAGGTCGAAATTTTTCTAAGGGGGGTGGATTTGTGACGACCTGAACCAGAATCAGCAGTATGACCAGCTATGTACGTGAGTTACAGCGTAGTCACTGGTATCCGACGGTTGTTTGGAATCGCCAAGCTTGTTAACGACTTAATTATTGGCCGAGAATTGGAGCTGGGTCTCTTCTCGAGAGTCGTTGTACGTGTGATTACGAGTTTGTGGGCGGTTCCGGATCGTTATTTGGACGACCGAGGAATTGATTATGAATATTTGAAGTTCAGATTTAAATGGCGGGTTTGTTCGCGACTAAATTACTGGACGAGAATTTGGTCTCGGCTTCTTCACGGAAGTTATTCGGAATTTAATTTCGAGTTTGTGGGAACTTCCGGAGCATGATTTGGAGTTACGAGGAATTAGTTGCGAATTTTGCCGTTTGTTGATTATTTAGTCGATATAATGTGTGTTGCTTTGAAGGGTTGACTTTTTATTCGATTGGCCGATATGTTTGACTTTGGGTGATTATTGAAGAGTATGTTGAGACGAGTTCGTGGCCGCGAGAATTATCGGAATCGGAATCACGACGAGAAAGTTACGCGCGTTTCAAGTTTACCGAAATGGATAAGCATGAGTTTCCTTTTTGGGAAAGGCTATAAATAGAAGTTTCCATACTGGGCAAGTCAACACTTTCCATAAAGAGGTTTGACCGAGTTGACCGAGTCAACTCGGTGGAGAGAGGGAGAGTTCGACGGGATGCACGGTGGCTCCACGGTGGGTGACGTTTCCGATCACCTCTTGGCTCGGGACTTGATCCATTGGATGCGCCGTGATCTCCCGAGTCTACCCATGGTCACCGTTGACGGCGAGGCTCGCCGGAATTGGAGGAGAATCCGGCCAAAAGTGGAGGAAACTTTGTGAATTCGGGTGTATAGTTTTAGACCGAATTGAGCTACAACTTTGAGTGGGCTTTGAAGCTCTCATTCCCTTGATGCTCCCCTGTAAGTTTCGTGTTTCAATTCGATGTATACATGGAGAATTTTGGATTAGAAAATTTGTGTACAATTCGGTTTTTCGTGAAATTGGATGAGTTAGAGTTTGAATTGGACTTCGGTGCAGTTATGAAAATTGCTCAGTGGACGATTTTGAGTGGGATAAAGGTTGCTCCGCCGTGAAATTCTTCGGCCGGCGGTGGCGCCGCCGTGGACGGCGGTCAACGGCGGTGGTCAACGGTCAGAGTTGACTTTTTGACTTTCGGCAAGTCGCATGTCATTTGACTCGAAATCGCGCCCCGATCACAGTGGGGAGGTTCGTTTTTCGAGTTGAGCGTTCGAACGTAAAGCGAGGTATTGAGGTGGTATATATGGTTTTTCGACGATTCGTCGACTTTGAATCACGTGTTTCCGAGAACGGCTGTTTCTCATGATTTGTATTGTATTGTCGGATTATGACTTTGAATAATGAACTTTGTGAATATTCAGGGGTTTCGTGATCGTTCGTTTGGCGAAGGACTTTCCGCCAGATCACGGGTTAACGCGATACGCGTTACGCCAGTTTGTGAGTGGACATTTTATTTTCACGGATTGATTGCGAGTCTTTTATAAATGATTTACGAACTTGAGCATGCGGATTGATTATGATTTGACGAGCATGTGTTTTACGATTATGCTTGTACGAATATACGTATACGAATATATACATATATGTACATATTATGTTTTATGCATGTGCACGGAAAAGATTTATGATTTGGTTTACACAGAGTACAGTCTCAGTATATGTTGTGGTATCGATACACATTGGCTTCTCGGCTGATCCCCGAGTACGCTCCGGGGGGGACAGATATCCTGACCTGAGGCCTTTCTGGCTAGGAATCACGTGTGGGTCTGGGATCCCGTGATTCAGACTGTGCTATCGCGTGGAAGCCCACGAGAGTCTCCGCGATATGTTTTATGTTGCATGCTCTGTACGTGAGTGATAGTCAGCGTCTCCTCACGTACCATTTGATTTTCATGCATACGACTCGCATATGATTTTATATGTATATATATTACTTGGTGAAAGACATTTATTTTCGTCCACTCACTCTAACGTGTTTTATGTCTTTCCCCTGGGCTTTTCGGTTTCCGTGCCCAGTTTGCAGTTCAGGCTCTGATGTCGCACGTCGTGGTCGGAGGCATAGTGCTCGAGCTACTTTGTTTCATCCAGTAGGTTTATTGTTCTACCTATTGTGGTATGCGTATATGATTATGTATTAGAAGTCGCTCTGAGTTCCCTATTGAATACGATATACGATTTTTACACCGGATTTCAGTAAAGTACTATTATATGTATTGTTTACTTTACTGTTGAGATATTGAGAAATCCGGATGGGATTGGTGCCCACGGTTTGCTTTTTGTGGCATAGGATGAAGTGTATTTTCCGCGTGCAGGTTATGGTAATTCCACGCTAGTAACGTAACTCTGCCCAAATTTCGAAAAGTTTTTGTTGGTTCGTGTTTTCGAAGGGGTTTGATTCCGATTTAGGAAGCTAAATCGGGGTTGGGTCCTTTCATCCGGTGCATTATTGCCGGTATGATCGCACCCGTCAGTGTACGCACAATCAGTTCATATAAGCCTCTCGTCCTCCGCTGATTCTAGTAGCCCGACTAATCAAATATCGATCCTTCCCGAATCGATCGGTCGGAACCGGAAAAGATGCCGCAATACGCAAAAAAATATTGAAAGAAAGAGGAAACGAAACAAAAAAAGGGTGCAACACGAGGCCTTCCCAGGAGGTCACCCATCCTAGTACTACTCTCGCCCAAGCAAGCTTAACTTCGGAGTTCTGATGGGATCCGGTGCATTATTGCTGGTATGATCGCACCCGTCAGTGTACGCACAATCAGTTCGTATAAGCCTCTCGTCCTCCGCTGATTCTAGTAGCCCGACTAATCAAATATCGATCCTTCCCGAATCGATCGGTCGGAACCGGAAAAGACGCTGCAATACGCAAAAAAATATTGAAAGAAATAGGAAACGAAACAAAAAAGGGGTGCAACACGAGGACTTCCCACCCATCCTAGTACTACTCTCTCCCAAGCAAGCTTAACTTCGGAGTTCTGATGGGATACGGTGCATTATTGCTGGTATGATCGCACCCGTCAGTGTGCGCACAATCAGTTCATATAAGCCTCTCGTCCTACGCTGATTCTAGTAGCCCGACTAATCAAATATCGATCCTTCCCGAATCGATCGGTCGGAACCGGAAAAGACGCTGCAATACGCAAAAAAATATTGAAAGAAATAGGAAACTAAACAAAAAAGGGGTGCAACACGAGGACTTCCCACCTATCCTAGTACTACTCTCGCCCAAGCAAGCTTAACTTCGGAGTTCTGATGGGATCCAGTGCATTATTGCTGGTATGATCGCACCCGTCAGTGTACGCACAATCAGTTCATATAAGCCTCTCGTCCTCCGCGGATTCTAGTAGCCCGTCTAATCAAATATCGATCCTTCCCGGATCGATCGGTCGGAACCGGAAAAGACGCCGCAATACACAAAAAATATTGAAAGAAAGAGGAAACGAAACAAAAAAGGGGTGCAACACGAGGACTTCCCAGGAGGTCACCCATCCTAGTACTACTCTCGCCCAAGCAAGCTTAACTTCGGAGTGCTGATGGGATCCGGTGCATTATTTGCTAGTATTATCGCACCCGTCAGTGTACGCACAATCAGTTCATATAAACCTCTCGTCCTCCGCTGATTCTAGTAGCCCGACTAATCAAATATCGATCCTTCCCGAATCGATCGGTCGGAACCGGAAAAGACGCCGCAATACGCAAAAAAATATTGAAAGAAATAGGAAACGAAACAAAAAAAGGGGTGCAACACGAGGACTTCCCACCCATCCTAGTACTACTGTCGCCCAAGCAAGCTTAATTTCGGAGTTCTGATGGGATCCGGTGCATTATTGCTGGTATGATCGCATCCGTCAGTGTACGCACAATCAGTTCATATAAGCCTCTCGTCCTCCGCTGATTCTAGTAGCCCGACTAATCAAATATCGATCCTTCCCGAATCGATCGGTCGGAACCGGAAAAGACGCTGCAATACGCAAAAAAATATTGAAAGAAATAGGAAACGAAACAAAAAAAGGGGTGCAACACGAGGACTTCCCAGGAGGTCACCCATCCTAGTACTAATCTCGCCCAAGCAAGCTTAACTTCGGACTTCTGATGGGATCCGGTGCATTATTGCTGGTATGATCGCACCCGTCAGTGTACGCACAATCAGTTCATATAAGCCTCTCGTCCTCCGCTGATTCTAGTAGCCCGACTAATCAAATATCGATCCTTCCCGAATCGATCGGTCGGAACCGGAAAAGACGCCGCAATACGTAAAAAAATATTGAAAGAAAGAGGAAGTGAAACAAAAAAGGGGTGCAACACGAGGACTTCCCGGGAGGTCACCCATCCTAGTACTACTCTCGCCCAAGCAAGCTTAACTTTGGAGTTCAGATGGGATCTGATGCATTATTGCTGGTATTATCGCACCCGTCAGTGTACGCACAATCAGTTCATATAAGCCTCTCATCCTCCGCTGATTCTAGTAGCCCGACTAATCAAATATCGATCCTTCCCGAATCGATCGGTCGGAACCGGAAAAGACGCCGCAATACGCAAAAAAATATTGAAAGAAAGAGGAAACGAAACAAAAAAGGGGTGCAACACGAGGACTTATACAGTAATGGTTTATCGTTTGAAAAGTATTATCAGGGCTGGCATATGGTACGACGTATTTTATGCATCGTGGTTATGGACGTATATTCCTATTTCCCTGATGTTAGCGTGCCTCAGAAATTTCTGTTGTAGACAGTTTCAATTGCAGTTCAATTTAGGTTGTGGAACCGTTGGATGTTCTTAATTGTCGAGAGTAGATTCTCTGGAACAGAAATTTTCTGTTAGTGTCAGCGTTTGTGTTTGTACAGCAATCATACAGTAAAGGTAGTCACGTAATAGCCTGAATAGTTTGTATGAGCAGTAGCTTCGTTCTCCTAGCCGGTATGTAAATTTTGAGGACGAAATTTTTGTTAGGGGGGTAGATTATTAACGATCGAACCGTGGAAAGTGCACATATTTGTCCGAGCCGTGATTATTTTGAATTAATCGTACTCGTGGGTTTGTTCACAACAAAATTATCGGGCAAGAATTTGATTTGAGTTCCTTCGTGGAAATTGTAGAGGATTTAATTTCAAAACCGTGGGAATTTTCGGAGAATTTTTCGGATAAGCGAGCAATGTTTTATCGAGTTTTGAAGTCAGTTGATGAAAATATATAAAAGTGTTATTTTTATTGTTGATTTAATCGTGACCGTTCGATCTTGATCAGATTTATTTTGAACCGTTGCTTTGGGCATGTATGTGTACGATATATATACGATATTAATACGAGACAAATTAGGAAAGTTTCCATTTTGGGATTTCTGGCCCGTTGACCGAGTCGACCGTGGGTCAAATTGACCCATTTTGGCTGAAATATTCTCACCGGCAGTGCGCTATATTCTATCCTCCTTTTGCCATGGTTCTTTGATGAAAGTTGTTGGGCTCGAGCTCCTCTTTCTTTTGATAGGTGGATCATCGAATTTGGTGGCTATAGGAGGAAGCTAGGACGTGTTAAAGTTAGAGATTTTTCGGTGAATTTCGTCGGCGACAGAAGCGACGGAGACGGCGGAGATGTGGCGATGTGAGATTTTTGACAAGTTTCATGTCGTTTCGCTTATTTTCGCGTGCCGAATGCAATAGTGAGGTTTTTGAGTCGAGTTGAGTGTTCTAATTTGGGACGAGGGTTGTTTGGGTATATTTTGGGAATTTTGTTATCCTCGTCGATATTTCGAGCGATACGTCTTTCAAGAACGTGGGGTTCTTGACGTATTAGCTCTGTATGTTGTGATTCTATATGTATTGATCGTATCCCTGTTATTCAGGTGCTCGTGATCGAGTGTTTGGCGAGAGATCTTCCGCCGGACCTCAGAGTTAGCTTTGTATTGTGAGTGGACACTTTATTTTCACAGTTGATTTGCGAGTCCTGATTATGCATTTACGTTATACATTTATGATTATACACTTTACGATTATACATTGTATTAGTATGCATTTACAAATATGCGCATACAAGTATACATTTTATGATTATGTATTTTACGATTATACATGTGCATGGAAAGTATTTATGATTTGGTTTACACAGAGTACAATCTCAGATATAGAGGTAGCATCGATGCTTTGGCTTCTCGGCTGATCCCCAAGATGTTCCGAGAAGGTTATGACAAACGCCTGACCCGAGGTCTTTCAGACTTATAATCACGAGGGGGTCTGGGATCCCGTGATTAGACTGTACTATGCGGAGGAGTTCGTGAGTGACCCCGCATGATTTTATGTGCATCTTTATGGATCAGGAAAAATGTACCTGGTTGGAATTTTCATGTGCATTGACTCGCATTATGCTTTTATGTGCATATATACTTATATGTTGGGAAATGCATATTATTATTTTTGTTCACTCACTCTAACGATTTCATTTGCCTTCCCCTAGGCTTTTCAATTTCCTTTGCCCAGTTTGCAATTTGAGTTCTGGGGTTGCACGTCGACGGTGGAGGCCTAGAGTTCCAGTCACACTTCAATTCGAGTAGGTTCTTAAATTCGACTTACTGGTTGTATATGATGTACACAGGAGTCGCTCTGAATACTTATGTTGTGTTTTCAGTTGAGTTTACTCCTGAATGTTTTCTGGATTTCTTGTAAACCTTGTGGTTTATTATATATATGATGTTGAGAAATCTGGATGGGGAACGAAGCCCCACGGTTTGGTTTTTGTGGAATATTCAAAGTGTGATTCTCTTTGCAGGTTCTAATTTTGGTCCACGTATTTCAAAATAAACTCTGGCGAAATTTTTTTAAGGTCATGTTTTCGAAGGGGTTTGATTTCAGTTTAGGCAACTAAATCGGAGTCAGGTCCTTTTGCACATGCACCAAGTACCGTTGCTTTTTTTAACCATCACTGTATTTGATATCCATTTCAATATTGTTGAAGGATAAACATGATACACACAATAACTGTAATCTCGAAACTGTATCTTTATTCATTGATAGATAGCCTTAAATACAAATATTATAATTAATGCAATCAATATCCCGATAAACCAAGGATTGTTAGAATTTTTATATCTAATATAGGACAATACACACACACACACACACACACACACACACACACACACACACACACACACACACACACACACACACACACACACACACACACACACACACACACACACACACACACACACACACCAGAAGATCAAGAATATACTTTCCTTAAACAAATATCAATTTTTTCGACAAAAAATTGTCGCACTTCGGTTCTTTACATGCAATAACACTTATCTTCAGTAGCAGTATTACAAAAATTTAGTATCATTATCAACAATACAATATTGAGGACGATATAGTAGCAGCTGGAAAAAAAACTTCAGTAGTAGCTCAATGAATAATTCAATAGTATTTCAAGATTGATCCACTAGCATCTGGAAGAAACATTAGTAACAGCTCGAAGAATAATTCAATAGCACTTCAAGATTGATTCAATTGCAGCTGGAAAAAACTTCAGTAGCAGTTGGAAGAAACTTTTGTGTAGCTCAACGAACAATGTAGTAGCAACTCAACTAACAAGTTGGTAGCAACAACCCTAACGATTTAGTAGCACTAGTTTGAACAACGTAGCAACATTTTAAAAAATGCAATAGAAGCAATTAAAAAAATACAATAACAATTTAAAAAATGCAGTAGCAATGTTGCAATTTTAAACATAACGCAGTAGTAGTGACATAGTTTCGAAAAAGCTAAGTTGCAAGTTTGCAACTTAGAAAAAAACATAGTAAATACATTCAAAAAACACAAGAAAACTTTGAAAAAGAAATCAATATCACCTTTGAAAAATAGTTCAACGCCTTGCAAAACATAGTAGGTCAATGAAAAACCTCAACGGTAGAACTTCAAAAAGCATAACAACCACCTCAGAAAACACACACAGTAGCAAAAAAATCTTCCTCAACCAAAAGTCATCTTTACTGTAATAAAGGGAAGCCCCCACTTGGTGTCATCAAACATATCAAAATATAGAAACCCTAAAATATCCCCATGAGAGAATAAAATTAGCCTACAAGAAAGAAAATAAAAATCGAAGTCATACGTGGTCTATGTATCGCATTCTTTCCACCAATACCTCCATTAAAACTTACGCTACTACTGGTGTCTCTCGACGATAATTCATTGTTTTTGTTAGTTCTATCATTCTATGAAGGAAATTGCTATATGGGTATTTCAAATTAATTTTGTTAATGAGATAATGATGAATTTTGGATCGAATTCATTCCAAGTATTTTTGTTAGTTGTTCTCTCTTTTGATATAACAAAATTTTCATGTAGACAGTTTAACAATATTTCTGAGCAACTACAAATAAGATATAGATTGATCGATGCGGTGGTCGCTGTAGAGAGGGATAGGCGCAAATCTACATCAGGGCTAACTGTGCTGCAGCTCGATCAGGTAAGAATTCAGATAGTGTATATTCATTTTTTATGTTGTAAATATACAGAAGAGATAGTTTGGTTCAGTTGGAAAACAAAATGAATTCCTTACGGCGAGGTGGTTTGTTCGATCCTTAGAGATGTAGTTCTTTTATTTTACTTGCTTATTATCCATTTTTTTCCTCCCAAATTTCGAGAATGCTCATAGTTTTTCAGTTTTTAGTTTTAAATTCTTCAATTTTAGTCATAATTTTTTCTTTAATTGAAGATTTTCCTTGGATAATTTTTCTAATTTTCCCTTCCTTTATTCCATTATTAACCTAGCTCACAAAAAATTCTTTAAAATTGGTTAAAATTTAGCTCACTCTAACTTTAATTCCTAGATTCGCCACTGGAGAGGGATAGAGAGGTTCACTGCAAAAGAATGTACTGGGGATAGGGAATAGAGATTAAAGGGTAGGAAAAATTGCTCGGATGATCACTAATGTATGGCACGTTCTAAATTTTGATCATTCATGTATGACAAATATCACTTTGCTCATTATCGAATTATACTTTTACTCATTTTGATCACTCTGAACCGGAGAAATTAGCGGCGCCACCCCAATTTTCGGCGAATCAGAGCTCAATCTGTGCGAAATCAACCTAACAACAATTTCCTTAACTACACCTATGTCCAATTTATCATGCAAGTGGTTGAATTAACTTTTGAAGTCAAGAAAACCCAAAACTTTAAATCTTTGATTCTCCCTCCTTGTGTTGAATTGATGCTCGACTTTGGTATGAAAAGACTCACAAGGAAGAGAGTTACAATGCCCGATAGATTTCTTTGGCCGATTATAACTCGAATTCAAAATCCCAAATTTTACAGAATTTGGAGTGAACAAAGTGAATAAAAGTGTAATTTGATAGTGAGCAAAGTGATATTTGCTATACATGAACGAACAAAGTTTAGAACGTGTCATACATGAGTTATCATCTCGAATAATTTTCCCCAAAGGATAATATAAGGAAAAATAAAAAGAAAGAAAAAAAGAAGTGGCAAAACAGTGTTAAGGGGTGCGTATCTAAAGAAGATGAATGTGCAAATAAAATTTTCCAATACCAAATCTGTGTTTCTATGAAACAAATACTAATAATCAAATTCATAAGTATCAGTGGGTGTGCTACTGCTTTTCTTCATTTTGACAATATCAAATAATCACATTGCTTGCTTTTTGTTGTTTAATAGGGTTTTGAAAGTAGGTGTTAACAGTACCAAAATGCATAGCCGCTGCAGTTTTATTTCAGCCGCAAGTCGATATCTACGATGACTACTTCTTATCTTCGCAGACCAACATTTCCCTTCGAATTCTTTCAACAATAGATGGAACACTGTCAATCTGCAATTTATCACTTCAATTAAACAATAATAGTAGCAGCCATCATGCTATTGTCCTTGCTGCTTGATCTCACATTGCCGGCGACCACAACCAAAACTAAAGATGAAACTCAGCAGCGAGAACGACAGTGAGCTCGGTGTAGGAGAGTAGCGGCGTCACGATGAAGATGAGCGGCCGGTTGAGGCATGCGAGTTGCGGCGTCGGGGATGCAACGGTGACGGACGAGTTTTGTAGTAGCAGAGAAAGCCGGTTGTGCAAACGGGGCAGAGCGATGAGAGATTGAGAGCAGACGCCGGCGGTGCGCAAGCAGAATCTGATGGAGGAGGGATAGGATGCGACAGCGAGGTCGAGAGGAGACGACCTCCACTGCTACTACGTTTTTAATTTTTCGCACCAGAAGAGAGAGAATTTGGGTTTGATTGATCAGCTATGGTTCTTACAATATATAGAGGGTAAAATCGTCTAGCTTATTCTAGGCACTGGGTCCGAAAAATCCGATCCGACCCAGTTTCGAATAGTCTTACATAAGGACGATACGAGTTTATATTTTTAAAATAGAAAGTTTATACCATCTCGGCCTGTTTGAATAAAATGAGATCAGATTTGAGATTATTTTTTAGTGTAAGTAATATTTCGACCCGACCCGAATATTGCACAACAGAGTAAAACCCTATCAACTATAGATTACAATATTACTGTTTTATCAATCTCACTTTCTCCTGGCATTGTTTCTTACACTTTTTCATTGTTCACATGTGAGGACAGAACAGTAATTAGGTCCATAAATATGAGTGGTGTGGAAGCCCTCAAATTTAGATTAATGAAAATGTTGAATACATAAGAGGGGACATAAAACCTGAATCTCATACAAAAAGCTTAGATATAACATCTCGAATAATAACAAAACACGCTACAAAAACTATGTAAACAACGCACCACATTACAGAGAACAACTTATCATCGACTATTCTATCAGTTTCAAGATAATGACGACACATCAAAAAAGACAACCAACTTTCCCGTTGAAAGCTATGCATCAAAGTCTGCTTCAAAACATCTTTTCCAATATGTTGTCGACGTTGACATTGACTCTCATTCGACCACTAGGGGGCAGCATCTATTTGAACATGATTCGTTGCCACCCTAAAGTCAACAAGGCACAAAGAGTGCACACAAGACATATCGTCTAGATCGCACGACAATTCCGCTACATAGAAATTTATTTTCATCAAACGATAAAAAACTAATAAACAAAAACCAAAATACATCACTATTTAGGGCTAGCTCCAAGCCCAACTAAGACATGACCCAACAATAGGAGTGACAAAGAAGAACCAACGAAACTGTCCTCAACCCAGCGCCGCCTCTCTCATTCCACGAGCCGCCGTCCGAATTGAACCCAAGGGCGATGAAGCCCTGCCAAACCTCGAACCGATTTGTCAAAACAAGATCGGAAGAAACCCGAACAATGCACACCAAACTCCTGTTTCCAGTCACACTGGCCCCGGGGAGAAAGCTCACAACACCGCCATCCGCACTCT